>OX422209.1:764508975-765758975 GCA_949130495.1 Sambucus nigra | reverse complement strand
GAAGTTCATAGACCTGATTTAACATAGAACCTTGTAAAATAAACTCTATGGTTACAATCCAAAACTTACCATTCACCAGTCAATTTGTCATAAATAAGAACTCCAATAGACGTTGATTAGTCATTGGTCCCACCGATCACATACTAATTAAAACACGGAGATAAAGAAATTTCAATGGCAAGTATAATTTTACTAATTTATCAGTAAAGATGTATAAATACACGCACACATGTATAGATAGAGTTCATTATACCGTTTTATTGCCAACAGAAGTAGCAGTTTGATGCCCTTTAGATATGAGATCAAACTCGTTGGAAAATTATCCTGCAGATCATCTACAAAGAAAGCTGGTGCTTCCCCCTAAATTACCATATTCAAATACAGATTAGATCCCAACAAGGCAACCATTTTGATCCATTTGTTTCCAAATATAATTTTTCATTAAATCAAAAAATTACACATACATCAGTAGTCTCTCTTATATATGGCTTGGTCCCCTGAGTGTCCTATTAAAACTAATTTCTACAGAACCCTACATAATTCAAAACTGATTCCTACAGAGCCCTACATAATTCTAAACTTAAATTTTATCCTTCCTCCTAAGGACTAATAATTTTTATGAAAAATGTTTAAAGTTACCAGGGTCCACAATCAGTTTCACAGTTATTTCTTGTACCCTAAAGTCCCCCTCATAATGGGAAATTATATTTAAACAACCATCTAAATTGAACTTGGCAGGAAGCTTCCCCTGCTCAACATAAGGCATCTGCAGTTCATTTTCCTTTCTATTTGTGTACATGATTTCATAGTCTTAACCTATGAGCTTTGTTAACCATCTCTCTTGGAATATGGCATGAACTCTTTGTTCCATAAAGAAATTGATGTTTTGATGGTAAGTAAATATAATAAAGTGTCTGTTAACTAGTGCCTTCATTTAATGACTACCATTACAATAACTAATAACTCATTGTCATAAGTGGAGAGACCAACAACTTAAGGGTCGAGCCCTGTTTTAAAATTAGCAATGGGCTGCCTCTCTTGAAGGAACACACCCACCCTAGATTTTCAAGCATCAGTGTTTGAGAGAGACAACAAAGGGGCCACTAAGGAATTCTCATATTAACCCTAATGAAAGTTTTCCTTCTTTAGCATGGTGGTCAACTCTTTACTTAAGATCCAACATATCTCCATGAACCTTCTAATGTATCCTGTGAGGCCTTGTAAGTCCCTCAACTAGTTCAAATTCTTTGGTCTTTGAATCTTTGATGGATATGCAGTCACCCCTTGCCATGCGATAATGTTATCCAAATACTCAATCGTATTGTTGCCCAAGTGAACATTTGGTATTTTTTGCATATTATTGACATGCTCTTTAATAGAGAGCGTGATCATAAGTTGTTATAGATGTTTTTCCATCATAAGGTTATGCATAACGGTATCATCAAATAACTCTAAAAAAATTATTCATGCAATCATGAAAATATCATTTATTAGGTTTTGGAAGGTGGTTGCGCATTAGTTAGGCTAAAAGTTAAAACCTTAAATTCATAATGCCCTTGGTGAGTTCTAAAGGAAGTCTAGTGTATGTTGGGAATGTGGACTGTAATTTGATGGTGAGCTAAAGGAAGTCTAGGGTATGTTTACTCGAAAGAGAGTATAAAAATAACAATGGTGGTGAATAATGAGTGATTGAAAATGGATGAATGGATAAGACACATTGCTATGTGTGAAAGAGAGTCAAAATATAGGGGGAACATAAGAAATTTTTAAATTTTCACCGACACAAGTCAATAATAAATTATAACATGTTTATTACCAATGTTTCATTGATTCTCAATTCTCAATCTTGATTATTATTTTTCTATCTCATCTCTTTATTTACAAACTTATGCTATTATTATATAGTTATTATGAAGCTAACAAATATGTGAAGATGAGTTCTTTCGTGAGTACGTTCACTTACTCCACTCAATACAGATACACCTCCATGAGCTTTGGCAATATTGTTAATCAATTCCATAATGATTATTGTTTTACCCACGCCAACTCCCCAAAATATTCTTATTTTTTCTCCATAGTGATAAGGGGTGAAAAGATCTACTACTTTAATTTCAGTTAAAAAAATAGATAATTTTGTATTTAACTGGATATAGGTGGTCGCAAATCTACGAATCAAATATGTCCCTTATTATGTGCTACTAAGGATAGGTTATCTACAAATCATTCCCGTATTATTATTTATTTTTTTGATAAGTCAACACTAAAATCTTTTATTATTTTACTAGACTAAATGAAGCGATATTCTAAAAGATTTAATTATTATAATTCATATCCAACCCACTTACTATGCAAATCAGTAGCAATAATCAGTTGCAAACAGTAAGAAAATTGCATAAAATCAGTAGCAATAATCAGTTGCATTTCCTTTAATCATACCTGATTGGGGCTGAAATCGATTGGAAGAAAACCTTGAAACTTTGAAACCTTAAAACAAATTACAAAATAAAACTTGAATCAGTACCCAAATGAACAAAACTTGAATCAGTACCCAAATAAATAAAACATGAATTATAGCCTTGAATCAGTAGCAATAATCGATTGGAACCTATTAGGGCTGAAAATTATATGGAAATCATTCGAGACAAACATTCATATACTATGCAAATCATATGGATATGTCAAAATCAACCCATCATTAATGGTAAAAAATAGAAAAGGCTTCCATCATCACATAACTAAGAGAAAATGCAACAAAATCTTACAACCAAGAATAAGCAGAAGTAAAGCTTAGCCCTAAATGCCATAAAGACCAAATAACAACTAATCACACTCAAATAATTATATCATAAATTAGAATCTCACATATTAGTTAGAAGTAGAGCAAAAGAATGCTACACAACATTAAAGAAATTATGAATCACACAAAATCTCGTTATAATTTGCATCCGTTTCTTCTAAACATCATATAACTACACAAAATAAAATATGGAGTTGCCGTGATAATTTGTTATTATCTTTTATTGAAAGTAGTATGCCAAAATTGGATACAATCATAACAATTTTTTTAAAAAAAAGTTGGGAAAAAAAGCACAACTCAAGTCTAACAACCCTTGAATCTGAAAACAACTCTTCACCTTGAATCTGAAAGTCATTATAGGGTTAATTTGAACCTTAACATTGGAATTGTTTATTTTTGCCCTTCAAACACAAAAATGTCCGGATGAAATGAATGAACAACAGAACAAATTTTGGCCGAATTGCAATTGGAATCTCAATATGGTCATGGAGAACTCAAGACCACGACTCTAAAAATGGATTGTGTTTATTTTCTTACAGTTTTACATCGTTAATAAGTTGAGCCACTAACTATAAGTTGACACAAACCCGATACCGAAATAACACGACCTGTTTTTGAGTTTCATTGAGTACTATCACAGACTCGAGTCAAATAACATTTGTTTACATGGTTTCAATAATGTCCTAGATAAGGGGAGGGTATGTTTAGGGGTGGTGACCAAACCAGAGCTACACCCAACCCAACCAGCATACCCATTAAACCCCGTAAGCTCTAAATTAGCTAATCGAACAAATAAGACCCACTAGACCCCGTAAGCTCTGAATTGAAAATTCAATATAGTAAAAATAACATACTTATATCAATCAAACTTAAAAAACATACATCAAATCTAAATCGAACTGAAAATCCTAAAACATATCTAAGCCCTAAACTGAAAATCCAATAAAAACTAAAAAACACAAATCGAACAAGTAACATACACCAATAAAAACGTAAATCGAAATCGAACAACTAACATACATCAGATCGAAATTGAAAATGAATCGAAAACTCACCGAAAGCACGGGCGGGAGAAACCAAAGTGTAAGAGAAAGAGCGGGAGAGTTGTGAGAAAGAGTGAGAAAATATAGGAGAGATAGGAGGGAAATTAAAGTAGGTCAAAATTTTTGTAACCCCTCCTAGCGGGCACAAATTAAAGTAAGCCAAAATTTATGAGTGTCGGGAGCAGTTATAAATTTATGACTGTCAATAGCAGTTATAAATTAAGTCTTACATAAAAATTTATGAATGCTACGAGCAGTCACAAATTTATGACTGTCGTTAACAGTTACAAGTTCAAAATTTGTGACTCCTCATAGCATTTATAAATTTGCGACTGCTCATAAGAGTCATAAATTTTATCTATTGATAAATTATGATTACTTGTGACAGTTATAAATTTATGACCGCTGATAGGAGTCACAAATTAATTAAATGGTAACATATGTAACTCTCATAGCAGTGACAAACTAATTGACTCCAATTTTTTATTACCCTTCATTTTATTACTCCTAATGGGAGTTATAAACCATTTTATGACTTCTTCTGGGAGTGATAATTATGTCACCCCAATTAGTAGTCACAAAAAAGCAATCACAAAATAAGCATTTTAGTGTAGTGCTTGTTTCATCAGTTCTATTTTTTAAATCCATCTAGTGACAATAACCCGCTTATTTTGTGGTCTAGGAACAACACGTCATGAGTTTTAAATTAAATGAGTTCCTCTTGTATAACACATATCCAATAGGAATAATTTAATGCTTCATTCACATTCTTTGGTTATATTAACGATACAAAGCATGAGAAATGAGTTGTATTACTATCTCATCAGGGTTACCGATTACTTTGTCTAAGGGATGATCCTTATAAACCCAATTTGGCACCTCAGGGATCTCATTAGGTAAAGACTCAACTATATCTGAAGAGTCATGATTAGAATGATTTTCTTACTTATCAATAATGGTTGGTCCTATACTCTTATTCTCGGCATTGGTGTCACTTACTACAATATTGATGGATTCTATTAGAGTTTTGGTACGAAGGTTATAGACACGATAGGCTCTGTTATTTGGGGAATAACCTAAGAAAATTTCTTTATTACCTTCTGTTTCAAATTTGGAAAATGTTCTAGGTCCTCACATACGCAATAAATACTACCAAAGGTCCTGAAATATTTTAGGTCAGGCTTTTTCCTGTACCAAAGTTCATATGGTCTGTTTGGTATCTTTCCTAAGGTAGACTCTATTGATAATATGACAAGTTGTACGAATAACTTCAACTCAAAAGTATTTAGGTAGATCCTTTGCGTGGATCATAATACGATCCATCTCCTAAAGAGTACAATCTTTATGATCAGCTATCCCATTTCGTTGGGGCGTCTTAGGGGCACTAACTTCGTGTTTATAACCATTGTAGTCACAATATTTGATAAATCCTAAATCAGTGAACTCACCTCCTCTATCACTACGAATTCTATTTACTTGGGAGTCCTTTTCATTTTCAATTCGTAATAAAATTTTCAAAAACTTACAAAAAGTTTTTGACTTTTGTTTTAAAAAGGCCACCCAGGTAAATCGAGTAAAATCGTCAACCATAACTGGGATGTAACTGTTGCCACAAAGACTAACAGTACGAGAGGGACCCATTAGGTCCATATGGATGAGTTCTAAAGGTTTGATGGATCGTACTTGTTTAACTTTATTATGAGGAGTTTTAATTATCTTTCCTTCCTGACAGGGCCCACGTATAACGTTAGAAATGGGTTTAATTTTGGGCAGGCCTCTAACTATTTTCTGTGAGCTTAACTTTCCAATACTAGCGTAATTTATGTGACCTACACTATTATACCAGATTTCATTATCTTCTATCCCGTCTATATTGCATATCTTAGTCCCTAAATTTACTGTATAACAGTTTTCAGGTGTTATGAGGATAATGCAGTCTCTATTCTCATTCAATATTTTACAACTGGATTTTGAGTATGTGACGGTATGGTTTGAGTCACAAAATTATGATATACTTAGTAAGTTTGCTTTAAGACCCTTTACTAACAGAATGTCCTCAAGTATTGGTAAACCATTTTCTTGAATTGTCCATTTACCTATGATTTGGGCAGAGATTCCATCCCTAAACAAAACTCCTAAGAATTCTGTTTTGTTAGTTAATTTAGACTCGTCCCCAGTCATATGTTTCGAACAACCTGAGTCTAAATACCATCCAGAGGAAGTGTGTTCAGCTTTAAAAGCACTAATAACAATATTACACTTCATTTGAGGTATTAGATCATCTTTCCTAACCCAAATTGCTTTAGTTTTTAAAATTTTGTGCTTATTTGCTCGAATATGATAAAATTTGCGAGTATCAGATTTTTCTTTGAAATATTTTTACGCGGTAAACTTTTATTGAGAAATTAGTTTAGTCATGAATCTAGATTCCTTTCTTTTGGACTTTCTTTTAGTGTTGGATCGTTTCTTCTTATTAAGATAGTTAGAGTTCTTATCAGGCTGTCTAGGAAGAACATACTTATCTCTACTCTGTCTATAATAATTGAAGTTCTTATACACAGAATTGTAAGAAAAAGATTGGTATAGATGCTTTTGAAAATAAGTTTCAAGTGAATGTCCATAGACATCACAGTAGGAGCGGTAAAGGTGGTTCGAAGATTGCTTATTATCTCTAAGACCTTTAAAAATGAGTTTATATAAGTGACGAACGTCAGTCTTAGGTTTCCAAGAGATAAGTTAAAATGAGGTCTCTCCTTGATGTATGGGGGGCAGACGTACTTAGTCTTAGATTCAACATTAGCTTTAGACTCACCACTTACCAAAATGTCTGTTCCCCCCCCCCCCCTTTTGTTTTTTATCAAAATCAGCTTTTATAGCTTGAAAGTATGGAAAAGTTTCCATAGGTCTTTTTCCTCCTGACACAAGCTTTATTATTTGTAAATTTTTAGTTTGTGTGACAATGTTAAATCCTATTCCAGTTCTGTCATGAGAATTGATTTTGTTGGATGCTACAAAGTCTTCAAAACAATTAGAGTTATTTTCGAATTTTGTAAACTTTTTGAAGACTGTTGAATCCTCTTCTTTTGATTGTTCCAATTCTAACAACGTGGCCTTGTATTTCTTTTCCAGAATTTCATTAGCTTCAAAGATATTTTTTATTTTTTCAGAAAAAGTCTTAGTTTGAGTTTCATGGGCAAGACATTGATTAGTGTAGTCTTTAGCATTTTGTTTAACCCTAAGACTAAGTGAATCTATCTTTTCAGTCAACTCCTTACTGGTTCTTTTTAGTTTAGTTCTCTTCTTAAGCGTTTTGGTATAGTGTGTGGATGTCTGAGAGGTCTTCATTATCGGACTCACTAAGTGTGGTGTGTGGTTTATCCCCCAACGATTCATTTTTTGAACTCACAGACACATTCAGTTCGTCATTCAAACGTTCTTTTTGACTCTCACACACACACACACATAAGTAGAGCTACTAATATTAGTATAACCATTCTCGGGACATAACGCAGATAAAACATTAACAAGCATGGTCACAACATTACTAGGAAGAATATCATCAGCATTAACATCATAATAGACAATCTTTGTGAAAAAGGACATGCATGGGTCAAGTATGTTAGATAATTCAGGCTCATCATCATCTGATTCGCTTGAATCATCCCAAGTCTTGCACAAATTGGCCTAATTCTGTTTATTTTCAGGTTGACCACACAGTTAGTGTAGAAACTGCATTTTAGGACCCCCTAAGTCTTCCCTTAGGTCCCTATCACTTTCCCATATCGCTATAAGCCCTAGGTCGCACTCCGAGTATCGATCTAGAGGCCATCGGGCACCCCTAGGCCCCATTTGACTCCAGTCAACTCTATCCTCAGAGAAAAATCCCTTTGAATCTTTGAAGGGTTCTGAATACCCTTTCCAACGATCCACCCCGTGCGTGAATCGGTATAACGGTTCGAACGAACAAACCATTTTACTACTGCAAATCGATTCGGAGGCTACCAGGCGCTCCCGGGCCCCGAGTTGACCCCAATCAACTTCACCATTAGAGAAAAATCTCTTTGAATCTTCGAAGGACGCTGAAACTCCTTTTCAATGGTCCGTCCCGTGAGTGAATTGGCATAACGGTTTGGACGAACGAACCATTTTACTATCGAAAATCAATTAGGAGGCCACCGGGCGCTCCCGGGCCTCGAGTTGACCCCAATCAACTTCACCGTCAGAGCGAACGTTCTTTAAATCTTCAAAGGGAATCGCAACCCCTTTCCAATGGTCCATCCCGTGCGTAAAATAGCATAACCGTTCGAACGAACGATCATTTTTCCTTCGAAAATCGATCTAGAGGCCACCGGACACTCCCAGGCTCCGTGTTACCAAAGTTAACTCTTCAGCTCGAATGAGATTGAATGAATCTCTGAAGGGAACTGAATACCCTTTCTAACAATCCACCCCATGTGCGATTCTGACCTATGGTACGGATGAACGATTCGTTTTACTCCGAGAGGTCATCGAGCGATTTCGGGCCCCGATTAACCAAGGTTAACCTTACGAACTGAGCAAAACTCTTTGGAATGTTGAACTACATATCCTAACCTTTCCAACGGTCTTCTCCGTGCCCGATTCTGACTTACCAAACGGACGAATGACTCGTTTCTATTCGATGATGTCCTGTCCAAAAGACCGACGTGCGCTTCCGAGCCACATTTGACCCAAAATTAACTCCCGAACCCGGGAGCAGCCCAAAGGACTCTTGAAGGTCTCTGAAGTACCCTTTTAACGGTAAGCCTCGTGTGCGATTCGAATTAACATTTTATGCGCTGCGGTCATTTTTCTAAAAAAGTCTGTATGAGACTGCCAATTGGCAGGTCCTGAACCCTGCCTATTAGCATAGTGTCAAGGGTTGCCTGTTGATTGGCACACCCTGGGGTAGGCCTATCGGCACCCCCTTGGCCCTAAAAAAGGGGCCATGACCTCACTCCCAGATCATCAATAATGAACAGCAAGCACAAGCTATCCACCAGCATCAGTTATCTCAGCAATTCGCAAAGTTCCATCTGAGAAGTTCCATTCAAGCCTAAATTTCCATCCTTTCTCATCCAATTTGGCAAAAACCCTTCTCTGTCATCGACATTCATCAATATTCAAGGGAGTTCACCCAAGATCAATGCTCAAGATACAAGGAAGGTCCAATTCCTTCTCTCTCTTTTAATCTCTTTTTTTGCATATGTTACATTAGATTCATAATCTAGTTTTACTTTAGTTCATACATATTAATATCCACACTTTTATTAGTATATTGCACATACTTTATTTTTCATAAAAAAACTCCAAAACAAATAAAAAGAGGGTTACACCCGTAAATTCCGAACGGAATTGTCCATCACATATTTTCCAAAACCAAAAACACATTTTCTATAAAATTCCGTTCAAATATATGGGATAAACCCCACCCCTATGCTACATTCGAACTACGTGGACTTTAATGCCGTTATAGGCTACGTAGGCATCCCAAATTGAAATCCGAGACTCAAGTCCAATTTTCCAATTTTTCCCGTTTCCTCAAAATTCCTTATTTTTACAATGACTATAATTTTACATATATATATATATATATATATATATATATATATATATACCATGATTATTTGCGTTTCATCCCACATATATTATCGTTTCCTAATAACGATCAATATCGCAATGAAAGCCCAAATTTTATCTTCAATGTTTACTATTATCTTGGGAACATTCCTCTGGATGATTTCACCCTACCTTGTCCATGGTATGGGTTGAACGATTCCGATCTCCATTATATAAACACATACACACACACACTTTAGGTGATAAAGGAAAATATTAACACTAGCCCATGAGAGATCGAAAGGGAGGATTGGTGCCAAACACCTTCCCATTCCGTAACTTAGACCCCAAACCTCTGATCAAGTGGTTTCGTATGCATTAGTTTGTCCTTGATGTCGCTCTCTCGAAGTGGCAACATGTTCTTTTGCTTATTTTTTGCAAAATAGGCTGACGACTCCATCTCTTTATATTCATCCCACACCGACGACGATCGAAGCAACCTTCCAAGAGAGGGATGCGAGACCACGGTAGCGGCGGCTCCTTCCTGTTTCGAAGAGGGATCCTTCCTTACTTCCTCCCATACCCCCAATAGGGGAGTGGAACGTCGCGCGAACTGCCCGAGATGGCCGCAGTGGAGACTCCGTTGGGGATTATTTTTAAGAAGGCCTGACTCTGTTTACATAGGTGTTTTATTTTCTTGTATATCCCCCTATCTGCATGTTCCCCTTTATTATTCATATGTACCTCATGCTTATGATACTATTCACACAATTGTAGAAAATCTCCATGTACACTTCACACCACGTGCACCTAAGATCACGCATATCCATATATTGTACGCATCACTTAGAAATTCATGCTTAGGTGTCACTAACACACACCTCCACTTGTATATATCCATGCTCACTTATCGCACACTCACTTGTAGATAATTACACATCACTCATCACTTATCTATGCTTAATATAACTTTACTATTTGTACTTGTACCTTGCTCCCTGTTTGGCATGATGAAAAGAAAGATACTCTCTCCATAAGATACTGATAAAAGAATCATGCATGATTCACACAACATCACCAAAGAGCATTGCTATTGATCAAATTTTGTCCCGTAACTGGGGAGTCACTTCGTGATGGGCGCTGGTTCGGACGGTCGTAGTTAGCCTAAGCGATATGACTCTCACCTTCTATTGGCCAAGTACCTTCGGCGTATATCGAACGATTCCTCCCGCATCGTATCGCTTGATCGAAGTCTTGACGGGAGGTATATCACAAGGAAACCATTCACGTACATCGAGTAGATCGAATTCGCTCTCACATGTATCGTCCCCATGAGGTATATAGTGAGGCAATTCATGTACACTCGGGTATATCAAATGGCTTGTCCACACGTGCCGATTGCCCTAAAAAGCAAGACGTATATTGTGGAAGTCACGCCAAAGGGGGAACACCTTCTAATTCACCCAACCAATGCATACCCGCATATAGGTGTTGTAAGAGGGTAGTTTAGATTAGGTGGAGACGTAACCCGTTTTTGAGTATAATAATGATAAGTTAACCGGAGACACTCTTGATTAAATTACAAAGACGCACACTCACAACTTAGTGAAGATAAATCCAGTATGAACTCACAAATCTCTCGTGTATAACTCAAAAAATAATAATGAACTCAGAAGTAACTCATTTAGAGGGAGAGAGAAGTTAGTACCCTAGATACAACTTGGCAGGCAGCCAAAACACCCCAACCACCCTCAAAGATCTTTGTCAATTATTAAAGCTTCGTAATAAAAATGGTAATGGTGGGTGTGTGAACTCTGGTTTGTAATAAATATTTCTAGCAATAACTTTTGAACTATAAAAAAGAATATGCTTTCCTCAGAGGTGGTTGTGGCTCTTAAATAGCCCCCACACCACTCCCAAGATAACTCAGTCATTAATTACTGTGAAAGACATCCCTCATACTTTGTGTCACAAACATTAAATGCCTAATGGACTAGTAAGCTCTACATCATAACCATTAAATGCCAAGACATGCCTTTTGCTAAACCACTGTGTGTCAGGTGGTTGTCATTACAGAGGTAGCTCACCAACTATCTGACATCCCTAAATACCACGGTGGTTTACTTAAGTATAGATTTGACATTGCCTAGCTGGCTAGTGACATCACATAAAGTAGATGTGACATTAAGTAGAGGGTTGTTTGGTTCACAACTCAACGCCCGATGGGACTCAAGGCTGCTCCACCCAAGGTTCCACGGTCAAAGTCTTTTGGTGTTTTTACTAGGTGTATCTAAGATGGTCAGGACAAGACCCAACGGTGCCACACTTCTCAATACTCCAAACCAAGTCCCTCTAAAGTTCCCACGGCGAGGTCGTTCGATAGAGCATGAAAGCTCTCCCAGGCTCTGCCATGCCTGGTCTCTCGCGAGTACCATTTGACCTCACACTAAAAATCATTATGATCGTTACAACTTATAGTAAATATAAATAAAGAGGTACAATAAGGCTAAGTAAGATAATAGAACTAAAGGATCATCTCTCTCGACCAACTTCTTTATTGGAGATCCCTCTGGGCTGCCATGCTGACCTACCTTGCTTGAGTTGCATCACTACCTTACTGAGCTGCATCACTTTGAGTCGCAACACTGCCTTACTGAGCTACATCACTTTGAGCTGCCACGCTTCCCTAATAAGCTGCATCGCTTTGAGCTATAACGCTGCTTAAATCCTTTGAGCCTGTTGTGTTAGCTCGGGGGATTAACTCTAATCTCAAGGTTATCTTCAAGCCTCCCCTACATTTGCCCCTTCGTGGATAGATTTTTTATGGGAACAAGAAATGTCTGCACGAAAACTTCTCAATACGATGAACCTTGGTGTTATCTCTTCCAGGAAAAAGTAAATTTCTCCTCGATGTACCTGAACCAAAGTGTTGTGGATCGTCAACAGTTGGCGAAGGGGCATCGCCACTTTTTCCTGTTGTTGGGCTTCAACCTTTCTGTCTTTGTTTTCTTGGTTAATTTAAAATTTTCTTGAAACACCTTCTCGCTTTCTCAAATACCCATTTTGAATCTTGGGACGTGAAATTCTCCCGTTTGTGCTATTTATGGAGTATAGTTGTAAGTGGTGAGTTTTTTCTTCGTTAGGACTGCCCCTATCATTGAGACTTGTGGAATTCTCCCTTGTAAACTTCTTCCTAGGAAATTCACCCAATTTGAAGGTGCTTCTTCGTTTGGGCTTTGCTGCGTCGTCGTTTCTTCATGTTCGAAAAAGCAAAAAAAAAATCCCTGATGTCTCTGAGTCACAATTAAACAGCGGTTGGACTTGTGGTGAGGGGACATCGTAGATTTTTTGAATCGTTAGGACAACTTCTACGTTGGGAGTATTGGATATGTCTGATAAAGGAAAAAAAATTGGTGCCAAACCCCAAAACTTATCTTGGGAGAAACCCTTTTTATCCCCATGCGTCACTTCATTAATGACGTAATGCCATCTTTTTAACTATCAAAATGCTTCCCGAAGTTCCAGGTGTCCACTTGAAATGATTATGGGTGGCTTTTCACGGGTTTTAGTGGGATAATTCAAAAAGAAAGGTTTAAAGGATTCAAACGTCTATTTTTCAAAACACTTAGCCATTTTCTTCGTCTTTTTCAAACTCCAGGCATACTTTTAGACAGGGAAAGTTTGCAAAAACTCCATTATTTGTCCATCTTTTCTTGGTCTCTTTCCTCTATAATCATCTTCAACCTTTGGTTACTCTATTGTTACTCATCTGATAGCTCTTTCAATCTTCATATACCTCTGTTTCGTTTGTAATGTCTTCTTCAAGCAACCCTGGTGCGCCTGCCACCAACACTCCACCTGCCACCACTTCTTCTGCCACTGTTACTGAAGGTGCCACCTCCTTGACTGCCGCTCGTCAAGAACAACTGCGTTTTTACAGTCGATCCCTCATTTTTGGCAAGGGTGATGATTTTTTTGGGTTTTGTAAGACTTGTATTTTTAACGCTAAGTGTGATGCCATGGTCCTTGGTGATGAGGATGAAGATATTGCTGATTGGGGCTTTCTCTCCTCAGAGGGGACTCTTAGATTTCGCCTTGAGCAAGGGGACTTCCCATGGTCCCATATTGACTTCGAAGGGCCTGGGGGTTCTCCTGCTCATTTTCCTACCTGGAACGCTCACATGCAGAGCACCCACACTGACATCCTCACAAAAATTGGGCTTCACCGGGCCAAGTGGTTTGGAGAGTTTACTTTATCAAAGAAAAATGTTGCCCCCCCCCATCTTGGTGTCTCGCTGGAACGTTACCATGAGCCCCATTCTGATGAAGCTCTTCTGACCATTCAGAGTTGGACCGTATATGTCAAAGATGCATAGGTTCTTCGAACAAAGCCACCTTCACTACCTTCATCAATTATTTCTTCTGAGTTCCTTCTAAGGATAGCTCTTCTGAGGTCGCCCCTGGTTAAGGTACATCGTTAGAACTTCCTGCTTATTCCTTTCCGTTCTCTCTCGCTTCCTTTTACCGGGGAAACTTAACGACCAACCCCGAAGGGACCTCATCAATATATCCCTTCGTCTAGCCCAGGGTATTAAGCTTCCTCTGGCTATGATTACTCTGGGGTCACTCTATACATGGATTAATAGGACCCACTTTGACATGGAACGGTCTCTTGGCCATTATAACCTGGCCAACTTTGCCAACTACATTCTTCTGATGGGCTACCTCTATGTTCGTTTCCCCGATGTAGCAGCTAAACCCAACCGTCCCCCTTCGGGAGAAACAATTCTACCTCCACGTTCTTACATTTATCACAAGAGGCAAAGTAGAAAGAAGTTAACGTCTATTAACAAACGGGGATGTTTTGTGATGTGGCCATATAAAGAGGAAGTTTTCCTCCATACTTGTGATTTTTTTAAGAATGAGCCAAAGGTGGTCCGACCAATGACTGTGGACCTTATGGAAGAAGACCCTTCGCTTGTTGTGGTTCTTCTATTCTCTCCCAGTTACTTACCATACTACACCGAGTGGGGGTACTCGTGCGAACATTACAACCCTCATCGGTGTGCTTGTCAATATGGTTTTGACCAAGGGGATCCTCGTCCCGTCTTCCAGCTAAACCACCCCAAGGTCACGTTCATCGAGGCTTATTCTCTCTTCACTTATATGCTGCGTTGGGAGTGAGTTCCATAGTGTCTGACAGAGTAATCATCCCTAGTGTCTCCAGGTAAGGTGATGTGACATCTTTATTTACCACTAAGTATTGGCCGAAGCAACTGGCCCAAATCTTTGAAATTATTGAGGGGACTCTTGTATATCGCCCCGGAGCTTTCGTTTTCTTCGCAGGAACTGGGTTTAAAAGGCGATTCCATTCTGGGAATAGAGTTCCCTTTTTGCAAAACTCCTAAGGAACCCCCCATTGAGCTTCCTCCCTACCGCTCCATGATTCCTGTTGCTACCCCAAAGCCCAAAAAGGCCCCGGCACCTAAACAGTCTGCTCCTTCTGAAGGTGTTTCTGGTGAAGGGGTTCCAACCGAAGCAGCTTCTCGTGAAGGACCTTCTCAACCACCAGCTAAAAGAACTAGGGGGTCCAAGAGTGGGACTTCCTCAAAGTCTAAGTCCCAACCCCAGTCTCAAATTCCCTTGAAGTAATTTCCTATTGCCTTTATTCCTCCTCCTATGTCTGCGGAAGTGAGTGAGGAGTTAAGGAAGAGGATTCAAGCTGAGGTGGCACGAATAAATTCTAAGTTTTAACGACATGCTCCAGCCATTCCTCCTCCTACTGCCTTCCCCACTATCTTGGTCGATCCATCGGAATGAGGGTCAAAGAGGAGGAAGAGCTCAAGGGTTCCTATAAGTGTTGGTGCTGCGGGTGCGAGGAAGAAGACTTTGGGCACTAAGTCCCAGAAGAAATGAGCTCCTGATGTACAAATCACCCCAGCTCCCTCTTTCGTTGCTTCCCCTTCTTCCTCACCAATGGTGATATCCTCCCATTCTCCAGTTGGATCAGAGGTATACATGTGTGTTTTGTTATTTTTTCATCTTTCTAAAGCAAATTGCATTTGTCTAACTCTTAGCGAATTTGGTACAGGAAGCTGAAGCAGAAAGGTCCAACCCCCATGTGAGTCCTTTCGTGGGGGGACACTTCGGGAGTGGTTCCATTGATGTAACTCCACCCCCCCCGTTCTCCCATGATCGGGCTCACCTATTCCCGTCGTTTGGTCTCCTAACGTGTGAAGGATTCTACTGCGGTGAATCCATTGAATCTGTGGGAATTTCCTCTCAGCCCGAGAAAGCTCCCCTAACTTCTTTTGAATTATCACCCTAGCCCGAGGTTCCTCTGTCCATCATTCCAGCTACAGAAAGTTCTCCAGATGTATCACATTCTGAATGTTGTTAGATCTAACGTATTTTCTCTCCTTATCTTTTTTTGCTGATCTTACTTTAACCTCTTGGGATTCCTTAGGTCGAAGTGGCTTCTTTATTGGTTAACATTCTTCTTCCTTCTTTGTTAACAAGACCTATCACAACAGTTCTCCTCTTTAGCAACATTACTGAGGTGAGTTAAATGTGAAGGATGTCTCTTTTCTTCTGTGTTTATTTCCCACTTCTAACACTTAGTTTTATTTTGCAGTTCTCTCCAGGTCTAACCCCACCAACGTCCATCGGGACTCTTCCCTCCCTAAATCCATCGTTGACCCTTATGCCCAGCCTAGTGCTTCTTCTGGCATCAAAAGTGTGGATGCATCCATGGAAGGTCAAACGTCTTCATCCAACACCACCCCAATATTGGACTTAGTACCCTTCGTTGGCATAGGAGCTTTATCAGACCTTGAGGTTACTTTATCTGAGGGTGCCGTTGAGACTTCTGAGGAGACGAACCTGCCCTCAGCCATTCCCACCGTTGTAGCCTACTTGGTGACTCCCTTTCTTGCTCCAGCCATTGTTGAGGTACTTCGCTATTTTCTCTTCATTTTTTGTTGTTTGTCCTTTATTCTTGACAATGTACAATCGAGAAGAGTCTCCTTTTTCAAACCTTCAAACTTCACTGGTAACAGTGACTTAATCAAGGAAAACACTTGTTTAATATTTTCCATCAAACTCCACCAGTAACGGTGACTTAACAATGAAAACACTTGTTTAAGATTTTTCGTCAAACTCCACCTGTAACGGTGACTTAACAATGAAAACACTTATTAAGATTTTTCATCAAACTCCACTAGTAACGGTGACTTAACAATGAAAGCCCTTGTTAAGATTTTCCATAAAACTCCACCAGTAACGGTGACTTAACAATGAAAACACTTGTTAAGATTTTTCGTCAAACTCCACCAATAACAGTGACTTAACAATAAAAACGCTTGGTAAGATTTTTCACTTAACTCATTATTTGCTTGACCTGTTTCAAGGTTGCTGGTGCGTCCCCTCCAGCCGTAGAGAGACCTTCATCAGTCCCTTCGCCCATCGTGTCGCCCCATCATGAACAGGCTGTTTCAGAAGAATCTAGTCACAACGATCAAGTGACGCGACTCAGAAAGTGTCTCTAATGTGCATTCACTCTAGACTCAAATGCAAGCCTGTCGCGTTAGTAATAAACCCGGTAAGTCGGGATCGTATCCACAGGGAAAAAGGACAACAGAGTTATAACGACGGGAAAAGACGAAGGAATCCTAACTCTAACTTTAAAAAGAACGAAAAAATGATTTGGTTTTGGAGATTGATTACGACTAAATGCAATTATGAAATTATGCAGAAATGCAACTATACTAAATTACCTAAAATATTGAAGAAAGATGATTTGAAACTTTTGAACTAAGTTATGAGAAAAATAGGACAGTAATACAATCCCCCAACCCTAGTATATTGCAGTTATAATACTAATCGTAAATTCAACTGATTAATTTGACCCAGAATTTAGTACTCCTAAGCATTACGTATACAAGGTTCAAGCTCGCGTCATACTTAATCTGAGGACGAGAAAATCGGTATTGCGATAGTGACACTCGAATAGCAGTCTAAATC
Organism: Sambucus nigra; assembly: GCA_949130495.1. NCBI lineage: Eukaryota > Viridiplantae > Streptophyta > Magnoliopsida > Dipsacales > Adoxaceae > Sambucus > Sambucus nigra. The sequence goes on along the minus strand of OX422209.1, from coordinate 765,741,536 downwards.
ATCCCGGTTACCCAGAAGCAAACGAGATATAAAGATCTACAATTGTTGTGTTCCTATGCAATATGGTCGTAATCAATCACTAAATTCAGAGGATTAATGTTATACACGTACAGTTAACACATCAGGCTGGGTTCATGTATCCCGGCCTTAGAAAATCTAGCCTAGCATGCTGAAAGTAATGAAAACAGTGATTGATGTGCAGAAATTCATGATTAATTTAAGGAAAACTTGTGAATTGATGTAGAACAGAATTGAAAAGAATAAATAACTCACTAATCTCACCCAAGCAGTAATAGCAGCAATCAATAAAACTTGTAATCAAAATAATTTCCAAATGAATCTTCACTACTGGAATTAAACTTGGAAATTGTATCTAAACTAGGGTTTCTGAAGAGGAATGGAAAATTGACTAGAATTCTCCGTCCCAATAATAATAATAAAATGGGTTTTCATACCCTACAACAATTCAAGAGTTTCAGTTGCACTAGGATTCTTTTTCGGAGCAGATAAGATTTGGAAATCTCGATAGCCGGACCGGTCTACCTCCCATGCGGATCGGTTCTTTTTATTTCCAGGCGAATTGATTCTTTTATTTTTCACCCTTCTTCGATTTGCTTTCGATCCGAGGTCTACTGGAGTTTTGCAACGCGGATCGGTCCGGGGCAGGGGCGGACCGGTCTGCCTGTTTGACTTTTTGCTCAGCTTTGACTGCTAATAGCTTTTGTTTCGGGACTCCGATTGAGGTGTCGTTTCTTCCTATGTGCTCATGAATGTGATATCTTCAACTTCTTTTTAGGTACCTCATCCGAATTCCGGGTGAAAATTACACTTTTGTCCTTTTGACTTTCCTTCTTTTCTCTCTTTATTTTTCCGATTTCCTTCTTCCGTTTCTTGACATCAAATACCTGTAAAATCACTACGAAATACTAGAAACTCGGTGTACTCGTTAGGATTAGTCAGTAGCAAGATTATGAGATAAAGTCAAATCGATTACTTTGTTCGAGGTGTTAAAAGTACCCAAATTAAGGGATAAATTAGGAAGAATTTGTGCCCAAGCAAACCCCCCTAACTTAGAACTTTGCCCGTCCCGAGTAATGTAAAAGAACCCTAGCACGGCTTAACTTTTGAAAATCATTTTATTGGGATAGAATACATTTTTCGCGGGCAAGCGGTTGCATTTAACGTATGCAACAAGCCTTTAAACCCGTTGGTCACCCTAATAGGACGATTTTATGTCTCTTGAGGGTTTGCAGAGAATATATCCACAAAATTCGACTCAAAGAAAATACAAAATACTTAAAAATTGTGCAATTCAAACTTTTCCAGAAAATAGTCATCATCAAGTCATAGTTACAAGTCTCAAACCGTAGTGTGTGTGTGCGAAGCCGAAAATATAACCGCCAATTTCCACCGATTGATCATTACGTTACTTACTCAAAAATTCGTTTTAATTTCAAATCCTCATGGAATGCTCTCTCAAACGAATCACTCAGAATGTGGCTATTCTCTCAGTATGCGTGATATAAAGAGTAAATATAATGGGCGCAAAATCACGCATATAATTAGAAAGACGGAAATTTCACGTGAAAGGATCTCATCAACGGATTACGGTATTAAAAACGGGAACATTGCCTCTTATTCGCGCACTTAATCTCCTTTATTATCTTTTGGTGTATTAGCTCTCCACGCGGTAACCAATTTCGCAATTTAGACTCGGTTAGGATTTTTTCGGGTTTTAAGGTATATAGGGGAAAAGGAAAATGGTAGGAAAGGTTTGGAATTGAAAAATCATTTATGATGTCCATTTGTGCTTTTTCTGTGCTATTGCTCATTTTTTTCTTCTTTTTCTCTATTTTTTTCTATTTTTCACTTCTTTTCTTTTCTCACTATTTTGGTTGAGCATATCTATTTTTCTTTGCCCCTTTTTATGCACTTTTTGTACTTAAATTCTGAATTTTTTCATTTTTCGCAATTCCGGGCTATTTGGGTTTTTCGGGTTGTCAAACGAAAGGGATAATTTTTTTGGCTCAAATTAGGTTGCAAAACGGGTGATTTTTTCGCTACTTTTTCTGGCCAAAATTTTTGGGTGACAATCGAGGGCCTACTTCATTGTCCAAAATGCCAATTGCGTTACCATATGCGTTTTGAGATGAATTTAAGTTAAGAGATCAATTTTCGCACGTTTTTCAAAGCAATATCACACACGTCTTTCATAACCGATCAAAATGAAAGGATTGAGATCCTCGACGACTTTTTAGGCGCTGAAAAGAACTCTGAGATAACAATTAACTCGGATTGATTTAAAAACTCGCAAAAAGTGATAGGCTCGAATCTCACCGGGTTTGTTAATCTCCACACTTATTCGTTAAGTCGTCAATTTTCGCTCAATTTCTATCTTTGGTCAATTTTGGCTTTGTGTATGTTGAATTTTACAACTTAAGTCTTCAATTCGACTTTCAATGATATCTTTGAAAAATTTGAATTCCAATTTTTATTTATTTTGAACAAAAATATTTTTGGGTTTTTTAAAATTTTATGATTTTTTTAGAAATTTCAGGGCATTTTGAAATTTTATGAAGTTTTAGAAATACGCACTTGTGACCCCTCCTAACTTAAACTTTTGCATTGTCCTCAAGCAAAAAGGACTAAAATCTAACTCAAAGCGAATGAAAAGTGCGGAAAAATAAAACAAACAAATATTTAAAATGCATAAAGACACTAAATGAACCTAGCACATGACTCAATAATACACTAAAACTCACCCCATACGCGTCGGGGGTGCGACGACCTCTCATCTGTCCACAAACTCACCCGACCCCACTCACGGGGTTCGATGCTCTCCTCATCTCTCCCGTCCTAGGATTGTAATCCAACAATCGGAACAAGTTGGGACCTCGCCCATAGATAAAGGATTGACCGGGAGACTCATCATGACTAATTGGAAAGGGGTCCTCGTGAAGCTGACTCAAAGCGTGGTCTGCGTGCACTGACTCGGAGGGAACACCTAGGTTTCTTTCAATTTTTAAGATGCATGGGTCGGGCTCTAAGTCGGATGAACCACAACTCTTCTCCTCACTCGCCTTCGGGACTTCTAGTGGTATGGGTGGATGGTCACAAAGAAGGAATTCATCGATTTTATCTTTCCATTCGCTTTCTTCTAGGTGACTACATGAATCCAATAGAGTTTGGACTTCGTCGTTAAGGCTCTCATCCACCGGACCGAATTCTTTTTCAAATTCTTCCATGCTCATGTCCCCTAGCTCTCTCTATCGAGTAGTGCCTACGTCCTCTCTTACTTGCTCGATCTCTAACTCCACCATTTTTCTCTCTTCTAACCCCTCTATCTCTCTTTCAATTGCGGTATAAGTTCCCTCGCTCTCATGACTAGACACTAAGCAAGATTCTAAGGCGTCTTATAAATTCTCCTCCATGTGCTCTTCTACGATCTCATCAATTAGGCTCACCGCGTGAAGATCATCTTCTTCCTCCGTATATTGGGCTATATGGAAGATGTTAGTCTCTAAGGTCATGTTCCCAAAGGTTAGTTGCATCTTCCCATTCCTAGTGTTGATAATAGCGTTAGCCATAACTAAAAATGGGCGCCCGAGAATGACGGGAACATGATTGCTCGAGGCGAAGGAAGGCTCCGTATCCTAAATGACAAAGTCTATTGGGAAGTAGAAGGTGTCAACTTGGACGATCACGTCCTCAACTACACCTCGTGGGATCTTCACAGTTCGATCCGCTAATTGGAGAGTGATACTTGTGGGCTTGAGATCGCCCAAATAAAGTTGCCTATAAATGGAATAAGGGAGGATATTGACACTTGCTCCCAAATCAAGTAAGGATTTTTCGATTTTATTTTCTCCAATGATGCAGGAAATGGTGGGTGCATCGGGATCTTTGAATTTAGGCAGGAGATCGTTAAGTAGGATGGAGCTCACATTCTGTGTTAGAAAGATATTTTCCTTTACCTTCATCTTTCTCTTTACTCTCAACAAGTCTTTGATGACTTTTGCATAAGCTGGAATTTGCTTAATGGCATCGAGGAAAGGTAAGTTCAGCTTTACTTACTTTAGTACGTCTAGCACGTCATCACGGGGGGTTCTTTTATGGGAAGAAATTAGCCTTTGAGGAAACGACGCCGCGGTGGGTGGTTTCACTACTACCTCGGTCTCACTAGTGTCGTCTTTATCACTCTCATTCAAGGGGACATCTTCGGCTTCTTTCGTGCCGGGCGAAATCTCCTTGTCTTTAGGTACGTCTTGTGGGGGAGGTGACAAGTCAACTACTCTCCCACTACGTAGAGTGGTAATTGCGCTACATTGCTCAGTATGGTCATGGGGTGTCGAGCTAACACTAGTTTGACCTTGGAGATGTCTTTAGCCCTGGGTAGGAAACTTGCACTTCTCTTGGATACTCCACGATGATTGCAACTGTGAAATGTTCGCCTTCATGTCATTCATCATGCGCTCATGCCTAGCATTAGTTGCAGTCTGGGTATTGATAAAGTGGTTGATAGTATCCTCGAAACTTCTCCACGATGAAGGGATGTATACTCCTTGAGGTGGTGGTGCTTGCACATGTCCTTGCATGTGTGGATCTTGTTAAAAATATGGTGGTGGAGGAGGGGCAACATGTGAATTAGGATTCATTGCAGAATGTTGTTGCCCATAGCTAAAACCAGGGTGGTTTTTCCATGAAGGGTTGTAAGAATTCCTGTGAGGGGCACTGAAATTACCCTTGAATCCTCTTATATCGCTTACTTGTTCTTGAAGCATCACTTTGTAGGCGGGTATAGTCGGGCATTCCTCAGTTGAATGACCCACCTCGTAAATTGCACACACCTTCTCAATGGGGTTCGGTATGGATCCAGTTGGTCCTCTTCCACATATCCCACGTAGGTCTCGCACTTCTTTCTCAAGTATATCGATTCGATTGTCCGCTATAAAACTCTTTTCTACATGAAATAGGGCGGACGCCAATGGAGTGGTGGTCACTTGATGATTTCGATTTTGATCATGAGGGTCAGATGTATCCCAGGATTGGGTAGTCTCGGCGACATACCTCAGGTGAAGCTCAGCACTGTGGGCGTCTAAGTCAACAAAAGGACCACTACCCATGGTTTCAACGAGTTGTTTGGAATTTAGATTTAGCCCATTATAGAGAAAAGAAATGATTTGCGCTGCATCAAATCCATGATGGGGGCATGAAGTAACTAACTCATTGAAACGCTCGTAACATCGATGGAATGGCTCATTTTCAGATTGCCTGAATGCTTGAATTTGAGCCTTTATGGAGATCGTTCGATGTGGTGGGAAGAATTTCTTGAGACACCTGGATTGCAACTCATTCCAAGATGGGATCGAGCTTGGAGGCAAAGACCATAGCCAGGTCTTAACTTTATCTTTTAGCGAGAAGGGGAAGAGTTTGAGGCGAATCACCTCTTGTGTGCAAGTTTGATCATTGAGAGTTCCACACACATCCTCAAATTCCCTGATGTGAAGATATGGCTTTTCAGAATCCATACCATGGTAATGGGGTAAAATCTGGATCATCCCATTTTTAAAACGAAATTGCTCAGCATTATATGGGAGTATAATGCATCCCGGAGTGACAGTGCGCTCGGGATATAAGATTTCTCTCAGCGGGCGGTATGGGGCCTCTTCCTCACCGACGGCTGCACACCGTGTTGCGACATCTCCCTTTCTCTTAACGACTCGGTATCCTCACTAGGTGTGCTCGAAGCGTGCTCTGAAGTGTGTCCTAAGAAAGAAAATGGAGTGTTATTTGAGATTGAGTGTGACGGTGTGGGAGGTGGAATCCAAAACTGTTGGGCGTTAGGCATGTGGGGGCTATCGGGGTTGTACTCAACTATTGGATTTTCGTGAATACGGGTTGAATTACTATGGGGTGTGGGAGTGAGTTCATAATTTTGCATTAAAAGATTATGAGAGATGATTATGGATCTTTTTGTGCTTTTTGAATTTTTTTTATGTTTTTGGATTTTTTTAAATTTTTTGTCAAAGTTTTAGATTAACACGATCTAATCCTAAGTTTACCTAATTTCCCCGGCAACGGCGCCAAAAACTTGACGCGAATTAGAAAGTGTCTCTAATGTGCGTTCACTCTAGGCTCAAGTGCAAGCCTGTCGCGTTAGTAATAAACCCGGTAAGTCGGGATCGTATCCACAGGGAAAAAGGACAACAGAGTTGTAACGACGGGAAAAGACGAAGGAATCCTAACTCTGACTCTAAAAAGAAAAGAAAAATGATTTGGTTTTGGAGATTGATTACGACTATATGCGATTATGAAATTATACCAAAATGCAACTATACTAAATTACCTAAAATATTGAAGAAAGATGATTTGAAACTTTTGAACTAAGTTATGAGAAAAACAGGACGGGAATACAATCCCCCAACCCTAGTGTATTGCAGTTATAATACTAATCGTAAATTCAACTGATTAATAAAACCCGGAATTTAATACTCCCAAGCATTACGTATACGAGGTTCAAGCTCGCGTCATACTTAATCTGAGGACGAGTAAATCGGTATTGCGATAGTGACACTCGAATTGCAGTCTAAATCATCCCGGTTACCCAGAGGCAAACGAGATATAAAGATCTACAATTGTTTTGTTCCTACGTAATACGGTCGTAATCAATCACTAAATTCAGAGGATTAATGTATACATGTACAGTTAACACATCAGGTTGGGTTCATGTATCCCGGCCTTAGAAAATCTAGCCTAGCATGCTGAAAGTAATGAAAACAGTGATTGATGTGCAGAAATTCATAATTAATCTAAGGAAAACTTGTGAATTGATGTAGAACATAATTGAAAAGAAGAAATAACTCACTAATCCCACCCAAGCAGTAATAGCAGCAATCAATAAAACTTGTAATCAAAATAATTTCTGAATGAATCTTCACTATTGGAATTAAACTTAGAAATTGTATCTAAACTAGGGTTTCTGAATAGGAATGGAAAATTGACTAGAATTCTCCATCCCAATAATAATAATAAAATGGGTTTTCATACCCTACAACAATTCAAGAGTTTCAGCTGCACTAGGATTCTTTTTCGGAGCAGATAAGATTTGGAAATCTCGATAGCCCCGGTCTACCTCCCATGCGGATCGGTTCTTTTATTTTTCACCCTTCTTCGATTTGCTTTCGATCTGAGGTCTACTGGAGTTTTGCAACGCGGACCGGTCCGGGGTAGGGGCGGACCGGTCTGCCTGTTTGACTTTTTGCTCAGCTTTGACTGCTCATATCTTTTGTTTCGAGACTCCGATTGAGGTGTCGTTTCTTCCTATGTGCTCATGAATGTGATATCTTCAACTTCTCTTTAGGTACCTCATCCGAATTCCGGGTGGAAATTACACTTTTGCCCTTTTGACTTTCCTTCTTTTCTTTCTTGATTCTTCCGATTTCCTTCTTCCGTTTCTTGACATCAAATACTTGTAAAATCACTACGAAATACCAGAAACTCGGTGTACTCGTTAGGATTAGTCAGTAGCAAGATTATGAGATAAATTCAAATCGATTCCTTTGTTCGAGGTGCTAAAAGTACCCAAATTAAGGGATAAATTAGGAAGAATTTATGCCTAATCACCAAGGTTCCACGACAGGTGCCGCAGCTGATAAATTCTATCTCATGGTCCTTCAACGATCCCCCCAAATGCTTGCCAGCCATCGTTTGGTAATTTAGCAGATTGCAAGCCGTCACCCTGAGACTTTCATTGTCGATTGTCTGCGTTCAAACATTCCCTTTATGAGCCACGGGCTTCAAGGTATAGCGATCGTAGTTACTGATATCGTCAGTACTCCTACCGTGAACGTTACCAGGCCTATTCTCAACGAATTCTTGGGTTATCTAAGGGAGTTGGGCCGAGATGGATTCCAATTTAGTTGGCTGATTGGACACTTAAAGACTTTGAAGAGCCAAGAATTATTAAGCCAGAGGTAACTGCTGTAGAAGCACCGGGAGGCTCAACGAGCTGAGGAAGCTGGTCTGGCCGAGCTAGCACCTCTGCTTAAAGCTCCCAATAAGGAGGTAGAGGATATCGAATAAGCTCTGCATCTGACAAAGCTAAAACGAGAGAAACTCCTTATTGAGCGTGCACAAGTTCAAACAAAGTTGGAGGTGTTTATTAATGCCCAATAATCATGCCTAACAACTTTTTCGGGTCTGCCTGGAGATTTTTTCTCTGCTCCGGACTTGTGGTTCCTCTTAGGCCAATGAACTCTTTCACTTTTGTATATATTTGCCCTTTTTTTTCCTCTTGTGTAATTTTTTGGGTAATAGTTCCCAATTTTGTAATGCCTCAAAATTTATGAATGAAAGGAAGGTTATATGTTCTCTATGGCGCTTCTTCGTGCTATAACTATTTGCATAAAATACAAACTCTGCAATCCTTCATCCCACTCAAGTTGCAACAAAATACATCTCTTCGGAAAAAGATTTATATATAAAATAACTACATACAACGATGATCTAAAGTTAAATGTTTATACATGGTAGATTTTTAACCATTTATTGTTGATCTTGAATGGTTTGTCTTCTTCCATTTTAGAAATTAAGCAACAACCTGAATCATGAGCCTCCTTTACAATGGAAGTTCCCTCCTAATTTCCTGTAAACTTAGGCAGAGGAAGCCCTTTGATATGCTTCACTGCTGCCTTCAAAACTAGGTCTCCCTCCATGAACTTCCTTGGTCTCACCAACTTGTCATACACCTTAGAGAGATGTTTTGTGTACATTTAAAAGTGCTGCATCGCATTATCTCTATGTTCGTCCAATGCTTCTAACTGTACATGTCTGTTGTGAGGGAGAACGCTACTTCGCAAGGCATATCAGGCAGAGGGAACTTCCAACTCCACCGGGAGAATATCTTCAGCTCCATACACAAGGGAGAACATAGGATATCCTGTGGGCTTCCTTTTAGTTGTTCGATAAGCCCACAATACAGTTGGTATCTTATCATCCCACGATCCTGGGAAATCCTCCATCGTCTTGGCCAAAATATTAACCAATGTTTTGTTAGTTTCTTTGGCTTGATCGTTTCCCTTTGGGTATGCCACCGTTTAAGTATAATGAATAATGGAGTACTTATCTGTGAGCATCGTTACCTCTGAATTGATGAAGGGGGTTCCGTTATCAGAAAGAATAACCTTTAGAATCCCAAAATGGCAAATAATGTATTCTCTGATGAAGTTTCTCACCACCCCTGTTGTTGGCCTTCTTAGTGGTATCCCTTCAACTCACTTTATAAAGCACTCTATTGCCACTATTATCCAGATCTTCCCCCTCGAAGAAGGATGTATTGCCCCCACCAGGTCAAACGTTCAGGTGTGAAAAGGATAAGGCATTGCCAGAGAGTGTAGATACATCGATGGGGCATAGATCATATTTACATGTAGTTGGCAAGCTTTACATTTTCGAACAAACTCAGCAGAGTCATTCTCCATCGTTGGCCAATAATACCCCAACGTCATCACCTGGTCATGCAACTTGGCTCCTCCTATGTGAGCTGGATCGTGACCTTGTTTAAGGACTTTGGCTTATTTTTCCTTTGTGATGCAACGCAATGGATTGTTGAAGTAGCCCCTTCGATAAAGCTGCCCGTCCTGAACGTATAACCTAGGGGGCCTTCACTTGAGCCCCATCACATCCATCTTATTGGGATGACTCCATCTTTAATAAAGTCAATATAGGGATGCCTCCAATCTGTTTGGGCCTCAACAAAATGACACTTAGCTGCTTCGAAGAATAGTTGGCACCTGTCACACTTCCGTTGTAACTCTACTGCATCCTACTTCATTCTAAGCCAAAAGTATCCCTCCATCTGAATTCTTATTTAAAGAGGGATCTCAGTTGTTTCACAATGCTCTTCACGTGTTTTCTTTAACCTCCGCTCTGCTTCTTCTGGGTCGATGTATCTTGACAGCCATCCCCCTACGTTTCTGAAATAAAGGTTTCCCTGATTTGTAAAGTATTGGGCTAATTCCTTCAGCTCCATCGCTCCTTCCCCAGACTCTAGTTATTATCTAATCTCTCCCCTCTATCCAGAGTTATCCTCCATCGACAGAATTGACTGTACCATCGAGGGAGTTCTTCTTCGTTGAATCACGATTGTAGTTGTATCGTCCCTCGTGATCATCTTCTGAGCAATGGTGGCAGCGTCTGAATGGCAGTTCATCATTCTGAGATGTCTCTTGATCTTGGTCCGATGGAACTGGTTGAGAAACCTCTGGATGATTATTTTGTAAGGTGCTAGACTGAAGTGTTTCAATGCATATTCTCCATTCACTTGCTGAATCACCAAGTTCGAATACCCTTTGATGCAAAGTGAACGAATCCCCCTTCGAATGGCCTCCAGTAACCCCAGTACTAACACCTCATATTTTGCTTCATTGCTGGAATAAGGGAAATCTAATTTATAAGAAAGACAAATTTCTTTTTTTCCACTTGATAAAATAACCCCTGCTCCTCCTTTCTTTTCTGTTGAAGATCCATCGAACTGCATTGTCCATCCTTCCTCACTTGCGTCTAAGTTATTGGCTTTCAAGTCATCTCCCGGAATCCTCTCGTATGGTGGCTCAGATATCCCAGATGGGAAGATTGCCAAGAGATCTGCATATGCCTGGCTCTTGATTGCGCGAGGAACCACATATTTCAAGTCATATTCTGAGAGAATGAGAAATTACCTAGCTTCCCTACCAATCAATATAGTTCTTGCCAATAAAAACTTAATAGGATCACATCTTGTTACAATATGGATTGTAAAAGACAACATATAATGCCTAAGTTTCTGTGCTACAAAGACTAGGGCAAAATAATGCCTTTCTAAGCTACTGTACCTGACCTCTAGCCCGTGTATGATTCTACTAAGGTAGTATACTGGTCGTTATTTCCCATCAACCTCTTGTTCCAAAAGAGCTCCAATGGATCTTGTGGTGGGCGTGAGGTACAATTGCAACGGTACTCCTGCTCTTGGAGGGACCATGGTCTGAGGCGAAACGAGCAGCTCTTTTAGCCTGGTGAGAGTTTCTTGGTGGACTTCCTCCCATTTGAACTTTGTGTTCTTTCGTAAAAGCTACATCAATGGGTGTCTTATTTCGTCCAATCCAGGCACAAATCTCTTAAGGTAGGAAACTTTGCTGAGGAAATAATCGAGCATAAATATTGCATATTTATCCCCCTAATTTCGGTACCGTTGTTAACTCGAGTGATGCAACTGATATGGAATTAACTCGTAATTATGGTACTAACCTTGGGTAGCAAGTATCTCATATTTTGTGTTTCTCTTATGTGTTTTACAGATAAATTATGCAAGCGGTGCGAAAGAGAAATCGAAACAATGAAAAAAAGGCTAGGAAGACAAGTTCAAGGGCAATTTGATAATTCTACAGCCTGATCTCGGAGGTGGGGCCAACTGGAAAGTTTAAGAGATCGGAAAAATGAGAATACTGGAAAAAATGGCATCCCAATCCGAGCTACGATTAAAGAGGATCCCTTGAAGTTGAAGAAAATCCACAGAAGAAAGGAAGAAAAAATGGAAAATGTTCTAAGTGTTAGAAGAAAAGAGACCCAAAACCAGCAAGTTTTCCCGAACCACAATATGAACCGGTTTGGGGGTCCTGATGCGCAAATTTTCCCTTAAATTCTGATTGGTCCAAAAGCGTCATAGTATGTACAAACTCCTCTAAAACGTATTTGTATCATGTAAATGGCTTAGAAAACATAGTTTTGAATAGTTTTTCATAGAGAGGAAGGTAAGAGAGTAGCTTAGAACCCTAGAAAACAATTCTCCATCAAGTAGGTACTTTTATTTTTTGAATTACAAGTTTTCTTTAAATAAAGTTTGTTACTTTCTTTCTTAATCTTGTAGTTAATTTATTTACATGCTTTCTTTATTTTCTGGGTTTCCAATTCATTTATACATGTAGTTTTCTCATTGATTCAATTACATGCTACGTAGGATTCATATTTTTAATTAATTGCGCCATGTTAGGCTAGATTTCTAAGGGTTGGTGTGCATGAACCCAACCCAATATAATTTAGCCATGTAGAAACTAGGGTTTGAATTGAAATTTGAATGAATCGTGTTGTGTGGTTGTCATAACCATCATATACCTTTTTACCTCGGTTGACCCTAGGTAACCGTGGTGTTTAAGGATGTGATGTGCGTGTATTTGAGACACTGCTTTACTCATCCTTTGATTATGTATGATGCGGGATTGAACCTCATATATGTAATGCTTGGGAGTACTAAAGACTGGGTTCAATTAAATTTCTAATTCAAAATTCTAGCATTCCATACGGTAAATCTACTAGGGTTTGGGGGATTGTATTCCCAACCTGTGTTTCCTTCATTCTTGTTAAGTCATTCTTAGTTAGTTAATATTGCTCACATAGTTAATGCAATAGTTTAATTTAGTTTGCACTTAGTTAATTAGTTATTTCACATCTCAATCATATTTTTATTTCTTTTTAGAGTCAAGTTAGGGTTAATAGTTTTACCTTTGTCGTCACATTCACTCGTCCTAGTTCCCTAACGATTCGATACCCAGACTAGACACTATACTCCGCAAGAGTGTAGTCTAAGTGTAGGTTTTTGTATTGCGATTGGAAGCCGATAACAATAATTACCGTATTACACGGATGCTCGGCTTTCCACTCGATTAGGAAACTCTTGAGATCCTTCGTCGTTCTTGGACCTGGCATCTCTAAGATTGCTCGCTGTTTGTCCTGATCCATTTGCACCCCCTGTCGATCAACCACGAAACCTAGAAACTTTCCACTAGTTACTCTGAAGATGCATTTCAGTGGGTTCATCTTCAGCTTATACTTCCTGTATCGGGCAAACACCTTCCTCAAATCGCTCAGATGGGACTCCTCCTTCCTCGATTTAATGACCAAATCATCTCCATAAAATTCTATATATTTGTGAAAGAAGTCATGGAAAATGGCCATCATTGTTCTTCGATAACTAGCCCCGACATTCTTGAGTCCGAACGACATCACTTTGTACATGAAGTTGCCCAACAGGGTTGTAACACCGTCTTCTCTGCGTCTGTGGGGTCCATCTTGATCTGGTTGTACCCTACATACCCATCCATGAAGCTGTACATCTCATGACCAGTCGTTGCATCCATCATGCTATCGATGGAGGGTAGAGGTAACTTATCTTTGGGGCAATCCCTATTCAAGTCTCTGAAATCCACACAAATCCTTATTTGATTTTTGTCTTTCTTTCCCATTCGGATAGTGCTAGACAACAATAGTTGGCGCTGTATCGGTTTGATAAACCCTGCTGCCAATAAGCGTTGGACCTCTTCCTTGATCTTCAAGTCCAGCTTAGGCTTGTAAGTCCTCGTTGCTTGCTTCATCGGAATGGCTGAAGGCATCACGTTTAACTTATGGCAGCTCACTTCCTCATCTAGCCCTTCCATCTCTGTGTACTTCTACGCAAAAACGTCTACAAACTCCCAAATCAACTCAACCAAGGCCTCTCGTTTCTCCTTATTGAGACCCTTCGAGATAAAGATAAGCCTTAGATCCTCCCCTTCTTTCGTCAGGTTTAACTGCTCCAACTCTTGTGCTTGTGGCTTCGATTGATATGCCATGTAGTCGGGTTCTTCGGTGACATCCTCCACAAACTCTTGTATGTTGGAGTTGTCTATCACTATACATTGCCCCCGTTGATCCGCCAGAAAACACTCATATATCGGGTCAGCCTCCTCATCAGTTTCTGTTATAGCTTGTTCGGCTGCCCGTTTACACCATTATAACTGATAAACCACCTTTCCTTCTTCGGTAACAACCTTCTGGCACTGTTTGCTCGCAGTTGCAACTGCCTTCCCATTCTTCTCTCTAGAAGACTCAGTAACTATTTCTCCTGAAAATCGACTCAGCACACTTTGTCATTGGACCTCATCTTGTTTGGGCCTCATCTTGTCTTTGAGCCGCTTTGAGATATTTGGGGGATGAGGGACCACCTGGTGGGCTTCTTCTACCATCACTCATTTGTTGCTTGCAACTTCGTTATTCTGCCCATTCACAGGCCCCATCCTTTCTCTGATCGAGGGAACCCACGCTCCCTCCATTCTTTTTTTTAGGACTCTGACGTCCTCCTCTAATTCCGTGTAAAATGCTGCATCCACCAAGTGAGCTTCTTCAACAACGAAGGGCCTCTTCGTAGCTCGTATAATGATCTCGGTTCCTTTGATATTTATTTTGGCATATTGGTAATACATCGAGGGAACTAGCCCTTGGTTGTGCATCCACACTCTTCCTATCAAAAAATGGTAGGAATTTGCACGGTTTATTACGTGGAACTTGATGTGGGAACTCAGATCTCCCATTACAATCCCAACATTCACATAACCAATGGATATGGAAGACTGGTTGTCGTAACCTGAAATCGCCAAAGGCATGGGAACCAATCTTTCTTTAGGGATGTTAGCTGCGTGGAAAGAACTAAATAGCATGATGTTAATGGATGCTCCACCATCCATAAGAGCCCTCGCGAAGCTAACTCCGTTGATGCTGGCGGTCACATATAACGGTCAATTATGAGGAAATCTCACGGCCCTATCCGCATCGCTAAATGTTATTTTCGATAAGAATTTCTTCACCAGTCTAGCCATGGGTCCCTTCCATCTCAGCGAAGGGACTGCATTCTTCCTTGCAATATCCAGCATTGCTTGGGTTATCTCCAACCTACTTTCTTTTGGCATTCCCACCTGGTCGAAGAACCAGGTGAACTTTGGGGACCGTGCAACTGCGCAGTATTCCAAAAATTGATCCATTTCTTCCCTTTCAATATTATATATATCCTCCATATCTTTGACACTTGATTCGTCATAGGCTAACACCATTTTATCCATTCCTCTGGTACACTCCTCCAAAGCTTCTTCGAACTCCCCCTGCTCTGTTGTCAGCTCCATCGCTTCTCTTTTTGCCTCATCGTCATAGGCCACCACCAGATTGGCCCCATGTGTTGGGAGTGGGTTATCATTAACATTTTGTGGAGGGATTTGCAATGTCCCCACCTTTACATGTTTATCGATGATTCTCCTTAGTCTGAAACAACTTTTCGTCGGATGCTGGATCTTGCGATGGATCTGGCAGTACTTGGAATTCGCTCTGGTCGCCGTATCTGGTTCCACAACGGGGGTGCCCTTTGGTTCGTACACCGTTCCTCCTTGGACCATGGCATTGTAACAGCTAACAGCCTCCTCCATTATGCAGGGTAACGGAGGTGGGTCTTCTCTATCTCTCCCAAATTTCCTTTTATTGTCCTTTTTGGCTAGTTTGCCCCCGTCTGCTCCTACGGTATATCCCACCCGTGAGGACTGAGACCTTCCTCCCATAGGTTGTATCGTCTGCCTATACATCATGGGCACCACCACTTGGTTTGGTCGTACCACCAACGAGATATTACTTGTTGCCTTTAGAAATTCTGTAAAAGTCCCCTCGCGAGTTTCATTAATAAGGTAATAGATGTACTCTGGGAGCAAACCTTAAGCACATAGTTATAACAGCTTGGACTCTTTGGCTTCTTCTCTCACGTCGAGGTACCTCTCCCTGAACCTTCGAACGTAAGCCACCACATCCTCTCCCGGTCGTTGTCTCTCCCTGTACAACTGTGTTAACGTAAACTCATCTTCTACCAGAAAGAACTTCTGGACAAATAACACATGCATATCCTTCCACGTTGAAACAATTTTGGGCGTCAAATGAGAGTACTACGTATAAAATTTATCAGTTAATGATTTTGAGAAATCCCTCAGCCGGAGCTTCTTGTTGTTGCAGTGAGCCCATATATGTTCGACAAAACATTTGATGTGCTCCTTCGGGTTTCCCCCCTTTCCTGTGTACTTTTAGAAGATGGAAGGAATATAATCTTTTGGGTAAGGCTCATCGTTATATTCCTGAGGGTAAGGCATCCGAAAGTCATCATACATCGAATCTACCTCGCTAGCAGATTGTGAGGAAGCTTGCATGAACTTCAGCACCTCCTTCTGCATCTTTTTTCTCATCTCCTCTATAGCTGATATCGTTGAGGGACCACAGGCGTGACACCCGTTGCACCTGGAGTAACCACCGTGATTGGAACGCTTATCACTCCTGGGTTTCCTACCGTTGGAATCACGATTGAGGGGATGCTTGTTGGGGCAGTTCCTAATATAACTACACTTGGTGAGTACTTTGGGGCTACCCCTGGCGTTATGAAGGAATTGGCGTCAAATCCCCCTAGCACCATTGAAGCTACAGGAGTTTGTAAGAACTTGTAAAATTTATTCATGAGGAGTTCCACTTGAGTTGGTATCAACCCAGCGCTCGTGGATGCTTGCTTTACCCCTGGAATGCATGTCACCGTTTGAACAGGAGGTACCTCCATTCAAGGAGCTCCATCTCTAGGAGCGTCCAACTCTCTCGTCGCATGTTCTTTATTGCGTTGAATATCACCAAAGTTGAGTCTTCGATTAACATTATCCTGCGCCATGCTCTTTGCTTAGAAGAATACCTCCCAAACAGAGTCACCAAGTGTAAGAGGGTAGTTTAGATTAGGTGGAGGCGTAACCCCTTTTTAGTATAATAATGATAAGTTAATCGGAGACACTCTTGATTAAATTACAAAGACGCACACTCACAACTTAGTGAAGATAAACCCAGTTTGAACTCACAAATCTCTCGTGTATAACTCAAAAAATAATAATGAACTCAGAAGTAACTCATTTAGATGGAGAGAGAAGTAAGAACCCTAGATACACCTTGGTAGGCAACTAAAACACCCCAACCACCCTCAAAGATCTCTGTCAAGTATTAAAGCTTCGTAATAAAAATGGTAATGGTGGGTGTGTGAACTCTGGTTTCTAATAAATCTCTCTAGCAATAACTTTTGAACTCTAAAAAAGAACATGTTTTTCTCAGAGGTGGTTAGGGCTCTTAAATAACCCCCACACCACTCCCAAGATAACTCGGTCATTAATTAATGTGAAATACATCCCTCATACTTTATGCAACAAATATTAAATGCCTGATGGACTAGTTAGCTCTACATCATAACCATTAAATGCCAAGACATGCCTTTTGCTTAACCATTGTGTGTCAGATGGTTGTCGTTACAGAGGTGGCTCACCAACTGTCTGACAGCCCCAAATAACACGGTGGTTTACTCAAGTACAGATTTGGCATTGCCTAGCTAGCTAGTGACATCACATAAAGTAGATGTGGTTTTAAGTAGAGGGCTGTTTGGTTCACAACTCAACGCCCGATGGGATTCAAGGCTGCTCCGCCTAAGGTTCCACGATTAAAGTCTTTTGGTGTTTTTATCGGGTGTATCTAAGATGGTCAGGACAAGCCCCAACGGTGCCTCACTTCTCAATTCTCCAAACCAGTTCCCTCGTAAGTTCCCACGACGAGGTCGTTCGATAGAGCATGAAAGCTCTCCCAGGCCCTGCCAAGCCTAGTCTCTCGCGAGTACTGTTTGACCTCACACTAAAAATCATTATGATCGTTACAACTCATAGTAAATATAAATAAAGAGGTACAACAAGGCTAAGTAAGACAATATAACTAAAGGATCATCTCTCTCGACCAGTTTTTTATTGGAGATCCCTTTGGGTTGCCATGCTAACCTACCTCGCTTGAGCTGCATCACTATCTTACTAAGTTGCATCACTTTGAGTTGCAACGCTTCCTTACTGAGTTGCATTGCTTTGAGCTGCCATGCTGCCTTACTGGGCTGCATCGCTTTGAGCTGCCACGCTTCCTTACTCAGCTGAATCGCTTTGAGCTGCAATGCTGCCTTAATCCTTTGAGTTTGTTATGTTAGCTCGGGGGATTAAATATAATCTCGAGGTTATCTTAAAGCCTCCCCTCTAGGTGTTAAGCTCAGATACACATCTTATATTGCTGGTTTCTACCCGAAACTCTGCCAAAATGATGAGTCGACATGCCGCCCAAATTTTAAAGCAGGACCCTGCTCATGAGCCTGGTTACAAGTCCAACCATAATTTTACATATGTGGCAAACCACAATTTTTCCATGCTCGGGTCATGTCCGACATTTAAATTTTGCATTTCGGTAAACATAATACAAGTGAGAACCTAATAAACATAATAATAATCATGTTGAGACTCATCTCTCGTCTTTTCCTCTCTCTTTATCCAAAAGTGTCCAAATTTTGTTTTTCTTTCATAAAAAATGCCAAAAATATTTTTCCTCCTTTTCCCTTAAAAAAAACATTTCGTCCTCATCTTTTCAAAAAATATAAAAAAAAAACATTTTCCTCATTTTGCAAAAATAAATCTCAATTTTTCTCCTTCTCAGGTCAATCACATACACCTAGCCTGACTCCCTATTGGCTTCGATCTTCAATCGAATCGCCCCGGAGCTCTGTTAGTCCCCTTACGTTCTCTAAGTCCGATATTCACCTGCCTTCCATGGAGAACATGGATCAAGTGCCAAATGTACAACCAGATTTATTGATGGTTCTGGTTCAACTCATTGCCAAAATTGACAACCTTCAAGCCGAGGTCCATGAGATGTGAAGAAACCGGGTCCCTGTCCTCGAAGATCCTGAGGTCATTTCCCTTGCGTCATGGGGTCACCTACACCTGAGCCTATTCGGGTTCCTGAAGAATACCAACACGCTCCACGTGCTCATCTTGCTAATGGACCGCCACCAGCTCAGCTTCCTATGCCAAACCTTGCACAGACAGGGGCTAATTTACCCATAGTTGTTGATCCGAAAAAGGAAGAACTAAACAAGGTCAAGGAAGACCTCAAGATGTTGACCAAGAAATTTGACCAAGTTAGAATCTCTGGGAACTACATGGACTACACTCACATGTCTCCCTATCCTAAAGCCAGGTTACCGGAGAAAT
This sequence comes from Sambucus nigra, assembly GCA_949130495.1. Lineage (NCBI taxonomy): Eukaryota > Viridiplantae > Streptophyta > Magnoliopsida > Dipsacales > Adoxaceae > Sambucus > Sambucus nigra. The sequence continues at coordinate 765,722,625 of OX422209.1, read as the reverse complement.
TTAAGATGCCCAATATCGAGAAGTTTAGAGGCAGTGGTCCCCCGATAGTTCATCTCCGCAGCTACCACCGGGCCATAACTCTCTTAGGGGCTTTCGAAGAAATAATGGCTCAGATGTTCCAATATACTTTTAAAGATAACACCCTCTGTTGGTTCCTATCCCTCGAAGAGTTCAGAATCCGCAGTTAGGAAGACGTTTCCCATGAGTTCATATCACAATACAAGTACAAAGAGGAGATAGAGATTACCCACCGTGACTTAGAGCTACTTAAGAAGAATCTTGGGGAATCAGTCAGCAACTTCATAGCAAGATGGAGAGAAAAAGAAGGTACCATGACCAATCGACCTTCCGAAGAAGAACAAGTCAGCATTATGAATAACAACTTCCTACTCCATGCCCGAGCAACAATGGGAGGACAGTATTACCCTCACTTTCGATCCCTTCGAGAATCAGGAGTGGAAATCGAAGAAGGTCTCACCAAGATAGAAGTTGAACCGAAGAAATCCTCTGGACAGTTTACTCCTAGAAAGTTTGAAAAACCAGCTAGTGCCACAGTTTCCACTATCAACAACATCTCTTAGCCTGCCACTTCATGGGCACCGGAGAGTCACTCTAACCCAATCCGAAAGGAATATGACAAGCTTCATGCTCCTCTCTCCAAAGTCTACCCGGCCTTCTTGAGCCAAAACCTGATCAAACCCCTGGACCCTCGTCCTTTACCAAATCCACTTCCGAAAAACTTCAAACCCTATGCCCATTGTGAGTTTCACCAAACTGCTAGCCATACCATCGACCAATGTTTCCATCTCCGAAATATAATCCAAAGCTTATTTGACCGAGGTATCATCTCCCCGCCAACTAATCCTAAGCCAAACACAACCCATAATCCACTCTTAAATCATGTGAACGCCATCTACCTAGAAGAGTCAGAATTCGACATATCCACCCAAATCATGCCAAGTAAATCACCAGTCATACCCGTATACTCTCATAAACCTCTCCAAACATGCCCATATTTCCTCTTACACCCTAACAGATTTGCCGATCAAGACTTATCACTCCTCACCCAAGCATGCATCGTTGTCCACACCTGTTCTGGAGGTAAAGATATGGAATTGTCAGAAGTGCTAAACCAACTCCTAGATTGGACCCAACCATAATCATGCTCTTAATATCTCTATTGAAGTCATAGGAAAAACTACCCCCTCTCTCTCGTCGATAACAGATCAGCTCTGAACGTATGTCCGTTAAGAACTCTGAATTATCTGGGATTAAAAGTGAGCGACCTCGCTCCAACCTCTGCTGCCGTACGTGTCTACGACAACACCCGCAGAGCAATAACGGGATATATAAAGCTTATAATAGGGGCTATCCCTATAAACCCCATTGTGAAATTCAATTCATTGACATCCCAGCCTGTTTCAATCTACTGCTTGGATGACCATGACTCCACAACATCAAAGGGGTGTCTTATTCCCTTCATCAAAAATTGAAATTCTTCGCGAATGGATAAGTTATCACCATCTTGGGAGACAGTGGAAACACCAAGAATGCAATCACCGGTAATCCGGTACTTGAGATACAACACGGGGTGAACGATGTGCTGCTATCAAACTTCCAAGTCGAACCACTCCTACTCCCAGTAGGGGATAACTTTAAAGATAGGGTTTGTCTGGAATATGATCCCCATAGAAACATTAATGTAATCCAAATATTTAAGAACATGCACTTCATGCCCCGACTGGGGCTAGGGCAAAGACAACAAGGGATAACTAAACATATTGTTTTGAAAAAGGCCTTTCCTCCCTGTGACTTGGGCTATCGGTCGTCGAAAGAAGAACTCGTATTGATCCATCAGCCTCAACTGAAGAAAAGATTAGAATGCGCCAGAATTGTCTCGGGAGATTCCCTAAATGGAAGATTCATCAGAGAGGGTGAAGATTTCCCCTTTTGCAGCTTCTCTGAACCTTGGTATGACCATGTAGATAAGAGGATGAAACCAGGAGTGGAGATCTTATTTCAAGATAGTTACCCATGGGTCGAGAGTTCCCGACACAGTGTACAACCACTCACTAAAGAGACCATAGCGAATGTCAGGGATTCTGAGGATAGCGACTCCGAGGATTAATTTAACTTGCAAACACTGGGGCTGGCATTCTGCATTATCTACTCAGGAACTACATCATCAAATCCATCTTGTCTCATCAAAGATGCTGATGCACCTCTTCTCAGCTGGCATACTGCACTTGTGCCACCTGTTAATACTCAATATAACCCCGATGTCTATCCCCTTTCCCCTTTAGTTGTTTCCTCTCACTCCGATGTAATCGATACCTCCTTTAATGAGGTTCTCAATGATGTTTTTCCATTCAATGAAATGAATGAAGATTTTAAGTATCTTATTGTGCCATACATTAGTCGTCTTGATTCTATTCAAACTTTTGATGATGATGACTTTGTAAATGAACAATTCTTAACCGATCTAAATAAGGTTAATAACAAACAACATAACCTAGTGGAGTTTAACAAAAAATCTTAACACGTGGTTTTCATTGTTAAGTCACTGTTACTGCTGGAGTTTGAAAAAAAAATATTAACAAGTGGTTTTCATTGTTAAATCACCAAAGGAAGCTCAAAGGAAGCTAACGAGAGGAATCACATAGGGAGATTATCTAGAGGAAGATTACGAGAGGAATCTTAGAGGAAGCTTATCCATTTGAAGCTCAAAGAAGAAGATCAGAGGAATCTAAGAGAGGAATCTCAAAGAAAGCTTACCAGAGGAAGCTCGGAGGAAGCTTTCCAGAAGAAACTCAGAAGAAGATTACCAGAAGGAGCCCAAAGGAATCTTATCAGAGGAAGATCATAGGGAGTTTACGAGAGGAAGCTCAGATGAAGATTATCTAGAGGAAGCTCAGAGGAAGCTTATCAAAGGAAGCTTACCAGAGGAAGCTCAGAAAATAATCTCAAAAGAAGCTTGCCAGAGGAAGCTTACTAGAGGAAGCTTGCTAGAGGAAGCTCAGAGTAAACTTGCTAGACGAAGATCAGAGGAAACTTGCCAGAAGAAGCTTGCAAGAGGAAGATCAGAAAGGAAGTTTGCCAGAGAATAAGCTCAGAAGAAACTTTCCAAAGGAAGATCAAAGGGATCTTATCCAGAGGAAACTTGGAGGAATATTACTAGAGGAAGCTCAGAGGAAGCTTACCAGAGGAAGCTTTCCAGAAGAAGCTCATAGGAAGCTTACTAGAAGAAGATCAAAGGAAGATTACCAGAGGAAGCTCGAAGAAGAAGCTCAGATAAAGATTGCCAGATGAAGCTTGCTAGAGGAAGCTCGAAAGAAGCTTACCAGAGGAAGCTTGGAGGAACCTTATCAGAGGAAGCTCAGAGAAAACTTGCAAGAAGAAGCTTAAAGGAAACTTACCATAGGAAGCTCGGAGGAAGCTTGACAGAGGAATCTTGCTAGAGGAAGCTCGCCAGAGGAATCTTGCGAGAGGAAGCTAAAAAAGAAAGCTTACCAGAGGAATCTCACTCGGAGAGGAAACTCAGGGTTGACAGTTTTTTATACTTATTCAAATCATTTATCTGTAGAACTGTATTATAACTTGTATGCTGTAATTATTTGTAATATGAGAGTGAGTCAAATGGTATCCGCAAGGGACTAAGTCTGACAGGGCTTGGGAGAGCTTTCATGCTCTATTAGATGACCTCATCAAGGGAACCTCAGAGGAAACTGGTTTGGAGGATTGAAAAGCAAGGCAACGTTAAGGATTGACTTAACCATTATAGATACACCTCGTAAAACACCGAGGGACCACAACCAAAGAGAGCTTATCTAGAAGAACCACGAGTTGCATCCCACTTTGAGCCCTGATAACTTGAATTTTTATGTATCGTTGTTGTTGAAAGCCAAGTTAGTCAAAACCTCAAATAACTACAAAATAAAATAACTCAAGTGTAGAGGTAAGTAAGGGTATCAATCCACTTCCAAGGGGGTAAGCTAGAGACAAATTCAATTGTAATTCACTTTTTATTTTCTTTTTGTGCTTTTTCACTTTTCTACTTCTTTTTTTAGCTTTTTCAATATTAAAACAATTTGGGTGGTTAAGGATGAGTTAACTAATAACTAAATGAAAAGGGGTAATCAAACTAAAATAAAAGTATGAAAAATATAAACTAGTGAGTGAGATGTAACTAAATGAGAGAAAATATTCAAAGGATGGAAAATCCACCCTCAATTCACACAAATTTATCTAACTTGCACTATTTTAATTTCATCAATTTCCAAAATATTCATATAATTCAAAAGCTAATTCTCATTACACTAATGAATTAATTGAATATTCTTTTAGAAAAGTAAGTTTAATCCCCACAAGCACTACTCTAAATGAATTAAAATCAATTAAATAAATCACCCGCTAGGATCAATTTACCAAACTAATTTTAATTAGACAAAGTAAAAACAAGAGTAGTTGAAAATTATACTGACATTTAAATCAAGTGATAAGCCCATATCTAGTTTGAATCAAATGATAAAATGACAATACAATTTTCATTCCTTTCTCAAGGATGATTTTCCATTTCTCAATGTGAAAATAAGTAGGAATTAAATTTACTAATCAAAGGAAACTAACAAAATTAGAATTTACAATTAAATCAAATTGGATTCAGGAGGGTTTCAATTCATCCCTTGAATGGGGTGATTAGCCCTCCATAATCATCATCCAATAAAAATTAGGATAAAATAAGAGCATAAATGAAAATTAGAGAGGATTAATTAAACCAAAATTGCCTTCAATTGCATTAATTCTTCAATTCTTCCATCATCTCAATTAATTACAACACTCAATTTATTAACTTTTTTTCTAATCTAAAAAAACCAAACTACTAAAAACATAAAAATGGTGTTTCTCTATCTAATTCTCTCTCAAGGTTTTCTCTACTCTTTATTCCATGATCCCTTAAAATGGTCTTCAACTCTCTTTAAATAGTAGGTGCCATGGAGCTAGGGATATTTTTGAGAATGGGTTGAGTGTGCATGGAAATGGTGAGGTGTGAGGATAAGTGGTAGAAGGAATAAAAATCTGATATGGTTAAAGGGGTAGTTTTAGAAATTGAGGTAAGTAGGTAGTTGGGGGTAAAATTGGGAAAAAGGGTTCAAAGGGATAATTAGGCACATGGGGGCATTAAGTGAGGTTTTAAGACATGTGGGTATTAGTGTTTAGTTTTGGTTTGCATTTGGCAGGAGAAGAATCGTGGCTTAGGAGAAACATGGAAATGGGTTTGGGTTTGAAAGGTGTATGGGTGGAATGGATGGGTAGTTGAATGGTTGGATGTCCGGGTTCGGACAGGGCATCCGGGTTTGGGACGGTAGTTGGAATGGGGGTAGCTGGGTTTCTCACCGGCGGAGGTTAAAGTGGTCGGGTCGGGATGGAGGTTTGGGTTATGTCGTCAGAATGGGGGTAGCTGGGTCAGGTTGAAGGTGGGTCACCGCTGGAGGTTGGTCTAGGGTTTCGGATCTGCAGGTTTGGATGCGTTTTATATTGGGTTTGTCTCGAGTAGGATCTAGGTTTCTCGTCGGCGGAGGTTAAGGTGGTCGGGTCGGAATCGCATGCAGGCGGGTTCGGGGTTAGGCGAGGTCCGAGTTGGTGAGCAGGTGGGTGCACCGCGGTAGCTCCGACAGGTGAGTTGGTCGGGTTTAGATGTAGTGAGATGAGGGTGATGGTGGTGGGTTTTAGTTTTGGGGCAAGTGGAAGACGAGTTATGGTGGATTGGGGAAGAGAGATGAGAGAGAAATGGGTTGTTGGGGGGGTTTGAGGAAGATGAAGTTGAGGGGGTTATTGTGTGAGAGGGTGTAGGGTGGTAGTATGAGGGTGAGGTAGTGTTTAAGTTATAGGGTGTGTGTGTTTAATTTGGACCCTAATAAAACTAACTAATAAAAAAAACTACTAAAACTAAAAATCTAAAAATTAATTTCCTATTCTAAAAAAATAAAATAAAGACTCAATTAAAAATGAAACGAAAAAGAAATAAAAATAAAATCTAATAAAACTAAAACTAAAATCCTAATTAAATGTAAAATCAAATAAAACTAAAAAAATAAATGAAATCCTAAAAAATCTAATCATAATAAAACTAAAAACTAATAAAAATCAAAATAAAATTATACTAATAAAGATAAAAATAGAAAATAAAACCTAGAAATCCTAAATAAATCTAAAATAAAACCTAACAAATAAAATGACACAAAATAAAAATATAAAAATTATTAAAAATGGACAAATTAGACACACACGGGGTTCAGGGTAGGTTTAGGTTAGGTTTGGGTAGGCTAGAGTTACGGAATAAGGGAATTAACTCCATTTTATCTGCAAATTGCTTGGAAATATAGCTTTTGACAACGCAACTGCAATTAAGCCTGCATATTGAACAATTAAGCGCATAAGACCCATATTACCGAGAATTATCAACTAAAGTACATCTATTCGGGGTATAAAATGTATAGTTTTGGGTGTTTATCAAGCCCACTGCCAAACAGTCCTTTTATAAATGTCAAATCTTCTTTAGGTGATGTCACACACCACCTACCTATTGTCCAATCCAAACTTGAGTAAACCATGGCAGTTTGAGGGGTTGTCAAAAGTTTTAGTGGATGACCATTGAAGTGTGATAGCTGCCTCACACAGCTGATAACCAAAAGGTGTCTGCAGGCATTTAATGCTAGTGACATAAAGTAGAAGGTTTTTCACATTGATAGAGACTGAGACATCTCAGGAGAGGTTGGTGGCTATTTAAAGAGCCCCGCCATTTTAGAGAAAAGGAGTTCTCTTTGAAGAGAAGACAGAGTTCTTTGTCCTGAGTTATTTCTAGAGAGAGAAAAGAGATTGAGGGCAGGGGTGTTATTGCAAAATCAGGGGGCATTTAACCACCCACCATTATTGGTTGTTGCTTCACAACACCTTGGTAAGTTTTTTTCTTTTTTTCTTTTTTTCTTTCTTTCTTCCTTTATTTTTTATTTTATTTACTTTTAATACAGTATGAAATCAGTTTATTGACTTAGCGGTATGGATATATAGTCTACTGAATATTTCTAGTATTATTAAATCGATATTCAATTAATTTTATTGTTAAAACATATATCTATTATTATTTCAATGTTTTGTTTGCTAATTATTTTCTGAAAAATGGATTAAATATTGGTCACTAAATATTGAGTATTGCTTATTTGGTAAATATATATTTTGTCCTTTGCTATTTTTAATTGTTGAATTGGTTGTAAATTAGTGGTAATATTCATTTGCTGAAAATTTTAATTTTGCTAAATTTTATTGTTGTCATTTAGTTGCCGAAAATTTAATTTGAAAAATATTTTCATATTTGGGTAACTTTTACTACCGTTTATTGTTGTGATATGTGTGCGGGACCCTGGTGCTTGAGTTGCCTACCAAGGTGTGTCTGAGAGTGCTTGTTTCTCTCTCCCTTTGAACGAGCTGTTTCTGAGGTTCATTTATTATTTATTTCAATACGAGTTGTTATTATATTGTGATTGTGTGTTTATTCTGTGATCAGTCGGGGATATGGGGTTAGTTGTTATCACCATACCTATAGGGGTTACGCCTCAATCTATAATCTAAAGTACCCTCTTACATTTAGTGACTCTGTTTGGGAGGTATTCTTGTAAAATTATGGCCCAAGATAAAGTTAATCGTGTTCTCGATTGTGATGACTTCCAACAGAGGGAGACACAACGGGCGAGAGGGCACATTGAGATTCTTTTAGGGCAGGTGTGGGTTTTCATTGTTAAGTCACCGGTATTGATTGAATCACCTTTATTGGTGGAGTTTGACAAAAAAATCTTAACAAGTGGTTTTCATTGTTAAGTCACCGTTATTAGTGGACTCACCATTATTGGTGGAGTTTAACGAAAAGTCTTAACACGTGGTTTTCATTGTTAAGTCACAGTTGACAAGAAAATCTTAACAAGTGATTTTCATTGTTAAGTCACCGTTACTGGTAGAGTTTGATCAAAAAATCTTATCAAGTGGTTTTCATTATTAAGTCACCATTATTGGTGGAGTTTGACAAAAACATCTTAACAAGTGGTTTTCATTATTAAGTCACCGTTATTGGTGGAGTTTGATGAAAAATCTTAACAAGTGATTTTCATTGTTAAGTCACCGTTACTGGTGGATTTTGACAAAAATAATCTTAACAAGTGGTTTTCATTGTTAATTCACCATTACTGGTGGAGTCACCATTACTGGTGGAGTCACCATTACTCGTGGAGTTTGACGAAAAATCTTAACAAGCAGTTTTCATTGTGGCTTGAGATGTTTTGCACAGATATTTCTTGGCCACGCAACAAATATCTCTACGAGGGGGAGCCTAAAGGCAGTCTTGTGATTAGAGATAGCTCCCCCTCCTAAATTGAGGAAGGTGGATAACCCAGAGGAAGCTTAGAGGAGAAATCTCAGAGGGAGCTTATCTAGAGGAATCTTATGTAATACCCTGTACTTTTAAAGGTATTTAAATTACACTATGGACGTAATTTGGTAATTTGAGGAATTTTTATGAATAGTGATTCTGGAATTCATGAGTGAAATTAAATAAATTTAATATTATTGAATGAATAGTAAATATATGTTTTCGAGTGTTCGATTAATATTTACATGGATTATATTTTCTTACGAGACTAAGTATATGAGTGGATTATTTTTATTACATGTCGCAATTGGGTAAAGCGACAAAGAAAAATAATTTAATTGGAAAAACACACGTATTGAACGTGTTGGGTTTAATTAGTGAATTTTAGTTAAGTGACTCGGATGAAGATTTTGACTGTGCCGTTGGGTTCAGAATGGCCGAGATAGTCAAAATAGAGTATCCGGGGGTAGTGTTTGGGTTCCGGGCATTTTTTGACTAGTAGGAACTCGTAAATGAGTACACGAGTCATTTTACAATTGGCTATATACCCAATTTCGGGTTTATTAAGAAGGCAACCCTCATTTCTTCCCCAAAATCATATCTAAGAGAGAGAAAGAGAAGAGAGAAGGAAGAGAAAAGAAAGAAGAGAAGAGAAGAAGGAAGAAAAGGGATTTCCGGCCAAAACTTCGCGGGATTCGACTCGGGGTCGTCGGATTTAATCCACGAGGCAAGTGTTTAACTTGATTTATGATTTAGTGTATTTATTTCTCATATTATAGTTGGTGTAAAACTATAAAGATTTTTGGGTTGAAATTTGTGTAAATCAAACGAGTTTTTGGAAGATTAAACGGATAAAACTCGGGTATACCCAATTTGAGAAACTTAAGAATTAATTGAAATTAATGGTTGGTTATGGGTTTTAGGATGATTCGAACCCTTTTTATGTGTGTACTTATGGTTGTTTGAGTTTGGATGATGATGAGAGAGGAGATAAAAAACTTGGAGGTGCTTTAATGGAGGTTTGGATTTTTGGAGAAGAAGGTGAATAGTGGCCAGCGTCACTTCCGAACTATTTTGGCTAGGAAGAGCGTCGATTCGGCTATTGGTCAAAACATAAAAGTTATAAATCTTTTTTATACGGTCGCGTGGGAACTAACCGCGTATTTTTCTGATTTTTTTTTATTTGATATGATTTTTTTAAGAAAGCAGTTCCGAGGTTGAAATCTTTAACTCGGAAATCAAATCGGAAATTGGAAAAATAAATGCTAGAATTGTTTGGAGATAAATATTTGGGGTTCCTAAAAATAGTGTGGGGACTTCTGAATAATTTTTTTTAGTAAGGCCTGTACCTTGGGTTAGTTGAAAGTAAAATCCAAGATTTATCCAAATAGGGGTGTTCGTGAGGAATAATACTTAAAGAGGTATTTAGGTGTGATTTGAATATTAAATAAGAGAGTACGTATTGGGGTAATATTTTAAGGGTGTGACTACTTATGTTATTACGAATGGAAATATTTGAGGCTATTGGCTATCGCTATAAAAGTTTGAAAATTATAGCCATAGTATATTGAGAAGAGATATATATTATATATACGATGTAGTTATAGTATATATATATATATTATGAGACGAATAAATATATCGGTGTTGTTGGTATTATCATCGTGTGGTGATAAAAGCTCGAAAATAATATATTGAGGATTAGTCAAAATCGATAAACGCGTAGGATATTCGAGATATAAATATACTACGTAGGGGATTTATTATACGGGTTGTGTGTATGCTCGGATGTTATTATATACATGGGTTAAATAATCATCTATGGGGAATTATGTATAGGTGAGATAAATACCTATCATTATAATATGATTGTGTGAATACCTAAATGATGATATATTTATATAGGTGGGATGTGTACCTATATTATTGTTTATTATGTGTATGACATACCTACCATACTTGCTATCACGGGAGGTTGGCGTTCGAAAGAGGACAATCTTATCTTGTGTTGCCTTCGGGGGGATTTTAGATTTGGTACCTTAGAACGTGGAACTTAGGTACGGGCTATCTGAGAGAATGATAGTGATGACGATTATATGGGTGCGTAGGTATGTTCGTATCCCATAGGCTTGGAACTATGTTCGCCTCCAATATGTGTGATTTATGATGATACAGTTCCTGAGTTATGTGGAACATGTGATCCTTTAGTACGAGATGTACTTGGATTTGATAACAGATTATGTGTGCACCGCTGTTAAGCCTATGGGTGCCGGATATGGATATATGTATTGAGATTAACATATATGTGTACTTGCGATAGTCCACATTATCTTAGTAAATGAGAATAACTAACCTCCTTATATTATATCTCGGTGGATGGATTATTATACTTGATGCGTATAGTATATTGATTATATATGAGATAAGATACCATATAACGTAACCTTGTATAAAAAGGTAAGAGAATGAATAAAGTGTGATACTACTACTACTACCGATAAATGAATATCCGGATTTATGTGATTATGAGTAATAGGTTCAAATGAGAACTAAATGTGTATATGGGACACGTACTCCAAATATTATGAATGAGTACTCCAATTATTATGAATTATTCGGAGATGGGCAAATACATTAGTTAGACAGGGTAGCTTAACTATGTTGATTAAAAGATATGCGATAGTTGTGCACTATTAGAAGAGGGGTGAGGTGTATCTCATGAGAGAGAGATACCAGTTTAAATATGAGAAAGATCATATCTTAAAAATATGGATTTGAAGCACTTGCTAAAATGTTTTTAAAACTCGGGCTCTGACCCGTTTCTTTATTTTTCCCTCTCTTGCTATATATATAGGTGTCCAGACACAGGGATGCCTGGATGATGATTCCTTCGTGTCAGACGTTTGCTACAGCAGTTGTGGATGCGAGCAGGTTTATTGCAGACGCTTCTATTATTGAGATCTAGATTGGAGGTGTGGTAGAAACATTTGGGCTGATGGCCCAACTGTACTAATTTATTCTTTTATCGCCTTTTAGTGCGGCATTCGATTTGGTTGTATTATTATACGAGTGTTCGGTTATTTTATTTTATTTCATTTCACTTGCTGCATATAAACTGTTGTAATTATTTTATTTGAATGGTTTGGTTAAAAAGATTAGTTAATTAAAATTTTGATGCCGGCCTAATAGGATATTAGTAATTAAATTGGTTTTCGACAGTGATGCTCAGAATGAACCATATGAGACTCCTGTTTTAATTTGATATAGGAGTGATCGCCCGGTATTTTATTAGGTGGGGTGTCACATATTAGAGGGGACTTATTCAAAGGAAGCTCAGAGAGGAAGCTCAAATAAAGCTTTCCAGAGGAAGCTCAGAGGAAGCTTTCCAGAAAACGTTCAGAGGATGCTTACCAGAAGAAGCTCAGAGGAAGCTTGCCAGAGGAAGCTTACCAGAGGAAGCTCACAGGAAGCTTGCCAGACTCAGAGGGACCTTATCTAGAGGAAGCTTACGAGAGGAATCTTAAAGGGAGCTTATCCAGAAGAAGCTCAGAGGAAGTTTTCCAGAAGAAGCTTACTAGAGGAAGCTCAGAGGAAGCTTACGAGAAAAAAGCTAAGAGGAATCTTACGAGAGGAATCTCAGAGGGATCTTATCTAAAGGAAGTTTACGAGAGGAATCTTAGAGGGAGATTATCCAGAGGAAGCTCAGAGAAGAAGCTCAGAGAGTAAGCTCAAAGAAAGCTTGCCAGAGGAAGCTTAAAGGAAGATTTCAAGAAGAAGCTCAAAGGAAGATTTCAAGAAGAATCTTACTAGAAGGAGCTCAAAGGAATCTTGCCAGAGGAAGCTTACCAGAGGAAGTTTATAAGATGAAGCTCAGATGAAGGTTATCCAGAGGAACTTACCAAAAGAAGCTTATAAAAGAAGCTAAGAGGAAGCTTGTCAGAGGAAGCTCGTTAGAGGAAGCTTGGTAGAGGAATCTCGGCAGAGGAAGCTTGCTAGAGGAGTCTAACTAGAGGAAGCTTTCTAGAGGAAGCTCAAAGGAATCTTGCCAGAGGAAGCTCAGAGGGGAAGCTCGGATGAAGCTTACCAGAAGAAACTCAGAGGAACCTTGCCAAAGGAAGCTCATATGAAACTTTCTAGAAGAAGCTCAGAGGAAACTTTCCAGAGGAAACTTTCAAGAGGAAGCTCATAAAGGAAGTTTGCCAGAGGAAGCTTGCCAGAGAAGAAGCTCGCCAGAGGAAGCTTGCTAGAGGAAGCTCATAGGAAGCTTTCCAGAGGAAGCTCAGAGAGGAAGCTAGGAGGAAGATTACCAGAGGAAGCTCAGAGGAAACTTGCAAGAAGAAGCTCAGAGGATCTAGTAAGCTCGGAGGAAGCTTGACAGAGGAAGCTTGCTAGAGGAAGCTCAGAGAGAAAGCTCAAAGGAAGCTTACCAAAGGAATCTCACTCAGAGAGGAAACTCAGGGTTGATAATTTTTTATACTTATTTAAATCATGTATCTGTAGAGCTATATTATAACTTGTATGTTGTAATGATTTATAATATGAGAGTGAGGTCAAACGATATTCATGAGGGACTAAGTCTGACAGGGCTTGGGAGAGCTTTCATGCTCTATCGGATGACCTCGCCAATGGAACCTCAAGAGGGAACTGGTTTGTAGGATTACGAAGCAAGGCAATGTTAAGGCTTGACTTAACCATTATAGATATACCTGGTAAAACACCGATGGACCACAACCCGATAGAGCTTATCTAAGAGAACCAGTAGTTCCATCTCACTTTGAGCCTAGTACCAAACAGTCCTTTTATAAATGTCACATCTTCTTTAGGTGATGTCATGCGCCACCTACCTGCTGTCCAGTCCAAACTCGAGTAAACCATAGCAGTTTGAGGGGCTGTCAGAAGGTTTGGTGGATGACCATTGAAGTGTGACAGTTGCCTGACATAATTGATAGCCAAAAGGTATCTGCAGGCATTTAATGCTAGTGACATAAAGTAAAAGGTTTTTCACATTTATTGAGACCGAGACATCTCAGGAGAGGTTGGTGGCTATTTGGAGAGCCCAACCATTTCAGAGAAAAGGGGTTCTCTTTGGAGAGAAGATAAATTTCTTTGTCCCGAGTTCTTTCTAGAGAGAGAAAAGACATTGAGAGCAGGGGAGTTATTGCAAAACCAGGGGCATTTAACCACCCACCATTGTTAATTGTTGCCAATATTTTAGTACCATTTATTATTGTTATATGTGTGCGGGACCCTGGTGTTTGAGCTGCCTACCAAGGTGTATCTAAGAGTGCTTATTTCTCTCTCCCTTTGAACGAGTTGTTTCTGAGGTTCATTTATTATTTATTTCAATCTAAGTTGTTATTATATTATGATTGTGTGTTTATTTTGTGATCAGTCGAGGATATTAGGTTAGTTGTTATTACCATACCTATAGGGGTTACACCACCATCTATAATCTAAAGTACCCTTTTACAGTGTGTAAATAGATGTATGTATTATGTTCTTAATTTTTATATATGAGATTGTCAAATTGTAAAGCTTATGGTTAAATTTTGGGTTTCTATCTTTATAAGTAAAGTTTAGTGTTCATTTGTTCCGAAAATAAGATATGTTATTTATATATTCCCACAAAATAGAGGTCTATTTCCCATCGATTTGAACAAGTATTAATTTAAGTCATGAATCCATATACAAACAAATATAACAATTGAGTTTATAGGACATGATTCGATTTTTTTATGTTAAAATTTAAGTTAAAATCGATTACATGCATCGCGCGAACTTACATCTAGTGTGTTATAAAATAAAAAAAAAACATAAAAAGATAATATTTTATTTTTCAATTGTGTACGTAAACTCATAAGCGAATTAGTGTATTTATAAACAAAACTCATATTATTAATTTAACCATTGTCCACTACCCAAAAGCCATAGGTTTATCATCACCCCTTGTCCACTACCCAAACAAAAAATACTCAAAAAATGGCCGACGTTGTACATTACAAGTTAGAGAGAGAGAGGGAAAGGAAAAAATGAGGTTTAAAATTTGTTAAGATTTTATATGGGTGAAGGTACATGTGGTGCTGTGTTTTTTTTTTATATTTTGTATAAATATTAGGTACTTATGTGATGTTTTGTACAAAATGATATTTTGAAGTAAATTTTTTGGTGTATTTATCACGACCCTAACCAGAACTCATATTATTAATTTACCCATCTATGTATATATATATATAAAATAGAAGTCCAACATGAGGAGAAGGTGGCACATGGCACTATTATTTAATTAAGAATCAAGACTCTTGAGTTTTGCAACTGAATAGACACACAATCGTTTTCCAAGTTTTCAACTTTCTGTCTCCCCAATTGACTCTTCACATTGCCATTAAAGTGGAGAGTTGGCGTGTAGTTCACAATCTCAATCCAATAGCTTCTGATCCTATACATATACAGCTTAGCTCCGCACTTTTACTGAAACACCCAAACATTACAATTACAAGCATGCACACGCTCTATTTCTCACTCAAAATTCCCATTTTCCCTTTCGTGCCCTATTCCTCAACGGAGGTGGTACGCTTCTCATCCCACTACCCATTTCAATCTTTATATTATTATATTTATCCTTTGCTTTCATTTATTTTCTTCTTTTTTTTTATCCAACCTCATATTACTTACTTTAATTTTATTTGTGTCTTACTCACATACATTTGTCGCATGTGTTGGATGTTTTTCACAACAGGGCCTGGGAAGAGAAGCGCACCAAGCTTGGATTGGTAGAATGTGTCCATCGTGATCTTTTTCAACCATATCCCGTCATAGCTAGGAGAATGATAAAAGGATGCTAATTTCATAATATTTTTCTTATTTGGTTGGATGGTCTTTTCCTGATTTTTTTATTTATTTTCGTTTGTAATATTTTTCTATAGAATTATGTTCCGTGGTTGAGTTTGAGTTGTTTGATGGACCGACGGATCACTTTGTGGTTTGCAAGATCTGGTAAGATATTTTGTGTTTTTTTTATCTTCCTCCACCCAACCTCTAAGTCTCGGGCCCCTTTTTGTTTAATATGTTGTAAATTTGTAAGGTTAATTATGAGAGGATCATTTTTGTTTAACACAAATTTGGATTTCTTTGCTATGCTGAGTATTGTTTTGATGAATGATATGAAGGTTGTTTTTATTGTATGACTTCAGGTAAAGAGAAGTAGACAAATAATGCCATGTAAAATAAATTATGGTTATCAAAACATTTCACGCTGTATAGGTTATATTGTTAGCGAGACATTATATTTATGTCTTTTCATAATGGGTGAGCATGAAGAGGTTGGAGTAGGAAGAATTATGATCTTTATGATGTCTTTCATTATATTTTCTTTTGGGTTTTTAAGGACATTTTATATAATTTGATAAATTCAATGCTTACGTGTACCATCATGTAAACAAAATACACCACTAACAGTTAAATTTTTTATTTTATTTAAAAACAATTTGAAATTTTGTAAATATTTTTGATAAAAAATTATTATTTATTTTTTAAAAGCATAGCATTTAGGATTATGTTTTACAAATCTTTTTATGTACTAATTTATTTTTTACTGAATAATTTTTTTATGATTTAAGGAACACTTTTTTTAATATATATCTCTATATACTATAAAATGCTAAACAAGCATTTAATGACAGCTTCTTCTAAGGTTATCCACGTGGCATAAGAAAATTTGAGCAAGCTTTTAATTATGCTAAACAGTCAAGTTATCCACGTGGCACAAGAGAATTTGGCCTAAAATGTTAGATGGGAAAAGGAGCCCACTTTCTAAACCCAACTGTCTCAATAAATGTACATAATCTCTTTCTTTGGTTTTTGACCTTCCCAAGTGAGCGGTGGCACTGTGCCAGATGCGACGACTATCCGGTAGTGCTCCGTCGATGATGCAGGGAGGGTGGGGCGTGAGCGGTGGGGGGATGAATCTAGAGGGATACAGGGTGGCCTTAGGACCTAGAATTATCAGGGTGGGCACCCTGTATCCCTCTAGATTCATCCCCCCACCGCCATATTGGGGGCAGATCGCTAGCTTTTTGAGCAATGAAGGAAGGCTACTGGTGGCCATACATGCAGAGAGATTCTGGGGTATATGCTCACAAGTGCGAGAAATGTCAACTACATGCTCCTATGGTCCACCAACCTGCTAGCGACCTAAAATCACTTACTAGCCCCTGACCTTTCGCCAAATGGGGAATGGACATCGTGGGCCCACTCCCTACCGCTGCCGGTAATAACAAATATCTGTTGGTCGCGACAGACTACTTCACCAAATGAATTGAGGCAGAACCACTGGCGAACATTAGAGACGCAGATATGATGAGATTCATATGGAAGAACATAATTACTCGCTTTGGGATTCCCAGAACCATCATCACTGACAATGGAACGCAGTTTAAAAGCGGCCTCTTCCAGAGTTTCTGCAACGACCACGGGGTCAGGCACCATTTCAGCTCGGTAGCATACCCTCAGAGCAACGGCCAAGTTGAAGCTTCCAACAAAACAGTGATTGATGGATTGAAGAAGCGATTAGAGCGAGCCAAAGGGGCATGGGTGAGCGAACTGCCACATATTCTATGGGCTTACCGCCTTACCCCACGGAGAGCAACTGGGGAAACCCCATTCGCATTAACATATGGAATGGAGGCAATCACCCCTTTAGAAGCTGGCCTCCCAACCATGAGGTCCACCTTGGTCGACCAAGGCCAGAATGATGCAGCATTACTCGCTGAACTTGACCTGGCTGACGAACGTAGAGAATTAGCTCTAGTTAAACTAGCAAGCTATCAACAACAACTAGCAAAGCACTATAACAAAAAGGTCAATCCAAGAACATTCCTGGTTGGGGACTACATCCTAAGGAAAGTTCTTGGCAACGCAGTAAAACCATCCGATGGCAAGCTAGATCCAAACTGGGAGGGACCATTCAAGGTAACAAGAGACAACCTGCAGGGAGCCTATCACTTGGAAACGCTGGAGGGCAGAGAAATACCTTGAGCTTGGAACGCAACCAACCTAAAGAAATTCTATTTCTAGTTTTCTATATTGGTCTTTTATTACATTGTTGAAGTTGGCAACTCATTTTTTATTGTTTTTTATTAATAAAAGATTATTTGGCAGTGGCATTCTATGAAGTGTTAATTTTTCATTATCAACTTTATAACTGGCACATCCTTTCCAAGCGACAGGCAACCTACTCAACATGTAAAAGCATGGTGTAACCCTCCTCAGGTTTTCGTTATCAAACACGAACAACCTCTTAGCATTGCCCCTGACAATATATGAAGCCCTACAGGGGACGCTTAGGCAGCTCGACCAAATCGAATTGGTCGCCAAACGATGTTTGGCTCAGAAAACCTGATCGGATAGAACATCCGACACACCAGGTGTGTCCTCGCCATTGCCACACTTAGGCCTAAGGGAGTGTGACGACACAACCTAAAAGGTAAAGTAGGGCAGAATGGTATTTCATAAGCATACTGGACTGGGAGGATACTCACGCAATAAAACAACTCTACCCACATCAAATCTAGTCGACTACGAAGAGCCCAAGATAATCAAACAAAAAATTAATGAAGTAGAAAATACACAACACATGTTTAGTCGGCGAATCGCCCAAAACATGAATATTTTATTACTTCACTGCATTTACAACAGAGTTACATTGAATGAATTAAGTAAATCCTATTGGGGATTAGGTCTCCGAGTAAGGTAATCAGCTACTTGCGCTCTTCGGCCATCGTCTGGGTGAGGAGCTAACTCCAACTCAACTTCATGTGCATTTGGCTCCAATAGCTTCCTGGGGATAGCATCTATGGGGACCCACTGGTCATCCCTCCTGAAAGGGTTAGGCATCAGAGTCGAAGGAGAGATCTCATGACGATACCAGAGCACTGAGTTCCTGGGGACCTTCATGTCCCTGAGAGCACTTAACCATCCCCTAATAAAGGATAACTCTTCAACCTCTGCCAACTTCGTCGGAGCATATGTCCAACCCTGATCGTAGCCATCAGCCCACACTCGCCGAGGACCTTTTTTGAACATATGCTTCAGCAGCGTAACATCTCTTTGGAGCCCAACAGCTATCATATATGCTCAACGAGCATCTCCTCGAAGCTCGTCGACCTCCCTAGCAGCACCCCTATCATCCATACCGGCTCGAGGACCAGCCGATGAAGAGGAACCCCTTAAAACTTGAGGTGCAACACTCGGCGCATGCTCTCTGAGTCGCGACACCTCCCTCCTCAAAGATTCATTCTCCTGTTGAAGAACCTCTCCGACTTGATTGATCTCGGAGGCATCCAGAAGTTTAGCTCTCAGAGCATTCACTTCTTCTTGAACAGAAGCGCCCACCTCTTCCATCTCCTGAAGTCTATCCTTCAGTTTGACAACGAGCTCGGACGGGTCTTTAAAGCTCTTGTTCCTCGACCTAAGGGACTTGCAAATCCTCACAAAGGCTTGGCGAACTTGGTTACTAGCATTAGGACCAAAAATCCTTCCTAGTAGAGAAGTAGCAGGTATATACTCATCAACATCAATCAGCTACAGACCATATAAGCATTAAAGGAAGGAATCAGTACGAAGAAGGGAACAAAACTTCGTTTCATTAATAAAAGATTCCAAGTACATCAGCAGAAAGAAAAAAAGGAAAGAACAAGCAAAACAAAAATACAAAGGGATCCCTAAAGCAGGCTAGCTGGCAACCTCAGTTTGCTCAGAGGACGCTGGTTGTTTTCCCTTGTCTGCAGCAGCAGGAACACCTCCCTCAGATGGGACAATCACTGTCCCCTGGTCAGAAGGAGGACCAACAGGGACGGTCTGGGCAGCAGGAACGCCTTCGTCGGAGGCAGGAGCAGGTGCCTCATCCATCACAGGCTTAGGCCCAGGATCATGCTCGTCGAACAGTGGGGAGTCGATATCCACCTCAACAGCCAGAAGAGCCTTGTTCCAGCCCTTCTTGAAGTTCAGTCGGCTGATGTAGCCTATCTGAACATCAGCATCCTCGTACGCAGCAGCATCCTCGTACGCAGCAGCCCACCTGGCATTGTACGAGCTCTCCTTAAGGACGGCTGCCTCGGATTCCACCTTCTTCACCCTTTCAGTGAGCACCTTATTCTCCTCCACCACGACCAACTTGCTTGAGCAGACCAGGTCATAGGACTGCCTCAACTCCCCAAGCTCCTTGATCGCCGCCTCTGTTCGATTGGCTTCGGACAGAGCAAGATTAAAAGACTTCTGGACAGCATTGACAGTCTTCAAGCTGGCCTCCAGCTCGACATTCTTCTTCTCAAGATCAACATTCCTCTTTACCAGCTCGTCGCGGCTGCGGTAGAGGACGGCGAAGTCGGTAACAAACTGCAAACAAAGGGAAATATTAGCAAGGGAAGCATAAGAACAAAGTATTACGAGAATAGAGAAGTGAGAGTAAACTTACCAAGGCTTGTCTATGACTCGCTTTCAGAGCTAACTGGTCAGTCCTCATCGCCTTCTGACGATCAGTCGGCAAAATTGCTCTTTCAAGCAACGCAGGAGCCAACTGAGGAGAAAGGGAAACAGAGGCCCTTTCGGGCAAAGCAGACACGAGCACCTCCTCTTCTCCTCTTCTCCTCACCTCCTCTTCTCCTCTTCCCTCTCCTTCTCAGCTTTCCTTCTTTCCTCTACCTCCTTCTTCTCTTCCACCTTATAATATATATATATATATATATATATATATATATATATATATATATATATATATATTTTTTTTTTTTTGCTGACAGCAGAATATATATACATACACATAAAAAAAAGTGCAAAGAACATATCTATATATGTCGATATATAAATAGAGCAGAGAAAACCAAAAATAAGTGGTTCGGATTGGTGGGGATATAATCAAAAACTTAAAAAACCTTTAAATTACCTGATGGTGGTCAGTTTGGTGGTCGGTATCTCCTACAGAAGACAGACGGTGGTTTTTCTATGGGAAATTAGTTCGGCAGCTGGGATTCTTTGAGAAAGGGGTACTAAATTACGTACGACTTTTTTTTTTACAAATACATCAGCACGTTGCTTTTTTTTTTTTAACAAATACATCAGCACGAGCAAAAAAAGAGGCTTCCGCCTCATCCGCCTTAAGGCGTACGCCTCTCACAACAAAGGCGTAAGCCTCAGTTAACTACCCTAGAGGCGTAAGCCTCATGCCTCATTCCCTTCGCCTCGCCTTGAGGCGCGCCTCGTTTCGCCTTTTAAAACCTTGATGACCAACACTCATTCCCAACAAATATAAAACCAAAGATTCAAAAAATTAATGAACATTTTGGCAAACACAAAAAGAGTGAGAGATCAGATCTTAAGAAGCATACCCTTGAATAAATTTATGTATATACCTAATAATTGCAAGAATCTGGAAAATGGGCAAAGATTCCTCATAAAGTACCTTGAAGTTGAACAAAATCAACCCAAAATAACATTGAGAAAACTATACACATCTACCACCAAAAATGCACATTTCATACAAAGAAGAGTATACCTTTACTCATAAAAGAGTATACCTAAACAGAATGAACAAAATTTGTACAAAACCTAAATTACAAATCGCAAAAACAATAGAGGTGTGTGTGTGTGTGAGTGAGAGAGAGTGAGGGAGAGAGCGTGTAAGAGAGTGAGGGAGAGAGAGAGAGACAATACCTATAGTGTGGGAGCTGGAAGGCAGAGGGATGAGTGGGAGGGTTTTTTGCTGAAAGGGGGGAAAAGACGAAATGAGAGAGAGAGAATGTGGACGGCTATGGTTTGGCCTAAAGAGTGTAATGTGGGAAATGATCTCGGCCCTTGATTTTGTGCATTGTTGATTTAATCGTAGTCCCTAATTAGCTTATCCCACTTATGTAATATTGTCCTCTTCATAACCGCCCCGCGTGTATATATATATATATATATTTGAAAGAAATCCTTGTATGCAATTTACATAACCAATTCAAGTAAAAAATGACCACAAAACTCCTCACAAGTCCAAACTTATGATTTTAAAGTGAATCTACATCACAAATGACGCACACGCACATAAGCGAATTCCTAATGCTTCTTTTCTTCTTAGCTGCCGAAATCCTATTTCCTTCCATTTCTCTACAACACTCTTCTAATTGTATCACTTTGAAAGCTGCTAACTAAACACTACGACTGTATCTGCAACTCCAATTCCAAGCTTTGAAATCGGAATTTGAGTCATAATAGTTTGAAATTTAAACAAACTTTACTCCAATTCAAATTTTAAAGCATGAAACAACAGCTCCCAAACACCCTGAGAGAGGACAGAAGAAAAAATAAATTGACCTGGAAAGTGTGTTGTGTGTCTCCACTACTTCCTTCCTGTTCCCTTTTCCCCCTTGAATTCAAAAGACAAAGAAAACACAATGACACTAGGCATTTAAGAGGGTCTACTGAAAAAATGACCTAGCTATGGCTGTAGCTGAACTCCAAAAAAAAAAAAATAACTGACAAGTCCATGCGCTCATTTTAACTCCATCTCTTGAAAACTTCAAATTCAGAAAACTAAGAAGCTGATAATGGAGATCCATATGGCTATCCATTAATGGTGGGATCGAATATCATTTCCTGATCATGCACTGGACAGGTGTCACTTCTCTCCAACCATTCAAGAATGCATGAAAGGTGGAAATGATGCTCGCATTTCGTGATAATTTTTGGATTCTATGCGTCATATTCTTCAAAACAGGTACGACAAACATCCTCCTCTTCCAGTGGCGGAACAATAGGTTCCGTGGACTGCTTAAGTTCACCGGACTTTTTGAGATCATCTTCCACTTGTGACACCGCGTGCTCAATATCAGTTTGCAGTTTGCAGTCAGATTCCTTGAGGTCTGTAGCTGTAGTTTCCCGAGTACTGACAGTATTGGTTACTTCCACAGGGTCAGGGTCAGTATTTGTTTCATGAGGATGCCCTAAATTTTCATCGAACGGTAGAGGCGTTGGAGGCGGTCTATAGGTGTCTGGGATAGAAGTTTCTAGATTTGTATCGACTAAGAGCCCTGTAGAGAGTCCAGAGGCTGTGGGAGTGTGAGATGATAAGGGCCCATGCTCATCTGACACTCTTGGATAATAATAGCTTGGGGGTGAAGTGTTCAGTTCCACTCCTTTAGACTTGAAACAGTGGCAGCAGCAACAGCCTACCATTTCTGTTCAACAGTATCTGTTATCTACCTGAAGCTGCCGTCATGGGGCTCATTGTTTCCTGTTCTCTTACGATTGAATCGGTAGAAACTCGGTAGGCAGGTGTACTTTTTTGGTTAAGGGAGAGTGTAATTATATATTTTGATATTAATAGATGATAGCATTTTAATTATCATATAATCAACAAAAGAAGAGTTCATATATTTAAAACAAATGAACTCCAATGTGTGAAAAGCAAAAGCTAAATTGACATATAAATTGTTCCAAGAGGCAATAGTGTTGGAGTCTTTTGTGTTGCATTTTCCTAAGTAGCGACTATTGGGAAAGAGAGTTTCACCAGGATTTAAATATTTCTTATGCTTCACTATGGTTAATTTTGGGGTGGGGAATGGTCTGATTCTCCAAATTTGATTGGAAAGTTTGTCAAGTTAAAATTGGTCCAATATTCTATTGGGCCATTCTAGTTGCGTGTAGGTCACTTCTTGGGCCTGGAGGACCTTGTCGGAGGTGAGACGAGGTGTCAATGTTGTGCCTTGTTGAGCTCTCTCGTTATTGTTTTATCATTATTTTTTAATAACTCAACTACAAAATGTTGTTTTGTAGTTCATTTTTTATTTTTTTTATTATATATATATCTGTGTGTGTGTGTGTGTGATTAATTGGTGTCCGATCGATTAATCATCACTTAACCGATTAATTGGCCTGATTTCTTGCCTAACCTTCCCCCGCTCCCCAATTTGCTGTTACTCTCAGAGGCCAATAACCTTGCACGACCGTGATTTAAAACCTTGTGTCTAACCCGTATTTGCCAAATGAACGAATAGCTTAGAGCATCAATATTGTGAAATAGCGCACACTATGTGCGAGACGTTATTCTAGATGCGCAATGGCGCTTTTTTTTCTTGGGGGGAGGGGGGAATGCAATAGCGCCCAATTTAAAACACTGGTCAGGCGCATTCAAGTTCCTAATCTCATTGAACCTGAATACTGAACTATAGATGGCCACCAAGGAATTCGCTTGCCGTATGTAGAGTAGTCAGGGACTGGAAAACGCAGGGACAGGCCTTCGCTGACTCAGTATGATACCAATCCCCTACTTACACGCATTACACGAGCTCAGTCAACACTCTGAACACCTTTAAAATTTAACTTGTACAAATCCTTTTTAATTATGGCAAGGAATGTGTACATCTGTCCGAGCACGGTTTGAATAGCGTTTTGTCAGCCCTGTGGTTTCCTCTGTCTTGCCAAATATACGATTTGAATTAATTTTTTATTCCCCCTTTCTCAAAGTCCCCTTTACTGTTTAGTTGTATTCTGATTTGAATAATTTAAGATTTGTAATGTAATGCAGATGAGTCCTGCAAAGGACTACCTACCCCTCCCCGCCCACCGCCACCACACCATAAAAAATATTAATTTCCATATAAAATGGTTGTAGTTTCTTCCATTTGAAAGCTTGGATTTGTTCTGAGCTACAAATTATCTTGTTCTTGAAATAAGATAGTGACTAGAGTGATTTGGCTTCAATACCTGTATCTTCCGTTTATTTTGATTTTAGTATGATGTCTCTTATGGGTTACTATACTTGCCCGGAATGAAATCTGTTCAGTTCAAGTTATTTTTTCTCTAACATGTGTACCGTTGTTCCCTTACTATTATTTTGACTCCTCCGTTCTCTAGTGTTTGTGTCAAATTTTTTTAATTTGTCCCATAATAACATTATTTTATTTTCTGCAGGCCCTTAAATTTTTTGGAAATCAAAGACATTATTTTGACAAGTTGATTGAGATATCTCTTGTTTTATTGGCTCAAAATGGAGACAATGATGATGGATTTTCCCTGTCTTCCGCAATTGTTAATTTTGTTCTTCAAAAGGACGGAATTCAGAGGGCAAGAGATATGTATAACCGGTATGTTGCTCGATCGTCAGCTACTGAATACCTTTTTGTTTTTTTGGTCTTCACCAGTCATATATATTCTGTCTTTCATCTCTGCATAAACTACACTAGATGTTTCTACTCTTTAAGCAGTGGGATCTATAAATATTTATTGAGGGATTTCTATACAAATATAAAAAAATTGCTAGATATTTAAATTATAACGTTAGAAATTCAAATTCCCAGAAATTTGCAGGGATCCGTATTGTCTGTTGTGGTCATTTTGGACGTCAAAATGTGAAGGACACTTCTACACGTTTCGCACATCCCGGATGTATTAAAATTTAAAATAAACAAATATTCTAACGCAAGACACTTGGCTGACAGACACCCAATGGATACCTGCAAATGCATAATAAAAGTAAAACAAACGATCTCAAATAGGAGCAGTATCTTATGCGATTGTAATAAAAAAATACTATTCGTGTTATGGAATTGCTATTAGAAAATATTATGGAAGAATAGCGAGATTTTAGCTGTTGGATTTTAACTAATTTATATATTGCAAATGTATTTCAGTGTTCCATAGAGTCTATCATAGATTTTTAGGATTGCCCCCATTTGTTGCCTGCGAAAATTGCTTTTGCTATATGGATTATCTTAAAAGACGGTTGGTTTGTTGCATAGTTATTGACTTACTTCTCACCATAATATATAAAAAGTGAACTATAAATTTTTAATAGACAGAATTTTTGAAAGAATAAATTCACCTCCTATCAACAAAACTGTTGGTATCTCTGAAATCACTTATTTATTAATGGGATTTAAAAATGGTTTTATTTGGAGGATTCTGAAAATCTATTATCTCTTTCCACGTTTAACACCCTTTGTCATTAGAGATTTATTTGGGTTAACCCCCAGTTTTTTGAATGCTTTATTAGACTTAAGTTCCACTTAACTATATCCTTTCTCTCCCCACAACAAACACGCTCGCACACAGTTTTTTTACCCCGTTAATCATCTATTTGAAAAACCCATATTTTGTAATTATACTTAACCCTCTCAAACCACCAACCCATCTACTTCTAACACTTCCCTTACTCTCCAAGACCAAAGCTCAATCCTGCACACTCACCGTATCAAAATCGAAACCAGACCTGATTGCCTCGCCGATTCACGATTCGATTGCACTCTAGATCCTCTTCAGATCCGGAGTTGTAGATCTGAGCAGAGCTTGTTGAATTTCCACGCGAAGAAGCAAGTGATATATGTATATATAGTAAGATACCAATTTGATAATAAAAAAGAAGGTAGGACATCTAGAGGAGATGGGAAATGATTTATTTGAACAGATAGAACCAATAGAGGAACATAATGGAGAAAGATCGAACAAGGTGTATCCTCCGCCTAATAGTGAAATTTAATATAAAACTGGAATGGATGATTTCATTAAGAACTGTAGACATGAATCTTGTTCATTAATATTAAGATTTGTAGAAAGAGAAACGAAATAGGTCTCAATAATAAAACTAGATAATTTTGTGGCCAATTTGGTGATATATATCCAGAAAAGAATTCAAAAACTGGAATCAGAGAAACAAATCTGAACCCATATTTGAAAAATCAGATTTTTGATTTGGGGGAAGAAGATAAAGTAAGGGGTATCTGTCTAAGTTAAATGTAAGGGCACTATGGTAAAAAAACGAAGGATTTTTTTGACAGAAGATTGACAGTGTTAAAAAAATGGGGGTATGTCGGAGGAATTAGCAAGTGGTGTATAAATCTAATAATACTTAAAAAACTGGGGGTTTAAGTAAAAAATTCCATTGTTATTATTGTCTATAGGTATCCCTACTATTAAATCCTTGATCCACCTCTAATGCAAACAAAAACCCCTTGGCCGTGATATAGAGCAACATATAAGTTAACATTCTTGCGTCATTTTCATGTGTATCAGGGTAATAATGACACAGGAATGGGTTTAGGCAGAGCATGGTTCAAAGTCGCGGTATCGGTCTATGACTCGGACACTCAATTATTGACTCGGTATCGGTCTCGGTCAATACGCAACTATACACTATTTAGAGAACTCTGAAAAAATTGATATAAATTCAGAAAAGTTTTAAAAAATAAGAATTATAATATGACTCAATTAGACAAGTATAAAATCATCATTTAGTATGCGTGTCATTGTCTAATTGTTTATATTGAATCATCATTTAGTATGCATACCATTGTTTAAATAAATATATATTTAGTAATATATTCTTTGTGAATGTTATAATAGTACCCATAGTTGTCAAAATCGTCCGATTCGCGATTCGAATCGGACGATTCGATTCGATTCACTACCAAAACGATTCGAATCAACCTTAGAATCGCAAATGTCTAAAGAATCGGACTGAATCGGCGATTCACGATTCGAATCTTCCGATTCGGGTCCGATTCGGTCCGATTCATTTTTTTTTTTTATATTAAATTAATATATAGGCTCTTTATGATATATATTTGTTTTATGTAGGGTGTTTTAAATTAATATGTAGGCTGTTTTATGATATATTTTTGGTTTTTACATTTTTAAGCTTAAAATGAATGAGAACATGTGCTACGGTTAATTTTTTTGATATATTTTGGTATATTATCATGTGCTACGATTAGTTTTTTGTCATATTACGCTTAATTACCAATTCTATAGTGTTAAATTCCATTTACGTATGTTTCAATACGTTTTTATCGTTTGATTCCGATTCGACCGATACGATTCACAATTCGATTCGCGATTCAAGGGGTAAACGATTCACGATACGATTCGCGATTTGACAACTATGATAGTACCTATTACTAGTTAAGGATATATATAATGTAAATAATCATACACTTTAAGGATAGAGGAATAATGATACATTTTAATACAAATTAAGTAAATACAAAAAGAAGGTTAAATGAGAGATAACCCCTTTAGTAACACTAAAAGAAAAGAAATGAGAGATTCAATAAAAAAACCCGATTGGCGACCACAAAACATCGTATACCCTGTACCGAATTGAATGCGATTGTTTTGATCGTAACATGGATGGAAAATCGAGGCTCAATTGAGTGAGTTAGAAGTTAAGATACAGAGATCGATACTTAGTAATTTATATCATCTCGGTCGATATATCACTAATATAGGTCGATACTACCGTGATATCGTCGATATGGGACGATTCTTCGGTAATATCGATACTACCGAGAGATTACTGATATAGGATCGATTCACACCAATAATCGAAAACTCAACTCGTAACTCGGAATCGGATCGGTGGGTACCGATACCTAGTCAACTCGGCCATATCGTCACGGTTTCGGCCTTGACTTTGAACCATGAGGCAGAGGCAAAGCTACTTGTTGCTTAAGGTCCCCCTTTAATTTCGGGACTAGAAAATAACAAATAAAGTTAAATTGCATAAAAATGTATTAGAGTTATTATAGCATGGTTTTTTACTTCCGCTACATCGGTAACAGTTTACGCCTGTTTGAACCAGTTTATTTTCTATTTTTTGCGGAGGTAAATGGAAAAAACATGAAAAAACCCAGCAAAAAATAAATAAGCCACAGAAGCATGTAACAAAAACCAGCAGCCAGCAACAGAACGAAGCATTGAATAGTTGTCTAGCCGGCCTTCAAAATTCATCTTCAAACACCACTTAGCCAAGGTCATATGCACTGGGACCAGTTTAATTTCACAAGACAATCTTATTAAAAAATCTGACTAATGCAGGATTTGGTTCTTAGTTCAACCAATTAAACAGACTAGTCTGGTTCTGTTATAAGGAACTATGGCTTTGAAACTTTCGTGTTTAAAAAGTGAAAATTAGACAAATCTTATCTGCTAATTCATCAGATGGTGTGATGTTGCCAACCTTATGTAGTTATCTCCTGTTTTAAATGCAGATTTCTTGCTTTGCCTCATCCTGGGCTGTCAATATACAAAAATTCCATCAACCTGGAATTGAATCTCGTATCTGTTGGTGATAAAGATTGTCTTGCAAAAGCTAGGAAGATCTATGAATCTGCACTCACAGCTTATGACAAAAATGTTAGCTTGTGGCAATATTGTTACCCTAGACTGCGAGGTAAACATGACTCTTTCCGTATTTTTTTTACATTTTCTTGCATCCATTGCAATTATACACTTTAAGATGGCTTACTGTCTATGAAGGACGGACACTTCCTCTAAGGCCGCGTACGAGTGTCGACACTCAAAGGACACGGACACGCAAGGGACACGACTTGGACACGTGTCCGACAAGCCACGTGGCGTGTCGGGCTTAAAAGGCTAGGGACACGGCTGAGACACGCCAGGGACACGGCTGACTTAAATATATAATAACTTTAAAAAAAAGGGGCAGCAAATATAATAAGTTATAAATTTAAATGGGTAAGTTTTTAATTTTAAAAACTTGACTTTCTTTAAACACTAACAAAGCCACGATTATGTCACACTCTAAAACAAATCTAGGGTTTCTTATCTGTTGTATCTCAACAAACCCACCACGATTTTATCTCAGCCCTCATCAGCCGGCAGGTTCCTCCTCCTCTCCGGCAGCCTCTTCACTCGGCGGCAAGTTTTTTTCTTTTTTTTGCACAAAACACATGCTCTTGCTACATGTTCTAATTTTTATATTTATTCCTTTGTTAGTCTCTGTTTATGTTTGCTACATGTTCTTATTTTTGCACATTATGCTTGTAATACCTGTGTTTGTTTTACACAGCCTCTTTATGCTTGTGTTTGTTACCCAAAATACTTATGAAGTTAATCTCTGTTTGTGTATTGCAATACTTGCTTGCTTATGAAGTTAATCTCTATTTTAACTTGCATTATGTTTACAAAAAAAAAAACAAAGCATTGTTAATCTCTTTTTTCTCACCTGTTTATTTTCAACTGTTTAATCTTTTTTTTAATCTTTGTTTAATAAATTTCATTAGCAATATGCATTTAGTATGGGATTTAGTATCATTGTGATGTTTGATGTGTAGAATGGATTTAATACTCTTAATGCTTATATGTTTAATGTTGTTCTCAGTATGAGATTAGTATTAATGTGATATTTCATATTTTTTATATATAAAAATAATTATAAAAAAAATTTATTTAATACCGTGTCCCCGCTGTGTCGTGTCCTGATTTTTTTATATTTGCCGTGTCGGCGTGTCCATGTCGTGTCAGACACGACATCCGTGTCCGTGCTACATTGTTTACTGTATATCCTTAGATTATTTTCAGAGAACCACACTGAATTCGGTGAGCCTGTGAAAATCAAGTAAATATTCCATCTGTCCCAGATTAAAGTTCTTTTTTCCTTTTTAGGCTGTTCCAAATTGAGAGTCCTATTTCTAAAAGCTGTATATTTTTATAGATAGTGTGAAATTCCAATATCACTTTTGGTGTAGAAGTTCAAGATCAGGTGATGATGCTGATCTCTTGATTTAATATAGTTTTGAAGCTAAAATTGGCGAAACAACATTTTTTCCTTGAAATTTGTGACTTTTAAACTGGGTTCTTATTGTGGGACAGAGGGAGTATTGAGTATGGTTATAATGCTGATGTGGCCCGTGGGGGTAAGGAATAGAGAAGCTGCCTTGGATTGGTTAAGCAAGGGCGGGGATTATACTTCCAAATGGGGTTATAAATTTTATAAAAAGAACAATTAGTAATGACCCTTAAATCTTTTGATCCGATGACTCTCCATCGGATACAGCACGTCATCGTTGCAACTGTTGCATTCAATTTATTTGTCAAATTACATTGGCCTTGTTACACAGGTGTAACCTTTTGAACTCCCCCCACCCCAATAAAAAAAAATATTAGGGTTTATTCCTCCGCATAGCCACTGATACTTTTTTGAGGCGAAAATAGGTCCCCAAGTCTCTAGTATGACTACTAAGGGAACTTCCCCCTTCTAAATTTACTAAAATTTCATCTTGTTGACATTTCATTTGATTTTTTACAGATGGGAACATCTGAAACAGCTGCTGCTGTCCATTGGCGTGCACGAAAGACACTCGGTGCCAATGTTGCGCTTTTGGCTTGTAAAGATTTGTGATATTGCCTTTTTCATATGCAAATGAGTTTCAATTTTGACTTCTTGATGTATTAGAGAACCGAGAACGAGTAATGAGTTTTAAGTTATTTTTTATGAATGTGCATGTCGCAAAATCATCCTGTTTTACCCAATATTTGCCAAAAAAAACTTGCAAAAAGACTTTCAAAATTGATCAAGGAAATCAAAGGATTTCCCAAATCGATTTAGAAATTAGTACTCCTATTGTCGCTAGAAGAACATGAAGCAATATGTTCCAAATGATCCATACATCGTGGATCGATTTGGTACATTCTTTTGGAAGTCTCGACATTTTTTGGGGTAAAAATATGTTGTGCAATGATAGTTTTGACAGTAGTCCAAAAAATGTCGAAAACAAAATTAGACAAAATTGCAATTTTCTTTTGTAGTTTTCCGTTCAAAAGTATGCAAATTACCAAGGGACATTTACATTTTTTTTTCTAGCAGCAATTGCAGAGAAATTAATGGTTTAGTCCATATTTCTTATTCTCACCCTAATGACTGCATGCATAAATCTGTAGCTACTTGGATTGGGATTTTAAAATCTACTAAATATGGTTCTCTTGCACTAGGTAAGAAAATCTATATAGGGGGTTATTTTTTCATGATCATGTATGAGAAGATGATGCAGAAATATATATATTTTTTAAATTTGACCTTGGGAATTTCTTTTAAATTTTGCGATGAAAGCATGCTTTAAAAAGAGGCCTGATAATTTGACAAACTTCTAAAAGTGAACAATTAAGAGACCAATAGGTTTCTTAATTACTAATAAGTAAATTAATTAACATGTAAAAACTACAAGATAACATCTATTAATTTTTTGAATAATTATAATTATTTTGGAAGCGTTTGGCACATGTTGGGCCAAGGAAAAACCCCTTGGTAATTTTTTTATTAGTTTGAGTATTTATATAGTAATTAGTTATTTAGATAATTTGGTATTTATCGGTTAGGTAGCTAGTACTTATCCTCTCAGTATTTATCTAATAGTCATTAACTTGTAGATATGAATGCCAGTCATTAATTTCTGTAGTTGAATATTTACTAGGTTTGTGCCCGTGCCAATGGCACGAATGTAATTTTAATCCTGATACAATCATGCTGATTTATAATTTTAAAAATTGGGCATTTAGCAAAAAGAAAGAGAGCGTGATTTTGTGGCGTTGCGGGCCTCAAGCGAGCTGTGTGATGATGCTGTGCCGGGGGGGGGGGGGGAACTTCATCACGGGGATGCGAGGAGTGCTCGTCTCCCGCTTTCGCAGCGTCCTCCGAGGTCGGGTCATTGGTTCGATGTTGGGTCGATGATCTTGCTCCTGGATGTTATTTGACGTTATGTCCACGTTTGGTGCACGCCCCCTTGGTAGATATGACCTTCGTACGGAAGAAGGGGGCTTCGTCAGTTGTTCAGAGTCGCCAGTTTGTTTTATATAAGAACAAACAAAACGGTTCGCGCTAATCCTAAGGAAAGTTTTAAAGTATGCGGTTAGTCCATAGATACTTGTTATGCGGGTTCGGGAATTGAGTTACGAGTGGAGAAGGTGTTAGGCACCCCACTTGTTCTATATGCTTCCATAATTCTATATTTATTATTGCTCTTTACATTGACTGGTTACTTTTAGTTATTTTAGAATATGTTTAGAGACCTTTGTGTGAGGTCCTTGGAAAATATAGTTGAAAAGCCGTATACCTGAGAGGTATCAGAACGCCACTTTAACCATTGCAGGTACACGACATTGCTTGTATGACTTCTTGATTTTGTGTAACGGGTGGCCGTCATGGTGAATGTGAGTGTGCGAGAAAGCGTGACTTTTGAAATAGTTACATATCTCGTTCGGGGTTTGGGGAGAGATAAAAAGGTGAGCGATGGATGCATATGTGTTGTGATTAGTATATACGTGTTTGCACGCTTGTATGTAGGTATACATTTGGGAGGTTTCACCTTGAGATAGTTTGATATCTCGGTGTAAGGGGTGAAAGTCAAGAGACGGGAGCATTTCAGTGGAGCACTATATCGGGAGACATATTGACGTGGATAACGCTCATGAGAAGGACTCGATATTGGGACTTTGAAAGTTCAGGGGAGGAAAGTGAGATTTTTGGTAAATATGATAGCCGATCGGCTGAAGGGAAGAGGGGAATAAGTTAGTGAATCGGCTAACTGTTGGAAATGATATTCGGTTGTTTAACTCTTCCACAAGGCCATAACTTATTTAATGCAAACATACTTACTATTTCGAGAAAGACTTACCTTTCCCTCTTTAGCTCTTTTGTTCGGGTCCTACCTTTGTCTGTGTTTTATAACGTTTGCATCCGTTAGCCCTACCTGTTCTTTGTTTGCGATATCATGGATCATAGAAGCGGTTCCGACTTTGGTATGCCCGACGTTCTATTTCTTTTATCTATGTTGGGGAGTATTCCCGCGGGGTCCCGTGCCTCTACTTCCGTGCTAGTTACTCTTTTGATCGCAAAATAGACAATTGCTTTGTCAGTGTTGTCGTTAGCCTTTACCGTAGGCTCTCGGGGCGAGGACCAATTCGTGCACATCTTTCAGCGGGATGCCGCTTTTAGGATGTTGGCGCCGACTCTGGACCCGACCCTTCTTTTGTATGACGTAAGTATCCCTTAGACTCTTTTGGTGTATTTTGTAGCATCCATTTACCCTATTTTTCCATATTTGATGTAATTTTTGTTTTATGGTTTTTCAGCAGGTATTGGTGGACGCGGGTCACTTGAAGGAGATCCTCATGTGGTTGTCGTCTACGCACTTGGCATTGCGTTAGCTATTGCTGGAGGTGGACCAAGATGCGGCAACAGATTATGTAAGGTTGTCCACCAGATTGGCCCAGTTCCCAGTTGGGTTTGCTCCTCCCATTGGTGTTCCGATTTCTGAGGTGGTCTTTCGAGTGCCTGACACAAGGGCTTGAGTGGGAGCTATGAGGGAGAGCCCCGTATCTGATGGGTGATGGTGATAGCGATGGAGTTTTTGGTGATTCTTTTAGGTGGAATCTGATGTAACCTCCTAAAAAGATGCCTTTTGTGGTTTTTTAGATATAGGTATATGTATAGTATGTTCCTTACGAGGAATCCTCAGTATATTTTATATTGTATAGGCATTCTCGCTTTATGCATCATGTACATAAATAAAGATATTCCCCGTTGTGAGGTTTGGTAGTAGTATATGCCCCCCCCCCCCTTTTTTTTTTTCTTTTATGTGCACACAATACATATGGACATACTTAGGCCTAAGCCCCTTTAAATGCGAACGGATGACAAATAGTAATAAAGATGATAATAGTAAATAATATTAATAGTAACATGATGAGGAGAACAATAATGATGCCCCTTTTTTTAGGCTTATCCTCTGAGGAGAGACGAATTCATGCGTTTTTCTAGTGAGACACTTTGTTTGAATGGGAGTGCGTAGGAGAAAAAAGTCCTCTTTTTTCTTTTGACTGTGATAAGCAAGGGCTTTCTGAGGGAGCTTTAGAGATAGGAGCGTCGTCCTTTTGCTAAGTGGGTAGGGTGTCATTTAGTGGAGAGCCCTTGGTGAATCTGTCTCCCTTGATATGTGTCCCGAGTTGTGAGTTATTTTGAGAGAGAGATGTGAGTGCCTCTGGAGGCGGCTTAGGGTGCCGTTTAATAGGGAGTACTTGGTGATTCTATCTGCCTCGATATGTGTCTTATGTTGCGGGGTGTTTTGAGGGGGAGGGGTGTTTCTCGTTTGGGAATAAGTATATAGGGGTAGTGTGTTCTCCCTTTCAGACTTCTTTTTCCTTTTTTTAGTATTAGTCTTTGTGTGTAAGTTAATAGAGATGACCCCACAGAGTCTTTAAAATTCTTTAGAGCACATTTTATTTTACTTGATGCGTAGTCTACCTCGATCGCGCTAGTCTTTCTGAGAGCAAAGGCACAATGACTATATGCATGGTTTTCCCGTAAAATAGTTTTTTTTGGCGTTTATTTGAACCCGACCCAAAGTGATATCTCGAGTTGCTTACGTATCTTCAATTCAAAGACAACTGGGTGTCTGTTTGAATGTTTGTAATAAAAATATAATGGGGAATCAGGTCCTCATAGTTCCATATAAAAATGGATAATAAGTTAGGGACTTAAAGTGCGTTAGCTGACTTCAAGCGAAAGGTTGGTGGCTCAAGTGGGATGTTTGATATAGGGTCGGGAATGTGTATGGACTTGCATAGTCTTCCCTTCCTTGAAGCTATTTTTTTTTACCCTAAGCAGGCTCAAGGAAATAATTTCTTTAATCGACCGAGATTGAAGGGTTGGAAAAACGTGACTCCGTCGAGATCAACTAAGGAAGCTACCCCACCAGAGTTTATTTTGGTGACTACATAGGGCACTCCCCAGTTGGGTGCAAATTTACCCCCAGGAGTCCAGGATGGTTTGAGATTCTCTTTCAAGACTAGACCGCCCTCTTGGTTGTTTCGCTTATTCACTTGTTTATTGAATGCCCGAGCGGTGCTCTATTGATAGACCTCGTTGTGATAAGTAGATTTTAGCCTCCTTTAACTAAAGAGAGATAGCTCATCGTAACGGGCTTAGACCCAATCGTTTTTTTCCACTTGGCTTTCGAGTAAGGGCCGTAGCAAGAGCACCTCAAGTTCGATGGGAAGGACTGCCTCCATGCCATTAACCAGTGAGTAGGGGGTGGTCCCGATGGAGTCTCACTTTGTAGTACGGTAGCCCCAGAGGGCGTTTGACTAAGCATTGTAGGTTTCGGTCATCTTTCTAATAATGCTTTTGACATTCTTGTTGGCAACTTCGACAACTCCATTGGTTTGAGTTCATAGGGGGATGATTTGTGTCGAGAGATCCCATACTCGTGTAATAGGTCGGGGATCCCCTTTTTGAAGTGAGATCCATTGTCTGATACCAACTCGTGAGGTACATCGAAGCGACATATGATGTTTCACCGTATGAATTTGGCCACTTTCTTAGCATTTAAAACTGCGTAGGATTCAGCCTCGATCGATATGGTGAAGTAGTCGATGGAGACTATGATGAACTCAGCCCCTGTGGAGGATTTAGGACATACTTTCCCTATGATGTCGATCCCCCAGGCGGATAACGACCAATTTGAGGTCAATCGATATAAATCTCAAGGAGGTAGATGTTGTCAGGGGCATATAACTGACATTTGAGTCACCTCTTAACGTATTCGGTGCAGTCCTTTTGCATGGTGGTCCAGTAGTATGAATGGCGAAGTATTTTTATGGAGAGGGTGTGACCACTCATGTGCAGGACACATTTGTGGCTATGGATTTTCACCACAGTTGTGAGGGTTTCGTTGTACGATCCGAGGCCATTGATATCCTGAAGTAGACATAGGGGGTGAACTTTCCCAAAACTTGGGTGATTTGTTAACTAGAACGTATATTGTATGGGTGCGTGAAAGAACGGGAACACAATACACTACAAACTCTAAATTGAAATACAATAGGGGTAGGCTTGTTTAGTTCGCGTGCTGAAATGAGTTGACATAGTTTCGAATACTAGAGTAAAGATAAAATAATTAACATTGTGCAATGTGCAATCCTTTGGGATTTTATATATTGAAATTATTCGTGTAAACATGTCAAATAAGTATATTCTATGTTTTGTTTTTTATTCATGTTGGAATTTTGCTGAAATTATGAGAAAAAATGGAAAATATTTATCGGATTGCTGATTTTAGTGTATTGGTATGAAAATGTTCCACAATTTGGCATGTACATACAAATATGTAATTTGCTAGGGAATCAACATTTTTTGGTGACTGTGAGTGGGAGAAAGTAGACGAAATTAGAAATTGTTTATGATATGTTTAGTAGGAGGAAGTAGTGGAATGGTGTAAAAATTGAGGAATGGATAAGAATTCTTCATTTTTGATAGGACAAAAAACTGGACGGAAGGAAAAAGATGAGGACTGCATTTCCCCTCAGGGTCATTATTACCTCCTTTCAAAAGTAGAAGTGGAAAAATGAACAAATAAAAAGAAGTGAAAAAAGGAGCAACTCACTTTTTAAAGTTTTTTATCCCCCTCAATACTTTTCTTCCTTATATCGAAAAGGGTAAAGTGGAAAAATTAACTAAGAGCCCTGTTTTCCTTCCTAAATGACCAAACAACATGCATGGAGAAATGACTTCCCTGCCCCAAAAATATATTTCCAACTTCTTATACCTCCCCTCTTTTTCTGTCCTACCAACATAAAGCACTATTAGTTATTGTTTTTCCTTTGCTTTTATTATAATACATAATTCTTAATTTACCCTTGTTATTTAGAATATAAAATAGGCTTTCCCTTATTATCCCTCTCTATGGATATTTTTTTTCTCTTCAGGCTGAACAGTAGGTGGCGTATACAACTTTGATTGCTTCTTTAGAAAATATAATAATACTCCAGCTCCTTAAAACTTTTACTTACCACATTTAAGGTGATTCAACAAACATTGCATGCTACTCCTGCAGATTTAAGCAATGTTTTTTGTGAGCGAATTATTGGAAAGAGCCCACGTTTAGGGATTCACAGAGACCCGTTGAAATCTCAGGTTAGCATATGTCATTTTAGGTTCACGTTTAGTAGTATTTAACCCTAATCCAACTCGTTTAATTAATCATGTCAAAGTCTTTATACTAACTCAACTTGTTTATTAATGGTGTCGTGTCATGCATAACCCACGAGCCAAAAAGTCAGGACTAGGACACCATTCTCTCAATTACTAATGATAAGTTGTCCATAAAATAAAAATACATTACCTCTAAATATTAGTAAACTATGTAACAACTCATTTAACTTTAAAGTTCATTACCCTCAAATATTAGCAAGACTATTTGAACACGGATTCCCCATTATTCATGATGGGTAGCACATAAGTGCAGAGAGTACTTTTGCACTAACCTCATGTATAAACTGTATGGACTAATTTTATCATTACTACTTTTACTTGTTAAAAGTAATCTGTTACACTTGACACTTTTCACCTTTTAGTATATAAAACAAGTAACTTGGCCTAAATTTTCCTCATGCCACCAGCCTAAAGGCCCAACTGGTGGATCTGTGATATCAAATCAGGGGAAATCCATGATGAAATATCAATCTGTTTGTGCGTATATGCATGATGAATTTGTTATTTATCTACTGAAACAGATTGAATACTGATTAAATAAAGAATAAACTCTCTAAACTATTGAATCCCAATGAAAATACAGTTTCCAGATATCCTGCTAAAATGTGAAAAAGTTGCAGATAACCCCTGCATAAGGAGGGAGAGAATAGAAAAATAATGATTCAAGGAATGTTCGGTGGCAAATAATTCCAGCTAGTGCGATAGTTCAGGAGCTTTGTTTGAGTATATACTCAAGAGATAAGAGATTAAAGCTAGAATAACCTTGATTGAAGAAAACGATTGAAATGGTGGTGGAAGAAGGGGGAGGAAAAGCTGACGAGGAAGGCCCCATATGCGATGATGTGCCCCGTTGTGATGGATCGAGAGGTTAGCAGCTAGGTTCATCAGTATCATACCAAATGCAAATACATTTTCCAAGATGATGTTTCCACATCATGTATATTGGGGAATCCATGATGAAATGAGCCTTTACTTATGGTGCAGTTGGAAACAATACACTGTATGAAGATACATCTAATAACAAAAGCAACTTGTATCACTCATGAATTTTGGATACTCTCCATTCCAAATTCTCTCACATTTTGCCATTTCAGGTATCCCAATCCTATTTCCTGAGGTCCCTAGAAGATTGGTTGCTTAGAGGGACCAAAATGGAAACATTCCATGCACCTAGTGTTATAATTAGAGATGAATAGGTCAACCAAAGATAATCCTCAAGTTTCAGTAAGTTACATTATTTTCTTCAGGGAGGAGAAAATCCATAAGTTTGATTCTTAGACATTTCAAACAAAGAATAAACTTTAAAATTAATATACCATACCATTAACTACATCAGTGTCTATATTTCCTTACAATGTTTGGAAAAATCGATGGATATAAAAAATCCTCGGTGACAATTAAAGAAAATTCAAAGGTTTTATATTCCATGGATCACTTGACTAGCTAGAAATTCTTCATCCCCCAGGAAACATGTCCCTTGTCCAATTTCTGGTAATATTGGCTTTGAAGCAGATTATCTCAAGCTGGTATAAAAAAGGTTTCTCACGCAAGGGAAAAGAGTGGAGAAAATACCTTGTTTAGAAATGCCACACTATAGCAACCAAACAACAGTGGACATAACCTATATAAAAGACT
The DNA here is from genome assembly GCA_949130495.1 of Sambucus nigra. NCBI lineage: Eukaryota > Viridiplantae > Streptophyta > Magnoliopsida > Dipsacales > Adoxaceae > Sambucus > Sambucus nigra. Next base: position 765,683,758 of record OX422209.1, on the reverse strand, counting down.
GTACAACTCTATGATGTTTATAGAATCACATTGATGCCACCCACCATCTAACTTTTAGCAGTCCACTTCAGCATTGTCATTCTAGTTTTCAGCAATTATAACAGAGATCTGATTTCTAACCATATGAAGTATTAAATGCCAACTTTCCCAACAAAGAGGAAAGGGAGCAATCACCTATATGAGAAAGATAGGTGCATTTATAAATCTCGTCCAACATCTATTCCTTAATCGGTATTCAGCAGGCGGGCTTTGTATCTACTTTAGCCGTACTTGGACATACACGAGGATCTGGCCAAACAAAAGGCTAATAAGAATTAACAGGAGGATTTTGTTTCTATGTTTTTTTACCCACCCCCTATTAATGCCATAATTAAACTTAACATCCTCAAATATGAAAAATTTGACATAACCCCCCAGACGGTCGTTATTCTTCATTAAAAATTCTCAGTAATGTGCATTTTTACTCTTACCTTATAATTTTTGGACAAAAATGTCATATTCTTCATCTTTTCACTTCCCCAAATGAAACCTAGTTTCTAAAACCTAAAAAATTGCAGAAAATTAAACCAAAAAACCATCGTTAACACAACCGATCAACCACCACCATTACCATCTTCGGCCAACCACCAATTTCAACCACCACCATCTCTCGCCAACACAAACCGTCTGCACCATCGTATCTGGCCAAAATCCCCAAACTAGAAACCACCAGCACCATTGCCATAAAAATCCCCAAAGAGTATTTCCAACTGATGTTGTGTACAGAACAAGGTTACCGTTGTTATTAAGCTGCAACTTCACTGAAGAGGTTGAAGCGGTCTTACTGGTGTGAACCAGTGTTCGAGCCTTGCCACAACGGTGGGTGATAGCATTGATAGGGATGGTTTTCTCAAGCTCAGGGATACAGCCTCCGGCATCAAGACAATGGCAGCTGTGTTGAATTATCAACTAGGGGTGTCAAATAAAATCTTCAATGACCATTAGAACAAAACTTATCCAGAAGAATTAAAAATGACCTATTTTTCTTAAAAATGAAGATCATTAGAGCCAGTAGGACCTTTTGAACATTATCCACTTAAACTAAAAGATAACGCAAGATCTGAACTGCCACATCTCCGTGTTTAGAATTCTTAGGTCTTTTTTCCCTTACAAAAAATTAACAAATAGGATCAGAAAATGCTCTACAAAGTGGGAACTCAAAACAGGGATATATTAGATAAACTATTACACAAGCTTACAAGACCCACAAGTCATAACATAGGGGTGGGGGCTGCATGACAATGTAACTGCCAATAAATTATTTACTCTTTTTTCCCCATGGGCTAGCTAGAGGGAAAATAGTCAATTTGATTTGTTGGTTGAGCGGGTGTGAATTTATATTTACAATAGTTTGTTTAAGGATATTAAAAAAGGGACATAAAATTACCAATGAGCTGCAATGGTTAAACGAGTCTTTGTTACAATGACCTATCTTTTCTTCACATCCTCTCCATTCAAGAAAATTACATTAAAGAAATTACAAAGAATGATCGACGGTTCCTGCATGTCAATAGCAAATATATTATAATCATGAGGCTAGAAAGCATACATGCTGCTACAAGTGTTGCGATAATGAAAGCAGAATAATTTTGTCTTTAATCCTCATTTGTTATGCGTGTTATGAATTTAGTACCGAAGTTTTTCATAATATAGATTTGGCTCCAAAAAGTGTCATAAACACTAAAAAACTTCATAAGTATTTATGATGCTTTTGGATGCCAAACCTGCATTATGCAAGCCTTTTATGCCAAAGTCACAATACACATAACAAATGGGACCAAAAGCTAAATAACTTGTGAAAGTTTCTCAGTCTCAGTCTTCATCTGTAGAGTTAAAAGGCTTACAGGCAGCTTACTGATGGACTTCGACACAAAGAGGAGTAGGAGGAAAATCTAAGGAATGAAATAGATTTTTAGACTCACCCAAAAATGTATTTAAATATTGACAAAGGGAAGAAGAAGTAATGTAACAGGGAAATAAAAAGAAGCATATGCTATAAATTAATGTCTTTCACGTTTCTATTTCCTCTTCCTTAATAAATTCATTTGGATAATTTGATAGTTTGTGAAGTAAATGGTTATGCACTTATGCATTGTCAACTATGGGTCGACAATTTCAATGAGTTACAATAACAGACATCATAGTAAACATGGAACAGGTCCCCCAAATCCTCATACAACATGGCAATCATTCTTTCTAGAAATTAAAATGAGACATAATGTTTTCAAAACTTTCCAATATTTGGTTAACATTGTTGAGGGACAGATTTTTTGTTCAACTGCAAAGAAATAAGTAAACAAAAACATCTTACTTTTGTTGTCATGATAATTACTCTGTAACGGATTCAAATCATTACAAATGGTCATCATAATGAACATTGTAACCGGTTCTAATTATGGATAGGTCCATTTGCAACGGTTTACAACCGTTATTAACCTATATTTGATATTTTACTATTCATTGTAACAGTTTTTTAGCCGTTATGAAAAATATCATATATTAAAAATTAATACTAGTTACCAGCCAAATATTTTTGTACCATAATTCATGTGAAAAATGCTCTAAAACAACACAACTACAAGCACTACATAACTAAGTGCCAAACAGGATGTTCAAGTGGAACTATGAAGACCCTTCGACAATTATTCGAAAATAATTAGATGCAAATGATCCTGTTGTGACACCCCGACTAATTAAACACCGGGTAGCTACTCCTTTATTAAATTAATTCAAAATGCCAAGTTGGCTCAGTTAATAGCATCACTGTCGAAACATTTTTAATTATTACTAACCACCTAGTATTTAAAAATAAGTGCCAAATTTTATTAAATCTGATTAACATGCAACAAGTGTAATGAACAATAATAACAACACCATTCACCATAACTAAGTAAATAGAATGACCATCGCATAAGTTAAATAAAGTCTGGAGGAAAAACTCCTCACAACCAATCCCATAACTGAAGTAAATAACTAAAAACTGAATACTGAGCAATACATGCTAGAGTCTGAAAACTGAAATGTAAAAGATGTCTAATAGAAGTGGGCAACATGCCCTACAACTGATAATTGCTGAGACTTGAATCCAAATAAGAGAGGCGTCTAAAAGCAAGTCCCTGTAGCTTCCACAAACAGCTACAGCTCGTCTTCTGAATGAGTATCCTAGGCATGGTGTCCTTGTGGCTGGGCACCTAAAATGGTTTTACAAGAAAATAGATTTGAAAAGCAAACGGGTCAGAGCCCGAATGTGGAGTTATATTTAAAAACCTGCAAGTGCTTTAAAAACATTTAAAACATTAAATGCAAAGTACATGTTAGGACGTGCACTCACATGATATCCTCACCTCTCGTCTAACTGTGCACTCCTAACGCAAGTACCCATCTACAACGACACAAACCACTAGCTAAGTGACATCGAATCTAGCTAGACTGTCATAGGACCTACCGTTATTACTTGGTTCTATTAACATATAACGCTCGTAATTAAGTAGGGGTTTAATGTAAACTCAAGTGTACAATATGCAATATATTACTACTAGCTAACCCGTTATGTTTCTCGAAATAATACCGTGATATATATTCACAACATTAACATGAAAGTTCCCATTAAATTAAGTGTATATTATTCACATCATACATATACAATATAAGCACCCCGAGAATTAAGCTGCGGTGCACACATACTCTGCTATCCATCCCGGTACATCACGTACATAAGGATCACATATTCCGAATCTCTCAGGAATAGTTCTCAGATAACAACATCACAAATAGTGGAGGCGAACACAGTCACCATCACATGGGTCACGCACATACCTACGCTCCCACGATCAGCAGACTTATTAATATCACAATAAGTCTTTCTATGACCTATGTTCATCGAGGTAACCAATCTAAATCCGGGCAACACAAGGATAAGAAGGCCCTAAGCGAACGTAAACCTCCCGTGATAGCAAGTATGGTAGGTATGTCATACACATAAGATTTTATACTAAGCATTCACACATCTTAGATATCTCAATATTAATAAAGGCATACTCTACATCATTATACCATTATTCCAAATTCATATATTTCAAGTATCCCGATAATATATAATTTAAATAGTCGACACGTCTCACGTCGTAATTCCTTAAATTTAAAACCTATCTCAAATAGACTATTAAGTTCCCATAATTCCCACATATGACATCTTTATACCTAAGGTCTTTACTTCTGCCCCAAACCTTATTTCATCAACTTATTCAAATTTGTACTATTAACCCAAATATTATCTCACATAACGAATTTCATTTATTTAGAATAATTCCTCAAATTACATTCCAATTAAGGTCCCATCTCATAATCATGCCTACTGGTCTTCCTTAAAGTTAAGGGTATTCACAAAGTCTCTAATAATATTCTCCAAGGGTTAACTGATTCGTATCGAATATTGCATATTTCCGCCCGTTATCTTTATGCATTCTAGCACTTTTACGGTCCTAAATGCCTATAATTATGCTCATTAACCAGACAACCTAGGATTTGGATATATACATGCTTTGCAGGGGTTATTTGTGCTTTTGTAGGTATTGGAACGCTAAAAGTGAGGTTCGGTTGCATTTCGGAGAAGTTCCGTCGTCGAATGCTACTTCAAGGGCAATTTGGTCTTTTAAAACTCACTATTTTTTATGGAATGAAGTTACCAACATGTAGATCATCAAATTATCTTTCCGTGGCCACTGACCGTGCGTCATTCTGACTTCGTATGTGGAAGTTATGCCCATTTCCGAAAGGTTTCGGTATTTTCTTCTACTTCAAGGGCATTTTGGTAATTTCATACTGCATAATTTGGAGGGTTTCAAAACAGAACCATGTAGAGAATTGAATTAGCTTCCCGTCGGTTCCGACCACGCCTCATTTCGATTCCGTATGAGGGAGTTATAGCCATTTCCGTGCAACGCCTCAAAATTGGTTCAAAGTGGAAAAGTGGGCTGCCTCCAGCCCAAGGCAAATTCCAAAAGTGCGGTCGACCGGTCCCAAACATGAGGTCGACCGGTCCCATCAGATATGGACGAAAATTGACTTATTTTGGGTTTTTTGGCTTGGTTTTGTTTGGGGTTTATTTTGGGGTATTAATAGAATATTTGGGGCTTTTCCTAGAGGATATATCTTTCATTTTTAGTTTAGGGTTTGGATTTTGAGAGCTCATCTTCTCCTCTCTTTGGGTGTTCCCCATTTGGGTGTTGTAAGGTTACTATTCATCATCCTCTCCATTTATATAGTTGTATTTCTTGATTTCTTGCTTTGATAACTAGGTTCCTTGCTTTCAAATTAGTTTATTGATGTTATTTATTGCTTTAATTAGTTTAGTTGTTGTTTAAAGTAGTTTAATCCATGTATTGTCAGTAGATAACGGGTTGGGGTCGTGTGTCCGCCATTGATGGGCGTTGAGCTCCGAAAATTAGATTTTGTGTAAAATTGCATTTAATTGAAACCTCGCATATTAAAGTCGGATTATTATGCGTTTAACTTTCTTTGTCACGCAACGTTAGTGTTTATAGCGGTAATCCGAATTTAAGATGCGTGTGACCATTTTCTGTTAAATGTTTAATCTTGCAACTTTGGGTTAAATTCCTTATTGTGTGATGTTTATACTTAATTGAAAATGCTCGATTAAATATTTTTGAACCAAAATTCTAATTATTAGTTGTTTAGCCCATGGTGGGGACACGATCCCCACTCTCGTTTTATTAATTCTAGTTTAGACTTAACTTCTTAATTTTTCCCTTTTCTTTATTTCCAACCTATCACCTTTTACACTTTTATTTTAGGAGTATTAAATCCTATAAATTCTAGCAACTCATCTCTGTGGATTTTCGATACCCGACTTACCACTATACTTGTATCGCAAGTGCAGTCGTAATTTAGGTTTTTTGTATTAAGGCGGTGAACAGAAGACAACGATTAGCGTTATGACGCGACGCTACTTTTCACCCTTAATCATTAACAGCATTAAAATTCAATTAAGGGAAAACTTTATTTATTCTGGGAAGGTCGATCGATCGACCTTGACCTTCGATCGATCGATGGTGGTCGATCGATCGACTGATGAATGTCGATCGATCGATTACACAGGTATGGTTACGGACTGCTTCGTTTTGCAGATTTGAAAACATCCCAAAACTTATTTTTAAAGCATGATTCTCTAATATAACGTTATAGTAATGTCATATAACCATCCTACAATATTACTAACGTCCACAAACCAATAATTCAACAACTAAAGGCTACATATGGATCAATCTTCATCAAAAACCTAGTTTTCTAATTTTTCTCAAGAACATTCATAAACCTCATCTTAAATCCGTTTTTGGTATCACAGAAGTCAGTAATTCTCTTAATATGATCTTCCAGTAACATTCGACATGCAACCTATATCCCAAAATTAAACTAATAACTCCAATCTTATGGGTTTTTCATTATCTTCCAAGAACACACAAAGTTTTTGAATAATCTAACATGGAAAAAGCATTCTCCGAAATTTAAAGGGAATAAATCACTTGCCTTGATTGTCTCTGAATTTGGTGTTGGATTTGTAAGCTCTTTCTGCAGATTTTTTGCAGAATTCCTCCTCTTTCCCTTCCTCTCTAAGCTTTCTTCTTCCAAAGATGGCTATGGTGGCTAGGGTTTTCTTTGGGAGAGTTGGAAGACTAAATGATAACCTACGTAGCTTATTGGGTTAATAAAGGTTGGTTAATGGCTTAGTGGGTCAATTCCCAATCAGATTAAAACTCTCAATTTTCGTCACTTTTAATTCTCCAAAAATACAAAATTACCAAAATGCCCTTTATGTTGCCGGTATGGCCTAAAAATACCCCGGGACCCAAACAAAACCTCCGGCTAGTGTTTTCTGACTATTTCAACCCTTCCGGACGCGTTGGCGCACTCAAAACGACTATAAGGTTGATAGAATTTAAAATTCACTTTATAATAAAAATAATATACCATGACGCGGCGGTCACACGCGTCTCAACAAAATTCCCAAATTGCCGTATTTCAATCACGTGACAATTTCAATATTACCAATGTTCATATAATGCCAAGTATGCACATTATAATAAAATACTAACTCACATCACGTTAATATTTTTATCCGGATTAATTTCCAATTAATAAACATTTAATTCAATTAATCCCTAAAAATAAATATCACAGAAAATACGGGGTATTACACCTGTCTTACCAATGATTTTTCCTCGAGTCCTTGTAGTGTCAGTCTATCAGCTTCACTCCTAGAAAAGTCGGGATTGATTTAAACTTGAAAAGGACTTGACCTCATAACTCTTTCAGAAGCTTCACAAACACATCTGCTTTACTATGTCAAAATTAAAAGATAAATCTGGTCAACAATTTAAGAACAAAATTAAAAAAATGGAGAAGAGAAACTCAAATAGATATTTAGACAGTTAACGATGGGCGTTGAACTAATCCATCATCCACGTAGATATTCGTACAAGGGGCAATCATGGACCATCTTTACTTCTGTATCAAGAAAACAGATATACTCGGGACTCTGAGAGATGAGTGGTTAGGGCAGTGAGATGTTTAAACTGGTCTGGTAATTAAAATCTTAGTGGGCGAATTGATTTATGAGAACAACCCTGCATATTCTTTATTCGGAGCAACATTTTGCGAGATTTATTGGTCTAAAACAGCCCATTCAGTAAAGAAGTGAGCTCTGTCACCCAGTGCATTTGCAAGGTTGAGAGATCAGTCAAGACCTTATTAATATTATTGACTTTATTTGAACTATGCCTAGACACCTTTTTCATTATTAGTTTAATCTACGATATATGTATATCATGCCTATTTTAGAATCACATTTCACAGGGTGAACAACCACTGGATGGAAATCCAACACCTGACTTTGAGGTGGCGGCTGTCTTTGATCAGGAATTCATCAAGGTAATTTATGAAAAAACAAGTTTATGAAGTGGTATAACTTTTCGTGCCTTCTGCTTATACTGCGTACTTTGTCAAATCGGGATTCATATCTTCCAAGTTGGATACTCAATTTTATCTTAACAATTAGTCATGCATATGTAACACATCATAAGTATAGCCTCATTTGACACGATTCCTTAACTTTTCTTTCCTTTCTTTCTTTCTTTTGTTTTTTGGCATGCGGGGTGACCTGCTCTAATTAGTTTAAATGAGAAAACAGAGAATGACTAATTGAGCTACAATGAACCTCCCATGTGGGTTACGCTTTAAGATCTGGAAGAAAAATGTGATAATACCTAAGTTAAGACAGTCTAAAATCATATCATGTTGCTACAAAAGAGCATCCATTTGGCACTCCACCATAACAATAAAGAAATTCAAATATTACTCTGTTTTCAGTTGTGTTTTAATTGTGACCATCAATACAACATTTGCACACTGATTGATCTTGTGCTCTTTCATGCTGGGTTAGAGAATTGTTCAGATTAGTGCCATGTGTATTTGAGACATTGTTATTGTTTCTCATTCGAGACAATGAATAAACACTGAGAGAACAATGAACACAACCATTAAATTTCCATATAAAAGCAAGAAAAAGGAATAAGAGAATGAGTAGTTCTAACATTAAAGCTTCAGGTGGTTGCTTCGCAAGTGGAGCAGGTGGTAAATTGGATAACACTGGATTTGTATATGCTAAAAAAGGGTAGAAATAATTTTGGCGCTAACACTAATACTTTTAGTGAAAGAGTCTTGAGATCCTCTAAGGACGCTAATGCATTCCAAACACTTAGTTCCCGTGATTAAGTCCATCATTTTGAATATTACAGGGGTGAAGAAACGAGGGTTGGAAAGGTTTAAAAATCTTATAAAAATTCATAATGTCTCTTTGTTTGTTACTTTGATCCTAATGCTACGTTTCAGCTGCTGAGGCAAATAAAAATTGCCTAATGCTACACTTCACCTGAAATAGAAAAAAAGAGTAGGCATTTGTTAATAATCTGTCTTTCAGCTAGGATTACCAAGAAACACAACGAATTACATTCAGTTGATAGGCCTCAATGAGATTCTGATACAGATAAATATGTGCAACAAATAAAATCCAATTAGGATAATACTTGGCATAACTATTGTATTATTTTCTTTATCACGTATATGTCTTTGCTGGGGATTTCTATTACATAGTTGATTTCATGACACTGGCAAAGGGGAGCAAGATTAGCAGTGAGCCGCAATGCCCAGATCATATTTTTCATTAACATGATCTATCGTTTTATGAACATCTGCTCCAAACGAAACAAGTACAGTCAGTAAAATACATAATGCAAGGCTGGGCATTCTTACATAATATCTACATAAACGAAATCAAACACTAACGTGATCTTTTTTGTGAAATGTCCTCTCCGATTTTGACCAAATGCGTGGTAATACCCCAAATGATTAAAATCACACATTTACTCCTTGTTAACTTCTAATACACTGGAATTAATCAGCCCTATTTGTTTTTTACCAAACATGCCCTAAATGCGCCAAATGGGCAAAAGTTTACTTTTACCCTTGTTTAACTTTTGTTTACAAGAAAATTAAATAGTCCTATCTTACTTTGACCAAAAGTGACCTAACACATAAATAGTCAAATTACGCTTTTACCCCTGGCACACTTCTGCTAAAGGCGTCAAATGGACAAAATTACGCTTTCACCCCTGATTGACTTCTGTGCACAATCGTGTTGACCATAGAAACTGTTCCGCCATATGATGCACCATAAAAATCATACTTATAGGGGGAAAAAGAGATAACCTTTTCAAAATAGCGCCACTTATTGGTTTCTATATAGTTGAGGGGCAACATTTTGAGTGAACTTCAGAATAAATTAAAAACAGAGGAAAATCTTTCCTCGTAACATGAGCACCAAAATTTTGCATTTGAAGATATTAAATATCATTTTGAAGATGAAATATATCTAGTACGTCTGTCCATGATACTTTTCTAATCAAACTGTTTTCATGAACAAGAACACCATTTGACAGCGAATGACCAAAACCCCACTACCTCAACCACTTTAGATCAAGTTCAATATTTTTTGTCATTTCAAAATTTAGGACCTTAGATTATGCCTCTGTCCAGTTAACTTACATGATCAAACATTGTAAAACTATCAAATATTTCAAAACCTATTGAAACTCCCTTATTTTGTTATAGCAGAACACCACAAGTTTGAAAGATGCAACATCAAAAGGACGGATAAAATATTCCAAGGACAAAAATTATTGGATAGGGAAATCATGATTCCATTAGACCTTAAATATAATGGAATACAAATTTACCAGCGAGCCACAATGCCAATATCACTTCTAATTACAGTTAGCTGTCATTTCAGAACGTATCACTTGGTTTGAAGAAGGGGGGAAAAATAAAACTTTCTTTATCAATGCGTAGATAATACGATATTAAAATCTAAGTTTATATTTGGAAGGATAAAAGTTGTCTTGAACAGTAAAGAGGAGTTATCAATATACCTATGTGAAGAACAACGAACCCTCTTTGCAGAACAATTCTTCGCATACCTTATCTGTGTAATAAGAGAGTATAGGTAAAAAAAGGTCTTAAGTAAAATTTAAAAAGTACAGAAAACTATGAAAAACAGAGAAAAACTTGCGTAGAAATTTAGATGGATAAAGTAGACCATCGTACTCATTGATGATCTAGGTAGGTGGTCGTATAAGGGGAAACTTCGCACCATTCAAGCCATCTTTCATTTAGCAAGGGCCACTCAGAAATCCACTATGCATCTAACTTGAAAAAACCTTTCATGGTGGACAGATACTTCAGTTTCTCGTAATCATATATTTGTAGGGTTTTTAGAGATGAGAAATTCCCAAACTACTTGGGAAAGCTTTAATTGCATATCCGCATAGTATTATCTCTGTTAGGGCAGTGAGGTGTTGATTTTGATCTGGTAGAGAGATTCCCAAATGAGGCCTATCATGGATATTCGGGACTGAAATGAGTTTCTATGAGAAGGGACCAATATCCATTGTTTTATAGGAGAGTAAGGAACATTAAGCCCTCTGGAAAACATCTCAATTGGTTTAAATTGATTATTTTTAACTCTGATAATGAGACAACTTTACTGCAGGAAATTATTGTTAATGTTTGGAGAGAGATGTAGGATTGTCGTATCTCGCTTGGAAGGTATGTTAATTCCTCATAACCATAGATACCTAAATATCAATTCTTACATTATTATCACAGTGTCTTTTTTCCTTGAAGATGTTTACAAAAATACGCCTGTTTCGAAGAAAATACTTCGATTGGAGATTGATTTGATTTCTTTATTTTATTAATATAGTTAATTATTTATTTCAATTGTGGAAAATCCCGTAAAACCACTTGATCTGCGACATTTAGGTGAAGAAACGTTCTTGTTCTGTCTTAATAATCAAATGTTTAGCATGTGGTCTGCCATTTCTACAACCCTTACGAAATGAAAAGTCAATTTGTACACGATCAGTGCAGTTTACCCTTGCTTAAAGAGATGGTTATTTGCGTACACGATTTGGTCAAAATCTGAGAGCAGTGGTTATTTCCATTATACACATGACAAAACATGTTAATAACTTACAATATTCCTACGTCCAATAAAATTATATATTCAAAATTTGTAAAACTAGCGAACATTTCAAGACCTATAAGTTGGTTCAAAAGAACCCCACAACTCCTATTGTCTTTACAGAGTTCCACAAGTTCAAATAAATACAACAGCAGAGTACTACTAACACATTTTAAGGTGCAAACGGGAAATCATGATTCAATCAAAACTTAAAACAATGGAACACATGAAAACAAAACTGAACTTTTTTTTTATCATTGAGTAGGGACGGGAAAAAAAAGTTGTACTGAACTTTAAAATAGAAAAAGTTGTTGATACACCTATGTGAAGAGCAACAGACTCTTTGTGAAAAATTATCCAAATACCTTGTCTGTGTAACAAGAGACTATATGTAGAAATATATCATAAATATATTTTAAGAAGTACATAAAAAACTAGGAAAAAACAGAGGAGAGAACTTCATGTAGAAATTTAGATGGATACAGTAGGCCATCAAACACATTGAAGATCTAGGCAGATGGTCATTTAAACGTCAACTCCGGACCATTCAGCCAATCTTTCCTTCAATGACCACTCGGAAATCCACATTGTATCTAACTTGGAAAAGCCTTCCATTATGGGCAGATACTTCAATTTCTTGCGATCAATGGCGGAGCCAACCCTGGGCAGACCAGGGTTGTAGCCCAGGGTAAAATTTTTCCAACACTTCCTTGGCTTGCAGTTATTTAACCCTTCCCTTACTCCCGTCCATTGAAAGACTGGGTCTAGGTGAAAGATTTGGGCTAAATACCCTTCGGTAAGAAGGTTAATCCATATAGTTAAATAACCTTAGGTAACATGGTGTTCTCTTATTTACAGGACATCTGGCTTTTAAATAACCTTAGTTAACATTGTGTTCTCTTATTTACTGGACATCTGCCTTTCAAATTCCCGATATGAGTTTGGGAGTTAAAATGATGTTCTCTTATTTATAGGACAAGAGGCTTTTTAATTCCCCATGTGAGTGGGAACTTTTTGATTTTGCATTAGTAAAGACTTTGCTTTCATTACACTTGGGAACTTTTTTTTGTTTTTCATTAGTAGAAACTTTGCTGTCAAACACTTCGACTTTGTAATATAGCACTGTATAAATTTGCTTATCTATACTGTTTGCTAAAAGTTATAATAATTATTAAGTTTACAAAATATTGTTTAAAATACATTAATCAATTATTATATATTAAACCCCACCAAGGGATGAAATTTTTATTTTAATTTTCATTGAGAAAATAGCATTAATGATCAAAATAAGAAAATTATTAAAAATATTCCAACTAATTACATATTTTTCGAACTATGTAGAGAAATTTAGTTATATTAATAGTGATAATATTTTTTTCTCAAGTTTATGTTTCCTTGGGAAAAAATACTTTAACAAATTGGACAAATACCCCTATTTAATTATATAAATTCAGTGATATTTATGTTTTGTAATTAAAATTTTTTTTTTAATCTCAATCGCATCGAGTGTGCTTCCACTTGTGGACTATAACAATATAAATGCTCTAGTGTCAGTCTCAATTTTACCCACTCGAATGAATTATCAACCATAAATCTACCCCCAAGTAAAATAACATGACAGTAACAATGGTATAGATAGAAAAGTACAGTTATCCAAAAATATCAGCCCACCCCTCTTGAGAATTCTGGCTCCGCCCTTGCTTGCAATTATATATTTTCATGTTTTTGAGTGACGAGAAGCTCCTGAAGCACTCGGCCAAAGCTTCAACTCCTTTAAGAAGAGACCAATCTCCAAGGCTTGTAATGAAGTAAGGCAGCCTAAGCGCTCTGTCAAAAAACTTAATTGGTTTCACTCAGTTATTAATAAAGACTTGAGAGAGCAACATGTCTCTTTAACTGTGGTAAGGAGACAAAATTGCTGCAAGAGATTGTTGTTAATGTTTGGGGAGAGGTGCACGATTGTAGTAGCCCACTTGGAAGACATGTTAATCCCTCAAATCCATAGATACCCAAATATTGATTCATATATTATTATCATTGTATGTCTTTGTGGCATTAAGTGTTTACAAGAATACACTTGTTTGAAGAAAATACTTCTATTGGTGTTTGATTTAATTGGTTTATTCTATTTTATACTTGATTATTTATTTTGATTGTGGAAAATCCTGTACAAAACCACTTGAGTTGTGACAATTATGGTATCCCTCTTCTGTTTGATAACAAAATCTTTAGCAGTTGGCCTCCATTTCCACAATTCCTACAACAACCAGCATAAAAAGGTCAAATTCCAGCAGCAATATTATAACAAAATTGCAGCATAAAAAACTCCAAAAAGAGCCCCCAGAGGCTGTCAACAGATTTACTGTATGGTGTTTGAGTGTATATACAGGGGAGTTACTCTTTTATGTAGTTATTTATATGATTTAAAAGTTCAATGTTTCATAATTACAAAGTGAACCCTTTTAAAAAAAATACAAAATGACCCCACCGTATCCGAAAAGTATCCCTGCTGTATCGGGCCATATCCAAAAGTCAAAATGATCAATGGTTACAGATTTGTACAGGGCTGTATCGGGGCAGTATCCGTATCCATATCAGACACTCAATTTGTGCCATTTTTGAAGTATCCGTGCTACATAGATCTCCATGCCCAAAGTTTTTTCACCCACTTAGTCGCACGTTGGCCTTGGTCCTGATTGACATGATGTTAACCTATTGGGCTGATTTATTTGATTGCGCGTCAAAAGGAGGCTTGCAATTTTTTTATGGAGGAATACCCTCAGTTAGAACAACGTATGAATTTGGATTCATCAGAGTTTTATGCAAAGAATTGTACGTCCTATCCCAATCATGATCCTTGATGTTTACATCAAAGGCCTGAACTACTGTTGAAATTTCACACTAGCAAGCAAAATGTGAAAACTATTATCTCCGTGCTAACTCCCATCAAAAACATCATTTTGTCACTATCAGGAACCCCCGCCTATCCTTCCTATACCCCTGGACCAGGTACGAAGCTCAACCACTGGACGGGGCAGCTGCGTGCTAGTCCCTGTGCTGGTCTTGTGGCACTAATCTTGCTACTCAAGTGAAGAGTCTCTCTCAGTAACCGTGTGGTGGATTTTGAAAACAACAACATGGATAACTTCCAAGTTGGATACTCATTTTTTTTTTCCATTTTTCAACTGAACAATAGGTCATGCACGTGTAACACATCATAAGTATTTTAGCAATTGTCACAAGTCCAAGACAAAGATATGTGCAAAGATGAAATAAGCACAACTGTGATTTGAATGAACAAAGAAGATGAGAAGTGGATAATATCATTTGATCAATCTATGAGTGACTAATTGAGCTACGACAATCCTCCTATGTGGGTTATGCTTCAAGATCTGGAAGAAAAATGTGATAATACTAACTTAAGACAGTCAAAATTCATATCATGATGCTACAAAATAGCACCCATTCAGCACTCATTTGTAACAATAGAGAAATAGAAATATTACTCTGCTTTCAGTTGTGTTTATATTGTGACCATCAATACAACATTTGCACACAGTTTAAATGGCAGATGCTATTTGGTTTGACGTTATGCTCAACCCTCCCTCTAGCAATAATGGTGGAAATGACCACCATCTCATGTATGCCTTTAGAAGATTTGAATATGAACAAAGCAAAGGAAAAATTCAGGATAATATATTTTTGCCAACGTGATATACCTCAAACTAAGAGAGTAATACGCGTTGTCTTCCTGTAGTTACAGCGAAGCATATGAGTTCATTAATGACATTTTCTTAGAGTTGCGAGTTGTTGAACACAATTACCTTAAGAGAGCCTATGAGCTGCAAAGGAGAGAACAGTTCACTTGTCTCCAAAACCATTTAATGCACTTTACTGAAGAAATTATTCAAATTATTCCTAGATTAAGACCTTGAATTTCAGTAATTATGCTTAAGGATTAAGTCAACTGATAATTTCCCATCAACTATCTAAAACAGCCCACCACCATTCACCCCTTTCTCGTGCTCTATTGTTTTTCATTTGATTTTCGGCATTGGGCTTAATATTTTCAAGACATTTTTTGTGTTGTATGACGTATTTCTGGCAAAGGAGAGAACAGTTCACTTCTCCCCAAAAAAAATGTTAATAAAAGGTGGGTAGAAGAGACTTGACATATTTTTCACTACTCCAATCTGGTGTAACATGTTTCCGACAGATTTGGTGTACAACATAAAACAACATGGTTCGGACCATTTACCAATTGGGGCAAGATTCGACAATGAATGTAACGTTAATCCAAACATTCGAAGGGGCCCTCGACCTTTTAATTTCGAAGCTCGGTGGACTAAAGAAGAGGAGTGTGGGAAATTCATTGAAAGTGCTGGGCGAGAGGAGGGAATTTTGGGCAGATCGATGGATGAAAAAATTATATTTTGTGGGAACAAATTGAGGAGCTGGAGCAGATTTAAAGGGGATGCTTTCCCCAAAAATATCGCGGAAAAAAAGAAAGGAGATTTAAATCTTACGAAGAACAATCAGTTACCCAATAACTAGAGAGTGTATAAAACATCTGAAGGCTGAAATTGACAAATTACTTGAGACGGAGGAACTCAAATGGAAACAAAGAGGCAAAATTGAATGGCTAAAAGAAGGAGACATAAACATGGCATATTTCCATGCCAAAGAGAGCAAGAGACGTCAAACTAACCGGATTTTAGAGCTTCAGTATGCAAACGGTATTGTAGTGAGGGATGATGATATCATTGGTCTGTGTGCAGTCCAATGCTTCAAAGATTTGTTCTCTGCTAAAGAGCCAAATGAATCAGCCCACCAGGAGATTCTTATGGGGATTAAAAGCCGTGTCACAAGTCAAATGAACGCTATCCTCCTACAGAAGTTTCACGCCTCTGAGGTACGCTCTTAATTAAACAAATGTCATCTTTAAAATCTCCCGGTCCCGATGGTATGCCTGCCTTGTTTTTTCAAAAATATTGGCATGTTATCGGGGACGATGTCACATCTTTAGTCCTGTCCTCCCTTAAAAATGGTATGTCGTTTCCAAAGTTAAAAATCCCAAATTCATGTCAGATTTTAGACCTATTAGTCTTTGTAACGTTCTTTACAAAGTGCATTTGTGCCTAGAAGAATGATTACGAATAATATCACTGCTGCCTTTGAAATTAATCATTCTCTGAAACGTAAAGTTGTGGGGAAAATTGGTCATTTCGCTCTAAAACTCAATAAGAGTAAGGCTTATGACAGGGTGGAATGGAATTTTCTCCGGAACGTTATGTCCAAGTTTGAGTTTGATAAAAAATGGATCGATCTTGTTATGATTTGTGTTACTTCAAGCTCATTTTCTGTTCTTATTAATGGGCGACTGAAAGAGCACTTTACCCCTCAGAGAGGACTCCGTCAAGGAGAACCTCATTCCCCTTCTCTCTTTCTTTTATGTGGAGAGGTTTTAACTTCTCTTCTCGAACAAGCTCAAAACAGGGGACAAATATCAGGGTTTCAGCAAGTCGCAGAGGCCCTAAAATTTCGCATCTCCTATTTGCGGATGACAGTATTGTTTTTGGCAAGGCTATGGAGGGTAAAACTAAGGTGATCAAACAGAATCTAGAGGTTTACGAAGCGGCATCAGGGGAAAAAATCAATTTGGAGAAATGTGGCATTATGTTTAGCCGAAATACTCCAGCCTCAATGAGAAGGTGCGTGTCCACTACTTTGGGAATTCGACAGGTAAACAGTTTTGTTAAGTATTTGGGTTTGCCTCCTATAGTTGGAAAGTCAAAAAAGGAAATTTTCATGGGAATTCGAGACCGAGTTTGGAAAAAAGTGAGGGGATGGAAAGAAAATATGATGTCACGTGCTGGGAAAGAAATTATGCAGTCACTCAAGCTTGCCCAATATATGCTGTTTCAGATTCCCAGATTATTTTTGTGATGATCTAAAGTCAATAATAATGAGTAAATTCTGGTGGGCGAACGGGAAAAAAGATCGAGGAATTCATTGGAAAGATTGAGAGATCCTTTGTAACTCGAAAGATCAAGGTGGTTTGGGATTCGAAATCTGAAGGCGTTTAACTTAGCGTTGTTTGCAAAACAAGGATGGAGAATTATAAAAAATCCAACATCTCTCTCTGGTGGCAAGAATTCTTAAGGCTAAATACTTTCCCAAATGTTCCTTTTGGCACGCTAAAAAAGGAAATAATTCCTCCTTTATTTGTCCAAGTAGTTGGGATGCCAAGATTGTTCTCAATCATGGTGTTATATGGAGAGTAGGTGATGGAGAAAGCATTGGAATTTGGGATGACAGATGGCTGCCCCGACCAAACTTATTTAAGCCTTACTCCCAGCCGAGCAATCTTCAAAGTAATGCGAAAGTTAACATCCTGATCGATGAAGAAACTAGGCGCTGGAAAGTGAATATGATTAAGGATATTTTTTCTACTACAGATGCAAAAACGAATCTCCAAATTCCCTTGAGTTCGAGAAGAACGAAAGATACAGAAATTTGGCATTGGGAAAAACATGGGCGCTACACCACGAAAAGTTGATACTGAGTTGTTACGAAACTGAATTTTCTGTGACCAAAAAGGGCAAGGAGGAGCGTCATCATCAGGTATTAATAACGAGTGGAAGTTTATTTAGCGACGTAACGTACCGCACAAAATTAAACATTTTTCTTGGACAGCATGGCAAAACATTCTTCCTTCGGTGGACAATCTAAAAAAACGAACATAATTGTGGAAGATAAATGTTGCAAGTGTGGCAAAGCAAATGATACGACTCTCCATTCATTACGTGATTGTTTGGTGGCCCGAGAAGTGTGGGAATTTAAGTAAACTTCCTTTGCCTGCTCATTGGTTCTTATCCATACATCCCAGATCTTGGTTACTAGAGGCACAGAATATTTTAACAAAGAGCAATGGGAATTTTCTATCACGTTGGAGTGGAGTATATGGAATAGCCATAACAGCAAGTTTCATGACAAGAAGAATGTTGACCCTAGCCATGTATTTACACAAGCACAATCTTTGTCAAATGTGTTTCACTCAGTAATCTAGAATGAAGATGCGTTAATCAGAGAAGAACATTCGCCATGGATTCGTTCCCCGAAGGGAACAATGAAAATAAATTTTGACAGGAGCTGCTGCTTGATTGGTGTGATTGTAAGGAATGACAAAGGGCAATTTGTTGCGGGACTCGCAAAAAAGATCCAATTGCCCCTTGAAGCCGAATTTGTAGAGCCTTTCCAACTCAGTCTCCCCAACATCATGGTTGAAGGTGATAATGTTGCGGTTATAACAAATTTAAAGGCGGAGGATGAAGACCAATCACCCAAAGTAGTCTTTATTCAGGAGGCAAAAATGGAGATGTTCAAATTTTCAACAGGTTTCTTTTTCTTTTGTGAGAAGAGAGGCAAACTTTCCA
The DNA here is from genome assembly GCA_949130495.1 of Sambucus nigra. NCBI lineage: Eukaryota > Viridiplantae > Streptophyta > Magnoliopsida > Dipsacales > Adoxaceae > Sambucus > Sambucus nigra. Next base: position 765,664,687 of record OX422209.1, on the reverse strand, counting down.
CCTCACTGTTTGGCCCAACATGCCAAATGTTTAGATGATATCAGAACTGGATGGGTTGTTCTCCCTCTTTGTTGGAACGCCCATTACAACTTGATGCAATATCGATCTCTGTTAATGTTATGGTAGTTTTTTTCAAAAAAAAAAAAGGAGGCATTCATGGGCAAGACAAATGAATAGACAATATAAGGGTGATGCGCACAAGTTATTTTCTCGAACTTTGGATCTCTCTTAATGTGATGGAATAAGCTAAAGACTTGTTCAATCAGAACCACTCGTTTTAAATAAAGGCAAAAATCTGACTACGCCACCAAATAACCTAACATAAGCCCGAAAAAAATGTGCTTCTGTAATGACCGGTACTTCGATTTGTGGAGTTTCAGTATTTTATCAGGTGATTATCATTTTATATTGAAGTTTCTATTATTGTTAGGCGATTAGAGAATTTATTATATTGATCTAAATTTTGGTTGAAATCAATTTGCTAAAAATAAGACTTAATTGAGATTTAATTAGATAGGACATGGTTTAAGATAGTATAAAGTGATATGTCAAGAATTAAAAAAAATTATTAAATGAATGGTTGAAGTGCAATTGGGATTATACTTAAATTAAAATTTTACTTTGGTTGAAATATAATTAAAATTGGAAAACCCCTTGGGTCATTTAGTGCATGTTTAATTCTCTTGGTTAGTTGTGTTTAAAAGAATGATGATTTGTATGTAAATTGGGAATTTCAATTTGATTTAGAAGGCTTAATTTGTCATCTTCAATTGAGATGAAATTGAGCTGATTGAGGTGAATTTGAGTTTGGATTGAATGAGGAGTGAATTTGAGTTAAATAATTTACTCAATCCCTAATCAGATACGTTGTTCGAATGACCTATGACGATATATCACCTTGCGTATCCTCAAGTCAGCTTGGTGTAACTACTTTATCGGCCTCATTCCTTTACCAGGATAATGATTCAATCAAGTTGAGAAAACATCTAGGGTCTATACCACCTTGCGATTTGTTTTCAATATTTATGTCCTCTTTAAAAAATCTTAGTTCAATCTCCTATAACAGAAAATTGAAATCCAGAAATCCATAAGTTTTTGAGGCCCCATTAGTGTTTTTTTTTTAAAACATAGTTAGTACGATCACTACACCCACATTTCACAAAGACCCACATTTCAAGTAACATTGTTTTAAACTTTTCCCACAATTCATAGAAATATCAAACAAGAAACACGCAAAGCAAATCGGTATGAAATATAAAAAAAGATGAGCAATGGCTAATATCATTTTTATCAATCTACCTCTATAGTGCTCTAGCATATAAAACAGATAAGTGACTAATTGAGCTACAACAAACTCCCATTTGGGTTATACTTTAATCTCAAGGGAGAAATAGGATAATTATAAGTTAACGAACCTAAAATTATATCATAATCATTGGAAATTGCAACCATTCAGCACAATCAGTAACAATAAAGAAAGACTCATATTACTCTGTTCATAGTTGTGCTCTAATTGTGACAATTAATACAACATTCTCCAAGTTTAAATGTTTGGATGCTATTTGTTTTGATCTTGTGCTCAGTCATCCTCTGTTAGGGAATTGTGCACCGAGTAAGAAATCTTAGTAGTAGTAGTAGTAGTGCTTGATTAATATTAAAAGGTAAGTAAGTAATGGTCATGAACATATTATCCTAATCATAATCTAAGAAACACTGACTGAACTTCTGTCTCTATAACCGCATGTTGCTATTGCAATTTTGATAGAGAATTGAAATTAAAATGATTAGTATTTATCTACCTTAGGCCAATATCCCTATTTTATCCAATAAATTTCAAATCGCATTGAGGCTGTATGTTGATCCATTATATTGAGATTAGCATCCTCCAAATCACAAATTTGAAACCCAAACCAACTAAGCTCAAATTGAGATTGTGGTTTTCTGCATTACTTGAAAATTCTGAAAAACACGTATAATTGAAATTTATGCAATATTAAATCTGTTTTAAATTTATTTATTAATATAGATTCAGTTGGTTTGAGCAACGATAGACCTCTCTGCAGATTTTTTTGTAATTCAACTTAAAGCCTAGCGCCAATCAGTAGTTATGGTTTTATGTACAGTAGGAATACAATGTTAAATTGTGGGTCTAAACAATACTTGAGTTAAAGGCATATTACTTGATAGTGGAGATGCAATTTGCGACATTTTAAGAAACTACATACATTCACAGCATGTTCAGCAAAAAATACATAGATTTAAAACCTTCTCTGTTTTTTGTTTTAGACAAATATCTGGCTTTTCTTTACATACTTAAGTAGTCAACCTTGTATCACAATAGGAACCAATACAATATATTATTCTCTTCTTTTATTCAGTCCCTTGTACAACAGAATTCACATTTTTTTAAATGATTAGTTTCTTATATTAGATACTTTACTGTTTCAACCAGATTTGGATGGCAGAAATAAGGTAAAATCAAAATGACATTCAAATTTTCCAAATTCTACAATTTTAGTGTGTTTTTGAGGAGGAGAATAACAATCCTCTTCATATCGAATAACCTCAAATACTGAAATCTCAGTTCTTCTAGGGGACATAAAGAATGAGTTTCCATAGTTGTTTAAGGAGAAACGTGTAAAGTTCTTTGCCTCTTGATATCAGACAACCTCAAATACTGAAATCTCAGTTCTTCTCGGGGATATAAAGAATGAGTTTCCATAGTTGTTAAAGGAGAAACATGTCAATTCTTTGCTTTTTTGTCCGTAAAAACAAAAAATATGGCTTAATGAATTATTATATGTACTTGGATAGAGAAATGGTGAATCAGAGGTTACAAAAAAAAGCAGTCACAAATCTAATGTACTGCATGAAAATACGTATATTTAGTTTTATTAATGGAATTTAATAAATCTTTTTTATGCCTTAGCCTAAAAGTCACATGCCTTTCAATTATTGAATTCGCCTTGTCTTAACGGAGGCGAGGCGCTAATCTTGATTCTTGCTTTTTGTTGAGCTTAGCAGCTTTTTTTACATGTTCATGCATATGATAATTTATGAGTTCAAAAGTGGAGGGAGTAATAGTACGATGATACTATGATTTTAATTGGAAAAGAGAATGCTTTTGATAACTACACATCCATTGTTCTGTTGGGTCGAAAACTGGACAGGCAGAAATAATCATTTATTTAAGAAGATATTTATTTTCAGTAATAAGGATAATTTTTTGTTAATCGGCAATCAGGATTCTTATGAGTAACAAGTTTAATACTATCAAAATAAATTGAAATCTGCAGAAATAGAGAAACCATATTAAAAGAACTAAAAATTAGAAGAGGAAAAAATGAGCAAGGTAATACTGCCAAACAAATCTGGTAATCATGCTCGGTCACCTCATATTATGATTTGAGATTGTCGATTATTGCGTCACGTTTAGCGATTTGTCACCAACACTCTTCATAGCACACTGTCGTAGGAAACCACATCTATACCCCATGACTTGTATGAGGCCTTCTTATTCTTGTTGCTCTCTTATATCCATTCAATTGGTTTAAGTGAAAGCAACGGTCCTGATTTATTTAGAAAAGCAATAAAAATAGGAGAACTTTGATTTTTAGGCCCATTACAGGATGAACTCTTCCGTCTCTCATCATATAATTTCATGGGAAAAGTTACAAAATCACTTGCAACATATACACCCATCAGGCACATACGACAGCCCAATAAACTCAATCAATTCCAGACTTAATCGTTTTGAAACTCAGTTGAATGCTGATGGGAATCAGGGTCCTTATCGTCTTTTATTCATTTTTAGTATTTCTTTTATTTTTAGCGTTCATTGTAATTTTCCTTTTATTTTGTATTTAGAGGAAAGAAGTTTATTTGGCATTACGGGCATAAATGTAATTAGATACTTAGCTTAGTGGCCAAGCAACCTTCTCCTTTTAAATACCCCTTATGTTGACTCATTTGGGTCATTCTTCCATTTTATGAGATTTGATTAGAGAGAGTTTAGAGAGAAAATTATCTTTTCTTGCTCCCATTTGACGTCATTTATGTCAATTGTTATCAGAGCCTAGTCGGTTCTACCCGGTTGTTATTGTTGTTGTAAAAAAACACAAAAACTCGTAAACAACGTCACGGTGGGAATTGAGAGAAGATGAACACCTCCACGCCAAACCCTCTCGAGCAAGACCCTAACCCTAATTCCCCAAAATCAACCCATTCTAAACCCCTACCCCAAAGAAACCCTAATTTCACAAACCCTAACCCAAACCACAAACCAAGAAAAATCCACCTCCGAAGATGGCGCCCCTCCACCACCAACCCTTAGCCGGAACGCAAAAAAAAAGCCAAAAACACTCCCTCCGACCAAACCCTGCTCCTGAACCAAAAACAATTATGACCGAACCATTACAAGGGCCCACCGCCCCTTCTCCGGCGCCGAAAACCGTCGAAATGGCCCAAACCCACCCCTGTTACAACCTGCGCAGCAGACAGACCCAAACTCAAGGCCGAACGACCTAACTCCAGGGGCAATTAGCCCCGGTTCACGAACGGCTGCCTCCAACCCTACTCCCCTCTGGTTCGGACTTCATCACCGCCCTCGGACGAACCCCTCAAGGGCCAAACGCAGCCCTTACAGGCCCGCTGCCAACCTCACTGCAAATCGAGGTATATCCAGATGTTTTTTCTCCACTTTGCATCCAAATGGTACCTCCTATGATTGAAAGAGATTCCCTTACTCTTGCCGAAATGATTCGTGACATCCGGCATGCCAAAGGGTCGATTCCAACCCATTTTCAGCCCCCGGTGACATTTCCTATGCTAGATGAACCCTATCCCCATCATAAACCCAATCTTGAACCCCAAACCCTAAAATTTTTACCCTCCCACATTCCTCATAGTTTCACCCCCCAAAATTCATCACCACTACCTATACCTCCACCTCCACCTCCAAACATATCAACACACAACCATTTGCCTGCTCCACACCTTCCCCCACCCCGAATTCTTGTCCCCTCCCACTCCCCACCACCACATCCACCCAATTATCCCACTCAACCACCACATGACCACCCCTTGCCCCTATCTCTATTTACCCTCGTCACCACCTGCAAAAACACCTTGAACACCCCCAAATACCCCCATACCCCCGGCCCCACCCACTACCAAACACCCTCACCCACCCCATTCCACTTTTCCCACGCTTCCGCCCCCACCTATTTTACATATCTCTCCCCCACCCGGACACCCTCTCCATGTCGCGCATCATCCAACCCCGTGGGATACCTGTTCCTTTCGCTCCGCACCCGTTTATTCCCATGAGCGGGTACGGGAGTGGATTACCCTACCTCCCCATGCTGACCCTCCTTCACCCTGCCCCCACTCCGCTCCCGAGTTCGAGCCACCCCCACCTACAGAGTGGCGCACTGATGTTTCTCCCTTTGATTCCCTAGGCCCCAAGGTTACTCCCTATGTTCTCTTCTCCGAGCGCCATTGCTTTGTATGCTATCAGAAGGGGCATTAAATGAATCAATGCCCCTACCACCGGCCGTTGGTCCCAGCACCACCTCCTTCTCCACCCCGAGAGACTCTTCCACCTCATACCGCTCCTCCTGCAGCCCCAGCTTCCCCACCGCTCCTGACCCTCCTCATCCACCGCCTCGGAGGCGTCCACAACGAGCCTTACTTCCCGAGCCTTCGCCAGGCGATGAGGATACCCTGGCTCTTCAGGGTGGTGATGTCGTCACACAGTTGGCCCTTCAGTTATTATCCAGGAGTATGCAGGGTGACATTAGAGTGGATGTCCCGATGTTTGACAGCCACCTACAACCCGATGCCGTCATTGATTGGCTTGCCGCCATGGAGCGGATTTTTGAGTATAAACGGCTGAAAGGTCGTAGATGTGTTCTCCTCGCAGGGATCAAGTTTCAGGGCTATGCCAGTGTGTGGTGGAATGATTTAGAGCATAGACGTGTCCTTGAGGGTCTACCTCCTATCCAGTTAGGGCTGAGCTTCGTGCACAGTTGATGTCCGCTTTTGTCCCCGCCACTTATGAGCGTGACCTATTCTTGAGAGTTCAGTCTCTTTGGCAGGACACCATAGTTTGGGATTACACAGAGCGCTTCCAGTTTTTATGTACTCGTGCCTGCCTTGGAGAGAGCGAGAATCAAAGGATCAGCCAATATATTCACGGCCTTCAGAGTTATATCCAACGCGACCTCCTTTGCTTTACGTGACGTCACCTCCTTTGCTAAGGCAGTGGAGTCGTTTCATCAGTCCGCTCCTCTTTCCCGCGGCCGCTCCATGACAGCTCCTCCAGCTCTCGTGACTTTTGCTCCTCATGTGACTCCATTTACGGCAGCTCCTCCTACTACCACAGCTCCTCCTCCGGCGCCCAATCATCCGGTCACCTTCAAATGTTACAACTATGGGGTGATGGGTAATCAAGCCTCAGATTGTTCCCTCCCTCGCCGTCACGCTCTCTTAGCTTCAGGGGACCTGAGTACCTTGAGGAGGCACCGGAGGTCCCACCCCAGCCAGCTCTCATTACGATCCTTAATGGTGACACTGAAGGCCTTCCCCTCTGAGTTCGAGAACGAACTCTTTCAGGGGGGGGGAGTGATGGGAATCAGGGTCCTTATCGTCTTTTATACATTTTTAATATATCTTTTATTTTTAGCATTCATTGTAATTTTCCTTTTATTTTGTATTTAGAGGAAAGAAGGTTATTTGACATTAAGGGCATAAATGTAATTAGATACTTAGCTTAGTGGCCAAGCAAGCTTCTCCCTTTAAATACCCCTTATGTAGACTCATTTGGGTCATTCTTCCATTTTATGAGATTTGATTAGAGAGAGTTTAGAGAGAGAATTATCTTTTCTTGCTCCCATTTGACGTCATTTACGTCAAATGCACTTGTACAAATGTCTTAAATTAACTCACTCATGACAGTGAAGTAAGTTCAAATACAAAAAATAAAATAGAGAATCTTTACAGTACTATTAAAGGTTTATGCTATTTAAGATAGTCATCATCATTTATTTCACCTCGTTTCATTAGAATTCCTTTTTAAAAACTACCCTTGAAAGAGGTGTGATGATGGAGACATCTATCGTACAACCTATGATCTTGGTTTTATGAATCAATATAATAAGAAAATATTCTCTCCGGTTTTATGAATCAATATAATAAGAAAATACTCTCTCACGGCATCTCATAATTTGAGCAATCACAAATCCTACTAAAAGTAATATCACATATCAATCATACAATTCCAAAAGTTCCAAAATATAAGAAAATATAATAGCTTATTTGTCTATATATAATATTCCACTCTTATATTCATTTTCACAATCAACATATATGCAAAACCAAAATAACCATTATACAAAAATAACCCACGACCATAATAAAATTCAACCATCAAAATCCCATCTCTATAAGGTTTCTCGAGCCTGCAATAAAAAAAGATCAAGTTATAAGCTTATCATTCAAACATATGTGGCCATGTTATAATGAACTTTGGGTGTTGTTGAACTGATTCATCCATTAAAAAACTTAATCTGATCTTTCTTGTGGATCAGCACAGCAAATATATATACATTATTATGCAAAAAAATAAAAAATTAGTTTACATAAAACAAAAAACAAAAAAAAGAGAGGATGTTTCAATGACGCGGGATTTAATATAAACCTCTTCCCCTCCTCCTTTATCCGGACTTGGGACCGGCAATGCAAAATATCTTTGCATCGGTGGAGTTAAAAAAGGTTTTACTTAATACAGAGAAAATAAATCAGTTAATAATTACAGAACAAGCATAGTCAATAAAAAGTCCTTAACAAAAATTAAAAACATGATATCCACGAACAACATATGTTTAAGTCAAAACACAATGAACATATATAAAACAAGCATAAACTATAACAAGTCCATTACAGAAATTAAAAATATGAAGTCATCAGACTATGCATCAAACACAATCATCCAACATAGTTGACAAAGCCTTTCAACCACACCACCCAGAGATTCCAGTATCAATATCTTCGAGATTCTCAGCACATCCTTATTTTCTTAACTAAAGAAAAGCATCGAGGAGTAGTGTCTGTCCCTAGAAAGGCAACAATGATAGTCAAACTTCCAAATAAAGGTATATATCTTAGTAGGTATCCATTTTTTGTATGAAATAGATGAGATGCACAATTGGGGTAGTCCTCCCATTTTAAATCAGACTTAAAAGGGTGTGAAAGTATCCATAGCATTTTTTTACCCTGCCCACCTCTATAGAAGGTGCGTAGGGGTGGGAATTCAGAACCACTTGTTAACAAAAAATGAAGTTATCTTGTATAGAGCAGGTTTAACGTTCTTGGGTCATAATCGGATACCTTAAAGTTACACGTCGTATGACGAGTTGTATCTATCCCTAGAAAGCCTCAACTCCCATATCAATGTGTGGGTGTAAACGGTTTACAGGGTTGTAAACGAGTGAAGAGTCAGACATTCAAATAATACGAGGCTCATTAACTACAAAATAACAATCCCTAGAAAAATAGAAGAAGATATGAAAGTAGCTCTCGCATTGTCACGCCACATGTTATATGTGTTGTAGCTGTCTAAACATTGCATAAATTAAATGTTTCTAAAAACGAAGGACAGCTAGCTGCTAAGAATGTAATTTAATTACCATTGAGCAGGAAATTAGTATAATAGAAAGAAGAGATAATAGAAAGTATTTTAATTACCATTGAGCAGCATTTTTTTCGTGAGACAATTCTTCAAACACTTTACCTGTGCAAATAAGAGAGTGTGCATTAATATACACATATATATAAATATAACTGAAAAATAGTAAATAAAATATTCGGGTATAGTTAGAATAAGGAAAATTGAAGAAAAGAACTCACTTGGAAAATTGAGGAAGAGAACTCACTTAGTAAATCATGTCATCTACGATGACCATAGCATGTGGGGCAATCTCAGACCATCTTTCCTTTGATAGAGGACAGTTGGTAATCTCCACCCAAGTTAGTTTGGCAAGGAATTCTCTGGCTGGCAGACATTTTAGTCTCTTGCAGTTATATAGCCATAGGGATCTAAGAGATGACAAATTGCTAAAGCAGTCTGGCAAAGCTTCCTCCCCATATCCATCTAGTCTCAACGTTATTAAGGCAGTAAAGTGTTGTTGTATAGCATTGAGACCCGAGAATGAAGTGACATCATCTGACAAGGGACCAAGATGCAAGTGGTTCAAGCGAGTAAGGCAACCTAATCCCTCCGGCAAACAACTCAATTTTTCACAACCACTTATTCTTAACAACGAGAGAGAACAACATGTCGTTAACTCAGGTACAGAGATGAGATTCCTGCAATCAGTTATTTCTAAAGAAGAGAGAGAACAACATGTCGTTAACTCAGGTAGAGAGATGAGATTCCAGCATTTTTTTATCATCAAGTGCTGGAGAGAGGTGCAGAATTGTAGCAGCCCACTCGGCAGACATGTTAACCCATCACACTCCCCAATTATCAACCATTTAAGGGACGTAAGGCCTTGAATGCTTGCAATGGAATTGAGATTCTCGCAGTGAGAAATATCCAACCTCTTGAGAAACACAAGTGTGTGGAGACCATCAGGCAAATTACTCAGTTTCAAACAGTTTCTTATCTCCAGCTCTTGAAGTAAGCTGTTGCAGCAGCCCCGCATGGTGGTCAACTTGGGATATTTATTATTATTTTCAAATATCCCATCCGGTAGACAACCTAACTCATCCAAACCGTCAACCCACAATTCCTTGAGACATGGAAAATGGCTCGGAAATGTGGTCAATTTGGGACACCACATGATTTTCAACTTCTCAAGGCGAGGAAACACCACATGATCATCTTCTGCTTCCATCCATTCCTCCAGATTGGGCATGTCTCGTAGAGTGAATTTGATTAACGCTGGAAATGATGCTGACATCCCATTAGTACCAGTATTGTTGGGAGAATCATTACGATGACCACCGAATGACAAATCTATGCGTGTCATGTTATTCATTCCCCATAACTCAAGATATCGAAGATTTGGTAGTTGCCCAAGCATTGGGATATTCTCACATCTGTTGCACCCTAGTAAATTTATCTCCATTAAACTGTCAAGAGGCAACCAGTCATCTTTACTATCAATATTCACAGCCATTTTCATCATCCATGTTGGGAACTTATCACCCGAGAAGTTTGAAACAGAGAGGCTTTTTAGATTTGGGTGAGGCTGGAGGCCTTCCAACACGTCCTCATTGTTAAACCTGCCTTCTCTGTTATGACTCCACACAAAGCTCAGCTTGTACAAATTTGTCTTTCCAAATAAATCTGCTCTTTGAGCTTCCTCTCTGCCACTTACTTCTTCAAGATTTCGTATCTCTAGCTCGCCCCTGAGGTGTTTCAAAAAACCCAGCTCATCAAGTTGACAACCCTTGTCTTGCCCTACACTAAAGAATGATAGTGTTTGAAGGCAAACCAGCTGCCCGATCCCAGCTGGAATCTTGAAGTCATGATAATCTGTATCGAGATGGAGGTGTCTCAGGCTTATCAAATTACTCAATTTATTTGGAAGCTCCTTTAATGATTCGCACCCATCGAGTCTTAAAGTCTGCAAATTGTAAAGCTTGCAAATAGATATGGGTAAAACTTGTATTTCAGTGTCCAACAAATCAAGATACCTCAAGTGTATCAGTGCACCAATTGAATCTGGTAACTCTTCTATCTTAGCCCCGCCGAAATTTAATACACGCAAGCATTTGAAGTCCGCCATATTTTCGGTCATATCACTCTTTAAGAATAAAGTGTGCAAATATCCAGCCCTTTCTTTCAACATTGTGTCCATTGTCTCTCCACTCGAACATAATGCTAAATGCCGAACACGAGGGATGAATTTCACTGTAGCATCCTCCAAACTATAGCTTTCACACAATGAAATATGGCGTGCAAGATCATGCACAAGATCATGCATTTGACAACCAATAATATTATCATATTTATCCTTTTTCACATCTTGGAACAAGGAATTCCATAAGATAACATTAAAAAATTCATTGCCTGTATCCTCCATTACCAACTTGTTAGTCCCCTCATTTGATTGAAGGAATCCAACAGCCATCCAGAGTTGGATTAGTCTTTCTTTTTCCATATAGGAATCTTGCGGGAATATTGAACAATAAGCAAAACATTGCTTGAGGGATGAATGTGGAAGATTATCGAAACTCAACTTTAATAAACCTAAGACGCCCTGCTCATCTTTATCTGAACCCCAAATTTGACTATTTTGAATCTGCAACCACTCATGTCTTTCCTTCTTAGCAAACATCATCCCCCCTACTACCTTTGCTGCTAATGGCACCCCGTGACACTTTCTCGCAATCTCAATTCCTATGGTCTTCAATTCAGGAGTCATTTGGGCTCCTCCGGCTGCGAATGCTTTTTGTTTAACTATCAACCAACAATTATCTTCAGACAGTCCTTCCAAATAATGTGTTTCATGCGTCCCCATGATGGATGCCACCCTTCGTTTACGGGTGGTGACAAGAATGTTGTTTCCTTTCGTTTTATTAACTCCTAATAAACAACTTCTAAAATTCTCCCAATCAGAGGGACGGTCTTCATTCCAAACATCGTCAAGTATCAAAAGATATTTCTTCTCTCCAAACTCTTTTTCAAGCTCTCGAAGTATGACATCCCTGATTTGTACGTCACACTTCTTTCTTGTGAGAGTTTCTAGGATCTCTATTAGAAGCCTATTGGTATCAAAGTTATGAGATACGCATAGCCAAATTTTGACAGGAAAAAGTCTATCTATCCGTTCGTCATTGTATATTAGCTTAGCCAAAGTTGTCTTACCAAGGCCCCCCATTCCCACTATGGGAATAACGGAAAGAGCTTCTTGATCCCCAGAATTAACCAACATTTCCACTATTTTTGATGCTTCATTTTCCCTTCCTATGACTCCTGAAGTGTCAACCAATGAGTCACTCTCACGATTTACAGCGACTTGTGGAGGAACCATACCTACACCTCCCCTTTTGAGTCCAAATTCAACTGCTTCTCCGTTAATCTTCTTTAAGGATGTATTAATGCCCTTGATCTTATTAGCCATTTTAAGACGAAACGCAATTGGGTTAAAGGATGAAAAGAAGAAGAATACCTTCCTCCTTATTTGATTTTTGATCTCCACCTTGCGTCGAAGAACTTCATAAGCAAACTCATCCAACACGTCATCGGCATCATACGCTACATCCTTAAGCCTCTTCAACCATTCCTTAACACCCTCGTCCATCGATTGTCTTCTCTCAGCATCACGTAACACAGCCCGAATCATAGTTAATGATCCCCTTAGGCTAGTTAGCTGTTTCTTGAAACTCAACACCAGGCTGATTTGATCTGTTAAAAGTGAGTCCACCTTTTGGAATACTCCCTCTGCAACAACCTGAAGGAGAATTTCAGCCATTTTTGTTCTCTGTTTTTAGATGAGAAAAAGAGATGGAGATGATACTTAAATTTTGTATACTGGGTTGGAGGAAAAAGACCCAATGGACCAGCTTCCGATATTTGTTTTGTCATAGGCTATCTACCAAAGCTTTGGACTATTTTGCAAATTTATTCATTATTGTATTCATATATGGACACAGGATAGGTTAAACCAACCATTGATAATTGAATCTGCTGTGTTTGGTAAACAGTAGCTGTAGCCAATGCATTATTAACGCGGTTTGGGCATTTCATCAAACATTATATGAGCATTCTTTTGTTTTTGTCAACCATAAATCCAACAAAAGACAATCGTAGTGGTTAGAGAAAAAGTGAGGGAGCGAATAAACAACAAACAATAATTGTGTGTAATGTCAGATTGTGTAAATAATATATGTAGCCAATTCATACGCTCAAACTCTGATTCAATCTTTTTCCCTAATTCTGCGTAATGAAAATAAATCAAGTTGGGCCGGTAGTATTTTTTTGGGATCAAAATGTTTATTTTTTGTGTGGATTTTAAAATTTCAGGGAACACGTCAAGAAATCAGTTCAAAACAATTTTTTTGGTATTTTAGAAAAATGAGTCAATATTAAACATTATCAAATATTGATCAATTTTTTTAAAATAAAAAAAAAAATTTGAGCTGATTTTTTTAGAAATCCTCTAAAATGTTTAAAATTCATACAAAAAAATAAAAAATACACTTTCCTTTTTAAAAATATAATAATACCAAGCAATGGTGCGGCATAAGTTATACCACATTTGACCCTTTTTGTTCTGGGTAAATTTAGATTTGTCATAGTCAATATTTAACAAGGATCGGTCCATATGAGGCGGCTGTGAAAACCAAAATGCGTAGAAGTTACATATATTTTAATAGTAATGTTACGTGTTCCAAAACATCCCAACAAATTAAAATGCATTAAGTGATTGTACCTTATATGGATCACACCACAATGTATAAATATTTAATGCACTTTGAAAGATGTTTTGGGAGACAAGTTTGAGTATGTATCAATTTTCATATTTTAGCGCTTCCGAGTGTAAATAATTATTGTTGGTTACGAAAATGATAACTAAATAGCCACTGGCTGCCCAGACGATCGATCTTTTTTAAACAATGAAAAAAAACTGAGTTGATTTTTTTGGGCTATTTAAACATTTAAGTGGATCCCGAAAAAATAAACTAAGAATACTTTTCGTTATTTTGAAAAATTCAATCAAAATCTGTCAATTTTATAGTAGCCCAAAAATCATTTTGACGGTCAAAATATGTCAATTTTAAAATAGCAGTAAATTCATTTTGATCTAATTTTGTCGGGGGAAATTGAAATGTTTATGTACCTCTCGAGAAAAAATCAACTCAAAATAATTTCTTTTACTATTTAAAAAAATGGTATGTATGAAGTTCTCTTATCCTTATATCATCCGACCTCCCTCTCACTCTTTCTCTCTAGAGAGAGGCTCGTATAGGGAAGACCCTATGTGAATCATTTTTTTTTAAATAGTAACAAAAAGTTGAGTTGATTTTTATGTGTGGTATTTAAACCTTTAAGGGAACCCCTCAAAAATAATCAGTTTAAACTCATTATTTTTGCTATTTTAAAATTAAAAATCGATCAAAATATATCACTTATAAACTGCTTAAACACTCACATATTTTGACTGATTTTTTTAAAATGTGATTGATTTTCTCCAATGTTCTTGAAATCCTTAAATAACACACGAAACGCATCAAATCGAGATTTCTTTTTGTATTTAAAAAAATAGTCCGCACAGGATATGTGTGTATGTATATGTGACACCCCGCCTATTTTAGCCACGTGTGATTAGTCCTTTATTAAAACAAACGGGAATTTCATTTGGTTCATTCTTAGCATCACTGTCGAAAACTTTTTAAATTATTAACCACCTAGGTTTAAATTAAGTCGGCGGTAAATTTTAACTTGCATTAATATAACAACATGCGAAAAATAAATACATTCGCCAAACCATTCACACAATATAATAATCTGTGATAATAATACCGAATAAGCCATCGGTTCCCAAATGAAATCCAACTACAAGTCTAAAGTAAATAAAACTGAATCTGAATAAAGTCTGATAAATAAACTGAAGAAATAAATTGTCACAAGGGGCAACATGCCCAAAAGAAATACTGAATGAAACTCTGTAAGGACATTTTTGTCATGTTCGTTATCTTACAGTTTTGTATGTCGTACGCCGTTACATTTGGCACATCTCTGCACGATCACATATAACGGCCTCAATCCGAATTTCGGGAATCAAGCATCCAGCATCTCCATCATGTGTCCCACATCAGCCTCAACGACTTCACGTTCCATGATTTTAGGGACTATATGCTAGTGGTACGCAAGAGAAGTCAAAACAGTGAAATAAGGCTCGATATGGAAGTTCAAGGGCATTTTCGTAATTGTACAGCCTCCGTCCGGAGGACCGGTCAACTGTAAAGTTGAAGAGCTTGCCGTAACGAAGATACTGGAAGAAACGACACCTCAATCCGAACTACGGTGAAGAAGTTATGACCCTTTGAAAATGGAGAGAATTCCTCAAAAAATCCTGGAAATATTCTAAGTGTTGAAAGCTTCCCAAACCAGAGATTTTACACGAACCGAGGATCAAACCGGTTCGGGGGGTGAACCGGTTCGCAGTACACCCGAACCAGTTTGGGGTACCTGTACGCTGGCAGAGTTTTAATTTTGCAAAACTCTTTTGTGGATTCCCTATTTAAACCAACTTCGGGGGAGTTGTTTTGCAAGACTTTCATAGACAATTTTAAGTGTCCTATAAGCTCTAGTCTTCACCTTTTTGAGTTTCCAAACTCATGTTTGATTCACACAACATTGCCATATCCTTGTGAATCCTTTTTTGAACCCTAGAACACAATCCTTGTATTTGTTCAACCCTTGTGGATAAGCCATCTCTCTTCTTCATTGCTGATCACCTGGAGTTCCTGAGGGAGATTCCAGCCGACACGATTTCTAGCCGTTTCTTTGAAGGTTTGTTGAAGACACCGTGCGTTACACTTGTGGACGATTATCAGGTTGTATGTAAGTCAATGGTCTTGTAAATTATTCAAAGTTCTAGAAATAAAAGGTTTTGCCCTGCAGGAATTTTTCCTTAACTTTGTGTCGCATGCTTTATTTGTTTATGGGTTGTCACCTACACTTTAGATGCATGATTAGGGGCTGAAATTAAATAAGGTTTAATTGGAAACTTGCTAATTAATTTAAATCGATATTAGACGCCTTTTCAAACTCCTAATCTAGGAATGAATAACTGAAGCATCTAAGCAAACTCCTGCAAGTCTCAACAAGTGCTGCAGCTACGCATCCCTGGAAAGAATCATCAAGTTTGGCGTCCCTGTGGTTGAACATCTAAAAAGTTTTGAAAATGGATTTGACACAGGTCAAAGCCCAAGAAAATAGTTTGAAAATATTTTGCAAGTATTTAAATCAAAATTTAAATCAGTTATTAGATACACGTGCTAGTTTCACATACACTCTTTTGAGTTCCTCACCTCTCATCTAAAATGCACTCCTAACGTACCCTACCTAGTTATGCTACCTAGTCCAACTATATAACGTATATAAATAACCTCAACAGGTCTAACTCCCTTGTATTACACATACGACACGCTATCAGAATATCAATAATATATATTACCCGCATATTATTATTGAGTCATTTATTTAAATTTCTCCACTTATTTCACTTTTCGATATGCATAATTTATCGGTTCTACTATCACACATAAGTAGATAAAACATACTTGTATATATTTATCACACATATACCGGAATGCTAACATACTATCATGTCCATGTACCTCTCATACCAAATCAAGAGCTATCGGTTCGAAATGTCTGCTCAACCCCAAAATCAAGAACACACAATGTAGGCGAATATAGTTCTAAGCCTTTGGGCTATGCACATACTTAACATACCCAAATGACCTGTCAGTCCCACTAGTACATAGCGCACAATGAGCCGCCTTAATTTCTATGTTATGGAGTACACATCTAGACCTCACTAGAATCATTAAGGTGGGGTTGCCCTCTGCACTGAACCTCCCTGATAGCAGGCAACGTATGTATGTTCACACACATAGTCAAATCACAACCATAGGTATTCACACAACCTATATACACATATTAATCAGTAAGTATACACACAACCCATCATATCAACTCGTACGTAGTATATAGCTCTCACATACTCGACGTACTCATTATAACCTCTTTCCATATATTCCCAAGTGTCACTCGCTACCCGAAGGGTCCTAGTTACCTTTTAATTAATATCAGTAGTTAATATATATCTATCCTACTGGTTCTCAAATTGGGTTTACTCACACTCCCCATAACTCGTTCTGATTCTCGAAACTCCTTAAATTTCATTTTATGCCCAAAAGGTATTAGCCCTAATCCTCTCATTTTGGCTAACCCCAAGCTTTACCTCAGGCCTACTAAAATTCACTGTCCCTTAATATAGTTTAAGAATAACTCAAAAGTCTCTTGATTAAGTATTCGCAAATTTTGGGCATAAACAAAAGAAACTGGGTAAATCTGGGTAACCGAATCGATTCCGTGAAGAGGTCGAATCGATTCGGTGAAGAGGTCGAATCGATTCACTCTTTGAGTCGAATATATTCGAAATGCTAATAGTTGTCTTTTCTAATATGCTGTTACATTTTTCACCATTTTTATTCATCATAACTCTCATATATCACACCTAAACTCCAGTATGCTTCAACCCAACATCAAATAATGGTATATAAACAATTTATAACGTGAAATACACATTAAATCCATACGAAATCTACCCAAGAACGGATTAAAACCCATATTTCTACCAAAACCCCAGTTTATGAGTTCTTCATTCAAAATCAATCATTTATCCATATTTCTTCCATAATAATTGTCACATATGTTCTAATTTTTTGTTCTCTACATATGTGGACTCATTCTACATGCAATCCCATCCCAAATCATGAAATCTATTCATTTAATCCCAAGAATATCATCAATTATCATCAAATTGAAAACCCTACACTATATGGGTATTATAACTCATTAAAAACATGCAAGATGAACACTTGCCTTATCAATTTTAGGTCTGATTTCGTGTTGAGTGTAATGAGGATGCCTTCCTTTCCTTCCGATCATAATTTCGACAACTTTGGTGAAGAGAAAAAGTGTGACAAGGCCTAGGTTCTTCTCCTCTTTCTCTCTTATGGCCTCTCCTCTCTCAAGATTGTTGTAACCCTAGACCCACACTCTCGTGGGCTGATATACTCCTTCAATTTTCGGAGTTCTCTCTACCACAAACTCCTGAATGACCGAAATGCCCTCTCGTGGTGCCGATTTGGTCTAAAATCGTCCTGGGACTCAAATACTACCTCCGGGTACACTATTCTAACTATTTTGACCCTTTCTGAATCAATCGTGACCACGAAATCATCATTCGAGTCACTCTAAAATAATTTTCTATCTCGATCTCATATAGTCTACATCCGATACCCGATTGAGATATAACACCATCACGTCACTGTCACTGTCACTCGCTATGACGTAAAAATAATCTTTTATGATTTACTTAGTAATTATATTCAATAAACATTAATCATTCTCTCTTCGATTGATATATTAATCAACACGTAATATTTAATTTCATTAAATTACATCACGTGTGTAATTTAAAATTAACTAAATTAATTCAATTTTAAATACTCAGAAATACGGGATGTTGCAATATAATAGCAATAAAATCACTTTAACTCTTAAAATATGTCGATTTTGGATTAGTGGTAAATTCATTTTCAAAATATGTCAATTTTAAAATAGTAAAAAAATTTAAGTTGATTTTTTGTGTGGTATTTAAAAATTTTAAGGAACACCTAAAAAATAATCAACTCAATTAAAAAAATTGTTAATTAAAAAAAATCGATCAAAATATGTCACTTTTTAAACTACTTAAACAATGGCGTATTCTGACCGATTTTTTTAAAACAGGGAAAGAGTTTATTTTGAGTTGATTTTTTTTCAAGAGTTCCATGAAATTTTTAAGTACCACGAAAAAAAAAATTTACACAAAATTATTGTTTTTTGTATTTTAAAATGATTTGCATCATTATATATATATATATAATAAGGAGTAAGGGTGTTTTCACTATTTCATAAGATGATAAGATACTTTGTGGTTGGGATTAAAGCCAACAAGGCTAGAAATCAAGGGTCGAGATTAACTTGGGTGTTTTCCCCCTTTTTTCCAATTCTAAAATCTACTTTAAATCAAAATAAGGGGTATTTTTGTAAACACCGCTCTCCAACCTATCTCCCTCTCATACCCACTCCCAATGCACCTCTCCCTCAGATCCTCTCACGCACACACTTCATCTGCTCCCTCTCTCTCTCTCTCTCTCTCTCTCTCTCTCTATATATATATATATATATATATATATATATATATATATATATATATATATATATATATATATATATATATATATATAACACATCTCCTTCTTCTTTTTCTTCAGGGCTCAGTTTACATGATGACAAAGCCAAATGCAGCTGACAATGAAGGTATATATTATCTAGAATTTTCTTCCCCGACTTTTTCTTCTGCCAAATGTGCCTCCACTGCCCAAAAGTTAAGTTTTTTTAATATTTGTAATTTTTGGGGAATTGGATTTCATACTGCTGGTGAATCTTCGACCTCACTCCTATTATTAATTATTTTCGTTTCTTTTCCTATCATTATAACCCCTATTCGCATACATTTATTTTCCTATTCACATACATTTCCTTTCCTATCTTCTTCTTCAGGGCTCAGTTTGTGTTGGTGCATCTAATGAATGTCAGGTATTTATTTTCCTAGCAATAAGCTTTCAGCACAATATTTTTCCCGCTTAACCCATACATTATTTACAAAATTAGTAACGTTAATAGTAACAATATTGTTGGTGTTATATCTATCATGCATTTACATTGGACTTTTTGTACAGGTACTGTAAGTGAAGCTTTTCGTAGAGAATATTTCACTAAATTGAGATACATTTGAAAAGTCGTTTAACTAAAAATATGTATAAAATTTTTGTTTTACTTTCCAATTAAGGCGTTTGATTAAAAATGTGTGTGAAATTTTGCCCTTGTTTATAAGTATTTGATTAAAAATGTGTACGAAATATTGCCTGTGATACACATAGAAACATCCAAATAACAATATTTGTAGGACTTGCTAAAATTTGTGATACACTATTATGGTTGTTTTTAGAGATTATTTAGAGTGATACACATAGAAACATCCAATGGAACTGTCCATGGGAGCTAAAATTTGTACAGATTTGAAAAGGCTCAAATCTATATTGATTTGTCACAAGGTGTTAGATGCATTAGTTTATTTGTTCTTATTGATTTATTGGGTTATTTGTTCTTATTGATTTGTCATGTGTTTTTGGTTTAACCTCAAGTCCTACTCCAAATGTGCGTTTGTATGTTTTACATCTCTACTCTTTATTGACATTGGATTTGAATTGCAAGAACAATATTCATTCTCGTGGGTTAGTAAGGGAATCATATTTCTAAGATGACGAGACTTTGAATCAAATGTTATATATTTCTAAGATGGCAAGACGAGAAATCTCATTCATGTACCCCCTATGTTGGGGATAATGCTTGGAATAATGAAGTCAGCAGAAAAACATAGCTACATAGTTGTTATATAGCTTCTATATAACTGCTATCTTAGCTGCTATACAACTGCTATATGACTTTTTTATTGCTAAATTGGTTTATCACAGAAATTTTAGTTTGAGGATAGTAGTCATAGTAAGGAAAGGAACTGTGTACGTATATGCCTTTTTTACTGCTATATAGCTTTTTAGTTTTGGGAAATCGAAATTTTAAAGGTGGAGAAATACCCAAGTCCAGAAGTATATAACTTTAGAGCATTTGACAAAAAAGTCCATGATAGGTATGTGAGACTAAAATAGTCTAATTTATTACGATCCCTAACTGTTTAATAAATCTTTACTGATTATAGTCAAAGCATGTTTTAAAG
Source organism: Sambucus nigra (assembly GCA_949130495.1). Classification (NCBI taxonomy): domain Eukaryota; kingdom Viridiplantae; phylum Streptophyta; class Magnoliopsida; order Dipsacales; family Adoxaceae; genus Sambucus; species Sambucus nigra. The sequence goes on along the minus strand of OX422209.1, from coordinate 765,644,096 downwards.
ATATATTTTTGTTCTTTCTATATCAGGTATGGGAAATCAAACAAGAGGAAATTCATTGCATTCAGGTTCATGATGTAAAAGAGGTAGTGCACGAGTTAACATCTAATGTTGCATGTTTTTCCTTTCAAGGAACTGGAGTTAAGGTAAACTCTCTTCATTATATTTTAAACAGAAAGAAAAAAAAATTATATTTTACATACGATAAATAGCTCACTGAACATCGTTTTTTGCTAATCTATAAATGGTCACGGGTTTCAAAGCACATCAATTTTAACAAAAATGTAAAATATCTTGCCATTACAGGAGATAAACTTTATTACAGATGCACTGCATTCGATATTCAGGTAAACAAGTTTTGCATTGTTTTCAATATATTTGGCTCATCTTAACCACAAGTAGGAAGAATTGGATTTGGCTCATCTTACCCACAAGTAGGAAGAATCATATTGTTCAACTCTCATGCACTGTTATATCTTTATAATGTCCATGCTTTAATTTGCTCATCTCACAAATTTTTTGGGTAAACACCGTAAGGATAAGTGCCCTATAGACATAATATTGTTCTTATTTTCACTTTACAATTTAGACTGATGCAATTTTTATTAAAATGTCGGCAGAATTTCATAATAAGGCAGTTGTTTCATAGCTATATTTTTTGCTTAGTATCAAGTTGTATTTTGAAAACTACGGACAATCATTATAGTAGAACACATGGGACAACCCCAATTGATATATATATATATATATATATATATGTGTGTGTGTGTGTGTGTGTGTGTGTGTGTGTGTGATTGATTTTTTTAAAGAATTTTGTTTCGCTGAAGTATTTGTTCGATGAATTTGGACTTTTTGAATATTGTACGGTTAGTTGTTATCCCTTAAGCAGGGTGGATAGTCCAATAAACAAAGGATACTGTGTTCATTTTTTTTAATTGACGCTTTGTTAATTTGATTCACAATATGAATTCGATTAATGAATATTGTATATTTCATGTTATATGTGAGTTTATTTGATGAATTTAGACTATTTAAATGTGGTTGGATTATTTGTTATTTGTTAAGTATATTATGTCCAATTTTTTTTAAATTACATTTTGTTTTGTTGGGGAACGAAAGTTTTGCCTTTTTGCAATAACGTACTTTAAAACTTTTTATCGTTTTGCGATTATCAGCGTGCCTTTTGGCACTGGAATACCCTAGTGTATACACACACACACACACACACGTACACAGGCATATATACATAAGGAAATGCTATTGTGTGGACTTTCCCCATAATAGTATTTATGGGCTTAGGTGGTTTGGCTTAGTTTCCTTAAATATCTCCCCCGTATCTATCTTTTCTAAATTATAGTTATTTAGTTCAACTAAAATGCTCCACCCTTATTTGGCAGGTAATTGAGGACCACATAATTTGAAAACTTTTTGAGTTTAATAGAACCTCGATTGATCTATCTTAGCAAATTATTTTGTTTTTAAGTTATTACATAGCTCCAAATGCACAATATTGCTTCATCCTAGTATTGTGTATGTCATGAAAACTTTTCTTATGATTGTAAAAACTACTACATCTAAGTAAAGATATTTCAGGATTGTTTGTTTTTATCTCGTAAGTTTGAATCTGAACCATTTAGATTTAAGATATAAAAAATTGTGTTTTTTAACAAAAGAGTCTTAAGGATTTCTTCATTTCTGAATGATGATGATGTAAAAGTACCTTTGAATATGGCTATATATTTCCATTTAGACACAAAAATAAACATATTATTCATATTTAAATTCATACTTGAGATGAAAAAGGCAAACATTGCCTAAGTCCATATTAATTCTTGAAAATGTGAACAACACGTGCTTATAATGATGAAGATTGATCTTCTAAAGAACCATGCTTGAAGGTGTTTTTATTTTTTTAAATTGTGGGTAAATTTGATGAAGATGAATAATAACATATGTTAATAATGAGGATCATTTTAATTCAATTGAACTTGCACACACACACACACACACACACACACACACACACACACATCCACTTGTGATAAGAAACCAAGATCCACTTTGCCAAGGAGAAAGTTAACAAGGCAGTCAGAGCAGCACAACTCCATTTATCATGGTTTGGAGTTGTTCATGAGAAGGAAGATTTTCTCCCCTAGGCATGGTGAATTAAACTATAGTGGAAAAGAATCTAGGTCACAAAGCCCTTATGCAGTGCAATCGAATCGAAGGCGTGAAATTCATGCGTCGATTCATCATTCTGCTAGTCATCATCATGCACATATTCATCCAGTAAATTGGTACAAAGTAGCAAGGTCGACCAGACCTAAGTGTCCATTGAAGAAAATCGAAAGTAATGGCGCTAGGGAACTTATTAAAAATATATATCACAATTATTTAGTCCCACTTTTAAAGATTCTTTGTATCCACTCTCATGTTTTTATTTTTTAGTCGTTGGTCATGTTATGACAATTGTGGGACAAGTGTCATTCTTTGCAGAAAGGAAGATAGGCGGTTACAAGGTGGTTGAAGGAGTTTTTTAGTGACCCCAATACAATATGTTTGGCCTTTCATAAATCTTGCCTTTTTACCTTCCATATTTACTTCATGAATTAAAGTCGACCTATCTTTTCAATGTAGAAACTTGCAGGTTCGGGAGCTAAACCATCGTAGAAAAAAAAAAGAAACCCTTATGAGTGGGAAGAATGGGTTTGTCAAAATCGTGTGGAAAGGGAAGGGACCAAGCTCAGAGTCAGAGGCGAGTTGCTTTCAATCTATCTTACAAAAACTTGGATGTTGTGATTCCCCTAAACCTAAAAACTATTAAAAAAGGATAAACCTCGATTTTCCATGAGATCTAAAGGATCTTGTTAGGAAAATCATAACAACCAAAGAAATTTTATGTCCTAAAGATCACCACATATGACAGAATGGAAGACCCTAAACTCATATCAAACACTACGTCCAAACGATGTCTATGTGGAGGCACCATAATGCCCTTATGTTTCGTGTTTTCCCTTCTACTGTAGGGGAGATCGAACTCAAGTGGTTTGAGAAACTGATGCCCAATTCAATTTCCTCATTTAGAGAGCTAGCTATGTAGTTTATACCTCACTTCATCACCTTTATCAAAGCAATTAAATAAGTAAATTCACTAATCGCTCTCACGAGAAAAAATGTTGAATGCCTAAGGCAGTAGGCGCAGTGTTAATGGGAGTTGTTAAATAAGATCGATGATTGCATCGAAAAACTATCCATATCATCCTTCAAGTTTGGGCTCTCCAGATCCAATAATCTTTAACATTTGGAGGATCAGGCCCTATCATGTTTTTATCAACCTACACTTAATTCTGAGTGAAGTTATAAGCTATAGACTCCATTAAAATCGACTAGTAACTAAGGTTGGCAACAACTTATATTTTGTATAGATTTAACTAAGAAAAATTAATTGAATATTTGATTCTGGACTTTAAGAACCTAAGTCAGATCAAACGACTACTTATCTATATTAAGGCAAACAATATTAAACATGTAAGAAAATGCAAAAATAATACATAAGAGAAAATATATAGCTTTCATTTCAGATATAAAAAAAAAAGGAACGACACAAGTCCTACAAAAATTGATCGATTGGTGTACAAAAGTTGAAAATAAATGACCAATTGGTCTACCATAAACCAGTGTCCAGGGGGATGGGGGGCATTCTCCAACACATCGTTTGCCAAATAAAAAATGGCTCAAATCCTACAAAAATTTATTGGCCCGTTTATAAAAGTTGAAAATAAAATGACCAATTGATCTTCGAAAAACAAGTGACCAAGGGGATCTCCCTAATTAGCTAGGGGCTTTCTCCAAAGCATTATTTTTAACCCCAACAGCAGGAGCCACGAGAAAATTATCCCCTTATATTAGGTTTTTCTAAGGGGGTCTTGGCGTAAGTAGGGTCTCCTTAAAGGGAATTTCCTTTCTCAATGACTTCAGCAATGACCTATTGACCTCAATGGAATCATGATAGTACAATTAAAAAGAAACCTATCGCGCTTCTTTCAAAATCCATTTCATCCCTTCCTCTGCTCCTGTTATGTCCTGAACTTCCATTTTTAAAACTTTCTCATAGGACTCCTCTAGGTCAGGCTCTATCTTCTTCTTCTTCAAAACTCACTATTATCATTGAAATATTAGCTTTTGGAAGGTCTTTCGATAGAAGCCTTTTCTAATCTCGTCCAATTCGTTGTCGAGTCAGCTAAACTTCGTTCATCTTCTTCAACAACCTTGTCTTTGGTCGCTGTCTCCTCTTTTACTATGGCCTGGAAGTTGGTCACTCCTAGTTCTTTTAGTTAAGGAATTCTTCAAGGCATTATTGTTGTCATGAAGAATATTGTTTCTCTTTCCTAGATGGTCGGTTCTGTTGGGACCTCCTGCATAACCTGCATAGCATGTGGAAAAGAAAGAAATAGTTAAACATGAGTAAAAAGATATGTAAAAATTCTTTAAATAAGATCAATACTTACCATCACACTATAAATAAGCCCTTCTTTGTGACGGACTCCAAGGAGAAAGTATTCAAAGCATCCATGTTACAAGGCAATATTTTGCTTGGGCAAAGGAGTTCCCAACTTTTGGATCATGGTGAGCCGAGTAAGAAGAGATGATTGGTTCTTTGCCCTTATTGAAGGTAATAATCTAGGGATATACACTGAATATGGTTGGTGGAGGCATATTTTGATGATTTTATGGTTGTGAATGATGACCCCGGGCTAGTTTGATATCACTAGAAGGAGTTGAGGATGCGTAGTGGGGAATACTTCTCAGTTCTCCTATTTTGGGCATGTTCGTCACATCTCTCCCTTTTTTTATAAATTATTCCATCTTAAGATCCTCCTTCAGCCTGAGGGTGATTACCCTCATATTTGCATCAATTATGTCTTCGTGACCTCATTTGCTTGTTCGCCTTATTTTTGTCAGTGGCCCAGACGGTCGCCAAGTCAACTTTTAATATTGGAGGATTGGTTATCTCTTCATAATTATCTTAAAGAGGGGTAAAGGTGAAGTCTTTTAGTTAAAAGTATTCTTATTTTTCAACCTCTTCCTAGAGGCGAACATAAACGTCTACCATTTCAAATAAAAAATAGAATCAAGATCCTAAAAAGGGATCTATTTTTGTAACTTGATCCTTGTATTCCTCCTCTTCTTTGCTTCCCCTCTATTTTATTTCTTATTCTTCCTGGTCTTTTCCAGAGTCAGTGTAAACAACGTAAATGGGATAAGACTTCCCAGGGTAGACACCCTTTGTAGCTTAGCCTGGAACATTCACCGACCATGGTGGAATCGACTACCTTTACCTCTGGGATTGCTTTGAAATTATTGGCAGAAGTGACACTAAGGTTATACTCGAGTAGTATATAGATTTTTCTCCAATATGGACTCACACCAACTGGAGGTCTCCTTCTCCAAACAATCTCAAGATCACGTGAATTGACCATAAAAGCTTAAGGTTTTCTATTACGATGATGATCTTCACATAAGTAAAGGAGGCTAGTAGCAAAATGAAAATACATTTTAATATAAAAAATGGTGGATGACCTACCAGGGGATACGATCCGGCCACCGGTGGTACATGGAGACCTTTGTAGTTCTTACCATATAAAAGCCCAAAAAGCACTAAGACATCCTTTTTAGTGTCTTTTTGTGATCTGGGCATCCACATAACCAAACTACAGGATGTATCCCTATCTTGGAAATGGCACACATTAGACCGAGGAGAGCTCATCATGTCATAATAGTACCTAATTTCATTCAAACTAGGTTTATCCCACAAATTTTATTTATGGCAATTGTACCCATAAAAATTCGATAGAAACTACCATTTTCTCGAATTAGAAGAATTCCATAGAAGATGAGTACTTCTAATCGAGGTTCTAAAAATTGCGGGGCATGACCGAGGCGTGGAGGCCAAGCCTTAAACCTTAGAAGCCTAGGCAGGCCTTAGGCGTAAAAAGGCGTGAAAAGGCATTTAGGCCTTTTTTTAATATATTTAAATATTTTTTAACCATAACAAGGATATTAAAAATACTAAAATTATAAATACCTTAAAAATATATCTGAATATTTGCAAATTAAAATACTATTTGATTATTTTGGATGAGATATTGGTTCGCTTTGTAAAAAAAAAGTCTTTAAAAGGTGATATCGTTTCACTAAAGAATTTTTTTTTTAAAAAAAGTGTGCCTCAAGGATTTTACCAAGAATAAGGCGTAAAAGGCTTGAGGCATGACGTTTCTCCCAAGCCTCAAGTCTAGGCATGCCCTTTTAAACACTGCTTATAATAACAATGGGTGAAGGAGAAAGCAAAACTCCCCCTTAATTATGCTAACCATCATAAACACGACTTCCCCGTCAATTATAAAGATATCCCCCTCCCTCGGTGAATTCCTAATAAAGACGTTATCTAGTATGAAATGCTTTGTATGAAATGCTTCAAAGTCATTCTCTAAAGTCATTTCATATTTTCCCAAGCGCTAGACATGGTGAGGGAGTGTAATGAAAGAGAAGATGGAGAAATCAAAGAAAAGAAAAACCTCTACGGTTAGAAAAATCTATAGGTAAAAGGAAATGGGAGTATACCTTTGGAATGAATGCATTGAGGAAGGTATAAGGCTCCTCCAAGACCTTATACCTTATGTCACCAAAGAAAATGGAGCAAAGGCAGAATGTTGAGCAGATAACCTTGCGCTAGTTTCCCCTAGGCTATAGGCTTACGCAAAATCATTACTATGGGTGTTTTTCACTAATGGCGCACAAAGCCCTTTTGGGGATTGTGTGCATCATAATTTGATTATTATACTCCCACTCACTTGAGTGGGGACGTGTGGAGCTGCCAACAATGTTTGAGAAAACCCATATAAACGCATGTCCAATTAAATAGCAAGATTAGACTGACCTGATCCAAAAGACCGATCACCCCTAATATTGGGGGAAATTAAAGAATACTTGGACTATTATGCTACGTGGGTGAACATGTGACACCTAGATGTCAAGGCAGTGCAGTCGTCCGAATACCAAGGGACGGCTAACTCAAATTCTTGGAAGATCGTAATACATCATGAATGATTAATCCTAATAAAATTATACCAACCCAGAGATAATGTCAAAATAGAGAGATCAAGATTTGTAGGTACCTTGCACTTATAAATAAGGGCCAGCTCACCCTATTTTGGGGTACTTATTTTGTATTTTGATCACGGTGACTTGGACTCTCATCTAGAAACCCCTAGCACTCCAATAGTCTCTTATTCTACCATGTAATAAAAAAAACTATCCCTCCTTTCCCATGGACATAAGAAGGACGATCTTTTGAGCCACATACATATAGAGTAATTTATTTTACCACATTCATATTCTTGTGGCTCATTCATAATAATACAATTACTATGGGTTCAATATTCCCTATAATTGTGCTAAACGGTTTGAGGTGGTTATGGAAATGTAATATCCCATACTTTTATGAGTTTTTAATTTCCATGTGTGCATTTCTAATTATTAATTTAATTGGGTAAATTAAATTCGATTAAATAAATATTAATTAGCGAGTTAAGGATTAATATTTATTATTATTAATAATAATATTTACTTGCGTGTGATAAGTAAATAAATATGTGAATTATTATATGTCATTTATGAGTGAAAAGCGACATATTATTATATTATGTCGATAGAGAGTTATATCGGTGGATTTATAGAGTTTGTGGGCGACGCGTACTGTATGCACATGTCAGGAATGGATAATGAGATGATGGCATATTTTTAGTTAGGTGACTCAGATGATCTTATTGAGTGCATCGATGATCCGAAATGGGTCGAAATAGTCCAAACTAGGTACTCAGGGGTCATAGTTGCGTCCTAGGGGATTTTTAGATGTAGTATGGCACATATGGGGGTATGGGTGTCTTTTTACCCTTAGGGATACACTTAAAAACTCGAGGAAGAAGATGATTAACAACCCAACAAACCGAACCAATTTTTTGAACTGGTTTGGTCTGTCAAGTGAACCGTTGGTTTGTTAGCTTATCAGGATTTTTGTTGTGCGTTATTTTAACACGTTAGTGCCTCGAAAATGGATGATTGGGCTTTTGAGATAGATTAAGACTATCGGTAAATATTTCCAAGGTTTAGTACTTGTGTTAGGCCAACATTTAGATGCGTTTGGGTGAGGCAAACCGGAATTCAAGTGAGTGAACACTTAATTTTATGATCGGGAAGTCGGTTCGGACTTTGAGATTAGGTAGACTAGTACGTTGTGGGATTTTCGTATGTAGTTTGTAATTTATATACATGCCTATTGTGGTATATATATATATATATATATAGTGTTTGTGTGTGTGTGTGTGTGTGTGTGTGTGTGTGTGTGTGCGCTTGTGCATTAGTTTGAACATATCTACTCGATAGTGCTATTGTTAGGAGGTTATGCATAGTGAGCAGTCCACCCTGGAATTGATCAGCAAATGTTGGATTGATTCCCTATGCCATAGTACTGTCATATGACCACTATCCATGTATGAGGATTAGTGTTGGTTCGAAGATTGATTAGGTGCAATGTGGTATGGTTGCGATCCCCAAAAGTATGTTTATAATTACCTCCATTTTTTGTGTTTACATTTAAATTTGGTGGTGAGATTTTGATCCGGTAGCCCACTTGTGGCACATGGTATAACTGGAACAAGGGGATGTATCCGTGAGGTCCATGCTCTAGGGATACGGTTTATATGTTCATAGAGAGTGATATATATTTATGTGAGTATGAGATAGTGTGTATATCGGTGTACACTGTAGATGAGATGCAAGGTTTAGTCTCATGTGAGTGCAACCGATAAATTAATTGTGAAGGTAATGCTCTGTATGTTTTTATTTAAAGCATTTAAATACTTGCAAAATATTTTCAAATTTTTTTCGGGCTTTTACTGGCTGGAATATCTATATATTGTTTTCAAAATCCCAAGTGTGCAGTAGTAGGAGGGATAGCAGGGTTAGATCTTTTATGTCATTGCGAGTAGTAGATGTGGACGCTACGAGTTTGATTATAGCCGCCTTAGCTTCTTTATCTAAATCAGACTCAGTTTTGTTTTAGTTTTTCCCTTTTAGTAACATTGACCATAGTTGGATAGGATTTATTTTATGACATAGTTATTTATTATTTATTGGTCTTCATGTGCGATGGATGATTACTTGTAGTGACTGATGGTTTATTCAGTTGACGTTATTTATTTATGCTTATCGGATATTATGTTATTTCATTTATATGTATGATTTAATTCTTTTTTATATTTTATATTACTTGTTTCGGTAGTGATGCTGAGAATGAAATCATATAGAATTCCTATTTTATTTTTAAAAAGGATTGATCATATGGTATTAGAATAGGTGGGGTGTCATAGGAAATTGAATATTTAGACACTTATTATGGAGGCTTATTTATTCAATCCCAACAGTGAAACCGACCAGCCTAGCATGGAAAGTGGATTGCCCGACCCAACTCAAATGTTTATTTTAGACCTATATATTTGACATGTGCTTAAATGCATGGGGAAAAACTCAAATCGGTTACCAACAATATCAGAGGAGATATTCGGGGACACCCACGAGATATATACAAGCTAGTTGAGTTAATTTTACAATTCAATCACTTATTTTCACAACTATAACATGTAAACCCTGACCTGAGGCAAGGGTGTAACCTAGATCATTTATAAGAAACTAATAGAAAATACTAACCCCTTCGTGGACGTAGGAAAGTTACTTAATAATGTACTTTGGGTGTTTTGTGTGTGATTATTCATCTTCTTCTTGATATTGCTTTATAGATTTCTTATTGTGATAATTATTTCACTCACAATTGGCGCCATCTGTGGGAATCGATTCTTTTTCCTATAAAAAGAAGTTATCAAAATAAATCCCCTGATGTCTCACCATAGTAGCAACCTCCCCTAAGCTGACGATGTGCACACTGATCTAGCCCCACCTAGGGTCAGGTTTGAGATTCTCCAACCACCAAATCTTAGGTTTTTCCAAGAGAGGCAACCTTCTGAATAAAGTCACGTACCACCTAGGTTTACTCAGATCTCTAGGCTACTCGATGTTTATGAAGCCCGTCTTCAAGAGCAGGAGGAGGCAATGCGCCTCCAGATGGAAGACAATGCTCGCGTACAGAGGAAACTTAAAATAATGGAGAAAGATCTCCATAAAGATACCGGGAAGCATCGCGATAGGTCTCCTAGTCCTCATGCGAGCAAGACTCGCAGTCAAGAAAGGAGCCCCAAATGCAACCAAGATCAATTCGAGCATGTCAGGTTAGAGCGTGCTCAATCAGAGCGTGGTCGATCAGAGAGGTGCCATAGCGAGAATGGTCGTCAAGATAAAGACATTAGGATTTTAGTCCTCATAGAGAAGGACCAGCATCTAGCCCTCTGGGGGAATAGATCCACCAGAGAGCTAGCCAAAATAGATCTTAACACGCAGGTGAAATCCCTTTTTAAAGGCAATTAAAGAATAGGAGCCCTCGAAGAAGTTTGTTGTGTCCAGATTTAAAACCTACGATGGCAAAACTGACCCCATAAACCGTGTCGGACAGTACAAGCAGGCTATAATACTATGGAGCCATAATTATGCTCTCATGTGTCAGATCTTCCCTTCTAGCCTATATGACATAGCACGAAAGTGGTTTGAAAGCTACGACACATGTCGATTAAGAGCTTTAAGGCCCTCACCGAGGCCTTCATTACTCATTTCATCACTTGAAGCTCCCACCCCAAAATTATGGACTCATTGCTCACAATGAAGAAAAAACTATAAGAGAGCCTTCGCGACTATGCCAAATTGTACTGGGAGGCCTTCATCAAGGTGGAGGATCGCTTGTAGTGGGTCACCGTAGCATCCTTTAAGATTAGTTTGTCGATGACATCTCTATTGTACCAGTCCCTAAGAAAGAATGAGGCAAACACCACTGATGACCTCATGGGACGTATCAAAAAGTATGCCAAGGTTGAGGATGTGGTTCACTCTACTTCAGGGGATAACGATCACGCGAAGGAAATCAAAGGAAGAGAAAAAAGTGACACTCTAAAGAAAGGGATCCAAAATGGGAGCAAGAACGTCTCTAAGAATGGGAGCAAGGTAGATCCTTCAAAATCTTTCGAGGATATAAACACAGTCTTTAAGAAACTAATCTATAAGATCTTAAGCAAGATCAAGGATTAGCCATTTGTCAAGTGGCCCAAGAATATTGGTGGTTACTTGACAAAGAGTAACAATGTACTGATATAGGCATTCCATAAAGAAGGCATCCACAAGATAAAAAGTTACAAAGCGTTGGGGCATTTGAATGAATACATAGAAAAGAAAGCGGACAAGGTCGCAGCCAACGGTGACCAGAAACTGGACAATGTCCTTAATGACAATATGGGATAAGAGTTCACGATGATTCATAGAAAATATGACCTAAAGAAGATCCAAGGGATCAAAGTTCAAATGGAACTAAAAAAGGTCACGGTCATGGCCATCATGGAGTCTTTTAAAATTGACCCTGCGAAGAGCTAGGCTACCAAGAGTCAGTGACCAAAAGATATCAACTTCGCCAACCATATCATCTTCATAGAGGAAGATCTGATTGGTGTAAGGACTCCGCACCACGATGCACTCGTACTCACTCCCAGGATCGCCAATTAGGATGTCGATAAGTTATTGGTAGACTAAGGAAGCTCATCAGAGGTGATGTACCTAGAGCTATTCCACAAGTTAAAGCTTAACCTAGCCGACCTCAATGAGGCCACATTTCCCCTGATTGGATTGTCGGGAAAGATTATGATTCCATTAGGAAAGATGGTCCTTTCGGTCAAGGCAGGCAATATTTTAAAATGGATTAAATTCCTGGTGGAAGATATATAAACACCATATAATGCCATTCTAGGGAAAGGATGGCTACACACCATGAAAGTCGTACCATATACATACCACCAGAAGCTCAAGTGTGTCACTGACTGGGAAATGGTGGAGATTCGTGGTGATCAATTCACTGTAAGAAAATGCTTCATCGTCGCCATTTACCCCCGAAAGGAGAAGAAAAAGGAACCGTAAGTTGCTCCAGAGTAAGCTCAGGATGGGGCCACACCCTCTAAATAGAAACTACAGCATGATCTACTAGGGTTGGAGGAAACCAAGATCCACCTAGCTGACAGGGTCATCGAAATCCTAGAGGAAGTTAGTGTTAATGATAACTTAATGGATAAAAAGTTTTTGATCGAGATTACTATTGTCGATCATGAAATAAAGAATTAATTGCCTTTCTGTGAAGAAATTTGGACTTTTTTGGATGGTAACCATATGATCTATCTAGGATCGATCCCAACGTAGCCTTCCACTATCTCTACGTGGACCTAACTTTCAAGCCGATTACTCAAAAGGCACACTGAACAGCCTCAGAGAAGGCTAAAGTGGTGGAGAACAAAGTCGGGAAACTTTTGGATGCAGGCTCTATTAGGTAAGTTTAGTTACCTTAGTGGTTGTCCAACTCAGTGGTAGTACAAAAAATAAACTGTAGTTGGAGAGTTTGAATTGATTTCACAAACCTCATCGAGGTATGCCCCAAGGAGAGTTTCCCTCTACGAAATTTTGATCAGCTAGTTGACGCCACGATAGATCACGAAAGAATGAACTTTCTGGATGCCTATTGAGGGTACCATTAGATCTCGTTGTTCGACCCCGACTAGGATAAGACATCATTCATAACATTGGTCGGTCTATATTATTACAACTCGTGTCGTTTATTTTAAAAATGCAGGTGTTATTTATCAGAGGTTAGTCACGAAGATGTTCAAGTAGCAAATGGGAGACACCATGGAAGTCTACATTGATGGCATGTTAGTCAAGAGTAAGGACAAAGATGACCACCTCAAAGACCATTCCAAAACCTTTAAAATCATTAGGAAGTACGAATGAAACTCAATGTGATTAAGTGCTCATTCATTGTTTAGTTTAGAAAGTTTCTATTTCACTTAATCAGTAAGAGAGGGATTGAAGCCAATCTAGATCATATCGTCGCGATTACCAATGTCCAACCACCAAGGATGTTGTGATATATTATAAAGCTTACTGGAATACTTGCATCACTTAATCACTTCATCTCCAAGTCCTCAAAGAGTTGCCGACCATTTTTCCAGCTCCTAAAGAAGGATAAGGGCCTCGCCTAAAATAATGTCAACTTAAAGGCTTTAGAGGAGATCAAATCCTACCTCAACAAATCACCCTGCTGGAATCCCCCATAATGGAGATCCCATTTACCTCTACCTCGTAGTTTCAGACCACGCTATTAGCTCAACTTTAGAATGTGAGAAGGAAGGAAGATAATACCATATCTATTACGCTGGTAAGACACTTTTGGATACAATGCAACGCTACTTTCCTTTAGAGAAGTTAGCCTATGCACTGGTAATTACCTCTAGGAAGCTAAAACACTACTACGAATCCCACTCAATAATGTTAATCATTGCATTCCCCCTCAAAGCTATCCTTTGAAAAGCCGACCTCTCTAGAAGACTGTTAATGTGGTTAATTGAGCTCATAATATTTGATGTTCACTTTTAGCCAAGGACAACAATTAAGGGACAATTCTTGGATGATTTTAATGCTAAATTCATTAGGGATAAGCCGACTAACCAACAGGCGATGGAGTAATCAACAAGCAAGGAAGCACAGTCTAAGGGTTGGACCCAATATGTCGATGGAGCCTCTAACTCCAAGGGAGCGGGAGTAGGGATTATCCTCGTTACACCAGAAGATGTTATCATCGAATAAGGAATTAGGTTGGGAGGCAGGAGTAGGGATTATCCTCGTTACACCAGAAGATGTTGTCATCAAATAAGGAATTAAGTTGGGCTTTGAAGCCTCCAACAACGAAGTTGAATACGAAGCACTTATTGTTGGCCTATGCAAAGCCCATCTGCTGGGAGCAAGGCACTGAAAATCGTTCACCAAGTTGTTAACATAAAGTTAAATATTAGGTAAACTCCAGAAAAAACTCTTTTAAGAAATTCCTTTTAAATACAAAACACAAGATGTTTAGAACCAGTAAAACTATATTTAAGTTTAAGTTGCTAAGTTACCTATGTTTTTAAAAGATAACCTTATTAAGTTCTTGTGTTAGAAACCAATAATGCAAGAACTAAGAAAGTACAATAGTAAATTGACATAGGTATTTTTAATATGGTAAAACCTTAAATCTGAGGAAACATCCATGGTGACCTCTATGCCACATAAACGTATTTCTACAAACTGTAAAATTTTATTTTAAAATATTTCAGATCTAAAACTCATAAACATATGGAATTATCCTTTTCTAGATTTTGAAACCAGAAAAGGTGTGATCGAAAAACATATGCAATAAAATATAAGATCCAACTATAGAGAGTATTTCTACAATAGAAATATAAAGAACAACCTAAGATAGATCGTGAAAATGTATCTCAACAGTTCAACTCATAATTTCTAGACAGAAATACGAGAGAGGTTGTTTCTTCGAGAGAAAAGAATATTAGAGTGTTAAAACACAGACACACCGTGAAAGAAAACCCTAAACTATTTTTCACTCAAAACCCTAGATTTTCTTTGGAAAATTTTGTACGAAAATGTGTTTAGTTTGTTAGAAAAACACTCAATCTCACACTTGTTTTTCTTCTCTCTCTCTCTCTCTCTCTCAACCCAGACGACTTCCAAAAGTTCTCAAAAGCCAAGACTAATGCTTCTATTTATAGCAAGGTTGAAAGGTACTAGATAATCAAAGTAAATGGATGGCTAAGATCAAAACGTCTATTTAATTTCTAAATCCAACAATTCATAGGCCACCGCACAATAGATCACTCTCATTGGTCAATATATGTGACACCCGAATTATCATACACAACATGCATACCGTTGATTGATAAGATCTAATGGCTCAGAATGCATCTAAGGAACGTGAGAGGGAAGAAACACAAAAGTAGCCAATCAACACACATCAGCTGGGAACACGTGTCACAACCTACATTAATATAAAATATGTGTTTTTGTAGTTTAAAAAATACTACTTTGCACCACAATATATCAGTCGGTTTTAGTTTCTACCTAGGGAAGATTTTATGGAAAGATATTAATTTTTATTTAAGCCCAACACTTTTTAAACCCGAATTAAAATGTTAAAAAAAATCATTTAAAAAGGTTTTAAAATGTTTAAAAATTCCCAAAAAAATATATAAAAATATTTTAACACACAGAATGCAATGCATGAAATTTTGTCCTAATATGTGTTGTTTAACTTACCTTTTAGGCAAATGTGACTGGCTTGGAGAAGCTTTGATGTTGATGTAGTCTTCATAGTACAATGGTGAAGAGCTCGAAAATCTATAAATTATTTTTTTTCTATATCCAAACTAGTTGGAACTCCTATATGGCACAGACTCAAGTAATTCAACTATATAGTGTATTTTCAATCTCCCCATTTTGATATTAGAGATAAAAAAATTCTTGAGTACTTAATACTCATGGATAAAAGAATAAAATCCTAAATTCCTATAAAATAGAGCTATTGTACCCATTCCCATCCTAGAATCGAAAATAAGATAAATAAAAAAATTACGTAACCCAACTTTTTACAGACCAATACCCTAAAATGGTAAGAATATAAAATGGATCCGTAATAAGAAGGCCTAAAATAAAACACTCGAAGGCATATTAGTTGAATCAGAGAGAGATATATCATGACAAATCAAAGTTGTACTCAAGGCCTTCTCCCCATTTTTTATCAAATAGACAACAGGGTGAAAAGTATAAATAAAGGAGATAATATCAATTATTCAACACAAAAATTATCATAAACAAGAGTAATATCAAAGGTCTCCTACGTTACCAAGATAAAGTAGGCGTCTTTCGTCACTTGATAAACTATTATACCCTAAATCCTCATAAACTGACTATAAGTGTGATAACTGCCGAGAAAATTAAAAGAATGCAGAATTACTATGTAAACACAATCATTCCAATAGCTTTCCTAAGTGATTCAAACCTAATATTATTCATGGTTTAGTGAAGAGGTCAACCAATTATTTTTTTGTGTCAAGATATTCAATATCAAGTTCCTTAGATTCAACAAGTTCCCTAATAATGTGATGTCGTATCCTGATGTGCTTAGTGTGTGAGGGCTATACAGGAATTTTTGATATGTTAATTGCACTCTGCTTATCACAAAACATTGTAAGTTTATCTTCATTAATGCCATAGTCACACAACATATGTTTGATCCATAAAAGTTGAGAACAGTAACTACTCACATCTATATACTCAGATTCAGCAGTTGAAAGGGATATACAATTCTATTTTCTACTACGCCATCCAACTAGATCATTTCCTGCGTAGTAGCAGGCCCCGGATATGCTTTTACTATCATCTAAGCATCCTTCCCAGTCAACGTCTTTGTATATGACTATAGAGATAGTAGTGTCTTTTGTGTACCAAACGCCATAATTAAGTGTGCTCTTAACATATTTTACGATTCATTTTACACACAATGATGGCATTCTTTAGGTGAGCATTGATATCGTGCACAAATACATACAACAAAAGAAATATCTGGCCTAGATGCAGTAAGGTACAATAAACTCCCTATCATGATTCTATATAGTGTAGGATCTACATTTTCCCATGTTCATCTTTAAATATCTTAGTGGAAGTGCTCATGGTTGTACGTGTTATTTTGGCAAGACCAAACATTTTAACAAGTTCACTAGCATATTTAGATTGAGTTATAAACAAACCATCACTAAATTGTTTAACTTGTAAACCTAAAAAGTATTGCAATTATCCCATTAAGGACACCTGAAATTCACCATGTATTATACTAGAAAAGTCATTTACTTGATCAAAGGAGGTGGAACCAAATATGATATCCTCTACGTACATTTGTGTAATCAAGACATTATGTTCAATTTTCTTGACGAATAATGTCGGGTCGTTGCCACCACGCTCAAACCCTTTGACTAAAAGGGTCGAGAGGTGCTCATACCATTCGCTAGGGGTTATTTTAAGCCATACAAAGACTTTTTCAATCTACAGACATTGTAATACCACGTATTTTCAGAATAAAATATTATGACATAAATAAATTTAATAATTTCGGATTAATTTTGGGAATAAACTAAATCGGGTGGATTTAAATTTAAATGGGTAATATTTTGATCAAGAATAAACGTTTATTCGTGATTATAAAATTTCATGACTCAAATTCAGGGAATGATTCCACCACTGAAAATAAATCATACGTTAGTAAACTTATTAGTGCATGTCATTTAAACACAAAAAATGTATAAGGGGAATAAAAATAATTGGAACGCATTTCGAAAGGCATTATGGACCCATTTATATGTTTTAGACTTTTCGAAATGGTCCCGAATTATGGGTATATAAGTTGGGAGACTTTCGAGGTAGTTTGATTATGGGTTCAGGCCCATTTGGGGGTCCAAAATTGGGTAAATAAACTCAACTCGAGATTTGGGACTAATAAAGATTAAGGAGAAGATAAATACTCCCCACTCTTAACCATATACATAACCCTATCATCCCCTCCCCAAGGGAGAAAGGAATAGAGGTCAAAAAGGGAGAAGGGACAAGAGATTCAAGGAAGAATTCATCCAACCACTATACCCAGACAAGAATTCTCTTGCTCAATTTAATTTCCAAGTTGCTTCTCGATTCATTGTAATGACCCCATATTATTTATGGGTTTTAGATTAAATATTTATGATTTGATGTTAGGAATTAAACTTATACATGTAGAGGATTAATTGCAATATAGAGTATTAACCCAGAAATCTAGGAATCGAATTCTTGAAATTTAAAGATAGATGCCATAGGGTTCTTGGAGTAATTTTAGAGAATATTGAATTCATATGTAGAGGATATTGATACATGTTTATTAGCTGCAAGTTTTGGCTTTAAATTCCATGTTATATACCTCATAATCTGATCTACACTTAGAGGTTATTGTTAGAAAAAAAATTTGGGATTTAAGATCTTAAATATTCATATGAAATATGGGTTTGGGGAGTAGCAATTGATGTGATTATATGGAATAAATAGTCATATGATTTTTAACTAGGTATTAAGTACTCATTCACATGTTTATATGAATGAAACCACGATTGGATTGAATCTTGAAAAAGAAACATGAAAGTTCATATTTAAGAAAACAAACATATATGGGCCACTACCACATTCTGAATCGATTCGGCCTTGGAGAGAATTGATTCTATTTGGAAGTGAATCAATTCGGCAAGAACCGAATCAATTCTATTTGGTGGACTAAGTGAGATGGGACTAGGGTTTGTTCCGAGGTATTTTTAAAAGTTCATACGAGTTGGTGGGATGGTATATGGGTCAATGAGGAATTTATTAAAAATGTAAACGTGCACAAATTTTAATTGGGACACCCTATTTAACTAGATGGTTAAATAATTTGTTGAAGGAAATGAAATTAATAATTAACAAGATGGTCAATTACTAATGAACATACATTTATGAACATCATGCGGAATTACTTTTAGGTAATTATAGAATAGTTACCTATGCATATTATCTGGGATTAATAGTATGTATTTATGTGGACATACTAATATTTATGGATGGTCCTATCCTCTTAGGGTTTTATGCGTTCGGGACTGTAACATACATCGGCATAGGTGGGCAAGACGTTGTGTAGGTCATTTTAAGTAGTACGTAGCAGCGCCACCTACGAGAGGTAGGTGTTGATGTTGGGATCCTTTGTCACCGTTGGGTATGGGTCGTGAACTGGTGTATTGTGTAGGGATCGCACAACTTATGTGTGTTTTGTGACGTCCGACTTGGATAGAGATTCCCTCGAACTTGACGATGGAGCACGAACAAGACACCACTGGTAGATTCCTTTGCGTGTCGCTTATATATATATATATATATATATATATATATTAATCGGATTAAATGATATTACTTAATATGTCTAAAGAGATCGATCGTAACTTGTAGCCCTTACTATGTTGTGCATAATAGATATTTACCAAACTTTCATGAAATATGTATAAAACTGGGATACCTTGGGCATTGGTAATTGAATATAGAATTATAGCTAACACATTAAATATTAAATTGGCACAGTCATCAACTATTATTTTGGAACTTATTGGAATACGAATAAGGTCACACTTAGATGAGGGGTGAGATGTTAATCGTATGTGATGACGGTGGGAATACTTACTTTGCATCGACTACATTTATTTCATCTTAAATTGAATGAGTTAATTCTTTCATACCTAGAGCTTTAACCCAAATTTAAATGTTTTATCCCCCAGGTGATCCTAGGTAGGGATAGCGGGACTATTGACGTACCGGCCTTGCAATCTCCTTTTTCTCCTCATACATTCAAGATTTATTGATTCTAGATTAGGTGCTTTCAGCTTCAGTCAGTTATTTATTTTGCTCCTCAGTCAAGATTTATGCTGGATTTATCATACGATTTGTGCTCAATGGGATTTTATTTATCGTTAGGATTTTTATTAAAACTTAATTATATCGTATTAATTCTGATTTATATTATGTTGGTGTTAAGAATGGTATTAATTGACAAATAAGCCCCATCTTCGGCGTATCGTGCTTTTCCGGCCTTTACGTGAGAAAATAGGGGTTGTTACAGACATGGTTAGGGTAAGAGGGATCAACAAAGCCCTTAAACTACTCTATGTATACTTCTTGTGATAAAATACTATTTAAAAAGATAGACTTGACGTCCATTTGAAAATGTTTGAATTATAAATGATACACAATTTCTAAGAGGAACCGAACATACTCGAGTCTTATGACCCAAGTAAATGTCTTATCACAGTTTATTCCCTCTATCTGAGAATATCCTCTCATTATTAACCTTTCCATCTTTCTAACTACAACCCCATTCTCATCAGTTTTATTTTTGAAAATCCAACAGGCGTCAATAACCTTTTTGTCTTCAAGCCAAGGGACTAAATACCAAACTTCATGACTCTGAAACTAGACAACTTCTTCTTGTATGGCATTAATCCATAACGAGTCATAGAGGGCATCGTTTACACTTTTTTGTTCTACTATAGAAACAAAACATGCAAAGTTAGCCACGTTTTGAAGTTAGGATCTAGTTCTCACAGGATCGGATGGGTTACCAATAACCTTCTCTGCGCAGATTGTAAATACGGTGCGCCCTACTTGATTGGGACTAACCTAGAAAAATTGCCTTATCACCCCGGTTATCAAATTTTAAAAGGTTTTCTATGTTTTTTATAGACGTAACAAATACTCCCGAAAGTTCTAAAATTCTTTCAAGTTGGGTTTTTTATTGTACCACAGTTCATAGGAAGTCTATTTGGTATTTTTCTGAGGTATACACATTTAATGATGTGATACGCCATCTCGACTACCTCAACCCAAAAGTATTTTGGCAACCCTTTAGCATTCAACGTAGCCCTAGCCATCTCTTGAATGGTCATATTATTTTGCTCAGGAATAGCGTTCTATTAAGGTGTCTTAGGTGCACTAAATTCATGTTTGTATTCATTACCTACACAAAATTCTATCGCACCAGAATCTTTGAATTCTCCACCTCTATAACTCCTTATACGAGATACTTGGCTATCCTTCTCATTTTCCATCTTTAAAAGTATTTAAAGAAATTCTTGGAAGGTGTCCGATTTGTTTTTCATAAAAGGAACCTAAGTAAATCGTGTGAAGTCATCCACCATAATAAGAATATAATTGTTATCACAAAGGCTCACACTTCTAGAGGGACCCATAAGGTTCATGTGGATCAGTTCAAGAGGTTTCGAAGTTAAAATATCCTTAACTTTCTTATCAGCAGATGTACTCATCTTCCCCACTTAGAAAGGACCACATATAGAGTTAAAAGTGTTTTTCATTTTGGGTAAACCTCTAACTATTTCTTGGGAACTTAATCCGTGTAGGTTATCAAAATTTACTTTACCCAATCTGTTATTCCATAAATCAGAATCATTCAATATGGCTATCTTATAGGATTCATCACTTAGAATCACTATATAACAGTTATCCTAAGTTATGTTTCTTGAAAGAATACAATTACCCTCTTTATTCAAAATTTTGTAATTATTTTTAGATAAAGTAATTGTGTGATTAGAGCCACAAAATAGTGACATACTAAGAAAATTATCCTTAAGACCTTATACTAGCAAGACATCATTTAGACCATGAAGCCCCTCTTCACATAGCGTTTCTTTACCAATGATCTGGAATGAGACTCCATCGTCAAAAAGGACACTACCTCCTAAGAAGTCTGTCTTATTTGCTAATTAAGTCTCATCCCCAGTCATGTGTTTAGAACACACATAATCTAAATACCAAACAGTTGAGGTACGTTGAGGCTTAAATGCAGTTATAACCACATTTCACCTGAGCTGGGGTAAGAGATCATCTTTTCTAACCCAAATGGACCTGGTTTTAATCTTTTTTCTTGGCCTTGGACTTAGATACGGTTTGAGGAGTCTTTCTAAATGGTTTCTTCTTCCTATAGTTAGAGTTTTAAGTTTTTTGCCTAGGGAGAACATACGTATTCCTACTTTTCCTAGAGTAGTTAAAGTTTTGATAAACATGTGTGTACAGACATTTTTTAAAACACTCAGTAATGGGGTACCCATAGACATTGCAGTAATCATAGTATTGATGTGAAGTAGGCTTGACTCTATCACCTAAGTCCTTAAAAATATATTTGGTCACGTTTAACACATTAGTTCTAAATGCACCAGTCCTACTATTTTGTCCGAAGTCTCTTATTGGCGGATAAACATACTTAGCATTACCATTAGATTTCGACTTTTGATTACACGTGTCTTGTGTTGCTTTAGAGACATCAACATTTAAAAATCCTTTTTGAGGGTTTTGTGAATTCTGGTAAGCTTTTACAAAGACTACATTTGAATTTGAAAGAGTTATCTTTGCTTCCTTACATTTTTTTATCAAACCCAAGGTAGATTTTAGCATCAGAATTAAGTTTGGTACCAAAGATGATTTCATCATAAGATTTAGCTTTTGTTTCGAAATGCAAATAGTTTTAAAGACATTTGAAACTTTTTGCTCAGATTCCTCCAGTTTAATTAAAGTAGCCTTGTACCTTTTTTCTAAAACAATTTTTTTCTCAGAAAGATCTTTTAATTTAGAAGAGTATTATTTAGTTTCTGTCTCATGTGCAACACATTGGGTTGTGTAATCTTCAGGATTTTTCCTAAAAGTTTTACTAACTTGTTCAACACGTTCAGTCAACTATGGTAGGCCACAAATTGGGAGAATTTTCACCTACTTTAAATTTTCGAGGACATGCAAAAACCAATAATAGATCTCATTGTTAAGAAACTTAATAAATGTTAATTAAAGTTTATATATATATATATATATATACGCTTATCATTAGTAGGAGGCCAACTTTATGTTTATGTTAAAGAAGAGAAAAACAGAAGTATACGCTTTAGGTCAACATATATCTATGTCTGCTAACAAAGCGCTAAGAGTAATTGATCAGATTCGTGGACGTTCCTACGAAGAAACACTTATAATACTAGAACTCATGCCTTATCGAGCATGTTATCCAATTTTTAAATTGGTTTATTCTGCAGCAGCAAATATTGGGTACAATATGGATTCCAACGAAGAAAATTTAATCATTAGTAAAGCCGAAGTCAACGAGGGTACTACCATAAAGAAATTAAAACCTCGAGCTCGAGGACGTAATTATGCGATAAAAAGACCTAGTTTCCATATAACTATTATAATGAAAGATATATCCTTAAGTGAATTTATAGAAACAAATTATTTTCTTGACTGCTTAAAGAAACCTAAATTGAAAAATAAAACTAAGTCTACAGTTATGGCGTATCATGATATGTATAGTAACGGGGGAGTATGGGACAAAAAATAAATCCACTTGGTTTCAGACTTGGGACAACCTAAGGACATCATTCCCTTTGGTTTGCACAATCAAAAAATTATTCCTAAGGTCTACAAGAAGATCAAAAAATAAGAGATTGCATCAAGAATTATGTACAAAAAAATATGAGAATAGCCTCTAGCATCGAGGGAATTACACGTATAGAGATCCAAAAAAGAATTGATCTGATCCAAAGCATAATCTATATGGGATTCTTAAAGTTATTAATAGAATGTTGACCACGAGGGTTCGGATAATTACAGATGAATCTACAATAAGAATTTAATTGTGTGAACCAAAAACTTAACATTGTTATCACAAGAATTTCAAAACTTTATAGAAACCCTAATATTCTCGCAAAATCAATAGAGTTATCACTTTTACTTACCCATAAATTAGAGATATCTACATCTTTTATAATAGTAATAGATACAGTATTTACACTAGCAGGAGTCATATCAACATCAATAGGCATTAAAGAACTTTCAACAGGCAAACATGATATGTCATTAGAATATATTATCTTAGCAAAAAAAGGCATGCATGACTCATTAGCATTGGATGACTCAGGTCCATCTTGTTTAGAGTCACTAGAGTCATCCCAAGTTTTATACATATTAACCTTGACATTGTTATTTAGTTTGACTCTACACTTAGCATCAATATGCCCCAATTTTCCACAACGATGACATTTGATATTACGCCGGTCACTCTTAGGCCTATTATTTTCAGTGGTCTATTTGTCATCATTTTTGTCATGAGGTCTATGAGTTTGAAAGTTTTGATATCCAAGTCTCCCATAATTAAAAGCAACAGAGTTTCTGAACTTTATAATTATAGACACCACATTATAGGACCCCCTAAGTACTTCCTTAGGTCCCTAGCACTTCCTCGTTACACTACAAACCCTAGGTCGCTCTCCGAGTACCGATCTAGAGGTCGTCGAGCACATTTGGGCCCCATTTGACTCCGGTCAACTCTATCATCAAAGAAAAAGCTCTTTGAATCCTCAAAGGGTTTCGAATACCCTTTCGATTGGTCTTCCCCGTGCACGAAACGGCATAACAATTTCGACGAACGGACTATTCTACTACCGAAAATTGATTCGGAGGCTATCAAGCGCTCTCGAGCCCCGAATTGACCCCAATCAACTCCACTGTCAGAGCGAAAGCTCTTTGAATCTTCAAAGGGAACTGAAACCCCTTTCCAAAAGTCCACCCCTTGCATGAAACGGCATAACCGTTCGGGCAAAGGATCAGTTTTCCTCTAAAAATCAATATGGAAGCCACCGGGCACTCCCGGGCTCCATTTGACCTAAGTCAACTCTCTAGGTCAAATGAGACTAAATGATTCTTCGAAGGGCATTGAATACTCTTTCCAATGGTCTGCCCCGTGCGTGATTCTAACTTACGATACGGACAAATGATTCGTTTTACTTCGAGAGGTCACTGGGCGCTTTTCGAGCCCCAGTTGACCAAGGTCAACTCACCAAACCGAGTGAAACTCTTTAGAATGTCGAAGTACATCTCCTAACCTTTCCAACAATCTGCCCCGTACACGATTCTGACTTACCATTTGGACGAATGATCCGTTTGCGTCCGACGATCTCCCATCCAAAGGACCGACATGCGCTTCTGAGCCACATTTGACCCGAAGTCAACTCCCAGACCCGAGAGCGGTCCAAAGGACTCTCGAAGGTCTCTGAAATAACTTTCTAATGGTATGACCCTTGTAAAATTTGGATCAACGGTTTGTGCAAAATGAACATTTTTCCCAAAAAGTCTGCATGAGAGTGCCAATTGGCAGAATCTGATCCCCGCCGATCGGCACAGTGTCAAGGGACACCTGCCTATCGGCTCCCTCTGGGGTAGGCCGATCGGCACTACCCTAGTCCCTATAAATAGAGGCCCCTACCTCATTCTCAGAAATCAATAATCAGCATCAAAACCATCTATGCACCAGCATCAATGATCTCAGTAAGCTCGCAAAGTTCCATAAGGAGAATTCTATTCAAGCCTAAATTCCCATCCTTTTCACACCCAATTTAGCAAAAATCATTCTCTATCATCAACACTTATCAAGATCCAAGGCAGTTCACCCAAGATCAAAGCTCAAGCTCCAAGGAAGGTCTAATTCCTTCCCCCTCTCTTCTACTTCTTCATTTTAACATAAATTCATGATCTAGTTTCACTTTAGTTCATACACATTAATATCCAACTTTTTATTAGTGTATTTCACATACTTTATTTTCTACAAAAAAAACAAACAAATAAAAGAGGGTCATATTCATAAGTTCTAAACAGAATTATCCTTCACACATTTTCCAAAACAAAAAAATCATTTTCCACACATACACATATAATAAAATTCCGTCCAAACTTATGGATTAAACCTCTCTCTGTTGTTATTTTTGAACTACGTGGATTTTTATGCCTTTATAGGCTACGTAGGCGTCTTAGATTAAAATCTGAGACTCGAGTCCAATTTTCTAATTTTCCCTTTTCTCCAAATTTCTTCTTTTCCATAATTATCATACTTTTGTAAATAATATATGTGTTTTGCGTTTCATCCAACATATGTTATCATTTTTTCACTAATGATAAACATTGTGATGAACTCTTATATTCTATTTTCTAGTTATTTTGGAGAGCATTCCTATGGAAGACTTCGCTTTACCTCATTCATGGTATGGCTTGAATGATTCTAATATACATTATATGTAAACACATGCACACATTTTCACGGGGATATAAAGGAAATATTAATATTTGTCCATGAGATACCGAAAGGGCGGGATGGATGCCGAACCCCTTACCATTTTGTAACTTAGCCCCCAGACCTTCGATCTATTGGTTTCGTATGCATCAGTTTGTCCTTGGTGCTTCTCTCGAAGTGGCAACATGTTCTCTTGCTTGTTTTGTGCAAAATAGGTTGGCGACTCCATCTCTTTACATTCACCCCACACTGACAACGGCCGAAGAAAACCCTTTACCCTATTCCGAAAGAGTGGGGGCGGAGTTACGAGACCGCAACACAACAACACCATGCGAAATGGCCACAATGGCGACTCTACTGGGGAAATTTTTAAGAGGGTTAGACTCCATTTACATGGATGTTTTATTTTTCTTGTATATCCCCCTATATTGCATGTTACCCTTATTATTTATGTACCCATGCTTATACTAATATTCACACTTTTGTAGAAAATTATCCATGTACACTTCACACCACATACACCTAGGATCACACATCACTTAGAAATCCATGCCTAGGTGTCACTAACACACACCTCCACTTGTGTATATCCATGCTCACTTATCACACACTCACTTGTACATAATCACACATCACTGGCACATCACTTATCCATGATCAGTATGGCTTCATCTATGGTACTTGTACTTAGCTCTCTATTTGGCATCATTGAGAAAGATACTCTCTCCATAAGATACTAATAAGAGAATCATGCATGATTCACACAACAACATCAAAGGGCATTGCTATTGACCAAATTTTGTCTCGTAACTGGGGAGTCACTTCGTGATGGGCGCTGGTCCAGCAAGGCGCAGTTATCCTAAGTGATATGACTTCCACCTTTCATTAGCCAAGTACCTTCGACGTATATAGAACGGTTCCCCAGCATCGTACCTCTTGATCGAAGTCATGACGGGAGGTATATCGTAGGGAACTCATTCACGTACGTCTAGTATATAGAATTTTCTTTCACATGTACAGTCCTCATGAGGTATATAATGAGGCAATTCACATACACTAGGGTATATGAAATGGATTATCCACACGTACCGAATGCCCTTAAAAGCAGGACATATATTGTGGAAGTCACACCAAAGGGGGGAACCCCTTACGATTCACCAAACCAACTGCATACCCGCATATAGGTGTCAAACTTAGGACACACATGTTAGATTGTTGGTTTCTACAGAAACTCTACCGAAATGACGGGTCGGCATGCCACCCAAATTTTTGCATAATTTTTAAAGCGGGACCCTGCCCGTGTGCCTGGTTACTAGTCCAATCGTAGTTTTTTATGTTGCACGTCCTAATTTTTTCAGGCTCGGGTCCCGTTCGGCATTTCTTTTTGCATTTAGGAGAACATAACATAAATGAGAACTTAATAAACATAATAATATTGAGACTCGTCTCTCATCTTTTTCCTCCCTCTTTCTTTTTTTTCTAAAAAGTGTCCAAAAACATTTTCCCCTTTTTGCCAAAAATACCAAAAACATTTTCCCTCCATTTTATAAAAATAAACAAATTTCCCTGTCCCTTTTTTCAAAAATAATTCCCAATCTTTCTCCTTCTCAGGTCGATCACGTAGCTTGGCTCCCTATTAGATTCAATCTTCATTCGAACTGCTCCAAAGTTCTATCAGTCCCTTTACTTCCCTAGAGTCTGAGATTCATCCACCTTCCATGGGGAACGCAGATCAAGCGCCGATTGTACAGTCGGATTTGTTGACGGTTCTGGCTCAGCTCACCGCCAAATTTGACAACCTTTAAATCGAGGTTCATGAGATGCAAAGAAACTGAGTCCCTTTCCCCGAAGTTGTCGAGGTCATTTTCCCTCGTTCCATGGGTCCTCCTACACTCGAGCCTATTTGGGTTCCTGAAGAGTACCAGCATGCTCCACGTGCTCCTCTTGCTAATGGGCCACTACCAGCCCAGCTTCTCATGTCGAACCTTGATTAGACTGGGGCTAATTTACCCGTAGCTATTGATCCAAAAGAATAAGAACTGAACAAGGTAAAGGAAGACCTCAAGCTATTGACCAAGAAGTTCGACCAAGTCAGAATCTCTAGGAATTACATGGACGACACCCACACGTCTCCCTATCCTAAAGCCAGGTTATCGAAGAAATTCAAGATGCCTAATATCGGGAAGTTTGGAGGTAGTGGTCCCCCGATTGTCCATTTCCATAGCTACCACCGGGCCATGACTCTTCTAGGGGCTTCCGAAGAAATAATGGCTCAAATGTTCCAGCAGACTTTGAAGGATGGCGCCCTTAGTTGGTTCCTATCCATCGAGGAATCTAGGATCCAAAGTTAGGAAGATGTTACCCATGAGTTCATGTCACAGTACAAGTACAACAAGGAGCTAGAGGTTACCCGCCGTGACTTAGAGCTACTTAAGCAGAATCATGGGGAATCAGTCAGCAACTTCATAGCAAGATGGAGAGAAAAAGAAGCTACCATGACCAATTGGTCTTCCGAAGAAGAGCAAGTCAACATTGTGAAGAATAAATTCTTCCCCATGTTTGAGCTACCATGGGAGGAGAATATTACCCTCACTTACGAGTCCTCCGAGAAGCTGGGGTAGAAATTGAAGAAGGTCTTGTCAAGACAGAAGCTGAACCAAAGAAAACCTCTGGACAGTTTGCTCCTAGAAAGTTTGAAAAGCCTGTTAGTGCTGCTATTTCCACCATCAACAACATCTCTCAACCTGCCGCTTCATGGTCATCGAAAAGTCTCCCTAAAGGAATACACCGAGATCCATGCTCCTCTCTCCAAAGTCTATCAGTCCCTCTTAAACAGAAACCTGATTAAACCCTTTAACCCTCGTCCGCTACCAAACCCACTTTCAAAAAACTTCAAACCTGATGCCCATTGTGACTTCTACCAAACAGTTGGTTATATCACCGACCAATGTTTCTATCTCCGAAACACAATCAAAAACATGATTGACCAAGGTATCATAGCCCCACCAGCTAATCATAAACCAAACACTATCGATAATCCACTTTCGAACCATACAAATGCCATCGTCCTGGAAGAAGACCCAGAATTTGACCCATCTACCCAAATCATACCAAGTAAATCACCATTCATACCCGTATACTCTCTTAAACCTCTCCAAACATGCCCATATTTCCTTTTACAGCCTACTAGCCTTGCTGGTCAAGCCTTGTCACTTCTCACCAAAGCATGCATTGTTGTACGCACTCACTCCGGAGGTAAAGATATGGAATTGTCAGAATTACTGAACCAACTCCTAGATTTTGGGCTGAAATTGCCCTCCCAAATGACCATCGACTGTCATAGATTTAGTGGGTTGTTCTTAGAAGTGCAAAATTGGGCACGGGAGTTAGACAATTGGGTAATGCCAACTGATGAAGTCAACCTCGATCACATGGTCCAAATCATAGCAGACTTACTTCAATAAACTGGTGATGTTTATCGTATGTCCGAGGTGGTTGATGCTTTGAAATTATAAGGATGTCTAGTCCCTTCAGTCCTACATCTCCCAGCCAAATGGGAGGAATTATATGAAGACGCCATAGAAGTTGTGGAATGCATCGACTTTGCGTGGAAATATAAAATCATTGACATCGGATGGGGGAACGATTCTGAAGATTCAGATGAAGAGACTGATTTAAAAAAGACTAGCCTGATAACCTATCTATGTGGGATGATATCATTTAAGGAGTTGCTAGGAGAAATCAACAAGATTGATGAACAACCTGATATCGATGAAGAAATAGGATTCATATTATCCCCCTCTTCTGTGAACCACATGACCAAGTTAGGAAGAAATTATCCAAACCCAAGCCCACAAGTATCAACAAGCAATAAAGGGAAGAGTGTTTAGAACCTCCCAATGTCAGAAATGACCCTTGAAGAAAGTAAAGTCTTGGATCAGCTGAAGAAAACCCTATCAAACATCACTTTATGGGAACTTTTCATGTCTTCCCAGCTACACCGAAATTCCCTAATCAAGCTACTCACAGGACCCACAGTTTCTCCCTCAACTACATCAGAAGAAGCAATTACTTAGTCGGATCCTTAACCTCGACCTGAATTATTTCCTTCTCAAAAGAAGAAATCCCCAAGACTGGTCCTGGCCACAATCATGCTCTCAATATCTCTGTTAAAGTCATGGGAAAGACTGTCCTCCCTCTCTCGTTGATAGCGAATCCGCTCTAAATGTATGCCCATTGAGAACTCTGAACTGTTTGGGATTAAAATTAAGCGACCTCGGTCCAACTTCTGTTATCGTACATGCCCACAAAAACACCCTTCGAGAAGTAATGGGATCTATCAATCTTGCAATTGGGGATGGCCCTGTAACAACCCGCGTAATTTTGGGCTATTTTAATTAATTTCTGGAAAATGGAGGAAAATAAAGTTTTTGATAAAATTATTTTTATTGCTCAAATATGTTGAATATTATTTTTAAAGGCGAGAATTTCAAATGGTTTCGAAAATGGAGTTAAAACGGATTTTAAAATGATTTTTAAATGTTTAACTCTTAGAGTTGTTTTGACTTCCAACTCTTCATTTATTTGCCTTATTTAAAGGAGTCTTTTGGATTCCAACACTTCATTTCTTTACATTATAAAAGGGAGTCGTGGGAAACCTTTTTCACCTACTTTTGGCACAAATTTTGGTAGCAAATATATTTTATATTCCTCTTCTTTTTATATACACATTGGCCCTTGAGATTTGTGAGTTCCAACCTTAGATTAGAGGTGTTCTTGGGGCTATGTTTGAGGAGGTTCTTGGAGAAGCTTTTGTAGATCTTTTGTGTTGATCTTGATTATGTGATCATTGGTTTCTCATCATGGTTTGAGGAATGGGGTTTTACACAATATGCTCCTTAAATCTCGCGAGTGTCTATTCCGTTGAATTCTTCTTAATTGAACTCATGTTTTGAATTGATAAATTCCTTGAAATCTAGAAAATAATTGTTGAAATTATTTTGATTCATGTTGTTGAGCACGTTGTCATGAGATTTTAATATGGCGCGGATGTTGGGCACCCGCCAAAATTCCTGTTTCCCGGGCTATGGCTTGATAAAGCATATACGGATGTGGTGAGGCCTGGTGACCCGGTTAAAGTGTTGTTGAGAAATTATATTGATAAATGCTTTGAGATTTGCATTTCGATTTGAATATTCGTACTCATGTTGTTACGTTTTATTCACCGTTAATATATTTGTTGAGCATCTTTCCTGTCGTATTGTGTACTTCCCCATATTTTCTTTTAGTGGCAGGTTAGCGCGAATTTTGGGGCGCTATGGAGATTGATTTTAGCGAGGATTGTTTGGGAAAGATTTGTATTATTTTGATGTATAGAGCTTTGGAGATGTACTTTAGTTATATTTATTCGAGTTAGATAGTTGTAATTTTAATTCGAGAGACTTGTTGTAATTGTAGAGATTGAGATTAGTGGATTTATATTATTGTAGGTTTATTTAGATGCTCTATACCTTGTCACTTGTGGATTTGGATTTATTTTATCGCATTAGCGCTCCGTTCGCTCTCCCCGGGCGGGCGGGGTGTTACAAATGGTATCAGAGCTTAGGTATACCGCAACCCTCAGGGCTTGGGTTTTGGGTTCATTGCATGGTTAGCAATTTTTGGAGATAGAAAATTTTAGGTGATGTTCGTGTTAGGTTTCGAGATTAGAGGTGAGGAATTATTTTTGGAGACGAGATTATTTTTGGAGATTGTTGGCCTGATTTTTTTAGAGTTAGGCATTCGGCGAATTTCGAGGGCAAATTCCATTGTTAGTGGGGAAGTGTAACAATCCGCGTAATTTTGGACTATTGTATTTTATTTCTGGAAAATGGAGGAAAATAAAGTTTTTGATAAAATTATTTTTATTGCTCAAATATGTTGAATATTATTTTTAAAGGCGAGAATTTCAAACGGTTTCGAAAACGGAGTTAAAACGGATTTTAAAATGATTTTTAAATGTTTAACTCTTGGAGTTGTTTTGACTTCCAACTCTTCATTTATTTGCCTTATTTAAAGGAGTCTTTTGGATTTCAACCCTTCATTTCTTTACATTATAAAAAGGAGTCGTGGGCAACCTTTTTAACCTACTTTTGGCACAAATTTTGGTAGCAAATATATTTTATATTCCTCTTCTTTTTATATACACATTGGCCCTTGAGATTTGTGAGTTCCAACCTTAGATTAGGGGCTATGTTTGAGGAGGTTCTTGGAGAAGATTTTGTAGATATTTTGTGTTGATCTTGAGTATGTGATCATTGGTTTCTCATCGTGGTTTGAGGTATGGGGTTTTACACAATATGCTCCTTAAATCTCGCGAGTGTCTATTCCGTTGAATTCTTCTTAATTGAACTCATGTTTTGAATTGATAAATTCCTTGAAATATGGAAAATAATTGTTGAAATTATTTTGATTCATGCTGTTGAGCACGTTGTCATGAGATTTTAATATGGCATGGATGTTGGGCACCCACCAAAATTCCTGTTTCCCGGACTATGGCTTGATAAAGCATATACGGATGTGGTGAGGCCTGGTGACCCGGTTAAAGTGTTGTTGAGAAATTATATTGATAAATGCTTTGAGATTTGCATTTCGATTTGAATATTCGTTCTCATGTTGTTACGTTTTATTCACCGTTAATATATTTGTTGAGCATCTTTCCTGTCGTATTGTGTACTTCCCCATATTTTCTTTTAGTGGCAGGTTAGCGCGAATTTTGGGGCGCTATGGAGATTTATTTTAGCGAGGATTGTTTGGGAAAGATTTGTATTATTTCGATGTATAGAGCTTTGGAGATGTACTTTAGTTATATTTATTCGAGTTAGATAGTTGTAATTTTAATTCGAGAGACTTGCTGTAATTGTAGAGATTGAGATTAGTGGATTTATATTATTGTGGGTTTATTTAGATGCTCTATACCTTGTCACTTGTGGATTCGGATTTATTTTATCGCATTAGCGCTCCATTCGCTCTCCCCGGGCCGGCGGGCGGGGTGTTACAGGCCCTATAAATCCCGTTGTGGAATCCCAAGTGATCGACATCCCAGCCTATTTTAATCTACTGCTTGGACGACCGTTGCTCCACAACATCAAAGAGGTGTCCTCTTCCCTTCATCAGAAGTTGAAATTCTTTACCAACGAACAAGTTATCACCATCTTGGGAGACAACAATAACACAGGGAATGCAGGAACCAGTAATTCGGTACTTGAGATACAACACAGGGTGAACGATATGCTGCTATCAGATTTCCAAGTCGAACCGCTCCTACCCCCAGCTGGGGACGACTTTAAAGACAGGGTTTATCCAGAATATGATCCCCATAGAAATTTTAATGTAATCCAGATGTTTAAGAACATGCACTTCATGCCGGGACTTGGTCTAGGACAAAGACAACAAGGGATAACTAAACCTATTGTGTTGAAGAAAGCCTTCCCTCCCTGTGTTTTGGGCTATCAGCCATCAGAAGAAGAGCTCACATTGATCCTCCAGCCTCGATTCAAGAGAAAGTTGGAATGCGCCAGAACTATCTCAAAAGATTCAACGGAAAGGGAAAAGATTTCCCCTTCTGCGGCTTCCCTGAAACTAGGTACGACTATGTAGACAAGAGGATGAAACCAGGAATGGAGATCTTCTTTCAAGACAACTACCCATGGGTCGAGAGTCCCCAACACTACATACAACCACTCATTGGAGATACCATAGCTGATATCAAGGGTTCTGAAGACAGCGACTCCAAGGATTACTTCAATCTGCAAACATTAGGACTGGCACTCTGCATGATCCACTCAGGGGCTACATCACCAAATCCATCCTGCCCGATCAAAGATAATGATACGCCTCTTCTCAACTGGCACGCTGCACCTGTACCACCTGCTAATCTCCAACCTAATCCTAATATTTACCCCATTTCCCCTTTTATTACTACTCCTAACTTTGATGTAACCGAGACCTCCTTTTATAAGGTTCTCAATGCTATTTTTCCTATCATTGAAATAAAAGAAGATTTTGAGTATCTTGATGTGCCTTATATTAACTGTCTTGATTCTAATCAAACTCTTAATGATGATGACTTTGCAAATGAATAATTCTTTGAGAAGAGTGCGCTTGCGTTCAAATAAGGAAGTTATTTAATTAAACACAGTTTTCACCACTTAAGTCCTAAACATGCATCTATATGAGATTAAATATGAAGATGAAACATGCAAGAACACATATGTGAGGAAAAATCCCCAACGGGGAAAAACCTTTTATTTTTACAATAATTTTTATAAGAAAACGGCTTACAACGGATTACAATGAAAATACAGTGACACAGAAATACCCTCGGGTGTCGGTTCTGTTGTCGGCGGCTGGAACAATCCCTTTCCAGTAGGGCAGCAGTGACGAAGAGAACGGCTTCCTCACAAATTACTCCAGATGAGTAAATGATCTTCTTGAAGGTTTAAAGATTCACACACATATATGGGAATGGTTTTGTGAATCAAAAAGGTTTAAAAAACCTTAAAAGGTGAAGTCTTATTCTGGGCTGTTTTTCGTAGAAGTTAAGATTGCAGAAAGACTTGAAAAAACGTGTAGAAGGAGATCAGATATTTATACAAAAATCGAGGCGGTGGCTCGTTCGAACGAGATAGCATGTCGCTCGAATGAAGGACAGAAGTCATTCGAACGACATCACGCGACATGTCTATCTCGCGCGAATGACTTTCAAAGTCGCTCGAGCGATCTCGTCGATCGAGGCCATTCGCTTCTACACTTAGAAAAATTATGTTTTTGATAAAAAAATTAATCCAAAATTCAAAAATAATTTTCAAAAACAATTCCAAAATATTTATGCAAATATTTAAAGTTCCAATAAAACATTTTACTGATAGAGCGTAGTGGAGTAGTGGGAATGAGCTGAGCATCACGTTGCATGTAGCATGATGCACGTGAAGAAAGTGGATGCAATGAATTCGAATGCAGGCCGTCGAGGATGATCGTGTTGATGTGCCGAATGTTGCGGTATCAGACATATGAACTGTGATCTAGGAAAAATAGAAAAATCCTAGATTCTACCCCGGACATTTATAAAATTATGTCCTTACATTCTTACCTGATCTAAATAAGGTTAATAACAAACAACATAATCGCGTTCAAGTTAATGAAGATAAAACTATTGTTATTAATCTCGATTCCAATATCCAAATGCGCAAGATTAGGATAGGGGCTACCCTTGATGAGCATGAGCGTGCACAACTTGAAGCACTGTTGAAGGAGTTTGTGGATGTCTTTGCCTAGTCCTACGATGATATGCCTAGCATTGATCCTGAGATAGCACATCATGATATTTTGACTCTCTCGGAATGCAAACATGTCAAACATAAGCTGTGAAAACTCCGTACCGAATACTCACTTAAAGTAATGGAAGAAGTAGTCAAGCAATTGATTGTGGGTTTCTTCCGAGTAATTGAGTATCCCCATATGGCTAGCCAATATTGTATCCGTACCTAAATCAGGAGGGAAAGTTCGCATGTGTGTTGACTATCGAGACTTGAACAAGGCCTCTCCGAAGGATGATTACCCATTACCCAACATCGACATGATCGTGGATAACACAGCCAGTCACGCTCTCAAGTCAGTCATTGAAGGGTTTTCCAGGTATAACCAGCTCAATATGCACCCTGATCATCAAGAAAAAACCACATTCATCACCCCTTTGGAAGCTTTTTGCTACACTGTCATGCCATTCGGTCTCAAAAAAGCAGGGGCTACCTACCAAAGGGCCACCACAACCATTTTACATGATCTAATACACAAGGAGTTCAAGGTTTATGTGGATGATATGATTATTAACTCTAAAACTAGGGAAGGTTATGTTCCTGCTCTCCGAAAATTATTTGAACGACTGCGACAGTAGCACATGCGGCTTAAACCACAGAAGTGTGTCTTCGGTGTCACCAAAGGAAAACTCCTGGGATTCATGGTCAGTGAGAAAGGAATAGAAGGAGACCCTACTAAACTAAAAGCCATACTTTAGATGCCGTCACCTCGAATGGAGAAAGGAGTCCGAGGAATCCTTAGGAAATTACAGTACATCAGCAGGTTCATCAGCCAGTTGACTTCCATCTATGAACCCATCTTTAAAATACTCCGAAAAGATTCAACCAAAGCCTGGAATGAAGCTTGCTAAGAATCCTTCGACCGAATCAAGCAATACATAACCCAACCTCCAGTGCTTATTCCACCACAACCTGGCATTCCCTTACTTCTATACTTAACTGTGACTGGTACTGCAGTCGGAGCTTTACTAGCCCAGTACCTTAAAAAGACTCGCAAGCAGAAAGCCATCAACTATGCCAGTCAAAAATTGGTCGGTTATGAAGTTAACTACACCGCCTTGGAAAAAGCATGCGTCGCTTTTATCTGGGTTACCCAAAAGTTACATCACTACATGCTCACCTTCCCCATCAGACTCATATCCCTCATGGATCCCATTAAATACCTACTTGAGAAGCTTTCTCTGTCCATTCGAATGGCTTGATGGTTAATGCTCCTAGATGAGTTTGATATTACCTATGTCACGCAAAAGGCCATGAAAGGAAGATCCATGTCTAACTACCTTGCAGACTACCCTATGGAAGAAACCGATGCCTGGATCTTCGAGTTCCCTAATGAGAATATCCTCTGT
Organism: Sambucus nigra; assembly: GCA_949130495.1. Classification (NCBI taxonomy): domain Eukaryota; kingdom Viridiplantae; phylum Streptophyta; class Magnoliopsida; order Dipsacales; family Adoxaceae; genus Sambucus; species Sambucus nigra. Next base: position 765,607,656 of record OX422209.1, on the reverse strand, counting down.
GACTCCTAAGAAGATCTTTAATGGAAAATATTCTTTAACAGCGTTGCCAACAAGAAGCGATATGGCGTTGGGATCCTCCTAATTGACCTTGATGACTACCACACTCCCATCGCCATCAAATTGGATTTCCCCTACACTAATAACATAATGGAATACGAGGCATGCACAGTAGGCCTCAAAGTTGTTCTCAAGAAAGGAATTCGATACCTCGACGTCTACGGGGATTCAACCCTCATTATCGGCCAAATACTCAGGAAATGGAAAGTCAAGGACGAGAAACTCTTACCCTTCTATTCCCACTTTAAAGAGCTAGCCTCCCAATTTTAAGAAATCACCTTACACTACCTACTCCGAGCAAAGAACAACCTAGATAATGCCCTTTCTACCTTAGCCTCCATGATTGACATACCCGAAGGATTGACCATGGCCCCCTTACTTGTCCAGAAACAAGACAAACCAACCCACTACTACCACATCATGCTCTTACCAGATGAAGAACCCGAAATAACTGACTGTTGGTACTACGACATATAGCGCCTCCTCAAGTATGGTAGGTACCCCCAAGGATCTGACACGAAAAATTGAGCAACTCTCTGCAGACTGGCCACCCAATACATTGTCTGTGATAAAGCAATATTCAAGAGAAACTTTGATGGAACCCATTTACACTACCTCGCAGGGGATGACATTGAAGAAATGATGCGGAAAATCCACAGTGGGTTATGTGAACCCCACATGAACGACCATATGCTCGCCAAAAAGATCATCTGAGAGGGATACTACTGGACTAACATGGTTCAGGACTGCACGACCTATGTTTGAAGATGTCTCAAATGCCAATAGTTCTCCAACCTACAGTATCTGCCTCCGTGAGAATTGTACAACATGACTTCTCCCTGGCCGTTCTCTACATGGGGGATCGACATCATAGGGAAAGTTACACCAAAGGCATCAAATGGGCATGAGTTCATCCTAGTTGCCATTGACTTCTTCACTAAATGGGTCGAAGCCGAGTCATACACAATGTTGAATGCTAAGAAGGTGGCCAGATTCATCAAGAAAAAAAGCATCTACCGATATGGGGTCCCACACGAGCTGGTATCAGATAATGGGTTGCACTTCGAAGCAAAAGTTACAGAAGTAGTAGATGAGAACTCCTCGTAGGTAGGATAAACCTCATCTGACCCGAAGCGAAAGACGTGATCCTTGGGATACCAAAATTCTAAGGCTGCCATCAGCATGTTCCATGCTATGGGTCGGTTATTTTACTGTCGACATTATAGGACCACATCACCTCTAAGGACTCAAGGTAATTAGTGAACTCAATGCTACCTGGAAGAGCCATTTTTGTAAGAACTAAGAAGAAAACAAGGATGTGAAGAAGAAAGGAGATGAAAGTGTGAGGAGAAAAGCCTCATCCACACCCCCTTTTATAGTAGAAAATTTACAAAAATCGAATCAGGACTTACCCCACCAAGTACCAAGCAATCTAAGCAAGTATGATCAAAGTCTTGGGTTGATTGGACTGGACTAGTATGCCGATAGGCAGGGAAAGGGTCATGTCGATCGGCAACACCTTATTTTTGGGAAGTTTCTCCTTTTCCTATTTTGTTAGAAGTCAAGAGAAAAGTAAAAATCAACAAAACTTAACAAAAATAAATTTTTTCTGGATTCCTGTTATACCTATACTCATGTTTATACGTATCTCATTCATTCCATCCTCAAATTAATTTTCAAAAAATTCTCTTTTACGATCTCAACAGTAAAATAAAAGAGAATGTGCATTTAATCACCAAGACAAAAAGAATTAACAAATATTCATTCATTTGCATAGATATTCCTTATTTTTATTACATTAAAATTTTGCAGGAAAAGTAACAAAAACAACAACGGGACTCATCCCGAACCCAATTTCTCTCTTCTCTCTCTTTCTTGTCTCTCCCTATCCCCTCTCCCTGCGGCGTGCTCTCTTCCCCTGCAGCGAGATGATGTGCCTTCGCTACCAGAGCTCGACCCTTCCTCTGACAAAGTTGATGGCACTAGGCAAGAAGGAGCAGGAACCACCTCTCGAATATGAGCAACCGCCGAGGATATCCAGTCCCTGATGTCCTTTAACCAGGTAGTTGAAATAGTGATGTGATGAAAAAGAATAAGAAAGATCAAATTAGTCAAATATAAGAAACAAAAATAAAAAATAAAAAAAGATGCAAGATATATCGTCGATCTAAGGACATCCTCCGTCAGGCCTAACTCCTCCGAGTCCATCGTATGAGGGCGATGCTGTAAATACACCGGCCCCCCATCAGCTCGTCTGAGGTTATAACTGGGGGAATGCAATTGTACAAAGGAAGGTTGATTAAGTGCGAAAAGTAGCGCGTGTAAAGACGCTAGTCGTTGTTTTTGTTTCGCCAACTCAATACAAAAACCTAAGTTACAACTACACTTGCGGGGCAAGTAGAGCGGTAAGTCGGGTATCGAGAATCCACAGGGACAAGTTGTTAGAATTTATAAGGTTTAATATTCCGAAATAAAAGTGTAAAAGGTGAATTACAAACTAAAAGAAAAGATGCATGAAAGGGAAAGATTAATCTAGGCGAGGGAAATTAAACTAAATTAATAAAGAGAATAAAAACTATAGGTTGCGTCGAATATCCCTCACCCGAGTTAATTAGTATAAAATGGTTACATGGGTCGACGAATTATTACAAATGTGTCTCGTTTCGACAGTTAATTAAATCAAGGGTTGTTGCGCCCTAAATCATCATAAAAGCCTAATAAGATTTTGGCGTTAACAAATATCTCGAAAATTACGCGCGAAAGGTCGTAAGCACGGGACATACATGATATGCCCCGTCAAATCTCCTAGGCGTAATAACTGGGACAACACACCCGAAATAGACCCGTAAACACCATCACCAAAGCAAAACAACCAAATCAACCCTAGGTGAGTTCAATCCAAGACAACCTAAACTAAATTAGCCACTAAGCATGATAAACAACATAAATAAAAGCACCTAATTAAATTACACTACAATTTATCTAAGCAAGAAATAAATGGAAAGCATGGAAATATAGGTTACAAAGCTTGAGAACAAAAATGGACATTACATTAATGGAGAAGAACATGAATAGTGATACTTACATACACAAATGGGTGTAAACCCAAAGAGAAGAGAGGAGAGGGAAGCTCCGCAAAGAATCCCCAAAAACTAACCTAAAAATGAAATATATCTCCAAAGAAATGCCCCTAACACTCTATTTATACCCCAAAATAAACCCCAAACAAAACCAAGCCAAAAAACCCAAAATAAGTCAATTTTCGTCCATATCTGATGGGACCGGTCGACCGCACTTTTGGAATTTTCCTTGGGCTGGAGACAGCCCACTTTTCCACTTTGAACCAATTTTGACGCGTTGCACGGAAACGGCCATAACTCCCTCATACAGAATCGAAATGAGGCGTGGTTAGAACCGACGCGAAGATAATTCAATTCTCTACATGATTCTGTTTTGAAATACTCCAAATTCTACAGTATGAAATTTCCAAAATGCCCTTGAAGTAGAAGAAAATACCGAAACCTTCCAGAAATGGGCATAACTTCCACATACGGAGTCAGAATGGCGCACGATCAGTGGCCACGGAAGGATAATTTGATGATCTACATGTTGGTAACTTCATTCCATAAAAAATAGTGAGTTTGAAAAGACCAAATTTCCCTTTAAGTAGCATTCGACGATGGAACTTCTCTGAAATGCAACCGAACCTCACTTTTAGCATTCCAATACCTACAAAAGCACAATTAACCCCTACAAAGCATGTATATATCCAAATCCAAGGTTGTCTGGTTAATGAGCATAATTATAGGTATTTAGGATCGTAAAAGCGCTAGAATGCATAAAGATAATGGGCGGAAATATACAATATTCTATACGAATCAAAGGTCCCGACGTCATCACTGTCGTCGTCGATGTAGCAACACCGCTATGAGAGGACCTCGCCTGCCTGCTCGAACTCGCCCTATGGAGAGGCATCACATCATATATGTTGGGAGGCATCAACAAACTCGAGATGAATTCCATGTAATCGTACATTTTATCCACATCAGTGTACAGGGAGTACAACTCTCCCATCATCGCCGCCACCAGGGCATCCTCTGACATCTCCCTCACCAGCCTCATGAGCATAGGGGGTTGTACTGGAGGTACCGCAACCTCTTCCTTAAAAATCTGTCGAACTACTCTCTCCAAGGTACCTGGAGTAGCCGAACTCAGCAGGCACCGCATCTGCGCATGTCCCCCAGTCACCCTGATATGCTAAATAGCCATCCCCCAGGGGTAGAAGGTCACCTGCAAAGCCCCAGCAAATATAAAGGATCATGTTGATACAAAAATTAGTCTACTAACGTGGATTAATTATATAAAGACATGTATCATCCTACTTGGTAGAATTCCAAGACAATGCATATTACCGAGCTACTCAATATGCCAACCTACTAGGATGACCAACCAACTTTGCAAATCAACTTACTGGGAAACCAAGCAACTCACAGGAAGACTAAGTAACTGGGGTAATTAAATGCTAACAGTTTTATAGTCATTTCTTACTACGTACAGATGTAAATGCATAATCGATAAAGGCATTTCATCCTTTCACATTGACAGCCTATGCGATATAAATACATTGTAATATCCTCACAGCAGGGCAATTAAAACTAAAGCAAGGCACCCAGTAATGCTGACCAGTGGACGTAGGCCATTTCCCTAAGGCTGAACCACTTTAAAAATCTCTCTTGTCTTATTTTCTTTAATCATATTTATCTGTGAATAATTAATTAGATCAAAACTAGTTTTTTACATCAACACATTGGGGTCGTTTGTGGGAAGCGTCTATATAAAGAGTTTTTCCCAAAAATCATCAAAAAATGGCTGATATTCTAAAATCCAACAATATTATGAGAATCCTCCCAATCCTTCATCACCTCCAAACGCGAATAATTTTACAAGAATCTTAGCTAGCCATAGGACAAGAGACGATACGACAGTTGGCTCTAACTTTTCAAAATGGCGTACCTGCCCAGTCAGGCCTAAGAAGCATGAATCCACCACCTTCGCGGCACATTGGACCATGATCGAGGCATACTGAAGTCAGTTATTCTAGGAATTCAAGAGATTCATCCTATTGTCCTGGGGCAACCTCTTCTGTAAGGAATCTGGATTCTTAGGAAGGTACCACTCTGACTCCAGAGAGACCAAGTGCTCTAAAAAGATTGAGCAGAGCCTATCCCTTCAACCGTTTGGGCCCCAGGGGGAATATAAATCCTCCTTGGGTTACGTCGAGACATACTCAATGACCAAATGATTTAAGGGAAGGCACAACCCGATCACATCCAAATCCAAGACTTGTTGCTCGTAGAGAAAGATCCCAAGAGGAAAGATTTGCATGATCAATTGCCCAAAAGGAGAAGGCTGATACTAATAGGTCAGGTGTTGGAAATGAAGCATGGAAGGGATGTATTCAGAGTTTGGAAGACAGGTTGGGAGAAATGGATAAGGCCAAGAACCCTCTCCAAAGAACCTTTATCAAAGGATCTCCATTCGTACAAGCCATTGTGGATTTTCCCACACCAGGAAAGTTCAAGGCTCCTATTGTCACACCGAAGTACGAAAGAAAAATAGATCCTATCCTCCACATAGATCAGTACCAAGCTGCAGTAGACATTTACGCGTTTTAAATGAAATGAGATGTAGGGCGTTCTCAGGGATCATTACTGGATCTACTAAGATATGGTACAACAACCTTCCTCGGGGGCAGATTGTAACCTTACACCAACTAGAAGAGCTCTTTATAGGTAATTTCTATTTTGGTGCAAAGCCAGTTAAAAGGGTAGCCCATCTATTGAGCGTTAGGCAGAAAGAAGGTGAAAGTACCAGAGACTACATCACTCGTTTCAACAATGAGAAAATGGAGATCATAGACTATGAAGAGAAGACAACCATCACAGCTCTTATGAGTGGTATTTTGCCAGATAAATTGTATTATACCTTGGCTAAATATCCCCCAAAATCTATAGTAGAGTTAATGGCCAAAGTAGTAAAAATCATGAATGCCAAAGAGGCTTTGGCTGCGAAGAATAATACTGAGGCGGGGGCGGAGACTAAAGATGAAGGCAAGTCAGAAAAGAAAGAGCACGAGAATAACGGCGGGAATAAGAATTCAAAGGTTAAGGAAATAATAGATCATTTAATGAAGTATACAAACTACACTCCCTTGAACGTGGACATAAATCACGTTTTAGAGGAAATCAAGAACAATGAGGAGTTGAATTGGCCAGAAAAGCTAAAGGCAGCCCCTGAGAGGAGGGATAAATCCAGATATTATGAGTTCCATAAAGATCATGGCCACACAACCAAGCAGTTTATTTCTCTCCAAAATAAGATAGAGGAACTCATTAGACTAGGAAAACTAAATAAGTTCGTTGATCATCAGATTGGTGGGAAGGCTAACAATAGAGGTCAACAGAGATCCAAATATCCTTACTGACCAAGAGAAGATAAGAGAAGGGATCATGAAAATGATCCTGACCTCCCAAAAATGCCAAGACAACCTGAATGTGAGATATTTTTTATTCGCTTCGGTTCATTTGATTATAAGACGAATACAGGTGGAGATGCAGGAGCAGGAGATCATACCGCTGAAAGGAAAGCTTACCTCAATGAGGCTTAAGCTTGTTCCTACATACATCTAATAAATCTAGCCGAAGAAGATCGCCCGAGGAAGGTGAACAAAGATAAGTTGGTTATCAACTTTTCCAAGAATGATTTGGACGAAGTCTTATATCCTCGTGATGTTCCCCTAGTGATCAAAATGAGGAAGAAATATATAATAATGTCAAAGGTATTGGTGGATAACGGTAGCTCAGAGGATATCATATTCTACCCTTGTTTCGATAGTTTGAATTTAACACTCAGTATGTTGGAGCCTTATCATAGGTCCCTGATTGGATTTTCTGGAGATAAGGTTCTTCCACTTAGAACTATCAAGATTGATATGTTGATCGTTACCTGGTCAGCTAGCCGAACAGAGAAGGTGAGTTTCTTTGTGATGGATAAGAATGTCCCTAAAAAAGTTCGAGCCCGTCCTCTCTACAGTACATCAGTGTTTGAAGTTCCTAACCAATTTTGGAGTTGGGGTTGTAAAGGGAGATCAAAAAGTAGCTCGGGAATGCTACTACTACTCCATCTTGCAAGAAGAATTAGGGGATGCTAAGAAGAAAAAAACCACTTATTAGGTGAACATGTCTAATGAGTCCGAGATATAAACCTTGGACCCAAGGGATGAAACGGAGCTCGTTAAAGGCCAGGTCATGGAGACAACCGAAAGTATTATTCTGGATGATGAGAAACCAGAAAGAACAACTCAGATCGGCGCTTCACTTGATCCAGTACTGAAACAGGAGTTGGTAATATTTTTTAGGCAAAGAAAATAGGTATTTGCATGGAGTCATGAGGACATGCTGGGTATAGACCCAAATTTCTTATGCTACGAGCTTAACGTCAATAAAGAGATCAAGCCGATGAAGAAAAGGAGAAGAGTTTTTAGCCTGGAGAAGAACCAGGCTATACAAGAAGAGGTGGAAAAGCTTTAAAAATATTCTTTCATTGAGGATGTAAAATATCCTGACTGGTTGGCCAATGTTGTGATGGTCAAAAAGAAGAAGAATAAGTGGAGGATGTGCGTGGACTTCACATGTTTGAATAAATCTTGCCCAAAGGATCATTTTCCTTTGCCCATAATAGATCAGTTGGTGGATGCAACTTCAGTACATGAGCTGCTGAGATTCATGGATGTCTATTCTGGATACAATCAGATTAAAATAAATCCAGAAGATAGGGAAAGTACCTCTTTCATTACTCCCCGAGGAACATATTGTTATAATGTTATGCCTTTTGGTCTTAAAAATGCAGGTGTTACTTATCAGCGGCTGGTAAACAAAGTATTTACAGAGGAGATTGACAAAAATATGGAAGTATATGTTGATGACATGTTGACTAAAAGTAAGAAAGCTGTCGATCATATAACTGATTTGAGCCAAACATTTAATCAAGTGGAGAAAATCAGATGAAGTTGAACCCGACCAAGTGCATTTTTGGTGTGCATGAAGGGATGTTCCTCGGATACTTATGAACCAAATAGGTATCGAAGAAAATCCTGACAAGATAAAAGCATTGCTGAAGTTACAATCCTCGACCACCAAGAAGGAAGTGCAGAGCCTTACTGGGTGTGTAGCAGCTCTCAACAGGTTTATCTCCTAAGCAACTGACAGATGTCTTCCATTCTTTAAGGTGCTTAGAAAGACCCTTGAGTGGAACGACGAATGCGAGAAGGCATTTTTAGGGCTGAAGAGATACTTGGGGACACCTCCTTTATTGTCCAGGCTGGTGACAGGGGAAAATATATACTTATACTTAGCTGTCTCAGAAAATGCAGTCAGTTCTGACTTGATAAGAGTAGAACATGGAGTGAAAAAGCCAATTTATTATACCAGTAAATCATTCCAGGGAGCAGAAATCAGGTACCCCAAACTGGAGGAATTGGCATTAGTGTTGATTGAAGCAAGCAGAAGAATGAAACCATATTTTCAAGACCATACTATAGTGGTATACACAAACATGACACTGAGACAGGCTTTACATAAGACAGAAAAGTTTGGAAGGTTAATGTATTGGGCAGTGGGAGTATGAAATTATCTATGAGCCAAGGTCTTCTCTCAAAGGCCAAACAGTGGCGAATTTTATTGCTGAGTTTACTTATTCTAAAGTCCCTGATCAATAAGGGGACAATTCATAGCAACTTAAGGAGGCCAGGGGATCTACTGAAAATACCCCATAACTACCACCAGCAGAATTGACAGAAGAGGTGGCAACCGACCAACCAGAATATTCTGGTAAGGTGCAGGAGATGAGAAAGAAGTATGAGGAGGTAAAAGACAAGATATTCCATCAAGGTATTTTATCTGACCAAGGGTTTGATGATGATATTCCCATATGGAATTTGTATGTTGATGGTTCTTTATGTGTAACAGGTTGTGTGGCTGGCATTATTCTCAATAGTCTAGATGGGATAGACATTGAATAAGCTCTACGATTCCATTTTCAAGCCTCCAACAACGAAGTTGAATACGAGGCTATGATTATGGGCCTGAACTTAGCTAAATCACTGAATGCAGAGCAAGTGGTGGTATACAGTGACTCGCAGTTGGTGGTGAATCAGATGCTAAGTCTTTATGCAGCTAAAGGGGAATTTATGTCGAGATATTTAGCCAAGGCTTTGGATATTATAGATAGTTTAGCAACTGTTCAGATGGTTAGAATTCATAGATTGGAGAATGCAAGAGCAGATGCACTTGCTCGGTTAACGTCGGCCACTCGTACCGAGCTACTAAGAACAATCCCCGTTAAACTGCTTTCTAGTAGAAGCATTGATGAAGACCTGATGGTGAATTTTATCGCATTGGATATGGGACCATATTGGATGGATCCCATCAAAGCTTATATTTAAGAAGGGATTTTACCATCCGACCCACTTGCACCCAAGAGGCTGAAGTACAGGGTTGCCAGATATGTTTTGAATAACGGAGTTCTGTACAGGAGAGGATTGATAGCTGGTTTGCAACGGTGTGTTCACCCATCCGAATTTAAAGGCTTAATAGAGGAAGTCCATGAAGGGTCTTGTGGAGCTCACGTAGTAGGAAGAAATCTATAACATAGAATGAGTACACAGGGGTACTACTGGCCAATGCACGCGGATTATACGGCTTATTCTAAAAAATGTGATAAGTGCCAGAGATTTTCTAGTATATGAAGAAATGCATAGGCATTGCTAATACCAATCACTTCACCTTGACCATTTGTTATGTGGGGAATAGACTTGGTCGGGCCTCTACCAACCACCCAAGGAAGATTCAAAATTTAGTGGTAGCTGTTAATTACTTCACGATGTGGGTGGAAGTTGAACCTCTCATAGATATGGCCTATGAAAGGGTCTATCAATTTATTTGGAAGAATATCATTTGCCGATATGGTTTGCCCCACGCCTTTATCACATACCATAGTACCCAGTTCGATAATGATGAGTTTGCAGTGTACTATTTTCAATCCAACGTTCAAAAAGTCCATTCTGCTCTAGGCCATCCTCAAAGTAATGGACAAATAAAGGTGACGAACAGAAGTCTACTGAATGGATTGAAGAAGAGATTAGATGATGCCAAGGGGAACTGGATCAACGAGCTACAATCAGTGTTATGGGCTTACCGAATAACTCCCTGAACAAAAACTGGAGAGACACCATACATGCTGGATTTTGGAAGTGAAGCAGTGATACCTGCTGAACTGGAATTACCTACTCATAGGGTGCTCAACTTTAATTCTCCCATAAGTGATTTGATGATAAGGTTAGATTTGGACATGCTAGAAGAAGTTCGAGAAGATGCAGTAATCAGAAATGCAACATACCAGCAAACGACCGCCTTGTTCAATAACAAGAGGGTGAAGAAGAGTGATCTAAAATAAGGCGATTATGTTTTGAAGAAGGTCATTCAGAAATATAACAAGCTTGATGCTAATTGGCATGGGCCCTATCGCATCACATCAGTTGTCCGACCAGGTACCTATAGAATAGAAACTCTAAAAGGGGAGGAATTCAAGAATGCATGGAATGCAGAGCACCTGAGAAAGTACTACCAATGATGTAATAGTCAATGTACTCAATTCTTTCAATATGAATGAAAAAGACGGTTCCCCAATTTGATTGTTTTTTCGGAGTACTAGTGCTACACACTACACTACAACATTTGAAAAATCAAAAACCAGCTAACAAGTTGGTCGACATCAGCAACAACCAACTTCAAAGTTGGTCGGTATCAACAACCGCCATCTATAATGTTGGTCGGCATCAATAAAGACACCAATAATGTTGGTCGTCGACATACGAAGACAATCGATCAAGGAAACACTATAAGTTCTAAATGCTTGATTAAAAAAATGGGTGACGAAAAAGGCACCTAAACTGGGCAAGAAGTTGGATAAAAATCCACTGCCTGGGAACCAAGGAAACTAATTATCTAAACATATAGATATATTAGTGAGAGCCATGGTGAAAATTGGGTGATCAAAAGATCACTAAAATTAGGCAAGAACATGGGATAAATATTCCATGGCCTAGGAACTTTTGGGTGATGAAAAGATCACTAGAACTGGGCAAGAACATGGGACAAATGTTCCATTGCCTAAGCACCACAATAAAGTGACAGTTATCAATTCATACTCAGAGATCCAGAAATTCAAAGATTAATCAGAAAAGTGATCCATCATTTTTATTAGAAAATTTTAATCTAATACTATATTATTGATCTAATGATATGTGCAAAAATTGATAGAACAAAAGTTACAAAATTGCTCTATTTCTATTTCCAAACAGCAAAAATACAAAAGTTAATTTTCTTTATTAAATAACAACTATTACTAACAAAATACAAAAAGATTATTCTATTGGTCTTTTTCCTTCCGATTTTGATACAGGATCCATTCCAGCTAGAGGATCATCTAAAGCATAAGGATAATTGATGAAATTTAAGTTCTGGAGCATTCTGTGTTACTAGAACTTGGTCCGTCTAACAAATAAGGAGGTCGGGCGATCTCAAACTCTTCATGAAATTCATAATCACCCAAGTACTTTGTAATCAAGCATTGAGGAATAGGTTGAACTGGGATCCAATCAACATCTAGTTTGAAAGGAGGCTCTGGAATGTTAAGAAGTCCAAGTTCATACCAGTACCACAGTTCACTCTTTTTATCAACCTTCAATACAATGAGAACATTTTGCAAACCCCATTTGTATCCATCATTGTTTGACTGCATCAATCTGGCATCAAGATGGTCTAAGGCTTCGTTGTACCCCCATCTAAAATTCTCTTGGTTGCTTGTGAAATTGACAGGTTAATCGTTCAACATGGTGACGTAGTCTTTTCACTACATTTTCTTTATTCTGTACCAAAGAACTCTGAGTGGATAATTATTCAGTAAGAGTTTGAACTTTCTGGGACATCTCTGCCAGACCTTGATTTTTAGCTTTCAATTGGGCAGCTTGATTTTCTAAGGCCTACCGCATTCTAGTCTCCTCAACAGTGGTCCGACCTGCTCTGGATCTACCCCGAGAAGTGGATGCGGGTCTGACTCTCTTCAAAGTCTCTAACTCCTCTCTTAATGAAGCATTTTTAGTTTCCAAAAAGGAAAAACCTTCATCGTTAACTGGGACTATAGCTCCAGAGGTAGATGCCGATTTTAACTACCCATCCTTTAGTAATTTAGTGATGGTCCTGTTCTCTTTAATCTCGAATTTTAGCACGCTCTCTCTCTCTCTTAATATGGGCATAAATGAAAGTATTATAGCCCCGATCAACGCTCAACTATTGGTATTTCTTCTTATACCCTCTATGTAAAAGAGCAGTGGCTTCATTGTGTTGATCCTGAAGTTCCTCTATCATTTCATAGTAAGCTACATTGTTCGCCACTGCTCAGTCAAGAATACATTTTAGATATTGATAAGCCTTTATTACTTGTTCGGAGTCACTTTGACCGAGGATTCCAATTATTTATTCTTCAAATAAGTCTACACGACCGGCCTTGAAATAGTCAGTGAACTTGTTCATCAACTCAGTGTCATGATAAGATAGCAATTCCATCCTGGCAACGACCTATCAAAGAAAAGTAAAGACAAATCAACAATAGAAATAATGAACAGCAGAGCAGAAGTCGAGATAATCAAAAAGTCAATTTTATTGATAAAGGTAAAGTGGGGTACAATCAAAGATACAAAAAAAAGAAAAAATAGAGGAAAGCAAAGTAAAACTGCCGAGCAACTCTACACCTTCTCCTTATTCTCCACAACCTTCTCAGTTACTTTGGTAGTAGAAACTGGGGGCTGAAGCTGTTCAGCAGAAGGAATTGGTTATTTTTATTTCTCGAAAGACTGCAGAGCTTGTTCAGAAGATGGTATTATCTGCTAAGGTTGCTCGGCGGACTGAGGAACAATAATAATAAGTGGTTTTTCTACCACCATTAAAGAAGACTCATCAGAACTAGCTTCATCTTCATCTTCTTCTCCAATGGCTGGAGGTGGACCATGGACATGTCTCTGAAATAGTTCAGAATCTTCATAAGTGTTTAACTCTTTCAGAGCTACCACCCATCCATCCCTAAAAAACTTCAAACCTGCGTACTCAATTTGAGCAAAGGCAGCAGCTAAAGCATTATTTCACCCTTTGTCCCAGCCAGAACTAAAGGAACCTTTCACAGCAGACTTCCTCTTCTTCCTCTCAGAGGAAAGGTTCTCACGAAGTTGGGCAGAAAGACCTTCAACAGACTTTGTCCTCTGCTTAGCTTCTTTCTTAAGTCATTCAGCCTCTTCCACACTATGTTCAGCTACCTTTTTGCTAGTTATGGCTGCCTTCAGCTTCTCCTCTACCTCCTTTGCCCTCTGGTCAGCTTCACAGGCAGTATCCTTAGCTTTTTGCTGAGCTTTTTTAGCATCCTTAATTTATTCTCCCATGAAACTCTATCAGCCTCATATTTTTATCGGGAGTCTTCCAAAGATTTAGATAAGTCGGTAAAGGCTTCTTCTACCTCATTGGAAGAAGAGGAAGCCTTGATAGCTTCATCCTTTTCCAAAATGTTATTGAAATACACCAAAAACTGAAAGACAAAGAGAAACTCACGTTAGTATATGAAAATAAAAAGAGGATATGAAATATCAAAGGAAAATAACACTTACTGATGCAATTCGTTGAGCGGCCAAGTCAAAAACTTTCCCCCGAGGAGCAGAGGTCTCAGCAGCTCTATGACCTAGAAGAGTTCCAGATCATATCAGTTTCCTGGCCAAACCAGGAGTAATGAATGTTGGTGGACCAACACTCAAAGAAGGTAACTTAAACCCAGCAGGTTGAGCAACAGCATCAATGGGCCTTTCAACAGGACCCCTTCTCAGTCTTTTCAAAGGGACAACCCCTTCAATCAAAGTTGCGGCCTCTTCAATCAAAGGTGTTGCCTCTTTTTTAGGGGAAGTGGGCTCATTGTTGATCTCCTTTACATACTTAGTTACCCCCCAGATGGAGCAACATCCTTTTTCTTAGCCCCTTCAGCTGGGGAATCTTCTTTCTTCTTTTTTGTCCCTTCAGCACCAGGGATAATTTTGGCAAAAAGATGAGGAACCTTCCTCTTCTTTGTCATCAGATCAGCAATGGCAGTACCCAAATTAGAGGAAGATTCTCTAACAAATGAAGAAGATGATGGACTTTTCTCAAGATCAATCACCAAAGTAGGTGAAGCAACATGCCGAGCAATAAAGGAGGAAGTGGTGTTCTTGTACTCCAACAAATAAGAAGCAGATCTCATGTGCTCCCCAGCAACTGATTGGTGAAGACCCCAGATAAACTTCAACTCCTTTATATTTATTTCACTTTATTTTAGGGATTTTCTTTTGCCATTAATTGCAAGTAAAATTGTAAAATAAAAACAAAAATCAGTAAGGCATTTTATCAAAAGAAAACAGAGAAAGTTTAAAAATAAAAGAACAACCTATCCCATTGCCATAAGGCGGACATCTGGGACCTTGGTATACATCATCTCCACTTAGTGCGGGGGTGTTTCCAATATTTCATCACAACCTCATGTTCTAAATAATCCCTGTTAGAATCAGGGAGGTTGACCACTAAGGCTCTATTAGCAAACCTAGCTTTTAAATAGAAAGTGGTATCACTAGTGACCCAAATGATTTCACGAATCCCTAGATGGGTTCCATATATTTGATTTAGCCTATGTACACCATTAACTACACTCCAAGTGTTTGGAACTACTCTTGCAGGTACAATATCAAAATATTGGCAAAATTCCAAACACAGGGGATTAGGCGGGAAAGAAAAACTACATTCAGCTACAAAAATGGAGGGAAACTAGTGTCCCTCCGCTAAAGAAAATAAATCACAAGGAAAGACAGGTTCTTCCAAAACAACCTAGGAGGGAATTTCAAAATAGGTTCCAAACTTATCCAATGATTCAATAGAATAAACTATGGTGACTAAAGCAAAGAAAGAAGGAAGAAGGAAAGAGTCTTATAGAAGGTTAAGGAATCAACAAAGACAGGTGACAGAAAGAACTTTCGTTAGAAAAAAATGAGAAAACAAGGACTCTGGAAACAAATATGGAAAAAGGTAGAAGACAATAAGATTTTACCGCTTTTATATATGCCTCCTCAAAAAACGAGAAAAGTAATGATTAAAAAAGGACGACAATTGTGTTTTCGACTGCCAATCAGAGGAAAAAGATGCAAATACCCAAGCGTTTGCCAGAATTCAAAATATTTACAAAATTGCCATTTTGCGCTCAAAGCTGTTATACAATGTAGAAAAATTTTACAAGTATGGGAGGTCTGTAATTAGCCAAGGCAGGGAAAATGTGCCCGAACAACTTTTAGAGTAAAATATTCCGCACTCTTGCATCAAGCTTCAAGTGTGAAATATTGGGGCTTCTGTTGATACAAAAATTAGTCAGCTGATGTGGATCAATTATATAAGGACATGTGTCATCCTATTTGGTACAATTCCAAGACAATGCATATTACTGATCTACTCAGCATGCCGACTTACTAGGAAGACCAACCAACTTTGGAGATCAACTTATTGGGAATACCAAGCTACTCACAGGGAGATTAAACGACTGGGCTAATTAAACGCCAACAGTTTACTATCATTTCTTACTATGTACAGATGTAAATGCCTAATTGATAAAGGCATTCCATCCTTTCACATTGATATCCTATGAGCTATAAATACATTGTAATATCCTCATAGCACGACAGTTGAAATTAAGGCAAGGCACCCAGTAAAATAGACCAGTGGACGTAGGCCATTTCCCTAAGGCTGAACCACTTTAAAGATATCTCTTGCCTTACTTTCTTTACTCATGTTTATCTCTGGTTAATTAATTAGATCACATCTAGCTTTTTACATCAACAGGTCAATATCAATGAAATATTATCAAAGAAAGAGAAAACAGTCTTACGATCAAAGAAGTCTTACCCTATCACTCGTCAGTCCATTCAAGACCTGATGCACCGTGTCCAAAGCTAAAGTCTTCTTCGACTGCCGATTGGACCTCCGCCACCGGTACATCCGACAGAAGTCCCCAACAAAGTCGTCCTTCAAAGAAATCAATTGGGTGTTCGACCCAATCACCTCATAGAACCACGTCTGCAAAAGAGCAAGTGTTAACATTCAAGAAACCAAAAAGAAGTGCATGAATGGAAAATGTGAATGCATAAAGGAAAGTGCACAATATAAATGTTACCTCCAGAAGATACGTGGCTCTAGTAAAAGTATGCTGGCAGCACCGGCTGAATGCATCTAAAGAATAGTAAAGGGTCACCAAATCAAGCTCCCCCAGTCATAGAAACGGATGTTCGAAAACATCCTCAAAAACAGTAAGAACCATAAGTGGACGACATCGCCACTCGTTGCCACCAAGAAACCCCCCAGCACCAACAGAATGAACAAACGGTCCATCTGTCTCACATGTATCCCATCACTCTCATCAATCCTCCTACATTGAAGAAAACTTTTTTTTTACATCCCCAGAGGAACCTCAAATCTGATCTTCATCCCCAGCGGAACCTAAAATATAATCTTCATCCCCAGCGGAGCTTCCAAAAAGTCATTCTCCCTAGCAATGTATTCAAGCGACACTCCCGATTATCCCTAGCTAATAATTCATCATTCCCCAATGGAATCCAATCTTTATCCCCCAGTGGAATACACCTATCTTGGGTCAGAATTGACCCCGATCTTAGATCGTTACCTGAGTTAGGTCAGAATTGACCTCGATCCTTGATCGTCACCTCTCTTGGGTCAGAATTGACCCCGGTCTCAGATCTTCACCTGAGTTAGGTCAGAATTGACCTCGGTCCTCAATCGTCACCTCTCTTGGGTCAAAATTGACCCCGGTCTTAGATTATCACCTGAGTTAGGTTAGAATTGGCCTCGATCCTCGATCGTCACCTCTCTTAGGTCAGAATTGATCTCGGTCTTGGATTGTCACCTTAGTTAGGTTAGAATTGACCTCGATCCTCGGTCGTCACCTCTCTTAGATCATAATTGACCTCGGTATTGGATCATCACCTTAGTTAGGTTAAAATTGTCCTCGGTCTATGGTCGTCACCTCTTCTTAGGTCAAAATTGACCCCAGTCTTGGATCATCACCTGAGTTAGGTGAGAATTGGCCTCGGTCCTCGGTCATCACCTCTCTTGGGTTAGAATTGACCTCGGTCTTGGATCGTCACCTGAGTTAGGTCAGAATTGGCCTCAGTCCTCGATCGTCACCTCTCTTAGGTCAGAATTGACCTCGGTCTCGGATCGTCACCTGAGTTAGGTCAGAATTGGCCTCAGTCCATGGTCGTCATCTCTCTAAGGTCAGAATTGACCTCGATCTTAGATCATCACCCTAGTTAGGTCAGAATTGATCTCGATCCTCGGTCATCACCTCCTCTTAGGTCAGAATGACCTCGATCTTGGATCTTTACCTCTCTTGGGTTAGAATTGACCTCGGTCCTCGGTCATCACCTTAGTTAGGTCAGAATTAACCTCGGTCCTTGGTTTTCAACTCTCTTAGTTCAGAATTAACCCCGATCTTGAATCGTCACCTCAGTTAGGTCATAATTGACCTTGGTCCTCGATTGTCACCTCTTCTTAGGTCATAATTGACCTCGGTCTTTGATCGTCACCTTAGTTAGGTCAAGATTAACCTCGATCCTCGATTGTCACCTCTCTTGGGTCAGAATTGACCTAGGTCTCGGTTGTCACCTCTCTTAGGTCAGAATTGACCTCGATCCTCGACCGTCACCTCTCTTCTAGGTCAGAATTTACCTCGACTCCCTGAATCGATCATTCGCACACCATAGGTCCACAGAGCTGACCTCCCTTCATCATGTGGTGTCTATTCGACTACTATCACTTATTCCAATCTCACCCGTTGAGGGGATCTTTAGACACCACATTCTAGGACCCCCTAAGTCCCTCCTTAGGTCCCTAGAACTTCCCCATTACACTACAAACCCTAGGTCTCCCTCCGATTACCAGTCTAGAGGTTGTCGGCCACCTATGGTCCCCATTTGACTCCGGCCAACTCTACCGTGAGTGGGAAAGATCTTTGAATCCTCAAAGGATTCCGAATAACGGCCCACCCCGTGCATGAAACGGCATAACGATTCAGACGAAAGGACCATTTTACTATCAAAAATCGATTCGGAGGTTATCGGGTGCTCCCAAGCCCCGAGTTGACCCCATTCAACTCCATTGTCAAAGAGAAAGATCTTTGAATATTGTAAGGGCACTGAAACCCCTTTCCAACTGTGACAACCCGAATATAATTATGACAAATTATGTTTAAATCATTATTAGCTTATGTGATATGAAAAATATGTTATTAGTATATATAATTTTAAATTATTATATTTTGTCTAATCCTACCTTTATAAAGCATCAAATATCGAATTAGTTACAAATGTGAGATTTTGAAGTTTTCAGTAGGAATGTTCATGTTTAAGACAAGTTTTGACCTTTATGAAATAACAATGGACTGGAGGTATAAACTAGATAGTTGTATACATATGAGTTAGGTTTGTAACACAATAAATGGTGCTTCAAACGGACATCCGAGTGAGAAGATGTCGTCTTTTTACGAACAGGGGGTAAAGTAGTCATTTAGCCTTAAATGACATTTTGTCTTATAGATGCCACATGTTATATTTTCATTGGACCAAGGGGGGTACCCTTATGCCGACTTATAACCCTTTAATTAAGCTCTTACTTCAACATATTTCAGCCATGGAAGAGTTTTAACCTAAGGAAATAGAATTTTGAAGTTTAGGAAGAAGGGGTGAGGAGAAATTGAAGAAAAATTCATAAAAAATTACGTAAAAGCCCCTAAGGTAATTCCACCCATGAATCTTGTTATTTTTATTTTATTTATATTTTATATGATATAGATACTTGATTGTTTATTGACATTTCATGCTTGTGTGCATATGTATGGATATATGCAAGTTTAAACAAACTTGAATGTGTAAACACTTGAAATTGCTTCATTTAGAAACCTTGTGTATTCAAACTTCCATATCTTTTTTTATAGTTACTGTAATTAATTGATTCCAATTGGAGATTAAAATAGACTCATATATGTATATCATGTATGAAAATAAAGTAAAAATACCAAGAAATGGACCTTGGGTGATGATTTGAAGTTCGGGTATGAAATCTGCCCCAAAAGTGTAAATATGCATACCATATGTTTGATGTTTTGCTTGACATGGCAAATGAACTCTGAAAATTATAAAATTTTAATATTGTATTATTAAATATGTTTTCTGAAATTAGGTGAAATATCATAGAAAGTTATAATGTATAAAAATTATGAAAATACTTGGAAAATGATTGAATGATAGAGGATCCTATAGGGCGTATTTGCTATGTAGTAAAGAAATGGGAATATCTTGCTCTAGGAAACTTGGAATGATGTGCCGTCTTTTTGTGTTGGAATCCTAATATGATAAGTATTGGATTACTAAGAAGAATTAAATTAGGTTTGGGCTATAATTTGAATATGTTAGATATCATAACCTGAATCTAGATGGGACTTCGTTTATGATGAATGATTTGAATAGAATCATATGATGCTTATGGATTGAGTTATATATAAATCATTCTTTAGATTATTAATATTCTTATGATGATACTAATATTGTAATAATGATAGGAAGGGAAGAAGAGCTGATTGAACAAGTACCAGATAAAGGCAAGGGAAAAGTCAGTTAAACTGTCAAGGTGAGTGTACTTATGATTGTTTTGTATACACAGATATATAAATATAGCTCTCAGAGCAGGATTTGTTTGAATACTTCGGTATTCAGGATTTGTTTGGATATTCAAATATCCAGGATTTTTTATTGCCAATGGGCAGAATTTGGATCTTATGATCCAGGATTTGTTATTGTCAATGGGCAGAATTATTTGGGTCTTATGATCCAGGATTTGTTATTGCCAACGAGCAGAATTATTTGGATCTTATGATCCAGGATTTGTTATTGCCAATGGGCAGGATTGTTCGAATTTTATATCCATAGATTCGATATATAATTTTTATTCCATTGCAGGGAAGGAGTACCTCACTAAGCTTAATGCTTACGGTTTATATTTTAACAATTTCAGGTTTGTACGCTCCCAGCTAGGATACCATATTACCGGTAACTTTGAGAGTTGCACCGTTGGAAAGAGATGGGGTTTAAATATGGGGATTTTATCATTGTTATACTGAATATTTTAATATACTCACGCATTGTATATATTGAGTTAGCATGGATGGAGTTGATGATTGTAATATTTAATCATAGTATTGTATGTTCGCTTAATTATGACTCTGATATTGATTTCGTTATGGTGCAAGAATAATATTATGTTCATTATGCACATTATGCAGCAAAATATTGATAAATGAATTATATTTTCAATGGGCTCAAGATTATGACCTAATTATTCTAATAATAAATGATTAGTATGGATATTGGGTTTGGGGTGTGACAATTAGTGGTATCAGAGCGTCTAGGTTATTAATTTTGGACGTGTGTGATGATTAGATGGCAGTTATGGAGTTGATTTGATATTTATGAATATTTTTTTTGTAATAACCAATAGTTTAGTATTATAAACTATTTATATTGGTTGTTAGAACTTTATTGTATTACAGATAATTCTAGATGGAACCTGGGAATGGACAATATAGAGAAGAGGGAGTAGCTTCTCGTACAGGCAATATTGAAATAGAGCAAAGTGTTGCTGGAAGGGCTAGAGAGCATGAGCAGCCTACAGAGATGAAAATAATGGCACAGGAAATACTAAGGATGGCAGAGTAACAAGAAAGAAATATGGTGTAAATGGCAGAACAACAGGCTAGATATCTGGAATCAAAGACTGTGGCCAGAATTGAGAGAGAGGCAAGGAAGGAAATGAAAGATTCCATGCACGAAATTTTTTTGAAGATGAATCCTCCAGAATATTTAGGGTCAGTTGAACCTATAGAAGCTGAGATGTGGGTCAGGGATCTAGAAACTCTCTTTGCAGTTATGAAAGTTCCAGATAACCAGAAAGTGAATCTATCTGTGTTTAAGCTGAAAGGAGAGGCCAAATATTAGTGGGAACCCAGCAACCATTTGGTGCCCAGGATGGAAGGTACTGATGTTATTACTTGGGCTGGATTTATTAAATCTTTGTACGTTAAGTATTTCCCTAAAGTTTATAGGAGGGATAAGGTGAGGGAATTTATAAATTTGACCCAAGGGAAAATGTCTGTGAGGGAGTATGATGCTAAATTTACTGCTTTGTCTAGATTTGCTATTAAGTATGTGCATGATGAAGAAAATAAATGCAGTAAGTTTCAAGATGGACTGATTTGGCCTATTCAAAATAGAGTGGCCACTTATGATTTAGAAGAATATTCTTCTCTGGTAAACAAAGCCACGATAGCAGAAATGCAAATGAACCAAGGGGTGGCGAGTAGAGAGTGTTTTAAGAAAAATAGATTCGACGCATCTCAGTCTAAGGTAGGTGAGGGTGGAAGTGTTAAGATGGAACCTCATAAATTTCAGAGAAGTGGTGGAGATAGTGGTAGAGGTCAGGGGAGATTTGGCAGAGATACTAGGGGTGGAGAATCTTCTAGTCTGGTTAGGAGGTCAGGAAAAGGTGAGGCATCGGTGAGAGTTGTTACGTGTTTCTTTTGTAAAGAGGAGGGACATTATAAATCCGAGTGTCCTAAGCTTAAAGGAGTGGAATGCTACCATTGTCATCAAGTGGGGCATGTTAAGAAGAATTGTCCGCAGTTGGCAGAGACTCCAGCAGCACCTAGTGAATCAGTAAGCAGAGTGTTACCTCTAGGCAATGGAGAGAAAAGTGTGGGTAGAGGACAAGCTAGTGGTTCTAGGCCAGGTGGACGAGTCTTTACGATGAAAGAGGCTCATATTACCCCAGATGTGGTGACAGGTACACTTTCTGTTACTGATAGAAGTGCTTATATTTTGATTGATCCTGGATCCACACATTCTTTTGTGTCCTACGCTTTTGTTGTATATCTGAATATACCATGTACTCGTTTAGATGTGGGGTTGGGTATTTATATGCCTATGGGGGATATGGTTATAGCCGAATATGTTTTTCGTGATTGTGTTCTGACTGTGGGGGTTATAGATATAGTTATAGATTTACTTCCATTGGATATTTCTGATTTTGATATAATTCTGGGAATGGATTGGTTATCTAAATACCATGCATCTAGGGATTGTTTCTGTAAGGAAGTTGTTTTTAATATGCCTGGTGAGCCTGAATTTAAATTTGTGGGGGAAAGGAAAATTGTTCCCAATTGCATCATTTTTGTTATTCAGACGAGGAAATTATTGAGTAAGGGTTGTGAGGGTTTTATTGCATATGTTATTGACACTAGGAAGGGGGCTTTACAGTTAGTCGATCTTCCCATTTTATGGGATTTTTTAGAAGTGTTTCCTAGTGAGTTTCCTGGGTTACCTCCAGAAAGAGAAATTGAATTTAGTATTGAATTAGCACCGGGGACATACCCTATTTCTATGGCACCGTATAGAATGGCACCGGTTGAGTTGAAAGAACTTAAGATTCAATTGCAGGATTTACTTGATAGGGGGTTTATACAACCTAGTGCATCTCCATGGGGTGCACCAGTTTTAGTTGTGAAAAAGAAAGATGGTACTATGCATTTGTGTATTGATTATAGGCAACTTAATAAATCTACAGTTAAGAACAAATATCCTTTACCTTGTATAGATGATTTGTTTGATCAGTTATAGGGTGCTAAAGTGTTTTCAAAGATAGACTTGCGATCAGGGTATCATCAGTTGAGGATGAAGGAGAGTGATATTTCTAAAACTGCTTTTCGCACTCGTTATGGTCATTTTGAGTTTTTAGTGATGCCTTTTGGGGTGACTAATGCTCCAGCTGTATTTATGGATCTTATGAGCCGGGTACTGCATCCTTTTGTTGATTCATTTGTGATAGTTTTCATTAATGATATTCTGATTTATTCACGTGATATGGTTGAACATGAAAATAATCTCATAACTATTTTGAATCTATTGAAAGATAAGAAGTTGTATGATAAGTTTAGCAAGTGTGAATTTTGGCTATCACAAGTTGTATTTTTAGGCCATGTCATTTCTGGATATGGTATATGTGTTGATCCTAAAAAGGTAGAAGCTATTGTAAAATGGGAGAGCCCCAATAATGTGACTGAGGCGAGGAGTTCTTTGAGTTTAGCTGGGTATTATAGAAGGTTTATTAAGGGATTTTCTTCGATTGCCTTGCCAATGACTAAAATAACCCAGAAAGATGTTAAGTTTTAATGGAATTCTGATTACGAAAATAGTTTTGATGAATTGAAAAAGAGGTTGGTAACTGCGCCTGTTCTTACTATTCTGCATGGTGGAGATGGTTTTGTTGTTTCTACTGATGCTTCACATCAGGGGTTGGGTTGTGTTTTTATGCAGTATGGTAAAATTATTGCTTATGCTTCTAGGTAGTTGCGTACACATGAATGTAATTATCCTACACATGATTTGGAACTTGTTGCTATTGTGTTTGCATTAAAATTATGGCGTCATTATCTATATGGGAGGTATGTGAAATTTTTACTTACCATCAAAGCCTTAAGTATTTATTTACTCAGAAAGAGTTGAATTTGCAGCATAGGTGGTGGATGGAGTTAATTAAAGATTATGATTGTACAATTCACTACCATCTAGGGAAGGCAAATGTAGTTGCAGATGCTCTGAGTAGAAAGTCTTCAGGCAGGTTATCTTGTATTCAGTGTGCTAGAGTTCCCCACATCATGGAGTT
Organism: Sambucus nigra; assembly: GCA_949130495.1. Taxonomy (NCBI): domain Eukaryota; kingdom Viridiplantae; phylum Streptophyta; class Magnoliopsida; order Dipsacales; family Adoxaceae; genus Sambucus; species Sambucus nigra. Next base: position 765,583,645 of record OX422209.1, on the reverse strand, counting down.
GAGATTGATGGGAGTAGAATTGAAGCTAGCAGATGGGAATAGGTTCTTTGCTCATGTAAGCGTGAGGCCTTTGTTAGCTACCCGTATTCGTGATTTGCAAAGTCAAGATCCTTTTCTTGAGAAGAAACAGCAAGATGTCCGAGATGGTAAGTCTGAAGATTTTTGTATTGTGAATGATGGCACTTTATTGTATAAGCAGCGGCTATGTGTGCCTAATGTGGGTGGATTGAAAGAGGAAATTTTAGATGAGGCTCATAATTCCATTTATACTATGCATCCTGGTAGTACTAAAATGTATAGGGATTTAAAGGAGAATTATTGGTGGAATAATATGAAGAAGGAAATAGCTGATTTTGTTGCTAGGTGCCTTATATGTCAGCAAGTGAAATTGGAGCATCAGAAACCTACTGATCTGCTTTAGCCATTGCCAATACCGGAATGGAAATGGGATCATGTAACAATGGATTTTGTGGTTGGGCTTCCTAGATCTCAGAAGGGGTCAAATTCGATTTGGGTAGTGGTGGACAGATTGACCAAGTCGGCTCATTTTCTAGCAGTCAAGACTACGTATACAGTTGATAGGTATGCTAAATTGTATGTTAATGAGATTATTCGATTGCATGGAGAACCTGTATCTATTATTTCAGATAGGGACCCTACTTTTACATCTAGGTTTTGGGATAGCTTACAGTATGCTATGGGTACTAACTTAAATTTTAGTACGGCTTTTCATCCTCAGACAGATGAGCAGTCTGAAAGGACAATACCGATTTTGGAACATATGCTTAGAGCTTGTGTGATTGATTTCAAAGGTACGTGGGATGAATATTTGCCTTTGATAGAATTTGCATATAACAATAGTTTTCAATTTACTATTGGTATGGCACCATATGAAGCGTTGTACGAAAGATGGTGTCGTACACCTGTATATTGGGGTAAAGTTGGTGAAAGGAAGATAGAGGGTCCAGAGTTGATTGAAGTCACCACTGAAAAAGTGAAGAATATTCAGGATTGAATGAGAACGGCTCGAAGCAGACAGAAACGTTATGAGGATAAACGACGGAAAGATTTGGAATTCCAGAAAGGGGATTATGTGCTTCTTCTGATATCGCCATGGAAAGGAGTTATGAGGTTTGGAAAGAAAGATAAATTAAGTCCATGCTACATTGGACCTTATGAAATTCTTCAGAAAGTCAAGATGGTTGCCTACAAGTTAGTGTTACCATAGAAGTTAGCTCGATTACATGATGTTTTCCATGTTTCTATGTTAAGGAAGTATGTAGCGGATCCTTCACATGTGTTAGTGGAACAACCTATTGAGTTGAAGGAATATTTGAGTTATGTGGAAGAACCACTTGTTATCGTGGATAGGAAGGAACAGATATTGAGATCCAAAGTTATCCCACTTGTGAAGGTTTTATGGAGAAGGCATTCCATGGAAGAGGCTACATGGGAGAGTGAGGATAGCATGAAGATGCGTTATTCGTATTTGTTTGATTCGGGCAACCAAGGTATGTTAATTTCGGGGATGAAATTTCCTAACAGGGGGAGAATTGTGACAATTCGAATATAATTATGATAAATTATGTTTAAATCATGATTAGATTATGTGATATGGATAATATGTTATTAGTATATATAATGTTAAATCATTATATTTAGTCTAATCCTACCTTCATAAAGCATGAAATATCGAATTAGTTACAAATGTGAGATTTTGAAGTTTTCGGTAGGAATGTTCATGTTTAAGACTAGTTTTGACCTTTATGACATAACAATGGACTTAAGGTATAACTAGATAGTTGTATACATATGATTTAGGTTTTTAACACAACAAACAGTGCTTCAAACGGACATCCGAGTGAGAAGATGTCGTCTTTTTACGAACAAGGGTAAAGTAGTCATTTAGCCTTAAATGACATTTTGTCTTATAGATGCCACATGTTATATTTTCATTGGACCAAGGGGGGTACCCTTATGCCGACTTATAACCCTTTAATTAAGCTCTTCCTTCAGTATATTTCAGCCATGGAAGAGTTTTAACCTAAGGAAATAGAATTTTGAAGTTTAGGAAGAAGGTGTGAGGAGAAATTGAAGAAAAATTCATAAAAAATTACGTAAAAGCCCCTAAGGTAATTCCACCCATGAATCTTGTTATTTTTCTTTTATTTATGATTTATATGATATAGATACTTGATTGTTTATTGACCTTTCATGCTTGGGTGCATATGTATGGATATATGCAAGTTTAAACAAACTTGAATGTGTAAACCCTTGAAATTGCTTCATTTAGAAACCTTGTGTATTCAAACTTCCATATCTTTATGTATACTTAATGGAATTGATTGATTTCAATTGGAGATTAAAATAGACTCATATATGTATATCATTTCCTAAAATAAAGTAAAAATACCAAGAATGGACCTTGTGTGATGATTTGAAGTTCGGGTATGAAATCTGCCCCAAAAGTGTAAATATGCATACCATATGTTTGATGTTTTGTTTGACATGGAAAATGAACTCTGAAAATCATGAAATTTTAATATTTTATTATTAAATATGTTTTCTGAAATTAGATGAAATATCATAGAAAGTTATGATGCATAAAAATTATGAAAATTCTTGGAAAATGACTGAACGATAGAGGAGCCTATAGGGCGGATTTGCTATTTAGTAAAGAAATGGGAATATCTTGCTCTAGGAAACTTGGAATGATGTGTCGTCTTTTGTGTTGGAGACCTAATATGATAAGGATTGGATTACTAAGAAGAATTAAATTAGGTTTGGGCTATAATTTGAATATGTTAGATATCATAACCTGAATCTAGATGGGACTTCGTTTATGATGAATGATTTGAATAGAATCATATGATGCTTATGGATTGAGTTATGTTTAAATCATTCTTTAGATTATTAATATTCTTATGATGATACTAATATTGTAATAATGATAGGAAGGGAAGAAGATCTGAATGAACAAGTACCAGTTAAATATAGCTCTAAGATCTGAAGGTGAGTGTACTTATGATTATTTCGTATACACAGATATATAAATATAGCTCTAAGAGCAGGATTTGTTTGAATACTTCGGTATTCAGGATTTGTTTGGATATTCAAATATCCAGGATTTTTTATTGCCAATGGGCAGAATTATTTGGATCTTATGATCCAGGATTTGTTATTGCCAATGGGCAGAATTATTTGGGTCTTATGATCCAGGATTTGTTATTGCCAACGGGCAGAATTATTTGGATCTTATGATCCTGGATTTGTTATTGCCAATGGGCAGGATTGTTCGGATTTTATATCCATAGATTCGATATATAATTGTTATTCCATTGCAGGGAAGGAGTACCTCACTAAGCTTAATGCTTACTGTTTGTATTTTAACAATTCCAGGTTTGTACGCTGCCAGCTAGGATACCATATCACCGGTAACTTTGAGAGTTGCACCGTTGGAAAGAGATGGGGTTTAAATATGGGGATTTTATCATTGTCACGCTGAATATTTTAATATACTCACACATTGTATATATTGAGTTAGCATGTATGGAGTTGATGATCGTAATATTTAATCATAGTATTGTATGTCCGCTTAATTATGACTCTGATATTGATTTCGTCATGGTGCAAGAATAATATTATGTTCATTATGCACATTATGCAGTAAAATATTGATAAATGAATTATATTTTCAATGGGCTCAAGATTATGATCTAGTTATTCTAATAATAAATGATTAGTATGGATATTGGGTTTGGGGTGTGACAGCAATGGTCTTCCCCGTGTGTGAAACAGCATAACCATTTGGACGAACAATCAGTTTTCTCCCAAAAATCGATCCGGAGGCCACCGGGTGCTCTCGGGATCCATTTGAACTAAGTCAACTCTCTACCTCGAACGATAATGAATGAATCTTTGAAGGGTACTGAATACCTTTTCCAACGGTCTGCTCCATGTGTGATTTGACTTACGGTACGGACAAACGATCCGTTTTACTCCCAGAGGTCACCAGGCGCTTTCGGGCCTCAGTTGACCAAGTTCAACTAACCAAACAGAGCAAAACTCTTTGGAATGTCTAAGTACATCTCCTAACCTTTCCAACGGTCTACCCCGTGCGTGATTCTGACTTACCATACAGACGAATGATCCATTTGCGTCCGACGACCTCCCGTCTAAAGGACCAGCATGCGCTTCCGAGCCACGTTTGACCCAAAGTCAACTCCCTGACCTGGGAGCGGTCCAAAGGACTCTCAAAGTTATCTGAAATAACTTTCTAACAGTATGCCCCGTGCATGATTCGGATCAAGGGTTTGTTCATAAAGATCATTTTTCCCGAAAAGTCTGCATGAGACTGCCAATTGGCATGACCTGATCCCTGTCAATTAGCACAGTGCCAAGGGACACCTATCTATCGGCACCCTTTGGGGTAGGACAATCGGCTCCACCCTGGGCCTTATAAATAGAAGCCCTTACCGCATTCTCAAAAATCAACAATCAGCATCAAACACCATCTATGCACTAGCATCAGTGATCTCGGCAAGCTCGTAAAGTTCCATAAGGAGAATTCCATTCAAGCCTAAATTCCCATCCTTTTCACTCCCAATTTAGAAAAAATCCTTCTCTCTCATCAACACTTATCAAGAACTAAGGGAGTGCACCCAAGATCAAAGCTCAAGCTCTAAAGAAGGTCCAATTCCTTCTCCCTCTCTTCTACTTCTTCATTTTTACATATATTCATGATCTAGTTTCACTTTAGTTCATACACATTAATATCCAACTTTTTATTAGTATATTTCACATACTTTATTTTCTACGAAAAATCCAAAAACAAATAAAAGAGGGTTATATTCATAAGTTCTGAACGGAATTATCCTTCACATATTTTCCAAAATAAAAAAACTCATTTTCTACACATGCACATATAATAAAATTCCATCCAAACTCTTGGGTTAAACCCCACTCTTTTGTTATTTTCGAACTACGTGAACTTTTATGCCTTTATAGGCTACGTAGGCATCTTAGATTAAAATCTGAAACTCGAGTCCAATTTTCTAATATTCCCTTTTCTCCAAATTTCTTCTTTTCCATAATTATCATACTTTTGTAAATAATATATGTGTTTTGTGTTTCATCCGACATATGTTATCATTTTTTCACTAATGATAAACACTGTGATGAACGCTTATATTCTATTTCTAATTATTTTGGAGACCATTCCTATAGAAGACTTGGCTCTACCTCGTTCATGGTATGGGTTGAATGATTCTAATATACATTATATGTAAACACATGCACACATTTTCACGGGGATATAAAGGAAATATTAATACTTGTCCATGAGATACCGAAAGGGTAGGATGGATGCCTAACCCCTTCCCACTACGTAACTTAGCCCTCGGACCTTTGATCTATTGGTTTTGTATGCATCAGTTTGTCCTTGGTGCTTCTCTCGAAGTGGAAACATGTTCTCTTACTTGTTTTGTGAAAAATAGGTTGGCGACTCCATCTCTTTACATTCACCCCACACTGACAACGGCCGAAGAAAAACCCCTTCCCCTAATCCGAAAGAGCGGGGGCGGAATTACGAGACCACAGCGCAGCAACACTGTGCGGAATGACCATAATGGTGACTCTACTGGGGAAATTTGTAAGAGGGATAAACTCCATTTATGCTGGATTTATCATACAATTCGATCAAAATAGAGTTATGGAAGCCACCGGGCGCTCACGGGCTCCATTTGACCTAAGTTAACTCTCTAGGTCAAATGAGACTAAATGATTCTTCGAAGGGCACTGAATACCCTTTCCAATGGTCTACCCCGTGCGTGATTTTGACTTACGGTACAGACAAATGATCCATTTTACTTCGAGAGGTCATCGGGCACTTTTTGGGCCCTGGTTGACCAAGGTCAACTGACCAAACCGAGTGAAACTCTTTGGAATGTCGAAGTACATCTCCTAACCTTTCCAACAGTCTGCCCCGTACGTGATTTTGACTTACCATTCGGACGAACGATCCATTTGCGTCCGACGATCCCCCGTCCAAATGACCGACATGCGCTTCTGAGCCACATTTGACCCGAAGTCAACTCTCGAACCCGAGAGCGGTCCAAAGGACTCTCGAAGGTCTCTGAAATAACTTTCAAACGATATGACCCTTGCAAAATGTGGATCAACGGTTTGTGCAAAACGATCATTTTTCCCAAAAAGTCTGCATGAGATTGCCAATTGGCAGAATCTGATCTGTGCCAATCGGCACAGTGTCAAGGGACACCTGCCTATCGGCACCCTCTGGGGTAGGCCGATCGGCACTACCCTGGGCCCTATAAATAGATGCCCCTACCTCATTCTCAGAAATCAACAATCAGCCTCAAAACCATTTATGCACCAACATTAGTGATCTCAGTAAGCTCGCAAAGTTCCATAAGGAGAATTCCATTCAAGCCTAAATTCCCATCCTTTTCACACCCAATTTAGCAAAAATCATTCTCTCTCATCAACACTTATCAAGATCCAAGGGAGTTCACCCAAGATCAATGCTCAAGCTCCAAGGAAGGTCCAATTTCTTCCTCCTCTCTTCTACTTCTTCATTTTAACATAAATTCATGATCTAGTTTCACTTTAGTTCATACACATTAATATCCAATTTTTTATTAGTGTATTGCACATACTTTATTATCTACAAAAAAAACAAAAATAAATAAAATAGGGTCATATTCATAAGTTCTGAACGGAATTATCCTTCACACATTTTCCAAAACAAAAAACTCATTTTCCACACATACACATATAATAAATTTCCGTCCAAACTTATGGGTTAAACCCCACTCTTTTGTTATTTTCGAACTACATGGACTTTTATGCCTTTATAGGCTGCGTAGGCGTCTTAGATTAAAATCTGAGACTCGAGTCCAATTTTCTAATTTTCCCTTTTCTCCAAATTTCTTTTTTTTCCATAATTATCATACTTTTGTAAATAATATGTGTTTTGCGTTTCATCCAACATATGTTATCATTTTTTCACTATTGATTAACATTGTGATGAATGCTCATATTCTATTTTCTAGTTATTTTGGGGAGCATTCCTATGGAAGACTTCGCTCTACCTCATTCATGGTATGGGTTGAATGATTCTAATATACATTATATGTAAACACATGCACACATTTCCACGGGGATATAAAGGAAATATTAACACTTGTCCATGAGAGACCGGAAGGGCAGGATGGGTGCCTAACCCCTTCCCATATTGTAACTTAGTCCCCGAACCTTCGGTCTATTGGTTTCATATGCATCAGTTTGTCCTTGGTGCTTCTCTCGAAGTGGTAACATGTTCTTTTGCATGTTTTGTGCAAAATAGGATGGCGACTCCATCTCTTTACATTCACCCCACACCGACAACGGCTGAAAGAGCGGGAGCCGAGGTGCAAGACCGTGGCACGGCAACGCCGTGCGGGATGGCCACAATAATTTTCTTAAATTGTTTTCTCACGAGGGTAATCTGGTTATCTAAACTTTCCAAATAACAATCTTCATTAAGGTCTAGGTCAAAGTCAAATGGTTTCTTTTTAGGCCAATCAATTGAGATGACAAGACGACATTAGATCTAGAGGATATTTTATTGTGAGAGGTCATTTATTTCTTATACTCTAATTGCATTTCTAGAGATCTGAGTTTGCTACTCAACAATTCAGGACTTAGGTTATGGTCATCCATCTTTTCTATAACATATCGTTTATTGTCAAATTTAGCAGGCATGGATCTCAAAATTTTAAGAACAATTTCCTTTCTATCATACATTATCCCATTAGCATGCAGTTTGGTAACAATATTAGTTAAATTAATATAAAATGATCAAAAGATTCAGTCTCATCCATCATAAGGGTGTTATACAGTTAGACTAGCATTTGGGTCTTTTCAACCTTAACATGCTCATCACCCTCTTGGGCAGTGACAAGGGTGTCCTATGCTTCTTTGGAAGTAGAGAATATAGATATACGTTTAAATTCATACTCATTTATGGACATAAAGATGCAGTTATTTCCCTTAATATAACTAAATGATATCTATTTTTCTTCTTTTATGAACACATTAAAACTTTTATTAATCCTTATAGTACTGGTTTAAGCCAAAAGCTTTATAGGGTGAACATAGCAATTATGTCCCAGAAATCATCACCCAAAGTCCCTTGGATGAATGCAATCATCCCTACTTTCTAGTAAGAAAAATTGTGTCCATCAAAGAGGGGTAGACGGGACAGGTTACCAAGCTTCTCAAATCTTTCATCTATTTTTAAAAAAACTTGATTCTAAAAGAAATTTCAGGAGTTTTAGGATTAAAATACTTTTGATGAACCTGCTCTGATACCACTTGAAAATCGTTCACCAAGTTATTAACACAAAGTTAAAGATTAGGTAAACTCCAAAAAATACTCTTTTAAGAAACTTCTTTTGAATACAAACACTAGATGTGTAAAACAAGTAAAACCAGATTCAAGTTTAAGTTACTTGGTTACCTAGGTTTTCAAAATAAAAACCTATTAAGTCTTTGTGTCAGAAACCAAGAATGGAAGAACTAAGAATAGAAAGCAGTAAATTGACACAGATATTTTTAATGTGTTAAAACCTCAAATCTGAGGAAACATCCACGGTGATCTCTACGCGACAAGCAAAAATTCCACTATAGTAAAAACAAGAATTACAAGTATACAATCAAATACACAATATCCTAACCTAAGTTCATAAATATAACTAACGAGAAAATCTCCACCACTGTACTATTTCTGACGCTTTGATCCTCCTTATCCAATTCCCACGCTTTAATTCCTTGCTCCTTCTTTAGCGAACTCGGTCCCTCCAAGAAACAACGCACTTTACTCTACGCGTTCGTGTGTGAAATTGTTTGTGACTGTGAAGTGCCTATTTATGCAACATGAAGTCTCACGTGTCTCTTATATTATACGAACAATCCTATGAATTTTCAAGAGATTCAATATGAGATGAGATATTTCAAACTTCATGAAAATCAGACTTCGTTTAAAATCACAAATTTCATATCCGAAGTTAGATCTTCAAAAATCGAGATCTAAACTCGAAGTTTGTTTATATACAAAATAAATTTTACAAACTGTAAAACTTTATTTTAAAATATTTAAGATCTAAAACTCATAAGCATATGAAAGTCGCTTTTCCTAGACTTTGAAACTAGAAAAGGTTGGATCGAAAAACATATGCAACAAAATATAAGATCCAGCCACAAAGAGTATTTCTACAAGAGAAATATAAAGAAGAACCTAAGACAGATCGTGAAAATGTATCTCAGTAGTTTAACTCACAATTTCTAGACAGAAATATGAGAGAAACCGTAAGAGGTTGTTTCTAAGAGAGAAAATATTCTCAAGCTCAGGGTGTCAAAAACACAAGCACACCGTGAAAGAAAACCCTAAACTATTTTTCACTCAAAACCCTAGACCTTCTTTGAAAAATTTTGTACGAAGAGGGTTTGGTTTGTAAGAAAAATACTCAATCTCTCTCTTTCTTTTCCTCTCTCTGTGTGTGTGTGTGTGTGTGTGTGTATGTGTGTGTGTGTGTGTGTGTGTGTGTGTTTCCTTTTCTCTTCTCTCTCGCTCCCTCTCTTTACTTTTTTCCCTCAACCCCGAAGACTTCTAAAAGTTCTCAAAAGACAAGACTAAAGCTCCTATTTATAGTAAGGTTGGAAGATACTGGATAATCGAAGCAAATGGATGCATAAGATTAAAAAGTCTATTTAACTTCAAAATCCAACGATTCATAGGCCACCGCATAATAGATCACTTTCATTAGTCAATCTAGGTAACACTTGGATTATCATACACAACATGCATACCGTTGATAGATAAGATCTAATGGCTCAGAATGCGTATGAGGAATGTGAGAGGGAAGAAACACAAAAGCAACCAATCAACACACATCAACAGGCCACAGGTGTCATAGCCTAAACTGATATAAAATGCATGTTTTTTAAGTTTAGAAAATATTAATTTTCACCACAATGTTATGAGCCGGCTTTGGTTTCTACCAAGGGAAGATTTTTGGGAAACATATTAGTTATGATTTAAGCCCAATACTTTTTAATCCCTAATTAAAATGTTTAAAAAATCATTTAAAAATGTTTAAAAATTCCCAAAAAATATTTAAAAATATTTTAACACACACAATGCAATGCAATGCATGAAATTATGTCCTAATGTGTGCTATTTAACTTCCCTTTTAGGAAAATGTGAGTGGATGGAGATGCTTTGATGGTGATGTAGTATTCATTGTACCATGGAGAAGATCTCAAAAATTTACAACTTATTTTGTCTATATATCCAAACTAGTTGGAACTTCTAAATGGCACAGACTCAAGTAAGTCAACCAAATAGTGTGTTCCCAAGCGCCTCAATGTATTCGGAGACTCCAAACTGGTCTCCAAATAGATGAGTGGAGATTTCTATGGAAAAGATGACAGTATGCTAGCCTATTTCGTCGTTGTGCGGGAGCTTATAGGAGGATTTGAGAAAGTTCACTTTCAGCAGTTACCCTAAGGGAAAAATAGTCATGTTGACGCCTTAGAAACCCTAAGCCCAGTGGTGGACTCTGACCTCAAAGAACTATCCAAATGGAGTTCCTCTCTTAGACTAGCATTAAAAAGACAGTGGTCGCTGAGCAGATCCTTTCTGTAAAAAGAGCTCCTAGCTGGATAGATCCAATCGTTGCCTACTTGCAGAATGGGACCCTGGTTGACTACTAGAAATTGGCTCACCATGCATTTCTATGAAGGGAACCTCTACAAATGATCTTTGGCAGGTCCTTACCTCCAATGTGTCCACCCGCAAGACACCGAGAAAGTTCTAAGCGAGCTTTATGACAGTATATGTGGGAGTTATGCACGAAAGATCCTTAGCATTTAGAGCAATCAAAGAGGTCTATTGGCGGCCACACATTCAAAAAGATGCAAGTATCTATGCTAAAAAATGTGAAAAGTGCCAGAAATTCTCCCATATGGTTCATGATATACCAAACTACACCCTCGGTTAGGCCGAGGGTACCCTCGTCCAGGACGAGGGTCCAACTCTACTATAATAGGGGTTTATCAGAGACTAGACGACCCCAAAATGGACCAATCCTTCAGCACAGGTCAAGATGACCCTATAAGGGGCCGACCCCGCATCCTTGGACCGAACGACCCCAAAATGGGCCGACCCTTCAGCACAGGTTAAGACGACCCTATAAGGGGCCTACCCCTCATCCTTGGGCCGGACGACCCCATAAGGGGCCGACCCTTCATCACAGGCCGAATGACCCTATGAGGGGATAACAGTACGAGGTCCACATCCAATAGGAGCCAGTGTCAGCATGAACTTTAGCCTCGACCTGACAGCATAGGCCGAGGGTGATATCATCACAGTGCGTGATTTGGTAGACGTGTGGAACAGTGCGCATGGGACTCAATAGCATGTGTGACACCCCATCTAATTAAATACCGGGTAGCTACTCCTTTATTGAAATTAATACAAAATGTCAAGTTGGTTCAGTTCATAGCATCACTGTCGAAAACATTTTTAAAACAATTACTAGCCACCTAATATTTAAAAAGTGAGTTGCCAATTTTAATTAAATCAAGTTAACATGCAATTGAAAGTTTTATTAACTAAAGACACCACAATCACATAATAGCCACAATGTAAATTACTGGAATAAATAGAGTTTGGAGTAACACTCCCCTGAATAATCCAAATAATGAATACAACCAAATACAAGTCTGAACGGTAATTAATTAAGTTCAAAACTGGAAAATAAAATTTGAATACATTAAACTGTCTCTAGAGGAAGGGGCGACATGCCCAACTAAATGAAATAGGAGAGATAGAGTCATGTAGAATATCGAGGCGTCTACTATCAAGGTCCTGTAACTTCCACAGTAGCTACAGGACGTCATTGGGATGGAACTACTAAGCTTGGTATCCCTGTTGCTGGGTACCTAAAAGGTTTTTACAAAAATATAACTGAAAGCAAATGGGTCAGAGCCCGATTGTGAAAATAGTTTAAAATATAGCAAGTCTTTTAATAACATTAAACAGTGAATGTAAAATACATGTTAGGACGTGCACTCACATGGGTTCCTCACCTCTCGACTAACTATGCTCCTAACGTATCCGTAACCCATTCTAGTTATACCCATAACTAACTAGTCTAAAATCTTAACCTGACTTCGCTTTTTAATTTAAGAGTTCCTTCAAGACATTAAAGTGTAATCTATATGTGTCTTCATTCACTACTACTACCTTTATTATATGAAATTTCCATTTTTATCTTGATTAAAAATGTCTAAAGAATGCACATCTTACTCTACTAAATATTTCATGGAAACATTACCAGTATATTAGTCACATCATCAATATACAATAAGGGCACCCCTAGTCTAAGCTGCGGTGAACATACTCTACTATCTTATCCCGGTACATCACGTACATAAGAACTACACATTCCGAATCTCTCAGGAATCGTTTCAATAAGCAACGATCACACAAAATGGAGGCGAACATAATTCAACATACCCATGGGTCACGTACATACCTACGCTCCCATAGTCAGCTGACTTATTAACTCACAAATAAGCCTTTCTAGTATTATGTTCTTAAGGTACCAATCTAAATCCCCCCGTAGGCACACAAAGATTAGATGGCCCAATACGAACGTCGACCTCCATGATAGCAAGTATGGTAGGTATGTTATACACATAAGTCCATATACTAAGCATTCACACATCTTAGGTATCTCATAATAATCTTATAGGTATATTCTACATCATTATACCCTCATTTAATTTTGTACATTTTATTCTCATCTGGGTAATATACAATATAAACTACTTACACATCTCACGTCGTAGTTCCAAGTACTTAAAGTCTAATTCATGAAAGTCATTAAGTCTTTTATATAATTCTCACTAATTATAATCCGCAAGTATACTCCGGTCTCACAAATCTACCTACTAGTCAACACGGGAAGAATAACACTCAGGTTAATTAGCCTATGCGAAGTTTGAAATCAAAAACCGGTCCAAACAGTCCATTCTAACATCTCGTTAGAAGTCACTGGAATCTCGTTCGAACGAGGTCGTTCGAATGAAAGGATTCGGATGAACATCAACTCGTTAGAAGGGCCACTGGAATCTCGTTAGAAGCTCGTTCGAACGAGGTCGTTCGAACGACCTGGGTTGGTCTTCTAACGAAAATTCCGAGAGTGCCCAGATTTTACCTAAATTCATTTTTTCACCATTTTCTCTTCTCTAAATCCATCCTAAGTTCATGCCAATCAAGTTTTAATGATATTAGACTACACTAAATCACCCTAGATCACTTTTTAACATAGTTTTGGGGATAAATCTTACAAATCAACATGTAATAATCCTAAATTCCCAAATTTTACCCCAAACCTTATGAACATCAATTCTGAATTTTATCAAACCTAAATACTCATCAATAATCCGTTTTTAATTCATCAAATACTATGTCCTTTGTATACTACTATCTTACAAATCATTCTACATGCAATCCCTAACCAATTTATGAATTCTATCTCAAATTTCATGGGTTTTCATCAAACTTTCAATACCTACATAGTTTCTATTCTAAGCATGGAAGAAACATTCATTTGAATTTATGAAACTAAACCACTTGACTTAGATTTGTTCTTCTGAATTGATGTTGGTGAATATAGGTTGATTTCTCCTCTTTCTCTACACAATTCTCCCAAGGATGGTGATGGTGGGTGGAGGTTTCTTTTGGAACCTCTTCAAACTCTCCCTTTAACTCCCGTAGCCCACTAACTTGCTATATGCTGATAATGGACTTAGTGGTATCCCTAATAATATATAATTAACTTCTAAAATTCGTGGATTTTAATTCCCATATTTTCAAAAATACTAAAATACCCTTTTGGGTTGCCGGTTTGGCCTAAAAATGCCCCGGGACCCAAACTAAACCCCCGGCTAGTGTTTTCTGACTATCTCGACCCTTTCGGACACGTTGGCACACTCAAAATGACCATCCGGTCGATAAAAATATAATTTACTTTTTAATCTCATTAAATTCATTCCTGATGCGACTGACACGCTCGTCCCAACTTAATTTCTCAAATTGTCGTATTAATAACTCTCGAAAATTTTAATACTTTCAATACTCATATATTACCATATGTATTAAGTAATATTCAATATTGACATCATAATCTAATACCAACTCACGTCTCACTAGTATTTTCATCCGGATTAATTTTCAATTAATTATCTTCTAATTTAATTAACCCTTTAAATAAAACTAATAAAATTGCGGGGTATTACATACTTCCCCCCTAATAATAGAATTTCGTCTCGAAATTCAGAAAAGTAAGGTATACCAGGAAAAATTTAGGTATCATCCAGTACTCAAAAATATAAAGAAAGGTCCAATCGCTAAAGCCCTTTTTCACAATAAGTTTGTTTAACAGTCTTGATACTTTATCAATAATAAGGATTACACTTCAATGAATGCACTTCACGTTGTGCTCTTACTAAACAACATTCGAATAAGAATAGCCTTTTTTATTAAAGGACGCATTAACTCAATATTATTTTGAGTCGCACTTCACTACGCAATAACTCTCGTGTTTAATCAACACACCAAACTCCTATTCTGGCATAATTAAATAACACATCGGACTACTCTTGCCAATCCTTTGGATCTATGATCTCGGTGTCATGACTTTTACATAAGGGAAATCCACTCACGACTGTTGGTGGTTATCCCATTTTAGTCATCGGAGTCTAACTCCTGCCTGATCCAAAAATCTGATAATCCGCTCGCCTCTAAACATCTAGAGAAAAAATGATAAGGTTTACTCACGCAAAACCTCAGTAATCCCCTTGTTTATTACGAATAGATACGGGTTCTCTCATCCAACTCTACCATTAGGTAATATTTTCTCCCCATTACCACCATATGCCTCACTAGCTATACCCGTTTTGGAAAAGAATGATTGCAATGAATCCAAAATTTCTTTCATATAGTCCCACCAGTCGTCAATCACCTTGCGCCTACTCCTCGGGTTATAGGTGATACAACCTTCTCAGAATGAAACTTAATCTCCACGACTTCCTAATACCCTATGCTGAAGGTGGATTTTGGGGATCTTCTATTGGTTCTGAATAATACCGCGTAAGACACGTACCGACTTGTTCACTATCTAATAGTGTAAATCACCCAAGTATATAACAATTTCCCTCCTTCTGGACATCTATCTATAAGTTGGAAACCCCTCCAGGAAATTTACTCACTTGACTCTTCCATCCTTGGAATCGTCGGCTTGATACAAAATTATTTTGTTGATCATCTAACCCCAACCGTTCTACTACTTACTACACCCCTTTCAATGCCGACTTTCACGTATAATTCTTTCCGTTAAGTGATGCTTAATGATCTTCTCCTTCTCTTGGCGTATATCAAAAGTTTCGACCCTTGCAATTTTCACCACGTTGTGCACATCTGGACTCTTTATACCTTATTGACATCATCATTCTATTTTTTTTTTTTTACTCTTGAGTCACCCTCAACATTCGATTGGTCGAAACTCTACTCCAAATTGTCCATAATAATTTTAAGTATTTGCTTTCTCAAGAGATATCCCTTATTAAATGGTTTTCCACTGCCTTTTCACCAGATCCAGACGTGCTACACTGATTGCACATGAGTATACCAATTATCATCTTCTCTTACGATGCTTAACCTATAAGTAATAATCTCACCCATATATGTCCCTTCTTTCGGCGATTACTACATCATCAAACCAAGATGTCTACACGTACTTCATCACTAACAACTGGCTCTACTGGCCTTACGTCGTATCTTACACCTATAACTCCCAGTTCTAACTACATACTTCCGTAACGATCGAGGTACCCCAAATCATGGACGAATGGTCAAACATTTCCCTACTACCAACATTACGCTAAATTTCATGCGTGGGATGTCTCGCAAAGCGAAATCCAAACAAGGAACCCCCCCAATACACTATTACTTAACATTGTTGGTCATCGAAATCCGTTAACTCTTCAGTCCATAACATGTACATCTATATTCCCATCTCTTAAAAACAAAGTTACTTCTCCTTCCGCAATGACACTCAAGCCAGAAACTCCTTCCGAAAGACACTTTCTCTTGACATCGATGGTAATCACATTCCATATACATCATGCAAATATAATCGGGTTCTCAAAGTCCCGTCCCCGGACACACAACTATGAGTATGAACTCTTAAATCTCCAAAGGGTGATAAAACAACGCACTCTTCTTATTACTACACCCCGGGCGTTAATTATAATAACCAGCTAAATCTTTCTGCTGACTAGTAAACCACTTACATACGAATTATATCAATTAAATCCCTACCCATACTGGGATTAAATATCTGAGACCATTATACCTTTTTGAAATCACAATAATATATAAATATTTTTATATATATATAAAAGTAAATCATGAATCCGGCCCTCTCACAGATGGGGCCTTCCCAGAACAAAACATTCTACCCCAAGGTAATAACCCTAATAAATTTCCAATACCAGTACACTGTCGGTATAAATATCTATAAAACCATAATTAGGATAATATCATACTCGTATAACACAGCACTAAAATGAGTTATTTTAATAACGTATATACCGCTATCAATATACCCATTCATCCTCCGAGGATGACAATAAAGGTAACCCCACACTACCAGAAAAATATTCACAGAAATGATAAAATTGTCGATATACTCACTAAACTCGACTCTCACGCGAAGATAGTAATAACAACAAAAGTGGTAACTCGTTCAAGTCACATATAACACGCATCATCGTCTGAGGATATAATTCATACCTCTATCCTGACAGTCGTCCGGGATGTTCAAATGATTCCTGGACTTAACACCTGTCAGTACCAAATCGAATATTTCAATAATTGTTGCCCTTGCCAGGCACAATACCTTTATCCCTACACTTTTATCAGGAAACATTTATAACTCACGGTTTTCACTCCCCACCAAAACACCTCTACACATACTTCACTTATCTTTGGTCATACCGATAATTTTAAGGTGGTCCTTCTCTCGGACGTTAGTAGTCTCGGCTCCTATGATTACATCCATTGTCCTCTTATCTTGGTGGACTTAAGGAACACGCTAGTAGTTTCCACATATTTTACTGAAATCACCATCGCTCGGTAATAATTCGGCTACCCGAATCATTTTAACGGTTCTCCGTTGGGTCTTCCTCTTGTGGTGCTTCTCCAATTCCATTTTCTCAGTCTTACTCTATAGAAATTCCTCGATTCTCGCATCTCCCCACTCAAGGAAACGTTTACCTCCATATTAACACTACGTGACATTATTACTATCTGCACTGACCGTCCAAGTAGAATTTCCCCAGGAGTGTTAATAATTCTATTTATGAGTTAATTTTCCCTACTTAAAACCCTCTTCTCCATAATACCCAAAGAGTAAACTCTATAAATGATAAATAAAGTACCTCTAAACTTGGACGGTAGTGGTGGTAGTAGTGGCATAACTGCATATCGGACATTGTATGTGTGTCCATACTGTACTACTTGTTGTTGTCGTGAAGTCTGTGTCGCTGGGGTGAGTATCCTTGTTTCCCCAGGTTGGGTATTCTGTGGGTTCGGGTGGACACTACATGGTTGTTGTGGGTTCTTACTCTTTTTAGGACATCTGTGACGTTTGTGGCCAGTTTCTCCACATATGAAACATTTCCCCAGAAAGTTCCCCCCTTCTGGTCTTGCTGCCCATAGTCCTGATGGCCGTTACCATCCCTTACCTGAACATATTGGTCCTGCTGAACTTGTGGAGAATTTTGCTGATTTGGCCGAGGTTGTCTTTGTTGATTGGGACAAGGTTTCTCACCAGTCGAATCGGGGCAGGTCTGACGTTTGTGGCCACTCCTACCACATTTAAAACACCTCTTGGTAGTAGTCTTCTTCCCTTGGTTTTGTTGGTCCTGACGAGTTTGGCTCTTCCCGCCATTTCTATTGCCCTTCTATCCTTGACGACTCTGAGGTACTTGTCGCTGCTGCGGCGGTGTTCCCCCTCTGTTGCTAACTTTAGCATTGTCATATTGATCAATTTCTCTCGTTCTTTTTCTCCCATCAAGATGCACGCTGCTATTTTGGTATTACAATATTGTGGTAGTTACTGCCTGTGACACGATATTTGCTATCTCAGTGATTTTCATTATTTCTTGGTGTACCTGAGGTACTTGTTGGTCTTGTCCCGTATTTGTTTTCTTGCCAGTTTTAGTTTGTACCTCCCTCACGAGCGACATCTGAAATTCAAAGTAATTATATAAGTCCATCGACCATACATAACCTTTCTAGCAGAAGAACGTTGTCTACAAAACGTAGTCAAGGAGTACAACCGTCCTAAAAATAGGGCTCTATATCAACGAACGCTTCGCGAAAACATAACAAGCCGTACAGATCCTAAGGACACTAGAACCTGATGCTCTGATACCACCTGTGACACCCCATCTAATTAAATACCGGGTAGCTACTCCTTTATTGAAATTAATACAAAATGTCAAGTTGGTTCAGTTCATAGCATCACTGTCGAAAACATTTTTAAAATAATTACTAGCCACCTAATATTTAAAAAGTGAGTTGTCAATTTTAATTAAATCAAGTTAACATGCAATTGAAAGTTTTATTAACTAAAGACACCACAATCACATAATAGCCACAATGTAAATTACTGGAATAAATAGAGTTTGGAGTAACACTCCCCTGAATAATCCAAATAATGAATCCAACCAAATACCGGTCTGAACGGTAATTAATTAAGTTCAAAACTGGAAAATAAAATCTGAATACATTAAACTGTCTCTAAAGGAAGGGGCGACATGACCAACTAAATGAAATAGGAGAGATAGAGTCAAGTAGAATATCAAGGCATCTACTATCAAGGTCCTGTAACTTCCACAACAGCTACAGCACGTCATTGGGATGGAACCCCTAAGCTTGGCGTCCCTGTTGCTTGGTACCTAAAAGGTTTATACAAAAATATATTTGAAACCAAACGGGTCAGAGCCCGATTGTGAAAACAGTTTAAAATATAGTAAGTGATTTAATAACATTAAACAGTGAATGTAAAATACATGTTAGGACGTGCACTCACATGGGTTCCTCACCTCTCGACTAACTGTGCACTGCTAACGTATTCGTAACCCATTCTAGTTATAGCCATAACTAACTAGTCTAAAATCTTAACCTGACTTCTCTTTTTAATTTAAGAGTTCCTTCAAGACATTAAAGTGTAATCTATATGTGTCTTCATTCACTACTAATACCTTTATTATATGAAATTTCCATTTTTATCTTGATTAAATTGTCTAAAGAATGCACATCTTTACTCTACTAAATATTTCATGGAAACATGACCAGTATATTAGTCACATCATCAATATACAATAAGGTCACCCCTAGTCTAAGCTGCGGTGCACATACTCTGCTATCTTATGCCGGTACATCACGTACATAAGGACTACGCATTCCGAATCTCTCAGGAATCGTTTCAATATGCAACAATCACACAAAATGGAGGCAAAAATAATTCAAAATACCCATGGGTCACGCACATACCTACGCTCCCATAGTCAGCTGACTTATTAACTCACAAATAATCCATTCTAGTATTATGTTCTTAAGGTACCAATCTAAATCCCCTCGTAGGCACACAAAGATTAGATGGCCCAATACGAGCGTCGACGGTCGTGATAGTAACTATGGTAGGTATGTTATACACATAAGTCCGTATGCTAAGCATTCACACATCTTAGGTATCTCATAATAATCTTATAGGTATATTCTACATCATTCTACCGTCATTTAATTTTGTACATTTTATTCTTATCTGTGTAATATACAATATAAACTACTTACACATCTCACGTCGTAGTTCCAAGTACTTAAAGTCTAATTCATGAAAGTCATTAAGTCTTTTATATAATTCTCACTAATTATAATCCTCAAGTATACTCCGGTCTCACAAATCTACCTACTAGTCAACACGGGAAGAATAACACTCAGGTTAATTAGCCTATGCGAAGTTTGAAATCAAAAACCAGTCCGAACAGTCCATTATGACATCTCGTTAGAAGTCACTGTAATCTTGTTCGAACGAGGTCATTCAAACGAAAGGCTTCGGACGAACATCAACTCGTTAGAAGGGACACTGGAATCTCGTTAGAAGCTCGTTCGAACGACCTGGGTTGGTCTTCTAACGAAAATTCCGAGAGTGCCCAGATTTTACCTAAATTCATTTTTTCACCATTTTCTCTTCTCTAAATCCATCCTAAGTTCATGCCAATCAAGTTTTAATGATATTAGACTACACTAAATCACCCTAGATCACTTCTTAACATAGTTTTGGGGTTAAATCTTACAAATCAACATGTAATAATCCTAAATTCCCAAATTTTACCCCAAACCTTATGAACATGAATTCTGAATTTTATCAAACCTAAATACTCATCAATAATCCGTTTTTAATTCATCAAATACTATGTCCTTTGTATACTACTATCTTACAAATCATTCTACATGCAATCCCTAACCAATTTATGAATTATATCTCAAATTTCATGGGTTTTCATCAAACTTTCAATACCCAGATGGTTTCTATTCTAAGCATGGAAGAAATACTCATTTGAATTTATGAAACTAAACCACTTGCCTTAGATTTGTTCTTCTGAATTGATGTTGGTGAATGAAGGTTGATTTCTCCTCTTTCTCTACACAATTCTCCCAAGGATGGTGATGGTGGGTGGAGGTTTCTTTTGGAACCTCTTCAAACTCTCCCTTTAACTCCCGTAGCCCACTAACTTGTTATATGTTGATAATGGACTTAGTGGTATCCCTAATAATATATAATTAACTTCTAAAATTCGTGGGTTTTAATTCCCATATTTTCAAAAATACTAAAATACCCTTCTGGGTTGCCGGTTTGGCCTAAAAATGCCCCGGGACCCAAACTAAACCCCCGGCTAGGGTTTTATGACTATCTCAACCCTTCTGGAAACGTTGGCGCACTCAAAATGACCATTAGATTGATAAAAATATAATTTACTTTTTAATCTCATTAAATTCATTCCTGATGCGACTGACACGGGCGTCCCAACTTAATTTCTCAAATTATCGTATTAATAACTCTCAAAAATTTTAATACTTTCAATACTCATATATTACCATATGTATTCAGTAATATTCAATATTGACATCATAATCTAATACCAACTCACATCTCTCTAGTATTTTCATTCGGATTAATTTTCAATTAATTCTCTTTTAATTTAATTAACCCTTTAAATAAAACTAATAAAATTGCGGGGTACTACAGCACGTGGACCAGAGCGTTATAACAATATGATCCCCTCATGTGAGGGAATATTATGTCATCATTAAACACAAGTGGCACAACCAGGTGTCAAGAGGGAATTGGCTAGTTCATCATTCACATGCTCAATGCATGCTTGGGGGGTACACAACTCCCCCCAAGCCCTATATATACTTGTCATCTTCAACCTTGTAAAGGGATCAATAATTTGTAACCCTAGATAAAACCCTGCTTGTATACACAGTAGAGAGAGAAAGAGCTTATGTGCATTGTATCCAAGGCCATTAGTGCCCATATAGTGGAACACACACACACACACACAGTGGATGTAGGCCTGATTGGCTGAACCACTATACATCATTGTCTCTATTCCTCTTATACTCATCCCTTTCTATACACTTATACACATACATAACTCTGTTACTGCCATGGTTATTACTGTTTGAGCTCACCACCTCTTATCTGGCGGTGCTGAATCTTAGCTTCATCAGTTTGGCGCCGTCTGTGGGAACGAGAAGTTCTCTTCCTCTACATAGCTTGACCTCATCGGAGACTCTGGTGGTGAACCAGTTCTCCCCCTTTAGTGTGGAGTTATTTCACCATTGAAAGAGATCCATTAAGGTTCTCAAGCTCTTCAATCCTTTGATCGTGCAGCTTTTTATAGCTCAAGCAATATGGCACCGGAGTTACCTCCACCACCTCCTCCACTAGCTAGTGGAGTAGGACCTAGCTCCAGCCAGGTACCACCTCAGTATGAGATGGCTGAGGTGGCTGTCGCCCTGAAGTCTTTGGTAGCAAGCCAGTAGATTATGCGAGAGCAATTCGTAGCTCTTAGCCAAAACATACTGAGACCACCTGGAGTCTCACCAGAGATGATTACTCCGGCAGCTGCACCGGGACAACATGAGGCCAGGGGACCACCCCAGGCACCGCTCAAGGACTTTCCACCTTCATAACATCGGAGGGATGTTGCTGACCCCCGGTGTCTACGCCTGGGGAGGCAAGGAAACCCTTGCCCGGAAGATATATATGATGATGTGGAGGGGGAAGAGGCTCCCATAGAATGCTGGGAACCATATGAGGTCTCCAACAACACTGTAAGACCAATCCAGGAGAGCCGAGGTAAGTGTAGGAGGCAGAATCCCGACGAACGCCCGAGAGCCTCATCTTTTGATCATCTGAGCAAAGGGTCGGCCTTTCAGAGGCTGGGACTAATGAATGACCTAAGGGAAAGATTGTCTAGATCGAGAAGCCTTGCAAGATCCAGAAGAGATTCGGAGGATGGACGACCCCATGGGGGCTGACTCCACAGACGGGACGACGACCAGGGGGAAGTAAACAGCAGACACAGGTCGGCCCAGGCAGAACCCTCGGTCCATCTCAGAGAAGCAGCAAGGGATAACATCGGCCAAGCCGACCCTACGAGGCTGTGGAATGACTTAATTTAGAGGTTAGAAAATAAAATTTGTGATATCTTGAAAAGCCGAGACCCTCTTCAGAGAGGATACTCCGAGGGCTCACCCTTTGTGGTGAAGATAGATAACTTCCTGACGCCAGCCAAGTTCAAGCCACCTTTGGTTACCCCAAGGTATGACGGGAGTACCAACCCAGTCCACCATATCGAGATGTACCAGTTTGCTGCAGACATATACTCTATCTCAGATGAGATGAGATGCAGAGCCTTCTCGAGCACTTTGACTGGAGCTACGCATGTTTGGTATACCTCTCTTCCGAAGCACTCCATTAAAAGCTTTAAGCAGCTAGTAAAGCGGTTCATTCATAACTTCTACTTTGGAGTAAGACTGCAGAAGAAGACTACCCACCTGCTCTATGTTAAGCAAGGGAAAATTAGAGTCTCAGGGACTACATAGTCAGGTTTAATAAGGAGAAGTTGGAGGTAGAAGATTATGAAGAGAGTATAGCCATGATAGTCCTCATTGGGGGACTCCAAAAGGGAAAGCTATTATGGAAGCTTGCCGAGGACCCCCCGAAGTCGATGGCTGAGCTACTGGAAATAGTAGGAAAGGTGGTGAACGCCGAAGAGGCGATGGCTGCTAAATATGAGGATGTGAAAGGGGGTACCAGTGGAGGCAAATACCAGAACAAGAAGAAGGATGAGAAGAAGAGGTCGGCTGATGACAAATTTACTGACTATACTCCACTCATAGTAAGTACCGATGAGATTTTAAATGAGATTAAAGAAGACAGAGATTTGAGATGGCCTGAGAAGCTGAGAGTTCCTTCACATAAGAGGGACCAGAGTAAATGGTGTGAGTTTCATAAAGACCACGGTCATACAACTAACAAATTCTTTGCCCTCAAAGATGAAATCGAAAAGATGCTCAAATAAGGGAAGCTTCGTAAGTATGTTGACCGAAGTGGTTTTAAGGAGAACGATCGAAAGAGGCAAGGTGGCCCAAGAGATGAGAGGTTGAGATGAAAGGTCGACAAAGATGATGAATCATCTGATGATAATGAAGCCGACCCCGATCTCCAACGATAGGATGCTTCTCCAAAGGGTCAGCTGCATTAAAAGTTTGGCTGAAGGCGACCAACAACTCTTCATTCACAAAGCAGACCATAAACTGTCTTAGTCATACGAGTGTTATCTCCATCAACTGAGTTTCAATGTATTCGCTACCTTATATATATTGGCTATCTATCTTATAACAAAAGGTCAATGAAAATTTTCATATGTTCTCTCTCATATTCTTCTCATAAGAAGTGTTCAGTTGTATGTTTTAACTCGTCTTAAACTATAAAACATCATCATTAACTTGGTGGCCTCATATTTGAAACATCATTAACTTGGTGATATGAGAGTTAACATCATTAACTTGGCGGCCTCATATCTTGAAACATCATTAAATTAGTGACATGAGAGTTAACATCATTAACTTGGTGGCCTCATATCTTGAAACATCATTAACTTGGTGACATGAGAGTTAACATCATTAACTTGGTGGCCTCATATCTTGAAACATCATTAACTTGGTGAACATGAGAGTTAACATCATTAACTTGATGGCCTCATATCTTGAAACATCATTAACTTGGTGACATGAGAGTTAACATCATTAACTTGGTGGCCTCATATTTGAAACATCATTAACTTGGTGACATGAGAGTTAACATCATTAACTTGGTGGCCTCATATCTTGAAACATCATTAACTTGGTGACATAAGAGTTAACATCATTAACTTGGCGGCCTCATATCTTGAAACATCATTAACTTGGTGATATGAGAGTTAACATCATTAACTTGGTGGCCTAATATTTGAAACATCATTAACTTGGTGACATGAGAGTTAACATCATTAACTTGGTGGCCTCATATCTTGAAACAGCATGAACTTGGTGAACTGAGAAAAATATCATTAACTTGGTGGCCTCATATCTAGAAACATCATTAACTTGGTGATCTCATACTTAAAATGAGAAGATACTGCAATCACTAGACAAAATCAAGGACACTCATCACAATAAAAAGCAATTACAAGAAGAGGGGTATTGGTCACAATCGACCGTCCTACAAAAATAGCTCATCAGACAGCACTCGGCCAAGGCCGACCTTAACAATCATTAGACAAGGTATTATGACTTGGCTTGGGGGCGGAGCAGGGGCCTCAACCTCAGATTTATCATGCAGTGATGACATCAATGGGCTCAGGTCTCCTCAGCCTCATCAATAATATCACCAGTAATAGTCCTACCAGAGGATTGGCTCATCATCTCAGCCTCGTCTCATAATAGACCCCCTCGACCAAGGACGACCAATAACACCATCAGTTTGTGCAAGTAATGATTCGGCCATGTAACCATCCTCACATGGCCTCTTCCTCGGCCTTGCACCATCCTCAAAAGGTCTCATCCTCATCTCAAAGTACAACTATAGATTCTAGCATGAGAAGATTTATGACTCAAGTACCCTCGATCTCATCCACTACCTGGAGGATGAACGCCGACTAAAGGTAGCTCAGCATGGCAGTCATAATCAGAGGCTCCAACACAAATCTAGTAACTATCCTATAAGAGGAATGACTCAACTTCTCAATGCAAAGACACTTTACCCCTCAGCCTTCCAGCCACATTAAAGACTAAGGGCTAGGGGGTGATTGATATACCAAATATGTCCCCATCTCAGAGTTGGACCCCTCGACCAAGTTCAATTAGTTGAAGACCATGAATTTAGGATAAATATGACATCGGAATCTTAGCCTTTTAGCCTCATAGCCTCGGCATTGGCCTCAGCCTCATAGCTCTCATACAGCAGCTTGGCCATGACATCGGCCTCTTAGCCTCTTAGCCTTATAGCCTCGGCCTTGGCCTCAGCCTCATAGCTCTCATACAGTAGCTCAGCCATGACATCGGCCTCTTAGCCTCATAGCCTTGGCCTTGGCCTCAGCCTCATAGCTCTCATACAGTAGCTCGGCCATGACATCGGCCTCTTAGCCTCTTAGCCTCGGCCTTAGCCTTAGCCTCAGCCTCATAGCTCTCATACAGTATCTCAGCCATGACATCGGCCTCTTAGACTCTTAGCCTCATAGCCTCAATCTTGGCCTCAGCCTCAAAGCTCTCATACAGCAGCTCGGCCATGACATCAGCCTCTCAGCCTTATAGCCTCGGCCTTAGCCTCAGCCTCATAGCTCTCATACAGTAGCTCGGCCATGACATCGGCCTCTTATCCTTTTAGCCTCATAGCCTTGGCCTTGGCCTCAGTCTCATAGCTCTCATTCAGTAGCTCGGCCATGACATCGGCCTCTTAGCCTCTTAGCCTCATAGCTCTCATATAGAAGCTCGGACATGACATCGGCCTCTTAGCCTCTTAGCCTCATGGCCTCGGCCTGGACCGTGCAGTCGATAGTGATAGCTGGCAGAGCGCGTGGTTTGGGAGATGTGTGGAACAGTGTGTCACTACCCCCAGGGGGTCATACTGAAGATAGTGCTTAACCTGTCCGACCCCACCATTGGCAATACGAGTATGCTGGATGGCCCAAATCAGCCCAAGACATACAGATTGAAACCTCGGCTTAGGGATAGTTCAGATGACCCTACAACTGGATGACCCTATGTAGGCCGATAGTATAAATGTCCAACGTTCAGTAATAAGGGGGTCATCCAGCTCCACTGCCTCAAGAGAGGGGAGAACAGATGACACGGCATCAACAAATTTCAAGACGACCCACCGACAGGCCGTCTTGATCCCTCTCTCCAAGTACTCAAGGCCGAAGCCCTGGAACTCGTCGGAGAGTTTGTAAGCCTCCACAGCATCGACCTCGGCCCTCTTCACTGCCTCAGCAAGATCATTCTTGAACTGGTTGGCCAAGGCCTCTTCCTTTGTTTTCATGAGGTCGTCCTTTACATTCAAATCGGCCTCATGCTGCTTCACAAGCTCGTCTAGGACCCTTGCATGCTCGGTCCTCGCACTCTCCAGCTCAGATGTGGCAGTCTCCAATTCAGTCTTCAAATCAGCCTCATGCTGAATAGCCCTCTCAACCTCGTAAAATTTTTATTGATTCTCAGCCATCCACTTGGTGGCCGAGGTGAAATCTCATTAGAAAATTGAGGGAACACTTCGTAAAATATATGCGAATAAAAGGTGACGAGATAGATAAAATACCTGGGCTAGCGTGTGAAGACCATAGTCATAAACCTTGGTCGGGGGCATCCTAGATAAGAATTCATAATCTGCAGCCGTCACACCTGGGAAACTTAAATAATGATTAACACCTGACAGGATGTCAATCAACTTGACAAATGTCACTCATTAACCTGACTACTCATCTAGCATTCAAAAGCAACATTACCCCTTACCCATCTCAATAGCATCGATGACTAAGGGCTAGGGGTGACTGATATACCAAAATACACCATCGGCTAGGCCGAGGCTACCCTCGTCTAGGACGAGGGTCCAACTCTACAATAACAGGGGTCTTATCAGAGACTAGACGACCCCAAAATGGGCCAACCCTTCAGCATAGGTCAAGACGACCCTATAAGGGGTCGACCCCTCATCCTTGGGTCCGACGACCCCAAAAAGGTCCGACCCTTCAGCACAGGTCAAGACGACCCTATAAGGGGCTGACCGGGTCTGACGACCCCAAGGGGTCGACCCTTCATCACAGGCCGGATGACCCTATGAGGGGACAACAGTACGAGGCCCACATCCAATAGGACCCAGTGTCAGCATGAACTTTAGCCTCGTCCTGATAGCATAGGCCAATGGTGACATCATCACGGCGCGTGATTTGGGAGATGCATGGAATAGTGCACGTGGGACTCATATAGCACGTGGACCAGACCGTTATAACAATATGATCCCCTCATGTGAGGGAATATTATGTCATCATTAACCACAAGTGGCACAGCCAGGTGTCAAGAGGGAATTGGCTAGTTCATCATTCACATGCTCAATGCATGCTTGGGGGGTACACTACTCCCCCCAAGCCCTATATATACTTGTCATCTTCAACCTTGTAAAGGGATCAATAATTTGTAACCCTAGCTAAAACCCTGCTTGTATACACAGTAGAGAGAGAAAGAGCTTATGTGCATTGTATCCAAGGCCATTAGTGCCCATATAGTGGAACACACACACACACAGTGGATGTAAGCCTGATTAGATGAACCACTATACATCATTCTCTTTATTCCTCTTATACTCATCCCTTTCTATACACTTATACACATACATAACTCTGTTGTTGCCATGGTTATTACTGTTTGAGCTCACTACCTCTTATCTGGTGGTGCTGAATCTTAGCATCATGAGTTCATCAACCTGCCAATGACCTAAAAGTGCCAGTATTATGTAATACCCCGTACTTTTGGCTATATTTATTTATGGGATTAATTAATTAAATGCGTATTAATTGGAAATTAATCCGGGTTAAAAATACTAACGAGATGCGAGTTGGTATTTGATTATATGCATATATGGTTTTATATGAATATTGAATTTGGGAAATTGTCGCGAGATTTATATAAGGCATTTTTAGAATTTTGTTGAGACGCGTGGGACCGCCGCGTCACGGTGTAAAATTTTGTTTATTAAAAGTGAATTTAAAATCTATAAACCGTATGGTCGTTTTGAGTGCGCCAACGCGTCCGGAAGGGTCGAGATAGTCAGAAAACACTAGCCGGGGGTATAGTTTGGGTCCCGGGGTATTTTTAGGCCATTACCGGCAACTTAAAGGGTATTTTGATAATTTCACGTTTTGAGGAATTAAAAGTGACGAAAATTTGGTTAATTAAATCTGATGTGGATAAGACCCACTAAGCCCATAACCAACCCTTATTAACCTAGAAGGCTACGTAGGTTATCATTTAGGTTTTCTAAGTTTCCCAAATCAAAACCCTAGCCACCTTAAGCCACCATTGGAGAGGAAGCTTGGAGAGAAGAAATTCTGCAGAAAGAGAGAGGGAACCAACACCAAAATCAGAAATCCAATCAAGGCAAGTGTTTTAATCATATTTAAATTCGTAGAATGTTTCTTCCATGTTAGAAAATTGATTAATTTCAACTGTTCTTGAGAGATAATGAAAACCCATGTAATTGGAGCTTAGAACTTGATAATATTGAGGAGATTTGCATGTAGATTGATAGGTAGATGATTACCCTCATTATAGTTTGGATTAGAAGAAATTAAAACGAATTAAATTCTGGGATTTGATGATGTTATGAATTTAGGGTTCATGTTCTTGATAAAATTGGGGGAATAGTATTAAATCTTGTGATTAAATGATGTTTAGGTTGCATTGATACCTTAAAAGATGTTAGGTTATGACCTTGGCATGATTTAGTATGATTAGAGGACTTAAAACACTGGTTAGAACGAATTTTGGAGAAGACTTGAGGAGTAAAAATGGTGAAAAACGAATTGGGGAAAAATCTGGGCCGAAACTGGTCACTCGTTAGAAGCAGACCCCAGGTCGTTCGAACGAACTCGTTCGAACGAGCTTCTAACGAGTTGACCAGTCGTTATTAACGAGTAGGGATTTCGTTCGATATCTCGTTCGAACGAGATATCGTTAGAAGGGACAGTTCGTTCGAACGAACTGGATCTCGTTCGAACAGTCTCGTTCGAACGAAACTTCTAACGAGCTGACAGTCCAAACTCGTTCGAACAGTCTCGTTCGAACGAGACTTCTAACGAGGTGGCAGTTTGGGCCTTTTTGGACTGTTTTGACTTTTGGGGTCCCGTGAACTAGTTCGAGGATAGAGATAGTACTCCTTTGATGATATATGGATAGATTTGGGACCTTTGGTCTATTACGAGTAAATTATATACGAGAGTTACATTAAATGTACGGTTTGGGTTGAGACGTGAGTGTCTACTACGACGTGAGAATATTATGGGCGTATGATGATAAACCGGACTAGTATAAATTGTGATAATTATAAGTTAGTACGGGAATGCGATATGTACTACGATTAAAATACGGTATTACTAAGATGTGTGTTTACTTAGTATTAGTATATGGATTGTGTGTATGACATACCTACCATACTTGCTATCACGGGAGGTTTGCGTTCGCTTAGGGCCCTCTAATCCTTGTGTTGCCCGGATTTAGACTGGTTACCTCGATGAACATAGGTCATAGAAAGACTTATTGGGATATTAATAAGTCCGCTGATCGTGGGAGCGTAGGTATGTGCGTGACCCATGTGATGGTGACTGTGTTCGCCTCCAATATTTGTGATGTTGTTATCGGTAAACTATTCCTGAGAGATTCGGAATATGTAATCCTTATGTACGTGATGTACCGGGATGGATAGCAGAGTATGTGTGCACCGCATCTTAGTTCTCGGGGTGCTTGTATTGTATAATTATGATGTGAATAATATACATTTAAGTAATGGGAATCCTCATATTAATGTTGTAAATATATTACGGTGTTATTTCGAGAAATATAACGAGTTAAATGATAGTTATATATATTGCATATTGAGAATCTGAGTTTACGTTAAATCCCTATATAATTACGTGCGTTATGATGTTAATAAAACCGGGTAATAAGGGTAGGTCCTATTACAGTCTAGCTAGTTATGATGTCACGTAGCTAGTAGTTTATATCATTGTAGATGGGTACTTACGTTAGGAGTGCACAGTTAGACGAGAGGTGAGAATATCATGTGAGTGTACGTCCTAACATGTACTTTGCATTTAATGTTTTAAATGTTTTTAAAGCACTTGCAGGTTTTTAAAATATAACTCCACTTTCGGGCTCTGGCCCATTTGCTTTTCAAATCTTTTTCTTGTAAAACCATTTTAGGTGCCCAGCCACAAGGACACCAAGCATAGGATTCTCATTCAGGTGACGAGTTGTAGCTGTTTGTGGAAGCTACAGGGACTTGCATGTAGACGCTTCTATCTTTTGGATTCCAGAGTCACTATCTATCATTTGTAGGGCATGTTGCCCATTTCTATTAGACATTCCTCTATTACAGTTTTCAGACTTTGACTTGTATTGTTTTAGTATTCGGTTATTATTTCAGTTATGGGATTGTAGTGAGGAGTTTTCCTCCAGACTTTATTTACTCTATTGTGATGGTTATTCGTTTTACTTCATTATGGTGATTGGTGTTATAGTATTCTTTATTACACTTGTTGCATGTTAATTAGACTTAATTAAAATTTGGCAACTTACTTTTTAAATACTAGGTGGTTAGTAATAATAAAATGTTTTCGACAGTGATGCTATTAACTGAGCCAACTTGGCATTTTGAATTAATTTAATAAAGGAGTAGCTACCCGGTATTTAATTAGTCGGGGTGTCACATATTATGCATTATATCCAAGCAATAGCTCCATTCTCTGGACACTAAGAAGAATCTCCCTTAGTTACAGTAAGTTTCTCAGCATACTTCAACCAAGGAACATCATCGTGCAGAACAGAGCTCATCTAGATTACAATAGGTTGTTCAACTTATTTCAATCAAGGAATATCCTCACGTCGGGCAGGGTTCATACTAATTACAATAAGTTGTTAAGTGTTTTTCAATTACTGGAATCATCGGGTCATTGTCATATCAAGAACAAGGGACCTCACGAGTAGCCTTAGTAATAATAAAAGCCCTATAGGGGATCCTTAGGAAAAAATCCAACTAAGGGGTGTCGCCAACTATCTCTGCCATTAAAATACTGATCGGGTGGATGGCCCATAAACTAGGTACATTCTTGCCATCATCTCTCCTAGGCCTAAAGGAGTGTGATGACACAAGCTAAAAGTGAGGCAGATGGAATGATATCGCTAAGTCATATTGGACTGGAAGAATGATTAACATTAGTTATTAACTCATTTAGTCGGCAAAGGCCTAAAATGATTAACATTTGTAACTAACTCATTTATTCAGCAAAAGGCCCAAAATGATTAATAGTATTGTTTGGTCAGCGAAGGTCCTAAATAATCGATAGGTATAAACTCTTCTTGGTGGGTAAATGTCTAAAATGTAGAAGTAATTATTAACTATGTTTAGTTGGTAAGTACCCAAAATACAGTACAGTTGATAAACAAAATTTATTCATTTCAACAAAAGACTATAAAGTACAAAGATACAAAATATTCCAAAAACTCCACAAGGCTCAGGCTAACTACGGACGGAGAGCTAGATATTCAATTATGCGTGCTCTCCGACCATCTTCTGGATTGGGGGAAAAAATCTCCTTGTTGTCTTCAAGGTAGTGGTTCATCAGTTGGGCAAGAATGGCATAAATGGGAATCCACTTCTTATTCTTTGAAATGGGGACTGGAGTTAAACTCGATAATTTACCTGGTACTTGTACCACAACTTTGGATCCTTAGGGGTCTTGATCTATCTAAGGGTGTTAAACCACCCATGCTTGTATTCCACATCTTTGATTTCTTTCAGCCTCACAGGAGCATCAAGCCAGTCCTCATCATAGCATGCTGCCCAAGTTTCTCGAGGACCCATCCTGAAGAGATGCCTCAGTCTCTTGACCTCCCTCTGAAGGCCATCTATAACGATATAATTTCATTGTACATCTTCCTTCAGCTAGGTAACCTCCTTCTTCTGGCATCAATTTCATCCTGAATCATCTCTCCCACTTAGCCCACAACCTTTCTTGTTACAAGTTAAGCCCTCAAATCATTTATTTCCTCCTTCACGGAGGCATCGATCTCCCCCGTAACTTGGAGGTCATCCTTTAGTTTGGTCACCAGCTCGGACTGGTCCTTATACGCTACAGTCCTTATCTTCAGCTGTTTGTGAATTTTTAGAAAGGCCCAACGAGCTTGCCCACTCATACTTCGGCCTAGGACCTTCCCAAGATTTTAGGAATGAGAGATATAGTCTTCCACAACGATAAGCTACAAATAATAGAGAAAATTACAAGTACAAATGAGATCAGCATAACAAAAAAGGAAGAACGTCAGTAAAAAGAAAATATTTTTTCATTAATAATTCAAAAAGGACGTAAGAGCTATTACAACTAGGAAAAGGGAGAAAGAAATTACAAAACAAGAACAAGGTAAAGAAAAAGGCCCTAGAACTATGGAACTTCACTATTTCACCTTCTCAGAGGTCACTGGATCTTTCCCCTTCTCGACATCTCTACCCGCCTGGTGGGCAGCCGCCTCGACCTCATTCCGCTCCTCTCCAACCTGGTCGGTCGACTGATCAGCAGGAAGCTCCTTAACAACAAAGGGAGAAGGTACAGGTCAGATTCTGGTGGAAAACATGTTGCTCCCATGGCTTGCTCCCATTCTTTCTTGAAAGACGGCTTCTTAGCATAGGCGATCTGTAGCTCAGTGTCATCATAGGACGCATTCCAACCCTTCGCATATCTATTCTCCTTTATGCCTGGAATCTCGACCTCCATCTTCTAGACCTTCTTGACCAAATTCAGATTCTCCCCTTACATCCTCTACTTCTCATAAACAACAAGGTAGTTGGCCACCTTCATATCGACCAAGACCTTCTCCGCGCTCTCCTTCTCCCACTCAAAACTAGCTCGAGCATCATCCAAGTCCTTTTGGGACTTCATCATAGCTTAGTTTAGCTCCTAGTTCTTCTTGGACTGGTTGGTGGGACCATCCAAGAGTGTGGTGAAATCAGATAAAAACTACAACGCAGAAAGAAGAAAATTTAGTATGTGGACGTCGAACAAGTAAAAACAATAAACAGAGGGAGGGATACTTACCAAGGCAAGAACATGTGAAGACTTAAAGGCCAACTGGTTTTACCCCAATCATGAAGACTACTCGCAGTCAGCTACGAGCACTACCTCCTTGAACAAGTTAGGGGCAAGAGATGAGGTGTCAACTGCGCTAGCCCCCTCAGTAGCAAGAGAGAGAGGATTCAGTTGGGGCTTTTAGAGGCAGCTTCTTCTTCCTCTCCTCCTAGCTCTTTTTTTTCATCCTTCCTCCTCCTTCTTCTTATCCGATTCCTCCTCTTTCCCCTTGGTTTCCGAGATGAAACCACCAGCCCTAGAGGAATGCCCCCCCCCCCCCCCCCCCGCCTTCTTTAAGAGCTTTACCCTATCGGACAGTAGGGCCTGATCTTCATCATCAATGATCAGTAGTCTCCTCTTTAAGGGGGCCATAACTTCTTATTTGACTACTACTTTTTCCTCTCCTTCTTCTCCTACTTCTTACTCTTCCTCTTCTTCTATCTCAATTGGCCCAGATGGACCAAAGGACCCCTTTCCAGGAATCTCTAAATTAGGGATTTTATCTACCGGGCAAACAATGAAACTGGAAATGGTATTTGCATATTCTAGAAAATAAGCTACTGCAAGAGGGTTCTCATTGTCGGGAAATCTATCTCTGGTCTTCCAGGCCTTGAGAAGATACACAACTCTTATCTCTCGAGATTCAGACTGTTGGTTCTTGTCCCGAGCTACAAAATAAAGGAAGAGTCACGTATAAGAAGACAAAAGAAGATATAGTAAATAAAAGTTCGGACAAAAGAAAAAAAGAGGCAGTGACCTATGTGATCCCCCCCACCCCCAGTTAGGGCACGAGGGACCCTAGTACCTCTCGCCCTTAGGTAAGGGAGGATGTTGTCAATTTCTATCAATGAAATCCTTCTCCTAGTAACCTTTGTAGGAGTCAGGCAGGTTCATAACCAAAGCCCTCTCAGCCTTCCTGGCCTTAAGGTATAGAACACCATCATTGGTCTGCGACCAGACATGGAAGTAATAAATTTTAGGGGTCCCCAAGTTGGTCCCATATAATTCATTGAGTCTATGTACCCCCATTCACTATTTTTCAAGTATTAGGGACACGCTGGGCAAGAACGACATCAAAATACTTTTGAAAAAAACTCAAAAATAGAGGGTTTGGGAGAAAAGTTACCCCCCCCCCCCATACGGCAAGAAGCATGTGGATCCAGTGTCCCCACCTTTTATGTCCCGGACATCTCTGGGCATATGGACACAGTCGATTTCGACCCACTCAGGAATACAATAAGATTTTCTAAACTTCACAACAGCTTTTCCATTATAAAGTTACATGGACAAAAAGAATTCAAGAAATGAAGAGGGCTAACTAAAATGGTGAATAAGAAGGAGAAGATTAAAGAAACTTATAAGTGAAATGATTGAAAAAAATCTTTGGAAATATAGAGGGCTAAAGAGAGGATATAGTATGAGTTTGTGGTGAAGAAACATTTGGTGAAATTACAGCTGAGAGTGTTGAAACCAGTTTGAACTTCGCACTAATGATGATGAACAGCTCCCAACGAAGATTCTGGCGCTTTATATTTCTTTTCGGACCAGCACACCTCCACTTTTTCAATAATATTACAAGTTTTTCATGATGATTCTTCTCAGATGAGCGTACCCTCAATAGTTCTCAAGATTCACAGATATGCCATGTAGGTTTAAAATAGTTCTAGGCCTTTGGCATTAGACTCACTTAAAATCTATTGACCCAACATTTTAGCCCAATGATTTTAGGACCAATTGTGGGGGCTTATTTATTCAAGCCCAATAGTGTAGACGACTATCCCAACATGTGAAGTGAACTGCGACCCAACTTAAATGTTTATTTTAGACCCGTGTATTTGACATGTGCTTAAATGCATGGACATATACTCAAATCGGTTACCAACAATCTCGGAGGAGATATTTAGGGACACTCATGAGTTATTTACAATATGGTTAAGTTACTTGAACAATTCAATCACTTATTCTCACAATTATAAAATGTAAACCCTAACTCAGGGCAAAGGGATGTAACCTGGATCATTTGAGAGACACTAATTGAAAAAAGTAACCTATCCGTGGACGTAGGCAAGTTTCCGAACCAAGTACTTCTGGTGTTGTGTGTGTGATTATCCATCTTATTCTTGATATTGCTTTGTAGGTTTATTATTATGATCATTATTGTACTCGCACTTATCCTCTTACTTTAACCTCTCATAATAAACCTCTAATTAATTTCTCTTAACAATTACATTATCTATACGAAAGTGTATCAGGGGGGTTCCATGTTTCGATTTCACTTCAATGAGAAGTCCATTGCACTGAGTTTAGGAACGGGTGGAGTGATGACTCTAAACCTATAATAAAATAAGTATACCTTTACTTTAAGCATTTAATTATGAGTAGTTACATTTAAACTTGTTGTCCCTTTTAGCTCCTTGTTTAATTGCTTAAAACTTATTCAAAGGCTTTACTTGATACTATCCCAAGGTTGGTTATGAGTTTTGTGTGGTTCTTGATATGGGGGATATAAGAGTTTTTTAAACTAAAAGGACATGGGAGTTTATTTTAGTTCCCCACTAATTATCAAAATACCTTAAGCCCTATAACTACTATTGGAGACATAAACTTTTGTAATATACATCTAGACCTTTGACTTTTAGTAAAAGGTATGGCTATTAGCACTCTACTCTATCACACCACAAGTTTTATTAAAGTCTCACGTGTCCTCAAAAGCATTTATAAAAACTATTTTGGGCGTGGTAGCAAAGGCAGATCCAACCCTATGGAGACCAGGTTAAAAATAATCAAACACTCAAAGCCATCAACAATTCTTTTAACCGACTAAATGTACAACCCACTCCATGTAATACTTTAGACTTTCACCTAAATGAGGTATGATAAATAGGATGCAATGGTAGGAGGTTTAAATCACGTACGTAACCAAACTATCTAGCTTTTTAATTTTTGATGTGAGTGAAAATACTTTTTTTCTTACAAATATTGAGACTTTGCTTTTAAAAAAAACTTGGACTAAATAAATTATAATTATATTAAAAAAATTCTCTATATAGCTGTCCAAAACTTATAACAATTATTGAGTTTATAAAATAATAATCTAACAGTTAAAAGTATATAAATTTCTTATTATATTCCAAGCCTCACCATGAGATGGGAGTTTTATTTTATCTTCATTTAAAATAATAAAATGGCCTTAATGATCAAAATAATTAAAAAAATCAGAAGGACTACCCACTAATTTATATTTTTCTAATTACATGGAGAATTTTTAATATATTAATAGTTACAAAAAATGTTTTACTAATCAATTTGTATATTTCCTTATGGAAATAATAGTTCACCAAGTTATACAAACACCCCTCTTAATTATATAACGTAATTATATTTATGTTTTGTAATTAAAAGATTTTGTATATTTCAAATGCATTGTGTGCTTCCTTTTGTAGAATATAATGATATAGAGGCATTGTGTCGCTCCCAATTTTTCATATATTTATTTTGGTCTCACTAGGGCATTTGCATTCATATAACCCTCACGTAACATTAGGGATGACAATTTTTGTTTTTGGGTCGAGTTTCAGGTCGACACCACACGACGAGGTTTTTTCGACACAACACGACCCATATAGAACACGGCATGACACGACAAACACAATTTCTTAGATTTTTTGTAAAATTAAACTAAAATAGGCACGATAACCTGAATAATAACACGGCTCATAATTTTTACATGAACATGACACGACACAACTTCGTGTCAAAAAGACCCGACAAGAACATTATGTCAATTCTGGGTCAATTTCTTATCATTTCTAAAATTGTCACCCCTACTTAACATAATGTGGAAATAATGGTGGAGGTCGGTAAGTATAGTCACTCAAAAGTATTAGCCCACCCATCTTGAGAATTCTAGCTCTTCCCTTGGTGGAGTGTCAAAGTGGATTGTTAGTAGCCTTACCATATGAAAAATAACATTTAAACCTATATTCTATCTATATAATTTATTTTGTCCCCTCACATTCCAATAAATCACATTTAATCACTGAAATTTGGGTATAATATATTTTATCCCTTAAACCTTATGGAATTACATTTCAACCCTAAACATTAAGTAAATTGGAATTATATATATTTTATATTTGAATATAAAGATATATTTCTAGAAAATGAACACGTTGTCTACTTTCCTAAAAAAAATTACGATTTATTTTACTTTACTATAACACCCCGTAATTTTAATGATTTTTATTTTGGGAATAATTAAATTAAAATGAGAAATTGATCCGAATTAAAATAAATATTAATTAGCGAGACAAGAGTATATATTTATTTGTATTGAATATTACTTTGTGAAGAAGTAATGAATTGACAAGAATATATTATGATGAGTGAGAAATATGGAAATTACGGTAATTTAGTCGAGACGCGGGTGTTAGTCATGTCGGGACCTAAATTTATGAGATATAATATAATTTAATTATGGGTCATCCAAATGGTCATTTCGGGTGCGTCGGTGTGTCCGGAAGGGTTGAAATAGTCAGAAAAGTGTATTCGGGAGACTAGTTTGGGTGCCAGGGCAATTTTAGCCAAACTGGAATCCCGGAGGGGTATTTTAGTCTTTTAAAATTTTGGGGAAAAGAGACCTACGAATTTTAGAGGTAATATCATCAGTTCTGTGGAGGAGGTTAGGGTTATAAGTTAAAAATAATATATATATGCCACTAGAGGGGTAAGGAGAATAGTTATAAGGCATTTCAAATCATTCTTGCACCACCACCACCATTGTGTAGATCGGAAGGTGAAGAACGCAACCCTACCATCATTCCGTAGAAAACCAAAACTTCGAATCAAAGAAATCATTTGTCTTACTAAATTTTTAATAGATATACCATCCATGTTAGTGTAATATGATTTATATCATGAACATATGAATATTGATGTTAATTTGGGAGATTTAATTAATATTATTGGGTAGAACTCATGTTAGGTTTAATCCCATGTAGAAAAAAACTGATGATGTAGGGTTATAAACTTGTGAATAAATCTGGGTTCTTGTTGAAGTTCTTGAATAAAATGATAAACTAGGGTCTTCTGAAATTAATTGGTGAATTAATTCTAGTTAAAGGATTTTATTGATGATTTAAGGATTCATTTACGTAAAGAAATCCCTGATATATGTTGGTATAATGTTTGGTGTATTTGGTTTGGCTTTTAGGGGTGTATGATGGAGGTTTTAAGGGTTAACCATGGTGGATGTAAGGACAAATTTCTAATCGAGTCATTTGTAGTATTGGTTGCATTCCGTTGGACAAAACTATTTTGGGTCATTCTTAGTCAAGCTTCATACAACCTTGGATAATTGGGCATTCAAAGTTCACGCTACATCATTCAAAGTTCACGCTTCATCAAAATGCATTTCAATTCCATTTTCCCAAAAAGGTATATGACCAAAACCATGTTTACCATTTTTTTGTGTTGGAGAAATTTTAATTTACTTAAAAATTTATTAAAATTTTTTAAATTAATTTTAAGTCTTTTGTTTTTAAGAAAAATAAATCTCATTCGAACGACCTGGATCAAACGAACCAGTTCAGCCTGTACTGGTAACTCATTAGAAGTTCATTAGAAATGTTGTTCGAACGAACTCGTTCGAACAAGATTTCTAACGACTTTCTATAATATATGTACTGGACTTTCATTAGATAACTCATTCGAATCAAGTCGTTCGAACGACCTCGTTGGAACGAGATTCATCAGTTTTGAATTCTTTAACTTCTTTTTTGTAGTTATTTTAAATAACTGCACATGTCCACTACTTTTCCAGTTTTCATATAATGAACGAAAATCAGTTTTTGAGTTGAGGAAGTTGCACATTCTTGAGAGAAAATAATTCATATGACCCCTTTTGATAAAAATCCTTCTCCAACACAAATTATCTTTTGAACCAAAACCCCATGCCATCAACCTGAAATTCAACAAGTACAATTGCGGTGGATTTCTGCGTTCAAGCTTATTGGAGACGGTAATTTGGGCTTCGGTGGATACCAAGACACGAGCAATGTCGTGCAACGCGTTGGAGCTTTGCGTACTTCAAATTCGGAGGTAGAGGACGGCATCAGCAAGACTTTTTGAGTCAAAGTCTGTAAGTCTTTTGAGTCCTTTGTAAAACATATTTTTTAGTGGATTTGTCTAGGCCTAGCCGTCCGAGGTTTTTCCCATTTGGGTTTTCCTCATACATCGGTGCGTTGTGGTTGTGATTTTTTCATTTTACTTTATTGAACCACCGAGATGCATCCGTAGGATAAAAAGGATAAAATTGACAAATTTTATATCTCTTAATTAAGTTGTCTATTTCATCATTCTATAATTGTCAACTCTATAATTTGCAAAGAAATTTAAAATAGAAATATTTCTCTATTTTGCAAATTTTTAATATTGCCAGTGTGTGTATTCATCGAAATATCCGTTATCTATATAACCGTACAACTTCAAATTAGTATCAGAGCTAGACTCTATAAGTTATTTAGATGAATCCTGGAGGTTATATGGATGGTTTTTCGTCAAATAGGCATCCAATGTTTGATGGATCCAATTATACTTATTGGACAGCACGTATGAAAACTTCGTTAAAATCTATAGATGAACGTGTTTGGGTAGCTATTGAAAAGGGGTGGTCTCCACCTACTACTGTTGTAGGAGAAGATACTTTTTTAAAACCCGTTGAGGAGTGGAGTGAGGATGAATTAAAATTATGAAATTTTAACTCTAAAGGCTTAAATGCGTTATTTAATGCTGTAACTCTCGATGAATTTCGTCGTATAATGACGTGTGAGACGTCAAAGAAGTCTTGGAATATTCTCCAAGATACTCATGAGGGAACAAGTGTTGTTAAACAATAAAAACTTCAAAACTCAATAACCCAATTTAAAACCATCACCTTGAAAAAAATAGAAACCTTTGATGAATTTTTATGCTCGTATATCAGATATTGTTAATTCTTGTTTTAACTTAGGTGATAAAATCCCTGAAGATCGTGTTGTTAAGAAAATTCTTAGATGTCTTCCTAAGAGGTTCATCCCTAAAGTCACAGTCCTTAACTCTTTAGGAAAACTAAACACTTTAAAACTTGAAGAACTTGTGGGTGATCTTCAAACATATGAATTAGATATGTTTCCTAAGGATAACAAAATCAAAGATAATGGTGTAGTTTTGATAGCTAAGAAAGAAGTAGTTTCTGAGTGTGATGAATTTTGATATTGATCCTGATGATATAACTCTTTTTGCTAAAAAGTTTAAAAAAATTAGCAAGTTCAAAATGCAAAATTTGAAATTTGAAAAACCAAAATTTTAGAAAAACAAGAACAAAGCTAATAGGAATTTTAATAATCGGGATCCCAAAAGGTTTAAGAAAACAATCCTAAAAAGGACTATTCTGAGAGATGATTTGAGAGTGAGGGATGTGGTCATAGAGCTTATGAGTGCCCCACTAAACTTAAAAGACAAGGTAAAGAAAAGGCTGTGTATAACGCTACTCTTAGCGATAGTAAAGTTGAGTCTGAAGACTCCGATGATTCTGTTCCTTCTAGGAATAATTTTACTGCTTTTATGGCAAGTCATGCTAGTGATTCAAGTGAATCATGTTCTAAAGTTGACAATTTAGAGCATGATCTTGAGGACTTATCCACTCAATCTGAAAATAGTGATTTAGAAGAAAATAAAAGTGAGGTTGATGAAAGTGAGTTACAATCCGCCTATACCGAGTTGTACATCGAATATATGCGTATCCAAAAGGTAAATAAGAGATTAACACTTAAAGTGTTAACACTTGAAAAAGAGTTGAAACGCCTAAAGGAGAAGGAGGCTTTAGTGAGTCAACTCGAGGATATTA
Source organism: Sambucus nigra (assembly GCA_949130495.1). NCBI lineage: Eukaryota > Viridiplantae > Streptophyta > Magnoliopsida > Dipsacales > Adoxaceae > Sambucus > Sambucus nigra. Next base: position 765,542,118 of record OX422209.1, on the reverse strand, counting down.
AGATATCTCTTTCTGAAAAGCTTATTCTGGTAGGTAAAGAAAAATGTGACTTAGTTAACTCCTTAGATAGTGTCAAAAAGGATCTTGTTGAGTCATTAGAGATTAGAAAATCTCTTGAAGCTACTATTGTCCAACTTGATAAAGATCTCGAGTCTTCTCCTGAAGTCAAAGCCATGCTTGAAGATAATTCAGGAAGAATGGGAAAACTATTTCTAGGTCCCGTTTTAGCATATAAGGAGAAAGGTTATCAAGAGCGAAAGGGAATAGGTTATGAGGAAGGTGAGTCATCCAACGTTAAATCTAAACCCGTAGCCAAGTTTGTTACTAAAAAAAACCTTAAAAACCTAATGTTCTAAAAAGAAACCTTCCTAAGCAATATACTAATGTGACTCCAAAACAACCCTATGTGTGTACTTACTGTCACAAAAGGGGTTAACTTAGAGATTTTTGTTACAAGATTGGAAATAATTCCTATTATTTTAATCCTAATCCACACTATATCTCATTTAATAGAAAATTTTCAAAGGTTCTCTATGGATCGAGGAAATAATCCCAATCAAAAGAGTAGAATCAACAAAAGGAAAAATATAACTCAAGCTTGGGTTAAGAAAGATAATACCAATAGAGCTTTTGTTGTACATATTGCGCTCAAGGCTCAAAATTCCTCCCAATGGAATTTTGATAGTGGTTGTTCGAGACATATGACGGGTGATAAATCTTTGTTTACCACACTTGAAAACTATAAAGATGGTAAGGACACTTTTGGATACGGAAACAAATCTCGAATTATGGGTAGAGGGTCTATAGAAATTTCAGGGTTTCCTAAACTTGAAAATGTCCTTTATGTTGATTATCTCAAGGCTAATTTGATAAGTATTAGTTAGTTATGTGATGATAACCTTGATGTCAAATTTAGTCAATCGAAGTGTACCGTGTATGATAAATCGGGTGAGACGATTTTACAAGGTGAGAGAACTAGTAACAATTGTTATGGAATAGTTCCTAAGTCCTCGTTAGTTTGCAATGGTGCGAAAGTATCGTCTGCCGATCTATGGTATCAACGGTTAGGTCCTGTTAACTTTAGATATCTCGATTGGTTAGTGAGAAAAGAGCTAGTTCGAGGTTTACCATCTCTAGGAAAACAAACCTCCATAATTTGCGAACCTTGTCAATTAGGAAAGAAAATTAAGAATCCTCATAGAAAGGTAAACTCAATAACCACCTCTCGTGTCTTAGAATTGATACACATGGACCTTATGGGCCCCTCTCATACCGAGAGCATAGGAGGAAAGAGATATATTTTAGTGATGGTGGATGATTATTCAAGATACTTTGTAGTAGGTTTCTTAAGAGAACAATCTGAGGCTGTTGAGTTTCTCACGGTAAAATGTAGAGTTCTTCAAAACAAACACGGTGTTACCATAAACCGCTTTAGGAGTGATAATGGAACCGAATTCACAGAATCCGGTGTAATTGCCTTTTGTGATGAAATAGGAATCAAACATGAATTCTCGGTCGTTCGAACCCTGTAACAAAATGGTATAGTTGATAGAAAAAATTGAACGATCCAAGAAATGGCAAGATCTATGCTCCTAGGTAGGAATGTGTCTCATTGATTTTGGGCCGAAGCGATTAACATTGTATGTCATACTGTTAATAGGGTTTATACGTGTCCTAATACTAATAAAACTCCTTATGAATTGTGGACTGACAAGAAACCCAATTTGGCCTATTTTAGAGTGTTCAGTAGTACTTTTTATATCCTTAGAGATAGAGAGATCCTAGGCAAATTTGATTCAATAAGTGATGAAGGTATCTTTCTAGGATACTCTCAAAACAGTAGAGCTTTTAGAGTATACAATTTAAGTAGTCTCAAAGTCATGGAATCAATAAATGTTGTCATATAAGATGATGGTCCAGCAACTCTTATTGAAAATGAGGAAGATTCTCCTTGTGAGTGTGAAGTTGTCCCCGGTGTATAAAATATTGAGTCTCACACTGACATAGTTGTTCCCATTACTGAGAAAAATGATCCTTCTTCCTGGGTTCGAAAAATTCATGACCCTACAAAAATTATAGGAAATCCTGAATTAGGTGTCAAAACTAGAGCTCAATTAGAAAATGAAGTTACTTATTTGTGCTACAATTCTAAAATTGGACCTGAGAATGTTAAGGAAGCTCTAAATGATGAATTTTGGATCAATGCTATGCAGGAAGATTTATTACAATTTAAGAAAAATAAAGTTTGGGAACTTGTTCCTCGGCCTAGTGATACAAATGCTATTGGCACAAAATGGATATTTAAAAATAAAATGGATAAAAATGGTGTCATTATTCGAAATAAAGCTAGATTGGTTGCACAAGGATACACTCAAATAGAGGGTGTTGACTTTGAAGAAACTTTTGCTCCTGTTGTTAGGTTAGAATCGGTTCGCCTTTTGCTAGCTATAGCTTGTCATCTTAAATTTAAATTGTATCAAATGGATGTCAAAAGTGCTTTTTTAAATGGTATCCTTCAAGAAGAAGTTTATGTTGAACAACCCAAAGGGTTTAAGGACCCGAAGCATCCTAATCATGTCTGCTTTCTAAAGAAAGCACTTTATGGTTTGAAACAAGCACCCCGTGCTTGGTATGAGAGGCTCACTTCTTATCTCCATTCTCATGGATTTTTGAGCCGGGGAGTAGACATGATATTATTTGTCTAACGTGATGAGAGCGCTATTTTAGTTACACAAGTATACGTCGACGACATAGTGTTTAGTTCTACTAGTGATAAACATACTCATTTTTTTTCAAAAGAAATGCAAGATGAATTTGAGATGAGTATGGTAGGTGAGCTTACCTTCTTTTTAGGTCTTCAAGTGAGGCAACTCGATCACGGAATATTCTTATCCCAAACCAAGTATGCTAAAGTACTTGTTAAGAAATTCAATTTAGAATCCTCTAAGCATGCACGTACTCTTATGAGCTTGTCGATTAAACTTACCAAAGACACAAAAGGTAAGGATGTAGAGCACACTCTTTTTAGGAGTATGATAGGAAGTTTACTCTATTTAGCTGCTAGTCGTCCAGATATTTCCTTCAGTGTAGGAATCTGTGCTCGTTATCAAGCATCTCCAAAAGAATCCCATCTTCTTCCTATAAAACGTATCATAAAATATATTAGTGGAACATTGTTTTATGGGATTTGGTACTCGTTCGACACCAATGATTGTCTATCGGCCTATTTCGATACCGATTGGGTAGGAGATGTTGATGGTTGCAAGAGTACTTTGGGAGGATGTTTTTACTTTGGTAGTGCTCTCATTTCTTGGATGCGCAAGAAACAAACTTCGATATCTTTGTCCACGGCAGAGGCCGAATACATCTCCATCGGGAGTTGTTGCACGCAACTCATTTGGATGAAACAAATGTTGGAAAAGCATTCACAAATTTTTGTCCATATGGTTTACTGTTCGATGTGTTCAGATCACTATTCCATTTATTGTCCACGTGACTTTCGATGAGTAGTTAATCCGGACTTTGCTTCACTTGTGCGTAATAATGCTCGTTTATGATATGTATTTCTGTGAGTGCCTCATATATTTGCCTTATTGCATACACTTTTCATAAAATATTGAGAATATCTCCATCACATTGCACTCGTGTGGTGAGATTTGATGTTGTCTTTTCAATCTTATCACCTCTCTTATAAGCAATCAAAATTGTACGTGATCATCCATTGCCCAGATTTGAAAATGAAATATTCATTCGGTTGTTTGTTGTTGTTCGCAATGGACTCGGACTGCGAAAAACAAAATTTTTTGCATGAATAGCCTCCATTTGCATTATAGAAAAAAAGCCTAAATGTATTTGAGCATTGAAAAAATGATATATAATGCAAAGGCCAAATTTATTTAGCTTGATTGAGCATTCAAAAGAAAAAAAAGTCTCAATAAAGTTATTAATGGGAGACATAAGTTCAAGATCAATGGGCATGCACATTTACTCGATTCATTACTTTTTACTTATGACAATATTGGAGAGAGAATCATCAATCTTGTATGCGTGTTGCTTTAGTGTTTTAGTGTCCTACGTTATTTCCTTCTTGACACAAGGCTGATGTGAGTGCATATTACGTCTATATATTATTTTGCATTTGCACTTGTGCGCTGTCTTAGGTAAAAAAGTGCTCAATCGTATTGATCACACCCCTTCATTTCCGCTCCCACGGTTTGGGCATGTCGTCACAACCTAGGACCATTAAAACTTTCATTTTGGCAAGTTTCTGGGTTTCTCTACTCCTTCTTATATGTTATTTTCAATTTATTTCATCTTTTTCTTAAGTTTTAATATTTTGAAGTTCGTCATAAAATCTCGTTCAAACGAGCTCTTTGAACGAAATTCACTTTTTCTAGACTGACATGTCGTTCGTATTCTCGTTCGAATGAATTTTTTATGTCATTCGAACGACCTTCCAACAAAGTTTCCAATGACTCTCTTTATTCTGTACTGGCTTATCGTTCGAAAGTCGTTCGAACGACACACCTCGCTCGAACGAGCTGGGTTTAAAATCGGCGGTTTGTCCTATTTCATTTTTGCTGATTCACTTAACCCTAGTTTTTCTCTCTCATCACTTCCCACGATCTCTAACCCCACAATTTCTCCTTTCTCTCTTCCCCACATTTTCCCCAATCTTTCCTTCTCTCTTAACCCTAGTTCCCCACTAACCATATTTCCCACTACATCCACTAAACCATTTTCCTATGATCCTACTCTTCAACTCCCATGACCCTTGTCCCATATCCTCAACCCTCATTTCCCCTCCATTACTCATTTTCTACAAGGATTCTGAGACTATCTCTGATCTCTTCTCTTTGAGGTATTTTTTTATGTATGCATATATATATATTATTGTTTCGGGGCTATCTGATATAACTTAAATTATAATTTATGTTCCCCCTAATTAAGTTGAGCTCCCTGAATTTTATCAAATTTTTTTTATAATTTCATGGAACTTCACTTAATTATTTTTTTTATTTTAGTTTATATATAATGTAGGATGGGAATTGTGGTTGTTTTGGTTTTGTTGGTGTGTTTGGTGGTTCGGCTGGATTTTGTTTGGGTAGGTTCTAGTTTAGTCCTCTAGAATGGCACCTCGTAGTCGTCGCACGCGTCGCATACACAACTGTACCGAGGAACACTCTTCTTCCTCATCTTCGTCATCATCCGATGAGGACACCAATATTAATGCATCCATTCCTGACCTTAAATTGCGTTGGAGGATGCTCGATAATCATACCCAATATCATACTCAAGGTTTTTCAACTAGATCATATGTTAGAGAAAAGGTTGTCAACCTCTCCTCTCTTGCTAGCACCACAGTTTACTTTTGGATAGCTGATTTAGGTTGGGACCCTCTATTTGACCTCACTGACACGATTTATCCCGATATTATTAGGGAATTTTTCTATGCATGTTAGTGAGAATCATATTTTATCTAAAATGTGAGGTCGAGACGTATTCGTATCTCCTGAATCCATAGGTCGGCTTGTCACTTTACCCCGAGTCACAAATCCCTCTTATCCATGGGCACCCAATTCTAGTCGAGAATCCAGTCTTATTATGAGCACAGTTTGTAGGATTATTCAATCCGGTTTTGTCACCATTTACCATAAGAATTTACATCTGGATTTTATGGTCCTAAATTGGATTGTGTGTGCCTGCCTTCTTCCACGTGCCAACTCCCCACCAATCACCAAGTGCCATGTGGATCTTATGTTTTCCATTAGCATTAGGGCTTCCATTGACCTTCCTGCCTTCATTAATCTAGTGATTTTGTCTGTTAGCATCAACCCATCTCATCCAGTTAGGCAAGCTCTTTCTTCTGTCGTTATTATCACACGTCACTGTCTTGATGAGCGCTGCCCTCTTCCTCCCATTGATGTACCTATGACCCGATACCAATCCATCGATATGTCCTTTGTTGGTCACTCCTGTTCACTTACCCCCCCCCCTGGCCGATACTCCACAACTCACAACCTCTCAATCCGCATCCACACAATTCGCCTCTGCCTCAACTCCTGCTCCCACTAGACCAACATCCTCTCATGCTACCACTCGATCATCATTTTCTCATGATCCCCCACCCCTTTTCTCGAAGGATCTTAGGTTTGTGCGTACACAGGTGGAGAGAATTTAGGAGGATCGGCACCAGGACAGGGCTATTATGCAGGAGTTATTTCTTACCATGCAGCAGGATAGGGATGCTCAGGCTCGTCGTGAGGAGTCTCAAGGATGTCGGGATGAAGCTCAAGCTCGTCGTGACTCTATTATTCTTGAGCACCTTTAGGCCATTTGTCACTATGAGATGGGTCGTGGAGCTGGGTCATCCGATACCGACAACCTTCCGGATGATTCCAATGATGACACTCCAGCTCCCTGATTTACTTTATGTTTCTTTTATCCCATCTTTTGTGCTTGTGAGGAAGAGAGGCTCATTTTATCCCAGTCTTTTTTATTATATTTTTTCAATTTTTGTTTTGTCCCGGAATAGCCAAAAGGGGAGAATTGCAAGGATAAATTTCCAATCGAGTCATTTGTAGTATTGGTTGCATTCCGTTGGAAAAAACTATTTTGGGTCATTCCTAGTCAAGATTCATACAACCTTTGAGAATTGGACATTCAAAGTTCACGCTACATCATTTAAAATTCACGCTTCATCAAAATGCACTTCAATTCCATTTTCCCCAAAAAGTATATAACCAAAACCGTGTTTACCATTTTTATGTGTTGGGGAAATTTTAAATTAATTAAAAATTTATGAAATTTTTTTAAATTAATTTTAAGTCTTTTTTTTAAGACAAAGAAATCTCGTTCGAACGACCTGGATCTAACGAACCAATTCAGCCTGTACTGGTAACTCATTAGAAGTTCATTAGAAATGTCGTTCGAACGAACTCCTTCGAAGGAAATTTCTAACTACTTTTTATAATATCTGTACTGGACTATCGCTAAATAACTCGTTCGAACGAGATTCGTCGGTTTTGAATTTTTTTTTTAACTTTTTTTTGCAGTTATTTTAAATAACTGTACATGTCCACTACTTTTCCAGTTTTCATATAATGGACGAAAATCAGTTTTTTAGTTGAGGAAGTTGCACATTCTTAAGAGTAAACAATTCATATCTTCCCTTTTGATAAAAATCCTTCTCCAACACAAATTATCTTTTGAACCAAACCCCATGCCATCAACCTAAAATTCAACAAGTACAACTGCGGTGGATTTCTGTGTTCAGGCTTATTGAAGACGGTATTTTAGGCTTCGGTGGATACCGAGACATGAGCAGTGTCGTGCAACGCATTGGAGATTTGCGTACTACAAATTCGAAGGTAGAGGACGGCATCAGCAAGTCTTTTTGAGTCAAAGTCTATAAGTCTTTTGAGTCCTTTATAAAACCTATTTTGTAGTGGATTTGTCTAGGCCCAGTCGTCTAAGGTTTTTTCCATTTGGGTCTTCCTCGTACATCAGCGCGTTGTGGTTGTGATTTTCGCATTTAACTTTATTGAACCACCGAGATGCATGCGTAGGATAAAAAAGATAAAATTGATAAATTTTATATCGCTTAATTAAGTTGTCTATTTCATGATTCTATAATTGTTAACTCTATAATTTGCAAAGAAATTTAAAATATGAATATTTCTCTATTTTGCAAATTTTCATTATTGGCAGTGTGTGTATTCATCAAAATATCCGTTATCTATATAACCGTACAACTTCAGTGGAAATTATAATAGCGAAGGAGATGAATTTCCAGGTACCTCGAAACGGTTTGACCTACCCCTCAAATCGGTTCGGAGGTGCACCCGAATCGGTTCGCATGTACCCCCAAATCGGTTTGGAGGACCTGACAGTTTTGAATTTGGTTTGCTTAAATTTTTGAAACGGTTAGAGTTGGAATTTTCTCCCTGATGAAGAGAATTAAGGTTAGTAATTCTGGGGTATGTTTAATATTGATTGACACCACAAGAATTAGAATGGGTCACGGAGAATACGAGTGAATCATGGGGCTTATTTGATATTAAATGATATCACGAGAATTTTAAATTGGGTCACGAAGAGTACTAGTGAATCTAAGACCAGACCAGCAATAGAGTGATGTCATAACTACTGAAATAATCTTATGGGTTAGCTAGAACACTTCGAGTATTGGGAAAACACTCAGGAAAATACGAGGAGTAGTATAATGGTAAATTGGTAATACGTAGGATATTCGAGAGTTATATATACTACGTACGGGATATATCATAGGTTATGAGTATACATATACTGAATATATAAATATAGGTTGTGTAAATACCTATCGTTGACTTATTATGTGTAAAGAACATGCCTACGTTACTTTCTATCATGGAGGTATCCGAGCCATGGACAGTCTTATCCTGATGATCAATTTGGGGGATTTTAGACTTCTACCTCAGAACATAGAACTTAGGAATTGAGCACTACTTGTGAGTATGTTAGTGTGACCGGTCATTTGGGTGCATTAGGTGTGTGCATAGCCCAAAGGCTTAGAACTATGTTCGCCTCCAAATTTATGTGAATCGTATTCATGGTTTGATAGTGATTCCGAACCGGGAGTCCTTTACTTAGTACATGATGTATCGGGACTTGAAAGTAGAGTATGCACACATCATAAGTCTCAGTCTAGGGATATCGTATTCATATATTTTATAAGAGGGTATATATATATATACACGTGTGATTTATACTACTATGTGTGCATTAGTAGATGAGATAAACATTGATATCTAAAATAACCTAAGTATGTGGAAACTTAACATCCAATGGGCAAATCATAATTATCTAAAAGACACTTGGGAATGTGGTAACGTATTGTATGGGCAATACAGGTGGTACAACGAGTTACTTTGTAGGAAGATACTTGGTGGGAATTAGTTAGGCGGGGTAGCATAACTAGGACAGTTTAGAAGTATACGTAGGGGTGTTCACGGGTCGATCGGTTCGGTTTTGACCGGGTTTTTTGGGACGAACCGACCATGTCGGTTTTTGGAGGAGGAGAACCGAACCGAACCGAAAATGCTGAAAAACCGAACCGAACTGAATCGAATCGGGTCGGTTTTTGACAGGGCCGGTTCGGTTTCCCCGTCGATTTTTGACAGGGCCGGTTTTATACAGGGCCGGTTCGATTTTTTCCTTTATTTTAATAAAAAATATTTTTTTTTAATACCTAATATAAATATAAAATTAAAAAATATAATATAATATGTCAAGACTAATATAAATATAATATAAAATATAAAATTAAAAAGTATAAAAATTAAATCGGTTCGCTTCGGTTCAAAATCGATTTTTTTATGCCAAAACCGAAAACCAAACCGACCCTGTCGGTTTTATACCTGATTAGACCGAACCGAACCGGCCCTCAAAAAAACTCGGCCCGAAAATTTTCGATTCGGCTCGGTTTTGTCGGTTTGGTCGGTTTTTTTGCACACCCCTAAGTATACGTAAAGCGTGCACAATAGTCGAGAGTTGAGGATCTCAAGTGAGAGCACGTGGAAATTATAATGTATACAACATATGATCTTATTGCATTTTAAATACTTGCAAAATATTTTCAAATAACTTTGGGCTCTGACCCGTTTCAAATCTATTTTTGTAAAACCTTTTAGGTACCCAGCCACAGGGAGGCCCAACTCTATAGTTCATTATCATTTGACATGCTGAAGCTGTTGTGGAAATTACATGACCTCGGTAGTAGACACTTCCACTTCTATAATCTCCTTTTGATCATCTATTTATGCCAGTCGGGGATATCGCCCATCTTTTGTTAGCAGTTATTTCAGAGACGTTGTACTTCCAGTTTATTAGTTATTGGATTTGGATTATTTATTGACTATTGTATTTGGATTTCAGTCTTGAGTGTTTATTCCATTCCATTTTACTTAGTCAGTTATTTTACCATTTTTTTGTTATTGGTGATTGTGACTTAGTAACGTACACTATTGCATGTTAATTTAAAAGATAAAATTTGACGCTAGCTTAATTTGACTTAGTTGTTAGTAATAAAAAAAAAATTTCGACGGTGATGCTAATAATGAACCAAATGAGAGACCTGTTTTAATTTAATAAAGGATTGATCACCCGGTATTTAATTAGGCGAGGTGTCACATTTACCCCTTGAGATAAGGTTGTATTTATTGATATCCCCTTATGAGTTCAATAAGATTAACTTCCGTATCTAGGGGCGTCCCTGAGCATGTGCTGAGTGGGGGATTGCACAGGGGCCCCCACTAGTCTATTTGTTATTACTTATATGTTAAGGGCTCATTTTTTATATCAATAAACATAATAGGGGCCTAATTTATAATTTTTGCACGGGGCCTTCTCAATTTTTTTCAATCTCAAGACTGGCCCTGCCCGTATCCATAAGGTACAAGCGATTCAATGCATAAGGTACAAGAGAGATAATGTGCATTTACGGGGTTAAGTCTAATTTCAAATATGGTAATACTTGTTTGATGGATCTTAAGTTTGGTTAAAACTAGCCTACAAAACAACCAAATAACTTTACAACACAATTCACCAAATTCAATTGATAAATCACACCTAACATTTTCAACAAATTGTTCTCTTTTAGTAGGTTTTTCTCAATTTTCTTCTTGTTGGTTTTTTTCTTTTAAAAAAATTTAGGTCAGTTGAGGGCGATAACAGGATAATGAAATGGGGAATGGGTTAATGGTTTGGACGAAGGAAAGTATCAGCATGGGGGTAATGAGGTTAATGGCTTTGGGTGGGGGTGTTTAATGGAATTGGTGGAGTCCGAGAGGGGATATAAGGTGTTTGGGTGGTTAATGTATGTGAAGTGGGGTGGAGTGTAGAGTGTATTGGTGAGGTTGGTTACGAGTGATGTGTTGTGTTTAAATGGGGAATATAAGAGTGTTAAACTAAAGGGTTAGGTATATTTTTTTTTTTTGTGATCTTATCCATAAATTGTGGTGGATCCATCCATGAGGACTCTGCCACAATAAACTAAAAACACTTGCAATTCTTTTTTTATGCCCTTAAACACATGCGACACTTCAAAAATTGAAATTTTATGGGGTTGTCAAATGATTAAAATGTCCTCAACTTCAACGTTAAACCACATGCGACTGCAAAAGACCTTGATGATCCGCAATAGGACAAAATTTACCAAAATGGATCATTTGATCCATCATCGTCCAAAATTTACCAAAATGACCCTAATGAGCCAATATAGGCCCAAATGCACCAAAATGATCATAAGCCTTATACTCTAAAATTATAAAAAATGCCCCTAACTCAAGGATTAAGATTATGGATACATCAAATGCCCAAAAATCGTTCAAATAAACATGGATGATAAAACTTTTAGAAATTAAACATGGACACCAACGCTCTATCAAAAATGGTAAATGTTCTTGATAAGAACCAAAAAATATCTGCTTTAGCTAACTCAAACTAGTCACACACACCTTAAAAATGGAAATGACAAAACAAAAATGAACATAATTACGTAAAAATAAGAATTGTAAACTTTAATATATTATAAACTACAAGCCGAAGTAATTAAGGATACGCCCAAAGAAATGTATATGTCAAATAATGCAATAGGGATGCTGAATTAAATCACATACCACGGAAAATAAGAGTGTCATCTATGTGATGTGGGACACATTTTTGACTATGTAACAGGGAACATGGTTGTTCAAACTAGAACATAAATGTTTTTTTCAAATTTAATATGGATTTCCAAAGAAAATTTTAATAATAACTCAAAACAAATTAAAGTTTGAACTTTGGATTGAAAGATTAACTATTCCATATTGCTGAGGTATGTAAGTTAATTATCGTGGTTGTTTGAATAGTATGAAGGGTTGTTTGCGGGTAATAATGCTGGTTTGGTTCGATGACCAGGGGCGAACCATGCGTATTGTAATACCCCGTGATTTTAAGTAATGTATTTTAACATTTTAAATTACATGTGTGATGTAATTTAATTAAAATCGGAAATAATGTGAAATTTATACATATTAATTAGTGAGAAGAAGATTAATATTTATGTGCATAAATTTACTAGCGTTATTAAGTAAATTTAATTAAGTCAATATTAGTGAGTCGTATATGAGTGGAAACGGCGAAAATTGACAATATCTTTCACGGGACATTTTTGTCGGTTATTTTTTGGGTTGGGATAGGATGTTTATGTTCAGTCACTCGGATTGTGATTTTGAGTGCACAATTGATCCGATAATGGTTAAAATAGCCAAAGTCAAGTACCCAAGGGCACAGACTGGTTACTAGGAGCATTTTAGACTAGTCGGGACCTGAGTAAGTGTATATGGGTCTTTTTATACCTAGGGCTTTAATTAATTTCTAGATTTTGGTTAATTAAAATGAGGTTAGGGTTAGGGAGGCATCCATAACACACCAAAAACCTACATAGGAAGTTATTGTGAGAAAAGAGGGAGGCAAAACACTTCTTATATCCAAAGGGGCTTGATTTGGAGAAGGATTGAGGAGGATCCTTGTGAGATTCAAAGCAACGCGTAGAGAAAGTCAGAATCCATTCATTTAAGGCAAGTGTATATCTTTCTTTCTTGATTCATGTGTATTATAATCATTCATATAAAAATTGATAGTCATTCACTAAATTTTGGGTTGGGTACTACTATGTGAAAAAAGGGTGATTGGGGAGACAAACCTACATGAATGATTGATGAAAGTTAATCGAAATTTATAGTGGTTATAGGTTCTGTTATAATCTGAATTTAAGTAACGAGAAATTTAGATTGAAATTGTTATGAGAATGATGATTGAACAAAGGAAGAAATCTGGAAATTTTGTTACATTCATGATGATGGAATTAATGAAATTTGGATTGAATTTTGATGTTATTAATGAATATAAAAGTGGGAATTGATTAGGTTCATATAAGATATCATTAGAAGACTTAGAATATTGTTTGTATTATGTTTGGGGTTGAATTGAATGATTTGAGATGATGAAACCCCGTCAATTTAGTGCCAAATCTGGGCTCCTGTCCAGAATTGAATAGATTCGAGCTCATGGACGAATCGATTCGGCTACGGACACAAATCGATTCGAACCTATTGTGAGGGACAGGTTGGTCTTTTATTAGAAATAAAGGGTGACTTTGAAATTTGGCAAATTGATTAAGGTCAAATGAATAGTTTATAGTACTTCTGGATATGTGATCAGTAGGGTAATTCAGGTAGACAAGAATTAACTTGATTCACTTGTACGTAAGGTATTTAGGGAATAATAATACTCAGGACGTGGAATATTGAACGAATAAAGTGATTTTCGGTTGGCGTATTTAGGACTAGTGGGTAAATTTTGGGAAAATCCAGTAATGAGAAGTAATATTGATTATTTAATTAAGAGAAGAATTTAATTATATAGGAGTCGGGGATAGACTCAGGGTGTTAGACTAGTGCCTCGAGTGATAGGCACGGATTAGTCGATTAATATGATAATATGTATATATCGGTATAGATACAATACGTATATATGAAAGATAATGATATTTGTGTATGATATTTTATGGAACATACCCCTCCAGTGCTATCAATGGAGGTTGCGCGATGTGGGTGATCTTCCCTGGAAAATCTCAGCAGGTTAAGTATCGATTGCAACTCATAGTGCCATGTTTATGTTTATGTGATTTATATTTTAAGTGAGGTAATTTGGGGTATACTTATGACTCACTAGTGAAGGACTATGACTGCCTCTAATACGTTCGCGATTTTACTGAGTCGGTGGGAGAGTCCGACCCCCGGTATCCAAGATGAAGTGAGCATGACCTGGATGACAATAGCATTGTAGAGATCCGCATCCAATGATTTATTACTCCGAGGGATGGCAGCTATACGCGGCATATATGTGTTTGTTGTAGTATATTATTACGTATGTTTATGTGTAGACAATTATATAGGTTCAAATAGTAAGCGGATATTGTTTTAATAACTAGTGACAGTTATGGGAAATAAAGTAATGAATTATAAATGTGAATGTGGAAATAAATAACTGGAAAAACTTTATATCTTAAATCGTGATAATTGAATGAGATATTAATTAAGCAATTATTAAAGATAATTAATGAACCAAGGGTAGATATTATACTCGAGCCCGAAGTAGTATAGTATTGACGTTAGTTACAAGGTTGGTTAGGCGGGGTAGCGTAACTAGGCGGGTTAAGATGCTTACATTATGTGCGCACTTTTGATGATGGGTGAGGGGTAACTCGAGAGAGTGCGCTACCGATTTATTAATATGAAAATTTCTTAACATTTTCATTTACGCATCTTATACACTTGCAAAATGTTTTCAAAGGTTTTGGGCTCTGACCCGTATCAGATTTATTTTCAAAACTTTTAGGTGTCTAGCCACAGGGACGCTAATGATGATTATTCTTTTCAGGGACACATAGTTGCAGCTAATATTGAGGCTTGAGGGATTCAGAGTATCCGTTTCGTTTATTTCTATCTAGATTAGGTTCTTTATACCCATATTGGTTGGGCATGTTGCCTATTTTATTCAGACTTGTGTAGTTCAGATTCATTTTTGTCAGTTGGATTGGATGTATTGAATTTTACCCTATGGTTTCTTTGGGGACTCTATTTATTTATCTCAGCTTCAGACTTTATGGCAGTTTCATTTATATTAGTTACTGTGTATGGGATTTTGTGGATTAGTTAATATTGTTGTATGTTAATGAAAGATAAAATTGACATTGCTTATTAAATTAATTAGGTGGTTAGTAATTAATCATGTTTCGACAATGATGCTAAGAATGAGCCATATGAGATTACCATTTTATTTTGGTAGCGGACTGGTCACCCATTATTTTAATAGGCGGGGTGTCACATGTACTCCAATGGTGTCAATTGACACCGCGAAACGTTTATAAATATGATGAATATATGTGTAAAATGTCAATTTTTAGATCATTAAGGAACTTGAACCCATTAAAGTTAGTGTAATACCCCGTACTTTTGGCTATATTTATTTATGGGATTAATTAATTAAATGCGTATTAATTGGAAATTAATCCGGGTTAAAAATACTAACGAGATGCGAGTTCGTATTTGATTATATGCATATATGGTTTTATATGAATATTGAATTTGGGAAATTGTCGTGAGATTTATATAAGGCATTTTTAGAATTTTGTTGAGACGCGTGGGACCGCCGCGTCACGGTGTAAAATTTTGTTTATTAAAAGTGAATTTAAAATCTATAAACTGTATGGTCGTTTTGAGTGCGCCAACGCGTCCGGAAGGGTCGAGATAGTCAGAAAACACTAGCCGGGGGTATAGTTTGGGTCCCGGGGTATTTTTAGGCCATTACCGGCAACTTAAAGGGTATTTTGATAATTTCACGTTTTGAGGAATTAAAAGTGACCAAAATTTGGTTAATTAAATCTGATGTGGATAAGACCCACTAAGCCCATAACCAACCCTTATTAACCTAGAAGGCTACGTAGGTTATCAATTAGGTTTTCTAAGTTTCCCAAATCAAAACCCTAGCCACCTTAAGCCACCATTGGAGAGGAAGCTTGGAGAGAAGAAATTCTGCAGAAAGAGAGAGGGAACCAACACCAAAATCAGAAATCCAATCAAGGCAAGTGTTTTAATCATATTTAAATTCGTAGAATGTTTCTTCCATGTTAGAAAATTGATTAATTTCAACTGTTCTTGAGAGATAATGAAAACCCATGTAATTGGAGCTTAGAACTTGATAATATTGAGGAGATTTGCATGTAGATTGATAGGTAGATGATTACCCTCATTATAGTTTGGATTAGAAGAAATTAAAACGAATTAAATTCTGGGATTTGATGATGTTATGAATTTAGGGTTCATGTTCTTGATAAAATTGGGGGAATAGTATTAAATCTTGTGATTAAATGATGTTTAGGTTGCATTGATACCTTAAAAGATGTTAGGTTATGACCTTGGCATGATTTAGTATGATTAGAGGACTTAAAACACTGGTTAGAACGAATTTTGGAGAAGACTTGGGGAGTAAAAATGGTGAAAAACGAATTGGGGAAAAATCTGGGCCGAAACTGGTCACTCGTTAGAAGCAGACCCCAGGTCGTTCGAACGAACTCGTTCGAACGAGCTTCTAACGAGTTGACCAGTCGTTATTAACGAGTAGGGATTTCGTTCGATATCTCGTTCGAACGAGATATCGTTAGAAGGGACAGTTCGTTCGAACGAACTGGATCTCGTTCGAACAGTCTCGTTCGAACGAGACTTCTAACGAGCTGACAGTCCAAACTCGTTCGAACAGTCTCGTTCGAACGAGACTTCTAACGAGGTGGAAGTTTGGGCCTTTTTGGACTGTTTTGACTTTTGGGGTCCCGTGAACTAGTTCGAGGATAGAGATAGTACTCCTTTGATGATATATGGATAGATTTGGGACCTTTGGTCTATTACGAGTAAATTATATACGAGAGTTACATTAAATGTACGGTTTGGGTTGAGACGTGAGTGTCTACTACGACGTGAGAATATTATGGGCGTATGATGATAAACCGGACCAGTATAAATTGTGATAATTATAAGTTAGTACGGGAATGCGATATGTACTACGATTAAAATACGGTATTACTAAGATGTGTGTTTACTTAGTATTAGTATATGGATTGTGTGTATGACATACCTACCATACTTGCTATCACGGGAGGTTTACGTTCGCTTAGGGCCCTCTAATCCTTGTGTTGCCCGGATTTAGACTGGTTACCTCGATGAACATAGGTCATAGAAAGACTTATTGGGATATTAATAAGTCCGCTGATCGTGGGAGCGTAGGTATGTGCGTGACCCATGTGATGGTGACTGTGTTCGCCTCCAATATTTGTGATGTTGTTATCGGTAAACTATTCCTGAGAGATTCGGAATATGTAATCCTTATGTACGTGATGTACCGGGATGGATAGCAGAGTATGTGTGCACCGCAGCTTAGTTCTCGGGGTGCTTGTATTGTATGATTATGATGTGAATAATATACATTTAAGTAATGGGAATCCTCATATTAATGTTGTAAATATATTACGGTGTTATTTCGAGAAATATAACAAGTTAAATGATAGTTATATAAATTGCATATTGAGAATCTGAGTTTACGTTAAATCCCTATATAATTACGTGCGTTATGATGTTAATAAAACCGGGTAATAAGGGTAGGTCCTATTACAGTCTAGCTAGTTATGATGTCACGTAGCTAGTAGTTTATATCATTGTAGATGGGTACTTACGTTAGGAGTGCACAGTTAGACGAGAGGTGAGAATATCATGTGAGTGTACGTCCTAACATGTACTTTGCATTTAATGTTTTAAATGTTTTTAAAGAACTTGCAGGTTTTTAAAATATAACTCCACTTTCGGGCTCTGACCCATTTGCTTTTCAAATCTTTTTCTTGTAAAACCATTTTAGGTGCCCAGCCACAAGGACACCAAGCATAGGATTCTCATTCAGGTGACGAGCTGTAGCTGTTTGTGGAAGCTACAGGGACTTGCATGTAGACGCTTCTATCTTTTGGATTCCAGAGTCACTATCTATCATTTGTAGGGCATGTTGCCCATTTCTATTAGACATTCCTCTATTACAGTTTTCAGACTTTGACTTGTATTGTTTTAGTATTCGGTTATTATTTCAGTTATGGGATTGTAGTGAGGAGTTTTCCTCCAGACTTTATTTACTCTATTGTGATGGTTATTCGTTTTACTTCATTATGGTGATTGGTGTTATAGTATTCTTTATTACACTTGTTGCATGTTAATTAGACTTAATTAAAATTTGGCAACTTACTTTTTAAATACTAGGTGGTTAGTAATAATAAAATGTTTTCGACAGTGATGCTATTAACTGAGCCAACTTGGCATTTTGAATTAATTTAATAAAGGAGTAGCTACCCGGTATTTAATTAGTCGGGGTGTCACAGGTGGTATCAGAACATCAGGTTCTAGTGTCCTTTAGGATCTGTACGGCTATTATGTTTCCGCTACATTTCTTTGATATAGAGCCTTATATTTTAGGACTGTTGTACTCTTTTTGTGTATGCTTCGTTCTTCAGCTATTTTAAGTTTATAAACATTGAACTTATAAACTTTGTTCTTATTTCAGATGCCTCCACGACGTGCACGACGAGTTCCTAGGGATGCAACGCCCGAACCCCAGCCCGCTCCAGTTCAGGGCATGATGAACGCCACTGAGGTTGCTGCTATAGTAGCCCAAGCGGTAAATGCCGCGATTGCCGTGATTCAGCAGGCACCACCTCAGGCACCGGTTGCCGTGCCAGTTCAGGTTAATGCATTCCCGTCTGCTTGGGAACGTGTACGTGACGCTTTTCAGAAAGCGCATCCGCCAGAGTTTGCAGGAAGCTCAGATGTGGTTGTCTCGAGCCAATGGAGGAAGGACATGCAGAGGCACTTGAGGATGCATGAGTGCACTGATGTTCAGAAGCAGGTACTAGCTACTTTCAAGCTAGTTGGATCTGCGCTACAATGGTGGGAGTCTATTACCACCGCGGAGGAGAGGGATACCCTCACGATTCAGGAGTTCTGGGTGCGGTTTGACCGCAAGTACTTTCCATTCGCAGTTCATACAGAGATGAGGAGGAAGCTTATGAGTCTGAGGCAGGAGAGCAAGACAGTGGCCGAGTATGAGGCCGAGTTTACTAATCTGTTGAATATCGTTCTAGACGAGATACCAACAGAGAAGAAGAAGATTGAGAAGTTCACCGACGGGTTGAATTGGAGGATCCGTCAGCATCTGCTAGGGAACCTATCATTGGCCACGTATTCTGATGTGGTTAACGCTGCATTGTTACACTGCCAGGACCACCGTTTTCATATGGCCGAGGGAAAAAGGTCGGGAGAGTCTAGCCATCAGGGCAGGACTGGAGGACATAGTGCCAGCGGGGCACAATCTGGTCAGGGGCAGAGGCAGAATGAGCAGGGCTCCCAGCTGGGGGATAATAAGAGGTTCCGGTCAGGGAACTACAGGCAGGGACAGGGAGGTTTCCGTCAGGGCCATCAGGGTCCAAACGGCCAGCAGGGCCAACAGGGGCAGAATGGGCAGCAGTTTCACCAGGGCCAGCAGAGCCAAGGGAGGAACGGTAACGGCCACCAGGGCCGGGGTCAGCAAAGGCAGAGAGGAGGGAACTTTCCAGGAAAGTGCTTCACTTGTGGCAAGACTGGCCATAAGAAGCAGGATTGTCCTGATAGGGGCAGGGCCCCACAGCAGCAGCAGGGTGCTCGCCAGGAGCCACAGAGACCCATGTTTCCCGCCGCTCTTCCCGCACCGCCACAGATGGCAGCATTGCCACCCATTCTAGCCGTCCCAGTACAGCAGGGGCAGCTATAGTATGGACGTGTCTACAACGTTCACCAGGCTGCAGTTCCACAGGCACCGCCCGCGATCGAGGGTACGTTTCCTATCCATGGCACTATGGGTCGGGTGTTATTTGATACGGGTGCTACACATTGTTTTATAGCTACACACTTCGCGAAAGCTTTAGGATTGTTAGCTACGGCAGAGAGCACAGTGACGTGTGTCGACTCACCATTGGGGAGTGGGTCACTTATTTTCTTTATATGCCGGGGAGTGGGGGTAGAGGTTGGTGGTTTGGTATTACCTGCGGACATGTTAGTATTAGACATGCATGTTCACGATGTGATCATCGGTATGGATTGGCTCGTAGCATATAGGGCCATAATTGACTGCTTCAGCGGAAGCATTGTTTTTGCCATTTCGGGGCAAGAGATGTTTGTAGTGGCGATGCCTCGCCCAGAGGGAGGATCGACCGCTCATCTGTATTACATAGAGGAGGATACCTCTAAGGAGGTTGTTATTCCTTTAGATTCTATCCCAGTTGTCAGGGAATATTCAGATGTGTTTCAGGAGATACCAGGCTTACCACCCAGTTGAGAGATAGACTTCGTTATAGATTTGCTACCGGGTACGAGACCTATAGCACGCGCACCGTACCGTATGGCTCCGGCAGAGATGCGAGAGCTACGGGATCAGATTGAACAAGTGTTGGGTCAGGGGTTTATACGGAGGAGTATTTCACCGTGGGGTGCCCCTGTGTTGTTCGTGAAGAAGAGGGATGGTTCACTGAGATTGTGTGTGGACTACCGAGAGTTGAATAAGGTCACGATACGGAATAAGTATCCGTTGCCTCGAATCGATGACTTATTCGACCAGCTGAGAGGAGCCTCTTTCTTCTCGAAGATTGACTTGAGATCGGGATACCATCAGTTGCGTATCAGGGAGGAGGATGTCTCGAAGACTGCGTTCTTGTCGAGATATGGTTCTTACGAGTTTCGGGTTATTCCTTTCGGCTTGACCAACGCTCCAGCTGTGTTTATGGACTTGATGAACAGAGTGTTCAGGGATTTCCTAGATCAGTTTGTCATTGTCTTCATTGATGACATTCTGGTTTACTCTCAGACAGAGGAGGAGCACGCCGAGCATTTGAGGCAAGTTTTGCAGACACTTCGTCAGAACGAGTTGTATGCAAAATACGAGAAGTGCGGGTTTTGGTTGAAGGAAGTCCAGTTTTTGGGACACATCATTTCCGACCGGGGAATATCTGTAGATCCGGGGAAAGTGTCCGCGGTGAGGGAGTGGGGACAGCCCACGACACCAACGGAGATTCGTAGTTTCTTGGGTTTAGCAGGATACTACAGGAGGTTTATTCGGGGTTTCTCGGAGATAGCAGGTCCTTTGACACATCTTACTCGTAAGGGTGTACCCTACATCTGGAGTGATGCCTGTCAGTTGGCATTCGATGAACTGAAGGACAAATTGACCTCAGCACCTGTGTTAGCATTGCCTAGACCGGGAGTTGAGTATTTGGTTTACACCGACGCGTCTTTGCAAGGACTTTGAGGTGTATTGCAGCAGGAGAGACAGGCCATAGCTTATGCTTCCCGTAAGCTTAAGCCTCACGAGAAGAATTACCCCACGCATGATTTGGAGTTGGCAGCAGTAGTCTTTGCCCTGCGAATTTGGAGGCACTATCTTTTGGGGGAGAAGTTCCAACTGTTCACGGACCACAAGTCCCTACAGTACCTGTTCACGCAAAAGGAGTTGAATATGCGGCAGCGTAGGTGGCTTGAGTTTGTGAAAGACTACCAGTTCGACATCCAGTACCACCCGGGTAAGGCTAACGTGGTAGCAGACGCGTTGAGCCGTAAACCAGTAGATGAGGTGGCAGAGGTGTGGAAGGCAAAGTGGAAGGAATTGGGACACCAGGATGCAGTGGCCCGATCTTTCATGTCTGTGATGACCGTTACACCGCAGATTGTCACGAAGGTAGTACGGGCACAAGCTAATGACTCGTTCTATCAGGAGCAGATAGTTCGATTACTAGCAGAGGGAGCCGAGTCCTATACAGTTAGCTCAGACGGGGGATTACGCTTCAATGGGAGATTGGTAGTTCCAGAAGGGGAGGAATTGCGACACGATGTGATGGCAGAGTCGCACGGCTCACGGTTCGCGGTACATCCCGGAAGGGACAAAATGTACCAGGACATGAGACGCCAGTATTGGTGGAGAGGTATGAAGAGGGATATCGCTGAGTTCGTTTCGAAATGCGCCACTTGTCAGCTTGTAAAAGTGGATCATCAGAGACCAGCAGGATTGCTACAGCCGTTGGAGGTCCCGGTGTGGATGTGGGAGAGCATATCCATGGACTTTATCACGGGGTTGCCTACGTCGCAGAGGGGTCACGACTCCGTTTGGGTAATTGTGGACAGGTTGTCCAAGGTCGCTCACTTTTTACCCGTAAGGACTGACTACACTGCGGGACAGTATGCCCAGCTCTTCATTTTAGAGGTTGTGAGACTTCACGGTGTGCCACTGAATATCGTGTCTGACAGAGACAAGATATTTGTTTCGAGGTTTTGGGAGAGTTTCCAGGAGGCAATGGGCACGGAATTGCGGTTGAGTACAGCTTATCATCCGCAGACCGATGGGCAGACAGAGCGCACCAATCAGATGTTGGAGGACATGCTGCGCATGTGCATTATTGACTTCGGGGGTGGATGGGAGCAGTACCTTCCACTGGTGGAGTTTGCTTACAACAACTCCTATCAGTTCACGATTGGCATGGCTCCGTTTGAGGCACTGTACGGTAGGCCTTATCGTTCCCCAGCATGTTGGTTCGAGGTGGGGGACAACAAACTACTCGGGCCGGAAGTGATTCAGGACACTTCGGCAAGGATTGAGTTGATTCGTAGTCGCATTCGGGTAGCTCAAGACAGGCAGAAGAGTTATGCTGACGCGAAGAGGTTTTTCAGAGAGTTCCAAGTGGGGGACCAAGTTCTGCTCAGAGTATCTCCTATGAAGGGGATTATGCATTTCGGGAAGAAGGGGAAGTTGGCACCGAGGTATGTGGGGCCGTTCCCTATTATTGAGCGGATCGGACCGGTCGCGTATAGACTTGGATTACCGAAACATTTGCATCGGATTCACGATGTGTTCCATATTTCCTCGCTAAGGAAATATCTTAGAGATAATTTGGCTCATTCTCACATTGCTGTGGAGGACATCGATCTCCAGCCGGATAGCCCTTATGAGGAGGGGCCGATTGCTATTTTGGACCGAAGCGAGAGGAAACTGCGGTCAAAGATAGTCCCGTTAGTGCGTGTTTAGTGGCGACATCACAATGTCGAGGAGTCCACATGGGAGCGCGAGGATGAGATGCGCGAACGTTATCCAGAGTTATTTTTAGCAGGTACTTTCTAGTTTCGAATTTCGGGACGAAATTCAGTTATTAGGGGGGAAGTATGTAATACCCCGTACTTTTGGATATATTTATTTATGGGATTAATTAATTAAATGCGTATTAATTGGAAATTAATCCGGGTTAAAAATACTAACGAGATGCGAGTTGGTATTTGATTATATGCATATATGGTTTTATATGAATATTGAATTTGGGAAATTGTCGTGAGATTTATATAAGGCATTTTTAGAATTTTGTTGAGACGCGTGGGACCGCCGCGTCACGGTGTAAAATTTTGTTTATTAAAAGTGAATTTAAAATCTATAAACCGTATGGTCGTTTTGAGTGTGCCAACGCGTCCGGAAGGGTCGAGATAGTCAGAAAACACTAGCCGGGGGTATAGTTTGGGTCCCGGGGTATTTTTAGGCCATTACCGGCAACTTAAAGGGTATTTTGGTAATTTCACGTTTTGAGGAATTAAAAGTGACGAAAATTTGGTTAATTAAATCTGATGTGGATAAGACCCACTAAGCCCATAACCAACCCTTATTAACCTAGAAGGCTACGTAGGTTATCAATTAGGTTTTCTAAGTTTCCCAAATCAAAACCCTAGCCACCTTAAGCCACCATTGGAGAGGAAGCTTGGAGAGAAGAAATTCTGCAGAAAGAGAGAGGGAACCAACACCAAAATCAGAAATCCAATCAAGGCAAGTGTTTTAATCATATTTAAATTCGTAGAATGTTTCTTCCATGTTAGAAAATTGATTAATTTCAACTGTTCTTGAGAGATAATGAAAACCCATGTAATTGGAGCTTAGAACTTGATAATATTGAGGAGATTTGCATGTAGATTGATAGGTAGATGATTACCCTCATTATAGTTTGGATTAGAAGAAATTAAAACGAATTAAATTCTGGGATTTGATGATGTTATGAATTTAGGGTTCATGTTCTTGATAAAATTGGGGGAATAGTATTAAATCTTGTGATTAAATGATGTTTAGGTTGCATTGATACCTTAAAAGATGTTAGGTTATGACCTTGGCATGATTTAGTATGATTAGAGGACTTAAAACACTGGTTAGAACGAATTTTGGAGAAGACTTGGGGAGTAAAAATGGTGAAAAACGAATTGGGGAAAAATCTGGGCCGAAACTGGTCACTCGTTAGAAGCAGACCCCAGGTCGTTCGAACGAACTCGTTCGAACGAGCTTCTAACGAGTTGACCAGTCGTTATTAACGAGTAGGGATTTCGTTCGATATCTCGTTCGAACGAGATATCGTTAGAAGGGACAGTTCGTTCGAACGAACTGGATCTCGTTCGAACAGTCTCGTTCGAACGAGACTTCTAACGAGCTGACAGTCCAAACTCGTTCGAACAGTCTCGTTCGAACGAGACTTCTAACGAGGTGGCAGTTTGGGCCTTTTTGGACTGTTTTGACTTTTGGGGTCCCGTGAACTAGTTCGAGGATAGAGATAGTACTCCTTTGATGATATATGGATAGATTTAGGACCTTTGGTCTATTACGAGTAAATTATATACGAGAGTTACATTAAATGTACGGTTTGGGTTGAGACGTGAGTGTCTACTACGACGTGAGAATATTATGGGCGTATGATGATAAACCGGACTAGTATAAATTGTGATAATTATAAGTTAGTACGGGAATGCGATATGTACTACGATTAAAATACGGTATTACTAAGATGTGTGTTTACTTAGTATTAGTATATGGATTGTGTGTATGACATACCTACCATACTTGCTATCACGGGAGGTTTGCGTTCGCTTAGGGCCCTCTAATCCTTGTGTTGCCCGGATTTAGACTGGTTACCTCGATGAACATAGGTCATAGAAAGACTTATTGGGATATTTATAAGTCCGCTGATCGTGGGAGCGTAGGTATGTGCGTGACCCATGTGATGGTGACTGTGTTCGCCTCCAATATTTGTGATGTTGTTATCGGTAAACTATTCCTGAGAGATTCGGAATATGTAATCCTTATGTACGTGATGTACCGGGATGGATAGCAGAGTATGTGTGCACCGCAGCTTAGTTCTCGGGGTGCTTGTATTGTATAATTATGATGTGAATAATATACATTTAAGTAATGGGAATCCTCATATTAATGTTGTAAATATATTACGGTGTTATTTCGAGAAATATAATGAGTTAAATGATAGTTATATATATTGCATATTGAGAATCTGAGTTTACGTTAAATCCCTATATAATTACGTGCGTTATGATGTTAATAAAACCGGGTAATAAGGGTAGGTCCTATTACAGTCTAGCTAGTTATGATGTCACGTAGCTAGTAGTTTATATCATTGTAGATGGGTACTTACGTTAGGAGTGCACAGTTAGACGAGAGGTGAGAATATCATGTGAGTGTACGTCCTAACATGTACTTTGCATTTAATGTTTTAAATGTTTTTAAAGCACTTGCAGGTTTTTAAAATATAACTCCACTTTCGGGCTCTGACCCATTTGCTTTTCAAATCTTTTTCTTGTAAAACCATTTTAGGTGCCCAGCCACAAGGACACCAAGCATAGGATTCTCATTCAGGTGACGAGCTGTATCTGTTTGTGGAAGCTACAGGGACTTGCATGTAGACGCTTCTATCTTTTGGATTCCTGAGTCACTATCTATCATTTGTAGGGCATGTTGCCCATTTCTATTAGACATTCCTCTATTACAGTTTTCAGACTTTGACTTGTATTATTTTAGTATTCGGTTATTATTTCAGTTATGGGATTGTAGTGAGGAGTTTTCCTCCAGACTTTATTTACGCTATTGTGATGGTTATTCGTTTTACTTCATTATGGTGATTGGTGTTATAGTATTCTTTATTACACTTGTTGCATGTTAATTAGACTTAATTAAAATTTGGCAACTTACTTTTTAAATACTAGGTGGTTAGTAATAATAAAATGTTTTCGACAGTGATGCTATTAACTGAGCCAACTTGGCATTTTGAATTAATTTAATAAAGGAGTAGCTACCCGGTATTTAATTAGTCGGGGTGTCACGGTTAGGAAAACAAATAGAAAAGAGTGGTGTCAAAAAAATCATGTAACAAATAGTAAGATAAAAAATTTATATATATAAATTGATTTGCTTGACGTTCTTTGAAATTAAAGATATTACAAATTTACATTGTATTTTTAATGTAGTTTTGAGAACTTACACTGATCAAAAGTTTTATATAGAAAATAACCTCTAAAATGAACACGCTGAATTAAATTCCTAGTTATGCTCTTGGTGATGACAACACTATTCTAATAAACTATAATACATAAGGAAGAACATGGGACAAGAATACCAAATCCTAAGGTGTTGGTCATATTAAATTAATATGAAGATGAATCAACTAATAGCACATGACCAATACATTTCTGTGAAACGTTTGGAGGTTCCGTTACCATGGTGTTTAATCATATTAGTCCAAGTGACGATAAAGCAATCCTTCAATAATCCATGTTTGAGTTATGTACTTGATGGTACTAGGATAATGAGCCCAATCTACATTCATCAACGACCAAGATTCGAAAAAATCTAGCTCAGTAGGCGATTCAATAAGATGGACCCAGTCTCGAATGAACTTCAGGTACACATCATCATCCACCATTTCTCTCCTTGCATGTGATTCCACGTTCCTCACAACGCAAAATGTGAACTTGTATTTTTTATGCGGGAATAAATTTCAAAATGCATTCATACATGCAAACTCACGATCGATAACGAACACCCCCAGAGATGGCATTCTGATCAAATAACATCTTTAGATGTCCCAATGCTCACATATAATTATCTACCTTCTCTTGAATTAGGAACAATAGCGAAAGTATGACCGACAGAGGTCATCCCGACCATATAAAAACTGACACGTTATAACGGTTGGTCTTGTATGTACATTCCATTAAAACAATGAAAGAAAAACATTTGGCTAGCAGAATGGACTTGTGATAGTGCCAAAATATGTCTTCAACTTCCCCGGTACACTCATTTTGCATGTACTAGTATATTAAATTTTTATCAGTTAATAATTCATCAAATGTTACATTGCACTCTAGCCCTCCCTCTCGTTTATCATCAACTTTGCTTTAGCATTATAAATCGTCTTCATGGTTGAGACATTACATTGATGCCGTCGTTTCAGTGTGGTTAAAATTGCAGCCGGTTTCACACCACTAAAAGACATCTCATCTTCAATTTTCATCTCTTCCACAATTAAACAATCGGCATATGGATGACCTACAAGAGTTTGGGGGAAGGAGTGGTTGTGGACACCATTACAAACTTAAAGCATCCACCGACCAAAGTCTAAGGGAACACCCTTCAATGAAAACGGACAGTTTCACTTCTTTGTCGAAGAATCTCTCTTATATTTCTTCCCATCAACATATAGATTCTTGTGATCCCTATAAACTCCTCCCCTCTCACAACCCAAATGAAGACAACCCTTTTGTGAAGTCGACGAGACCTCTGCATTGGTAGTTATAACAACCGTTCATACCGATCTGCCCTGATTTTGAGCCCAATCAACTAATGCGTGTCGTGAACCAAAAACCTGAAAAACAAACAAGTGGAAAACGAATTAATTTTGAAAAAGTGTATAATAAACCTTAGTTGATTCACAAGCATCCAAGTGTATAGTAAAATACACGATAATAAATAAATAAATTTGTTCGATGCAAAAGTGTTCGCTGACATCAATATTAAGAGCAGCCTCATCCTTCTTCTCTTCATTTCTTTCAACTATTGCATCATCAAAAAGCACTGAGTTGAACTCCATTCATGGATCCTGAAAACAACTAGCACTTGATTACATTAATAATTTCATATAATGACAATAAAAAAAATAGGAATGAAATATAGAGGTCATCCGAGATGAAAATGACGAATGAAAGCATTGGAACTCGGGATGAAAATGATGAATGACTACAAGATCATTCGTGATATAGGGAGGAATGGATTAAAAGAGATTAGGGTCTCACAATTCCTAAACTATATGTTCGGGGTTTAGATCTCTTCGAATGGTAACTTGTATAAAAAACAAAAGGACAACTAATTCGGTATGTATATAACGAGTTATATGGAACTGGTTTGTCATGTAGATAACGAATGAAAAAGACAACAATTTGGGGAAAAGGTGTCAAATGGGAACTTATTATTTAGAAAATAACAAGGTTGATTTGGTATCGAAATACTGAAAAGTTCCATCATTGTCGGTACCCCCGATATCGAATGAAATTGTACTTGTTTTATTGCCATTTTTTACCTAGTTTTGCATTAAACAAACAACATAGCTAAGTATAAACAAACTTGTAATATACCTCTTCTTGTACTTAGGGATCGTTTTGATGAGATGTCGAAGCCCCAAAATCACCATCATTTGTATTGACATTTTGATCACTTTCCATGGCTTATGTGAGTTGATATGCTCCAAAAAAAAGTATCAAAATGATCAGAAAATTATCTACTACCAATGTATAAATCAATATGAATGAAAAAATAATGTTTTTTAAAGTTTGATTTGTGGGTCCCTGTAATACCCCGTATTTTTGTGATATTTATTTATGGGATTAATTGAATTAAATGTGTATTAATTGAGAATTAATCCGGATATAATACTAACGAGATGTGAGTTGGTATATGATTATAATGTGTATATATGGCAATATAATGATTGGAAATATTGAAATTGTCGCGAGATTGAAATACGATAATTTGGGAAATTTTGTTTGGACGCGTGTGACAGTCGCGTCAGAAATATAATTATTTGAATTAAAAAGTGAATTTTATTTTCATCAACCGTATGGTCATTTTGAGTGCGCCAACGAGTCCGGAAGGGTCGAAATAGTCAGAAAACACTAGTCGGGGGTTTAGTTTGGGTCCCGGGGCATTATTGGGCCATACCGGCAACTTAAAAGGGCAATTTGGTAATTTTGAAATTTTGGGATTTATGACCAACGAATTTTGGGAATTAAAAATAGGGAATTTAATAACCCACTAACCCATTACCAGCACTTAGGTGATTAGAGGGCAACGGGAGTTAGAGGAGGAAGTTAGAGAGAGTTTCCAAAGAGAAAACACAACCTCCATCTTCAACCTTCAACCTTGGGAGAGAAAGAGAGAGACCAACTTTCAAGCGAATGTTTCTTCCATGCTTAGAAAATTGATATATTTGCATTGTATTGGGAGATTTATAAAAACCCATGAAATCGGAGTTATAAATTCAGATTTTGATGTAGGTTTGCATGTAGAGTTGTTATTGGGTGAATTGACTAAAAGAATTACTACTTTTTATGTTACAAAAATGAATTTATATATGGAAATTGATGACTTTAAATTCTAGGGTTCATACTCATAAGGTTTGGGGAAAAACTTTGGGAGATTTAATAATTAGGTGTTGTATAGGAAGATTTGACCCCATGAATGTGCTAGTTTACGACCTAAGAATGTTTAGGAATGTTGAGGAACCTTAAAATATTGTTGGAATAATTTTTGGAGGAGTTTTGAGGTGAGAAAATTGGTGAAAACGAGTTAGGAAATTATGGGCTCGAAACTATCACCTCGTTAGAAGACCTGCCCAGCTCGTTCGAACGAGCTTCTAACGAGTTGACAGTTTGCCTTCTGACGAGTGGGATGTTCGTTCGATGCCTTTCGTTCGAACGAGATCTCGTTAGATGCCCACTTCGTTCGAACGAACTCTCGTTCGAACCAGCCTCGTTCGAACGAGACTTCTAACGAGTTGACAGTTTGGCCTTTTTGGCCTGGTTTGATTTCTAGTGTCCCGTAACCTTGTTTAATGGTAGAGATAACCTTACCTTGATGACTAATTGATATAGTTGGGACATTTGGGATATATTGAGGAGTAAAATATAGAAGAATGATTTGAACCAAATAGTAACTGTGGGTTAGGACACGAATAACTAATTACGACGTGAGGATAATGGATGATGTGTATATATAAACCGGGGACACGTGTATTGGTATAAGAATGAGAAGTATACCACTAATAAATTATGGAAATTACTAAGATGTGTGCATGCTTAGTATATGTATATGATTTTATGTGTATGACATACCTACCATACTTGCTATCACGGGAGGTTTACGTTAGAACGAGCTGTATGCAAAGTATGAGAAGTGCAGGTTTTGGCTGAAGGAGGTTCAGTTTTTGGGACATATTATTTCCGACCGGGGGATATCTGTTGATCCGGGAAAGGTATCTGCGGTGAGGGAGTGGGGACAGCCCACGACACCGACTGAGATCCGTAGTTTCTTGGGCTTAGCAGGATACTACAGGAGGTTTATTCGGGATTTCTCCAAGATAACGGGTCCCATGACACATCTGACTCGTAAGGGTGTGCCATTCATCTGGAGTGATGCCTGTCAGTTGGCATTCAATGAGTTGAAGGACAAGTTGACCTCAGCACCTGTGTTAGCATTGCCGAGACGGGGAGTTGAGTATCTAGTTTACATCGATGCGTCCTTACAAGGACTTGGAGGTGTATTGCAGCAGGAGAGTCAGGCCATAGCTTATGCTTCCCGTAAGCTTAAGCCTCACGAGAGGAATTACCCCATCCATGACTTGGAGTTAGCGGCAGTGGGATTTGCCCTTCGGATTTGGAGACATTACCTTTTGGGGGAGAAGTTTCGATTGTTCACAGACCACAAGTCCCTACAGTACCTATTCACGCAGAAGGAGTTGAATATGCGGCAGCGTAGGTGGCTTGAGTTTATGAAGGACTATCAGTTCGATATCCAATATCACCCGGGGAAGGCTAACGTGGTAGCAGACGCGTTGAGCCGTAGGCCAGTAGATGAGGTGGCAGGGGTGTGGAAGGCAAAGTGGAAAGAGTTGGGACACCAGGATGCAGTGGCCCGATCGTTCATGTCTGTGATGACTGTTACACCGCAGATTGTCACGAAGGTGGTAAAGGCCCAGGCAAATGACTCGTTCTGTCAGGAGCAGATAGTTCGATTACTAGAAGAGAGAGCCGAGTCCTATACCGTTAGCTCAGACGGGGGATTACGCTTCAATGGGAGACTAGTAGTTCCGGAAGGGGAGAAATTGCGACACGAGGTGATGGCAGAGTCGCACGGCTCACGGTTCGCGGTACATCCCGGTGGGGACAAAATGTACCAAGACATGAGACGTCAGTATTGGTGGAGCGGGATGAAGAGAGATATTGCCGCATTTGTTTCTAAATGCGCCACTTGTCAGCTGGTAAAAGTGGACCATCAGAGACCGACAGGACTTCTGCAGCCATTAGAGGTCCCGATGTGGATGTGGGAGAGCATCTCCATGGACTTTATCACGGAGTTACCTACGTCACAAAGGGGTCACGACTCCATTTGGGTAATTGTGGACAGGTTGACCAAAGTTGCTCATTTTCTACCCGTAAGGACAGACTACACTACGGGACAGTATGCCCAGCTTTTTATTGCAGAAATAGTGAGACTTCACGGTGTGCCCCTAAATATCGTGTCTGACAGAGACAAGATATTTGTTTCACGGTTTTGGGAAAGTTTTCAGGAGGCCATGGGCACGGAATTGCGGTTGAGTACGGCGTATCACCCGCAGACCGATGGGAAAACCGAGCGTACAAAACAGATGTTGGAGGACATGTTGCGTATGTGCATCATTGATTTTGGGGGTGGATGGGAGCAGTATCTTCCACTGGTGGAGTTTGCTTACAACAACTCCTACCAGTTCACCATTGGCATGGCTCCATTTGAGGCATTGTACGGTAGACCTTGTCGTTCCCCAGCATGTTGGTTGGAGGTGGGGGACAACAAACTACTTGGGCCGGAAGTGATTCAGGATACTTCGGCAAGGATAGAATTGATACGGAGTCGCATTCGGGTAGCTCAGGATCGGCAGAAGAGCTATGTTGATGCGAAGAGGTTCTTCAGGGAGTTCCAAGTGGGGGACCAGGTTTTACTCAGAGTATCTCCTATGAAGGGGATTATGTGATTTGGGAAGAAGGGGAAGTTGGCACCGAGATACGTGGGACCATTTCCTATCATCGAGCGGATTGGGTCTGTTGCGTATAGACTTGGGTTACCGGAGCAATTACACAGGATTCATGATGTGTTTCATATTTCCTCGCTAAGGAAATATCTTAGAGATGATTTGGCTCATTCTCACATTGCTTTGGAGGACATCGATCTCCAGCCCGATAGCTCCTACGAGGAGGGGCCGATTGCTATTTTGGACCGAAGTGAGCGGAAACTGCGGTCAAAGATAGTTCCGTTAGTGCGTGTTCAGTGGCAGCATCATAATGTCGAGGAGTCCACATGGGAGCGCGAGGATGAGATGCGCGAACGTTATCCAGAGTTGTTTTTACCAGGTACTTTTTAGTTCCAAATTTCGGGACGAAATTCTGTTATCAGGGGGGAAGTATGTAATACCCCGTATTTTTGTGATATTTATTTATGGGATTAATTGAATTAAATGTGTATTAATTGAGAATTAATCCGGATATAATACTAACCAGATGTGAGTTGGTATTTGATTATAATGTGTATATATGGCAATATAAAGATTGGAAATATTGAAATTGTCGCGAGATTGAAATACGGCAATTTGGGAAATTTTGTTTGGACGCGTGTGACAGTCGCGTCAGAAATGTAATTATTTGAATTAAAAAGTGAATTTTATTTTCATCAACCGTATGGTCATTTTGAGTGCGCCAACGAGTCCGGAAGGGTCGAAATAGTCAGAAAACACTAGCCAGGGGTTTAGTTTGGGTCCCGGGACATTATTGGGCCATACCGGCAACTTAAAAGGGCAATTTGGTAATTTTGAAATTTTGGGATTTATGACCAACGAATTTTGGGAATTAAAAATAGGGAATTTAATAACCCACTAACCCATTACCAGCACTTAGGTGATTAGAGGGCAACGGGAGTTAGAGGAGGAAGTTAGAGAGAGTTTCCAAAGAGAAAAAACAACCTCCATCTTCAACCTTCAACCTTGGGAGAGAAAGAGAGAGACCAACCTTCATCAATTCAACAGCAAATTCAGAGAATAATCCGCGGCAAGTGGTTTAATTACGTTAATTTCAAGCGAATGTTTCTTCCATGCTTAGAAAATTGATATATTTGCATTGTATTGGGAGATTTATAAAAACCCATGAAATCGGAGTTATAAATTCAGATTTTGATGTAGGTTTGCATGTAGAGCTGTTATTGGGTGAATTGACTAAAAGAATTACTACTTTTTATGTTACAAAAACGAATTTATATATGGAATTGATGACTTTAAATTCTAGGGTTCATACTCATAAAGTTTGGGGAAAAACTTTGGGAGATTTAATAATTAGGTGTTGTATAGGAAGATTTGACCCCATGAATGTGCTAGATTACGACCTAAGAATGTTTAGGAATGTTGAGGAACCTTAAAATATTGTTGGAATAATTTTTGGAGGAGTTTTGAGGTGAGAAAATTGGTGAAATACGAGTTAGGAAATTCTGGGCTCGAAACTATCACCTCGTTAGAAGACCTGCCCAGCTCGTTCGAACGAGCTTCTAACGAGTTGACAGTTTGCCTTCTGACGAGTGGGATGTTCGTTCGATGCCTTTCGTTCGAACGAGATCTCGTTAGATGCCCACTTCGTTCGAACGAACTCTCGTTCGAACCAGCCTCGTTCGAACGAGACTTCTAACGAGTTGACAGTTTGGCCTTTTTGGCCTGGTTTGATTTCTAGTGTCCCGTAACCTTGTTTAATGGTAGAGATAACCTTACCTTGATGACTAATTGATATAGTTGGGACATTTGGGATATATTGAGGAGTAAAATATAGAAGAATGATTTGAACCAAATAGTAACTGTGGGTTAGGACGCGAATAACTAATTACGACGTGAGGATAATGGATGATGTGTATATATAAACCGGGGACACGTGTATTGGTATAAGAATGAGAAGTATACCACTAATAAATTATGGAAATTACTAAGATGTGTGCATGCTTAGTATATGTATATGATTTTATGTGTATGACATACCTACCATACTTGCTATCACGGGAGGTTTACGTTCGCTTAGGTCCCTCTAATCCTTGTGTGCCCGGATTTAGATTGGTACCTTAAGAACATAATGCTAGAATGACTTATTTGTGAGTTAATAAGTCAGCTGACTATGGAGCGTAGGTATGTACATGACCCATGGATATATTAAATTATGTTCGCCTCCATTTTTGTGTGTTGTGCTTATTCTAACAATTCCTGAGAGATTCGGAATTTGTAATCCTTATGTACGTGATGTACCGGGATGGATAGCAGAGTATATGTGCACCGCAGCTTAGCCTCGGGGTGCTCGTATTGTATATTTATGATGTGAATGATATACGGTTAAATGAACAGACTTGTCATGTTTAATTATGAGAATAATTTATAGTAACTCCTTGAGAAAATAAATAAGGGGACAACCTCCAGTAAATGGTAATGCTAATAATTGAGAATCCGAGTTTAAGTAAAGTTATCTATTCAAGTGCTAACATTGGGAATTTATATTGTGAATCGAGTAGAACGATTAGAACTTATGACGGTTTGGTTAGATACGTATATCACTTAGATGGGTACGGTACGTTAGGAGTGCATAAGTAGTCGAGAGGTGAGTATTTCATGTGAGTGCACATCCTAACATGTATTTTGCATTCATTGTTTTAATGTTATTAAAGCACTTGCTGTTTTTAAAATACTCTCCACTTTCGGGCTCTGACCCGTTTGCTTTCAAATCTACTTTTTGTAAAAAAACTTTTTAGGTGCCCAGCCACAAGGACACCATGCATAGGATTTCCATTCAGGTGACGAGCTGTAGCTGTTTGTGGAAGTTACAGGGCCTTGCTAGTAGACGCTTCTTTTGTCTTGACTCTATTCAGTGTTCATCATTTGTAGGGCATGTAGCCCATTTCTATTAGAGACATTTTACATTTCAGTTATTCAGACTTTGGTTTGTAATTAATTCAGAATGCAGACTTGTTTTATTTATTTCCATATTGGGATTGTTGCGAGGAGTATTTCCTCCGGACTCTTTAATACTTGTTGATTTCACTATTGAGACTTTATCGTGAATGGTTGTGCTACATTTCTTTTATTCATTTATTGCATGTTAATCAGATTTAATTTAAAATTTGGCAACTCACTTTTTAAATACTAGGTGGTTAGTAATCATTAAAATGTTTTCGACAGTGATGCTATTAACTGAACCAACTTGGCATTTTGTATTGATTTAATAAAGGAGTAGCTACCCGGTATTTAATTAGTCGGGGTGTCACAGTCCCTTCATTTGTTTGAAAAAATATTATATATGGTGTGGGTGTCAATAGCAATAGTCATTTTAGTTTTTTTGTAGTATTATGGAGTTCTTTTTAGGTGTTAAAAGCAGCACCCTAATTTAAAGGATTCCCAGCAGTTCTGATTTCATTCAGGACATTAGTGAAAACCTCCTCGCTTGAGTCGAACTCAAGACCTCTTGAGTCTCACACACCTGATATCAATGGACCAAGTCTTCCTTTGTTGAAGACTCTACCCCTTTTTATTTATGTTCATGTTCATTCAACATTTCACCTTTTTACCCTTTGAACCCCAAAACTTCCCAACCTTTTCATTTGACTCCCGATCTTCACCATTTTTGGGGTGTACCTGTAAAATTGAAAAATATATATAATTAATTTAACTTTAGAAAATGACAAAATTTCCGACAATTGAAATTTAACCCCTCACCCCCCCCCCCCCCCCCCCCCCCACCCCACCCACACACCACAACTTCATAACTTCTATGTTTTAACTCAAAATTCAACCAAATTTAGGGGCGAGATTTATATTGACCATGTAAACATTTTAAAATTGCATTTATTCCATAAAGGTTTTGAAAATATTATTTTACCCCCTGAGGTTGCTAAAATTACATTTTTAACTTCAATTCTTTTCAAACTTGCATTCTTTGTAAATAACAAAAACAACTCTAAGAACTACCTAAATATTATATAACGTGTCTAACGAGGCTTAGATTCGGGCACAAAGAATAAAAAATAATGCACCCATCAATGGCAATAGTTATCTTCAATAGTTATGGTCTTAAACATAAGTCAATACAGATAACTACTTTAAAATTTTAGATATTGTGTTTTTCTCTTAATTCATCTTCATGCAGAGTATAGATCCGTGGAAATTTAAAATAATTGTTGCTTGAATGATTTATGACTTGGACCCCCCAAACTTTACCTCCCCGTTCACTTCACCACCCGAACTTTCAGTTTCTGTATTTACCCTCATAATTTTTCAAAACGAGTACAAATAACATTTTACCATTAACACCGTTAACTTTTTGGATGGAAAAGATGCACATGGTTACATGTGACTTTTTAAAGGATTATTTTAGTTATTTTCCAAAAATCCTTTCGTAATCATTTTCCTCTCTCTCTCTCTCTCTCTCCGAACCGACCCACTCTCTTCTCTTATCTCTCTTCCATGGAGACAACCTCTACTCTCTTCACCTTTCCCTTCCCCCTTTGTATCTCTTTCACACACATGTATATGGGTTCAAACACACATAAAAATATATTTGAGTTTCATTTATGGTGGGTATGGTTTTGAAAGGTAGTTTCTACCTAACGGAGGTGGGGGGAAAGTTTGTGTCGGGTTTGGAAGGGATTTGGCTGGAGGGGAGGAGGGATTTGGTCGAATGGTTTGTGATGGGTTTGTGTCATTTTTTTCGTCAAAAAACCACATTTATTTATTTATTCTCATCCAAGATCTATTTGTTTTTTGTGTTTAAATTTATTTTTTCAAAAACTCAAATCTGTTTTTTTTTCTAATTTTTTCAAAAAAAATGACAATATTATATAAACATTTTAAATATGTATTCTAATATATCTATATTTTTGGAATTCTTCAGAGTTTTAAATAGTTTTTTCAAGTTAAACACATCATTGTAATTACTACATGAGCTTTGTTTATACTCTATTCTCATTATATACATTTGTGGATAATTTGTTAAGGATTTAGTGTTAATGTTGTGGAATGTCTTTTCGGGTAGAAACCTTTTTTTTTTGCTAGAAAGTCTTTGGGGACTAATTTTTTTTCCTGTTTTTAATCAAGAATGGAAATTTTCATTTTTTATCAAAAATTTCATTATTTATTTTTTTTCATCAAGGTTTCCATTTTTTACATAATTTTTAAGAGGTCGACTACATCGACCGGGGTTTTCAACTTAAAAATCCTAGCCACATCATTACACTTTTTTTTTACACCCAATAAATTTATTTTTTCCCAAAATATAATTTGAGTTAAAAAAAACAGTCCAATTAAAAAATATACATGTTAAAATTATGTGTGTTAAAATACAACAAGAAAAGACAATAAATCGTATTTTTTTACTTACCAAAAATCAATTAAAAAATTACACAATGCGATTATGAATCTTTTATTTTGAACTAACAAGATCACGATCCAAAAAAACACGACTCCATGCCACGCCGTGTTTTTGGATCGTGATCATGTTAGTTAAAAAATAAAAGATTCTTAATCACTTTGTGTAATTTTTTAATTGATTTGTGGTAAGTAAAACAATACGACTATGTGTCTTGTCTTTTTATATTTTAACATATATATTTCTTTTAATTGGACTGTTTTTTTAACTTAATAATTATATTTTGGGAAAAAAATAAATTTATCGGGTGACAAAATAAAAAGTGTGTATCTTAATAATGTGTCAAGTGCCACATCATTAAGTAAGATTTTTATGTCCCAAAGCCCATTTGCTGTTTTTAAGTTTTATTCAATATTAGTTAAATTATTAAAATATTTTTTCAAAACTTTTTTTCCAGATTTTTGTTTTGTAATTTGAATAGAAACTATTTTTCTATCATTTTTAGAATTTTTAAATATTTATTAAATGTTTTTTATAATTTTCAATTTCTTTTAAAGGTTGAACTATTTTTGTAGGAGAACTTTTTTTTTTGGAAATTTCCTTTTTCTGGAAATTATTTTTTCATTTTTTTATTATGGTTGGATTTTTTATTAGAAATTGTTTTTCAATTTTTATACATTATTCAATATTTTTTTGTTCTTTAAAGTTTTTATGTAACTTCCAAAATATTGTTCAGTATTTTTTTAGATTTTTAATTTTTTTTTTTGTAATTTCCAGTTTTTGAATTCCTTTTTTGTAATTTCCAAATTTCAAATTTTTGGTAATTATAAGATTTTGTAAATATTTTCCAATTCTTTTTTTGCAATTTCTCTTTTTTAAAACATTTTATATTAGCTTTTACCAAAATACCCTCATGTGAATGACATGCACATGACCAACCTTCCGTTAAAAAAATTAAATCCATTTCTTTGGAGTTACTTGAAGCATTTTTGAAAGTTTTTGTGGTTAAATCTAGAAATTTGAAGTTCGGGTAGTGAAGTGAGAGGAGGGGGGGGGGGGGGGGGGGGGGGAGGGGGGGTAAAGTTCTAGCGGCCCAAGTATAATTAACCCATAATTTTAATAATTTTTTTCTCCTTTTACAGATTCTTTACAAGAGAAATTGACAAAATGGGAAAGCCCGTACAAAAACGTTAGTTCCCGTGATTGAAAAAAGTTATGATTTGATGACTAAGCAACTTAAACATACAATTCTTCAAGAAACTTTAAGTTATTTCAAGTTACACTAACCTTAATAGTGAAGGATCAATTATCAAAAAGTCCCTAAAATATTTTTTAATACATATTTAGTCCAAACCTTTTTATTTTGTTCCAAAAAGTATCTCAAATACCCATTTAACCAATACTCTTATTTTTAAAAGTCCGCGCTAGCGGCATATTGAGGAACTTTTTGGAACAAATAAAAAAAATTGGACTAAACATGTATTAACAAATGTTCGAAGGACTATTTGGTATATGCCCTAAATAGAGTCAGCTAGTCCAAAGTGCTTTACAAAGTGAGAAATTCAAATAATATTCATCTCATAACAAACTTTTAAGTGTGTTTGATTGGCAACTTTTTCCATCGAATTCAAGGAAGATCGAAAAATTTACAAGTTTTGGTGTGCTTTATTGCCTAACTTTTCCTTTTTTTTTTCTAAGTAGCCCTCAAGCACGACCCGAAAATGCATATTTTGAACATTTTAATCGATTTTTTGTGTGTGTTTTAGGGGGGGGGGGGGGGGGGGGGGGGGGGGGGCAGGTTACTACAATCAAACACACCCTTAGTGCAGTAATACCTAGCACTCTTAGGTTATGTATCTAACATAACAACATATTTCTAACTAAACAGTTCATAACTATACTGGCAGATTGTTAATTTTGGTGATATTCAATCTTTAACCAAATAGGATTAAATAAAACTTTTTTAAAAGAAAACTCAAGGATAAGCCTTCACCTAGAAAAGATGATAGACACAATAATTGAACCAAACATGGTTAATGTGTCAAATAACTGCAGTGAAAAGGAATTTAATCATTTGAAAACATAAACAAAAGCAAAAGGAAATGAAATGCTGTATCTATGTGGTAAGAATTTCCTTGCATTGCTTTTTCCCATAATTATAAACAATCCACCGCATATGAAATTAAATTTTTCACAAGTTACTTCATTCGTAGGACAATACTCGAAGCTGCGCCATAGCAAGTGTTTGTTTGCCCAAGAATCACTAGGCCATGCCCTTATCTCAAGTACATTTTATTTATTAGATTTTAATTTTGTCTTAATTTTTAATAGTTTATATAAGATCCTGTTGGTTTTCCAAAAAGAGCATACAAAAGGCTCAAAAGACTCGGGTTCTATGCTGTTGTTAAATAACTTTCAAGGACCTTTAAAGAAGGATGAGCATACAAAAGACTCAGGTTCTATGCTGTAATTCAGGATCAGCAAACCATACAGAGACGGGAATTTTTCATTTTTATTCATTGCACCCTAAGATTTGACCTCATCCCATCTCAGTGACCGTAGTTTTCATTCCCTTAACATTAATCTCCATAGCCTTCATGCAATTACTCCTCATCCAAGGCTGATCTTCTACCAATTTTCCGTAAAATCCACTTTTGATCCTGCTGCTTTGACAAACCAGATGACTGATATGTAGCAGCCCGAGCTCGTGTTGCTTGCATGGTAGGCTCCCTTATGGTAGGAATTACCAGATTTTCTTTCTTTATTTGTTTAAATCTTGGACAACGATGAGTTGAGGCTTTCTAAGTTAACATAGTAGTCGTCTAACCTGAAACAAATTGCAATAAGGGCATGGGTATATAGGTTAGGAATAGATTAAGGAATAGTGTAATGAGATACAAGGATTCCTTTCAAGAGAGAAAATTACATGGATCATCAATTTTAGGTTATGTGGAATCTGATCAAACAAAAGATGGCGGTTCATTTCATTACATAATTACATATAATTAATTGTACTATTATACTTTTGTAATTGTTTCTGTTAATCATAAGTATCTATTTGTACATTTTAGTAATGTTTTTGCATATTATAATTTCTTTTAACTTTTTCAGTTACAGTTGACATATACACACTGCCCCAATCCATTACCAAGAGGTTAGAACCTGACTAGTATCCAAATTCAGGGGAGAGAAGGCTCACTTGAGTGAGATATGAATATCAGGTTTGGATCAGTTCATGTTCGGTTTGATCGAGATCTAAGAAGTGAATTTTGAGTTCCAGTGTGATTTTTTGATCTAATCATGTGAAACGAGGGGAATCTGAGATTTTAGGGAAGCCCAAAGACTCGACCTAAACGAGAATCGAATGTGGTTGCAGGAGATATATTCCAATTCACATGATTATAGGTCTTCGTAATAACGATTATACAAACAATTCCTTCAATTCTACCTGGCATATGGCTTTCAGACACTTATTCTCCATAACCACAACATCCGAGTTTGAAATACAATCGCATTCATAGCCTTCTTCAACCTCCCTCTGAAGACTTCTCCAATTATTGGTACATGCACCCAATTGAACTAATTGGAATTAGCTCTTTTATATATGATGCCCAAAAGATATGAAAGTTGATTAAAATTTATTGTGAAGATCTACGATTAAAGGATATCATTAAAGGCATTGTCTTGTATTATAGTGTCGATGGTTGTCACCATAAGATCAAATTAGTAAGAAGTTAAGAGGATATGACTTTGAAAGAGATGACCATTCCCAAGGCACCGAAGAATTCATTTTCAATCATGACGTTATTTTGCGACAGAATACTGTGCAACAGATAATAAAAACTAATTGCAGTCTCCTTTATCTCTCAAACTCTCCTTATTGGGTTCTGAATTCTAATGGAACGTTTATTATACTCTGTTCATGATATGTTAATGAACAAAAAAACTCAATCAATGCTAGGAAGAGATATATTAAATATCAGAAATCTTTTTTTAATATGTATGGCATGGAGTCATATGGCTAACATGACAAATTGTTTTTTGGTGTCTAGTGAATTGTCTAAAAATAAAATACAGGACTCTTGGTTTTGTTGAATAGATCGTCGGTACAGTGATATCAATTCTTGTAACCACGTGTTGGGCAACTTGTAGAAGAATGTTTCGACTCACCAGTTCAACTCATTGTAAGTCATGGACGTGTGCCTCCTCGAACCTGCTCATCTTAGAGAGCGAAATGATTATTATTTATCTGCTTTTGTCCTCAATCCTTGATTTTTCCAATCAATTTCAAATCACATCGAGTCAATCATGAATGATTTGCTTTCAAGCCAAACCTCCTAAGATCAAATAGATAAGCATAGTTGAGTTTTGTGAAATATTAATTCAGTTTTCAAAGTCATATTTTAATATAGACTCAAGTCGTTAGATCAATGATAGTACAGAAAAAGACACGAGTTATGATGTGAATCTAAGAATGCGGAAGCGTTATTATTACACTACACAACAACAACAACAACAACAACAACAACAACAACAACAACAATTAAATCTTAACTAATGAAATGGGTTTCTTTCTTTCTCTATTCTCAATTCTCAATTCTCAATTCTCAATATTCAAGTGTGATTACAAATGAGGGTCAATGGCCTATTTATAGGAGAGGTTAGTTTGCTAACCAAGCTAAAACCCAAAAAGACTAAAAAGGACAACTAATACCTAAAAATAACTCATTAGCCCCAAACATGCTTGGAGACTAATTAAAGACTAAAAATAAAAGAAAAAGACAATAAACCCCAAACTAAAAATCGAAAATAAAAGATAGTCTTCTCCCGAGAGCACAACCACGCGCCATATGTCGCTATATATCCCATACACATCATTCTCCCCATCTTCGAAAAAGCTTGTCCTCGAGCTTGGAGGGTGAATCATCAATGCCACATAATATAAAGGACGAAAAAGCTTCGGACCCCAATCAAGATCAACAAAAAGTGGGCTGCCCAACTGGAATTAGTCCCAAACGAATGACCCTCATCAGACATGGGTCTAATAAACCAGAATTCCGGCAATGTCCCTCTACGAAATATGAGTAACCAAAAACTGATGACCATACACACCTTCTCGACACCACGAGTACATGGTTGCAACATGGAGTGGTGGCCCTTAAATCTGACCGGACGGAAACTCAAACGATCGCACCTTTGCGAGTACGATGGCGAAACAAGCGGACTTACGGCAGCATCATTCCGGAAAGCCGAACCCAAAATGGCAAATAGTTGGAAAAAGGATCCCAAGTGGGGCGCATTTTTCGGGGAAGTCATATGTTGTGTCACAAAAAGGCCCTACAACCAATTTTGATCGGATTTGAGGTCAATTAGAGGGTGGGGGATTGGATCGTAGTAGGGAAGCACATTTTTGTTGGATTTGATTGTAGTTGGGCATAAATGAGTGGGGAAAGGGTAAATGATGTAAACTACACGTCAATGGCTATAAGAAATACAACAAACCCAAACTTTAGAGAGAATAAAAAAATTTCTTATATTCAAAATGGAGTCTCCCAAATGAAGACTATGAGTGGGTATTTAAATGGTAGGAGTAGCATAGGCTCCAAGCTAAGGCCTTAATTAAAAAAATGTCATTACTACTCCTTACCTCTAAATACTAAAGTAAAACGAAGGACAATACAATAAAGAAAATAAACATGACAAATAATCCCTAAAAAGGGTCATTTCCATCCCTCTCTTCGGCTTTGAAAACTTCATCCTCGAGCATAGGAGAGGAACGGTAAGAAAACAAGGCAACCATCAAAAAGTTCCTCACTAGGAAGAAGATCCGTCCTCGGAAACACCCCTTGTACCGGCTTGCAATAACTCTCGGGAGAATAGGAACA
The DNA here is from genome assembly GCA_949130495.1 of Sambucus nigra. Lineage (NCBI taxonomy): Eukaryota > Viridiplantae > Streptophyta > Magnoliopsida > Dipsacales > Adoxaceae > Sambucus > Sambucus nigra. The sequence goes on along the minus strand of OX422209.1, from coordinate 765,499,052 downwards.
CAATCCAAGCGTGGCCGACCAAAAACATCGCGACCCAAAATTCCCACGATGAGCCTCCTTAATGCTACGCCACGGAAAATTTCCTCCGAGCGCATATTAAAAGCTATCATAAATGGGTCCACATACCCACCACCTAACAAATCACCTCCAAATCCCAGAATGGAAAAAAATCTCTCAAATCAAATGTTTCTGGATCGCGAAAGTGTGTGCGAGTCCCCCAACAATCCTCATCAAAAAGGTAAAAAAAATACCCAATACACAACCCAATTTCGTCGTTTTGGTCTTTCTTACAATCAACTGGCTTGGGAGGGGAGTTTTTATCATTGATTTAACCCGCTTGGGTGAGTGAGGGCGGAAGAATGATTAAGTGGAGCAACCAATCTTGGACTAGCCGCCGGCGCTAATCTTAAATTGAACCTCGGGAGTTAATCGGGGCGAAAGCGGAATTTTTTTGTTGATTGGGGTTTGAAAAATGGGTGGTGGGTTGGAGGGTTCGGAGTTAAGAGGGGAGTGGGGGGGGACTGAAGGGCCGACCAGGGTGGGACAAGGGGTGGGGAAATCTGAAAGGGGTAGGGGTGGTCGGGTGCTTTTTTGGGGCCGGTGGGTAGTGGAAGGGGTCGGAACAGGGGAGGGATGAAGTCGGCAGTGGCTGGGGAGTGTTGCGGGGTCTGCCCAGGGTTAGGCTGCCTACGACAGTGACCGGGGTGGCCTCCCTCCCCCTCCTTGGGCGACCAAGATTTGGGGCGGAGGGAATGGGTTTGAGTGGATCCGGAGCTGTTTTAGAGGCAAAGCAACAGTGGTATTAGGGCAGAGGATGAGGTGTTGACGGGGAGGGGCTTGGGGTAAAGGGTGGTGAGGGGAGGGGTTGTGAGTAGGGATTTTTAGGGTTAGGGCTAGGATTGTGAAAATTGGTATAAATTTGTTGTTGTGATTGTACCCTCTCTCCCATCCGTTTTTGAATCTCTTCGTATAGTTGTTCGAATTTTCTTGGAGCCATTAATTGTAGCGTACGATTTTGATAACAAAAATACACCGATAGACCAACACCAATGTAGAGCGACACCCGCTCTTATACCAATTTGACAAAAACTACACGTCAATGACTAAAAGAAATACACAAAACCCTACCTTTAGAGAGAGAATCAAAAGATTTCTTATATTGAAAATGAAGAGTCTCCCAAATAAAGACTACAAGTGGGTATTTAAAGGGTTGGAGTAGCTTAGGCTCCAAGCTAAGGCCCTAATTACAAAAATACCATTACTACTCCTTGCCTCTAAATACTAAAGCAAAACAAAGGAAAATACAAAAAAAAAAAAAAAATGACAAATAATCCCTAAAAATGGCCCATTTCCATCACTCTCCCTGGCCTTGAAAAGCTCGTCCTCGAGGGTAAAAGATGAACGGTAAGAAAGCAAGGCAACCATCAAATAGCTCCTCACTATGAAGAAGATCCGTCTTCGGAAACACCCCTTGTACCGGCTTGCAATAACTCCCGGGAGTATAGGAATACAATCCAAATGTGGCCGACCAACAAAATCGCGACCCGAAATTCCCGTGATGAAACCTCCTTAATGCTACGCCACTAAAAATTTCCTCCGAGTGCATATTAAAAGCTATCATAAATGTACCACATACCCACCACCTAACACATCACCTCCCATCTCCAAATCAACCCCAAGAGAGAGAACCTCCGATTCAACCTCATCAAAATCATCATCCCAGATTGGAAACAAATCTCTCAAATCAAATGTTTCTGGCTCGCGAAAGTGTGTGCGAGTCCCCCAACCATCCTCATCAAAAATGTCAAAAAAATTCCCAATACACAACCCAATTTCGTCGTTTCGATCTTCCTTACAATCAACTAGCGTGGGAGGGGAGTTTTTATCATTAATTTGACCCGCTTGGGTGAGTGAGGGCGGAAGAATGATTAGGTGGAGCAACCAATCTTGGACTAACCATCGGTAATCTTAAATTGAGCCTCGGGAGTTAATCGGGGTGGAAACGGAATTTTTTGATGATTGGGGTTTGAAAAATGGGTGGTGGGTTGGAGGGTTCGGAGTTGAGAGGGGAGTGAGGTGGAAGTGAAGGGCCGACCAGGGTGGGGAAATCTGGAAGGGGTAAGGCGTGGTCGAGTTTTTTTTTACGCTAGTGGGTACTGAAAGGGGTCGGAACAGGGGAGGAAGTCGCAGCGTCTGAGGAGTGTTGCGGGGTCTGCCCCGGGTTAGGCTGCCTATGCCAGTGACCGGGGTGGCCTCCCCCTCCTTGGGCGACCAAGGTTTGGGGCGGAGGGTATGGGTTTGAGTGGATCCGGGGCTGTTTTAGGGGCGAAGCAACAGTGGTGTTAGGGCAGAGGATTTGAGAGGATGAGATGTTGATGGGGAGGGGCTTGGGGTAGAGGGTGGTGTAGGGGAGGGGTTGTAGGTAGGGATTTCTAGGGTTAGGGCTTGGATTTTGAAAATGGGTATAGATTTGTTGTGATTGTACCCATCTCCCGTTCGTTTTTTAATCTTTTCATATAATTGTTCGGATCTTCTTGTAGACATTAATTGTAGCGTACGATTTTGATAACAAAAATACACCGATACACCAACACCAATGTGGAGCGACACCCGCTCTGATACCAATTTGACGTAAACTACACGTCAATGGCTAATAGAAATACACCAAACCCTACCTTTAGAGAGTTTATCTAAAGACTTCTTATATTCAACATGGAGAGTCTCCCAAATAAAGACTACAAGTGGGTATTCAAAAGGTTGGAGTAGCTAAGGCCCTAATTACAAAAATGTCATTAATACTCATTACCTCTAAATACTATAGTAAAACAAAGGAAATACAATAAAAAAAATAAAAAAATAAAAAAATGACAAATAATCCCTAAAAATGGCCCATTTCCATCAGTAAAAGAAAGAGTGGGGCTAGTTTCTTTGGGGTTTTAAGAAGGTGGTGGGGTTTGGTTTGATATTTGTGGGCAAGAAAAAGGGTGGGAGGACAAACCCTAAGAGTGGGCTACCCTAGGGGTAAGGGGAAGGTTGTTTGGGGTAAAAAAAATTGGGTTTGGGGGTGCTCGGGGCAGATTGGGGTAGGGAAACTTCAGTTCTTGATCGATTACAACAATATCTTGCCATTCCGATGAGTTACCACCCATATCAGCATGCGGCCTGCCTGAAATAGCGTTGGAGAGGCTGTTATGTGTCGATCTTGTAGACCAGAACTGCTGGCCTATTGAGTTGGAGGATCTGACATGATAGGGAGTGTTAAAGGGTTGTTTGGACGCTGACCTGCATGGGCTGAGTTGCCATCGGCATCTGCAGAAGCTTCTAGAGGCTTCCGGTGGTAATCTGCCTCTTTCGAAAGGTGGCTGGACCGACAAAATCCGGTTGAAATCCCAGCAGTCCTGGGGATGTCGTCTCCCTCGTTCCGGCCAGTCGGAGGCACTGTCGAGAACCCTCCCCGCCTTCTTGAATTGGGGTTAGGGTTTGTAGATTCTTGGGCTCTTAAGGATTAGGGTTAAGGTTAGGGTAAGATAGAAGACAGAGATTCATGTAAACGAGGTGTTGGTTGTGTGGCAGTAGGAGGTGGAGGGTGGAGAAGGCTAAACGGTTGGTATCCCTCCTTTTAGCGATGATGGAATTTAGGGTTTCCATCCACCCAATTCCCTTTTGGACATTTATCAATCTACCGATTGAAAGATTGCCGGAGTTGGAATCACAACTCGTTACCCGCTTCACGCACCTCGACGAACACCAAGAACAAATGCAGCTCTGATACCAATTTGATATGAATCTAAGAATGCGAAAGCATTATTATTACACTACACAACAACTATTAACTACACAACAACAACAATTAAATCTAAACTAATGAAATGGGTTTCTTTCTCTCTCTATTCTCAATTCTCAATATTCAAGTGTGATTACAAATGAAAGTCAATGACCTATTTATAGGAGAGGTTAACTTGCTAACCACGCTAAGGCCCAAAAAGACTAAAAAGACAACTAATAACTAAAAATGACTCATTAGCCCCAAACATGCTTGGATGCTAATTAAAGACAAAATAAAAGAAAATGGCAATAAACCCTAAACTAAAAATAGAAAATAAAAAATAGTCTTCTCTCGGGGGCACAACCACGCACCACGTGTCGTTAGATATCCCATACCCATACACATCAAGTTAACTCTACAAAAGCCTAGTGCTGACCATTAGTTATGGTTTCACAAAACATTAATAGTATCTATAATACAAGGAATAAGAGAATGTTGGTATCCAAATTTTATAATATAGACACCATTTTTAGTGAAATGCCATATAGGTGTATCTTTCAAATTTTCAAAAAGGATGGTAAAGGCCTAAAATTTACAAATAGTCACATCGCTGAAATTTTAAAGAAGTCTTGTGGTTGATCCCTAGCCGGTTGCAAATGCCACACCAGGTGATAAAGTCATTAGCCCTTGTAACTATCCTATCTGAGGTAATGGAAAATAGCTCTCCACAGATCGTCAATTCCTTTCAAGCTACAAAATCTCCTCTGAATACTGGTGCTACCCCAGTTGAAGCCCTTAATCGGTCTCCCAGATCTATTCCAGTTGGTGTGGTAAATTTCTTGTGTCTCATCAAGAATGCTGATTTGTAGAAGGGTAGAGAGAAACGTAGGGTTAATACTAAAGCTTCTAGTGAGAGAGTCTTTCGATGAACTGAGGACACTAATCCTTTACAAACCGTCAGTTCCAATGAATATGTCCCATCATTTTGGACATTTTGGGAAGAAGGATTGAGAAATTTAAAAAGCATTACTAAGATTCATAATGTCTTTTGATTGTTATTATTGAGCCTAAAGTGGATAAATCACAGCTGCAACAATATCAATTTGAGTTAGGACTCTCCACTGATAGTTCAAATGACTGGGGTAACATTTGGATTATGTGTAATCACGGATTTCAAACTAACTTTACTGAACCTTAAGATCACTTAGTTACATTCTATGCTCTGCCTCCAAAGTGGTGAAAACATTTGTCTGTGGCTAGTATTAGATCTGCTAGACAATTTTAAGGGGATGGGGTCTGCATATAGTAAAGGTTTCACAGACTAATATTTTGTCCTTTCAACCAAGGTCCCAGACAATTGTTATGTCCTTTCATCAAAGAACGCGCATCAAACAATACACAATATTTAGAATGTATAATCTAAAAAATACATAAATTAAGAAACAAAACACGGCAGATGTAATGATAAAAAATATACAAGTAATAAATGATACACTAGTATGCACTCCACAATTTACATTTCAAGGTTCCTTAAAAAATTATTGCCAATTAATCAATATAGAAGAGATTGCATCTGCTGGCAGAACACTATCTGACGCAATTTTTCAATGAAAAAGAAAGGAAACAAACCCTTCCTGATTCAACTAAGAAAGCTGAAGTCTCCTTAAGTTTTTGTTGATTCTCCGTTTGGTTAAGATTTTAAGCTTAAATAATTATTCAATCATGATGATATTTGGGATATAGGTAAGTTGCCTAAAAATACTGTGCAACATATTTTAAACACTGTTTGCAAGCTCCCAGACTTCCCTGGCTGGTCATAATCATATTAATGACAAGTTTGCTATATTCTCTATTTATGATATGTTAAAGGAATAGAAAAGCTCTAGCAGTATCTGATTCTACTTTGTGGCATAAATATGTTCCTCCAAAAGTCTTATTCTTCAATTGGAAGCTGTTGAGGGGAAAAATATTTAAGATGTGGGCATAAGGATGGCCTCCAGGTCTTAATGTTGTGATTCTCATGTATTTTCTACTGCTCCTATTGCTACAGCTGGCTGGGATCATTTTAATTCAGTATATGGAGCTTATATTCCCAACCACTAGTTTGAACGGAAGATATATATTGCGGTGCCTTTATGTCTCCATTGATCCTTTCTTTGCAAAAATGATTCCTCAACAATACTAAGGGGCTACTTGATTTTGAAAAGGATTCCCCCTCTTTTTGTGAAAATATGTTAAAATTCAGATGGATGATCTAAAGGAAATCCAAGTGAGGCTGGGGGTGGGGTATTCTTAGAGATTACAGGGGGCTTATTCATTGTTTCATATGCTTCATATAATGGATTTATGGGATATTACCAATATGAGATTTTTAAAAAATTCCTTTATCCAGGGCTGAAGTTTTCAAAAGTTTTTTTTAAAAGATTGATATTGAGTCTGATTTAAAGGTTTTAGTCCAAGTTCCCAGAAAAGACGTGGAATACCCTTGGGCTATTTACTACACAGTTGAGATCAAATAAGAGGGTATTATAGGAATAGATGTGAATTTTTCTTATTGTTACAGAGGGGTGAATTATATAGCAGATGCATTGGTCAATCATGGTGTCAAGATGAAGAGGTTTAAAGTGTTTCCCTCATTAAGGTTTCTTTAGCCCTTTTTGTCATACAGTTCCAGCCTTGCTATTACTGTAATTGGATCTTGAGCTCTTTATGAAGTTATAAAGATCGTTTAGGTTGCTTTAGCTATTGGCTCCTTAGTATGGGAGGCAAAGGATTACATTTCCCTCCCTTTTCATTGTAATCCACCATGGGGAGGTTCTTTTCCGTCTTTGTATTAATAAAACGAAGGGGGTAATGTCCCCCTTGCCTATAATTAGCATTAAAGAAACCACACAAATCAACTCAACCAAAGCCTAGTTCCATCCATTAGTAATGGCTTCATTTTCAGTATACAGTGTCACATTGTAGGGCTATAAGGTACTTGATTTAATGAATGCTTACATGATACAGGAAAGGTAACTTGCTACATTTAGAGAAACTACATACCTTCACATAATGTTCAAGAAACATTCAGGCACGATCAACATGTTCTCATTTCATTATACAATTTTGACCTTCTTTCCCTTCCTTTATCCGGGTTTGGGACCAGCAATGCAAAATAAAGCCTTGCATCGGCGGAGCTCTAAAAGGTTTTACCAAATATAGCAAAAAATAATCAGTTATTAATCTGAAGATGCATAACATAAAAGCACATTCACTAAGAAGTCCCTAATGAAAATTAGAAACATGAAGTGCACCATCAGTATATGTTTAAATTAAAACATAACAAGCGTAAACAAAACAAGCATATTTGCAACAAGTCCCTACTAGAAATTAAATACACGAAGTAATCAGAATCTGAATCAAGCACAATCATCCCATATGGTTAACCTTCAGTCCCACCACCCAACTTCCAATACCAATATCTCCGAGATTCTCAGCATAAGTAAAGAGAAGCATCACGTGTGGGGGTGGGGGTGGGGGTGGGGGTGTGGGGGGGGGGTCCACCATGACGTCGTCAACTATCCATACTACCTCTTTCTTATAATCAACTGTGTGATTGTGCATGTTATGTCGAGAAGTAGCATCAGTGCTTAAAAATGTAACAATGATAGTCAAACATCCAAATAAAAGACATATCTTAGTAGGTATTCGTTCTTATTATTAAATGAAATAGGTGATATGCACTATTGGAATTTAGTCCTCTCATTCTAAATAAGCCTCAAAGGGTTGTTGAAGTATCCCTAACATGTTTTGAGCCATGTATACCTCTATAGAACTTGTGAAGTGGGGGAGGAAATTTTTTACACCACCCGTTAAACACAAAACGAAATCGTCATGAAGTAACTTGGAATGGGTGCAGGCTTAAAGTGGTTGGATCATAATCCTATGGACCCATCAGACATGTTAAAGTTACAAGTCGTGTGACACATCACCGCTTACTACCTGTCAACCAATTTAAAATAACTATCCCTATCAAGTCTCAACTCCTACATCGATTTGTAGGTGTAAACTGTTGACAGGTTGTATACTGGTGAAGGGTTGTAAACGGGTTTACTGGATAAGCTTGCATACTGGGTGTTAACAGGTCTGTGCAACACCCATTAACGAATCATGTGTGAATGTATTTTTTCATCAGTTAACTAAACGAAACATGTAAGGATGAAAGAATTTATAAACAATACCTTATTACCAGATACAAAACACTGACCGTTAAGACCCCTCTAGTGGATAGCTAGAAAAAAAAAATTGTCAATAAATAACAGTTTTAGTCTCCCGAAAAGAAATAACGGATAGCAGCAACATCACACTAAACAACATCCAATGAGGACCTGTTAAAATGACAAGAGACTCCATATATCCAGTTTTTCTTACCTTTCGCTTTTCCGCCATTCATTACCAAAAATGGAGCATTGAAGATATTGAAATTTGGGATTTTTAAGATTAATCACCAACTAATATGTCGTTTATAATACACAATGTTTGGGTCCTTAATCTATAATTGTTGTATTCAGGCATATGACATATACTTGCCCCTTCTCCATGTTGGGTCCTTGATTTTGTGGGCTTATAGGGAAAAATAGCAGGAAATGTCTTCTCCTTCAAATCCTCTCTTATTTTTTATATTATTGGGAAATTAAAATGAAACAAATTGTTTACAATAATTACAAAAAGTAAAAGAATTGCAAAGATTTTTCCCTTCGCATTTCACCAACTCTGTTAAGACGAACAACTTGTTTTGAGTTGGTTGATTATCTCAAGTATTATCAAAACGCTCAGTTAGCAAGATGTAAAAATGCAAGCATGTCAATTCAATTATAATACAAAAATTAGTCAATCAATGCACACTTAACTCAAAGTCCAACATCTTGCATTTTCAACCAAAAGAAACTGGAGAAATAAAAAGAACTGAACAATAAGACCATCCTTATTAAAGACAGAGATGCTCCAAGGCTACGTTCAGGAGCTACATTATTATGATTTGGAAATGAAATTGAAGAAAATTTTGTTTAAAATTTGAACTAATACGACTTCAATTCCAAGATTTGGAGATCCAAAAACTAATGTTTTGAAGAAAATACCCTATTATGGTATCACTTAAGTTGTGACTTAATATTTAGATACAACTTTTATTATCTATTCATGTTATATTTAGGGTTTTAATTTCGTTCAGCACGTTGGTGTGAAAATCAACACTTGAATCTCAATTCTCTACTTATAATGAGCTATCATTTCTGAATAGACGAGGAAAACCTTTTTTATTGAAATATGAAAGGGACAAAGTCATTCGTATACCTATGCAAAGAAAAATAGACCCGCTTTTCGCGACAATTTTACAAAGGCCTTACATGTGTAGATAAGAGAACATATCTTTTAGATAGAGAAAAAAAACAGTATCACAACAAATGAATGAGACTCAAACATTTAGATGCATAGAGTGGTCAAATAGTTATATGAGTAGGGTATTACCTAAATACTATAGTACAAGGTAATGATCAATTATATGTTGTAGCTGGAAATATAAAACTGCATATATGAAATGTTGTTTCTAAAATGAGGGAAAGTAGCAGTTAAAAATGTAACGTTTCATAACGGACAATAATAAAAATTGGATATGGGTATAGAATTCACTTTGATTAGTTACAGTAGAGCATTAAATTTAAGTTTGTTAATTGAGCTGGTATCCACCTTTCAATTTCTTTGTATGGACAAGTTTGCAGCCTATGATGAGCAGTGTCGTTCTTTGTGCACAGTTAGAAGAAAGGATAAAATAATAGAAAGTAATTTAATTACCAGTGAGCAACCTGGATTTCATGTGACAATTCTTGAGAGAGTGTGTGTATATATATATATATATATATGTAAAAGTAAAAAATGGTAAAGAAATATACGAGCATAATTAGAATAGAGAAAATCAAAGAAGAGGAACGTACTTAGAAATGTCAAACTTGTGTATCATTTATGTAGATGACTGTATGTGGGGCAATCTAGAGGGCATTCGTTAATGTAAAAGGCATCTTAATTTGGCAAGTAGTTTCCTGTCAAACAGACATTTTGGTTTCTGACAATTATTTAGCTCTAGGTATCTAAGAGACAACAGGTTGCTAAACCAGACTGGCAAAGATTCCACCGCATATCCACATTTCTAGATTTGTTAAGGCAGTAAGGTGTTGGATACCACTGAGAGTCAAGAATGAACTTAGATCATCTGAGAAGGGACCAATCTTAAAGGTGTTCGAGCGAGTAAGGAAACCTAATCCCTCTAGCAAACTCGATTTTTTGCAGCCAATTAATATTAAAGACGCGAGAAAACGTGTCCTTAAATCTGGTACAGAGATGAGATTCTTGCAAAACCTTATGCTCAATTTTTAGAGCGGTGCAAAATTCTAGTAGGCCACTTGGTAGACATGTTAGCCCATCACAGGACCAAATACCCATCTCTTTAAGGGATGTGAGGCCTAGAATGCTATTGGTTGAGTTTATATTATCGCAGAGCCCTATCTCCAAACTGTCGAGAAATAAAAGGGTTGGGAGCCCATCCGGCAAATAACTCAGTTTCTGACACAAAAAATATCCAGCTTTTGAAGTAAGCTTCCGCAGAAGCTCCACATTGTGGGGACTACATGCGTTAACATGGAACAACCCCTTACAATAAGGGTTTTGAGATATTTATTGTTTTGCAATAGCTCATCTGGAAGAGAAGATAAGTACATGAGAGTGGTCAAGGCAATGTTGGTGACTATCTTTGTTAATGGGGATCCGCAATTCACATCATCAACCTTCAATTCCTTGAGACATGGAAAATGGCTCGGAGATGTGGTCAATTTGGAACAGATCTAGTTACTCAACCTCTAAAGGAAAGGAAACACCACATGATCATCTTTTGCTTCCATCCATTCCTCCAGATTGGGCATCAATCTTAAAAATTAAACTAATCTAATTGGAAACGATCAAACGCCTCATAAATACTAGTATTGTTGGGATAATCACTATTATTTTTTTTATTTCTATTTTTTTTTTTTTGAAGCCTTGAACCTTCACACGAACGAGCCCTTTGGACTCCCTCGGGATAATCATTATGATGACCACCGAATGACAAATATATGCGCGTTGCGTTATACATTCCACTCAACTCAATTTCGAAGATTGTCTAGTGGGCCAAACATTGGGATATGCTCACATCTTCTGCACCCTGTTAAATTTATTTGAATCAAGTTGTCGAGGCAAACAATCACCCTTACCATCCATGCTCACAAACATTATCATCTAATACCCCGTATTTTTTATAAATAATTAATGATGAAATATTATTTTTGGAATAAATAATTAATTTTGGAAATTGGACCTAAATAAATATTTTCATTCGAAAATGTCAAGTGAAAATTTGTTATTTAGTAATACTTGTGTGTGACTCATTTTTTTTAGACGAATGTAGACGAATGAATTACATATAGGAATAGTCCCAGAAATTAGGTATCGAAAATCTTATTTGTGATGTTAGATTCTTTAAGTTTTGACAGCTAATTTGGGGAAAAGTGAATAACTATTGTAGAGACTATTAGATAAATATTGGGACTGAAATCTTACTGGAAATCCCCAAATGGATATCCCTTGTTGCTGCATTTAATTAACGTTGGAAAACTGGAAAATAACTATCCAAATTTTGGAAGCCCTTATCAGGTGAATCCCATTGAATATGATTATATCGTTCGAGCGACGCACCATGCCGCGCGAACGAGATCCACGATCGTTCAAGCGGCGTGGGGCATTTTCTCTCTCTTCGTCCCTTTTTGCTGTAGCCTTGTTGTTGTAGCTTTTTGGCTGGAACCTTTGAATGTACTTTAATTCGTGCACAGCAAGTAAAGAAATGTTAATGAACGGGAATATTGATTTATGGGTTAATAAATTGATTTAACATTATTATTAGGGGTGTTCACGGGTCGGTCGGTTCGGTTTTGACCGGGTTTTTTGGGCCGAACCGACCATGTCGGTTTTTGGAGGAGGAGAACCGAACCGAACCGAAAATGCTGAAAAACCGAACCGAACCGAACCGAATCGGGTCGGTTTTTGACAGGGCCGGTTCGGTTTTCCCGTCGGTTTTTGACAGGGCCGGTTTTATACAGGGCCGGTTCGGTTTTTTCCTTTATTTTAATAAAAAATATATTTTTTTAATACCTAATATAAATATAAAATTAAAAACTATAATATAATATGTCAAGACTAATATAAATATAATATAAAATATAAAATTAAAAAGTATAAAAATTAAATCGGTTCGGTTCGGTTCAAAACCGGTTTTTTTATGCCAAAACCGAAAACCGAACCGACCCTGTCGGTTTTATACCTGATTAAACCGAACCGAACCGACCCTAAAAATAACCCGGCCCGAAAATTTTCGGTTCGGCTCGGTTTTGTCGGTTTGTCGGTTTGGTCGGTTTTTTTGCACACCCCTAATTATTATACCCACATTTCAGTTAATAATAATTACGAGTAACTAGACGGTTAAGTAATTATTTTATGAAATGGAAATTAATAATTTATTAGAATGGTAAATTATTAATAAATGGAAAGGTAACAATTATTAGATGGACTTTGGGTAATTATAGAGTAATTACCATCACATATTATACGGGAAATTAATATGTATTATTATATATTTGTGTGTGGACATACCAGTGGACTATCCTATCGGCTCTAGGGTTCGCGCGTTCGGGCCGCGTACCACACGTCGGCACAGGTGGGCTCGGCAATGTGTAAGCCATATAGGTACTACGTAGAGGTTCCACCCACTAGAGGTAGGGTTGGCACTGACCGATCTTGTATCACCACTGGGTATGGGTCGTGTACGGGTGTCCTGCGTAGGGACCGCCCCCAAATTTGTAAGTGTTTGTGTTGTCCGCTTAGGATAAGGGATTCCTCTGGACTTTTCAATAAAGCATGAATTAGACACCAACGGTAGATGCCCTTGTGTGTCATATATATGGGAGGACATGTATATTATTAATTACCCAGATATTATGAAAATAAATTAAATTGTCTAAGGATATGGACAATAAATATTATTTTGACCCTATAATACATAATAGATGTTTATGCCTTATACCTAATACTGATGAGACTGGAATTAATGTAAATTGACCATTTAAATATTAGGATTACATTTAATTAATTATTTATTGTCATAACCATTTTTATAATTGGAATGATGTCACCATTTATTATTTGGGGCATATTGGAGTGCGAATAATATCACACTTAGATGAGGGGTGAGGTGTTATACGCATGTGAGTGACGAAATGGGGTATTTATTGTGCATTGACTGTATTATTGTAATCATAAATTATTCAAGTTAATTCTTGCACGCCTCGGGCTCTGACCCAAATATAAATGTTTTCCCCCAAGTGCTCATAAACAACGACCGCAAGATTGTGCATAGCAGTCTTGCAACCTTATTTGCTCTCCGTTTTCAGCTCAGTTGGTTCTAGCATAGGTGATTCTCAGCTTTAGTATTTATTTATTTGGAGCTTTGTAAGGACATAAGCCCGAACCTTTGTTTTATGTTGGTGAAGATTTATGTTACTCTAGTTAGATATTCATATTATTGTTGCTGGTTTGGATCTAATTATTCATTAAAAATGTGTTTGTAACTTTTCAAACTTGGGCGTTAAATTTAAATTATTTATGTTCGTAAATGGTGCTAAGAATGGTATTAATTGACAAGCAAGCCCTATCTTCGGCGTATCGTGCCTAGCCAACCTTTACGTTAGAAAATAGGGGTTGTTACATGTCATTATCCATGATGGGAACTTATCACCCAAGTTGTTTGAAACGGAACAGATTTTCAGATTCGAGCAAGGCTATAAGCTTTCCAACACAACCTCATCATCAAACTTTTCCACTTTGTAATCACTCCACACAAATCTCAGTTTGTATAAATTTGTCTTTGCAAAAAAATTTGCTCTTTGAGCCGCCTCTATATCTATACCACTCACTTGTTCAAGATTGCGTATCTCAAGTTCGCCTCTAAGTTGTTTTAAACAACCCAACTCATCAAGTTAACAACCAACGTCTTTTCATAGCAAGAGGTAAGAGGCCCAATCAAATAAAAGGAAAAATAATAGAAGAGGAATAACATAAACATAAAAATGGCGTTAGAGGGCAAAACCGCGTGGTCACAAGACCCACGGTTTGAAAGCACGCCGCGAATTTAGGAATATCCACACTTAAGCTTAAAAACATAAATATGGCGTTAGTGGGCAAAACCGCAAAACACCCCCCAAACAGCCCCGTGAGAGGCACCAACGCCTCGCACGGAACCAATGTAGCTCGTAAGTACTGACCGCGTGGTCACAGGATTCCCGCTTTAAGTGCACGACGATAATTTGAGAATATCCACGAGTTAAAAAAATGTCGTTAAAGGGCGAAACCCCGAAACACACACACACACACACCCCGTGAGAGGCGCCAACACCTCGCATGGGACCAATGCAACCTGTAAAAACTGCCAGCGTGGTCACGGGACCCCGGTTTGAGAGCACGGCGCGAATTTGGGAATATCCACACTTAGGCTTAAACACATAAACATGGCGTTAGAGGGCAAAACTGCGAAACACACCCCAAACGACCCAATGAGCGGCGCCAACACCTCGCACGGGACCAATGTAACTCGTAGGAACTGATCGCGTGGTCACGGGACCCCCGATTTGAGCGCACGACGATAATTTGAGAATATCCACACAGAGTTCAAAAAATGTCGTTACAAGGCGAAACCCCGAAACACCCCCCAAACGGCCCCGTGAGAGATGTCAACACCTCGCACGGGACCAATGTAACTCGTAGGAACTGACCGCGTGATCATGGGACCCCCGGTTTGAGAGCACAGCGCTAATTTGGAAATATCCACACTTAGGCTTAAAAACATAAATATGATGTTAGAGGGAAAAAATGCGAAAAACGGCCCCATGAGCGGCGTCAACACCTCGCGCGGGACCAATGTAACTCGTAGGAAGTGACCGCGTGGTCACGGGACCCCCGATTTGAGCGCACGACGATAATTTGAGAATATCCACACTTACGGTTGAAAAAATATCGTTAGAGGGCGAAACCCCGAAACACCCACCAAACGGCTCCATGAGAGGCGTCAGCACCTCGCAGGGGACCAATGCAACTTGTAGGAACTGACCGCTTAGTCACGGGACCCCCGATTTGAGAGCACGGCGCGAATTTGGGAATATCCACACTCAGGCTTAAAAACATAAACATGACGTTTGAGGGCAAAACCGCGAAACACCCCCAAGCGGCCCCGTGAGAGGC
This sequence comes from Sambucus nigra, assembly GCA_949130495.1. Taxonomy (NCBI): domain Eukaryota; kingdom Viridiplantae; phylum Streptophyta; class Magnoliopsida; order Dipsacales; family Adoxaceae; genus Sambucus; species Sambucus nigra. The sequence goes on along the minus strand of OX422209.1, from coordinate 765,483,934 downwards.
GCCAACACCTCGCACGGGACCAATGTCATTAGGCAAATCTTATTCCAAACTAAAGTGAGAGATGTTGACAAAAGACATTTATTTATGGAGTGATATAATACATCAAAATATAAAATAATAACCAAAAATAATATTTGAAAATAATTAAAAGAAATTGAAAGACATGTTCTTTGTGACATTCCATCATACAATTAAAATGAAAGGAGATGAAATACATGCCATGTAAGTTTCCATCATGTGTCATTTTGTCAAATAACTGATATGCAACATGTAAAAACTGATGAAGGCGAGTGATTGTACTCTTCAAAGAAAGACCTAAACAAAACATAATGTAGGAATTGAGAATAGCAAAACGTAAATGGATGCATGAAGCATAAATGCATCAATAATAAGTCGCATGTCATTTTGTCCATTTCCTACATCATCCCAACATGATATTTATATCAATTGAACACAGAGATCAGAAACACATAAATTAAATGTCGGAGAAAGTGAGGAATGTGAGAAGAATTAGCCGTATAACCTGGTTTCCAAAAATAATACGTCAAAACCAAAATGTAATAAAGATTGCAGAGACATGATATAAATGAAATACGAAAGCTAGGCGCCAGCGCCAGTGGAGAGGAGGAAGGTGAACGATCGAAGATAGAGAAAGAGGGTGTAGGAAGGGCTTTGTTCGTAAAGAGAGTAAAGAGGCGTTAAAATTAAAACAGAGGAGAGGAGAGGCCCCGAGGATACCAAAGTCAATGATAGTTAGCTTCGTCAATTTATTGTGTGGCATGTGGAACAATACTAATTGAAGCTTCCATTTTTATATTGTAGTGTGTGATATGTAGTGGGATATATTGTTTATCTTAGTAGAAGATGATCGGGCAATAATAATTAGCAAACTTGCTATAGTTACAGACACCTGGGAAAAAACATGAAAGAAATGTTGGATGCTTAAATACATTCCATAAGCAATTTTGTCAATAAAAAATTTAGAAATGCAAAAAATTTAACTACCCCTTAGTTGAGATTCCAATCACATTTCAATCCCAAATCAATTCACCTATCAAATTTCAGTATGATACAAACAGAATCATTTACTAATTCAACAAATTAAGCAGATTGAGATAACAATTATGGGAGCTTAACTTTTATTTTTTCAATTTAATAGTAAGGTAAAGACCGGGATTAAAGGAAAAGACAGACAAATGGGATCATCTAATATCCAGACAAAATTATTATGGCAAACAATTTTAACCATGATACATAGGGAGTCATCAAATATTTAAACAAAAAAAAATACCTAATACAATTTTACTGCAATAAATCTGTTAGCAAAGGTCTCCAAAATGATGTGACCTTAAATTTTTTGTTTTTACGTGAAAGAAAATTCTTGAGCTCCATATATTTTTCACTGTATAGCATTCCCGTCTTCTTTCCTTTATTCTCATCAAACAATAATGTAAAGGCAGAAATTAAAGCTACAAAGCAAAGGGGGAAATAGAGTTGAAGAATACTCTTGCTTGAAATTAGAAAGTTCCTCCCTTCATTGAAAATAAGAGAATGAATTGGGGCACCTAGAAAAGAAATAAAAAATAAATAAATAAATAAATAATAATATAAATATTAGAACAGTGCAGAAAAAAAAAACATTTTTTTCTATTGAGATGAGATCCAAGTCACGACTGCAAATATATCTCTATCAAATCGATCTTTATGTAATAACCGATCTCAACATTGAGACCTAAAAATAAGGTCGACGAACAAAACCCAGATCTGGAAATCAGTTCAGCGGAGAGCATAAGTAAATAATTCTTTAGTAAAAGGATATCAATCTTGTATCCACATAAATTTTTACTATACAAAACATCCAATCGATTGTAATATATATACATATATTATCAGTCACATCTACACACAAATATTGGGGCGATTGAAAGAGTTGCGAGGGAGAAAAAGGAGAACAGAGGTTAGAGAGAGAGATAGAGAGAGACAGAGGGGTCAGAAAATATACTCTGTTACTGTACCGGTTGTACAGCCAAAAAAACGCAGGAAAAAAAATTAACAGAAGGGGTCATTATATAGGAGTGAGGGGAGGGGAAAGAACAGGAAAGAGGAGATAAGAAAAGTCATGAGAGAAAATTACGACAATGAAAGAAAATTATTAGAGAAAGATCAAGGGATACCAATGAAGGAATGGGAAGAGACAAATGGGCATATTCAAACACAGTGGAGTTCTAATAGGTAATCCAAAATAGAATTGATAACGTATGAACGTGGCATGCATTCGGTTTACAGCTCCCATTTTTATATAGTAGTATATGATTGTCATAAGGGGTGAACCCGGGCGCAACGGTAAGGTTGTCCCCGCTGTGATCTGGAGGTCACGGGTTCGAGTCACAGAAACAGCCTCTCTGCGTATGCAGGAGTAAGGCTGCGTACATCCAACCCCCCCAGTACCGGGAGCCTCGTGCACTGGGCTTGCCCTTTAGTATATGATTGTCATAGATGTGTGTATATACTACACTACATATTTATAGATATGTGCACACATATTTACACATATAATTAATAAGTATAAATATAATTCATCCATAATTGGAGGCAAATGTATTTGCACAAGATGTGTTTTTCGCTCTTGGTCAAATTAATTGCAATTGCACAATGGCATCAAGGGGAATGGAGAAATAGAGAAGAAAGTTAGAAAAGCATGCACATATATCTAGAAACACAAACTTTAAAAAGTGAGCAAACAAAGAAGATTGACACCATATCACAAAATGTTACTGAGCACAGGCTAATATTACAGAAACTATACTGCACTAATAACATCTAAGTAAAAACCGTGTATACAAGAAGTGAGCAATCAACAGCATACATACTTCAATGAAAGGTCACAAGCAACATGGATCGGCATGCACATACCTGGAAACCCACAAGACAATCAGGTTCAAAGGTGTACAGATGGATCAATAAACCAAATGGAAGAAGAAACTTCAAACCCTCCTTGATCGAGCTCGTATCTTCTTAATCATGTATTCCTCTAAACCAACACCCACCTCCACAATTCGTGTGTCAGGCTTTATCTCCACCTTCAAAATCTCTTTGAGCCACTCCCCCGTGTCTACAATCGCCTCCACCTCACAAACTCTAGTTACTATTTCCACCCAGGTTTCATAATGCGGAGCTACCCCATACCCTAGCATTTTCTCCAACACGCCACAAGCTTCCTCAACTTTGCCAATATTACAAAAACCCTTCATTAAGACATGAAAGACCGAAAAATGTGGAGAAAAATCCTTCGAAATCATCTCGTCCAAATAACTCTTTGCTTCATCATACATACCCTGATTGGATAATCCACCAACTAAAGTGCGATAAGACACCAAATTTGGCAAGCAACCATTTGAGGGCATATCCTCAAGAACCTTGGAGGCATCAAAAGCACGACCTTCCCTACAAAATCCCAAGATAACTGTATTGTAATGAACAATATCGGGATTGCATCCCTTAACCTTCATTCGACAAAGAAGCTTATAAGCCTCTTTAAGTTTCTTTTTCCTACACAAGTTATTCAACATAGTTGTGTAACTCAAAGTATCAGGAACAAACCCTTTGTTCAACATATCCTCCAACAAGTCAACAGCCTTATTCACCTGACTCTTCCTGCACAATCCCTGCATTAAAATTCGATACGACTCAACATCTGGAATGACATCTCTCTTAAACATTTGATTGAATAGAGAGTATGCAATGCTCAAATCGCCATTCAAGCTGAACGCACGCATTAGAACATTGTAAGATTCGGTGTTGGGCGAGACTCCGTACCGGTGAGCGGATTTAAAGAGGTCAAAAGCGGGGTGGAGGTAATTCTTGTGAGCGATGAGGATTTCAAGGATGAGGTTCAAGTGCTTGGGGAGGGGTTTCATGTTGAACTCGAGGATCATGTAGAATGTTTTGAGGGCTTTTTCAGGAAATCGGGCATCTCCATAGATTAAAATGATGCGGGAGAAAAGGGAGGGGTTGACAGGGTAACGATCGGACTTGAGGCGAGAGAGGATGGATTGCATGAGACAAAGGTGGCGAGATCGGCCAAGTTTAAGGATGAGAATGTGGTATGTGGAGTAAGAGTGGCGGAAATTAGGTTGGCTAGAGGCCAAGTCAAAAATTTCTTTAGCAAGGAGAGGGTCTGAATGGGAGGCTATGAGCTTTTGAATTCGAGCTGGAGACCCAATTGAGGTCCCGGAGGGAGGAGCTTCTTGTTTCTGTTTTTGGTATTCTTGCTCTTGTCTGAGGGGTATAGAAGAAAAAAAGTAAGGTGCTGGCGTTTTTGTAGGGTGAGTGGAAAAACGGATGACGGCAATAGTTATTCGTTCGTATTTTGCAAAATTTGATGAGATTTTGACCCCCATTGTCTCTTTTCAGATTGGAATGAAGATTCACCCCATTGTATTTTGCAATCCTTATCTTGTTGGCTATCATTTGACAACTAGTTGCTGAAGATAAAATGTAGCAAAATCTGCAAGAATAAATAACAAATGTAGAAATAAGCATAATATTAAGATAATTTTGAGCTTCCAAGATAGAAATTGTCAATGATTACTCCATCTTATAGTTGAAATTAGGGGTGCACACGGTTCGAGTTGGTTCTGTTTACCAGAACCAGAACCGGGGTCCGGGATGGTTCTTGGATTAGTTCGGATCGATTATCAGTTCTAATCACTTTTTATTATGTAAAATTTATTATGTATATTCTGGAATTAAAAATTACCTTCAAACATGAAATGATGAAAATTCCTACTAAGTGTGAATAATAAAATTATGCACCTCTTTCTAATTAATCAAATTATGCAGAATAATAAAACGAACAAAACGAACAGAATAATAAAATGAAGCAAGACTCGTAAGTGTGAGCCGAAAAATACATTCAATCAAATTTTACCTTTCCTACTGTGCAAGAGACAACCAATTCATACATTCACCTTAAATATTATATAAAACAAGGCTTTGAAGTTGAGTATAAAGAAAAGAACTTTGTTGATTGTTGATGGACAAACGTGAACGTGAAATACATACAACATGCCTTGATTGCTGGGCAACTATTTCTCAATCGTCCCATGAGCCAACCAAGTATGCCTTAATTTCTCGCTTCTAATCACTTTTTATGGGACGGATCGGGTCACCGGCGGTTTTGAGCAGGTCAGCAGCGGGTTTGTATGGGAAAGGGCTGCGTGGGTTAGGGTAAAAGGAAGCTGGCCGGATAGAGGTCTGCCTGAAGTGGGTAAGGCAGGTGGAGGTCCGGTGGGTCATAGAGGGTTCCGGACAGGTGGTTAAGGCTACAGGGGTTTTTGGAAGAGAGAGAGAGAGAGCAGAGAACGGCTGTGAGCAAGGGTTTTTAGTAAGGTTATACATATGGGTAAGGCTTTAAGTAAGTATATCTCGCTCCGCGTCGGATTGGTTTTCGGATTGGACTGGAACCGAACCGAAACATGGATTTTTTGGGGGGTATCGGAACCAAACCATTAATTCAAAACTCGAACCGAATCAAACCATCGCCATCGATTTGGTTTATCGGATTTTCGGTTTCACTGCACACCCCTACTTGAAATACCGTAAGATACTAGATCAAAAAGTAGCATGATATGAGATTTAAGACAAATCATAATAAAATCAACGAAGAAACAGAGTTGTACAAAATCACAATCATCTCTTGACCTCCTGTACTAAGTAAAAAACTTTAAAAACTCTAAACTTGACAGACTCCTATAACTCGACAGCTATTAAAAAGTACCCAAAATAGGGTATTTCATAGAGAGATAAACTAATATAGTTATGTCCCAATTAAAAGCATATAAACTTTGATGACATAGAAGATTTGGATGAAGAAGAAAAAGAATAGGAACTCAACCAAAACATAGATGACAATATTTGTAGAGACAAATTTCCAATTGAAGAATTAAAGGAACTAAGAGAGACATCGAGGAAAACGTTAATCGTCGAGTTAACAGAAAAATTCCTCTCATTCCATAATAATCAGAAATTATTCTCTTTGAAAATCAATGGTAATATCACAAGTTTCTACATCACAAAGTTAGTTCGATAGAGGATTACCTAAAAACTCATCACTAGTGGTTCATAACGGATCATCACTTATCACTTCTAAAATCGAAACACACTCCTCGACATAAAAACATACTTTTTTTTAAAATTATATATTTTTAGTTTAATCCATTTAGCCTCTCAAACACTCATTTATTTAATATTCTTTTATTTTAAAAGGTTCGCGCTAGCGACACCCCCTCCCCTCCCCACCTCCCCCACCCCAACCCAACCCCCACTGTTGAAGCTCCGGTGAGGATCATCGGAGCTCTGACGACCTTTATCGAAGCTCCCACAGTCATCGACTGAGCTCCGACGACCCTCACCGAAGCTTCGATGAGGATTGTCGGAGCTTCAATGAGACCTATTGGACCTTCGACAGGGGGAGGGGGTGGAGGGAGGTGGGTAAATGAGTTTGTGTGTATCTCTTTTTGAGTGTTTTTATGTGGTGATGGACTTTTTGAAACAAAATAAAAAGGCTTGGACTAAACATGTATTAAAAAACGTTCGATGACTATTCAGTATATACCCCTATAAGAAAAAAATTATAAAAACTTAGGATCGTTTGGTAATGTATTCAAAAATTTCGATTTAAACATTGTTTTTAAATACAGTTTTTAAATTCAATTTTATGTGTTAATAAATATTGGTGTGCTTTGGATAAATTTATTTTTAAATACAATACTTATTTATAAATACAGTTTTTCAAAAATTTGGTAAAATTGGCAAATATGTATATTTATATTACACACACACACACACACACACACATATATATATATATATATACACTATGGTATTGCATGTATAATCCACAATAAAATTATATACATTCATGAATTGATAATATTATTTAATGCATATGTATTATATGTTTATTTTATATTATTCCATACATTAATAATACATGTTTAAACTATATATAAGTATCATATATGTATTGATAATATTATTTAACATATGAATATTAGTATATTATATAATTACATAAAATATATATATGTAATTTTGTGTACAACATTTTTATTTTTATTTATTATAATTATGCACATATTTAATGTATTGTGTATGTATATATATTATATGTTAAGGTATAAATGCATAAATATATTAAGGATGAATAATTGTGAGTTGAAAAATAAAAAATAGAACTTAGAAAACACCTTTTACTGTTTGACTGAAATACTTGATTATAGCACATAAATATTATAATTCAGTATTTAAAAACTTGTGTGACAGACACAAATTCTTATCAGAATTATATTTAAAAACAGAAAACATAATTATAATTGATAACCAAAGAGGCCTTAAATACCTTCCAGAAATGTGTTTGAAATAAGTTTTTGAAATGTTGTCTCATTAACATATATAATTTGGCCAACTAAACGCATCTTTAGTTATATATATAAACTATGATTTATATTATGCAAAAATATAAAGATAATTTAAAAGCTTATTTTACAAAAAAAATACTATATGTAATTACGAAACTGCACATTTTTACTATAATATGAATTCAACATCTTATCTTAAAAACATTATATTGATACTCCTTTTTTATGTTGCACTGCATACAATAAACTCAAAAATGTGATATTTTTAGCAACTTTATTTGCAACTAAAATAATATGATACAAGAATTTTCAATCTTTTAACTTTAAGTAATCTAATATTATTGTACAAAATGTAGAAAATACATTCCAAATATATATCTTCCACAAATAACATAACACTCAAAGATAAAACTAAGGTAAAAATAAATATCTCCATAAACACAATATTAAATTATTAACAAAATATACACTTTAATATATATGTAAAAAAAGTATAACAACGCATTCAGTTTTTGCCCAACCAACTTAATTTCTTTTGAATGAACCCAAACGGAAACATGAGAAATTAGCTATGTTTGCTAAAAGAAAAAATATTATAATATAAAACAAAAGTTTGCCAATGTTAATTGAGTCTCTCTCCTCAACTATGTAAGACAAATTCGTCTTCCAAACGCATATTACCAATGCCTAAATTTCTCTCTCTTTTTAATTTATCATTTCAAGTTCATTTCCCTCTTTGATCACAATGGCCCAAACCAAGAAAACCTCCCATAAGTCGATTGGAGGCAAGTCCCCAAGAAAGCAGTTGGCCACAAAGGCTTCCCAGAAGTTTGCCCCGACTATCGGAGGAGTGAAGAAACCTCATTGTTTCTGCCCAGGTACAAATCTCGCCAATTGTTTCGTAGATCCAAATTTGAACGATAAAATCAAAACTGCAATTTCTAAATCTGGTCATCAATTGGGGTGGTTTTAAAGGGCAGTTGATTTTAGAGCTTATCTAGATCAACCCTGGGTTGGTAGTAGCAGATTTGATGGGGTATCTATAAAAATTTTATAAGGGTGTTAAATAGAGAGAGATATGTCGACTTGGAGTTATAGTGAGGAATGAGAGAGACTTTTGGGTTTTCAAACTATTGGTTTTAATGGGAGTATATAGGATGTGAAAAGTCAATCGGGGGAGTTGTAAAAAATAAAGTTAGAAAAGATGGATAAGAAAATGATAGAGAGAGGAATAAGTGGTTGTTGCCATGTGGACACCCTAAACAAAGAGCCATCTTAACTATTGTCTTCCATTTTATAATTTTAGTATAGATTTTAAGCATTAAAAATATTATTTATTTATTGACGTAAATACATTAGTTAACAAAAGTTATACCTTAAAAAAAATTCACTAAATGATTTAGTTTGCCATACAAACATTATGTTAAATATTGAATTTCTCATTTGCAAAATATTAATTAGAATACAAATAAATGCATCAATTAATTTGTTTACTAAGGGTGTGTTTGATTACAAAGTTGGAAAATTATTAAAAAGTAGTTTATTTTTATGAGAAGTTGCAAAATGAGTGGAAAATGCAAGAGTTATTTGGTTTTACTTTCAATAAAAATCATTTATTTAGCGATGGGTAATAAATGTTTTCCATGAAAAATGATAAAATTATGCAATACTTTTCACAATTATAACTATTGTTTTCATCGAATGTATTGAAAATCAAGCACCATAAAGTTAAGAAATGAAGTAAAATATGCATTTTCCATGGAAAACAGATCACGCCAATCAAACGGACACTAAGTTCTTCTTCTACTTTCTATGCTTTATTAGGGCCCGTTTGGTTGTCCCAAAACTGTAAATTGGCCCATTTGTAAATGTAACGCCCCGGCCCGACTTTGGGTCACCATTGGGTCAACTCGCACTAAGTCAAGGAGTTAAAGGGGGAGGGATAAATTTTAATTAAGAAAAGTCCTTTTGTATACCTTATTCGATTAGAATATAAAATCTCAATTTTTATAGTTTTAAGAAAAGCATGATCATTTTACGTAATTTACTAATTTGCAATATTTGTTTATGAAAATCCGAGTTAATTCACCATGCCATTTAACTGTAAATGAACCACCATCCTGAATTATTATAAAATTATGACCAAAGTCCCGAATAAAAGTTCAAGCACCAAGTGTGCAAAATACCAAATGTCTATTATTTGGAAAAGCAAGTGCAAAGCATTTTACTAACGACTATCGCCCCCGGGACCCTACTCGAATCCTGTCCAGCGTTCCTATTGGGTGTACCTGGTGTGGGTGTTTTTTTTAACATAAAAGTAAAGCAGGGGATGAACGAACGCTCAGCAGAGTGGTTAACACTATGCTATAAGTTTTCGTAAAATCATATACACGTAACTTGTATATTTTTTAGAGAAGAATGAACGATAAAAAATTAGTTAATACTAATGCAACGACATGCAATGCACCCGAGTGATGAGCTCATACTCACACTTAACCAATATTTCCACCATTTTCATCGGGCTAAAGATTAATTATTCACATTTGCCTTTTAGTCCCACTTATCGTATTTCCATTAGGTTGTTTAACTTAACATTACGAAAACCCATTTAATTGCCTTTTTATTATACATATCAAAATTTCACCAATAACCGCGTACTTTAATCAGATCCACACCGCTGACGACACCACCATATACTCTGGCCAGTGATTTTGGGATTTTCATCTTAGGGCTCCGGGCCCTTCTTACTTTTCCCGATGTCATCCAAGTCTATCTTTTTGTGTTCTTTAACATTTTATCCAATGTTCACATTATTCTATTTCCCTTTTACCATTTTTGTCACACCATAGGTTTATAGCATTCTTTATATCATCAACGTGCCAAACTTACTTTATTCCATCTTCATCCGAAAAAAATTAGATAAGATCTCAAGAGGGAACCTAACCCTCAGAACCCTCAAGTTTTGTCAAAATTCCCCTTTTACCCCGTTTCATCATAACTTTGCGAAGAAAAAACATTTGATTTTGTTTCATTTGGCACTAAAATTAAAGTCATCCTTCTTACAAGATCACATTTATCATTTTCTGCTCAAACCCATATTTACCCATTTTGTGTTTTACCACATAAAACGATGTTAAACATTTAAGACAAATTTAACTAAAGTCCATAGCCTTGTCTTGTAATCACATGTAAGCCCCAATATTTACTTCATCATTATCATATCAATATTAATCACATTTAGGGTTATTTTTCTACACCCTTTTCATTTGGATATAAACCCATTTTAACATGCTTATTTCAGTTTATAGTCCCTTCATTTAACCTACTACATGTTCAAGAGAGGATTTCAACCTTGAAATACCTCAAATATGCACTCTAATCAACACTAATCAAGGGCTCGTATAAATTCACATGCTTTCTTTCAATTACCAAAGTAAATGCCATTCTTATAAAAAGACCCATTAGGGGTTGTCTTGAAGAAAATCCCATTTTTTTGCAAGACTAATTATTTATTATTTGTCATTACATTTATAGGAATTAAATTTCATCTAGAGACATCCTACAAGATTTTCATACGTAGAAGAACCTTGAGATTCTGGAAAGGAACCCTACCTTGATTTTGAAGAGGAGAATTAAAGAAAGGTGTGACTTGAAAGCTACCAAACTCCTAAGCTTTAAGACCTCTATGTCCACAGAACCCTAGCTTCCTAAAAGCTCCACACAAGATTGCCCTACTGTCTTCTTCTTAAAGAAGATAACTTGTAATGCAATGGAGATGTTTGGGCATAGTTAGTCTTTGGTGCAAGTGTAGTTTACTACCACCCAGGAAAAATGGTGGAAAATGATTTAAGGAAGAGGGAGTCGTGGTGTCTTGAGAGAGGGAAGAAAATGATGGCACTATTTGGGGGTTTATACATCACGCACCTCTCTCTCTTATACACAACCAAACTCCTATATAAACATATAAAATACCCCATCTGATTCATCCAGACCGTCAGTCTCTAAGAGATGACACTATATTTTAATCCGTGGTTTTAAAGATTGACAGTAAAATTGGTAGGATTGTTTTGTGAGTTTTATCATCCCATGTTTTTCTCTATTATATACAACCAACACTCCACAAGGTCATATTATATATACTAAGAGATTCATCCATACCGTCAGGCTCCAAGAGCTGACACCATGTCTTGATCCAGGATTGAAAGTTTGACAACGTAATTAGCAGGTCTGATTTGTCAAGATCGCTCGAATGATAGTAGCCCCTCGTTCGAACGTCATTCACCGTCATTTGAACGAGACGAGAATCTCGTTTGAATAACAAAACTCTTGATTGAGGCACTAATTTTCTATATTTTTCGCAATCTGCCCGAACAACTTCCAAAATCACAAGAGAGGCACCAAATTAAATCAAATGAAAGGATATAAGTTCTTTAAATAATAATTCTCTTTATTTGATTTCCCATGATTGTGAATTACATGAAAAGAGGTACGACATTTGGGTCGAGGTATTACAGTAAATTAGCCCGTTTACAAATTGGCTCGTTAATTGTGTTTGGTTTCGTTAATGAAATGATTTCTTAATTGTCCCATTTTAGTCCATGTGTAAAATCTGAAATTGGAGCATCTCAAGAAAAAAATTTAAATGCATCCATTTGAAATAGGAATTATAAAAGGTTCATTCGGCTGCCCCTCTCTCTCTCGCCTTCCCCCGTCTCATCTTTTTTTATCACTCTCTCTCAATTCGTTTTTAACTTTTTTTTATTGAACTTTAACATCAACTTGAGATTACCAAACATCGCATAAAATTGGATTTAAACTCATTTCAAATCCATTCATATACAATTCACTAATTCACAATGAACCAATTTACATACTCAAATAATTTACGCGACCAAACGAGGCCTTGGTTAATTTCGTACTACATGTAAAATAGAAAATTCAAATGAAGTTGTTTTTCGAATCCTAAAAAAATTAAACTTTTTAGAGTTAACTTATGCAATGAAGCCTTTCCAAAACGGCTTTGAAACAAATAAAATTTACTTGCCACAACGATATGTTGGAGGAAAGTGTGGGATGATATCAATTCAGTATAGGTTGGGCCATATACGTGCTCAATTAGTCTCTCTTTATCGCAAAAGACGAAGGTCTGCTTAGTTGCACAAATTATTTAATTATGTAAATTGGTTCATTGTGAATTAGTAAATTATAAACGAGTAAATTTGAATTGAAAATGAGTGGATTTGAAATGAGTTTAAATCCATTTTTATGCGATATTTGGTAATTTAAAATTTATGTGAAGGTTTCATGAGAAAAAAAAAAGATAAAAACAAATTAACAGAGAGGAGAGGGGAGTGGAGGAGGGGGGGAAGAGACAGAGGAGATTGCACTTTATGTGACTCATATTTTAAATTGATGCATTTCACATTTTTTTATAAAATGATTCAACTTCAGATTTTACATATGAGATAAAATGGGGAAATTAACAAATCATTTCATTAATGAAACCAAACAAAATTAATGGGACAACCAAATGAGGCCGAAGAATTCATCTACTACTTTTGCCTTTAATCGTGCATGATTTTCTTTTTTTATTCAATTGGTATTGGGGGCTAAATTTATAGGCCAAACTACATCAATTTTAACCATCAATGACAAAAATGAAAGAATGCAATTTTATTTTATTTAGTACACAATAAGTTGTACCATTTGCTCTTTTATTCGCATTTTCCATTTGCATGTCCCAAAATCCAAACGTCGCATAAAAAAATCAATTATGCAATGGGCCTTAACAAAAAACTCTTAACTTTGGCCTTTTTACAAAAGAATACAATTAATTATAAAACTAAGTGTACGCAACAACCATAAAATGTAGTAATTGGTCTGTCATATATCTTACAACATCATATATCCAATTGTATTATCAAATTTATCAAATAGATCACATAGCACATACATGGTATTGTGCCATCAAATTATGGATACAATTAAGAATAATACGAATTGTATATTTACATATAATTTTTTGTAATCAAATTTACAAATAAATGTATAAATATCGCATTATCCACCTATATTTAAAACCACCCACTAACTACATTCGGTGATAAATTCAGCCAGACCAAATTGGGAGACAAAACTTTATTACTATAAAAGAAACTATTACAAACCAATTGACATTACAAGGAAAAAGAGGTCCAATAATTTATTTTACCTTTAAAGAATAACTAAACAAACACTTCACTGATACATGGTCTTACTTGTACATCCACCCTAAAAAATCTTTTTTCCCTCTTTAACCACCTAAGGCAAAAAAAAAAACAGGGAACACATAAAGTAGGTTAGTTTAATTATCAACTTTTCACATAAAAAATCCTAATTAATCGATAGGATAATTATATTGTTTATTATTATTTTTTGAACATAAAGGTCCCCTTCTCCAATCACTATTTCAATCAATGTTAAGTATATTATATAATACAGCGGTCACTAACATAGTCAATGAGTGAACGCATCATACCCCTCACCCCCAGGTTAAAATGACCTTTGCTTAAGGCAAGTGGTGAGAAAACTACCATCTTTCATGTGGAATTTGGTATAATTAAGTTTATTTTACATTTTAGGCTTCAATGACATTGAAATTTAACAAAGTATAAAATTCTACATTTGAACCTAAATTAAAGCTTATTTTTCCAAATGAGTTATTTAGTAGTTGGTCTTGTAATATACTACACAATTAAAGGATTTTAACTAAGTTTATAGTCCCTTATTTATTCAAGTATTTAAAAGTCAACAATTTGGAGGAAGCCCGTTATTAATTGTATCAGCATTGATTAATGTTGACAATCTTCCAAAGAATGTAATTTTGTATTGTATGCTCTAGCTAAATTCTCTCCTCATGTGTTTGAGTCTCAAATGTGGCACACAACTGGACCAACCAAAAACCATTGCTAAAATCCTCATAACAAACCTAGTCGACAAAATAAAAATAAAAATATGAATAATAGATTTATTTTTTATTTATTTTTTAACCAGAAAACACAAACTCAACATAAAGCCAAATTATATATCTTTGAAATTTACATTTAAGTCCCGTCAATATCATACAGAATCACATAAATTAGATCACATCCTATAGTAGAATACGAGTCAATCAAACCGATTTATTTACCCATGGGTTTTGAGCTCGGCAAGGTGGCTAGTAAGATTTCCCTCGTTGACCTACACGTAAATTACATGTAATTAAAATATTAAAATCAAAGTAATTAAGTAAAACAAACACAAACTCATCAAACCAGATCAATTTTGAATTATGTCATGTTATAACATTCTGTATACCCACCCAGTACATTCAATCCAATTTTAGGTGTGGGTTATTTCATTCATTTTGTTGACAAATAATAACTTCCATACTTCAATTTGAACATAAAATGGTGATAAATTTATGGATTCTAACACACAAAAGAAATATAAGCTGTCATGGACACTCTAAAGAAACTAAAGGAAGAAAAACTGATCAAATGTGATAAATAAGTAGGAGAGATATAGTAAACTATAAAGATTTTCAGTAAGTAATAAACCCACATTTATTTCAAATGACTTTTATGACAGTATCAATTAAGTAAAGTTACTTCTTTTCCATTATGATTGTAGTTTTCATAAGCAACTAATGAGGTATGAAAACATTTGTCAAACATAATTTTTTTAAAATAACATGGTTGTTATCTCAACAACTATGGGATGAAACTCACCCGTCCCTCTATATTTTCTAACACTTTCTATTGTATTTTAATTTTTCTAATAAAATACAATTGTTACGTGAACTATTTTCAAATACATTTTTTTCAAATTTGTAATCAAGTTTACCCTAAAGAGTGTATTCACGCATATATATAAATGTCAGTAGTTATCAAAGTAAAATCAAAATGTTTAAAAAAGAATGGCTTCTTTATTGTGAACCGAATTCTATAATATAAAAGATTTCACAATGTGATAGGGGTTTCTAGTGATGTTTGTTATTAGATGATTCATATCGTAAAACTTCCCCCCAACATACTCAACCTATTTTCTTAAACTATAAAATAAAAATATTTCATTAACAAAACAAACATTTTTGTTGCTAAAGAAAAACAATTCAATTATGCTTAAACCAACTCAATTTATTTTCAATTTTTAATCAAACGCACCCTTAAAATTATGTATGTTAGTGTACTTTATATTATTGTACTACACTCGTACTACCGTACTATATTTGTACTATCACATTATACAATCGTACTCCTAGTTTAACTATATGTAGGCCATGCATCTCCTTGTAGAATCACACAAATAAATTTAATATATCTCATTTCCTCTATTTTGTGTATCTCTCCCCCCCCCCCCCCCCCCCCGCCTCTCTCTCACATATCATAACATTGTATTAGAGCTATAACACTCTTAGTGGCCTTCCTCTTACAGTGCTCAAATCTTCGCCACACAACCTCTGTTGGTGGGATTCTTGCGCCTGAACCGAGTCTTTTCTCCTCTCGCTGTAACCATCACTCGAGAGCTGACCCAGTTTTTTTTTGCCTGAGATCTGAATCGTTCCTCGACCTGCGAACTGATCTGAAATGACCAAAATTCGACCTACCTTCATTTTGGGTCTGTTTGAGCTTATTTGAGTTTTCACCCCTCTTTTACTCCATTTTTCTTCATTTCGATTTCATTTATGGTATTTTTGGACGTCTTGAATCCATTTTTGGCCTTTAATTTTGATAAATTAAAACTTAATTTCACTTTTTTTCTCCTTTTTTCAAAGTTATGGTCTGCCAAGACATCACTCAATCCATCTCTATCAATCTCGATGGTACCAGCTACATCCCTTGGTCTCAGGCAATGCCGAGTTTTCTCAAAGACCGAAAACTATGGCGATATATCAGTGGAAGTGTCACTGAACCCACACAGGCTGCTGGGGAAGTTAACGATAAGTTTGAAATTCATCTTGAGGAGTGGGAGTGCAAAAATCATCAGGTAGTCATATGGTTTTATAATTCTTGTTCACCCTCAATTAGCCTCTAATATGACAGATTTACCACCGCCAGATCTCTTTGGGATATTTTTCAAAAGAGATATACCACTACAGGACTCTCTAATCAATATTAGCTTGTGGGAATCCTTCCCCCCATTAAACAACAACCCATTAATAATTTTCTTTCCGAGATGCCCTATGTTTGGGACCAATTGACCCCTTTAAAACCCAGCTAGAAGGATCCCAACGATACTATTAATATTGTCGACTATCAGGATCGTCAGTGGTTGGTTGTCTTTATTATGGCTCTTTATGATACATTTGAGCATGCTCGTTCCTCTCTCTTTTATAAAGATCATCTTTCTACACCAGAGCAAGTTATTTCAGAAGTTTTGTCAGAGGAAACTCGCATTGCTACTCATTCAACCTCCTATTTTGAAGTTGTTCTTGCTACTCTCAGAGATTTACCGTCCAAATCCAATGATAAACAATAGAAGTCTTACAAGATATGGAACTATTGTAAGCTAACATAACATAATCTTATTAATTGCCCTACTCGAGTGTGCAAGTTTTATCATGTGATGGGTAGTGTTCACATCCACCAAGATTGCTCGAAGTTACTACGTCTGTGACCCCAGACTTCTTCCATCCTACAAGTGGGTCCTTCTAAATTCAGTGATGCAACTGCCTACAGTTCATCTCTCATTACCTCTACTGATAGGATTGATCATCTTACCAAATGGGTTCTTGCCCATTATGGTAATACTCCATCTACTTCTTTGTCAGTCACTTCAGGTAATTCTTCACAGTTCTTTGATTCTTCCTATTACAATCACATGACTTCTGATCATACTTTCTTTTATACCATCAATTTTGCTCACACGTCACTTATTCACACTGTTGACGCTTCATATACATCAGTCACTCATATTGGAACAATCTTTACAATAAATATGTCTTCTTTCGATACTTATTTGATTCATAAACTTGCACTAAATCTTATATCTGTTGTCCAACTTTGTGATCTTGGTCTAACCATCACTTTTTATCCTTCTAATTGTTATGTGCAAGATCCAAAGACGAGACAAACACTTGGGATATGCCGTAAAGTTAGCCGCCTCTTTGAGCTAATTAACTTTCATATTCCATAATCACTCACCACCCTGGTTATGATTGTAGCCTATGCATCCTCCACACCTTCTCTTAGCTTGTGACGTGACCATCTAGGCCATGCTTTTGTTGGTATTCTAAAGTCTTTACTTTCTCTTTGTCACTTAGGGTCTGTTAATAATGAAAAATTTGATTATTTTCCTTGTCAATTAAAAAAAATCGGCTTTGCTATTTAATAAAAGGGACTCTTGATATGCCCAAGTGTGACCTCATCTACAGTCAAGCCAATCTCGACTAAGGTCGGCCTTATGAAACGCCTTCCTTTAGGCTGAGACCACTTACCACCTCAAAGGATCTGCTGTCTCATCTCGTCCACCTATGGAAAGCTGACACTTCATCAGACCTTATTGCACACTCATCTCGGTCTGGTGCAAGTCAGCCAAGACTACACTTGGCAGTTACCAGCATGCAACCCAACAGCACCTTGAAGGTCTCATAGTCGGCCAGGCCGATATCTCACCTCATCAGGATACATCTAGATGGGTGCGTGGAACAGAGCATGCGTGGGAGAGTGCGCGTGGGCCGTGAGACCATGTGCACAAACCGTTGTAACGGCATATTCCTCAAGTATGAAGAATATGTCTCAATCATTATTTATATGCACAGATGATAGGTGGCAGCATAAGACTGGTTACTTTATATTGTACATGCCTCATGCATGCCTGGGGTGTGTATGACACCACCCCAGCCATATAAATACTTTTCTTCTATACTTTGTAAAGGATGGCTGATCCAAAACCCTACTAAAACTCTGTCAAACTGGTTGCATAGAGAGAGAAAGCTTGAGTGTTGTATCCAAAGGCCATTAGAGGCCTTATTTAGTGGATTTCACACACTCACACAGTGGATGTAAGCCAGAATTGGCTGAACCAATTATATTATTATCTTTTTCCTCTTATCCTCATCCTTTTCTATACTTATATTGAATTTACTCCATTGTTGAACTGGTATTAGAGCTCGTTTACTTACATTGACTTCGTGATGCCATTTAAGTCATCATCAATCTGGCACCGTATGTGGGAATGAATGATTAACTTCTTCCTCTTCATTTCTTGCCTAACTCTCCCTGGATTCTCTAGTGGTGATCCAGCCTCCCCTCTCGGTGGATCTGTTTTACCATTGAAAGAGCGCTGGTTGAGTTATAAGGTTTAACAGTTCATTTAGCTCTTCCAGCCTACTGGAGTAATGGCACATAAACCACCACTGCCTCTGGGCATTAATCATAGCTCTAGCCAAGCCCCATCTCAATCAGAAATGGTTGAGGTGGCAGCGACATTGTGCTCATTAGCGGACATCCAACGTTAAATCCAAGAGCAACTCGCTGCATTCAGCCAGAATATAGTGGCTAGACATGCCGGCATTGGAGATGAGTTCATAAATCCGGCCGCTAGGGAGGGCGTCCCAGATCCACCAGCTAGGGGACCACCCTAGGTACCACACAAGGATCTTCCTCCTTATCAAAAATGAAGAGATATTGTTGACCCTAGGTGTTTAAGCCTGGGGAGGCAGGGTCATGAAATTTATGATGAACAGTGTGAGGATGACCAATATAAGGACGAGGACGAAAGGGACTGCTGGGAACCCTATCAGATATTGAGAGGCACGATTCATCCCATTCAACCAAGCAAAGGCCATAGTGGCAGATCGAGCCGAGAGTCTAGGCAAAGCAAAGACTATAGACCACGGGCATCATCTTTAGACGGGCTAAGCAAGGGGTCGGCCTTTGATAGGCTCGACCCGGGAGGAGATTTAGGATCTGACTTTATGGGTCCCGAAGTATCGCTGATTCTAGGAGGAATAATAGATATGGTTATCGGCTACCTTTTCATGGTCGAGAGGAGGAACCACGAGAGGTTAATAGCCGACAGAGGGTGACTGGCCGTGATCATTCAGTTCACCCAGCCAATAGAGAGGCAGATGGGGACAATACTGTTCAGGTAGAGGTAGAGATATTAGCTGCGACTGATAGGCCTTGGAATGTTTCCATACAGAGGTTGGAGGAAAAGATAGGGGACATAATGAAGAGCCGAGACCCCCTGCAGAGGGGTTACACTAAAGGCCCTCCGTTTGTGGAGAAAATTGTGAGTTATCCAACCCCTGCCAAGTTTAAGCCACCGGTGGTTACCCCAAAGTATGATGGGAGTACCAATCCCGTCTATTATGTGGAGATATATCAATCCACAGTCGATATTTTCTCAGTTCAAAATGAAATGAAGTGTCGAGCCTTCTCCATCACACTCACTATCGTTGCACATATATGGTACACCTCTCTCCCTAAAAACTCTATAGAGAACTTTAAACAGTTAGTCGAGAGGTTCATACACAACTTCTGCTTCGGAGTGAAGCCCAGAAAGAAGATGAAACACTTATTGTATGTGAAGAAAGGAAAGAACGAGACATTACGAGAGTATCTCGCTTAAACAAAGAGAAGCTTAAAGTGGAAGATTATAATGAAAGTATAGCCACGACTGCCCTGATGATAGGTCTATAAAACGGAAAGCTCTTATGGAAACTGGACAAAGATCCTCCAAACTCTATAGAAGAACTCCTGGCTACGATCGGGAGAGTCATTAATGAGGAGGAGGCCATGACTGCCAAGGGAGAAGAAGAGAAGGGAGTGAGCAGCAGAGGTAAGTTCGAGAAGCCGAGAGGTAAAGATGGTAAGCAAATGTCGACGGACGATAAGTTTGTAGACTATACCCCTTTGAGTATAAGTTATGATCATATTCTGAATGAACTCAAGAATGACCGATCTCTGAGATGGCCTGAGAAATTAAGAGATCCTCCTCATAAGAGAAATAAGAGCCTATGGTGAGAGTTCCACCAAGACTATGGTCACATAATGGAAAAATGTTTAGCTCTTAAGGACGAGAACGAGAAAATGCTGAAAGCAGGAAAGATTAGAAAGTTTGTGGACAAGGGAAGTTCAAAGGATGGCCGAGATGACCCCCAGAAGATAAGAGATGACAAGTGCAAAGAGGACGTTCTGGAAAATAAAGATGATGCCTCGTATGATGATGGGGATGACCCAGACCTCCCACTGAAGGACGATGCTCTTAAAGGTCGGGTCCACATGATCTCATTCGATGTAAAAATGATTTGTGGAGGCCTTGTCGGAGGATGCACAGAGGTAGTTGATAGGAAAGCCCATATTAATGAGGCCAAGGCAATTCCTAAGCCCGAAGCAGTCAATTCAGTCCCGATAGATGTAAAGGCCAAGAAGAGAAAGAAGGTTGATATGAATACCCTGCTCTTTAAAGGGATTTAGCTCCCCACGATGACCCATGGGTAATTACAACCAGAGTGCATGGGTTTGAGGTATCGAGGACACTAGTTGATGGAGGAAGTTCAGTCGATGTCATGCTCTGGCCATGCTTCAAAGGACTGGGACTTAGCAAAAAGAGGCTTAAGACTTATCATCACCCTCTGATAGGATTCAGCGGTGAAAAAGTACACCCTTTGGAAATGTTTGAAATGGATGTCTGAGTAGGACATACATGGCCGAAGAGGCTCATGAAGAAGATCAACTTCTTCGTGATGGATGAAAATGTATACTCAAACTACAACCTCATATTAGGAAGGGTATCCCTCAAAGAATTTGAGGTTTTGCCCTCGATAATTCACCAGATGATAAAATTCTCGACTCCTTACGGGGTAGGAAAAGTTCAGGGTGATCAAGTGGAGGCACGTGAATGCTATTTCAACTTGGCTGAGGAGAGGGAAGCCGATAAGAAAGACACAACAACCTATAATATTGACACTCTTGATCCTAAATATGAGACCAAATTGAAAAAGGGTGAGGCCCCAAAAAAGGTAGAATTCATCATCCTCAATGAGGACGAGCCGAAGAAAATCATCTGGGTCGACAAAGATTTGAAAAAGGAGATCAAGGAGGAAATGATCCAACTATTGAGGTAGAGACAAAGCATTTTTGCCTGGAGCCATGAAGACATGTCGAGAATTGACCCAAAGATCCTATGCCATAAGATTAATGTGGATGTAGATGCAAAGCCGATCATTCAAAGGCGAAGGATCTACTCCAGGGAAAAATATGAAATCATTAGAAATAAAGTGAAAAAATTAGAGAAAGCAGAGTTTATAAGGGATATCATATATCCAGAGTGGCTCACAAACGCAATCATCGTGCCCAAGCCTAATGGCAAGTGGAGGATGTGTGTTGACTTAATTGATTTGAACAAGGTGTGCCCAAAAGACAACTTCCCCCTATTGAGAATAGATCAAATGGTATATGCCAAGACGGGACACGAAGTCATGAGATTTATGGATGCTTACTCCGATTATAATAAGAACTTCATGGATCCGATCCATGAAGATAAGACCTTATTCATAACTAATAAGGGTACGCGTTGCTATAAGGTTATGCCCTTCGGCCTCAAGAATGCTGGGGCAATGTATCAAAGGTTTGTGAACAAAATGTTTGCGGATCAAATAGGGAAAACCAAATAAGTATATGTTGACTACATGCTGACAAAGAGTCTTGAGGCCGACACTCATGTGGTCGACCTTTAGCAAACTTTTAATACCATGGATGAGTACCAAATGAAACTCAACCCGGCTAAGTGTGTTTTCAATGTGGGGACTGGTAAATTTCTTAGCTTTATTGTGAATCAGCGGGGGATTGAAACCAACCCTGAGAAAATCAAAGACTTGGTGGAGATCAAGACACCAAAAATAATTAAGGAGGTTCAGAGATTGACAGGTCGAGTTGTAGTATTGAATAGGTTCATCTCAAGGGCAAATGACAAGTGCCTTCCCTTCTTCAAGATCCCAAGGAAAGCCTTTGAGTGGGATGATGAATGTGAAAAAGCTTTCCTAGAGCTCACGGCACACTTAGGTTCTCCTATGTTGTTATTCCTGGATTTATCCTAAGGGAAAGTTATATCTATATCTGGTCGTATCTGAGTCGGCCATCAGTACAGTCATTGTATGAGATGATAGTGGGGTACAAAAGCTATTTTATTTCAACAGCATGGCCCTTCAAGGAGCCGACAGAGGTATCCCAAGATGGAAAATTTAGCCTATGCTCCGACACATGCATCCCGAAAGATGAAACCCTACTTCCAGGCTCATACGATGGTCGTCCTGACAGACTCTCCTCTTAAACAGGTCATCCATAAACTTAAAAAATAGTTTAGGTTGATGGCCTATTTGATAGAGTTAGGAGAGTTTGACATCATCTATCATCCAAGAACAACCATCAAGGGGAAAGCTTTAGCAGATTTCATAGTCGAGTTCACCTAGGATGAGATTGATAGTGAAGAGCCCATAACACAGGCATCTGAGCTTGAGAAGTTAAGTGAAGACCCGATGGAGGCTGAGACGAGTATTACAACGCCTTCCATGGACAAAATAGATAAAAAAATTATTCGAAGTGGAGTCATCGAATAAGTAAAGTTCTTCGATGGAGGAACCGTATGGAGTTTGTTCGTAGATGGGTCGTCTTGAAAAAGCGGAAGTGGTGTCAGCTTGTTAGTGTCGGCCCCAAATGGGACGGATATTGAATACACTCTGAGGTTTAGCTTTAAAGTCTCAAATAATGAATCTGAGTACTTAACATCGGCCAAATCTTAGTCCATAGTGACTCCCAATTAGTGGAGAATCAGATTTTGGGCGTGTATGAGGCAAAGGATGATAGAATGGCCAAATACCTAGCGAGGGTGAGAAAGGCGATAAAAAACTTCAATAAAGTTAAGATCAAGAGAATACCTCATCTAGATAACAGTCGATCCGATGCTTTAGCAAGGTTGGCGTCAACCACAAGAATAGAAATCAGGAGAACGGTGTCGGTAGAGATCTTATGTCCACCGACTATCGACGAGGACAACACCGAGGTAGATTTTTGCTTCAACCTAATGGTGGGACCATCATGGATGGTTCCCCTTATCAAGTACATCAGGGATGGGGAATTACCTGATTTGAAGGAAGAGAAGAGGAAATGGAGGTATAAAGCTGTAAAGTTTTTTATCTTAGGGTATGTTTTATACAAGCAAGGATTTTCCTCCCATTACTTCGATGTGTTCATCCAACGGAGGTGAAATACATTCCAATGGATGTGCACGAGGGATCTTGCTCCAGTCACATAGGAGGGAGATCATTGGTAAAGAGGATAGTCACCCAGGGTACTAGTGGTCGACCTTGGATAAGGATGCGGCCAATTACGTGAAAAAATGTGATAAATGCCAAAGATTTGCCATCATACATCATAAGCCTAACCAACCTCTAACATTCACTTGATGAATCAACTTGAGAAGAATTTTTCTTATTTTTCACACTTTTGAAAAAGTCAAATTCATTTTACAAAGACTCAAATCTCTTCTCAAGTTCACTTTTAGAGTTTTCACAAATAAGAAAATCTTCCTTCACTTTTTCAAGTTCAAGTGCCAAATCATTTTTATCTTGTTACAAATTTTTGAGTGTTTTGAAATCAACATTTTTAACACTCGTCAATTTCTCAAATAAGAAATTTGTAACCTCAAAGATTGATTATATTCTTTCATACCAAAATTTAATTCAATCAACCCACCCTTCTCTTTTTCAGTTAATGTCAACTTTTGATTGGTAAGTTGACTAGTCATTTCAAACTCTTTAAAATCTTCTTTTTCTTATTCATAGAGTTTGACTTGGTTAGACAATTTAACATTCACGCTTTTTATTTTGAAAAGTTGAGAATTCAACGCTTCATTCTTTTTACTCAAGGATTCCAAATTTTTAATTTCATCAACATCAACATCAATAGATTTTGATTTTTTTTTAGAATGAGATGATATCGCCACACTCTTATTAAATCTAGATTTAAATTGTTCTAAACTCTCACTTTGACTCACAAGCATAAGATCCAGAGGTATAGGTAAGTTAATACTAGCAATATTAGGACAAGTAATTTCCATGATGGTCATAAAAAATAAATCTACTCATAAGTAAATTCGATCTAAGCAAAGAGCACAAGAGACACACAAACACACAAACAACATAAGAATCAAGTTAAGCAAGTTAATGTTAATCAATTGAGCACCTTTTTCTGATACCAATTGAGAAAGCATGTTATGTGCACTAAGTAAACATCAACAACGAATCTGGGTGGGTGGGTGGGAGTAAATATGTTTGGAGACAACTTACGACTAGTTTTTCAATTTAAAATAATTTTTCTTACACTAGAACATGAATTAACTAGGTGATATGATGTAAGATAAAAATTAATCACAGAAGAAGATAGATTAGTTAGATCTAGAGAGAATAACTAAAAATCAATTCCTAATTTAAATTTTTTTCGATTGCACTAGGTCTAGATATGATCTACGAGTAGTGTGTGATCAAAGTGTACAATTGAATGAATAACATTCACAAGACATATTTATGAGGACCCCCCCCCCCACCACACTAAGAGGTAAAAAACCTCGATGCACTCCAATTTCTATTTCTACTTGAAAGGAGTTTTATACAAAGAGTTTTACCCAATAACACCTGCCAAACCCTTTACATAAGGTTTTTGTTGATGAAAAAAGCCTTCTTGCACTATAGTTGAGAACACGAATATCCTCTTACTTTTTGTATCAATCTTTCCCACTGCAAAAAGAGAAAGGTAGCTGAACTTCTCCTCATACTGTCTACCATGCAATCTTGCACACGATATCTTCAAAAAATTCCTTTTAATGTTGTTATGGATGATGATTGAAAGAATTTCCACTCGAACCACGCGCTAAGCACTTACTAAAGGTCTCACGCCAAAAAGTCCCTAACTCCTGACCGAAGTCGACCTCATGCGTGGTATGTACCACAAAGGAAATCCAAACAAGGAACCTTTTTGATATATTTTTCGGTCTATTCACATCATTCATCTATAATAATGGTGCAAACCCCCTTAAGCGTTCATTGTTGTAGGGAATGCAAGCCCTAAACGTTAAAGCTCTAAAAGTAGTCAAAGAACGCAACGCGAAAAAATGACGGATACATTAAAGATTCCAGAACACTAAAACATAGAATGCTCCGATACCAACTGTAGCACCCCGTAAAATTCATAAATAAATTGATGAGGTCTAATACAAAAATCACGGGACTAAAAAAACATTTGGTAACATTCTTATCATAATGAAATTACATAAAACTAAACAAATAATAGAAAGAGAGATAATAAATGCTGAACAAAATAAAATCATCTTTGATACGAATCACTGCCAATATAATAATCCAACACTAAAACACAAATGTATCTCATATAATCTCTGATTTGAGAAACATAACTAAAATACGATACTACTTGAATTGGAATAAATAACTATAATGTGTACATAACTGACACTACACAACGCCTACATCTTAGGAATGACGGATCGTGACGTCTCTAGAGATTCAACTCCAATGAACATTCCAAGTCTACTACAACAATGACAACCTAAGACCTATAAAAATAATATCAACGATCATGTAAACTACAAGTTTATAAACAAAAAGAATTTAACGGACATAAAAATAATAATAATACATCTTCCTTTGTAAGCGTAAATATTTTAGCATTAGCTTTTTATTTATTTTATTTGCACTTTGGCATATTTGGCGTATCCTGTTACAAATCGACTCGCACTGACTCGTCGAACCGAACAACAACATCTCCAAGTTCAAGACTCCTCTACATCTCACGAAAGTATAAAGACTTTTAGGAGTTTGAAATTATTCAAAAATTATTTGGGATGTTTATTTTTTTGAAAAACCGAGGCTAGTATTTTTAAAGTTTTTAAAATAAAATTTTAT
The DNA here is from genome assembly GCA_949130495.1 of Sambucus nigra. Classification (NCBI taxonomy): domain Eukaryota; kingdom Viridiplantae; phylum Streptophyta; class Magnoliopsida; order Dipsacales; family Adoxaceae; genus Sambucus; species Sambucus nigra. Next base: position 765,457,573 of record OX422209.1, on the reverse strand, counting down.
TTTTAACCTCGTTCAAACTAGATTCCTTTCTCCTTTGAACGACTTTACATTTTCATAAAAAGGTTCGTTTGATCTCTACATCAAACTAGCATCTAACGAGGGTATACTCTTTCGCATCATTTGAAGCTAGTTCAAACAAGATGACCCTGTCGTTCGAACGAACTCAATGTTCGTTCAAATGAACTAACTTTCTCATTCGAACGAGCCTTATTTTCATTTGAATGAACCACTGCCTCGAAATTTGTGCCACATTTATAAATATTGCCTCAATTTTTTTGTTACCAAAACACTTTTAATTCACAACTTTGCATCCCCAAATAGTTTTGTGAATCATTTTGAAACCCTATATAGTGTCGTATCTTTGCATACATCTTTGTGGAGAGAGATGTCAATGGCTGACCTTGTGACCCAAGTGATCACGACTGAAGAAGAAGGCTGAAGGTTGATCGGTGGATACCGAGGGTGGATTTTCGTCAGTGGATTGCTCAGGATCGAGTAGTATTCTTTAGAGGTTCTGCCAAGACTGCTCATTATACTTGTGGGTGATATCAAGTAGTTTGTAAGTCGGTTGTTTTATAAATTTCTTTAGAGTACGAAAATATAGGTTTTGCCTTGAAAAGGGATTTTTCCTTATTTGCCTTGTGATTACATATTTATTTATCCGTTTTATCATCTAGATGCATGTTTATAATATGGTAAATCGATTTTCACCAGAAAGGTTTAATTGGGTTTTAATTTGAAAAATTACAAAAATAGGATTTTTGTTTGTGACCATCCTTATTGAGAACGTTTATTTTTGTATCCTCAAATTGGTACCAAAGCCTTCCACTCTTTCAAAGTGGTGCCAGAGTATTTTTACCATTTACAAGTTGGTATCATAGTAGGTTACACCAAATTATCGTGTGATCTTGATTTTCAAAGAGGTGTTTCCGATGATACCATGTCTTACAAGTGGTATGACAGTGGGTTGCACTAATTTATTGTGTCGATCTTTACTTAGTGCTATTTTAGGGTGGTTATTTTTTCATCTCTCTTATTTTTTTTTTCTCTCGATGGATTCCCGTAGTGAAAAGTTATCTCGTTTAAATTTGAAGTTTGCTAAAAGAATTGAAATTCTTGAAAAAGAAATTTTTTGTTTTAAAGATGCTTTGGAACTTTTGCAAAATGTTCAAACTTAAAGAGATTTCTTTCGTGAGAAGCTTATGGGCATGGATCGTGATTTTAAAAGTGTGGAATTTTCCAAGAAAGTGAGTGATGATAGAGTCCGATTTTAGAAAAAGAATTAGAAGACTCTAAAATTTCTAGGGTGTGTTTAAGTGCCAATGAGAAGACTCTTAGGGATAAGTTCGCTTATATTGAGGGGGAGAGAGATAACTTTCTAGGAATGATTGAAAATTTAAATAAGGAGTCCCTAAAAATTGAAGATTCAAATTCTTTGCTCAAGTTTAAAAATTTGAAATTAAAAGATGATTTAAAAGACTCTAGTAGTGTTGGTAGTAATGGTGACAAGGAAGTAACGCTCTAACACCAATTTGAGAGTGCGCAATTATCTAATGGCGTAAACTTATTAAATTCATGTGACAACCCACAAATAAATTTTAATTACTTTAAACCTTAAAACATGCAACTAGGTGATTTAAGACATTAAGAAGACAAACTTAACCAATCACAAAATTTTAGGAAAAATCCCCAAAGGGGCAAAACCTTTTATTTCACTAATACAGTTTGCAAATCGCAACATGAAATCTTATGAGGGAAATACTTCATGACAAATCTCCAGCAGGTGACCTTCGTCTTCTTCATCAGTGGCTCTCTCTAGTACCACAAAGACCTCAGTCTTCCTTAAGCAATGATTCCCATAAGAATCACAAAAGTAGCACTAGAGACTCCTTCTCTACAAGATTAGCAATGAAGACTCCTTCACAATTGTAACTTCAATATAGAAGTGGTTTAGGGTATCAAAGATGATTCACAAAAGTATTTAGGAGAGATGTGTGAATGAAAAAGTGTTTCACCCTTTTTAAAAGTGAAGACTTTATGCAACATGTTTGCAGTTTTCGTAAATGAAAAGTCTTAAAGAAAACCCTACACAAAGCAGGTATTTATAAACAAACACAAAAATTGAGGAGCTCGTTTGAATGAGACTTTCACTTCGTTCTAACGAGATCATCATCTCATTCGAACGAAGTAGGTCTCGCTTCTAACGACATGTTAAAAACTAAGACAGTACGTTCTCGCTCGAACCTTGTTTGATTAAGGCTTCAAACGACCTTCAAACGAGACATAAGGTCATTCCAACGAGATTTCCATCTCGTTTGAACACCCGGGTGAAAAATAAATTTATGTTTCAAGTTCGAAAAATAGCCTCATTTCGTAAAAAAAAAAGTATTTTATAAAAATCTCCCAATACAATGTAAGAAAATCCACGAAATCCAATGCAACAACTATACCAATATTACGTGATGTCGTGGAGCATATTGAAGATAAAATGGAACCTATTGGAGATGCACTACGTGATGCTTGATAATCGGATCTATTTTCTTTAACATGTGAACGTGAAGTATCACGGCGAAAGTAACGAGATATGCCATACTCGATGTATCCTAGATTCTATGGACAAGACCTAGATACTAGAGGCAATGTCAGAAAAGTTACCATTACAAATCTCCCCCTATTGTTATTCCAGTACAAAATAAAAAATTCGAATTATCCAAATATAAAATCCTATACAAATCTAGTACCCTCCAAGAAACCCACAAATGGAAAGATACTAAAAAAATGTACAAGGCTTCCAAATCTTCAATTCTCCCACTTTCTCTTGATCTTCTTTTTGGGAGCTTTGTCTTACGTATACTTTGCATATGCTCATCAAAGTGTATCTGCACACAATAGATAATGAAATATACCTCGTGACGCAACAAGTTTTAAATAAGAAAAAACTCATAAATAAATTCTCCCCTATAAACCAAACTCCCACCCCCCATAATTCATTCTCCCCCTTTTTATTTGTTCGAAATAGATGAGGAAAAAAAACAAAAAGTAATAAACTGGAGTGTGCCACAACAACCATAGAATATCATCACAAATATAAGGCAATGAGAATCAAGTAATGATAAACTAAGCAAAACCAACTATTTTTGATTTTTCAAGAAAAAAAAATTACAAAAACAACACACCATGGAGTTGCACGAAAATAGCCGAATCATGGTAACAAAATGTATGGGTGTGAACACATTCTATAGGAAAATCAACGTAGACAAATATAACATATGTGCACGAAGGAATGAGACACTACTAATGCGAGATCTCAGAGTCTACCTTAGGTGTAAAAATGGTGAACTCAAGTGAAATCGACTTAACCTATTCAACTAATCAAGATCAAGATTGACTTTAACACCAATAATGCCAAAACTGTGTAATGCTTTTACATGAATTTTTCAGGACGTGCAAACCCATTGATATTCGACTAAACTCCCTCAAAACTCACATATTGAATATTTTTCACTCAAATATTTTATTTTGAAGAAATCAATGTCCTTTGAAATTGGCCTGACACTTTATATATATTCATATATTTTGCAAATGGTGGCTATTCACGCAAAGACAACCTGTCTTTAGCAACCTGATTCCATTGCTTTAAGTATATACCACATTTATCGGAGATATGATTTTTTAGTTTTTTCAATCCGAGTAATGGTTCTTACAGGCACTACTTTCATTATCTTGTTTTTATTGCATTTGGTTTGTTTTAAAAGAAGAGGATTAAGATGAAAACACTACAATCGACACGTGAAAGGTAAGTGCAATACTGAAATAAGTCCGTACTATTGTGCATTAAAGGTGACAAGGAGTCAAACATGTAGCAAGTAGTCATCATATCACATCTTAATGACTCCACACATTATAAAACGCAAAAATTAAATGTTGTCACGTCTTAAAACACTACAAAATAGTCACGTGGATATGGAATGAATGGGTGACTCGGACATCTTTAATGTTTATCCACATATGGTGTAAAAATATACAAAAATCTTTTTAGATTTTTTAAAAAAATTATCAAAAATAAAATCGTTTTGGCGTTTTCACTTTTTGTTGAAAAGAAATCGAAAATCTTTTTGGATTTTTTGAAAAATATATCAAAATGAAAAACGATAATTACAATGATAATACAATGGTAGTACAATCTAGCAATATAAATATAAGATATGAACATGAAAAGCTTCCTATGCAAGCAACCAACTCTAAACTTCAATCATTTGGCCCGAAGGAGTTCTCTAAAGGAGGTGACATCCTATGGAAAACATCCATAAAATCTTGTGAAGTCTTGACCAAATACTCAACTGGCTCTCAAAAATTCTCAAAATCTCTCATGTGATGTACGGGAGCATGGAGAGTAATATGTGTGGGAGTGAGTGCGGGAAAACGTATGGTAGCATATAGTGAAGGATACCTATGAGACACTCTACTCAACTTAAAGCAAAATTCCCTTAGGTGACCTCTTTGCTTGCAATTGGAACAAACATACACGGGCTTTGGACCACCTCTCTCAAAACGTCTAGGACACACTCTCCTACATGGAATCAAACACCTAGGTGGGTTATGTCGAGCGCCATATGGATATAAAATAAACTCGAGAATCAGCTCGGGTGCAACATTGGAAGTGGATGCACCGTCAGAACATATTCCTAGCCTCTCAATATTACCCAAAGCGGGCCTGAGGAACATATTTCCAACCTTCTTAGATGTGTCCGCTAAAGTGACATTGACCTCCCGTGCAAGTTTGAGATATCTATCGAGTTAGGACACACGCTTCAAGTTTCTCACGAGTCTCCAATGAAGATTAAAGATCTCCCGTAAGACTAGCCACGATGTTGGTCAATTCACTCTTTTCACAATGTAAGACGATCAACTTCTCACACAAAGAAACCTTCACCTTCTCAAGTTGACTCACCGATGCCCCACATACCCTCAAAACTTTCACCTCTCTCTCTCTCTCTAGATATAACACCTTAAGTGATAAATCTTTATTCAACTTTTTGGTTTTCAATATCTCGGTGTATAAATCACTAAAAGCTTTTTGGAGATCCCCTTCTCCCTCACTTGCAATCTCATCCTCACAACTGCACGAATGGCTCGAAACATCATCGAGGGTCTCACGTTTACACGTATCCTCATCGTCGTGGGACAAACTAGGAGTGCTAACATTCCTGGCCATGAAAGCAACGCAATTTTCATTTGGTGATTCTCCCCCTGAATCCACCGACTCGATGTCACTATCGCTAAGAGTGACTTTATGTACAATCTCTTTGCCCTTTCTCTTTCACATAGTGGGACACTCAAATGACTCGTGCCCTATACCCTCGCACTCAAAACACCTTATCTCTTCCTCTGTCTCACCGTTATCCTTGAACTCATCTTTATTTTTATTTTTCTTAAAAATCTTTTTATTGGAAGAATTATTTTTAGAAAATTTGAGAAACTTTTTTAAAATTTTCACAAACAAGGCAAAGTCATCGAAACCAACCTCACCCTCATATTCAGACTCACAAACTCTATCCTTTTTCTTCTTCTTATCTTGAGTCTTTAAAGCTACCCATATATCCTTAGGTTTAATGGTTTTGGGGAATATATCTATCTCATAAGTCTGAATGTCTCCTACGAATTCTTCTAACCTAAGAGTGTCTAAAATCCTTAAAGAGTTAAACACGGTGACTTTAGAAATAAATAGGTAAGAGAGTGAACTCAAAATCTTTTTAAAGACCCTAGTCTTTGAAATTTTCTCATTCAAATTAAAACTAGTGTTTACGATGTCCGACAACCTAGCATAAAATTCATCAAAACTCTCGGACTCTAACATAGTGACGGTCTTAAATTGGGTGGTCAAAATTTAAAGCTTATACCCCTTGACAGCATTGGTACCCTCATGTGTCAGCTGAAGGATATCACATGCTTCCTAAGACGAAGTGTACATTATGATTCGTCGAACCCCGCCAGGGGTAACGGCTCCAGAAATAGCACTGAGGCCACAGGAGTTGTAAGTGATCCATTTAAACTCATCATCAGTCCAGAAAGAGACGGGTTTATGATTTATGACCTTTTAAATCGTGATTGTGAGAGGAGTCCACCCTCTTTCACATACTAACAAACCCTTTCATCTATGGCTTTTAAAGTGGATCTCATACGGGCTTTCCAATAGGCATAGTTCGATCCATAAAAAATTGGCACCCTATTATATAAGTTCTTCATTAGAAAATTTGCGATTTTTCAAAACCAAATCTTCAAAACAATTGATATCACATAATGTTTTTGCAAAAAATTACGATTTCACGATAATTTGGTGAAACCTGCTCTGATACCAATTTGAAAAGTCAGTAACGCTCTGACACTAATTTTAGAGTATGTAATCATCTAATGACATAAACTTATTAGATTCAGATAACAACCCACAAATAAATTTTAATTACTAAACAAGACATTAAGCAGATAAATCATGTAATCACAAACTTAACAATTCATAAAATTCCAGGAAAAATCCCCAAAGGGCAAAACCTTTTATTTCACTAATACACTTTGCAAATTGCAACTTAAAATCTTAAGAGTGAAAAACAGCCCGACGAATCTCCCATAAGTGACCTTCATCTTCTTCAGTGGTGGTTCTCGTAAGTACCATAAATACCTCAGTCTTCCTTCAATAACGATTCCTGCAAGAATTACAAGAGCAACAATAGAGACTCCTTCTCTACAAGATTAGCAGTGAAGACTCATTCTTCACAATTATAACTTCAATATAGAAGTGGTTTAGGGTTTCAAAGATGATTCACAAAAGTATTTAGGAGATATGTGTGAATTAAAAAGTGTTTTTTCATTTTTAAAAGTGAAGACTATATGCAATAGGTTTGCAGTTTTCGTAAATGAAAAGTCGTAAAGAAAAACCTACACGAAGTAGGTATTTATAGGAAAACACAAAAATTGAGGTGACATAGGATCGTTTGAACAAAACGTTCACTTCGTTCTAACGAGATCATCATCTCGTTCAAACGAAGTAGGTCTCGTTTCTAACGACTAGTAAAAAACCAGGATAGTATGCCCTCGCTCGAACCTCGTTTGAGCAGGGCTTCAAACGACCTTCGAACAAAACATAAGGTCATTTTAACGAGATTGCCATCTCGTTTGAACACCTGGGCGAAAAATAAATTTATCTTTTAAGTTAGAAAACTGCCTTGTTTTGTAAAAAAAATATTTTATAAAAATCTCCCAATACAATGTAAAAAATTCCACGAAATCCAAAACAACAACTATACCAATATTATGTGACGTCGTGGAGCATATTGAAGATAAAGTGGTGTGTATTGGAGATGTACTACATGATGTTTGATAATCGGATCCGCCTTCTTGAGCGTGTGAATGCGAAGTACCATGACGAAAGTAACGAGATATGTTATACTGGATGTATCCTAGATTCTATGCACAAGTCATAGGCAATGTTAGAAAAGTTGCCCTAACAAATGGTATTGGATTCCATGTTTCTAATGCTTTCAGTGTCAAAGACAAGACCATTGTTTGCTATAGATCATCAACCATATCCAAGGACGTTAGAAAAGGTCATCCCATAGGTAACATTCCTCGCGTTTACACATGTTCACATTGTGGTAGGAAAGATCGGCTTAGGGAATTTTGTTATGATCTTGGAAGAGGTCCTAGGACGTTTAAGTTCAGTGTCCCCGTGGTTCTAGAATCCTGATGGGCTAGGTATATATTTAGTTATTTTATAGGAGGGGGAACCCAAAACTGAGGAAAGGAAAATTTTTCATTTTTCATTTTTCATTTTTCTCAATTTTGGGATATATGGGTTTTTCGAGTTACCAAACGAAAGGAAAATTTTCTTCGGATAAAAATGGCTAAGAAAAGGATAATTTTTTCACAACTTTTTATGGCTAATCTTTTTGGGTAACAAACAACGACGTACTTCATTATTCGAATTACTAATTACATTACCATAAGCGTCTCGAGATTTACTTTAGTTTAGAGATATTTTAGTGCATTTTTTTTCGAGGCAACATCACACTCATTTTTCATAATCGATCAAAACAAATAATTGAGATCCTCAATGACTCATTTTAATGCTGAATTGAACTTTGAGTTAACCATTAACTCAGATTAATTTAAAATCTCGCAAAAAAGATAGGCTCGAAATCTCACCGAGTTAATAATCTCCACACTTATTCGTTAAGTCGTCAATTTTTGCTCACTTTCCATCTTTGGTAAATTTCGGCTTAGTGCATTGGATTTTTACAACTTGAGACAAAAAAATTGTGACATTTTTTAAGATTTTAAAATTCCAATTTTTATTTATTTTGAAGAAAAATATTTTTGGCCTTTTAAAAAATTTTCAATTTTTTGGGCATTTTAAAAAATTGTGAAGTTTTAGAAATATGCACTGGTCACCTCCCCTAACTTAGACTTTTGCATTGTCCTCAAGCAAAAAGGACAAAAATATAAAGAAGAGCAAATAACAAGTTTGACAAATAAAATAAGCAAATATTTAAAATGCAAAAAGACACTAAGTAACACTAACACATGACTAAAAAATACAACAAAAATCACCCCATACGCGTCGGGGGTGCGACGACCTCTCATCTCTCCATAAACTCACCTGACCCCTCATACGGGATTCGATGCTCCCCTCGTCTCCCCCGTCTTCCTATCATAAACTAATAGTCGGAACAAGTTGGGACCCTTCCTATAGACAAGGGGTATCCCTTGTGACTCGTGATGACTAACATGAATGAGATCCTCGTAGTGCCTATTCAAATCACGATATACTTTCCTGAATTTAGTGAGAATATAGCGATTAATTTTGGGGGGACATATGAGACCTAGATTTTTCTTAAATTTGGAAACGAATGGATCGATCTCTAAATCGGAGGAGGCTCGAGTCCTCTCATCGATCACATCCGAGGACTCAAGTGGGATGGGTGGATGGTCACGAAGAAGGAATTCATCTATTGTATTCTCCCATTTTCTCTTTTCTAAGTGACTATATGAGTCCATTTGTGATTGGACTTTGATTGTGAGGCTCTCATCCATTGGCTCGAATTCCTTTTCAAAATCTTCTAGGCTCATATCTCCTAACTATCTCTCGCACTCAATTTAGTACCTACTCTCGCTCTCATTAGCGATTACTAAACACCCCTCATCTACCTCTCAATCCAAGGCATGATTGTCGCACTCTCTTGACGTAACCAGACTTATTTCCACCGGTGCTCTCAAGTAACTCCTCTTTGTTTCCTCATTCATTATTTCTCCCATAAGATCTTTCTCTATCAATTTGTCCTCATCACCATCGGGATTGGTGATGTTGAAGATATTTGCTTCGAGGGTCATATTCCCGAATGTAAGTTGCATGCGCCCATTTCGAGTGTTAATCAAGGCGTTAGCCGTAGCTAAGAATGGGCGACTTAAAATGATGGAGACATGATTACTCGTTACAAGGGAGGGCTCCTCGTCCTAAATGACAAAGTCCACCGGGAAGTAGAATGTGTCAACTTGGATGATCACGTCCTCAACGACGCCCCGAGGTATCTTTACGAAACTATCTACGAGTCAGAGAGTCATGTTTATGGGCTTAAGGTCCCCCAAAGCTAAATGCTTATAGATGGAATAGGGGAGAATGTTGACACTCGCCCCTAAATCTATTAGCGCTATCTCAAATCGATTTCCCTCATGATGCACGAAATAGTGGGTGCACCCGGATCTTTGAATTTGGGTGGAAGGTCACTTGATAGTATTGAGCTGACGTTTTGTGCTAGGAACACATTTTTCTTTACCTTTAGCTTTCGTTTCATCGTGAGTAAGTCCTTAAGAAACTTAGCGTACGCAGGAATTTGCTTTATGGTATCGAGAAAAAGGTAAATTAATCTTTACTTGCTTAAGAACGTCAAACACATCTTCACAAGAGGACTCTTTGTCTTGGGATACTAACCGTTAGGGAAACGACGCTGTTGTGGAGGGTTTCACTACGACTTCAGACTCACTAGTATTCTCGTTATCACTCTCATTCAAGGAGGCATCTTCGTCCTCTTTCATGTCGGGCGAAACCTCCTTGCCTTTAGGTGTGTCGTTCGGGAAAGGTGATAAATTAACAACTTTCCCACTACAAAGAGTGGTTATCGTGCAACATTTCTCTTGATTTGTATAAGAAATAGAGCTTACACTAGTTTGACCTTGAGGAGGTATTTAGCCTTGGGCCGGAAACTTACCCTTCTTTTGGATACTCAACTACGATTGCAACTTCGAAATGTTCGCATTTATGTCGGTGAACATGCGCTCATACCTAACATTGCTTGCATTCTGGGTATTTATTAATTGGTGTATTGTATCCTCAAGATTTCTCCACGGTGGGGTGATATATGGGCCAGGAGGTGGTGCTTGAATGTGTTGGGCCTGTGGGAAGGGAAGAGGTGGTGAATGTGACACCCCGACTAATTAAATACCGGGTAGCTACTCCTTTATGAAATTAATACAGAATATCAAGTTGGTTCAGTCTTAGCATCACCGTCGAAAACATTTAATTTATTACTAGCCACCTAATATTTAAATAGAGAGATGCCAAATTTTATTAATTAAATTAACAACAACCAAGTAATTAAATCAACAACCTTCAGTCGCATAAACAATCTCATATGAAAAATCAACGAAAAGAAATAAACCGAGTCTGGTGTAAACACTCCAATAATAATAATACCAGAGTAAAATAAAATCCCGATACAAGAGTAGGATTAAACCAACATCTGAAATAATGAAAGTCTGCATCTACAATCTTTAGATAAGAACTGGGCACCATGCCCTATCTGATATGAATGACCCCGAAGGAATCAAGAATAAATGTGGAGGCGTCTAATACCAAGGTCCTGTAGTTTCCACAACACGTCATCAAAATGGAACTCCTATGCTTAGCGTTCCTGTGGCTGGGCACCTAAAATGTTTTTACAAAACAAAAATTGATTTGGAGGAAAACGGGTCAGAGCCCGAGGTGAAAACATTTTAAATTTTTTTAGCAAGTGTTTAAAGTACAATTAAACAACACATATTATAAACATGTTAGTTGCATACTCTTACATGAGTTTCTCACCTCTCAACTAATGTGCACCCCTAACGTATTCCCTTAACCCATCCTAGTTATGCCGCTAACTAACTAGTCTGTACCACTCCTGCTTTCGCATTCTAACATAGGGTATCTACTCGTAACACCCAAACAACTTATATTCATAACCCATATACACATTCATTAAATTACTTATCTCAAGTGTTAATTAATTTTTTTCACATTCTTAGCCCATTCAAATATCTTAGTTATTCACATCTATTAAGCAACACAAAATAACTATCACAAGTATATGTATATACACCAGTATAATATCTCATATACAAATCAGGCACCCCACAAGGATAGAACCTACGATGCCCTCATACTCTCCTATCGAATCCCGGTACATCACGTACGTGAGGATCACAAGTTCCGAATCACTCAGGAACCATTTCAATAAAAATCACACATAGTGGAGGCGAACATAGTTCACATACCCATGGGTCATGCACATACCTATGCTTCCAAGGTCAGCAGACTTATCCATTCAGCTATAAGCCCTTCCAAGTCCTATGTTTTGAGGTATCAATCTAAAGTCCCCCCGTAGGTCACATCGAGACCAGACTATCCTCTTACGAACGACCTCCCATGATAGCAAGTATGGTAAGTACGTTATAGACACAATAATCCATATACTAGAAAATCACACAACCAATATATATATAATTTTAATATATGTATACTCCTCTATATATTAAGTCTCCCCATAATATTTATGTTCCGGATATTCTACGTAATATTTATTTAATGCAAAAAGTCTCGTCATACGGATTCGGGTACCTATACCTATCCCAAGTGAATACTAAAATTAACGCTCAGGATGTGGTTAGAAGAAGAGTGCATTGTTATATCACCCTTTAGAGATGTGGAAGTTAATACTACTAGTTGTATGTCTGGGGATGGGATTTTGAGAGCCCCGATTCTATTTGCATGGTGTATATGGAATGTGATTACCATTAATGTTAACAGACAGTGTTTTTCGGAAGGAGTTACTTATTTAAGTGTAATTGTGGGAGGAGATGTTACTTTGTTGTCAAGAGACGGGAATATAGGGGTACATGTTATGGACTGAGGTCTAACGGATTTCGATGACCGATAATGCTAGGTAGTAGTGTATCGAGGGAGGGTCCTTGTTTGGATTTCGCTTTGCGAGACATCCCAGGTATCAAAATTAGCGTAAGGTTGGTAGTAAGGAGATGTTTGGCCATTCGTCCATGATTTGGGTACTTCGATCTTTAGGGAAGTATGTAGTTATAACTGGAAGTTAAAGGGTAAATTACTATATAAGGCCAGTAGAGCCGGTTGTTAGTGTGGAAGTAATGATAATCTTGTGTTATTTTGGTGGGTTGAAGGATGAAATGACGCTTAGGAGGATTTGGAATTTCAAATTCGGGGGTGATTGAGAACGCCCAAGTGGTATAGCCACATTGCAAATGCAGGGGCAATAAAGAGTTTGGAGTACTTATGAAGCGTATGTGATGTTTAAACACGTTTGCACGATGTATAGGGTGTATGGACACCTTGGTTTACTGGTGTCAGAATCGTCGAAATAAGAGACATAGATAGGTGAATTTTTTACTTGTCGGACTAATATAACGAAATGGAAGTGTTAGAGTGGATTAAGCGTCGTGATGAGGACGACAATCTATTAATTCATATGCAATCAGAGTAGCACGTCCAAAATTGGTTGAAGGGCAGTGGGAAGCCATTTAAAAAGGGGGTATCCCTTGAGAAGACAAATATTTAACTATTATGGACAAATTTGGAGCGGAGTTCCACCCAATTGAATGTTGAGGGTGACTGAAGTGTAAATAGAGTGAGGCTGTCAATATGATATAAAGAGTCCAGATGTGCACAACGTGGTGAAAAGTGTATGGGTCAGAACTTTTGGTATATGCCGAGGGAAGAGAGGGTGTGTAATTATCACTTAACGGGAAGAATTATACGTGGAAGTCGTGTATTGAAAGGGGAATAGTAAGTAGTAGATCGGTTGGGCTAAGATGATCAGCCAGATAATTTTTGTATCAATCCGACGATTCCAGTGATGGAAGATTCAAGTTGGTAAATTTCTTTGAGGGGTTGCTAACTTATAGATAAGTAACGAGTTCCTTCGAATGTGTGGAACAAGTTACCCAGAAGGAAAGAAATTGTTATATCCTTGGGTAAATTACACTATTAGATAGTGAACGCGTCGATATATGGTCCTACTAGTATTTTTCAGAACTAGGATGAGATCCTTGAAATCCACCTTCAATATGGGGTATGAGGAAGTAGTGGGGATAACATTTCATTTTGAGAAGGATGTCTCACCTATAGCCGAGGAGTAGGCATAGGTGATTGACGACCGATGGAACTGTATGAAAGTAATTTTGGACTCATTACGATCATTTAATTTTCACAACGGATATAGCTAGTAAGAGAAGTATAATATGGTAATGGGGAGAGGATGTTACCTAATAGTAGAGTTGTGCAAAAGCACCCGTACCTAGTTATAGTGGACAAGGTGCTTACTGAGGTTTTGTGTGGATAAACCTTGCCATCCTTCCTCTAAATGTTTAAAGGTGAGTGGATTAGCAGAGTTTTGGATCAGTCAGAAGTTAGAGTTCGATGACTATAATGGGATAACCACAAATCGTATTAGGTATCTTTTTCCTTTTGTAAAGTTACACCGTTGGGAACGGAGATTCGAACAACGAACAAGAGTAGTCAAATGTCCTATGATTTCTCCCACGATGGGAGTTTTACGTTTAGATAAATGCGGGAGTTGATACGAGGTAAGGTGCGAACTCCATATAATATTGAGATGATACGGCCAATGAGGTGTTGGCTATTCTTTACGAATGTTGTTTAGTAAGAGCACAAAGTGAGGCGCATTTATTGAAATGTGACCCTATAACTGATAAAGTATCGAGAGTGTTCAACAAGCTTGTTGTGAAGTGGATGCTGTAGTGATTGGGCCTTACTTTGAATTTTATTTGGAGTACTGGAGGATACCTAACTTTTCCAGGTATGCCTTACTTTTCCGAATTTCGGGGTGAAATTCCATTATTAGAGGGAAAGTATGTAATACCGAGTATTTTTATGACTTTTAATTATGAGATTAATTAAACGAAATTGCTTTTAATTGTGGGATTAATCAAATTAATTGGGAAAATTAATTGGAAATCAATTCGAATTTAAATAACTAGCGAGACGAGAGTTAGCATTTAAATATGATGATAATGTTGAATATTACTGAGTGATTATGGTAATATGTGATTATTGAATTTATTAAAATTATCGTGAGTTGAAAATACGATAATTTCGGTAATTTAGTTGGGACGCGCGTATTCGTCGTGTTAGGACCCAATTTAATGGATTTAAAAGTAGTTTATTTTTGTGTCATCCGTATAATCATTTTGAGTGTGTCAACGTGACAGTAAGGATTGAGATAGTCAGAAAACACTAGTCGGGGGTTTAGTTTGGGTCCCGGGGCATTTTTAGGCCTAACCGACAACCCAGGAGGGTATTTTAGTCATTCCTATTTTTGGTGAATAGTGAACTATGAAATTTAAGTTTTAATTATCATCCAACACTTGAGTCCCTTAGGGTTTTCACAACCAAAAAGCATCATGACAGTTAGAGAGGAAGAGAGGAGAAATTCCAAGGGTTTTCATGGCTATAGCCACCACTTAGAGGCTTTTGCACCGCCGTCACCGCCACCGAATAGATCAAAAAGCAAGGATCATCCTCATACCGTCTACTTCATCAGATCAGAATCTTCATTACCAGGCAAGTGATTTAACTTGCAATAATTTAGTGCATATATCATCCATGTTAGGTTAGAATTGGAGAATAACCTTGAATAATGATAATCGAAATGATTTGAAGAATTGAAATCGTAATCTGGGTAGGTCTTGCATATAGTTTAATGTTTGAGATAATAGCAACCAAGAAATTATGATTCATGGGTAGAGAATTATAAATTGTAATGAATTATATAGTGTTCTTGAGGAAAATAGGAGAACTAGGGATTTATATGAAAATTATGTGAATTGATCCAAGAAATTGATTTCCCATTTGGATTTGATGATTTTAAAACGTAAGAAATTATGTATTTATTGTGGTATGATGTTAGGAATAGATATTTGGGAGTTTGGGACATTATAATAGAGGATTTGAGGGTTAAGCTTGATGAAACCCGTAGGCAAAATTATGCAGATTCGCAATAACTGCTTGATCGATCGATCGATCCTTTTTGTCGATCGATCGACCTCTCCTAATTTTTGGCAATTATTTTCCCTTAAGGTTTAATGAAGATTCTAAGGCCGATGATGATTCTTAGGGTGATTAATATAATATTGGGGGACTTAGTTAAGGTCATTAGAGTCTTAGTTATTGCCGAAAAATGTTATAACTTATGGGATTGAGCATTATAATTACGAACGGTTACCGAGTGAGGACGGTTTGAGATCTTTCGATTTTGGGAGTGAAAGTGGAATGAAAGATAATTTAAGGGATTTTATATTTACTGAGATAATCATAGGAACAAATGGGAGACCTAATATTCACTTGGGATAGGTATAGGTATTCGAATCCGTATGACGAGACTTGTCGCGTTAAATAAATATTACGTAGAATATCCGGAACGTAAATATTGTGGGTGAGACTTAATATATATGGGAGGAGTATACATATATTGAAATTGTATATATACTGGTTGTGTGATTTTCTAGTAAATGGATTATTGTGTGTATAACATACCTACCATACTTGCTATCACGGGAGGTCATTCGTAAAAGGATAATCTAGTCTCGATGTGACCTTCGGGGGGACTTTAGATTGATACCTCAAAACATATGACTTAGAAGGGCTTATCGCTGAATGGATAAGTCTGCTGACCTTGGGAGCCTAAGTATGTGCATGACCCATGGGTATCTGAACTATGTTCGCCTCCACTATGTGTGATTTTTATTGAAACGGTTCCTGAGTGATTCGGAACTTGTGATCCTCACGTACGTGATGTACCGGGATTCGATAGCAGAGTATGAGGGCATCGTAGGTTCTATCCTTGTGGGTTGCCTGATTTATATATGAGATATTATACTGGTGTATATACATATAGTTGTGATACTTCTGTTGTGTTGCTTAGTAGATGTGAATAACTAAGATATTTGAATGGGCTAAGAATGTGAAAAAAATTAATTAACACTTGAGATAAGTAATTTAATGAATGTGTATATGGGTTATGAATATAAGTTGTTTGGGTGTTACGAGTAGATAACCGATGTTAGAATGCGAAAGCAGGAGTGGTACAGACTAGTTAGTTAGCGGCATAACTAGGATGGGTTAAGGGAATACGTTAGGCGTGCACATTAGTTGAGAGGTGAGAATCTCATGTGAGAGTATTCAACTAACATGTTTGTAATATGTGTTGTTTAATTGTAATTTAAACACTTGCTAAATTTTTTTAAACTGTTTTCACCTCGGGCTCTGACCCGTTTTCCTCCAAATCTATTTTTGTTTTGTAAAAACATTTTAGGTGCCCAGCCACAGGGACACCAAGCATAGGAGTTCCATTCTGATGACGTGCTGTAGCTACGGTGGAAGCTATAGGATCTTGGTATTAGACGCCTCCACATTTATTCTTGATTCCTTCGGGGTCATTCATATCAGACAGGGCATGGTGCCCAATTCTTATCTAGAGATTGTAGATGCAGACTTTCATTATTTCAGATGTTGGTTTAATCCGACTCTTGTATCTGGATTTTATTTTACACTGGTATTACTATTATTGGAGTGTTTACTCCAGACTCAGTTTATTTCTTTTCGTTGATTCTTCATATGAGATTGTTTATGCGATTGAAGGTTGTTGATTTAATTACTTGGTTATTGTTAATTCAATTAATAAAATTTGGCATCTCTCTATTTAAATATTAGGTGGCAAGTAATAAATTAAATATTTTCGACAGTGATGCTAAGACTGAACCAACTTGATATTCCGTATTAATTTCATAAAGGAGTAGCTACCCGCTATTTAATTAGTCGGGGTGTCACAGTGGAGGGACAACATTTGAATGGGGATTCAATGCAACGTTTTATTGTCCATAGCTAAACCCATGATGGTTTCTCCCTGAGGAGTTGTAAGAATTCCCTTAAGGGCCACTGAAATTCCCCCTAAAACCTCCTATCGCTTCCACTTGCTCGTGAAGCATAATTTTGTAGGCGGATATCGTCGGGCATTCCTTCGTAGAATTTCCCGCCTCACAAATCGCACACACCTTCTCCTTCCTTATTCAGGAGGATTCGGGTCTTTCTCTTGTCCGGGATTCTAAAAAATTTACCATATGATTATAGTCCCTCTTGACTTCCTTGCTCAAGTTATAAATACCAGACGCAAAAGGGGGCATAAGTGTCATTCAAAGACGGGTTTTGTCATTGGGGTCAGATGTGTCCCACCATTGAGTAGTCTCGGCGACATACTTAAGGTGAGCCTCCGCATTACTTGCATCCTAATCCTAAAATCGTCTTTCGCACATTATTTCTATGAGTTGTTTGGAAGTGATAGTCATCCCATTATGGAAGAAGGAGATGGCATGGTGCCTGTCAAAACCATGATGTGGGCATGAACTAAGTATCTCGCGGCAACGTTCGTAGAATCGATGAAATGTCTCAGTTTCTGATTGTTGGAATGTTTGAATTTGAGATTTAATGGCATTTGTTCGATGCGATGGAAAGAATTTTAAGAGAAACTTTGATTGCATAGCTCCCCATGTAGTGATCGAGTTTGGTGATAAAGACCATAGCCAGGTCTTTGCTTTATCCCTACAAGAGAAAGGAAAAAGTTTTAGGCGGACGACGTCTTGAGTACATGATTGGTCGCTAAAGGCCTCACACCCCTCTTCCAACTCACGGATGTGTAGATATGGCTTCTCTGAATCCATGCCATGAATGGTGGGAAGAATTTGGATCATCCTATTGTGAAAGTGAAATTGTCCTGTATTATATGGGAGTAAAATGCACCCCGGAGTGACGGTTCGCTCCGGGTATAAGAGGTCTCACAAAGGACGATATGGCAACTCATCCTCACCCAGACCGAAACTACCTTGATCAGACATGCCACTCTCTCCAAATGACTCAGTATCCTCACTCGGTGTGCTCGGAATGTAATCTAAAGGGTAACTTGAAGTGTAGCTCTCACTTATTGATTATAATTCCTCACTCGGTGTACTAGTGGTGTGACTTAATGTGATTCTAGAGAATTCGTAGGTGTAGGAGGGGGAATCCAAAACTGAGGAACGTTATGAGTGTGTGGGCTATCAGGATTGTACTCAACTATCGAATTTTTGTAAATTCGGATGGGAGTAGATTGAGGAGTTTGTTGTGGATTTTGCATTAAAGGCTTGAGAGATGGTATATCTTTTTGGTCTTTTTATTTTTCTAATTTTTTTTGGAATTTTTTATTTTATGATTTTATTTTATTTTTTATTTTTGAGACTTATAATCAATTTTTAGATTAGATCGACCTAACCTAATGTCTACCAAATCTCCAGAAACGGAGCTAAAAACTTGACGCGATCACAAATGTGTCTAAAGTACGTGTTAATTACGGTTCAAGTGCAAACCGGTCACGGAAGTAATAAACCCGGTAAGACGGGATTTCGATCTCAGCGATTAGGACGTGGAGACGTGATGACGATAGACTATAATGAATGACCTAAAAAATTGACTCAGAAAAGAAATAAGTGTAGACACCTCATTCTGTCACCCCTAACTCTCCTTAGGTCCCTAGTACCTCCCCTCATCACCACAAACCCAGGTCATGTCCCGAGCACTGACCTGGAAGCCACCGGGCACTCCCCGGCTCAGTTTGACCAAAAGTCAAACTCTTCATCTCGACCGAGACTCAAGGAATCATCGAAGGGCACTGAATACCCTTTCCAACGGTCCATCCCGTGAACAATTCTGACTTACCATGCAGACGAACGATCCGTTTGCATCCGAAACCTGACCTAGAGGCCACCGGGCACTACCGGACTCTGTTTGACCTAAGTTAACTCTTCAGCTCGACCGAGGCTGAATGAATCTTTGAAGGGAACTGAAAACCCTTTCCAATGGTCCATCCCGTGCACGATTCCGACTTTCCATGCGGACGAACGATCCATTTGACTCCGAGAGGTCACCGAATGCCTCCCGGGCCCCGTTGACTAAAGTTAACTCCCCGAACCGGGTAAAGCCCTTTGGAATGTCGAAGTACATCTCCTAACCTTTCTAACGGTCTGCTCCATGCGCGATTCAGACTTACCATACGGACGAACGATCCATTTGCGTCCGAATGATTCCCCGTCCAGCGGACTGACAAACGCTTCCGAGCCACATTTGACCCAAAGTCAACTCCCGACCTCATGAGTGGTCCAAAGGACTTTCGAAGGTCTCTAAAATACCTTTCCAACGGTATGCCCTGTGCACGATTCTGACCAACGATTTGCCCTCGGCGACCAATTTTCTGAAAAAGCCTAAAGTGCACTGCCAAATGGCAGGTCCCAGACCATGCCTATCGTCACCTGCCGATAGGTAGTGCCATGGTAATGCCGATCGGCAGGCTCCTGGGCCTATAAAAGGACACCTTGGCCTCATTTTCAGGGGGGCTCAGATCAGAATCAAATCACTCTCAACGAATCCCAGAAACCTCTCTCGAAGGCAGCGTGATTTTAACTTCCAAATCCTCCTTTTACTCCCACTTTTCATCCTCCCTTTCATCAAACTTGGTGAACTAACCACTCTCCATCATCATGCAAGTGCAAGGGATGCTCTCCAACATTCAAGATCAAGCTCAAGATCTTCAAGAAGGTCCAACTTTCTCAAACTCTCTCCTAAATTCCCTTAAATTTGCAATAACTTGTTTTATTACTTAAGCACTTGTATTATCTTATTTCACATATCCTAACATACTTTTTATCTAGTATTATTTCACATCTCCTATTTTCATATAAATAAAACCCAAAAAACAAGAAAAAGAGGGTTTGCTCATAAATTCCAAATAGGGATTGTCACACTTTTTCCACACTTTTCTCACAACTAAAATACTTTTTCTACACACACACACACACACACACACACACTTACAAATAAGAGATTTCTCCATTTGGATTTATGGGATAAACCCCACCCCTCGTATTGTATGCGAACTACGTGAACTTTGATGCCTTTATAGGCTACGTAGGCGTCTCGGGGTAAAACCCGAGACTCGAGTCCTTTTCTCACCTTTTCTATCTTCTCTTTATCTCATTTTCTATTATATTTTATATATACTCGTTCTTAGTGGCGTATTATTCCACACGCGTTATCGTTCCCTTATAACGATCAACGTAGGGGTAATCGCATAAATCATATTTTCTATATTAATCTCACATTCCTACGGATGACTCGCTTTATCTTTTCCATGATACAAGTCGAGGATTCCTACCTCCATTCTATATATACACATGCACACATATCACGGGGGAAATATAAAGGAAAATAACAAATATTCATGAGAGACCGAAAGGGCGGAATGGGTGCCTAACACCTTCCCATTTCATAACTAAGCCTCCGAACCCTTCTCGAATCATTTTGGTTTCGCACGCACCAGTATGTCTTTGGATGCCATCCTTAGGGGTGGCTTCCCCTTTTTCTTTTGTCTGTTTTGAGTAAAATAGACTGGCGACCCTGAATCTCTCTACATTTTCACACCTCACAAATCGACGCCGGCCGAAGCGCTCTCCCGAGAGGGGACGCGTGGGACCTGAAGGATCCTTTTCCCTCCGCGGCGGGAATCGGGGATGGCCACAGTGGCGACTCTGCTGGGGAATTTATTATTTTGAGGGCTTGACTCTATTTACGTGAATGCTATATTTCCTTATGTTCCCCCGCATACCTGCATGTTCCCCTTTGTCATATGTACCCCATGTTTGTGCTTCTATTCACACACTTATAGAAAATTCTCCATGTACACTTCACACCACGTGCATCTAGGATCACATGTATATCCCCATGTTGCACGCATTATCCATCCATACTTGGTGTACCTTTTGGGGTACTTGTACTTTACTCCCTGTTTTGGCATAATCAAGAAAGGTATTCTCATCATAAGATACTAATAAGAGAATCATGCATGATTCACACGACATCACCAAAGAGCATTGTTATTGACCAAATTTGACCCAGTAATTGGAGGGTCACTTCGTGATGGGCCCTGGTCTGGCATGTCGCAGTTAGCCTAAAAGATATGACTCTCACCTTCCATTGGCCAAGTACCTTCGACGTATATCTAACGGTCCCGCATTGTACCGCTTGACCGAAGTCATGACGGGAGGTATATTGCATGGAATTTGTTCATGTACGCCGAGTATATCGAATTCTCTCTCACACGTACCGTCCCCACGAGGTATATGGTGAGGCAATTCACGTACACTCAGGTATATCAAATGGCTTGTCCACACGTACCGATTGCCCACAAGAGCAAACCGTATATCGTGGAAGTCACGCCGAAGGGGGGAACCCATGCCGACTCACCCAACCAACTGCATACCCGCATATAGGTGTCAAACCTAGGACACGCACTTTAGATTGCCGATTTCGACCCGAAACTCTGTCGAAATTCCGGGTCGGCCTGCCGCCCAATTTTCGCGCATTTTTTAAAACGGGACCCTATCCGTGAGCCTGGTTACAAGTCCAATTGTAGCTTTGCATATATTAAGACCCCCCTTTTCTAGGCTCGAGTCTCGTCCGTCATTGCATTTAGGAGAATTAAATACAAGTGAGAACATAATAATCATAATAATCATGCTGAGTTCCGTCTCCAAAAACATTTCTCCCTTCTTTATTAAAAAAAATCCAAAAACATTTCCCCCTTCTTTATTAAAAAAAAAAATCCAAAAACATTTCTCCCTTCTTTATCAAAAAAATCCAAAAACATTTCTCCCTTCTTTATTAAAAATCCAAAAACATTTCTCCCTTCTTTATCAAAAATCCAAAAATAGTTTCTTCCCTTTTTCTCAAAAATAAATCTCCTCCTACGCCTTCTCAGGTTGATCGCACGCCCTTGGCCTGGCTCCTTATTGGCTTCGATCTTCAGTCATATCACCCCGGAGTTTCATCCGCTCCTATACTACTTCTTTTGAGTCCGGAATCCATCCATCTTCCATGGAGAATGCAGATCAAGCACCAGTCATACAATCGGATCTGCCGACAGTCCTAGCTCAGCTCGTGGCCAAGATTGACAACCTCCAAGTTGAGGTCCGATAAATGCAACGAAACCAAGTCCCTATTCATCTAGAGCCCGAGGCCCTGTTCCCTCGTGCTATGGGTCCACCCGAGCCTATCTGGGTCCCAAAATAATATCAACATGCTCCACGTGCCCCTCCTGCCAATGGGCCGCCGCCTGCCCATCTTCCAATGCCAAACATTGCCAGCCTATGGCTAACCTGCCTGTGGTCGTTGATCCAAATGAGGAGGAGTCGAACAAAGTCAAAGAATATCGTAAGATGCTCACCAAGAAGTTTGACCAAGTCAGGATCTCTGGGAATTACATGGAATACACCCACATGTCTCCTTATCCTAAAGCGAGATTGCCCGAGAAGTTTAAGATGACAAATATCGAGAAGTTAGGAGGGAGTGGTCCCCCAATTGTCCATCTTCACAGTTATCATCGTTCCATGACTCTACTAGGGGCTTCTGAAGAGGTGATAACCCAATTATTTCAGCAAACTTTGAAGGATAGTGCCCTCCGATGGTTTTTATCTCTTGAGGAATCCAGAATCCGTAACTGGGAGGATGTAGCCTGAGAATTCATGTCGCAGTACAGATACAACGAAGAGCTCGAGGTCACCCGCCGTGATTTAGAGCTACTCAAACAAAACTCTGGAGAATCAGTCAGTAACTTCCTAGCCCGATGGAGGGAAAAAGCAGCTACCATGACCAATCGGCCATCTGAGGAAGAACAAGTCAACATAGTGAAAAAGAATTTCTTGCCCCATGTCCGAGCAACCATGGGAGGACAATACTACCCCCACTTTCGAGCTATCAGAGAAGCAGGAGTAGAAATAGAGGAAGGTATTTCCAAAACAGAAGTTGAACCAAAGAAGGTGTCCGGACAGTTCACCCCTAGAAAGTATGACAAGCTTGCCAATGCTACGGTCTCAACCATCAACAACATCTCTCAACCAACCACATCATGGGCACCAGAAAGTCGCCTTGCCCTCGTCCGAAGGGAATACACTGAGCTTCATGCTCCCCTCTCTAAAGTCTACCAAGCCCTGTTAAGCCAAAACCTTATCAAACCCTTGGATCCACGTCCATTGCCAAATCCACTTCCCAGAAATTTGAAGACCGATGCTCATAGCGCCTTTCACCAAACAGTTGGCCATACCACCGATCAATGCTTCCACCTTCGAAACATAATCCAAGATCTCATCGATCGGGGTACCATCGACCCACCATCCAATCCTAAGCCAAACACTACTCATGATCCACTCCCAAATCACACCAATGCCATCTTCTTGGAAAAAACCCAGATTTCGATCCCTCGACTCAAATCATACCAATACAAATTCCTAAACCTCTTCAAATTTACCCATATTTCCTCCTACACCCTACTAGCCTAGCTGATCAGGCACTGTCACTCCTTACTAGAGCATGCATCATTGTCTGTACCTGTCCCAGAAATGGAAGAATGGAATTGTCAGAAGTCTTAAATCAACTCATAGAGTTCGGGCTGAAATTGCCTTCATAGATGAATATCGATTGCTAGAGGTTCAGTGCGCTGTTTTTAGAAGCGCGGAAATGGGCTCGAGAATCAGATAGTTGGGTGGTACTAATTGACGAGGTCAGCTTAGATGATGTTGTCTAGATTATGGCAGAATTATTCAGGAAAGCCAACAGCATTTGCAGTATCACCTATTTACTTGACACTTTGAAGCTACAAGGGCGCTTGGTCCCTTCACACTTACACATCCCCACAGAATGGGAAGACCTATATGAAGAAGCCGTTAAAGTTGTGGAATGCATTGAGTTTACGGGAGAAAATAGAATTGTTGCCACCGGATGGGGGGAAGAATTTAAAGATTCAAATGAAGAACAAGCTTCAGGAAGAACTGGCCCAGTAGCCAACATATGTGGGATGATCTCATTTGAAGAACTCCTCGGAAAAATAGACAGGGTGGTAGAACAACATGACATTGACGAGGAAATACGATTTAAGTTCTTCCCTTCTTCAGTAAATCACATGACCAGATCTGGGAGACATTACCAAGTTCCAAACTTACTACCAACAAATGACAAGGGGAAGGGCGTTGAAAGCCTTCCTATGCCAGAGATGACCATAGAGGATAGCAAGATCCTTGATCAACTGAAGAAAACTCAAGCTAACATCACTCTATGGGGGCTTTTCATGTCTTCCCAGCTACACAGAAATGCTTTAATCAAGTTGCTCACAGGACCAACAGTTCTTCCTTCTACCACACCAGAAGAAGCGGTAAATTTGGTCAGATCCTTGACCGCCACCCGAATGTTGTCCTTTTTTAAAGAAGAAATCCCCAAAATTGGGCTAAACCACAATCACGCACTCAATATCTCCATCATGGGGAAGGTTGTATCGCTCTCTCTCGTTGATAACGGATCCGCCTTGAATGTTTGCCCACTGAGAACCTTTAGATGCTTGGGGCTCAAAGAAAGCGACCTCGCTCTAACCTCCGCCGCTGTACGTGCCTACGATAATACCCATCGGTAGGTGATGGGATCCATAAAACTTGTAATAGGGGATGGTCCTATAAACCCCGTCGTCGAATTCCAAGTCATAGATATCCCGACATGCTTCAACCTGTTGCTCGAACGACCCTGGCCCCACAGTATAAAGGGTGTGTCTTCCTCACTCCATCAGAAATTGAAGTTCTTCGCCGATGGGTGAGTCATCACCTGGGTGACGACGACAATGCCGAGGGTGCAAGCACCAGCAGTCCAATTTTTGAGATACAACATGGGTCAAATGATATGCTCCTATCAGGATTCCGAGTTGAGCCACTCCTACTCCCGACAGGGGACGGTTTCAAAGAAAAGGTTTGTCCAGAATACGACCCTGATGGCAATGTCAATGTGATTCAGATGTTCAGAAACATGCACTTTATGCCCGGACTGGGGCTAGGGCAAAGACATCAAGGGATACTCGAGCCCGTTGAACTGAAGAAAGCTTTCCCTCCTTGCGGCTTGGGGTATCAACTATCGAAACAAGAGCTCAAAATGATCCGCCAATCTCGACCAAAGAGGAGACTAGACTGTTTCCAGACTATCCCATGAGACTCCTTGAATGGACGATTTATCAAAGAAGGCGAGGATTTCCCCTTTTGCGGCTTTCCAGAACCATAGTACGACCACACAGATAAGAAGATGAAGCCTGAAATGGAAATATTTTTCCAAGATAGATACCCATGGGCCGAAAGTTTCCCACACTGCGTACAACCGCTCATCAAAGATACCGAAAAAACTGAGGAAAGTGACTCCGAAGATTCCTTCAACTTGCAGACACTGGGGCTGGCACTCTGCATGGTTCACTCAATCACCACATCACTGGACCCCTCTCATCTGATCAAGGCTGCTGATACACCTCTCCTCAACTGGCATGCTATGCCAGTTCTACCTCTTGAAATCTCCCCTAACCCCAATGTTTACCCTATTTCTTCTTCTGTTGTCTATCCTTGCTCAAATGTAATCGAGACCTCTTTTGATGAGGTTTTCAATGCTGTTTTTCCTATCAATGAAATAAACGAAGATTTTGAGTATCTTGATGTGCCTTACATTAATTGTTTAGATTCTAATCGAACTTTTGATAATGATGATTTTGCAAATGAACAATTCTTAACTGATTTAAATAAGGTTAATAACAAACAACATAACCGTGTTTAAGTTAATGAAGAAGAGACTATTGTTATTAATCTCGGTTCTAGTAGCCAACTGCGCGAGATTAGGATATGGGCCAACCTTGACGAGCATGAGCGCACACAACTCGAAGAATTGCTAAAGGAGTTCGTGGATGTCTTCGTATGGTCCTACGATGATATGCCCGATATTGATCCTGAAATAACTCAGCATGAGATCCCCACTCTCCCAGATTACAAGCCGGTTAAACAAAAGTTGAGAAAGCTCCGCACCGAATGGTCGCTCAAGGTCAAAGAAGAAGTGGTCAAACAGTTGAACGTAGGTTTTATTCGGGTGATCGAATATCCCACATGGCTAGCCAACATTGTACCTGTACCAAAATCTGGAAGAAAGGTTCGAATGTGTGTGGATTACCGAGATTTAAACAAAGCATCCCCAAAGGATGATTATCCGTTACCCAACATCGACATGATCATGGACAGCACAGCCAGTCATGCTCTCAAGTCATTCGTCGACGGGTTTGCCGGATACAACCAAATCAAGATGCACCCCGACCACAAAGAAAAAATCGCATTCATCACCCCATGGGGAACCTTTTGCTACACCGTTATTCCATTTGGTCTCAAGAATGCTGGGCTACCTACCAGAGGGCCGCTACAACCATCCTGCACGATCTGATTCACAAAGAGGTTGAGGTTTACGTGGATGATATGATTATCAAGTCCAAAACTAGAGAAGGTCATGCTCCTTCTCTCCAAAAGTTCTTCGAATGACTGCGGCAATATCAGATGCGACTCAATCCACAAAAATGCGTCTTTGGCGTTACAAAGGGAAAACTCTTAGGATTCATGGTCAGTGAGAAGGGGATAGAAGCAGATCCTGCCAAGCTGAAGGCCATACTTGAGATGCCACCACCCCGGACAGAGAAAGAAGTTCGAGGTTTTCTAGGGAAATTACAATATATCAGCCGGTTCATCAGCCAGCTAACCTCCACCTGGGAACCTTTCTTCAAGCTCCTCCGAAAGGATTCAACCAAGGTTTGGAACGAGGCCTGCCAAGAAGCTTTTGACTGAATCAAGCAATATCTAACCCAACCTCCGGTACTCATGCCACCACAACCTGGTCTCCCTTTGCTCCTTTACCTAACCATAATCGACACTGCAACTGAGGCTTTACTAGTCCAATACCTCAAACAGTCCCGCAAAGAAGGAGCCATCTACTACGCCAGTCGCAAATTGGCCAGGTACGAGGTCAACTACACTGCTTTAGAAAAGGCATGTGTCGCACTTGTCTGGGTCACCCAAAAGTTGTGACACTACATGCTCGCCTTCCCCATCAAACTTGTATCCCGAATGGATCCTAGCAAATACCTGCTTGAGAAACCCGCCTTATCCAGCCGAATGGCCCAATGGTTGATGCTCCTAATCGAGTTCGATATCGTGTACGTCACACAAAAAGCCGTTAAAGGAAGAGCCATCTCTGACTACCTCGCTGACTACCCTGTAGAAGAAACAGATGTATGGATCTCCGAATTCCCAGATGAAAATGTCCTCTGCACCACTCAAGATAACCTCCGATGGCAAATGTTCTTTGATGGTGCTGTCAACAAAAAGGGATATGGCATTGGGATACTTCTGGTCGCCCCAGATGACTCCCACACTCCCATCGCCATTAAATTGGATTTCCCTTGCACAAATAACATGACAGAATACGAGGCATGCACAGTGGGCCTCAAGGTCGCTCTCAAGAAAGGTATTCAATACCTTGTTGTCTATGGGGATTCTGCCCTCATCATTGGTCAAGTGCTCAGAAAGTGGAAAGTCAAGGACGAAAATCTCCAACCCTTTCGTGCCCAATTAGAAGAGTTAGCCTCCCAATTTCAAGACATCACCTTCCATTTCCTACCCTGAGCAAAGAATAACCTAGCCGATGCCCTCGCTACCTTGGCCTCCATGGTCGACATGCCCGAGCGAATAATAATGACCCCCTTCCTAGTTCAAAAGTAAGACAAACCGACCCATTGCTACCATATTGAGCTTGTCTCCACCGAAGACCCCGAACTAACTGATTGCTGGTACTATGTTATCTGGTGCCTCCTCAAATATGGTACGTATCCCGAGAGTTCCAACAAGAAGGACCGAACAACCCTACAACCCTCCGAAGGCTGGCTACCCAGTACATCATCTGTCATAAAGCACTACTCAAATTTTTTTTCAATGGAACTCATTTGCACTGTATCGCAGGGGCTGACATTGAAAAGATAATGCAGAAAATTCACAGTGGGGAATGCGGGCCCCACATGAACGGTCACATGCTTGCCAAGAAGATCATCCGACAGGGCTACTACTGGACCACCATGGCCCAGGATTGCACCGCCTATGTTCGGAGATGCCCTAAATGCCAACAGTTCTCCAATCTCCTACATCTACCTCCACGGGAATTATACAACATGACGTCTCCCTGGCCGTTCTCCACCTGGGGTATCGACATCATAGGGAAAGTTACACCAAAGGCTTTGAACGGACATGAGTTCATCCTGGTCGCCATTGATTAGTTCACCAAATAGGTCGAAGCTGAGTCATACGCAGTGTTGAATGCCAATAAAGTGACCAAATTCATCAAGAAGAATATCATCTGCCGATATGAGGTCCCTCATGAGCTAGTGTCAGATAACGGGTTACACTTCGAGGCAGAAGTCACAGAAGTAGTCAACGAGTATGGGATTCAGAGACACAAATCTTCTCCCTACCGACCTCAGACCAATGGTGCAGTTGAAGCCGCCAACAAAAACCTCAAAGCCATCATCAGCAAGATGACCGAAAGTTATAGGGATTGGGCCGATCGAATCTCGTACGCCCTCTGGGGCTATCGAACCTCAATCCGAACCTCTATGGGGGCTACCCCTTACTCCCTGGTCTATGGCATGGAAGCTGTCCTACCTGTGGAGCTGGAAATACCCTCGCTACGAGTCATGCTCGAAATCAAGATTAGTGAGGAAGACTGGTGCAAAAGCCGTCTTGACTAGCTGAACCTCCTGGATGAAAGGAGATTGCAGGCTCTATACCACATAAAAGGGTACCATTGCCGAATAGCGTGTTCATTCAACAAGAGAGTCAAGGACTGCGGTGTACGGGAGGGGGATTTATCCCTCAAAGAGATAATCAAACCCATCTGGTACCCAAGAGGAAAATTCAAGCCCAATTGGAGCGGTCCTTACATTGTGAAGAAAATCTTATCTGGCGGTGCCGCCATGCTCACTGACCTGGATGGGGAAGAGATGGCTCGCCCAGTCAATCTGGATCGTCTCAAGAAATTCTATCCCTAGTCCGAAATCTCGGTGCGCTACGATTATTCTCATCCCCCTTCTATTCTAAAAAAAAAAAATCTTCATTTCCCTCTACCCAGAACTACGTGGGCCTGATCCTCTACAAAAAACCACTTTTAAACAAAAAAAATTCAAAAAACCCAGAGGTACGTAGGCAGCTCATACATCTTACATGAGCATGACCCCTTCTTTTTCACAAAAATATATTCTTTTCTTATCTCCGAGAATGATAGTTCATTCTAAACATCTACTTGAACAAAAGGATTATGTATTCCTTAGCGATCGGTATAGATAATTCAAAATACAAAATTCATCGAAAGGCACAGCTGGATGATCAAAAACTTGTTTATTTCATTAATAAGAAATTACAGTACGGATTACATAAGAAAAAGGAACGGATAACTCCCTTCCCCCTATTACCATAAAAAGCCAGATAAAATCCCCACGTCTGTTACACAAAATAAACTCTCTAAGAGTCCTACCCACAGCTACCCGAAGAGCCTGCACCCTCATCATCTACATCCTGAGTACCCCAAGTTTCCCCTGCCTGAATAGAGTGTCGCAAACATTCAATTTGATCGATGAGACTTAACCATCTTCGAAAAGACCACAACACCCCCTTCCATTGAGTCAGATAAAATAAACCACCTTTGACCAGTCTCCACTGCCAACATCTTGCTGACCACTTTCCTCCATAACCACCTCATATAATCTTTGGGGACACGCCAAACCTTCCCGACAGACTGAGAGGGACGGGTCGACGAACGTCAATTTTCCCACAGAGATCCAAGCAACAGACGCAAGCGCTCAGTCAAATCTTCTACCGGAAAGAAATTTGAGGTCCGAGGGGGCACGACCTGCGCCCAGCCAAATTGGCACAGAAGCTGCCAAGGGAAATAAAAAGAGGTCTGTCTGAGACCAACCAGCTGCACATATGAATACTCTCCTAGCTCCAGAAAAGGCTGCAAGTGTCCCCACCAAGGCACTGACCAATACAGTCCACGAGCCCCATACTCCACAAACCAATTCTCCCAATTCTCAATATACAGGCCAATGCGGATGACGTAGCGTGAAAAGAAGTTGGGTACAATCGACAAAGGATATTCTGGAGGAGTCGACAAGCGGAATCTTTCAGACAACCACATGAACAGCATCACAGGGCTACCCCTTAAAAAGTCAGAATGACCTTCTCTTCAGGCATCCAGGCCATTCAGAGTCTCCGCCAATATCACCGCCGCAGGATTGCGACGGTATGACATCCAAGAAGTAATGGCTGCAAGTTGAGGGTCCACTTGCACCTCCCCAGTCACCAACAGCAGTTTTGAAACAAGGCCCAGAACAACGGCTCCAGCATAGCCGACATCACCTACTTCCCGTAAATGCACGGACTGCAGCACCACCGGGTGGGGAGATCATTCCTCCAGCGACCAACGATCTAGCCGCCGAAGGCGAGATATGAAGAAGCCCGGCCAACAAATCCCTAGGAGAGTGGGAAAATTCAGGTAAAGCCGCTGCAACACTGGGATTTACACCCAGCATGGCAGAAAATTCCTCGTAGGTAGGATAAACTTCTTCCAACTCAAAGCAGAATACATGGTCTTCGGGGTACCAGAATTGCACTACCGCCATCAGCATGTTTCACTCAATAGGTCGATTACGCCATAAGGAGACTCGACGCATGGTGAAAGCATCATAGTCGACATTATAAGAGCACATAGCTTCCAAGGCTTCGAGGTAATTGGCAAACTCAATGCTACCAGGGAGGGCCATCTTGCAAGACTAAAAGATAATGGGTAGGCATATGAGGATGCAAAGGTGTGATGAAAATACTCCACCTTTACCCCTTTTTACACTTAAAAACTCTCACAAAAGACATAATACCTGCAGAAATCGGAGGGAATCCTACCCCACAAGGTACTAAAGGCTGAAGATGGTACCAATCAATGCTTTCAATTGATAGGACTGGACTGAACTGCCGATAGGCAGGTCAGGGTGCTTGCCGATCGGCAACCCCCCATTTTTGAAAATTGCCTCCTTTCCTCTTTTGTCAAATCAGAAAACTCAATGAAAATAAATCGATATTCTCAAAAGAATTTCAGGAATCCTGTTTTCTCCTTATAGAATTCTCCTTTTTAAATAAAAAAGCTTTCCTTTGAAAATTCCAAAAATTCTCCTGTTTTACGGTCTCAGTAGCGAATTGAAAAGCGCATGTGCTTGCATCCATTCATTATTAATAAAAGGAAATAAAAAATGTCATTGCATTGCATATATCTGTTTTCTGTGTTACATCATTTTGCAGAAAATAAAAAGAAAAGCCAAAAACAACGGGACTCAGCTCGAAACCACATTCTCTCTCTCTCTCAAGAGCTTCCACCCCTGCGATGAGCTCTCTTCCCCCTACGACAAGACGACGCGCCCCCACTACCCGAGCCAGAGTCTTCCCCGGACGAGGCTGACGGCACCAAGCAAGAAGGAACAGGGATAGCATCCCGAATGTGGGCAGTCGCCAATGATATCCAATCTCTAATGTCCCTAAGCCAAGTGGTCGACACCCGAATTTGCTACAAGGAAAAGGAAGAATCACTATCAAGCAAAAGAAATCAAAATGAGGAAAAGGACAGAAAGGTTTACCGCAGGACGAAGGACCTCCTCTGTCAAACCCAGCTCCTCCGAATCCATCGCAAGAGGACGGTGCAACATCGGCACTATCCCTCCATCAGCCCGCCGAATGTTGTACGAAGGAGTGTGCAGCCAAACAAAAGGGACCTCCGAGGTCGCCACCGTCGCAGGTGCCGACGGACCACCACCACTGTGGGAGGACCCCACCGCCAGACTCGAACCCGCAGGAGGGAAAGGCACGGCATCATGCATGCTGGGCGCCATAAACCAGCTCGTCATAAAATCCATGTAGTCATACGGCGCAGCCGTATCGGTGTACAACGCATAGGACTCGCTGATCATCGCTGCGATCCTCTCATCCTCCAACAGCTGTCGCTCCCGCCTCATAGACGTAGGAGGCTGCGCGGGTGGCACCACCACCTCCTCCTCAGCAATCTGGCGAACCACCCTCTCCTCAAGATACCAGCAATCTGGCCAAAAAATGCCTCATCTGTGCATTCACCCCAGTCATCCTCGTATCATGAATGGCTGTCCCCCAAGGATAAAAGGTCACCTGAAAATCCCCAAGCAGTCATGAGTTAATACAAGATCAGAAGGTGAAAAAACCGAGACTAAAAAATGGAAAGGACCTTACCCGACCACTGGTCAGGTCATTCAAGACCTGACGCACCGCCTTCAGGGAGAGAGATCCCTTCGACTGCTGGTTGGCCTTACGCCATCGATATAATCGGCAGAGGTCCCCAACAGTGTCGTCCTTCAGAGCAATCAGCGGGGTGTTGCACCCGATCACCTCATAGAACCACGTCTGAATTCACAAGCAAAAAGAGACGCATAAGGAAAATGCAAATGCATGAAAGTAAAATGCGAAGGCATGAAATGAAAATGCGCAAAGTAAAGAATACCTCAAGGAGATACGTGGCTCCAGTAAAAGTCTATCGGCAGCACTGGCTGAATGCATCCAAAGAAGAGTAAAGGGTCGCCAAGGTCAAACTCCCCCAATCATAGAAAGGGATGTTCGAAAACATCCTCAAGTACGACAGAAACCACAAATGGACGACGTCGCCGCTCGACGCCACCATGAAACCTCCCAACACCAACAAGATGAACAACCGGGCCATCTGCCTCACTTGCAGCCCATCCTCCACATCAATTACCCTACTCAGCAGAACATCCTTCAGCAAGGACAGCCGGATAGAATCTCTAAAAACTATCCTCCTCACATCACCAAGTGCCATATGCACCGCCTCCGGCCTCACCCGTAGGGAGCGATCCGCCTCTATCTGCTCCCCGTCATAATTCAGCCCCAGTAGTTGCTGCACATCTATGGGAGTCACCGTCATCTCCCCGAAGCCAAAATGGAAAGTGTGGGTAGTTTCCCACCACCTCTACCCCAAAGCGCACAGGATCGCTGTCGAGCGAGGCGTCTCATCCAGTGCAGACGCTAACCTCCCAAAACCCGCTGATGATACCATCCAGCACACCACGGGTGGAAGATGCTCCCAAACATCCTTAAGCCCCGTCGTCCCACAAGCACGCATGTTCCTCAAGGAAATATCGGACTGGCAAAAGGAAAAATCTCATTAAAAGCCAAGAAAGAAAGAAAAATCACCCAAAAAGAAAAGGAATGCCAAAGTTCAGGTTACTTACATAACCGCAGGGAATCACTCTTGAAGAGCGATGATGCGATAGCTCCCGCAGCAAGGTCTGCTCGTCCGCAACTGGCTCAAATGTATCGAAAGCATTCTCATTCCCCAAAGTAAGGGGCACCCTGTCCCTCCAATCCACATTCGCCCAGTCGTCAACGGTCAACCACTCCAGGTGGACTGCGGTGCTCACAAAGGCGGCCATTTCTTGAAGATCAAAATGTTAGAACAATTCGCAGAGAGAAATCGCAGAAAGAAAGAAGGCAAGAAGCTGTGAAAAATGAAGGGGATTCGCCCCCTTTATATAGGATGTCAAGCGCCATGCCGATCGGCACTGACCCCCATCTTACCGATCGACACTAACTCCTCACCTTACTGAGGCAGTCCAAAAGTTCGTGCCACTGCCGAATGGCACCCCTCAGTCTATGCCGGCCGGCACCCCCCTTAAAATTTCGTACAAAAATTCCTGGAAAATGCCAGAAAATCCTGAAAATTCCTCAGAAAATTCCTAAAAATCCCAAGAGGGATTTAGAACGTTTTCATTAAGAAAATTTTGAACTCCTTCAGGCAAAACCTCTTTTTCCCCAACGGAACCCTCAAAATCCAAGCGAATGACCTCTCGAGAAATGCGCCCGGACCATCTAATCACCTCCTCAGCAGAGTTTACAACCTTAAACCAGTTATCTCCCCAACAATCAGCTCCTCCGCTCAAATCAAAGACACAAAGCCTTCCCAGCCATCGACTACCCGGTGCGAAACAATATCGCATGGTATTTTTCCCAGCGGAATTCAGAAGAATCATTCGCCCCAGGCGATCTCTCCCAAAGGACGATCCAAATCTTCCCCAGCTCATTCATCGTTCCCCAGCGGAACCTCAAATCCAATTCTTATCCCCAGCGGAATCTCAAATCCAATTTTTACCCCCAGTGGAACTCTTTTCTTTTCCCAAAGAAATGCAATCACTCTTAAGTCAAAATTGACCCCGGTCTTGGATCGTCACCTGAGTTAGGTCAGAATTGACCTCGGTCCTCGGTCGTCACCACTCTTGGGTCAGAATTGACCCCGATCTTGGATCGTCACCTGAGTTAGGTCCGAATTGACCTCGGTCCTCGGTCCTCGGTCGTCACCAGTCTTGGGTCAGAATTGACCCCGATCTTGGATCGTCACCTGAGTTAGGTCAGAATTGACCTCGGTCCTCGATCGTCATCACTCTTGGGTCAGAATTGACCCCGGTCTTGGATCGTCACCTGAGTTAGGTCAGAATTGACCTCGGTCCTTGGTCGTTACCACTCTTGGGTCAAAATTGACCCCGATCTTGGATCGTCACCTGAGTTAGGTCAGAATTGACCTCGGTCCTCGATCATCACCACTCTTGGGTCAGAATTGACCCCCGTCTTGGATCGTCACCTGAGTTAGGTCAGAATTGACCTTGGTCCTCGGTCATCACCACTCTTAGGTTAGAACTTACCTCGACCCTCTGAATTAGTCATCACCGCTTCCTTAGGTCCTCAGAACTGACCTCGACCCTCTGAATTGGTCATCCCCTGAACACTCCTTAGGTCCTCAGAGACCCTATGAATCGGTCATACTCCTTCAAAAGCATCATTGTAACACCCCGCCCCCCGGGGAGAGCGAACGGAGCGCTAATGCGATAAAATAAATCCAAATCCAAAAGTGACAAGGTATAGAGCATCTAAATAAACTCACAATAATATAAATCCACTAATCTCAAGCTCTTCAATTACAACAAGTCTCTCGAATTAAAATTACAACTATCTAACTCGAATAAATTACAAATCTACAAAGCTCTATACATCAAAATAATACAAATCTTTCCC
Organism: Sambucus nigra; assembly: GCA_949130495.1. Lineage (NCBI taxonomy): Eukaryota > Viridiplantae > Streptophyta > Magnoliopsida > Dipsacales > Adoxaceae > Sambucus > Sambucus nigra. Next base: position 765,422,113 of record OX422209.1, on the reverse strand, counting down.
AAACAATCCTCGCTAAAATCAATCTCCATAGCGCCCCAAAATCCGCGCTAACCTGCCACTAAAAGAAAATATGGGGAAGTACACAATACGACAGGAAAGATGCTCAACAATATGGATTAGCATTGAATAAAGCGTAACGACACGAGTACGAATATTCAAATCAAATGCAAACCTCAATAGCATTTCATCATTATAATTTCTCAACAACACTGTAACCGGGTCACCAGGCCTCACCACATCCGTATATGCTTTATCAAGCCATATCCCGGGAAACAGGAATTTTGGCGGGTGCCCAACATCCGTGCCATATTAAAATCTCATGACAACGTGCTCATCAATAGTATAATGATACCACATGAATCAAAATAATTTCAACAATTATTTTTCCAGATTTCAATGAATTTAACAATTCAAATATGAGTTCAATTAAACAAGAATTCAAAGAGAATGACACTCGTGAGATTTAAGAAGCATATTGTGTAAAACCCCATACCTCAAACCATGATGAGAAACCAATGATCACATCCTCAATATCAACACAAAAGATCTACAAAAGCTTCTCCAAGAACCTCCAACAAAAATAGCCCCAAGAACACCTCTAATCTAAGGTTGGAACTCACAAATCTTAAGGGCGAATGTGTATATAAAAAGAAGAGGAATATAAAATATATTTGCTGCTAAAATTTGTGCCAAAAGTAGGTTAAAAGGGTTGCCCATGACTTCCTTTTATAATGCAAAGAAATGAAGAGTTGGAATCCAAAAGACTCCTTTAAATAAGGCAAAGAAATGAAGAGTTGGAAGTCAAAACAACTCCAAGAGTTAAAAACATTTAAAAATCATTTTAAAATCCGTTTTAACTCCATTTTTGAAACCGTTTGAAATTATCGACTTTAAAAATAATAACCAACATATTTGAGCAATAAAAATAATTTTATCAAAAACTTTATTTTCCTCCATTTTCAAAAAATTAATTAAAATAGCCCAAAATTACGCGGGTTGTTACAATCATGTGGTGTCTATTCGATGGACATTATTTATTCCAAACTCACCCATCGAGGGGCTCTGTAGACACCTCATTCTGTCACCCCCTAACTCTCCTTAGGTCCCTAGTACCTCCCCTCATCACCGCAAACCCAGGTCATGTCCCGAGCACTGACCTGAAACCCACCGGGCACTCCTCGGCTCGGTTTGACCAAAAGTAAAACTTTTCGTCTCGATCTAGACTCAATGAATCTTATAAGGTCACTGAATACCCTTTCCAACGGTCCGTCCCGTGCATGATTCTTACTTACCATGCGGACGAACGATCCGTTTGCGTCCGAAACTCGACCTAGAGGCCACCGGGCACTATCGGGCTCTGTTTGACCTAAGTTAACTCTTCATCTCGACCGAGGCTGAATGAATCTTCAAAGGTAACTGAAAACCCTTTCCAATGGTCCATCCCGTGCGCGATTCCGACTTTCCATGCGGACGAACGATCCATTTGACTCCGAGAGGTCACCGAATGCTTCCCGGGCTCGGTTGACCAAAGTCAACTCCCCGAATCGGGTCAAACTCTTTGGAATGTCAAAGTACATCTCCTAAACATTCTAACGGTCTGCCCCATGTGCGATTCGAACTTACCATGCGGATGAACGATCCATTTGCGTCCGAACGATTCCCCGTCCAACGGACTGACAAATGCTTCCGAGCCACATTTTACCCAAAGTCAACTCCCGAACTCGGGAGAGGTCTAAAGGACTTTAGAAGGTCTCTGAAATACCTTTCCAATGGTATGCCTCGTGTGCGATTCTGATCAACGATTTGCCCTCGGCGACCAATTTTCCGAAAAAGCCTGAATCGCACTGCCAAATGGCAGGTCCCAGACCCTGCCTGTCGGCACCTGCCAATAGGTAGTTCCATGGTAATGCCGATCGGTAGGCTCCTGGGCCTATAAAAGGAGGCCTTGGCCTCATTTGCAGGGGGATCAGATCAGAAGCAAATCATTCTCAACGAATCCCAGAAACCTCTCTCGAAGGCAGTGTGATTTCAACTTCCAAATCCTCCTTTTACTCCCACTTTTCATCATCACTTTCATCAAAATTGGTAAACTAACCACTCTCCATCATCATTCAAGTTCAAGGGCTGCTCTCCAACATTTAAGATCAAGCTCAAGATCTTCAAGAAGGTCCAACTTTCTCAAACTCTCTCCTAAATTCCCTTAAATTTGCAATAACTTGTTTTAATACTTAAGCACTTGTATTATCTTATTTCACATATCCTAACATAATTTTTATCTAGTATTATTGCACATCTCCTATTTTCATATAAATAAAACCCAAAAAACAAGAAAAAGAGGGTTTGCTCATAAATTCCAAATAGGGATTCTCACACTTTTTCCACACTTTTCTCACAACTAAAACACTTTTTCTACACACACACACACACTTACAAATAAGAGATTTCTCCACTTGGATTTATGGGATAAACCCCACCCCTCATTTTGTATGCGAACTACGTGGACTTTGATGCCTTTATAGGCTACGTAGGCGTCTCGGGGTAAAACCCGAGACTCGAGTCCTTTTCTCACTTTTTCTCTTATTTTCTATCTTCTCTTTATCTCATTTTCTATTATATTTTATATATACTCGTTCTTAGTGGCGTATTATTCCACATGAGTTATCGTTCCTTTATAACGATCAACGTTGGGGTAATCGCGTAAATCCTATTTTCTATATTAATCTCACATTCCTACGGATGACTCGCTTTATCTTTTCCATGATACAAGTCGAGGATTCCTACCTCCATCTATATATACACATGCACACATATCACGGGGGGAAAATAAAGGAAAATAACAAATATTCATGAGAGACCGAAAGGGCGGAATGGGTGCCTAACACCTTCCCATTTCATAACTAAGCCTCTGAACCTTTCTTGAATCATTTTGGTTTCGCACGCACCAGTATGTCTTTGGATGCCATCCTTCGGGGTGTCTTCCCCTTTTTCTTTTGTCTGTTTTGAGTAAAATAGACTGGCGACTCTGAATCTCTCTACATTTTCACACCTCACAAATTGACGCCGGTCGAAGCGCTCTCCCGAGAGGGGACGCGCTGGACCCGAAGGATCCTTTTCCCTCCGCGGCGGGGATCGGGAATGGCCACAATAAGAAAAGATGATTTGTTGGTGAAATGTTATATTTTACTTTTATGAAAGCAATTAAAAATCCTATCTAAATTTTCTACCCATGAAAAACTTATCAGAAGGTGATTTGATTGATATGAGAGAAAAATATGGTTGGAATACAATCCCCCATCCCCAGTACGTTTTCCAGATACAAACCCTAGCTGTGAATTAGATAATTGATTAAATCCAGACTTTATAAATCTCAAGCATTTCATATATGAGGGTACAGGCCCACATCATACATATGAAAAGTAAGAATAAAGCAGTGTCGCAAAAGCTAATATGCGTGTCGCACTCTTAAACACCCCGGTTACCTAGCGTCAACTGAGGTAAAAAGTCCTACGACAGTTTTGTTAATCAATAAACACGATTCAATCATTTATTTAACTTAGGGAATTAAATTTATATCCGTGCAAACCACATCGGGTTGGGTTTAAGCATTCCAACCCTTAAAAACCTAGTCGGACATGGTGTAACATTGATTAAGAAAGAAATCTACGTAGCAAGGAATCATTCTTACGTTAAAAGTGTGATCAAACATGAGAAATAATAATAAAAGTGTTGGAAATAACGGTTACCAAGATTGAAGAACAATAACATGTAAGAAGAAATCAAATCTTGAAGAAAATCGAAAAAACTCTTGAATTAAAGGTGCAAAACATGAGAAATATCTTTTATTATCTTTTGTGTGTTTTAACTCTCCACGCGATATTCAAATATTCAATTCGGACTCGGTTAGGACCTTTTCAGGGTTTTAAGGTGTATTGGTTAAAAATGGGAATGGTATGAGTGCCCTTTTTGTATTTATGATTTTTAGTCCAAAAGCCTCCATTAAATCCACTCCAAGCTCCCAAATAAAATAGAAAGTCGAACCCCCATTATATATAATTGTTCAATATCAATCCAAACCTATATATAATAATTATATAGGATTTTAGCATGATTAAAGGGGTAAATGTAACAACCCGTACCTTTGGAGATAATTAAATTCCATAATTGGGTATAAATTGGAATTTGGGGAATTTCCCGGAATAGTAAATTTTTGGGATTTTCAAGGATTAGATGATTGTCGATGGGTGATATATTTACTTTTGGGATTGAGTAAATATGTCGGAGTATTTTTAATTATACGTCGCGGTTGAGTAAAGCGACACGAGGTAAGATTTTAATTGGAAAACCCGCATTAAGTCGTGTGGGGTTAAATTAGCGAGTTGCGATCAAGTACCTGGGATGGAAATTTAGACTGTGCAGTGAGTCTCAGAACGGCCGGGATAGTCAGAAAAGAGTGTTCGATGGTCAAAATTGAGCTTCGGGTCATTTTTGAGTAAAAGTAACTCGTAATTGGGTAAACGAGTCATTTTTGGGTTTTAAGGGTTAAAACCCTTTTTCTCCCTATATAAAGAGGGAAAAGAAGAGACAAGAGAAGGAAAAGAGAGAAGAGAGAAATGAGGAGAGATAAGAGAAGAAAAAGGGAGATTTCGGCCAACCTTCGCGGGATTCGACTCGGGATCGTCGGATTTTATCCACGAGGCAAGTGTTTACTTGCTTTATTAACTTTTGAGCATAAATATCTCATATCATTATTGGTATTAACTAACCCTAAAGATTTTGGGTTGGGTTTTCATGGATAAAAGGGGCTTTTGGGAGTTAAAACGAATAAACCTCAATATTTTCCTAATTCGAGAAACTTAGGATTTAATCGAAATTAATTGTTGGTTTTGGGTTCTAGGATGTTTAGAATCCATTTTATAAGTGTATTTGTTGTTGGTTGAGGTTGTAGGATGTCGGGATAGGAGATAAAAGCTTCAGAGAAGCTTTAATGGCCGAAACAGCTTCTCGAAGAAGAAACTGCCCGTCATGATCGATTGATCGAGCATGGGGGATCGATCGATCGAACCATCGATCGATCGACGGCCAAGAGTCGATTGAAGTTTGGTAATTTTTCCTAGGGTTAATTGGATGGGTTGGATTCCAATTCTCATGGATTCGAGATTATTTATATGATGGCATAAGGGATCTTTTAGGAGTAAATAGTCCTTCAATTAAAGGAATTTAGGAGGGTTAAGTGAGGGTTTTAAATGTGTAACCCTTAAATTATATTTTCGAGGAAAATAGGGAAATTGTAAAAAAAGAATGTTTAGGGTTCCTAAATTAGTGTGGGGACCTCTAAGTGAGTATATGGACACGATGTAGTCCTTAGGTTCATGGAAATAGAATCCATGACCTATTTAATTTAAAGTTGTTCGGGATAGGATAATCCCTGGGGTATTTCAGTGTGCATTTAGGCCTATATAGTTATGCGTATAGGAAAACATAACTATATCGATTATGGTTGAGTAAATCCTATGAGATGATTGGGATGAAATTGGGAATATAGATATATATTCACTTAGAGTGAATTGGTATAATTGGAGATATCCACCAAATCCTTAGATAAGAATAAGGTCTTTATTATTTATCAAAGTAAGGAAATACTTTGGGTATAGAAAAATGAATATGATTCTTTGAGAGAATCTTTGGGATTATTGGTCATCGCTAGATGTGATTGGCAATTATGGCCATTTATATATATTCGAGGAATATATAGTATATATATACTATGTGATTAAAGTATATATACGATATGATATAAATACATATGTATCTATATGTGATGATATGTATGCATTTAGATGGCTGCTTTCCACGGGCTTACCCTTTGAGTATAGGGTTGGAACATCCAAATTATATATATTTCTCTAGTGCGATCCTGGGAGGTTGCGCAATGTGGGTGAATCCCCTGGCTCGAGGAGCAGGGAGAGTATAGTCCCCAGGTCTTTATCATCCCGCGTTCGAGTGAGATGTGTGTAACTCCACTTGTAGGGGGAAACTGACCGCCTCCACCGTTGTGTATTTGTTACCAGGACTGTTGAGGATTCCGGTTGTTACTGTTGTGTATAAGTAAACCCGAATTTTTGGATCGGCACTATGTGATCGCATCCTCGAGTTGTAGCTCGTTGGGATGGTTTGTATGCATGTGTGCATGGTATATTACTTATGTATGAGAACAATGTAATAGAAATATCTAATGAGAATAAAGAGATAAAAATGAGTATAGAATACACCTCAGTCAGGGAGTTAGATCCGGATGTGTTTATTAAATATGAAATTAGAATAAAACTCAGTCCGGGAGATATTATCCGGATGTATATTATTATATAAGTATGTATTTGTATATTCGTCTTGTACTACGGGCCTAATTGATCTCTTCCACTAACCCTGCCAAGTAGTAGTGTATTGGGGGGATTCCTTATTTGGATTTCGCTTCGCGAGACACCCTATGCACGAACTTAGCGCAATGTTGAGAATGGAGAGAAGTTTAGCCCATAGTACTAGGGTTGTTGGGGTTTATAGCAGTCGGGTGAATCAGATTAGTTAGGCGGGATAACTTAACTAGGATTTCTTCGACTAGTGCATTAGGTGTGAACTATTAGAAGAGAGGTGAGGTGTATTACATGGGAGTGCGATACCAATTTAAATATGAGAAAACCTTTTTCTAAAAATGAAGCATTTATGCACTTGCGAAATATTTTCACAACTCGGGCTCTGACCCGTTTCTATATTTTCCTTTCTTCCTATATATATATATATATAGGTGTCCAGACACAGGGACGCCTGGATGACACTTCTTTCGAGTCAGACGTCTGCTGCAGCAGCTGTGGATGCATGCAGGTTCTCGATAGACGCTTCTATTCTTGTAATCTAGATAGGAGGTATTGTATAAACATTCGGGTTAATAACCCAACTTCATTTATTTATTCTTTTCCCGCCTTTTAGTGCAGCATTCGATATGGTTGTATTATTTGAACCGAGTGTTCGAAAATTTTATTTCAGTTCAGTTTCATTTACATAAACTGTGTGGATGAATTAATTGTAGTTGGTTAAAAAGAGTAGTTAAGTAAAATTTTGACGCCAGCCTAATAGGTTATTAGTAATTAAAATGGATTTTCGACAGTGATGCTAAGAATGATCCATATGCGACTCCTATTTTAATTTGATATAGGAGTGATCGCCCGGTATTTTATAAGGCGGGTTATCACAGATGGTATCAGAGCATCAGGTTCTAGTGTCCTTAGGAATCTGTGCGGACGTACTACGCTTTCAGCGTTGCTCTCGATATGTTATAGAGCCTTATGATTAGGATTGTTGAATTTCTCTTGTGAGATTTCATTCTCCTGTTATAGTATAAGACTATGGAAATCTTTTGCGTGCTCGCCTGAGGTTCGGGTGCTGATCGAGGAAGGGCGACCGTGAAAGGCCGTGATTAGGTTTGCAGGAGGTGGGGCCTAGCTGGGGCAGCTAGTAGAAGTTGGGAGACTAGGACCACAGTAGAGGTCACTCCCCTTATGGAAATTACTAAGGAGTGTTGTAACGACTACTAAAGTATAATAGTTATGAGCATCCAATTACTGCTATAGTGGAAAGTGGTACTAAAGTTGAATTACCCTATGAAGCGAAGGGTTCGAAAAGGGTCTTTGATAAGGATCATAGATTGAAGTTAGGTTGTGCAAAGTGAGTGTAACACTACCTAGTGGAAGTGGAAGGCTCAAAAGCTTTGGCTTAAAGCAGGGTATAGAAATACCCAGATGTGAAAATTTGAGGAAAACTTTTCACTCGTAGGAGCAATGTTGAAGTGGTGAAAATGATGGTCATCACATATGGAGGAGTACAGTTTCTGAATTGTTCACATAAGGATCGACCAGAGGCCGACAGTGGATAAAGAGTGATATGGAGAAGTGAACCTTGTACCGAGGTGAGGTAGGTACAATGAAGAAAGAGTCCTTCAAACTAATGATAGGCTCATTAGAAAAGTGTTGATAACACTTATGGAGAATGTGTGTATCCATGGACCCCATTGGTGGACATCCACCCGGGGAATTCATTGAAATAGGGTTATTGAAGCCGGTAGTGGAGTTTCCTTTTAACGAAGAAGTTAAGAGGACTAGGAAGATGATTATAAGGAGTGAGGCTATAGAGTCAGAAAATACTGATAACTTTATCATGGTCAGGAAGGCCAGTGATGAAAATAGTGATATGGAGCACGGAGCCACACGATTAGTCCTTTACCGGTAGGAGTAAAGGATAAGACTAGGGTGCCCAGATGAGGCATTGATTAAGGTAATTTTGGTTCAGTTACGACAAGTGTACCAAGTCCAAGAACCATTTGGTGTAGATAAAGGCGAAGTTGTTGTTATGAGTTTAACTTCAGAATGAAGAGGTATAAGTGGCATGACTAGATAAAATTGCGGTGTTCGTTAGCCCTAGACTCGTGAGTGTAATTTGAGTTTTGTGGCGGTCTCGATAACATTATATAATGTAGGCCTATATGTTTTCCGCGGTAGCGGAGTTATATTTTCCTTCATTCGCTATAAAAGTGGATGTTGATATTTTGTATATATATCTGGCTTGTACTACTCGTATTATATGTGTTATACGAGTATGGTAATATTGTGAGTATATTATATTATGGTATTATCATAGCGATAGCAGGCTAATGATGGCAAGATTATCGTGTCCGCGATTCCAGGGTAGAGCAGGTTGTTGTTGCGATATCTCACCTGGATACAGGTTGAGTTCGCCTTTATTATTATGGGTAAATGGAACTTCGATGAGTAGATGTTTCATTATTATGATTTGAGTACGTGGCGACCTTATAGATATGGTTTAAGGCGCGCATGGATTATTGTTGAGCTGTGAGTTTAAGCTCATTCTTGTTTGCACAAGGACTTAGTATTAGTACGAGCGCTTGGTGGTGTGACTCTTAGTTAGAGATAGGAGTTCATACCACCTTTTGTTGGAAAAAGGGGATAGGGTTATCCCAGTTTCATATTTGAAGTTAACGGACCTCCACGACCGATAAAGTTAAGTAGTAGTGTAATTGGAGGGGTTTCGTGTTTGGATTTTGCTTTGCGAGATGCTCCACGCATGAACCTTAACGACGTCGGGAGTGGAGAGATGTTATAGGATGCAAGGATGTTGGTTTTGTGGAAAAGTCATATAGTGTGGATGAACCACTATAGACTATGAGCCATGTGATGATGGTATGCTTATGGAATATTGTGCTATGGAAAAGCACTAAAATGTTTCTCTCACCGCAAGTATAAAGGTGAGACAAGATGAAAAGAAATTGATTTGAGGCTAATGGCCACGCCTTAATGAAGAGGCAAATTTTGCAGGAAATATATTTTGGGTAAGATGATTGTAACATATCGATAGAGATGGGTGCCCGATTGATAAGATGTTAGTGGTAGAAGAGTGTTAGTAGGTTAGCGAGGTAGGATTTAGGACGTCCCGCTGGTGTGCCTAAGGCCATTACATCTCAATGACAGACGACGCGAGGGAGTAGTGTAACGGGAGGGTTCCTTGTTTGGATTTCGCTTTGCGAGACGTCCCACGCTTGAAAACAAGAAAATGTCAGAAGTCAAGAAAGGCTTTGGGCACTAGGGATATTTAGTGTAGTACTATTTCACGTAGGTAGGAACGCCTCGATCTTAGGATTTTCGGGCAAAGAAGCCAGTGGAGTTAGTGGCGCCGATATAGAAGGATTGGTTGGGTAACCTTGAAAAGAATGGAATTTGGTGGATTGGGAGGACCCTTGTGTGAGTATTACACCGAGGAAAGGTGTATGGGCACCTTAGTGAGTTGGTTCTATGTACCTCCTGAGATAGAAAGGACACAGTATATAGAGTTGAAGATTTTGCCGAGATGGCAGTATAGAATAATATAAACCTCGATAGAGGTGAGTGCTGATTGAGCATACGGTTAAGAGCTATTGGGTTAGTATCGTTCCCTTTGAGGTATTAGGATTTGGAGCGATCCCAGGATTGGTGGTGTAGGTTGTTTCTAAATTTTGAGGACGAAATTCCATTGTAAGGGGGGAAGTATGTAACAACCCGTACCTTTAGAGATAATTAAATTCCATAATTGGGTATAAATTAGAATTTGGGGAATTTCCCAGAATAGTAAATTTTTGGGATTTTCAAGGATTAGATGATTGTCGATGGTTGATGTATTTACTTTTGGGATTGAGTAAATATGTCGGAGTATTTTTAATTATACATCGCCGTTGAGTAAAGCAACATGAGGTAAGATTTTAATTGGAAAACCCGCATTAAGTCGTGTGGGGTTAAATTTGTGAGTTGCGGTCAAGTACCTCGAATGGAAATTTTGACTGCGTAGTGAGTCTCGGAATGGCCGAGATAGTCAGAAAAGAGTGTCCAATGGTCGAAATTGAGTTTCGGGTAATTTTTTAGTAAAAGTAACTCGTAATTGGGTAAACGAGTCGTTTTTGGGTTTTAAGGGTTAAAACCCTTTTTCTCCCTATATAAAGAGGGAAAGGGGGAGAAAAGATAAGGGAAAGAGAGAAGAGATAAAGGAGGAGAGATAAGAGAAGAAAAAAGGAGATTCCAACTAACCTCCGCAGGATTCAACTCGGGATCGTCGGATTTTATCCAGGAGGCAAGTGTTTACTTGCTTTATTTACTTTTGAGCATAAATATGTCATATAATTGTTGGTATAAACTAACCCTAAAGATTTTGGGTTGGGTTTTCGTGGATAAACGGCTTTTCGGGAGTTAAAATGAATAAACCCCAATATTTTCCTAATTCGAGAAACTTAGGATTTAATCGTAATTAATTGTTGGTTTTGGGTTCTAGGATGTTTAGAACCCATTTTATAAGTGTATTTGTTGTTGGTTGAGGTTGTAGGATGTCGGGATAGGAGATAAAAGCTTCGGAGAAGCTTTAATGGCCGAAACAACTTCTCGAAGAAGAAGCTGCCCGTCATGATCGATCGATCGAGCATGGGGGATCGATCGATCGAACCATCAATCGATCGATCGAGCATGGGGGATCGATCGATCGAACCATCAATCGATCAGCGGCCAAGGGTCGATCGGTCGACCCTTCTGAAAGTTTGGTAATTTTTCCTAGGGTTAATTGGATGGGTTGGATTCCAATTCTCATGGATTCGAGATTATTTATATGATGACATAAGGGATATTTTAGGAGTAAATAGTCCTCCAATTAAAGGAATTTAGGAGGGTCAAGTGAGGGTTTTAAATGTGTAACCCTTAAAGTATATTTTCGAGGAAAATAGGGAAATTGTATAAATAGAAGGTTTAGGGTTCCTAAAATAGTGTGGGGACCCCTAAGTGAGTATATTTACAAGATATAGTCCTTGGGTTCATGGAAATATAATCCATGACCTATTTAATTTAAAGTTGTTCGGGAAAGGATAATCCCTGGGGTATTTCAGTGTGCATTTATGCCTATATAGTTATGCGTATAGGAAAACATAACTATATCGATTATGGTTGAGTAAATCCTATAAGATGATTAGGATGAAATTGGGAATATAGATATATATTCACTTAGAGTGAATTGGTATAATTGGAGATATCCGCCAAATCCTTCGATAAGAATAAGGTATTTATTATTTATCAAAGTAAGGAAATACTTTGGGTATAGAAAAATGAATATGATTCTTTGAGAGAATCTTTGGGATTATTGGTCATCGCTAGATGTGATTGGCAATTATGGCCATTTATATATATTCGAGGAATATATAGTATATATATACACTATGTGATTAAAGTATATATACGATATGATATAAATACATATGTATCTATATGTGATGATATGCATGCATTTAGATGGATGCTTTCCACGGGCTTCCCCTTTGAGTATAGGGTTGGAACAACCAAATTATATATATTTCTGTAGTGCGATCCTGGGAGGTTGTGCGATGTGGGTGAATCCCCTGGCTCGAGGAGCAGGGAGAGTATAGTCCCCAGGTCTTTATCATACCGCGTTCGAGTGAGATATGTGTAACTCCACTTGTAGGGGGAAACTGACCGCCTCCACCGTTGTGTATTTGTTACCAGGACCGTTGAGGATTCCGGCTGGTACCGTGGTATATGAGTAAACCCGAATTTTTGGATCGGCACTATGAGACCGCATCCTCGAGTTGTAGCTCATTGGGATGGTTTGTATGCATGTGTGCATAGTATATTACTTGTGTATGAGAACAATGTAATATAAATACCTAACGAGAATAAAGAGATAAAAATGAGTATAGAATGCACCTCAGTCCGGAAGTTAGATCCGGATGTGTATATTAAATATGAAAATAGAATAAACCTCCGTTCGGGAGATATTATCCGGATGTATATTGCCAGATGTATATTATTATATAAGTATGTATTTGTATATTCGTTTTATACTACGGGCCTAACGGATCTCTACCATTAACCCTGCCAAGTAGTAGTGTAACGGGGGGTTACTTGTTTGGATTTCGCTTCGGGAGACACCCCACGCACGAACTTAGCGCAGTGTTGAGAATGGAGAGAAGTTTAGACCTTAGTACTTGGGTTATTGGGGTTGTTAGCAGTCGGGTGAATCAGATTAGTTAGGCGAGATAGCTTAACTAGGATGTCTTTGACTAGTGCGATAGGTGTGCACTATTAGAAGAGAGGTGAGGGGTATCTCATGGGAGTGCGATACCAATTTAAATATGAGAAAACCTTTTTCTAAAAATGAAGCATTTATGCACTTGCGAAATATTTTCACAACTCGGGCTCTGACCCGTTTCTATATTTTCCTTTCTTCCTATATATATATATATATAGGTGTCCAGACACAGGGACGCCTGGATGACACTTCTTTCGAGTCAGACGTCTGCTGCAGCAGCTGTGGATGCATGCAGGTTCTCGATAGACGCTTCTATTCTTGTAATCTAGATAGGAGGTATTGTATAAACATTCGGGTTAATAACCCAACTTCATTTATTTATTCTTTTCCCGCCTTTTAGTGCATCATTCGATATGGTTGTATTGTTTGAACCGAGTGTTCAAAAATTTTATTTCAGTTCAGTTTCATTTACATAAACTGTGTGGATGAATTAATTGTAGTTGGTTAAAAAGAGTAGTTAAGTAAAATTTTGATGCCAGCCTAATAGGTTATTAGTAATTAAAATGGATTTTCGACAGTGATGCTAAGAATGATCCATTTGCGATTCCTGTTTTAATTTGATATAGGGGTGATCGCCCGGTATTTTATTAGGCGGGTTGTCACAGTAAATTTTGCTTCAAATTAAGAAACACTAGTTTTATGAAATCTCTTCTGTTAGATTCAGATTTACATGGAATGATTCAATGAACATGAGAATTTTGATGGATTAACAATGTATACACAAACCCTAAAATTTTTATAACAATTCTAACTCGAATTCATGAAGAAATCAACCCAATGCAAATTATGTATTTAACATGATTTTTATCTTAATTAAGTTAATTATAATTTAACTAATTTTATCTCAAAATCAGATTATACTAAAGTTTATATAGAATCCAATGGACTACTACTACAACAACATAATCCCAATTAAATTCTTAAACAACGTAAACTTGGTGTATGGGTTGATTGAGGAATCAACCCCCTAAATCCCCCAATTCTTTTTCTCCTCTTGGTGCCTCCTTTCTCTAGCCTTTGGATTTATCTCCAAAGTGTAAAGTGTGAATAATGAGAACATTAATGACCACTCTAAACTCCTTAATACCGAAATTAGGCTTAGGCCCCATATGAGCCTCAGCCCAATGGGCCCAAACACACCTCCAAATGGTCCAAAACACTTCCTAAGCCATACACAAACCCAATAGGCCTAAAACCCTCTATTTTAGGTCAAATACGTGCATTCTATACATCCCAAAAGCCAAAACCAAAATATGCCAAAACTAATTAATTAATCAACCCAATTATTTAATAAATTAATCGGTACGAGTCCAAATATCAATTAATTAATCATTTATCAATTAAGCGGCCCGACATTATAAGAAATTACTTCACGATCATTGGAACCCGAAACCAAGGGGATGATTCAAATAAGGAAACCCTCAATACTAAATCTCTGAACATCACATAGTCGTCCATAATACTAAGTCACTTTTAAATATTTCATTAATGAATTACCATTTATTACGTTCGATTTCAAATATGAATCAATTGACACATAAAAATATAAATAGTGACATCACGTATTATAACAAGCACACATGATTAATTTTCACATTAAATACGGAGTATTACACATCCTCGATAAGTGGGAGGCTAAACTGGCAATCGAGTGGGTACATGAACAAGATTTCAAGTTCCCAAATAAATGGTGTACTTTTATTCTTAAAAAAATTAACATGTTTTTAATTTATCTAGACAAACAAATTTAACCAACTTATTTTATTAATAAGTTAATGGTAATAAAGAAAAATGAAACAACTTATAGATATTTGTCCCACCTTAAGGGATTTTTAAGATTGTACTGGTAATTGTGTTGAACGAACTCGAGAGGCATTGACCAATGGAACTTGGGTTTTAGAGGGAACTTTTTCTCGGACGTCTATGACTCTAATTTCAAAACCATGTTTGTTCTGTCAATGGATTGACAAATGATGGGGAGCCTATTATGACAAATGGTTGTCCTCCTCCTTTAGATTATAATAATAGTGAGGGTCCAACTCAACGTCTGGATCCTTCCAACGGTCAACAAATCTCACACACGTACATGATGCTTCCTCATATGTGTTGAATTTTTAGATAAGGCAATCGATGTACCCATTTGTTTGCTAAATAACCTCGAGACTAAATCGTTAATTTTGAGAGGACGAACCCCCATAAATACAATATAAAATTCCGAATCACCTTTTGCCCAATTTGGAAATATTAAATGATTTGGTGCCTAAAATCATATGTGGGTGGGCGAAAATTGGGATTGTTGGTCCCACAGTATTTGGTCTGCTGTGCATAGGTGTCCCACAATAGTTCCCTTGTCACACCAAGGTGATCCCCCCCCCCCCCCCAAGCGAAAATGATTAGTTTGTTTCTTGATCTTATGAGACAAAATCATAAATTGGGGGAACAAAAATGTTACTTGCATTGTACATGGTATAAAGAAATGATTATCGAAATTTCATGATTATAGAAAGCATGTGCTCTATTCTATCGGGTGGAATTCTAAGGTTGCTGTAAGGGCTCCACACTATGTACTTATAATATATATCTCAAGGATAAAATTGTCAATTGTCCATTTTTATACATTATACGCCCTCCTTATTGAATTAAAATTCCACTATTCATTTTTTGAGTTGTCCTAAATTAGGAGTCCACTTTTATTTTTTGGATAAAATCAGTGAACTAAAATGCACAATAAAATAAATATTGATCTTATCCATTGATTAAATGTATCCTTAATCCATAAAAAAAATAGACAGTGACTCTTAATTTGGGACAAAGGGAGTATAACATTCGAAGTGGTGGTAAAATTTATTTACGAGAAGGTTGTTGAGTTGGGAAGAGTAAATTAACAGAATTTGTTTTCTCATGATATTATTAAGAGTTAAGGAAATAAGAGGTAAGAAATTATAATAAATTATTATTAAGAGGGAAGAAAAAAGAAATGATAATGATTTTATTTTCTTTATTTGTAAGTTTACTACGAGAGAAAACAAATTACTTTATTTTGTCCTCGTTTACTAGTTGAGAAGAAGTGGAAGGAAAAAGGAAACAAAACTTATATTATACCCCCTAATTTGAACACAATAGACTTATTTAAAATTTTATCATGGGTAAAAAGCTCAATGCAATAAATTCAAACTTTAAAATCTCCTCTTTCTTTCTTGATGAGTGCATTATTTTGTATATTTTATACCCAAATGTATACTTTGTTAGTCTCATTTTATTTTATTTAATAAGTTTTTAGGATCTTTTTATTAAAAAAGGAGAAGAAATGGAAGAATAATTGAATTTTGATTCAACACGACAATTTTAAAGTAAAAAATGGGTGCTTCAATAATTTTATAATAGCCTTGTGCTAATTTGTAAAAAATGTTGCTTGATGAAATTTTTGCAGGCAATGACGAAATTTGGTGCAACTTGATAATCAACTCGAAAAGACGCGAAAAATCTAATTTTTACGGTCGTTCGAAAAAAGCTGTAAAGTCAGAAATTTTTATTCTCCGATTTCGACGAAATTTGGCATGCGTGCTCAGTAAGAAAAGATCACACTTTTCGAGTGCGGTAAAATTCGGTCCCTTATTCCTATTAAAATATTGAAGAGGTGGAGTGATAAGTTTCAACACGGTTCGGCCAATCAGGAAGAGTTTCACCAAAACCCTAATACCTCATTCCTAAACCTATAAAAAAACCCTTGGGATCATCATTTCGGGAGAAAAATTAGAGAGCCACTTTAAAACAATTGTTGGTAGTTTTATTTTGAGAGTTTTATTTATATTTGAGGGATAAGAATTGTATATTTGGGGAGGAATTTTGTCAAGAATATTTGTGAGACACATCATTTGTAAGTTGTTTTATTAATGAGAATGAGTATCCATTCTTGCAATTTTATGATGTCTTCCATTATTCCAGATTAATTTCTTTACTAGGATTAAGTGAAATTTATCTTGTTTGATTAATTTTGTGCGTGATTTAAATTCGTTGTTGTTCCCGATATGTGCTAAACGTTTTAAAATTTTGGTATTCATTTAAAACGACACGAGGTGTGTTTTAAACCTTCGTCATTGTTTGAAAATAAAAAATCATTTTTATTTTATGTATGAGTACTTTTTGATGGGTATATTTTTATTAAATTAATTAATAGCCCATGCTTAAAGACTATACTTTGAAATTTAAAATTGAACTTTTTAAGGGAATATGATTTTAGCTGTCGAAATTTAGAGACGTTAAATTTTATTTTGGACTTATAACGTGTTATTTTTTCGAATTAAATACGATGAGAGTTCGTTTAATTTGAGTTATAAACTGGGAATTACGAGTTTAAATTATTACATAATATAAGTTAAACGTAATAAATGGATCCAACCTCCTAGTTTTCACGCTCAATATCTTTCGTAGTCTCATTTTTTTTTAGTTGTGTTTGCTTAGGTTTGTATTACATCTCATATTCAAAACCCAGTTAATCTAGTTGGACAGTCACAATTATTTTGAACAAAAAAAAATTGACAAATCCTCGTGGGTTCGACCCGTACTTACACTCCTTATTCTATAATAGCCAATGCACTTGCGGTATTTGATAAAATTGACAACAAGTTTTTGGTGCCGTATTAATGGATACTCATTTTCATTAATAAAACAAATTTTTGACAAGAATTTTTTTATAAAGAAGTTGTGAGTTTCGAACTTTTTCTTTTACTTTTAGCATTTTGTTAATAAAAGTTACATAAAAAAATTAACAACTAATATTACGGGTTTTTTTAGTTAGTGAAAAAAAAAATCAGATTTAAGCTTTCTTTAGTAAATAGTACATTTAGCACTAGTATAACAAAAAAATACATAAAAATTGAAAAAAAAAATTCTTGGTTATTTCGAGATTCATTTTTTTCATTAAGTAGACCCTAAAAAAATTACAAAAAAATAAAAAAAAATCCAAAAATAAAAAACTAAAAAAAATTATTCCCAGTGGTAATTCTGTTTTTTTTTTTTCCAGATTATAAGTATATTTTTTTTGTGTGTTAAATACACCATTAGTGCGTGTGTCGTGTTATTTTCTATCTTTTCTTTTCTTTAATTTTTTTATGTGGCACTTTACGTTTAGCGTAGTTTTTTTTCAGAAGCACATTAAAAAAAAGAAGGAGAAAAAAAAGTGAAGAAAAATTCGAAAAAGTGTTAAATGGTGCGCGAACGTGAAGGGAAAAATTGTGCAATCTTGCAATGAGCACAAGGAACTCTCGGGAACGACTGAAACGTAGGCGGCGTTTCCCTCCGATCGACGTCAACTTAAACTTTGGCCCCGCGTAAACAAGTGACCGTAAAAATTTTACGTCGGAGATACATTTTTGTGTGCTCCTAAGTGGTTCAATTTCGCATTTAATTTAGCACGTTGCATAAATTGACTTAAGGGAAAAATTCGTGCGAAAGATAAAGTGGGGATTTCGTCACCCTTCCTTGGTCCGAAAATCACTAAATAACCAAGCCTTTGCATATCCCGAGCCATAACCATATCCCGAGCCATAACATTTAATTTAAAATCAAGTAGACGTTGGCCTTAGGATATCACATAGCTCATAGGAAACCTCTTAATGAGACTATGATTAAAAGCTACTCCAACGCGAACTTGTCAAATCGATTTGGTTTCTCCTTGTCTAGGATTGGTGGCTCTTAATGAGTCTTCGTACCGACCACCTACCCGGAGAAAAAAATGGGATTTGAGGCGATAACCATAGTTGGCCGACCTTTAGATTCTACCCTATCAAAGAGTAGGAGCTGTCTAATTAGGGAGATTAATTCGGAGACCCCTGTTATGGTCCATTAATCTCGAAAAAACTAGATTTTAAAATTGAAATTCCCCTCACCTAAATTAGATAATTCAATTTGCTTTGTGTTAGCTAGGAATTACGTGGTTTGAGTCAAATATATATATATATTTTTAATTTTCTTCACATAAAAAGAAGTAAAAAAAAAATTTGATAAAAAAAAATCGAGTGAGCTCAGTGTATGCGAAGTTGGTTTCGAGATCATACCGATCATTTGTCGAGTGTGGAGTCTAGCATTTTCGATACTTACATAGGTAGATTTTCAATATTCACCGAGATGGTAGACGAGACGAGTTAGAACCACTTGTGCTTAAAGATTACCTTTATCCGACTAGGTCTAGTTAACCTTAGTGCATACGTCTACCCGATCACGCTGCGAATAATTTCCTATTCCATCATGGAACAATCTAAATGTTTCTCGTGTTTCGAGGTACCGACAAAGAGGATCCCTACCTTCATATTCGGGAATTCGAGGAGATACGTGGGACTATTAAGTATCAACAACACAACGATGATATTGTCAAACTTAAATTGTTCCCGTTCTCATTGAAAGAAAAATCAAAGAGTTGGTTTAACTCGCTGACACCCGAATCCATCACCACTTGGAACCAAATGAGTGTCGCCTTCCTGCAAAAATTATTTCCCAACCAAAAGACGACGTCGATACGTCATGCCATCAACACATTTAGCTAAAAGTAGGGAGAAGCATTGTGGATGTATTTAGAACGATTCAAGGACTTGTTATTGCAATATCTGCACCATGGGATTGAGATGGAATGCCAAGTCCAAATTTTGTAATAGGGGTTCGATTGCAACACCCGAACTATGCTCGAGTCACTATATAATGGTGATTTTACCGAGAAAAGTGAGGTCGACGCGTGGTTATTCCAAGAAGCCATAGCCAAAAAGTCCCAGCGATGGGCACCCAACAGAGAATCTAGGTCCATCACATCCAATGAGGGTTTCGCTCCCCAAGTCGAATAGAGTTATGATTTAAATGCCAAAGTGGCTACATTGGCTTGACGTTTAGAGGCTTCAGAGATAAGCAAAGAGGGAAATCGAGCTTCACCTGCGGTCGTGCAACATGTAGGTTCCCCTATATGTGTATTTTGCGACGCATTTGACCACTTAATCAAGAATTATCCTGCCCTTCCAACCCACAAAGCACGTACCGAGCAAGCCTATGCTCTTTACCAAAATAGGCCAAAGTATGACCCATATTTCAATGTGTACAATTTGGTGTGGTGGGGGCCACCCCAATTTTTCATGGTCTAAGGGTTAATACCAATAAGTTGGAGGTCAATCTTCTGGTAACCCACCTCTGGGTTTCCAAAAGAATGCCCCCAAAACCATCATATCCTTCATTCCAAAAAATTCAAGCTCTAGAGGATACGAAGAATTTACTTGCTGAAAGTACCCTCCAATTCCAGCAGCCGACTTAGAGTGTCCTCCAAGCCACCCAACAGAGCTTGAATGAAAACACTCAATCCATAGACAAACTTGAGGTTCAAGTGAGCCGCATTGAGTGAGTGAAACAAGGGAACATTCCTGAGTTAACCGGAGCCCAATCCTAAAGGTAACATACTTAATAGTCAATATTTTGTGCAAGATAACGTCGGTTCATCACAAACCCAAGAGGATGTCAAATCAATCATCACGCTTAGTTCTGGTAAGGAAGTCGAAAAGAATGTATCACCACCCATCGAGAGTGAATTCGATAAACTTAAGGAGAATGAAGATCCACATGTGGATCCAACTTCCTCCCCACCCTTATCTTTCAAGTCATCTGTAGAGACCTATGTTCCAAAAGCTGCACTTCCCCAACGATTGGTGCCCCAAAATAAGAAAGCACAAGTTGACAAGATGTTGGAAGTGTTCAAGCAAGTACAAATCAATATCCCACTACTTGACGCTATGCAACAAGTCCCATCCTACACTAAATTTCCGAAGGACCTTTGTACCTTCAAGAGAAACACTAGCGTTCCCAAGAAAGCTTTTATCGTCGAGCAAGCTAGCTCGATCATTTTCTATAGAACTCTCGCCAAGTGCAAGGATCCCAAGATGCCGATGATCTCTAATAAGATAGGGGAGAATCACTTCGAGAAAGCTCTCTTAGACTTAGGAGCTAGCGTGAACCTTCTGCCGTAAACCGTGTACGATAAACTAGGTTTGGGGGAGTTAAAGCCCACTAAGATGACCCTGTCGTTAGATGATCGATCTATTAAGGTGCCTAAAGGTGTTGTAGAGGATGTCTTGATTAAAGTGGGTGAGTTTATTTTTCTAATAGACTTTATGGTCTTAGTCACGCAACACGTACTAAACTGACATGCCCAAATCCTGATCAACCTCGATCGTCCCTTTTTAGCTACCTTCGACGCTATCATTCGATGTCGTAGTGGGCAACTGATCCTATCATTTGGAAATATGACCATGGATTTGAATGTGTTTAATTTAGAGAGGCCATCATCTGATGATGGAGAGACCGAAGTTAAGTATGTTCAAGAAGTGAATGATGTCACTACCCCACAGGATAGTGACACAACCGATCTACGTGCTTATCCATATGATCTGCCTCTAGATACGAGTCTTAAAGATTTTGAAAAAGAATTAGGTCCGATTGATGATGATCTTACTATTGAAATCCAATCATTATGGGACTCATTTCGCGACTTAGAGGAGAGAGATTGGGACAATATGATAAATCAATTCCTTCTCTGTGAAAATAATCCCTATCCTTTTGAGAGTATGCTGGCACGTGAGGTTTTATCTATTAGTGATGAGATTGAATAAATCATTAGAGCGTTTCCACCTAGTGACACATGTTTTGTCATGCCGTATTGTCCTATTCCACCACGTCCACCTGTGTCATTTGAGTTTTTGGATGAGATCGAGGACATGAGTAGAGGATCATCCGATTTAGAGCTCGATTTATTCTTGAGTTTGAGGGAAACCTAGGATTAACGTGTTATTCATAATTTCATTATGATAGTCTCTACGAGGCTGATCATCTCTGTTATAATGTGATTGTTCATCTCGTTAATTTCACTCGCCGTATTCATTATATGCCTTCATGTGTATACTTTGTCGATTGAGTTCTTTTGATTTATGATGAAAGGAATGTGAGATTGGTTGGAAGTTGGTAATGCAAGTGGAAATTCACGGGTAATATCGTCCTTTTACTTTTGTACTTTATTTGCTTTGTCCATATTTATAGTTTGAGCATACATTGAGGACAATATAAAATTTAGGTTTGGGGGATAATATTTTTGAAACAAAAATCATAAAAGTTTCAAAAATCCAAAAAGATTTTTAATATAATTGAGTTTTGAAACGATTTCTTAATATCACTGTTCTAAAAAACCCGCCCAGGCTCCGCCTAGGCACGCCTAGGCTTAAGGCTTGGGAGAAACGCCTCGCCTTACGCTTTTCACGCCTTATTCTTGGTAAAACCCTCAAGGCGCATTTTTTTTCTAAAAACAACAATGCTATAGTGAAACGATGTCACCTTTTAAAGAATTCGTTTACAAATCGAACCATTATCTCATCCAAAATAATCAAATAGTATTTTAATTTGCATATATTCAAACATATTTTTATGATATGTGCAATTTTTGCATTTTAACAACCTTATTACGGTTAAAAAAATATTAAAATATATTAAGAAGGCCTAAACGCCTTTTCACGCCTTTTTACGCCTAGGCCCGCCTAGGCTTCTAAGGCTTAAGGCTTGGCCTCCACGCCTCAATCACGCCCCACATTTTTTAGAACCTTGCTTAATATATAATTAATTCATGGATCTCTCAACTTATGAAATTTTTACAAATTAGTCGTACAATATGATCGAAAATGGATCTTGAGGCAAAAGTTAATATGCTTAACGAATAAATGTGGAGATTTCAACCCGGTAAGATTTTTGTGCCATTCATTGTTTCCGGGAGATTTAAATCAATCCGAGTTAAAATAACTCAAACTTCCCTTTAGTGATAAATTCGTTGATGATCTCAATATCTTTGTTTTGTTCGATTATTGGAAACAAAAAGTCAAAATGTGAATCTTAAGCACTAGAAGTCTTAGTAAGTCGTCTTGAGACACAAATGAACCCAACGAAACTTGAGAAATGAGATTAGGCCATCGTTTGAGATCCCAAAATTAAGCCTAAACCCCAACCATTTTACATTATTCCGTTGCAAGCCCATTTGAGCAAAAAAAAATAAGCTTTTTTTGTTGAAAATCCATTATTCTACCTAACTCCAACTGGGAGTTTAAAGCCCCAAAAAAAGCCATACCCATTTCTGAGAATACTAGGGTAAAATTACGGTAGGAAAAGGGAAAAAAAATGAAAGAAGAGAAAAAGGTTGGCAAAAGAATGACGTGTGAAAAAAAGGAAGAAAGTAAGAAAGAAAAAAGATAAAAAAATGGAGTTGAAAAGAAAAAGGAAAGAGAGAAGAAAAATGAAGGTCAGAAGAAAAAGTGTCTTAAAGTCAAATTACCAAAAAAAATCCTCAATATTCGCATAAATTTTGAACTTCAAAGCCATTCTTTGTATCCAAATCCGAGCCTACAATACAACCAAAGAAATCCCTAATGGATCTCAAGTGAAGTTAGTTATAGTGTCGAGAGAAGATGAATAGGATCTATGGTGTGATTCAATGTTTTCAAAAAGTAATCGATTTTCTATTCACGAGATCATATTCATCCATTATAAAAAGTCTTTTTTTCATTAGGTATATGTGAAATTTGTTCATTTATATTTACTCTTTTTCACATATACCGAGATAAAATAACCCATTTATGAGTGTTCGATTGAGAGGGCATCCCGTGAAATTTTGAATTCAAAACGAACTTTCAGATAAGAAATGTAGCGATCAAATCTTTTGAAATAGACGGTTATATTGGCTATGCACACGCACACGCACGCGCACACACACACACACACACACACACACACACACACACACACAATAAATTGAGATTGAAAAATGAAGTTCAACGATATTTATGAAGTTTTCATTCAAACTTGGTTATATTACTTTTGAGTCTTTTGTATTGAGTCAAGTTTTTGAATTTTGTTGGTATATTCACTGCAAACCCTCACAAGACAAAACTCATCCACTAGGGTAACCTAGAAGTTAAACGGCTTATTGCACATGCTAAATGCAATCGTGATTCCAATGAAAGTGAGTTAGATTTTAAAATTTTAATTTTTCTCGAGGACTAGCAAAGTTTTGCTTTGGGGGTATTTGATGAGTGCATTCTGTAAGGACATTTTTCTCATGTCCAACATGTTTCATTTGTGTATGTCGTACGCCGCTACATTTGGCACGTCACCTCAAGATGTCACTCGACGACCTCAATCCGAATTCCGGGAATCAAGCATTCAACATCTCCATTAATATGTCCCACATCTACCTCAACGACTTCACGGTCCATGATTTTAGGGACTTAATGCAAGTGGTACGCAAGAGAAGTCAAAACAGTGAAAAAAAGCACGATATGAGACTTCAAGGGTATTTTAGTAATTTTATAGACATAGTCCGGAGGTCTGGTCAACTGGAAAGTTTAAGAGCTCGTCGCAAGGAAGATACTGGAAAAAACGGCACCTCAATCCGAGCTACGGTGAAGGAGTTATGACCTTTTGAAGATGGAGAAAATTCCTTAAAGAATGCTGTTTTTTTTGTACGCTGGATAGAATTTTAGAGTTTTAAGAACGTGGGTCTCTTCATCTTTTTTCCTATAAATACCAACTTCGGGGGAGTTGTTTTGCAAGACTTTAGAAGACGTTTTTGAGAGTCCAAATTACTCTAGTCTTCATATTTTTGAGTCCCAAGACTCATGTTTTGATTCACACAATTGCCAAACCTTTGTGAATCTTTTTGGTAACCCAAGAACACAACTTTGGTTTGTTCAACCCTTGTGGAGAAGCCATTCTCTTCTTCATTGCTGCCCTCCTGGAAAGGGAAAATTCCAGCCACCGACATAGGAACCGACACCTGCGGGTATTTCTGTATCACACTGTTTCTAGCCGTTGCTTTGAAGGTTTACCGAAGACACCGTGCTTTATACTTGTGGGCGATTATCAGGTTGTATGTAAGTCAATGGTCTTGTAAATTCTATAAAGTTCTAGAAATAAAAGGTTTTGCCCTTCGAGGATTTTTCCTTAACTTTGTGTCGCATGCTTTATATTTGATGGGTTGATTTAGATGCATGTTTAAGGGTTGAATTTATTTGGCTTAAAAATAGACGCTAATTAAATAAGGGTTCTTGGAAACTTGCGAGTTATTTTTTAATCGGTATCACACAGTCGCATACGACGTTTTTCAAATTAGTATCAGAGCGGGTTACGCTAATTTATCGCGTGATCCTGATTTTTTTTCGAGGATTTACTTTCTGATACAATTTGTCTACTCACGTTTTCAAATTGGTATCAGAGCAGGTTGCGCAAATTTATCGCGTATTCCTATTTTTCGCAAAAACTGTGTGATATTAATTTTTTTAAAAATCAGTTTTATGAAAAATCTCAATTTTTCAATGGAATGCCCATTTAATGAGGAGCCTATTTTTGAAAAATTTCACGACCGTGATGAAAAATTAAAAAGTTTGAATTTGAAACTTTGCAAAAGAATTAAAGTTTTGGAAAAAGAAAATTCTCTCTTTATAAGTAAGATTGAATATTTGCAAGAGTTTCAAACTCAAAGTGATATTTGTCGTGAGCACTTTGGTAATTTGTGTACTGATTTTGATTCTTTAAAAATTGCCAAAAAGAAGAGTGATGAGAGAGTCCTAGTTTTAGAGAAGGAATTGGAGGACTTAAAAAATTCTAGGGTTCCCGTTTGTGCCGTCGAGGATAAAAAATTAATCGATGATTTTACGGCACACGAAAAGACTCTTAGGAATAAGTTTGTTTTAATTGAGGGGGAGCGTGATAAACTGTTAAGTTTAATTGATAATTTGAAGAAGGCGTCCCTTAATTTGGAAGAGTCTAATTCTTTGCTTGAGTAAAAAATTTTGAAGTTAAAAAATGACTTGACAGACTCAAGTAGGTTTGATAGTGATGGTAATGGCTCATCGTGTTCTCATGCTTCTAATGCAAAAGTCAAAACCATTATTTGTTTTAGAGGGTCAACTAATTCCAAGGACGCTAGAAAAGATCACACTTTCGGTGTCATCCCACCCGTTTACACATGCTCATATTGTGGTAGGAATGGTCACCTTAGGCGATTTTTTTTTTATCTTGGAAGAGGTCCTAGGAATTCGAAGTCTAGTATTTTGTTGGTTCCCAAAACCCCTTGTCGACGTGTTTCATCCATTTGGGTTAGGAAATCACTTTTGGAGGAACTAGATTTTAGACAAGTTGATTCCCGTTTGCTTGCACATTATTCTTCTCTTGCCATATCATATAGATGATTGTGTTTGCATGTTTGTCATACGCTAGTTATGCTTTTTGATATATTTTTGCTAGCGTTGTGACATGTACTTTTTGTATATATTTTTTTGAAAAATTTTGAAAAATACAAAAAGATTTTTTTTTGTTACACCGTTTATGGATGAACACTTTGGATGACCGAGTCACAACATCATTCCATTTTTTCATGTGACTATTTGATAGTGTTTTGAGATAATAGGTCAATTCATCCATGTGCTTTATAATGTTTGGAGTCATTAAGATGTAATTAAGCGTTACTTCCTACATGTTTGACTCATATTTCCCTTATTGCACACATGCACGAATTTTTTTGATTATTGTGTTTGTCTTATCACATGTTGGTTGGGTGTTTTCACTTCAATCCTGTCCTTAAAACGAATCAAGCGCGATAATTTTTTGATAAGGAAATTGTGCATATAAGAACCGTTTTGTGAGTTTGTGTGCTTTATTTAAAAACGGGGAGGGGCTGCGAAAGGTAATTATCTATCCTTTGCGCAAAAGCCACCGTTAAATTGGAGCTAAAAAATTGAGGTATTTTATTATCCGGGGTCCAAAGATGTTTAAAAGAGCCCCAAAAAAATTGAAAGGCAATAAAAAGAGATTCATGCCAAATTATGGGCCATTTAGGTTTTTGCACCAATTCTCCAAGGTTTGAGAATTTAGATTACCTCTAAAAGAATATATATATGAGGGAGTTTGGTTGGAGAATTTAAAACGGGTTTGCACGTCCTTGAAATGCTTGAAAATGCGCTATATAGTTTTGGACGTTATTGGTGTGGAAATCACTTTGACTTTGATTTGTTGATTTGCATAAGACGATGTCATCTAAATTCAACAATTTTTTTTTACACCTAAGGATACTTTTGATGATCATTCGTTAGGAGTACACATATGCATCGTGCACATATGATTGATTGAGTTGATTTACCTATCAAATGTGTTCACACCCATTCATTCCATTTCCATGACTTGGTTGTTTGAGTCTAAATCCATGGTGTGATTTTTGTATCATGTTTTACATTTTTTTTCAAAATGGTATCTATTTTTTGTATAAAAAATTGAAAAAAATCAAAAATAGTTTGCGAAGATTTTTTTTAGCATCTCCTTGCAAGAGCACGTTTGTCATTTGATTGATGCCTTAATTTGTATACCGTGACACCCCGATTTTGCTTGCTTGTTTGATTCATTCTTCTTATTTGTCTATTTGGGGACATCATAAAAAGGGGGAGAAAATATTATCTTATTTTGGGGGAGTTTGAATTTTGGGGGAGTTTTTGAGATTTGACTTATGCTTATCATATATTGGTATCTATGTTTATCTCATTTCAAACTCGATAAGTCACTTGGTATTTTTCTTTATCTCATGTGTGTAGGTACTACATTGATGATCTCTGAATTGCACACCCTGATGAGAAAAGATTTGAGATTCCTGAAGATTTGAAGAACAAACGATGAAGACTATTCATTTGTACCTTTTCCAGTTTTGGGTTCATGGGAGGGTAGATTTGTATAGGCAATTTCTTATTTGATAATTCAGATTTTTTATGTATTTACCGGCATAGACATAGGGGGAGATTTGTAAGGACATTTTTCTCATGTCAAACATGTTTCATTTGTGTATGTCGTACGCCGCTACATTTGGCACGTCACCTCAAGATGTCACTCGACGGCCTCAATCCGAATTCCGGGAATCAAGCATTCAACATCTCCATTAATATGTCCCACATCTACCTCAACGACTTCACGGTCCATGATTTTAGGGACTTAATGCAAGTGGTACGCAAGAGAAGTCAAAACAGTGAAAAAAAAGCACGATATGAGACTTCAAGGGCATTTTCGTAATTTTACAGCCATAGTCCGGAGGTCTGGTCAACTGGAAAGTTGAAGAGCTCGCCGCAAGGAAGATACTGGAGAAAAAGTCACCTTAATCCGAGCTACGGTGAAGGAGTTATGACCTTTTGAAGATGGAGAAAATTCCTTAAAGAATGCTATTTTTTTTTACGCTGGATAGAATTTTAGAGTTTTAAGAACGTGGGTCTCTTCATCTTTTTTCCTATAAATACCAACTTCGGGGGAGTTGTTTTGCAAGACTTTAGAAGACGTTTTTGAGAGTCCAAATTACTCTAGTCTTCATATTTTTGAGTCCCAAGACTCATGTTTTGATTCACACAATTGCCAAACCTTTGTGAATCTTTTTGGTAACCCAAGAACACAACTTTGGTTTGTTCAACCCTTGTGGAGAAGCCATTATCTTATTCATTGCTGCCCTCCTGGAAAGGAAAAATTCGAGCCGTCGACATAGGAATCGACACCTGCGGGTATTTCTGTGTCACACTGTTTCTAGCCGTTGCTTTGAAGGTTTACCGAAGACACCGTGCGTTACACTTGTGGGCGATTATCAGGTTGTATGTAAGTCAATGGTCTTGTAAATTCTTTAAAGTTCTAGAAATAAAAGGTTTTGCCCTTCGGGGATTTTTCCTTAACTTTGTGTCGTATGCTTTATATTTGATGTGTTGATTTAGATGCATGTTTAAGGGTTGAATTTATTTGGCTTAAAAATAGACGCTAATTAAATAAGGGTTCTTGGAAACTTGCGAATTTAATTTAAATCGATATTACACGCGTTATCACATTCTTTTGTATATTTTATACCCAAATGTATACTTCGTTAGTCTCATTTAATTTTATTTAATAAGTTCTTACGACCATTTTATTAAAAAATGAAAAGAAATGCAAGAATAATTGATTTTTGATTCAAAACGACAATTTTAAGTCAAAAATGGGTGCTTCAATAATTTTATAATATTTTTGTGCTAATTTGTGAAAAATGTTGCCCATTGAAATTTTTGCAGGTAATGACGAAATTTAGTGCAAATTGATGATCAACTCAAAAAAGGCGCGAAAAAACTGATTTCTACGGTTGTTGAAAAAAGTTGTAAAATCGAAAATTTTTGTTCTCCGATTTCGACGAAATTTGGCATGCGTGTTTAGCAAGAAAAGATAAGACTTTTCGAGTGTGGTGGTGGTGGGGGGGGGGGGATTCGACCCCTTATTCCTATTCAAAGATTGAAGAGGTGGAGTGATTGGTTTCAACGCGGTTCGACCAATTAGGAAGAGTTTCACCAAAATCCTAATACCTCATTCCTAAACTTATAAATAAGATCCTTGGGATCATCATTTCGGGAGAAAAATTAGAGGCCCACTTTATAATTTTTTTTGGTAGTTTTATTTTGAGAGTTTTATTTATATTTGAGGGCCAAGAATTGTATATTTGGGGAGGAATTTTGTCAAGAATATTTGTGAGACACATCATTTATAAGTTATTTTATTAATGAAAATGATTATTCATTCTTGCAATTTTAGGACGTCTTGCATTATGTTAGCTTAATTTCTTTACTAGGACTAGGTGAAATTTATCATGTTTGATTAATTTTGATGTGATTTAAATTCGTTGTTGTTCCTGATATGTGCTAAACATTTTAAAAATTCGGTATCCATTTAAAACGACACGAGAGTGTGTTTTAAACATTCGACATTGTTTGAAAATAAAAAATCATTTTTATTTTATGTATGAGTAATTTTTGGTAGGTTATACTTTTATTAAATTAATTGATAGCCCATGCTTAAAGACTACACTTTGAAATTAAAAAGTGAACTTTTTAAGGGAATAGGGATTTTAGCCGTCTAAATTTAGAGACGTTAAATTTTATTTTGGATCTATAACGTGTTATTTTTTGAATTAAATACGACGAGAGTCCGTTTAATTTGAGTTATAAATCGGGACTGACGAGTTTAAATTATTACCTAATATTAGTTAAACGTAATAAATGGATCCAATGTCCTAGTTTTCAAGCTCAATATCTTTTGTAGTCGCATTTTTTTTATTTGTGTTTTCTTAGGTTAATATTACATCTCATCTTCAAAATCCAGTTAATCTAGTTGGACAGTGACAATTATTTTGAATAAAAAAAATAGACAAATCCTCGTGGGTTCGACCCGTATTACACTCGCTATTCTATAATATCCTGTGCACTTGCGGTATTTGATAAAATTGACAACATTTCTCTCCTAATCAAACTTCAAAACCAAGAGAAAGGATACATTTAATATATTTTTCCCTTCTTTCCACTCACTTCAAAACTTCCAACGCTGAAAAATGGTATAGACAAATGGAATGGGGATGTCGAGAATTTCCTTTCAAATGTTTTTAGATTCATTTATGGATCTCTGCTAGGTTTGTTAATTTTTAATCCCCAAAACATTCAACAAATGACATGGCATAGAAATAAAGTGTTGTATTATGTAATTATTAGAGTACAGTGTACAACATTTATTGCAATGCAACATCATTTGACGGAGAATTGGAGGATATATTTGGGAATTGTATTGTGATTTGATATATTTTTTCAAAATTTATATATTGAAAAAAGTAAGTGTTAGGATTATACCGAATTCTAAATTTTAAATCGATTGATTCAAACCAATGGGAGCAATTAATCCAATTTTAATTCAAGAACGTATTAAACAATTCATTGTGCAAACTAAATCAATTTTACCTTGACTAAAAACTATATTTAGGTGAGCATGCAAGAATAAAATAAACTAATCACACAACACCGCGATGTACGAGGAAAATCCACAACCGAAAAAACCTAGGTACCTAGCCAACAAAAATTCACTATAATATAGGGTTTATAAAATAGTGACAAACATACTTACTCATAGGCTTGACGCCTTCAAGCCTGATGAAATCTTCACTCCTTGAACCTTCTTAATAATAATGCCTCATGAATCCACCAACAGCTTCACAACGCCGTCATCTTGTGTCTCGGTGTCCACCGATATTTGGCTAGTATCCGTAATCATAGTCACACAAAATTCATTGTACCAAACACTATTATAACGATATAGAGTAAACAATCTTTATGATAAATACATAAGATCTCAAACTAACATATTATGTTGAAATTTAGATGTCAAAAACTAGGGTGTAAATGGGGTTAAAGGGGCATTTAGATTTTCTATATAAAAAGTGTTTTCGAAACCCTTGTAGGAAAATAAATTGTACAAACACTTGTTTATATAGAAAAAATAAAAAAATACATCGTCAGAAAATCGAGGCACCTCATTTGAATGATAAATCCATCTCGCTCGAATGACTTTGGTAACCTCGTTCGAACGAAAACAAGGTCATTCGAATAATACACCAAATATCATTCAAACGGAGATCAAACGACCTTCTAACAAAAATAATTTGCTTAGGCCATAATGTCTCACTATATGCTCATTGGATGTATATCAAACGACCTTTTAACGAAAACAATTTGCTTAAGCAGAAAGGTCTCGCTCGATGCTTATTGGAACCTCATTAGAACGAAAAACATCACCTCATTAGAACGCACAACAAAACTCATTCGAATGAAAACTACCATTTCATTTTGAAAGAAACTCGATTCCGTTTGAACGACATTTAAAATAAAAAATATTTTTCTTGAAAAAACTTTTATACAAAATACCCTGAATAAACTTTAACACCCAGAATTAGAAACCCATGGGTTAATATAATATATCAATTATACATTTTTTGTGATCCCAAGGTTGATGATGAAACCACGACATGAATTGTCGTCACTTTACTCAAATCATCTCGTGTCCTCGATGCATAGGCTTGAAGGTGTAAACATACACGACCTAACCTATGACTCAAACGGTTTAATCCAAATGAAATAAAACCAATATTATAAATTTTACTATAAACATTACAAACTTGACACAATAAAAATTTATCCTTACAAATCTCCCCATTTGATTATTTCGGGACAAAACCAAAAATAAAAAACTAGGTCATCAAGCTCTAACTCCCAATCCCCAAAATGAAAAATACATAAACATGACTTTACTGATTCTATTCATTGAGAAGCTTTGCTATTGTGAAAATTTGCCACCTTTAAAATGCAAAGAGTGTAAGAGGGGAGTCCTTTTGAGGTTGGGGTGTTATAATATAAACAAAGGCGTAATCTTTATTAAAATGGTGATAAATCGATAAACAAGGTGTTGTCAACAATGATGAAATATACTCAAGCCCATGAGATCAAATACTTTAGAAGCACTAATATACAACTCAAAGTAAGAAATAAATGAACCTCTAATGCAACTAAATTAGAGGGAGAGAAAAGCAAGCACTCTAAGATATACCCTTGGTAGGAAGCTAAAACACCAAGGTCCCACACCCAGGGATCTCAACAATAAATGGTAATAAAGTACCTGAAAATACTTTAATGGTGGGTTAATAATATGCTCTGGTTGCAATAACTCTTGCTCTCTCTCTCTCTCTCTCTCTCTCCCAATCTCAGAAAATATTTCTTAGTTATGAAAGAACCCTGTATCTCTTGAAGTGGTTGAGGTTCCTATATAGTCACCAAGATTACTCATTGGTATGATGCCTAATAAATGTGAAAGACATCTCCTAGTACCTTTATGCCACTGACATTGAATTCAAGATATGCCAGCATGCCCCTACATCATAAGCATTAAATTCCAACAACCAACTTTTGGCTGCCACGTCAGTGGTGAACCCCCAAAGCATCTGATAGCCCTCAAATTACTATGGTTTACTCAAGTTTAGATTGGACAATAGTTAGATCACACATGGAATCACTCAGGTCAAATGTTCCTCTTGGTAAAAAGGTTGTTTGACACTAGGACCAATGTGAAATGGAACTCATGGTTGCTCTAGGCAATATCTCTCGGGTTATGGTCCATCGGTGTTTTACCAGGTGTATAAAGAATGGTTAAGTCAGACCTTAACGTTGCCTTTTTTTCAATCCTCCAAACCAATCCCTTGGAGGTTACCTCAGTGAGGTCATTCAATAGAGCATGAGAGCTCTCCCAATCCCTGATAGACTTGGTCCCTCGTGGATACCGTTTGACCTCACTCTCATATTACAAAAAGTTATAACTTGAAAGTAATAATTGTGGGGAATCAATTATTACGATCTACGAAAGTATTCGAGCAGCCCACAAGCTGCCCGACCCAAATCAAGGATTCCATTTTTACCACATGTGTTTTATACGCACTGAAAGACTTATGGATATTCAAGTCTGTTGCTACAATCTCGGTGGCAGATATTCAGCACCATGAATTATCCATACGAAGCATGGAGTCACTTTTACAACTAAAACTCTACATCTATAAATTGTAATCCCTGGACCAGGTATGGGGGCATGTAACCTGAAAACTTTGAGAGATACGTAATAAAATAGTATACCTCTCTATGGAGGTATGCATATTATCGAACCACATATATTCAGTGTTGTGTGATTGATTAATTGCTTTCCATTTGATATTGCATCGTAATTCATTCCATTATGATATTTTCTACACTCATAATTGATGCCGTCTGTGGGAACGACTTGTTATTCCTATGAAAGCTCTTATCAAAATGAAAGCCTTAATATCTCACCACAACAATAACCTCCCCCAAGACGACTGATCGAGGTGGAAACCGAGCGTCCGTGTAAATACGCTAGTCGTTGTTGTCGGCTTCCAACCACAATACAAAAAAATCTAAACTTTAACTACACTCTTGCGGAGTATAGTGGCGAGTCTGGGTATCGAATCCACAGGGAATGTTTGATAGATTTTAATTGATTTATTACTTCAAAAAATAAAGTGTAAAAGATGATGATTGAGTGAGAAAGGAAAAAGGAAAAAATAAAGAAGTTAACTAAAACTAATTGGAAAAATTAAGGTAGAGACACAATCCCCCAACCCTAGAGTATTGCAGGTATAATACTAATCATTAATTTAACAGATTAATTTGACCCGGAATTTAGTACTCCCAAGCATTACGTATACGAGGTTCAAGCCCGCGTCATACTTAATCTGAGGATGAGTAAATCAGTATCACGATAGTAGCACTCAAATTGCATTCTAAATCATCACGAGTACCCAGAGGCAAACGAGATATAAAGATCTACAATTGTTGTGTAACTACGCAATACGGTCATAATCAATCATTAAATTCAGAGGACTAATATTATACACATGCAATTAACACATCAGGTTGGGTTCATGTATCCCAACCTTTAAAAACCTAGCCTAACATGGTGAATAATAATAAAAGTGCTGGAAATAAAAGTTACCACGACTGAAGAACAAGAACATGCAAGAAGAAATCAAAGATTGAAGAAAAACCGGAAAAGCTCTTGAATTAATAGGGCAAAGTATGTAAATTCTTCTCCTAGATGTTCCTACTTGTTATGGAGCTTTTACATTAATGAAATCTTAATAAAAAGAGTCCTAATGACTAAATATATAGGCTAGAGGTCGTTTAGAAGAGTCCCCAAAACATAAAACTCTTTTGGCTAAAAGATAAGCACAAAATAAAAATCCCGTATCTGCCAATTTATCACACTTAGAAAGCGTGACTAATTTCGTAACGGATCTGGAGCGTGACAAATGGGCGGACCGGTTCTTTTTTCTCAGCTTCGGTTCGGTTCGGGCCTGATAACTTTTTTCTTGGATTTCTTCTCAACTTCAAATGGGTATAACTTCCTCACCATAACTCGGATTGAGGTGCCGTTTTTTCCAGTGTTCTTGTAATTAAAAGCTCTTCAACTTTCCAATTGTCCCCACCTCCGGAATAAGACTGAAAAATTATGAAAATGCCCTTCAACTCTCCGATTCTTGGTTTATTTCACTATTTTGAGTTATCTTTTCCATCTTTCTTGCATGAAATATCTGTAAAACACATAAGAGATATACAAAATACGAAATACTTACCAAAATGGGTTAGTATCATAGATATGAGATAGATCCAAGCTATTTACACTGCACGGGATCATAAAAATACCGAAATTAAGGGGATAAATGTGAAGAATTTATGCCTAATCAACGACCATGTATATGAAGAACATGACCAACCTAAGGTCAGGTCTGAGATTCACTGACCACCAAATCTAATGATTCTCCAAGAAAGGCAACCTTCTGAAGAGAGCCATGGACCACCGCGATCCACCCTGATCTCAAGGTTGGTGGATGCCTACAAGGCCAGGCTTCAAGAACAACGATTCCCTCATGTACGGAGTCTTACCTTTTAGCCTGTATGATGTGGCACATTAGTGGTTTAAAAGGTTACCACATAGGTCAATCAGAAACTTTCCAGCCCTCGTAGAGGCTTTCACAGCTCGTTTCATCACTAGCAGCAGCCACCCCAAAAGAATGGACTCCTTACTTACAATGAAGAGGACAACATATGAAACTCTTCGTGATTACACCAAAAGATATTGGGAGATCTTTAACGAAGTAGATAATTTCTCGAAACAGGTGGCCATGGTATCCTTCAAAATTGGTCTGCCGACCACCTCCTTAATAGATCAATCTTTGATGAAGAAAGAGGCAAATATCATCGACGATCTAATGGCGCGCATTAAAAAAAAGGCCAAGGTTGAAGATGTGGTTTTCGCCGTTATGGGGGACAACGGTTGCTCAAAAGAAA
Organism: Sambucus nigra; assembly: GCA_949130495.1. Classification (NCBI taxonomy): domain Eukaryota; kingdom Viridiplantae; phylum Streptophyta; class Magnoliopsida; order Dipsacales; family Adoxaceae; genus Sambucus; species Sambucus nigra. The sequence goes on along the minus strand of OX422209.1, from coordinate 765,386,663 downwards.
CCAACGGATGGGACAAGAATGATGCTCCAAAGAGAGGAGGCAAGAATAGGGACAAGAATGGTTCCAAGAATGGAGGTAAGGAGGATCCTTTGAAGACATTCCAGGCCGTCAATATGGTCTTTAAAGATCCTATCTACAAAATCTTATGTAAGATCAAGGATCAACCGTTTTCCAAATGGCCCAAAAAGATGGGCGACAACCCAACCAAAAGAAACAACACGCTGAGATGCGCATTTCACAAGGATGGCGGCCACTTGACAAGCAGATTCAAAGCACTGAAAATGCACCTGGATGAACTTGCCCAAGCTGGGCTCTTGGACGAGCATTTAGAGAAGAAAATATCAAGGTCGCAACCAATGGCGACCCGAAACCTGATAATGTCCTCAATGAAGTTTATGGGCATGAGTTCGCAGTCATTCACGGAGCGTCCGACCTAAAACAAATCCAAGGGAACTTTGTTCAAATGGAACTTAAGAAAGTCACTACAGTTATGGAAACATTCCAAATAGATAATGCGAAGAGCCAAACCTGCAAGCACTGGTGACCAGAGGATGTTGACTATACTAAGAACTTTTTCTTCACGGAAGAAGATTTGGTTGGTGATTACTCTCAGGATCACAAATTAGGATGTCGATAAGCCACTGGTAGATCAGGGGAGCTCATCAGAGGTAATGTACTTAGAACTATTCCGCAAGTTAAAGCTCAATCTATCCTATTAAAAGGAGGTGACCATTCCGCTGGTCGACTTTATAGGGAAGATGACGATACCGATAGGAAAGATTGACCTTCCCATCAGGGCAGGTAACATTTCCAAACTGATTGAGTTTCTGGTAGTCGATATTGACCCTCCATACCATGCTATTCTGGGTCAGGGATGGCTTTACGCCATGAAATCCATCCCGTACACATACCACCAAAAACTAAAGCATGTCACCGGTCGAGGAGTGATCGAGATTCGTGGTAACCAGGTGATCGTAAAGAAATGATTCATAGAAGCGATTCGTTCTCGGAAGGAGAAAAAAGGAGATAAGGAAGTTCCCCCAGAAGAGACACGAGATGGTATCTCTTCTTATAAATAATAATTATGGTACGATCGACCGGGGGTGGAGGAGACTAGGATCCATCTCGCAAACAGGGTCATTAAAAAGTGGAAGAGGTTGAGGCTGATGACAAATCGACCAATCACAAATTTATAATCGAAACCACCTTCACAGATGATGAAAAAACACAACTGGTTACTTTTATGAGAAGCAATCTTGACGTCTTTTCTTTGTAACCTTATGATCTCCTGAGGATTAATCTTGACATAGCCTGTCATCGCCTACACACAAATCTAACTTTCAAACTGATCACCCAGAAAGCTCATCGAACAGCCCCTGAGAAGGTTAAGGCAGTGGAGAACGAAGTCGGGAAATTACTGGATGTAGGCTCCATTAGGGAAGTTTAATTTCCCAAATGGTTGTCCAACCCAGTGGTCATGCACAAAAGTAATAGTAGCTGGAGAGTTTGTGTCAATTTCACAGATCTTAACCAAGCTTACCTAAAGGATAGTTTTCCCTACCGAATATCGACCATCTGGTAGATGCTACCGTGACCCATGAAAGGACGAGCTTTCTATATGCCTATCCTCGGTATCATCAGATCCCATTGTTCAGTCCAAACCAAGAAAAAACGTCCTTTATAACGTCAGTAGGTCTATACTGTATTAAAGTCTTGCCATTCAATTTGAAGAACGTAGGGGCGACTTATCAAAAACTAGTCATAAAGATGTTAAAACAACAGATGGGAGATGCAATTGAGGTGTATATTGACGATATGCTCGTTAAAAGAAAAGATAAGAGAAATCACCTCCAAGACCTAGCCACAATATTTGAAATCCCCAAGACATACCGAATGAAACTTAATGCAAGCAAGTGTTCATTCGGAGTCCAGTCAGGAAAATTCCTTGGTTACCTAGTTAGCAAAAGAGGAATAGAAGCCAATCCAGATCAGATAGACACGATCAATAGGGTTCAGCCACCGAAGACTTTACGAGATGTTCAACAGCTCACAGTGATGCTCGCAACCCTCAATTATTTCATCTCTAAGTCCTCCGAGTGTTGTCAACCTTTCTTTCAGTTATTGAGAAAGAATAAGGGCCTCATTTGGAACGATGACTGCTCAAAAGACTAATAGGAGATCAAGTCCTGCCTCAGTAAACCAGCCTTACTAAAAATTCTTGAAGATGGAGATACTCTCTACCTTTACCTCGCCGTGTCAGGCCATGCCCTCAGCTAGACCTTAGTGAGTGAGAAAGAGGGAAAATAGTTTCCCGTCTATTATGACAACAAAATACTTTTGGAAGTAGAGCGACGTTACTCACCCCAAAAAAATTAGCCTACACCCTTGTAATTGCCTCGAGAAAGCTAAAACACTATTTTGAAGCACATATGATAACAGTAGTTACCTCTTTTCCCCACAAAGTTGTTCTCTGAAAAGACAAACTTTATAGGCACTTATCTAAATGGTCAATGGAATTGGGAAGATTTTATATCCATTTTTAACCAAAAACAACAATCAAGGGGGAAAATTCTCATTGATTTAATCACAGAATTCATAGGAGACTAGCCAACCGAGCAGCAGTTAATAGAGGATACAGCAACTAAGGAAGCACAATATGGCAGTTGGACCCTTAACATTGATGCAACCTCCAATTACAAAGGGGCAGGGGTGGGCATTATACTAGTAACACCAGAAAACACTTTACTCAAGTAGGGAATATGACTGGGATTTGAAGCCTCTAACAATGAAGCTGAATATGAAGCACTTTTTGCTGGACTACGTAAAGGCAAGTTACTAGGTGAAAAATGTCTAAACATATTCGGCGATTCAAAATTGGTCTCCAATCAGGTAAGTGGAGATTTTAACACAAAAGATGACAGGATGGAGGCCTACCTCACGGTCTTATGAGAACTTGTCACTTAATTTGAAGAAGTAAACATTCAGCAGTTCCCTTAAGGTCAAAACAGTCATGCTGATACCTTAGCAGCTCTAAGTTCGGTGATGAACTCTAACCTCAAAAGAACTATCAGTATAGAGTTACTCGGCCAACCTAGCATCAACAAAGAAATGATTATTGATTAAATTCTTCTCGTAGAAAAAGATCTTAGTTAGATGGATCCAATCGCGTCTTATTTATGAAACGAAACTCTTCCCAATAACTAGAGAGCTGCCCACCAGAACAGAGTAAAGGTAACTCAATTTTACCTTGATTCGGAAGGAAAAATCTACAAGAGATCATTCACAAGACCATACCTATAGTCCGTTCACCCTTTAGATACTGAGCGAGTTCTCAGTGAACTTCATGACGGCATATGTGGGAGTCACGTCGAGGGCAGGTCTTTAGCCTTTCGAGCAATCAAAGAAGGATATTGGTGGCCATATATGCAGAAATACGCGACCTCTTATGCCTAAAAATGTGAGAAATGTAAAAAATTCTCCCCCATGGTTCATCAACCAGCCAGCGACCTGAAGGCCTTAATCAACCCGTGGCTATTCGTATAATGGGGACTGGATATAGTAGGACCACTACCTACCGCATCGGGAAATCGCAAGTATCTACTGGTTGCCATAGTTTACTTCACAAAATGGGTAGAGGCAGAACCACTGGCAAACATCCGAGATGATGACATGAGAAGATTCATATAGAAGAACGTCTTAACACGCTTTGGGGTACCAAGAGATATCATTACTAATAATGGCACATAGTTAGAAAGTAGTTTCTTTTAGAACTTCTGCAATGAACATGGATTAAGACACCATTTCAGCTCAGTGGCGTGCCCCCAAAGTAATGTCCAAGCAAAATCTTCCAACAAGACCATGCTCGATGGTCGAAAAAAGGCTGAAAAAGGCCAAAGGTGTATGGGTAGACGAACTCCCCCACGTCCTCTGGGCCTATCGCACTACGTCGAGAAGATCGATTGGAGAAACAACTTTCTCATGGGTATATGGAATGGAAGCTATTATCCCTCTCGAGGTCGAACTCCTAACAATGAGAACCAATCTGGTTGATCAAGGGCTAAACGATGATGCTTTACTCGCTAAACTAGACTTAGCAGACGAATGTAGAGAGCATACCATGATTAAGCTGTAACACCCCGTGTTTTTATTTGGGAATTATTTAATTAATTGGAATTATTCGAGAAAAATAAAATATTGGATTTAATAATTTTTATTAATAAAATATGTTGGTTTTAAATTTAGAAGAGTAAAACTTCAAGCGAAATTGAAATTGTAATTAAAATGAATTTTTAATTGAATTTATATGAATTTTTCCTTATATAATTAGACTAGCAGAATTGGGCATTTTCGTTAGGGATGCATCAATTCGCCCCTTATCGAATCGATTCGGTTGGTTCGACAGGTTGAGTTTGGGGTGGTAGTTTTGTTAGAGTTTTATTAAGATTAAAATACCTAATGACTATTTAATGATTCTAATTCGTGGGGGGACTTCATAAAACACTTTTTCTCCAACTTTTTCACGAGAGAACACTTCTCTAATATTTCCTCTCGATCATAATCATCAACCTCCAACTTAATCAAGTTTTTGTCACAAGTTTTAGAAGGCTTAATTGGGGTTTAATCAAGTTTGTCCAAGAACACTTCTTTGCTAATTTTTCGAGAGGAATCCAACCGTCGACTCAGATTTTCTCCATCTTAATCACAGGCATGGATACTCTATTCTCTTCTTTTGGTATTATGCGTCCTAAGTGTCACCCACACCCATAATCATGTATTTTTAATAAAATTAATTAGTGATTTAATTAGAACAAGTGAACACTAATTGTGGGACTATTTTTATGAAGCTTTTAAATATGAATTAATCTTTGAAACTCTTGGGTACGCAGGTTAGATTATTGGGTTTTTATGGTTTTTGGGAATAGGTTCGCATGTTGAAATTATGGGGTTATGTATATAAGTTATAGGATGCGTACACTTATAAAATCATATGGCTTATTAAAAGAGAACGGTTATGACGTATGCGTTATTATTGCATGTTAATTGATTTAACATAATTGAACGGAATTAATTGTGTTGAAAACGAAGATAGTGTTATTAATTGAATTAATCTGAATTGGGGCCTTTATGATTAAATTTCCATGTTATTCATATGACTTATGGATTTTGTAAACTATTTTATGAATTTTTGCCATCGCGGGGACGAGGAACTTTTAGGTAGAATATTGCTAACCTTTAGTATAGGATGCTTCCTAGGGATGGGACTAGTTAGTGTAGATTTATGCGGATTTTACATTCTGGGTGGACTGATTTTTAATGTTTTATCGTCATTACCTTAGCCTAGGAATGAGACTAGGACGAGATTAATGTTGGAAATTCATCTTATACGTAGTATATGACGTATATGTACTTCGGGGACCCTTAGGTATGGGACTAAGGGATATTTTGAGGATCTCACATCGATAATAAAGGTAGGGGAATTTGAGATAATAAATGAATAAGCCTAAGATAAAAATGGGTATTAAAATATTGGAGACATAATGTGCTGGGTCCGATAGTTTAAACGGGTCAACGTGCGATTTATGTCGTGTCGTATGTGGAACCTTTTCATAGGGTGGGGTCGACAGTTTAAACGGATCATAGGCCATTGACAAGGGGAAGTGTAAAACTTTGGTGGAAATACCACCCGAGGGGGGAGGACCACTATAATAATATGAATAATCGGAATAAGAATTTTATGCAGGAATTTAAGACAGTAAAATTGGATCTAAAAATTTGGGCGACATAATGTCCAGGGACCGACAGTTTAAATGGGCCTGCGTGCGATTTATGTCGTGTCGTGTGTGTAACCTTGTCATAGGGAGGGGTCAATGGTTTAAACGGATCAGAGGCCATTGACAAGGGGAAGTGTAAAACTTTGGTGGAATTACCACCCGAGGCAGGAGGACCGCTATAATAAATATGCAGGAGCACTGTGATGAACAATAATAAAATTGAGAAACATAATTTTATTTTGTTAATATAAGTAAATTAACGACGTGAGACTTTTGGATTATTTAAAATGATATTGGTATGGATTTTTTGAAGAAGAATATTCCGAGGGTAGTTAGTGATTTATATTTATCGCTTTTAATTATTATCTCGTTTATTTAAAATATTCTATTGTGATATTTATCTCGTATAATGGTACTGTCTGGATTCAAGGAACCTATTTGAGGGGAGTAGTGTGTATTCATGTTTGGGGATCTTTGACCTCGTGCATTGATTAAATTTTTAGGAATAAATATTTGGAGAAACTGCATAGAATTATTTGAAGTTTTTCTTGGAGGTGAAGTTGGAGTTGCTCTACTTTATGCATATTGGTTTAGTTTAGTTTTCCATTCCTTCGTATTTACAGTGAGACACAGCTTATGGTTTTGATTGGGCCATTCGGTTCCAAAGTTGTTATGGGTTTTATTCAGTTATTTCATTATGGATTCAGTTGGAGATTGTTCAGTTTCATATTATTAGAGATTGGATTTATTTGGAGTTTAGCATGGTGATGGAACTTTTATCTCTTAGTTGGATGGTTTATCTTTTGGTATTGATGATCTTTTATCTTTTGGATTGATTTTATATGTCTCATGCTAAGAATGGTATTTTATTTTCTCACGGCCGACTTAGTTTTGGTGGCGGCTGATGCCAGAATTTAGCGAGGTGTGATATAAGCTCGCCTCCTATCAGCAGCAATTGGCCCGAAAATACAAGAAAGAAAATCCAAGGACAGTCCAGGTAGGAGATTATGTTTTAAGGAAAGTCCTCGATAGCGTAGTGAAACCATCGGATGGCAAATTGAGGCCAAACTAGGAAGGTCCTTTTAAGGTAACAAGGGATGACCTTCGAGGAGCTTATCACTTAGAAACGTTGGAGGGCAGGGAGATACCAAGAGCATGGAACACAACTAACCTTAAGAAGTTTTACTTTTAAACTTCTTGTCCTTTACTACTAGCACCTTTTAGTTTATTTTTTGTTTTAATTCAAAACTCATGTTGCTAAGACAATATTCAGTGAATAAAGGACGAATTGGTCCCATTGCTTTCACATCTTTATATTGGTTTCTTAAAATCTTATTAGTAAACATATCATTAATATACACCCTTTCCAAGAAATATCTCCCTCGAGTATAGCTAATTTTTTTTTGAAATCATGACAAGGTATTCAACTTGCTGCCTAATCAGCAAACTTAGCATACCGAGAAGGGTTCATAGCAATTATAGTGAGTCATTAGAAATCTTTCCAAATACAATATCCCTAGGGATCTTGTTATAAACATAAGAAACCTCTGGGGTCACCCGACAGCCATAAAAGCCCTATATAGCTCAGATAGGGGGTCCACCCAGATATCCATTTTCTCTAAAAAATATGGGTCATCAACTGCTCAAAATGCATAATACCCCCTTATTTGACTTGTTTCCTAAATTTTTTAAGATTTTTGGTGCCTTTAATGCTTAAGCACAGATCCAGTTTAGCCGACATTGGGGCTTTTGCCCATCGTTGGGGAACTCGGGGCTCAGAGGCAGTGCAGAGGACATCGAGGACAAATTCCCATGCTCTCGAAATAAAGAAGTAACAAGGTTTCCAATTATGATTGGATGTTTGGGTAACCATTAGAGCATTCTTTAGAGACTTCCTAGCTACGAGATGATAATAGATAGGATGAGTCTTTGGGGATGAGACAGTATTGCATCCCCTGAAGACACTAACTGGAAGGTTTGTATAGTGGAATAACTTCCAAAGAGCGATGAATCCAAAAATAACCCGATAAGCATTCGGTGATAGCTGGGCAGGGACGAGACCAAGATCGACTAGAATGGATCGTACGATAGGATTCCCAAGCAATCTAAAGTCAACTTTAAACATCTATTCATAAACACACACCTCGCCCTCCCGTCCTTGGAATGCTCTCTCGTCCGCCGAGGGTACTCTCATAGTAATAGAGGGTCCAATGCCATAAAGATGTCTCCATAACAAGAGATTAACTTTAGTAACTGTGATGGCATAGGATTCAATACATGAGGTGTCAAGTGTGGCCTCGGCTTCATCTTCATCATTGTATTAATCTATAGTCAGTATGATAGTAGGGGGGATGACACCTTGGGCCTGTTGCCCTGGAACTGCAGATAAAGGAATAACATCTATAGGTGGTGGAAATGCAACATCCACTCTCGGCTCACCGTGAGACGAAAGGATTTGTATGGAAGAATATGACTCTTGAGACTCGGCCTGATTTGAGAACCCGGCCTGATCTGATGACTCGACTGGATTTGAGGATGAGGACCTTGAAGAATCTTTAATCTCCCCAGCCCCCTCAGTTAGGAGTCTCATAACCTCTTTGAAAGATTCCACACTCTCGATAGTGTGGGAGACAGAGGTATTTTCATCTGCAGAGGTAATGGACTCAGACATTGAGTTAATGTTTGGTATATTGGAAGAGTCCTCTTGTCTTTCGGCACTAGGAGGACGAGGTATTGGAGGATTATCTCGTATCTCAACTATAGGAGGTCGTATAGTAGCAAAAGGAATTAAAAAGATGGGGCGTAAAGGAAATGCCTCGGCATGACACTTAGCCTCAACTTCGGCTTCGTGTTGTTGAATCTCACTAAAAAACCTTTCCCTAAGGTGTGGGAATTGATCAGCTAGCTCATACATCCTCCTTAACATTCAATAGGACGACCCTCAACTTAAGGAGTTAGAAATGTTCAAAAGAACAAATAAAAAAGTGTTGACTATGTTGACCTAAAGATCAAAACCTAGGAAATGAAAGGTTTTTATCAAGAACAGTTTAGAATAAGGTGATGAACGTGGCTAGAGATGGCGACCAAAAAACCACCAAAGGATCCAAACTTAAGGTTCTTGGGACCCAACACCTCAAAATCTAACCTATAAACACCTCTCACTACTTAAAAACTTCCCAAAAAAGTTAAAGGCTTGGTCCAAACACCACCAAATGCCTCACCGTTGAACACAGAACCACCGAAAAATAAATAAAATGTGAAAATAGCACAAATCCTAACTTAAATCGAAGGAGGCGTGATGATGATGATGATGATTACCCGAGGAAAGGAAAGCTCCCGGAGAGAAAGAGCAACTCAGAAAATGGCTGGAATAGCAAAAGTCGAAGGTTGGTGGAGTATTAATGGTGGAACAACTAGTCTATTTTGGGCGGGAGAAAATATCTTTACAAATAGTAAAGTGAGAAAAGATAAAATTAGGTTTTAAATATCCATAATAATGGGATATAACGCCCTAGGCAACCCATCATGAGGTCATAGATATCGAGATGCACACGTTGCCGCCATTCCTAGGGCAACACACCATGCCCAAGATCAAATGATAAGTGTCACTTATGTACAACTATCAATCAAAGCTATGCCCGACATATATGGACATCTCATCAATATCAAAGCTCAGACACTATTACTCCTCAACCTCCTCTTAACGCCAGATACTAAGGACTAGGGGTGATTAATATTCCCAAGTGTGACTTCGTCTACACTCATTCCTGTCTCGACTGAGGTCGACCTTATGAAGCGCCTTCCTTAGCGTCGAAACCACTTACCACCTTAAGGGGTCTGCTGTCTCATCTCGTTCACCAATTTAAAGCTGACACTTCATCAGACCTTGCTGCACACTTATCTTGGCCTTGTGAAAGTCAACCGAGACTATATTTAGCAATTACCAGCATGCAACCCAATAGCATCTCGTAGGACTCAATAAGCCAACTATCTAGTCTGGTTTACCAGAAGGAAAGCTGAGACCTTATTAACTTGTTCATACTCTCATCTCGGCCTGATGCAAGGCAGCCGAAACTACACTAGGCATTTATCAACCTGTGATCCAATAATATATTAGTGGTCTCATACTCAACTAGGCTGAGACCTTATCCCTCAGGTCAATGTTGACATCAGACAGTGCGTGTGGAATGGAGCACATGTGGGAGAGTGCGTGTGGGCTGCGAGCCCCATATGAGCAAAACGGTTATAACAACACCTTCCTCACGTGTGAGGAATATCTCACAATTATTATTCACATACACAGATAATAAGTGGCAGTATATCATTGGTTACTTGATATTTTACACGCTTCCTGGATGCCTGGGGTGCGCATGATGCCACCCCAACCATATAAATACTTGTCTTCTACATCTTTGTCAATTTGACTGTATAGAGAGAGAATGCTTGCGTGTTGTATCCTAAGGCCATGAGAGCCCTTATTTAGTGGATTTCACACACTCACACCGTGGACGTAGGGTAGAATTGGCTGAACTACTTATATTTGGTGTTATCTACCTCATCTTTTTTCTCTATTTACATCTCTGCAAATACTCCATTATTGAATTGGTTTGAGCTCATATCTTACATTGACTTGGTGATACCATTTATAGTATCATCACTCGTCATCCTAAGCAAACTACCTACCTATGCAGCGATGGGTATTGTATCCACCTGAATCAATGGGATACTAAAACCTAACCGCTTTCATCTCAACTTTCTTTTGATTTCCTACCAAGTCAACCTCGACTCTGGGTGTGTTCCTATGTAATTTCGTAATAACTTATGGAATCCATCTCTCATTTCTCATAGTATTCTTATGCCCAGTCCTTAGAATTTAGGCATATGGTCTAGGTCTAGGTAACTACTAGCCTCACCTCTCTCATTTTCTAGGAAATCCATCAACCTATTAAAATTACGATAAGGTTCACTAATAGGATCCTCATTGACGTGACCACAAATGTGTATCTAGTGTGCGTACTATTCAAACTCAAGTGCAAGCCTATCGCGTAAGTAATAAACCTGGTAATACAGGGTATCTATCCTCAAGGAAATATGACGTAGAGACGTAATGACATAGGTGTGACACCCCGACTAATTAAATACCGAGTAGCTACTCCTTTATTCAAATTAATATAAAATGTCAAGTTGGTTCAGTTCATAGCATCACTGTCGAAAAACATTTTAACAATTACTAGCCACCTAATATTTAAAAAGTGAGTTGTCAATTATAATTGAATTAGATTAACATACAACCAAATTTAATTATGAAATAATGATACCACAACCACATCACAGTCACAATGGAATAACAATGTAATAAACTGAATCTGGAGGAATACACCTCTGAATAATCCAATACTGAATACAACCAAATACAAAATCTGAATTACTAATTAATTAAATTCCAAGACTGAAGTAGAACTGAGTAAATGAAATGCCTAAAAAAGAAAAGGGGAGACATGCCTTACACATGAACAATTTTGAAATAGAGTTAAGCAAAAAGTGGAGGCGTCTACTACGAAGTCCTGTAACTTCCACAGCAGCTACAGCACGTCACTGGAATGGAACTTCTAAGCTTGGGCACCAAAAAGATTTTTACAAGAAAAATATATTTGAAAGCAAACGGGTCAGAGCCCGATTGTGAAAACAGTTTAAAATATAGCAAGTGTTTAATATCATTAAACAGTGAATATAAAATACGTGATAGTGCGTGCACTCACATGAGTTTCTCACCTCTCAACTAATTGTGCACGCCTAACGTACCCGCACCCGTTCTAGTCATTCCACTATCTAACTAGTCCAATCCATAACCTGACTTTACTTTACAGTTTAGAATTTAATTCCCGATATCTTAATATAAACTAAGAGTCTTACCTTTTATTCCTCAGAATTATGTGTAGAAATTACTAAGAATGTCCCATTTTTAGCTTTACTAGAAATATTACAATTATTCACACTTTACACTTTAATACACAGTCCATCACAATTTTTAATATATTAATATCATCACAAATATACAATAATGGCACCCCTAGGCTAAGCTGCGGTGCACACATACTCTGCTATCAAATCTCGGTACATCACGTACATAAGGATCACGTATTCCGAATCTCTCAGGAACCGTTTTGATAAGTAACAATCACACATAATGGAGGCGAACATAGTTCACATCCCATGGGTCACGCACATACCTACGCTCCTATGATCAACAGACTTATTAACTCCCCAATAAGTCATTCTCTGACCTATGTCCTCGAGGTACCAATCTAAATCCCCCCCGTAGGCACACAAAGATTAGATGGCCCTGATCGAACGCCGACCTCCCGTGATATCAAGTATGGTAGGTATGTTATAAACAGATAACCACATATACTAAGCATTCACACATCTTAGATATCTTATAATATTAATAGAGGTATATTTTACATTTCTATACCGTCATTAATGTAGTACGCTTATAAGTCTCCGAAAAATATACATCATAGATTATCAATTCTTCTCACATCGCAAATTCAAGTACTTCTATCCTAACCCCTAGAAGTCACCCGGTCTATTATATAATTCTAAGTTTTAATCCTCAACGTACTCCAATCTCACAACTATACCCACTAATCAACAAGGGAAGAATAACACTCAATTTAATAAGTCTATGGGAATTTCAAAACTAAAATCGGGCCTAAAAAGACCATTCTGCGAACTCGTTAGAAGTCACTGAAATCTCGTTCGAACGAGTACGTTCGAACGAAAGGCTTAAAATGAACTACCAACTCATTAGAAAGGCTACTGGAATCTCGTTAGAAGCTTGTTCGAATGACCTGGGTTGGTCTTCTAACGAGATGGCAGAGAACGCCCAGAATTTTCCCAACTTCATTTTTCACCAAATTCCTTTCTCCAAATCCATCCTAAGTTCATACTAATTACGTTTTTGTGTTGTTAAACTACTCTAGGTCAACCTAAGTCACTTCTTAACATATTTTTGGGGTCAAATCTTATTAATCAACATGTAATCACCATAATTTCCCAAATCTTGCCCCAAACCCTATGAACATGAACACCGAATTTTATTGCACCTAAATACTCATCATTAATCCATTTTTAAATCATCAAAGTTAAGTTTTGGGTACTAATTTCGTCCATAATCATTCTACATGCAATCCCTATCCAAACTTGTGAGTTCCATGACAAATACATTGGGTTTTCATCAAAACTTTCAAAGCATATAGAGTTTCTACACTAAACATGGAGGAAATATTCATTGAAACTAATAACATCAAATCACTTGCCTTAGGTTTTGTTCTTCAAATTTGTTGTCGGATTATAGGCTGATTCTCTCCTCTTTCTGGTCACAATCCCTTCTAAAATGATGGTGATGGGAGATGGTTTGGTTTGGAACCTCTCTCTAACTTCTCTCAAAACCTCCGTGGACCACTCTCTTACTTTTGGCTGATCATGGACTTAGTGGCCTCTCTAATAATATCTAATTTAACTCTAAAATTCGTGGGTTTTAATTCTTGAATTTTTAAAATTACCAAAATACCCTTATGGGTTGCCGGTTTGGCCTAAAAGTGTCCCGGGACCCAAACTAAACTCCCGGCTAGTGTTTTCTGACTATTTCGACCCTTTCGGACACGTTGGTGCACTCAAAATGACCATTCGATTGATAAAAATATAATTTATTTTTTAATCTAATTAAACTCATTCCTGACGCGACTGACACACGCGTCCCAACTAAATTTCCCCAAATTATTGTATTTCTGCCTCGTGATAATTTTAATATTTTCAATACTCATATATTACCATATATTCTCAAAAATGTTTTATTTTAACATCATAAACAAATACCAACTCGCATCTCGCTAGTATTTACCTCCGGATTAATTTCTAAATTAATTATCATTTAATTCAATTAATCCAAAATAAAAATCAATAAAATTACGGGGTATTACATACTTCCCCCTAATAACAGAATTTTGTCCCGAAATTCGAAACTAAAGAATACCTGGTAAGAATAACTCTGGATAACGTTCGCGCATCTCATCCTCGCGCTCCCATGTGGAATCCTCGTCATTATGATGCCGCCACTGAACGCGTACTAATGGTACTATCTTCGACCTCAGTTTCCTCTCGCTGTGGTCAAGAATAGCAATCGGTCCCTCCTCGTAGGAACTATCGGGCTGTAGATCGATGTCCTCTAAAGCAATGTGAATATGGGCCATATCGTACCTAAGATATCTCCTTAGCGAGGAAATATGGAACACGTCATTAATCCTATGTAAGTGCTCCGGTAACCCAAGTCTATACGCGACTAGCCCAATCCGCTCGATGATAGGAAATGGCCCCACATATCTTGGTGCCAGTTTCCCTTTCTTCCCAAAACGCATAATCCCCTTCATCGGAGATACTCTGAGTAGCACCTAGTCCCATACCTTGAACTGTCTAAAGAACCTCTTGGCATCGGCATAACTCTTTTGTCGATCCTGAGTTACCCGAATACGGCTCCGTATTATCTTTATCCTTGCTGAAGAATCCTGTATCACTTTCGGCCCAAGGAGTTTGTTATCCCCCACCTCTAACCAGCATGTTGGGGAACGACAATGTCTACCATACAATACTTCGAATGGAGCCATGCCAATGGTGAACTGGTAGGAGTTATTATAAGCAAACTCCACCAGTGGAAGGTACTGCTCCCAACCACCTCCAAAGTCTAGGATGCACATACATAACATGTCCTCCAACATCTGATTCGTCCTCTCGGTTTGCCCATCTGTCTGCGGGTGGTACGCCGTACTAAGCCGTAACTCCGTACCCATTGCCTCCTGGAAACTCTCCCAAAATCGTGAAACAAATATCTTGAAGCACCTTATACTCTTGACTCACTTGAGTCTATATTGTATAAGTGTTCATCTAGTTTGGAAATTGTGACAAAATTATGTCTAACCTAGAATCCAAAGAACCTCAGAGCTTGCATTTCTATTTCATCTTTGCTTGAAGGGATCTAGACCTAATTACCAACACTCACACACAGTAGAATGCATCATTTACATGTCACATTGCATATTAGTGTGTGTACATATGTTGAGTATGTTTAAATACCTAAATTTGATTTTTAAATATTTTTTAGGATTTTTAAAACATTTTAAAAATAAGGTTTTATTAATAAAACTTGGTTTTAAAAGGTTATGGGGTAAATCTGCTATTTTAGAATGTTGGTTTAACTGTCTAAAGTTGGTTTGGGTAGAAACCAAAAGCGGCAGAAACTTCAGGGTTTACATTGTAATTACTTTAGACGCGCGTTTTATTTCGCCTCATATGCCAACATGTGTTAGCTTCTAATTGGTGAGAAGTGTGTTTCCTTGCTGAGATAAATCGAGTGATCATTTTCATCCCTTGGATCGTTCTTATCAACGATCTGCATGTCTTCCATCATAATCCCTGTGATCCCCTTTAAACCAATCAGGAGAGCTTTAACCACCGCATATCATATGCCCTTGGATCTAAGTCAATTGAACTTGACTAAATCTGGTCCCTTGATTTCAATCTTCATTCTAGAACCTTCCCAGCCTCTTATAAAAAGGATCCTACTCTTAGCATTAGAGGAATTTTGCCATTTCGTCATTTGAGAGAAAAATAAAGAGAGAGTAGAGAGAGAAGAGAGAAACCAGAAGAGAGAGAAAGAGTTATAAACCCTAACCCTAACCCTAAATCGTTTAACAGTTCAAACCAAATGTAAACCTTCAAACCTCTATACTTTACAAAACACAACCTTGAGTGTTTGAGTGTTTTAAAAGATGATTTGAGAGTTGGTTTGTTGCTGTAACCTCTTCTTCTTTGGATATTGTTTCCAACTTAATCATTTTCTTAGATCTATTATTCTTGTATATAGAAATTTTCAGATCTGAGTTTTTCATGATATATTACACTTAGTTTGCATGTTTATTTCTCAGCTTGAGAAATATTTTGTTGATTCATTTTCTGTAAATGTTTTTAACTTGGAAATCAACAAAAATGTTTTCTGTTTCTAGTTCTTTTAAAACTAAACCTTTGACCTAGTTTGGAATCACACTTGGAGGTTTTCAATCTCGAAAATCTTTTCAAAACTCTGAGATTGATTAAGATCTTGACTGTCTTCTAAGAAAGATATCCGTGGATTCTGGGATTGATTAAAAGGTCAAAACAGGTTCAAAGTTTTGTGAGAAGAGAGAAAAAGAAAAATCACAGCATATAGTCTTATATGTAATTTGCTAGGATTGTTTGTACTTAATAAGTGTGAGTGTGTGCATGCATGTGTTAGAGAGCACCTCCACAAACACTTTCACTCTACAACACAAAAAGTGTTGGTAATAAGATCTTGAGAAAAAAGAGTCGACGTAAAGAGCTTTAACAAATTGGAGTTAACAAACTGAGAGGACAACATCAACAATCAGAACTGCAGAGAAGTTATAAGGACACCAGAGGGTACATTCCTAAACTTATATAGGTCTGAGTTGTATGCATGTTTGTTATATAGTTTGTAACTGTTAAATTTGTTTATAGTGGATTTTTGTTTTACTCCGTAGAGGGAGTCGTGGATGTTTCCTCAATTGGTGAGGTTTTACCACGTAAAAATCTTGTACTTAATCTTCCTACATCTTCTCATCTCATTCTTGGTTGTGTTGGGTTTAAAAGCTTGTTTAAAACTGTTTAATAAACCTGTTATTCAAATCTTGAATAGATCTCGTACATACTCTTATCAAATACATCTTGTGTTCAAAGAGTTTTGGTTTTTAAGAAAAGAGTTTCTCCAAAAAACTGTTCGGAGTTACTTAAATAGTTTAATTTTATTAAACGGCGTTAGTAACAGAATTTCAATTGGTATCAGAGCTTGGTAAACTTCTTTTAAAGAGATCACGTGTTTCTGAAATTGTTTTATGAAAATCAAATATGGACGAGAAAAATGAAAGATTTTGTAACTTGACCAGTCCTCCTATCTTTGATGGAACCAATTTTGCTTACTGGAAAGTAAGGATGATTGCTTTCATTCAAGGAACTCTGGGGGATGATGTCTGGGACATTGTTGAAAATGGTTACACTTTTCCTACAAAACCAGGCACTGAAGGAAGTAATGAGAGGGTTAAGAAAGTTTTAAGCGAGTTCACACAAGAAGAGAAACAACTTTCTCGCAACAATAACAAAGGAAAGAATGCTATATTTATGTCTATAAATGAACATGAGTTCAAAAGAATCTCATCCTGTACCACTTCTAAGGAAGCTTGGGACACTTTAGTTACTGCTCATGAAGGTGACACTAGAGTTAAGGCTGTTAAAACTCAAATGCTCATTCAACAGTATAATTCCCTAATTACGTCTGAGACTGAGTCATTTGACGACTTCTATATGAACCTGATTGATATTATGACCAAACTGCATGCTAATGGGATAACTTATGATAGAAAAGAAATTGTATCTAAAATTTTGAGATCATTACCACAGAAATTTGATAACAAAAGATATGCTATTGAGGAAATGTGTGATACTAATCTCACTCCTGAACTACTCAGTAGTAAATTAAGAACTGTGGAAATGGAACTGGAATTTAAGAAACAATTAACCCAGTCCCATAGGAAACAGACTAGTTCCAATCTAAGCTTCTCTTCTAAATTGATTAAGCCTGAGTTTAATACTTCCAATGATGATTCTAATGAGGAATGCGATATAGAGAGTTTGGACAATCAGATTTCCTTAATGTCAAAACAGTTTAAGAAAATCATTAAATTTAGAAACAACATGGCAAATAAACAAGGCAAGTCCAATTATCCAACTCCTTTCAATCACAGACCTCATGAGAAAAGTTATGACAAAAATCACAAGGACTCTCACACTAGACCTAACAGAGACCTTAAGAAGACTGAATGCTATAGATGTGGTAAACTAGGACACATTGCACAAGACTGTAGAGTTAACTTGAACACTCAAAACAAACACACTAGAGCTAACATTTGCAAAACATGGGATGATTCAAGTGAATCTAAAAATGAGGAACCTGAGTCATCTGATGTTTTTGACCCTTACATGTCTTTCTTTGCCAAGATTATATATAATGATGATATGCCTGTGTTTGTTAATGAGGATGAATATAGTAATTCTACTTCTGATGTTTTGAATACCGCTATTACTGGTTTAGATGCTTTGATTACTGAGAATATTGCTATCTGTTCCTCGGGGTGTGTGAGTACAAGGGAAAGCGATAATGACGATGTCAATGGGTGTGTGAGTACAAAGAATGAAGCCCTAGGGGTCACTTCACACATTACACTTAGTGACTCGGACAATGAAGACCTCCCAGATATTCACACTCTCTATGCTAAAACTCTCAAGAAAAGCACTAAACTAGAAAAGATTGTGAAAGATCTCACTAAGAAGTTAGAAGATCTAAGCCTAATGGTTAAACTGAATGCTGAAGAGTATACTACCCAATGTCTAACTCATGAAAGTGAAATTAAAATGTTTGATGAAAAACTCGGAAATTTGACTGAAATAAATGAAATTCTGGAGAAAAAGTACAAAGGGACATTGTTAGAATTGGAACAAACTAAAGAAAAGACAGCAACTGTTTTCAAAAAATTTACAAAATTTGAAAATAATTCAAACTGTTTTGATGAATTTATTGCTGAATCAAAAACTAATTCTGATGATCGAACTGGAATAGGGTTTTGCCCCAATTTGAAGACACAAACAAAATCTTTTGAACCTATCAAGTTTGTGTCAGGAGGCAAAAGGCCTATTGAAACATGCCCAGACTTTCATTCTCTAAAAACTGAGTTTGATTCAAAACATCAAAATTTTAACAATGGGGAATCAAGTTTCTCTAAACATGAAAGTTCACCTAAGGTTAAATACATCTGCCCCTCTATTAGGAAGAGTGAGTCTTCATTCAAGACTGTAACACCTAGGAATAGAGTTCAACCTCAAAACTTCTCAAAACCTTTGTTTAGAGACTTTCCTAAGGAGACCCCAATTTTGAGTAATCTTTACTGCTCCTATTGAGACATATACGATCATTATTTTGACGGTTGATATGCTAGGAGATTAGTTAAACCTGTCTATAATCCTCATATCTATCAGAACTTTAACTATTCTAGAAGGAGCCGCAACAATTATATACTTCCTAGACAACCAGATAAAAACTCTAATTATAGAAAGAGAAAGACCAAACCTAAAAGAACATTTCCTAGAAGGATTCCTAAGCACTTTCCTAAACCAAATGCTCAAGTCTTTCATAAAATTCAAAATCATGTGCAAAACATTTTTCAGCAAAAATCTAATGCTCGCAAATTTTATCAATTGAGAGCTAATAAGCGCAAAATAAAAACTAGAGCAATTTGGGTTAGAAAAGATGATCTATTACCTCAGATGAAGTGTAACATAGTTGTTACTGCTCTAAAAGCTCAACACACATCATCCGATTGGTATTTAGACTCTGGATGTTCTAAGCACATGACTGTGGATGAAACTAAACTTTTAAACAAAACCAGCTTTGCTAGTGGTAAAGTCATTTTTGGTGATAGAGTTTCATCTCAAATCATAGGCAAAGGAACTCTCTAAGAAGATGGACTCCCTGTTCTTGAAAATGTCCTTCTAGTTAAAGGTCTCAAGGCCAATCTACTTAGTATATCGAAATTTTGTGACTCAGATCATATTGTTACCTTTTCAAAGAACAATTGCAAAATTTTAAATGAAAAAGGTGAATGCATAATTACAGGATTCAGAACTCCTGACAATTGCTATACTGTCATGAATAAATCTGAAATCTGTAATGTTGCCAGAATGGATGACAACGAGATATGGCATAACATAATGGGTCATATAAATTATGATAATCTGAGTAGACTGACCTCTCAGGAAATAGTTAGAGGAGTTCCTAAAATCAAACCCATTCCTAATATTGTTTATGGTTCTTGTCAGGAAGGTAAAATTGTTAAGGCACCTCATAAGAAAGTTAATGATATTCTTACCTCTAATCCCTTGGAGCTCATCCATATGGACCTAATGGGTCCCTCCCAAACTGTTAGTCTTTGTGGACACAGTTATATTTTAGTTATGGTTGATGACTTCACCAGATTTACTTGGGTAGCCTTTTTAAAACAAAAGTCTGACACTTTTTAAACTTTCTTAAAAATACTTTTTCGGATTGAAATTGAAAAGGACACTCAAGTAAATAGAATCCGTAGTAATAGAGGTGGAGAATTCAAAGACACTGGTATTATTTAATACTGTGACTATAATGGTTACAAACATGAATTCAGTGCTCCTAAGACTCCTCAACAAAATGGAATTGCCGAAAGAAAGAATCGTACCCTTCAAGAGATGGCATGCGTTATGTTACATGCCAAGAATTTACCTAAATACTTTTGGGTAGAATCTATTCGTACTGCATGTCACATCATAAATAGGGTCTATCTTAGAAAGAATTCCAAACAAACCCCTTACGAACTTTGGTACAAGAAAAAGCCGAATCTTAAGTACCTTAGAACTTTTGGTAGTACTTGTTATGTATGCAAAGATAGGGAACACTTATCCAAATTTGAGAGTAGGGGAGATAAAGCTATATTTTTAGGATACTCACTTAACAGTAGAGCCTATCGAGTGTATAATCTTCGCACTAAAACCTTGATGGAATCCATAAATGTAATTGTGAGTGACACTACTGTAGAGAGTAAGACTGGTGAATCAACTATTGAGGAAGAGCCTACAAACATTTTAGAAAATAACTCTCCTGAAATAGATGATTCATTACCAATTGAGACACCTGAAGTACCTAACTGGCTTTCTAAGGATCATCCCATAAATAGCGTAGTTGGTAACCCTAGTGAGCCAGTGCGTACAAGATCCCAACTAAGAAACTATGCACATTATGCATGTTTTGTTTCCCTTGTGGAACCAAAGAATGTAAATGAGGCATTGAATGACTCTCACTGTATTTCTGCTATACAGGAAGAACTTCTTCAATTTGTCATTCATGATGTTTGGTATCTTGTTCCTCGTCCTGATCACAAAAAGGTTATTGGCACACGTTGGATTTTTAAAAATAAGACTGATGAAAATGGGATAATAATTAGAAATAAAGCTAGATTAGTTGCTCAAGTATACTCTCAAATTGAAGGAATAGATTTTAATGAGACCTTTGCTCCTGTTACTGGATTAGAATCTGTTCGCCTGCTCTTTGCTATAGCTTGCCACATTCATTTTACACTTTACCAAATGGATGTCAAATCTGCATTCCTTAATGGAATATTGACTGAAGAGACCTATGTTGAACAACCTAAAGGGTTCATTGACCCTCAATATCCAAATCATGTATTTCGTCTTAAAAAGGCTCTGTATGGCCTTAAACAGGCACCTAGAGCTTGGTATGAGCGTCTTTCCAGTTTCCTCTTGGATAAAGGTTTCAAAAGAGGTGGAAATGATCAAACTCTTTTTGTCAAACATTTTGACAAACACATCATTATTGCTCAAGTTTATGTTGACGATATTATCTTTGGATCAACTTCTCCCTCAGAAGTAAAATCCTTCTCTGAAACTATGCATAAGGAATTTCAAATGTGCCTTATGGGGGAGTTACAATTCTTCTTAGGCCTTCAAGTCAAACAAAATTCAGAAGGATTATTTGTATCGCAATCTAAGTATGCTTTAGAGATAGTAAAGAAATTTGGCCTCGAGAGTGCTAAAGATGCTAAAACGCCCATGAGTACTACGTTAAAACTTTCTAAAGATGAAAATGGAAAATCCGTAGATCCTACTCTATATCGTAGTATGATAGGAACCTTACTATATCTTACTGCCTCGCGTCCTGATATTATGTATGCTGTGTGTGTATGTGCTCGTTATCAAAATAACCCTAAAGAGAGCCATTTGAATGCTGTTAAACGTATCATTAAATATGTAAAAGGCACTTTGAATCTAGGACTTTGGTACACTAATGACACACCAAGCACTATAATTGGGTACACTGATGCTGACTCGGCTGGGTGTACTGATGATAGTAAAAGCACATCAGGAGCATGTTATTATATAGGTAATAACTTGGTAGGATGGAGTAGTAAGAAACAAAACTGCACATCACTCTCAACAGCTGAATCTGAATACATAGCCGCTGGCAGCTGTCAATTACTATGGCTTAAACAAATGCTAAGTGATTATGGTATTCAAGAAAACCAATTGCATCTCTATTGTGATAATCAAAGTGCGATTAATATTTCTAAAAACCCTGTTCAACACTCGCGAACAAAGCACTTAAAAATTAGATATCACTTTATACGCGAATTGGTTGAAACTAAGGAATTAGAAATCAATTATCTTCCTACTGATTTGTAACTCGCAGATATGTTCACCAAACCTCTAGATTATAATAGATTCATTTCCTTGCATAAATCTATTGGTATGGTTTGTGCTGAGTAATACATTTGGTGATTATCCAAGTTTTTCCCTTTGTCAATTTGAGACAAAATGGGGGAGAAATTTGAGTCTCTAATTATTCTTTATATATGCTAAATAGCTTGATTAGTGATTCATTGCAGTTTTTGTACAGCTTTTCTCAACAGATGTTATAGGGTATTCAATTGTAAATAGTTGAGTTATGTACTTTTGTTTTCTAGGATTTGGGTAGATAGAATCTTTATAGGAATAAGGTTTTTCTTATCTTTTTGTCGCCCTACGAGTCCTAGTTGACTCAAAGGAGATTTTGTCTCATATTTCCAAAGGGGGAGATTGAAGCACCTTATACTCTTGACTCACTCGAGTCTATATTTTATAGGTGTTCATCTAGTTTGGAAATTGTGACAAAATTATGTCTAACCTAGAATCCAAAGAACCTCAGAGCTTGCATTTCTATTTCATCTTTGATTGAAGGGATCTAGACCTAATTACCAACACTCACACACAGTAGAATGCATCATTTACATGTCACATTGCATATTAGTGTGTGTATATATGTTGAGTATGTTTAAATCCCTAAATTTGATTTTTAAATATTTTTTGGGATTTTTTAAAACATTTTAAAAATAAGGTTTTATTAATAAAAATTGGTGTTAAAAGGTTATGAGGTAAATATGCTATTTTAGAATGTTGGTTTAACTGTCTAAAGTTGGTTTGGGTAGAAACCAAAAGCGACAGAGACTTCAGGGTTTACATTGTAATTAATTTATACACGCGTTTTATTTCGCCTCATATGCCAACATGTGTTAGCTTCTGATTGGTGAGAAGTGTGTTTCCTTGCTGAGACAAATCGAGTGATCATTTTCATCCTTTGGATCGTTCTTATCAACGATCTGCATGTCTTCCATCATAATCCCTGTGATCCCATTTGAACCAATCAGGAGAGCTTTAACCACCGCATATCGTAAGTCCTTGGATCTAAGTCACTTGAACTTGACTAAATCTGGTCCCTTGATTTCAATCTTCATTCTCGAACCTTCCCAGCCTCTTATAAAAAGGCTCATACTCTCAGCATTAGAGGACTTTTGCCATTTCGTCATTTGAGAGAAAAATAAAGAGAGAGTAGAGAGAGAAGAGAGAAACCAGAAGAGAGAGAAAGAGTTAGAAACCCTAACCCTAACCCTAAATCGTCTAAACAGTTCAAACCAAATGTAAACCTTCAAACCTCTATACTTTACAAAACACAACCTTGAGTGTTTGAGTGTTTTAAAACATGATTTGAGAGTTGGTTTGTTGCTGTAACCTCTTCTTTTTTGGATCTTGTTTCCAACTTAATCATTTTCTTAGATCTGTTGTTCTTGTATATAGAAATTTTCAGATCTGAGTTTTTCATGATATATTACACTTAGTTTGCATGTTTGTTTCTCATCTTGAGAAATATTTTGTTGATTTGTTTTCTGTAAATATTTTTAACTTTGAAATCAACAAAAATGTTTTCTGTTTCTAGTTCTCTTAAAACTAAACCTTTGACCTAGTTTGGAATCACACTTGGAGGTTTTCAATCTCGAAAATATTTTCAAAACTCTGAGATTGATTAAGATCTTGACTGTCTTCTAAGCAAGATATCCGTGGATTCTGGGATTGATTAAAAGGTCAAAACAGGTTCAAAGTTTTGTGAGAAGAGAGAAAAAGAAAAATCACAGCATATAGTCTTATATGTAATTTGCTAGGACTGTTTGTACTTAATAAGTGTGAGTGTGTGCATGCATGTGTTAGAGAGCACCTCCACAAACACTTTCACTCTACAACACAAAAAGTGTTGGTAATAAGATCTTAAGAAAAAAGATTCGACGTAAAGAGCTTGAATAAATTGGAGTTAACAAACTGAGAGGACAACATCAACAATCAGAACTGCAGAGAAGTTATAAGGACACCAGAGGGTACATTCCTAAACTTATATAGGTCTGAGTTGTATGCATGTTTGTTATATAGTTTGTAACTGTTAAATTTGTTTATAATGGATTTTTGTTTTACTCCGTAGAGGGAGTCGTGGATGTTTCCTCAATTGGTGAGGTTTTACCACGTAAAAATCTTGTACTTAATCTTCCTACATCTTCTCATCTCATTCTTGGTTGTGTTGGGTTTAAAAGCTTGTTTAAAACTGTTTAATAAACCTGTTATTCAAATCTTGAATAGATCTCGTACATACTCTTATCAAACACATCTTGTGTTCAAAGAGTTTTGGTTTTTAAGAAAAGAGTTTCTCCAAAAAACTGTTCGGAGTTACTTAAATAGTTTAATTTTATTAAACGGCTTTAGTAACAGAATTTCATATCTTGTCTCGGTTAGACACGATATTGAGAGGCACCCCGTGAAGTCTCACTATCTCCGCTATAAAAATTTGGGCATACTGTCCCGTAGTGTAATCTGTCCGCGCTGGTAAAAAATGAGCAACTTTGGTCAACCGATCGACGATTACCCATATGGAATCGTGACCCCTCTGTGACGTGGGTAACCCCGTGATGAAATCCATGGAAATGCTCTCCCATTTCCACATAGGAACTTCTAATGGCTGTAGAAGTCTTGTCGGTCTCTGATGGTCCACCTTTACCAGCTGACAAGTGGCGCATTTAGAAATGAACTCGGCAATATCTTTCTTCATCCCGCTCCACCAGTGTCGTCTCATGTCTTGGTATATCTTATCCCCACCAGGGTATACTGCGAACCGTGCGACTCTATCATTACCTCGTGTCACAGGTCTTCCCCTTCCGGAACAACCAGTCTCCCATTGAAGCGTAATCCCCCGTCTGAACTAACGGTATATGACTCGGCTCTCTCTGCTAGTAATCGAACTATCTGCTCTTGACAGAACGAGTCTTTTTCCTGGGCCTGTATCACTCTCATAATAATCTGAGGCGTAACAGTCATCACAGACATATATCGAGTAATGAACCCGCCAACTTTGGTTTCAAGTGCTGTGAGGCACGCATCAAAATCATTATCGGGAATCTCAAAATCATAATCAGCCTCCTCCTCGTCAAAACCACCCTCTTGCTCTCCCATCTTAACATCATCCTCCTCCTCGTCGCTGCTTTCTTCATCATCGGAATCCTCATCTTGTTGGGCACGTAAAAATTCTCTTTATCGCTCGCTCTTGTTGAGGGTGATGTGCCTAAAAGGGCGTGGGAAGCGAATGGAAACGGCGGGTGGAACAATGAGGTAGTCGGTGAGAATAGAGGTAATGAGCCTCGCATACGGGAGATGAGTATTGCCCTTTTCATCCAGCGCAGCAAAGAAAACATTTCGATAAATTATGTGTGCCAGATTTATGGAGGAGGAGCGGTCAAAAAGGTGATAAACAAGAGTGGCTTGTCGGGGTCTCATGCCGTAATCATTGGAGTTTTGCAATATGTTGGCGCACATGATTTGAAATATGAGACACACCTTTTCGGACATCCGACCGACCTTAAAAACTCCCAAACTTCACCTGACGCTATACGCTGGATGCAAACACCATTGTCAATGGGTGGAAGAGCGTTGGGATAGATGAATTTTTCCTCATTTGGGACCTCCTTTTCGGCCAGCTTTTCGGTAAGGGTCGCGACGAAAAAAGGAATATATTGGCTGTACACGCGTGCCTACGCGACAAAATCATCGGTGCAGACAAAGGAGCCATAAAACTCATGAATCTAGACTGCCCAAATGGCATTGTGAGGCTCGGTTAGATATAGACACCAACCCTTTGGGGCAAAAAGATTGGTGACGGAATTTGGTAGCTTGTTCCAATGCACCGCTTGTTCAATTTGGAGTTTGTGAGATGGCCCGAAAAATGCCCTGCACCATCTTTGCTCTTAATCGGAACGGTATTCGGGATTATTTTTTATGAATGCAATGGAGTTATACTTTTGAGGTCGGTCTTGGTCTTCCATGGGAGGAAGGGTGTGTGGGCAGCATCTATTTAGAGTATAGGGAGGAGAAGAGTGTAAAAGAGAATGGGAAGAGTTGAATTTATAGGTGGGTGTTTGGGGAGGGGGGGAAGGTTGGAATTGGAGGGAAAATGGATTGGAGGGAAAGGGGTTTGAATTTGGGAGGGAAATGGTGGGGAAAAACGAAGTGGAGGGAAGTGAGGGGATTGGGGAAGAAGGGGGCTGCACCTAGGGGTTGTTGAAGAAAACAAGAGGGTGATCCGAACCGAGTACCCAGGGGTGATCTGGACCGTCGCATTTTTTATTTTATTATTCCCTCGCAAGCGATCTAGACTGGGTGCCCAGGGGCGATCCAGATCGCTGCTGAAATTGCAGTAGAACTCCCTATTTTTGTTTTTACTCATCTCTCAGACTCTTAAGATTCTCCCACTTTGATAAAAACTCAACTATGAACCCGATTGTCACTTAATCCTCGTTTTGACTCCCGAAGCATTCTCACAACGCGGTGTGTTTCCTACCTGCTTAGTGTTCTCTACACCTACTTACTAACTCTACCCTACCTATCCTACTTGATGTACTCCTACTATACACAAGAACCACCCCATATGCATCGGGGCTGCGAAGACCTCTTAACTTCTGCTCACTCTACCCCGTAAACGGGATTCGACAACCAAATGGTGTTAATGTCTTCCACGCACACCTCCAAATACGGATTTAGGCGCTGTCCGTTAACTTTGAACGTACTTCCCCCGTTTTATCTTCTAATTCCACTGCTCCATGGGGGAATACGGTCTTCACAACGAATGGGCTAGTCCATCGAGACCGTAACTTACCCGAAAATGGATGAAGCAGAGAGTTGTAGAGATGTACTTTTTGCCCAGGAAGAAACTCTTAGTGTCGGATAATCTTATCGTGTGCGAGTTTCATCCATTCTTTGGATATTTTAGCATTCTCATACGCAAAGCATAATTTCTTATCTCCTCTATCTCATTTAACGGAAGCTTGCGAGCTTCATCGGCTTTATCCATGTCGTATTTCAGCCTCTTAATGGCCCAGTATGCTTTTTGTTGTAACTCTATGGGAATATGGCAAGGTTTTCCATACACAAAGCGGAAAGAGGACATTTTGAGTGGATTCTTGTATGCGGTACGATAGGAGAATAGAGAATCATTCAATCGAAGGGACCAATCTTTCCGGTTAGGATCGATGGTCTTCTCTATGATGTTCTTAATTTCCTGATTCGCCAACTCGGCCTTCCCATTCCTTTATGGGTGATAGGTCGTTCCAACCTTGTGAACGACCCATACTTCCTCATAATCTTCTCGAATGGTCTATTGCAAAAATGCGTGCCATTATCACTAATTATCGCTTTCGGAGCACCGAAGCGAGAAAGTATGTGTTCCTGTAGGAAACGTATCACCACTTTATTATCATTTATTTTAGTAGCAATGGCTTACACACAATTAGAAACGTAGTCTACCATAACAAGGATGTATAGGTATCCAAAAGATTGGGGAAAAGGGCCCATGAAGTCAATACCCCAGCAGTCAAATATCTCAATAATGAGTATCGGTGTTAATGGCATCATGTCTTGTCGGGTAATAGCCCCCATCCGTTGGCACCTATCACATGATTTGTAATTATTGCTCACATCCTGGAACATGCTGGGCCAGTAGAAACCACTTTGGATAATTTTAGCGGCCATCTTTTTCATCGAAAAATGGCCTCCACATGCCTCCTAATGACAGAATTGGATGACTTTTGGTATTTTGTCATCCGGTACACACCTTCAGATGATTTGGTCCGTACAATACTTAAAGAGGAATGGATCATCATAGAAAAACATGCGAGACCAAGTAATGAACCTCTTCCTCTCTTGCGATGTTCAATCGGGAGGGATGGCTCCCGTGATAAGATAATTGACTATATCCGCAAACCAGGGGAGAGACGAGGTCACAAAGAGTTGTTCATCCGGGAAATATTCATCTATGGGTATAGGATCATTAGTTACATCGGATGAAATCCGGGATAAGTGATCGATAATGACGTTTTCTACTCCTTTCTTATCTTTGATGGAGAGATTAAACTCTTTAGGATTAGGATCCACCTTATGACGCGCGACTTTGCATCTTTCTTTGCAAGGAGGTAGTTCAACGTCGCATGGTCGGTGAAGCATATTATGGGTGAACCAATGAGGTATGAGCGGAACTTATCAAGGGAAAATACTACCGCTAGAAATTATTTCTGCATGGTGGAGTAATTGAGTTACGGTCCGATTAAAGTCCGGCTAGCGTAGTAAATGACATGAGCTTTCTTATCTTTCCTTTGCCCAAAATAGCACCTATCAGAAAATCACTTGCATCACACATGAGCTCGAATGTAATGACCAATCCGGGGCTTGCATGATGGGAATAGAAATATGCATGCTTTTCAATTTATCAAAAGCACACTAACATGCATCGTTCCAGTCAAACGGGGTGTCTTTCATAAGAAGATTACTCGGGGGTCTAGCGATGTGCTAAAGTCCTTGATAAACCTTTTAGAAAACCCTGCGTGGCCCAAGAAAGAGCGCACATCTTTTAGTGATTTTGGTGGGGGTAACATTACTATGACATCAATTTTTCCCTATATACTTAAATTCCCTCAGATGATACGATGTGGCCTAGAAGTATTCCTTCGGTGACCATGAAATGACACTTTTCCCAATTCAACACCAAGTTCTTTTCCACATATCGGGCGAGAACTTTTTCCAGATTTTCTAGAAAAAGATCGAAAGAGGTGTCAAAAATGCTGAAGTCGTCCATAACTACTTCAAGCCCTTTTTCAACCATGTCGCTAAAGAGACTCAACATACACCTTTGAAAAGTCGCGGGTGTATTACATAATCCAAATGGCATACGTTTGTAGGCAAACGTACCAAACGAACCTGTGAAAGTCGTCTTCTCTTGGACAAGTACGTCTACCTCTATTTGGTTATATCCAAAATAACCATCAAGGAAGCAATAGTATGGGTGTGTCCCGCTACTCTCTCTAGCATTTGGTCGATGAATGGTAAGGGGAAATGGTCTTTACTTGTGCCCGCATTGAGTTTTCGATAATCAATGCATACGCACCACCCAGTGGTGGTATGTTGGGGAATGTGCTCACCTTTTGCATTCTTAACCACAGTCATTCCCGACTTCTTCAGGACAACTTGTATAGGACTAACCCATTTGCTATTCAAGATCAGGTAGATGATTTCGGCATCTAATAACTTAATAATTTCGTCTCGCACTACCTTTTTCATGATAGGGTTCAATCTTCTTTGCTTTTCCCTCGAGGGCTTGACGTCCTCCTCGATGTGGATTTTATAGGTACAACTCAGGGGACTTATACCCTTTAAATTGGCTATGCACCAACCAAAATCAGCTTGATGCTTCCTCAATATTGCTAAAAGTTTACCCTCCTGCTTTTTATCTAGTCTAGAGGAGACAACAACATAAAATGTCTCCTCCTCTGGGAAATAAGCGTATTTAACATTAGAGGGTAGTTTCTTTAATTCGAGGGTAGGGAATTTTTCATTAGAGGAAATCGTCCGCGATTACCTCCGTGGTAGTTCCTTAAATCTAAAAACCCAACTAATATCTCTTAACTCCTCGACTGACGCTCTCTCTTCTAGTATGGATTTTAAATCATCTACCTCACACTCAAATGCAGTGTATGGGCTTTCACTGTCAATTTCTCCCACTAAGAAAGCTTCTAACGCGTCCCCTCCTATATTTTTCTCAAAGTGCTCGTCTATTACATCCTCAATGAGGTTGACCTCATGGATTCCATCTTCGTCACCCACTTGGTTAGCAACGTTGAAGATGTTCGTTTCTAGGGTCATGTTCCCAAAAGTGAATTGCATTTGCCCATTTCTAGTATTGATCAAAGCATTGGCTATGGCTAAGAATGGACGACCTAAAATGATAGGAACATGATTGCTAGAGTGGGTGGAGGGCTTCGTGTCCTAAATGATTTAGTCTATCGAGAAGTAGAAAGTGTCTACTTGGACTATCACGTCCTCAACTATCCCTAAGGCGCCTTCATCGCGCGATATGCTAATTGGAGAGTAATGCGTGTGGGCTTAAGATCACCCAATTCTAGCTTTCTATAAATGAAGTACGGAAGGATATTCACACTCGCACCTAAATCCAATAGGGCCTTTTCTATGCGACGCTCTCCAATAACACATGATATCGTGGGTGAGCCTGGATCTTTAAATTTGGGAGGAAGGTCGTTAAGTAGGATGGAACTCACATTTTATGCTAGGAAGACGTTCTTCTTCACCTTTATCCATCTTTTAATAGTTAAAAGATCTTTAATGACCTTGGAATAGGCGGGAATTTGCTGGATGGCATCCAGAAATGGCAAATTAATCTTCACTTGCTTCAAAACGTCTAGCACTTCGGAGCGGGAGGCTCCCTTTTGTGGTGGAGCCAACCGTTGAGGGAACGGGGCTGCAGTGGGTGTCTTTACTTCAGTATCGGGCTCGCAAGCTACGTCACTCTCACTCTTGGACAAGGGGGCATCTTAGGCCTCTTTTGTTCCTGGAGAAACCTCTTTGCCTTTTGGTTCTTCGTGTTGGGGAGGTGATAAATCCATAAATTGCCCACTACGAAGAGTGGTGATAGCTTGACATTGCTCTTGCAGATCAGAAGTTACGGAGCTAACGTTGGCTTGACCTTGGGGAGGTATTTTGACTTGAGTCAAAATTTTTCCCTTTTCTTGGACACTCAACGAGGTTTGCAACTTAGATAAATTTGCATTCATCTCGGTGAACATGTGCTCAAAGCGACCATTGATTGCACTTTGGGATTGCATGAACTAGTTAAAATTATCCTCAGGGGTCCTTCGCGGTAGTGTTACGTATGGGCCTGGGTGAGTTACTTGCTGAAATTGAGGAGGCGGTGGAGGGAGGGAAACATATGAATTTGGTTTCAACATAGCTTGTGTTTGCCTGTAGCTAAAACCAGGATGGTTTCTCCATGATGGGTTGTTCATGTTTCCATACGGGGTGTAAAAGTTTCCCTTGAACCATCTTATAGCCGCCACCTGCTCGGTATGCATAGCCTTGTAGGCGGGAATCATCAGGCATGCTATTTTGGAATATACCTCCTCACAGATAGTGCACATCTTTTCTTTTACATAACGGGTGGATCCAAAAATGTCTCTCAATCGGACTTTAAGTTGATCTCTCATACCTCTCTCAAATTGATCAAATCGACGGTCTACTAAGGTATTATTATCTAATTGGTATAGACCGGATGCAGTTGGAGTGGAAAATACTTATCTAGTCCAAAGTTGGGTATTAGGATCAGACACGTCCCACGCTTGAGTAGTCTCGGTGTCATACTTAAGATGGGCCTCAACATCACCTGTATCTAATTCCCAGAATGGTCTTTCACACATGGTTTGCAAAAGTTGTTTAGACGCTACTGTAAGCCCATTATGGTAGAAGGAGATTGAGTGATGTTTTTCGAATCCATGATGGGCGCAAGCGCTAACCAATTCTTGAAAGCGTTCCCAACACTTATCGAAAGACTCATTATCTTGTTGTCGAAAAGCTTGAATTTGAGTCTTGATAGAGTTGGTTTTGTACTGTGGATAGAACTTTGAGAGAAATTTTGCTTGCATATCCTTCTAAGAGATAATGGAGTTCTGGGTAAGAGACCACAACCAGGTCTTAGCTTTATCCTCTAAGGAAAAAGGGAAAAGCTTCAGGTGAGCAACATCTTGCATGCAAGCTTGATCACTAAATGTCTTGCACGCCTATTCAAACTCTCATATGTGAAGGTATGGTTTCTTCGAATCCATGCCATGGAAAGTAGGGAGAATCATAATCATCCTATTACGAAAGTGGACCTGACCAACATTATACGGGAGTAAAATGTAACCACGGGTGATAATTCGCTTGGGAAACAGGAGTTCTTTTATGGGACGATATGATGGATTTCCCTTCCCAGTAACGAAACTAGCTATGTCGGACATTGATCTCTCTCTCCAATTGACTCAGAATCCTCACTCAGTGTCCTAGAAGTTTAACTCAAAGATTGCCTGGCAATGGAGTGTATGGAAGTAGGATGAGGGACCCAAAATTGAGGAACGTGAGGGGTGTGGGGGCTAACAGAATTATACTCAATGATTGGATTTTCGTGAATTCTAGTTGGAGTATTTTGAGGAGTTTGTTCTGGATTTTGCATATACAGACATTTGAGAGATTGTTTCTTTTTGGCTTTTGAATTTTTTTTGAATTTTTATGGATTTAGGAATCAGATTTTTGGATTTAACCAACTATCCTAAGTTTACATAAGTCCCCGACAATGATGCCAAAAATTTAATGCAACCACAAATGAGTATCGAGCGTGCGTACTATTCAGACTCAAGTGCAAGCCTATCGTGTAAGTAATAAACCTGGTAAGATAGGGTATCGATCCTTAGGGAAATAGGACATAGAGACGTAATGACATAGGAAAGAAGTTCAACCCTAAATTGATTCAGACAAGGAATAAAAAGATGAATAATTTAGAGATTGAATTCTACTAACTAAATGCAATCTAAATTAAAATTACCGACTAAACTACGTGCGCAAAGTTAAAGCTACTAAAATTGAATTAAATATGAATGATGAAGGTTGGTTGGAATACAATACCCCGAACCCTAGTACGTTTACCGGTAATAACCTTAATTGTGAATCAAATAATTAATCAAATCCACTCTTTATTTATCCTAAGCATTATGTATATGAGGTTCAATCCCGCACTATACGTAATCAAAAGATATAATAAAGCAGTACTATAGTAGCTACACACGCGTTGCATGGTTAAGCATCCCGATTACCTAGGGAAACGAGATCAAAAAGTCTTACAACGATTGTGATAACCACACAATACTATGTAGTAATATATTTTACTCATAGAATTAAGATTACACACATGAAAACCACATCGGGCTGGGTTCGTGCATCCCAACCCTTAATAATCTAGCCTACCATGGTGCAATTAATGAAAACTAGGGTTTCTACGGTGCAAGTGACATAAATCATGGTGTAACTATCTCTAATTAAGAAGTACTATGTATTATCTACTTCAATTTAATTAACTAAGCACGAATTATCAAACAAACTATTATAGGAGAAGAAAGAAATAACTTTATTGCAACAATCAACCTTGAAAATCCTCAAAACTTGCACAATTTGTAAAACTAGTGTTCCTACTCTTTCTCTCTCTAAAACTAAAGTAAAAGAAAGCTCCCCAATGTATTTAAAGTCATTGGGATAAATAACCTATGAAATTACAAGAGATTGAACCATATAAAACTCTAAGAAAGAAAAAGAAATTTTGAGAAAATCCAAAGCAATTCGGACCGTCAGGCAAGGCGATCCGGATCGGTCCCTTATTTCATACAACGTTTTTGTGCAAGAGAGGTCCGGATTCTTTAAAAATAAAAGGTCCCGATCACCCTTGTTTTTCACACAGAGAACTTTCTTCCAGTCGGTCCGGATCCTTTAAAAATAGAGGTCCGGATCGCCTTGGTTTTTCATGCAGAGATCTTCTTCTTGACTTTTCCCATCTTCAAAACTTCGTATCTTCTTCACCGTAGCTCGGATTGAGTTGCCATTTTTTCAAGTGTTCTTGTAATTGAAATCTCTTCAACTTTTAAGTTGGCCCCACCTACGGACTAAGGCTACAAGATTACGAAAATTCCATCTTGACTTTCCTTCTTTGATTTCTTTTGATGCTTTTCAAATTTCTTTCTTTCTCGATACTTTAAATGCTTGCAAAATTCATGAGAAATACACAAAAATAATTGTACTTGTTAGAAGTTGTAATTAGCAAGGAAATGAGATAAATCAACACATTTTACATTATTCGAGATAATAAAAGTCCCTAAATTAAGGGGATAAATTCAGAAGAATTTATGCCTAATCACCAACGAACAACTTGCCTCTGATTTCTTATAAACCTACTGTTTCTATCTCTCAAACACTTATAGACTTTATTTGTGTGTCTTTGTACTTTATTAAAAAGTACAAAAAGGTATATTTGTTCTCACAATATTCATCATATTCTATCTCCCTTTCTTTTGCTCATATTGAGCTTTCAAACTAGCTTTTTCAAGCCTTTTTCTTTTAAAGAAAATATGTGCAACATGGTTTGATTTACAACAAAAGTACAACCAACAGGCTTTTTATCAATCTTGAATTTAGGTTTAACCTTATTCTTTTGAAGGATTGGAGTTTGTACCTTATCTTGCTTTCGAGCATTTGAACTTTCAATCTTCAATTTTATTTTTCCAATGTTTTCTCAGGCTTTGAATCCTTACAACCTATCCCATGATTGTTTCATTTTGGTTAAGAATTACTTAAAAAAAATTTACCAAGTTTACTTGTTCTATCATAAAATTTAATTTGCAAATCATTTGCATGCTCAAGTTAAAGTTTCAACTTTTCAATGTCAATTTTTAAATTTGTATTTTCAAGCTCAAGCTCAATCTCTTCTTTTTTCTTTTGAAATGATTGCATTTTTGAAGCACCTTATACTCTTTACTCACTTGAGTCTGTATTGTATAAGTGTTCATCTAGTTTGGAAATTGTGACAACATTGTATCTTTCTTAGAAACCAAAGAACCTCAGAGATTGGTTTTCAATTTATTCCTCTTGCTTGATTGATCTAGGTATATTTACCAACACTCACACACATTAGAATTGCATTCATACATTTCATATTGCATATAATTGTGTGGGTATATGTTGAGTGTGTTTAATTCCCTCAAATTGATTTTTAATATTTTTTGGGGATTTTATTATCTTTTAAAATAAGGTTTTTATTAATTAAAATCTGGTCTTAAAAGTATTGGGGTCAATCGGCTAGTCTGGATTGTTGGTTTTATTGGCTGAAAGTTCACTTGGGTAGAATCCGAAAGCGCCAGAGACTATAAGGTGTGCTGTGTAATTATTTTAAACACGCGTGTAACAACCAATCAATTGACTACACCTGTCAAGATATAATCGAACCAATTTGTGTTTTCTCTGTAAGACGAGTGCCGTGCGTTGTTTTAGCCCTTGGATTAGTTTTAATCGATGATCTGCATGCGTTATTATACAATCCTGGTGAAACCAACTTGAGCCAATCAGAATCGGTTTAATCACCGCCTCTGTTTAAACCCTTGGATCAAAGTCAATCCTCCAAGACCATATCGTAGCCCTTGAATTTCAACTGATATCTCGACTCTTCTCAGCCTCCTATAAAAGGAGCCCTACCCTCAGCCATATGGGACTTTTGCCACTTCGTGTAATCGAGTGAGAAAGAGAGAAGAGAGAGAAGAGAAAAGAGAGAGAGAGAAACCAGAGTTAGGAAACCCTAACCCTAAATCATCCAAAACTATTTCAAACCACAACCTCTTTCAAAACCAGTTTATACAAAACACAACCTTGAGTGTTTGAGAGATTTTGAGTGATTGGTTTGTTAGTTTTGTTGCTTTAACCTCTTCGTTCTCAGATCTTGTTATCAACTTAAACATCTGTTTAGATATGTTTTCTACTTTTATAGAAATCTTAGATCTAAGTCATTGCATGTTGTATTACACATAGATCTGAATATATAGTTTCTCATCTTGTGAAAATATTTGTTGATTTGTTTCTGTAAATGTTTTTAACTTCAAAATCAACAAAATCATTTTTCGTTTCTAGTTCTTTTGAAACAAGACCTTTGACCTAGTTAAGAATCGTACTTGGTGGTTTTCAATCTCAAAAATATTTTCAAAACCCTGAGATTGGTTAAGATCTTGAAACGTCTTCCGAGCAAGATAA
Source organism: Sambucus nigra (assembly GCA_949130495.1). Lineage (NCBI taxonomy): Eukaryota > Viridiplantae > Streptophyta > Magnoliopsida > Dipsacales > Adoxaceae > Sambucus > Sambucus nigra. The sequence goes on along the minus strand of OX422209.1, from coordinate 765,350,685 downwards.
CCGTGGATTCTGGAATTATAATAAAGGTCAAATAAGGTTGAGTTTTATAAGAAGAGAGAAATAGAAAATCACAGCTTATAGATCTTATATGTAATTTGATAGGATTGTTTGTATAAAATAAGTGTGTGTGTGTGTGTGTGTATGCATGTGTTAGAAAGCACCTTCACAAACACTATCACCCTACCACACTAAAAGTGTTGGTAATAAGATCTCAAGAATAAGAGTCGACGTAAAGAACTTGAACAAATTGGAAGTTAGTAAACTGGGAGAACAACATCAACAAACAGAACTGCAGAGAAGTTATAAGGACACCATTGGGTACATTCCTAAACTTGTATATGTCTGATTTGTGTGCATGTGTGTTATATAGTTTGTAACTGTTATAATTTGTTTTTAGTGGAATTTTTGGTTTACTCCGTAGAGGGAGTCGTGGATGTTTCCTCAGTTGGGTGAGGTTGTACCACGTTAAAAATCATTGTTCTTAATCTTTCTACATCTCCTCATCTAATTCTTGGTTGTGCTGAGTTTAAATTTTTTAAACTGATTTATCAAACTTGTTAACAAATCTTGAACAGATCTCGTACATATTTTGTTAAACACATCTTGTGATTAATTTGATTTGATTTTAAGAAAAGATTTTCTTCAAAAAACAATTCGGAGTTACTTAAATAGTTTAATTTTATATTAAACGGCTTTAGTAACAACTTTTCAATTGGTATCAGAGCTTCATAAACTTCTTTTAAAAGATCCTGTGTTTCTGAGATTGTTTTATGAAAATCAAACATGGACGAGAAATAAAAGATTTGGTAACTTGACCAGACCTCCTATCTTTGATGGAACCAGTTTTGCTTACTGGAAAGTAAGGATGATTGCTTTCATTCAAGGAACTTTGGGAGATGATGTCTGGGACATTGTTGAAAATGGATACATTTATCCTACTAAACTAGCCACTGAAGGAAGTAATGAGAGGGTTAAGAAAGTGGTAAGTGAGTTCACACAAGAAGAGAAGCAAGTTTCTCGCAACAATAACAAAGGAAAGAATGCCATATTTATGTCCATAATTGAACATGAGTTCAAAAGAATCTCATCCTGTACCACTTCTAAGGAAGCTTGGGACACTTTGGTTACTGCTCATGAAGGTGACACTAGAGTTAAGGTTGCTAAAACATAAATTCTCATTCAACAGTATAACTCTTTAATTATATCTGACTCTGAGTTATTTGATGAATTTTATATGAACTTAACTGATATTGTGACCAAACTGCATGCTAATGGGATAACCTATGAGAAACATGAAATAGTATCTAAAATTCTGAGATCATTACCACATAAATTTGACAACAAAAGATATGTTATTGAGGAAATGTGTGACCAAAATCTCACTCCTGAATTACTCAGTAGTAAACTAAGAACTGTGGAAATGGAACTAGAATTTAATAAACAATTGACCCAGTCCCATAGGAAACAGACTAGTTCCAATATGAGTTTTTCATCTAAGCTGATTAAGCCTGAGCTTCACATCCCTAATTATGACTCTGATGAGGAATGTGACATAGAGAGTTTGGACAATCAGATTGCCTTAATGTCAAAACAGTTTAAGAAAATTATCAAGTTTAGAAACAACATGGCAAATAAACAAGGCAAGTCCAATTATCCAACTCACTCTAATCACAAACCTCATGAGAAAGGTCAAGATAAACATCACAAGGACATTCACACTAGACCTAACAAAGACCTTAAGAAGATTGAATGCTTTAGATGTGGAAAACTAGGAAACATTGCACAAGACTGTAGAGTTAACTTGAACACTCACAACAAACATACTAGGGCCAACATTTGCAAGGCATGGGATGATTCAAGCGACTTTGAAAATGAAGAACCTGAGTCGTCTGATGCTTTTGATCCTTGCATGTATTTCTTTGCCAAGATTATCTATAATGATGATATGCATGTGCTTGTTAGTGAGGATGAATTTAGTAATTCTACTTCTGTTGTTGTGAATCATGCTGTTACTGGATTAGATGCTTTAATTTCTGAGAACATTGCTATTTTTACCACGGGGTGTGTGAGTCAAAGGGAAATCGATAATGACGATGTCAATGGGTGTGTGAGTCCAATAATTGAAGCCTTAGGTGTCACTTCACACACTACACTTAGTGACTCGGACAATGAAGACCTCCCTGATATTCACACACTTTATGCAAAAACTCTCAAGAAAAGCACTAGACTAGAGAAGATTATGAAAGATCTCACTAAGAAACTAGAAGATATAAGTCTGATGGCTAAACTTAATGTTGAAGAGTATACTACCCAATGTCTTACTCATGAAAGTGATATCAAAATGTTTGATCAAAAACTAAAAAATTTGACTGAAACAAATGAAACTCTGGAGAAAAAAATACAAAGGGACATTGTTAGAATTGAAACAAACAAAAGAAAAGACAGTAACTGTTTTCAAAAAATTTACAAAATTTAAAAATAACTCAAACTGTTTTGATGGATTTGTTGCTGACTCAAAGACCAATTCTGATGATCAAACTGGAATAGGGTTTTGCCCCAATTTAAAGACACAAATAAAACCTTTTGAAACTATCAAGTTTGTGTCAGGAGGTAAAAGACCTATCGAAACGTGCCTAGACTTTCATTCTCTAAAAACTGAGTTTGATTCAAAACATCAAAAGTTTGATATTGGGGAACCAAGTTACTCTAAACATGAAAGTTCACCTAAGGCTAAATATGTCTTCCCCTCTATTAGGAAGAGTGATTTTACATTCAAAACTGTTCTATCTAGGAATAAGGTTCAACCTCAAAATTCCTTAAAGCCTATGTTTAGAGACTTTCCTAAGGAGACCCTAACTTTGAGCAACCTTTATTGCTCCTACTGTGATATATACGGTCATTCTTTTGATGGTTGCTATGCTAGAAGATTAGTTAAACCTGTCTGTAACCCTCCTATCTATCAAAACTTTAACTATTCTAGGAGAAGTCGAAAGAGTTATGTTCTGCCTAGACAACCAGACAAAAAATCTAACTATAGGAAGAGAAAGACCAAACCTAAAAGAATATTCCCTAGAAGGATTCCTAAACACTTTCCTAAACCAAATGCTCACGTGTCTTATAAAATTCAAAATCATAAGCAAAACATTTTTCAACAAAAATCGAATGCTCGCAAATTTTATCAATTGAGAGAAAATAAGCGCAAAATAAAAACAAGAATAATTTGGGTTAGAAAAGATGATCTATTACCCCAGATGAAGTGTAACATTGTTATTACTGCTTTAAAAGCTGAACACACATCTTCTGGTTGGTATTTAGATTCTAGATGTTCAAAACACATGACTGGTGATGATACAAAACTCTTAAACAAAACCAGCTTTGCTGGAGGAAAAGTTATTTTTGGTGATGGAGTATTATCTCAAATCATAGGTAAAGGAACTCTCCAAGAGAAAGGACATCCTATTCTTGAAAATGTTCTTCTAGTCAAAGGTCTTAAGGCCAATCTTCTTAGTATCTCGCAATTTTGTGACTCAGATCATACTGTTACCTTTTCAAAGAACAATTGCAAAATTTTAAATGAAAAGGGTGAATGCATAATTATAGGATTCAGGACTCCTGACAGTTTCTATACTGTCATGAATAGTCCTAAAATCTGTAATGTTGCCAGAATGGATGACAATGAGATATGGCATAACAGGATGGGTCACATAAATTACTATAATCTTAGTAGATTGACTTCTCAAGAAATAGTTAGAGGAGTTCCAAAAATCAAACCCATTTCTAATATTGTCTGTGGTTCCTGTCAGGAAGGTAAAATTGTTAAGGCACCTCATAAGAAAGTCAAAGATATCCTTACCTCTAACCCCTTAGAGCTCATCCATATAGACCTAATGGGTCCCTCCCAAACTGTTAGTCTCTGTGGACACAGTTACATTCTTGTTATGGTTGATGACTTCACTAGATTTACGTGGGTAGCCTTCTTAAAACAAAAGTCTGACACTTTTCAAACTTTTTTAAAAATACTTCTTCGAATTGAAAATGAGAAGGACACTCAAGTAAATAGAATTCGTAGTGATAGAGGTGGAGAATTCAAAGACGCCGGTATAATAGAGTATTGTGACTATAATGGTTACAAACATGAGTTTAGTGCTCCTAAAACTCCTCAACAAAATGGTATCGCTGAAAGAAAGAATCGTACTCTTCAAGAGATGGCTCGTGTTATGTTACATGTCAAGAGTTTACCTAAATATTTTTGGGTAGAAGCTATTCGTACTGCGTGTCACATCATTAATAGGGTCTATCTTAGAAAGAATTTTAAACAAACTCCTTACGAACTTTGGTATAAGAAAAAACCCAATCTTAAGTACCTTAGAACCTTTGGTAGTACTTGTTATGTCTGCAAAGACAGAGAACACTTGTCCAAATTTGAGAGCCGGGGAGATAAAGCTATTTTTTTAGGATACTCGCCTAACAGTAGAGCCTACCGTGTTTATAACCTTCGCACTAAAACCATGATGGAATCCATAAATTTAATTGTAAGTAACACTACTGTAGAGAGTAAGACTGGTAAATCAACTATTGTGGAAGAGTCTACAAATGTTTTAGAAAATGACTCTACAAAAATAAATGATTCATTTCTAATTGAAGCACCTGAAGTACCTAACTGGGTTTCTAAAGACCATCCCATAGATAACGTTGATGGTAATCCTAGTGAGCCTGTGCGTACAAGATCTCAATTAAGAAATTATGCTCATTATGCATGTTTTGTTTCCCTTGTGGAACCAAATAATGTAAATGAGGCATTTAATGACTCTCACTGGATTTCTGCTATGCAGGAAGAACTTCTTCAATTTGTCATTCACGATGTTTGGTATCTTGTACCTAGGCCTAATCACAAAAAGTTTATTGGCACACGTTGGATTTTTAAAAATAAATCTGATGAAGGTGGGATAATCATTAGAAACAAAGCTAGATTAGTTGCTCAAGGATATTCTTAAATTGAAGGAATAGATTTTAATGAGACTTTTGCTCCTGTTACTCGTCTAGAATCTGTTCGTCTTCTCTTTGCCATAACTTGCTACTTGCATTTTACACTCTACCAAATGGATGTCAAATTTGCATTCCTTAATGGAATATTGACTGAGGAGACCTATGTAGAACAAACAAAAGGGTTTATTGACCCTCGATATCCAAATCATGTATTTCGTCTTAAAAAGGCTTTGTATGGCCTAAAACAAGTGCCTAGAGCCTGGTATGAGTGCCTTTCCAATTTTCTCTTAGATAAAGGTTTTAAGAGGGGTGGAAATGATCAAACTTTATTTGTCAAAAATTTTAACAAACACATCATTATAGCTCAAGTTTATGTTGACGATATTATCTTTGGATCAACTTCTCCCTCAGAAGTTAAATCCTTTTCTGAAATTATGCATAAAGAGTTTCAAATGTCTCTTATGGGGGAGTTGCAATTTTTCTTAGGTCTTAAAGTCAAATAAAATTCAGAAGGATTATTTGTTTCGCAATCTAAATACGCATTAGAGATTGTCAAAAAATTCGGCCTTGAGAGTGCCAAAGATGCTAAAACTCCCATGAGTACTACGATCAAACTATCTAAAGATGAAACTGGAAAATCTATATATCCTACTCTATATCGTAGTATGATAGGAACCATGCTATACCTTATTGCCTCACGTCCTGATATAATGTATGTTGTCTGTGTATGCGCTCGTTATCAAAACAACCCTAAAGAGAGCCATTTATCTTCTGTTAAAAGAATTATTAAATAGGTAAAATTCACTCTGAACCTAGGACTTCGGTACACTAGAGATATACCTAGCACTATAATTGGGTACACTGATCCCGATTGGGCTGGGTGTACTGATGATAGTAAAAGCACATCAGGAGCATTTATTATATAGGTAATAATTTGGTAGGATGGAGTAGTAAGAAACAAAACTGCATTATGTAAAGCGGTACTATAGTAGTACTATACGTAATCAAAAGATATAATAAAGCAGTACTATAGTAGCTACACGCGTGTTACATGCTTAAGCATCCCGATTACCTAGGGAAACGAGATCAAAAAGTCTTACAACGGCTGTGATCACCACACAACACTATGTAATAATATATTTTACTCATAAAATTAAGATTACACACATGAAAACCACATCGGGGTGGGTTCGAGCATCCCAACCCTTAAGAATCTAGCCTATCATGGTGCAATTAATGAAAACTAGGGTTTCTACGGTGCAAGTGACAGAAATCATGGTGTAACTATATCTAATTAAGAAGTACTATGTATTATCTACTTAAATTTAATTAACTAAGCACGAATTATCAAACAAACTATTATAGGCGAAGAAAAAAATAACTTTATTGCAGCAATCAACCATGAAAATCCTCAAAACTTGCACAATTTGTAAAACTAGTGTTCCTACTCTTTCTCTCTCTAAAACTAAAGTAAAAGGAAGCTCCCAAATGTATTTAAAGTCATTGGGATAAATAAAATATGAAATTACAAGAGATTGAACCATATAAAACTCTAAGAAAGAAAAAGAAATTTTGAGAAAATCCAAAGCGGTCCGGACCGTTGGGCAGGGCGATCCGGATCGGTCCCTTATTTCATACAACGTTTTTGTGCAAGAGCGGTCCGGATTCTTTAAAAATAAAAGGTCCCGATCGCCCTTATTTTTCATACAGAGAACTTTCTTCCTGTCAGTCCGGATGCTTTAAAAATAAAAGGTCTGGATCGCCTTGGTTTTTCATGCAGAGATCTTCTTCTTGACTTTTCTCATCTTCAAAACTTCGTATCTTCTTCACCGTAGCTCGGATTGAGGTGCCGTTTTTTCAAGTATTCTTGTAATTGAAATCTCTTCAACTTTTCAGTTGGCCCCACTTACGGACTAAGGCTACAAGATTACGAAAATTCCATCTTGACTTTCCTTCTTTGATTTCTTTCCATGCTTTTCAAATTTCTTTATTTCTCGATACTTTAAATGCCTGCAAAATTTCTGAGAAATACAGAAAACTAATTGTCCTTGTTAGAAGGAGTCATTAGCAAGGAAATGAGATAAATCAACACATTTTACATTATTCGAGATAATAAAAGTCCCTAAATTAAGGGGATAAATTCGAAAGAATTTATGCCTAATCACCTACGAACAACTTGCCTCCGATTTCTTATAAACCTATTGTTTCTATCTCTCAAACACTTATAGACATGAATTGTGTGTCTTTGTACCTTATTAAAAAGTACAAAAGGTATATTTGTTCTCACAATATTCTTCACATTCTATCTCCCTTTCTTTTACGCACGTTGAGCTTTCAAACTAGCTTTTTCAAGCCTTTTTCTTTTTAAGAAAATATGTGAGATATGGTTTGATTTACCACAAAAGTACAACCAACAGGCTTTTTATCAATCTTGAAATTAGGTTTAATCTTATTCTTTTGAAGGATTTGAGTTTGTACCTTATCTCGCTTTCGAGCATTTGAACTTTCAATCTTCAATTTTATTTTTCCAATCTTTCTAAAGCTTTGAATCCTTACAACCTATCCCATGATTCTATGGTTTTGGTTAAGAATTACTTAAAAAAAGTTACCAATTTTACTTGTTCTATCATAAAATTTAATTTGCAAATCATTTGCATGCTCAAGTTAAAGTTTCAACTTTTCAATGTCAATTTTTAAATTTGTATTTTCAAGCTCAAGCTCAATTTCTTCTTTTTTCTTTTGAAATTATTGCATTTTTGAAGCACCTTATACTCTTGACTCACTTGAGTCTGTATTGTATAAGTGTTCATCTAGTTTGAAAATTATGACAATATTGTATCTTTCCTAGAAACCAAAGAACCTCAAAGATTGGTTTTCAATTTATTCCTCTTGCTTGATTGATCTAGGTATATTTACCAACACTCACACACATTAGAATTGCATTCATACATTTCATATTGCATATAATTGTGTGTGTATATGTTGAGTGTGTTTAATTCCCTCAAATTGATTTTTAATATTTTTTGGGGATTTTATTATCTTTTAAAATAAGGTTTTTATTAATTAAAATCTGGTCTTAAAAGTATTAGGGTCAATCTGTTATTCTGGATTGTTGGTTTTATTGGCTGAAAGTTCACTTGGGTAGAATCCGAAAGCGCCAGAGACTATAAGGTGTGCTATGTAATTATTTTAAACACGCGTGTAACAACCAGTCAATTTACTACACCTGTCAAGCTATAATCGAACCAATTTGTTTTTTCTCTGTGAGACGATTGATGTGCGTTGTTTCATCCCTTGGATTAGTTTTAATCGATGATCTACATGCGTTCTTATACAATCCTGGTGAAACCAACTTAAGCCAATCAGAATCGGTTTAATCACCGCCTCTGTTTAAACCCTTGGATCAAAGTCAATCCTCCAAGACCAGATCGTATCCCCTGAATTTGAACTGATATCTCGAATCTTCTCAGCCTCCTATAAAAGGAGCCCTACCCTCAGCCATATGAGACTTTTGCCATTTCGTGTATTCGAGTGAGAAAGAGAGAAGAGAGAGAAGAGAGAAGATAAAGAGAGAAACCAGAGTTAGGAAACCCTAACCCTAAATCATCCAAAACTATTTTCAAACCAAAACCTCTTTCAAAACTAGTTTATACAAAACACAACCTTGAGTGTTTGAGAGATTTTGAGTGATTGTTTTGTTAGTTTTGTTGCTGTAACCTCTTCGTTCTCAGATCTTGTTATCAACTTAAACATCTGTTTAGATCTGTGTTTCTACTTTTATAGAAATCTTAAATCTAAGTCATTGCATGTTATATTACACATAGATCTGCATATATAGTTTCTCATCTTGAGAAAATATTTGTTGATTTGTTTCTGTAAATGTTTTTAACTTCAAAATCAACAAAATCATTTTCTGTTTCTAGTTCTTTTAGAACAAGACCTTTGACCTACTTAAGAATCGCACTTGGTGGTTTTCAAAATATTTTCAAAACCCTGAGATTGATTAAGATCTTGAAACGTCTTCCGAGCAAGATAACCGTGGATTCTAGGATTATAATAAAGGTGAAATAAGGTTGAGTTTTATAAGAAGAGAGAAATAGAAAATCACAACATATAGATCTTATATGTAATTTGATAGAGCTGTTTGTATAAAATAAGTGTGTGTGTGTCTGTGTGCATGAATGTGTTAGAAAACCCCTTCACAAACACTATCACCCTACCACACTAAAAGTGTTGGTAATAAGATCTCAAGAACAAGAGTCAACGTAAAGAACTTGAACAAATTGGAAGTTTGCAAACTGGGAGAACAACATGAACAAACAGAACTGCAGAGAAGTTATAAGGACACCAATGGGTACATTCCTAAACTTGTATAGGTTTGATATGTGTGCATGTGTTTTATATAGTTTGTAATTGTTATAATTTGTTTTTAGTGGAATTTTTGGTTTACTCCGTAGAGGGAGTCGTGGATGTTTCCTCAGTTGGGTGAGGTTTTACCACGTTAAAAATCCTTGTTCTTAATCTTTCTACATCTCCTCATCTAATTCTTGGTTGTGCTGAGTTTAAATTTTTTAAACTGATTTATCAAACCTGTTAAAAAATCTTGAACATATCTCGTACATATTTTGTTAAACACATCTTGTGATTAATTTGATTTGATTTTAAGAAAAGAGTCTCTTCAAAAAAGAATTCGAAGTTACTTAAATACTTTAATTTTATATTAAACGGCTTTAGTAACAGCTTTTCAATTTTATGGTTGTAAAGACTCACATTTCTTTGATAAAACTTCAAAAAAAAATTCAAGATCAAAACATTTTGATTGAAAACTTTTAACCTTTTTTCTCTCTCATCAAGTTCATTATGTAAAACTTTCATCTTGTCGTAAAATTCAATGTTTGATTCTTTAAGTTTTAGGGACTTTTAAAAATGTTCATCATAAGTCTCTTGAATGTCATGCATTTCATCATCACTCTCATATTGAGATCTAGGGATAGAGGTGTGTGCATTCTCACTATTACATGATGAAGAATCACTAAGCATCATACTTCTAGAAGTCTAGGTCCTATTCTTCTTCCCCACACACTCTAAAGACACCATATCTTCTTTCTTTAGCATGAACGCACACTTTCTTTCATTTTATTTCAAGAACAAGGAATTAGTTTCCTTAGAATCAAGTGAAGAACATTAACTCAATGAGTCAAATTGAGAATAAGTTGTCTTGTTTTTCACACTTTTTAAAAAGTCTAATTCATTTTGCATAGACTCAAATCTCTTCTGAAGTTCACTTTGAGAGTTTTCACAAATAAGAAAATCTTCCTTCACTTTTTCAAGTTCAAGTGCCAAATCATTTTTATCTTGTTCCAAAACTTTGAGTTTTTTGAAATCAACATTTTTGACACTTGTCAATTTCTCAAATAAGAAATTTGTCACCTCAAATCTTGATTATATTCTTTTAACCCACAATTTAATCCAATCAATCCACCCTTCTCCTTTTCAGTTGATGTAAACTTTTGATTGGTAAGTTGACTAGACATTTCATACTCTTTAAAATCTTCCTTTTCTTATTCATAGAGTCTGACTTGGTTAGCCAATTTAACATTCACATTTTTTATTTTGAAAAGTTGAGAATCCAACGCTTCATTGTTTTGACTCAAGGACTCCAAATTTTTAATTTCATCAACTTCAATAGATTTTGAATTTTTTTGAGAATGAGATGATATCGCCACACTCTTTTTAAATCTAGATTTAAATTTATTTATACTCTCACTTTGACTCACAAGCATACGATCCAGGGGTATGGGGAAATCAGTACTAGCCATATTAGGATAAGTAATTTCCATCATGGTCACAAAAACTAAATCTACTCACAAGTAAACTCGATCTCAGCAAATAGCACAACAAACACACAAACAATACAAGGATCAAGTAAAGCAAGTTAATGCTAATAAAATGAGCACCTTATTCTTATACCAATTGAGAAAGTGTGTTATGTGCACTAAGTAAACATCAACAACAAATCTAGAAAGGGGGAGTAAATATGTTAGGAGACAATTTGTGACTAGTTTTTCGATTTAAAATAATTTTGCCTGCACTAGAACATGAATTAACTAGGTGATATGATGTGAGATAAAAATTAATCACACAACAAGATTAATTAGGTAAATCTAAAAAGAATAACTATAAATCGACTCCTAATTTCAATTTTATCCGATTACTCTAGATCTATATATGATCTACGTGCCATGTGTGATCAAAGTGTACAATTGAATGAATAACAATCACAAACATGCAAAAGACATATTTATGAGGACGCCCCCCCCCCCACCAAGGGTAAAACACCTCGACGAACTCCAATTTCTATTTCTACTTGAAAATAGTTTTATATAAAGAAAAAAGGTACCTCTCACTCACCTTCTCTGTTTTAGTAAGTCTATCCTTCAAATAGTTATAATGCACCTGCTAATGTAAGAAGGTAACTTCCACCACCTAACCGCAATTTGTGAAGAACAGGTTACCCAATAACACCTGCCAAACCCTTTACATAAGGTTTTTGCCGACGCAAAAAGTCTTTTTGCACTGTAGCTTGGAACACGAATATCCTCTTACTTTTTGCATCAATCTCTCCCAGTGCAAAAAGAGAAAGATAGTTTAACTCCTAATCATACTTGCTACCATGCGATCTCACACACGAGATCTTCAAAAAATTACTTCTAATGCCGTTACGGATGATGAGTGAAATAATTTCCTCTCGACCCCCACGCGCTAAACACTTACCAAAGGTCTCACGCCAAAAAGTCCCTGACTCTTGACCAAAGTCGACCTCATGCGTGGTATGTATCACAAAGGAAATCCAAACATGGAACCTTAGCGATATATTTCGGTCTATTCGCATCATTCGTCCATAATAATGGTGCAAAAACCCTTAAGCGTTCATTGCTGTAGGGAATGCAAGTCCTAAACGTCAAAGCTCTAAAAGTAGTCAAAGAACGCAACGCGAAAAAATGACGGATACATTAAAGATTCTAGGACACTAGAAGATAAAATGCTCTGATACCAACTGTGACACCCGGTAAAATTCATAAATAGATTGATGAGGTCTAATACAAAAATTACAATAAAAAAATATTTGGTAACATTCTCATAATAATGAAATTACATAAAACTAAACAAACAATATAAAGAGAGATAATAAATGCTGAACAAAATAAAATCGTCTTTGATACGAATCAGTGCCAATACAATAATCCAACACTGGGACACAAATGTATCTCATATAATCTCTGACTCGGGAAACATAACTAAAATATAACACTACTGCTTGAACTGGAATAAATAACTATAATATGTACAGAAGAGACGATACACAACGCTTACATCATAGGAATGATGGATCGTGACGTCGCTAGAGATTCGGCTCCAACGACCATCCCAACTCTACTACAACAATGACAACCTAAGACCTATAAAATATAATTAACATCAATATAAACAACAAGTTTATAAAGAAAAATAATTTAACTGAAGTTAGGACACCGAAATAATAATAATACATCTTTCTTTGTAAGTGCAAATATTTTAGCTTAGGCTTTTTATTTGTTTTATTTGCACTTTGGCATATTTGGCGTATTCCGTTACAAATCGACTTGCATTGACTCATCGAACCGAATAACAACATTTCTAAGTTCAATACTCCTCTACATCTCAAGAAGGTATAAAGACTTTTAGGAGTTTGAAATTATTCATAAAGTTATTTGGGATGTTTATTTTTTTTTTTAAAATGAGGCTAGAATTTTTACAGTTTTTAAAATAAAATTTTATTTTTAACCTAGTTAAAAAAAGATTCATTTTTCCTTCGAACGAATTTACATTCTCGTGACAAGGTTCGTTTGATATCTACATCAAATGAGGGTATACTCTTTTGCATCGTTTGAAGGTCGTTTGCAGCTGGTTAAAACGAGATGACTCTATCGTTCAAACGAACTCAATGTTCATTCAAACGAACTGCCTTTCTCATTCGAACGAGCCTTATTTTCATTCGAATGAATCATCGCCTCGAAATTTGTGCCACATTTATAAATAACTGTTTTGAATCCAAATTTCGTAAGACGTTTGCGTTTCCTACAAATCTGTTGCAAAAAATTTCAATTTTTTGTTAGCAAAACACTTTTAATTCACAACTTCACATCCCCAAATAGTTTTGTGAATCGTTTTGAAACCCTAAATAGTTTCGTATATTTGCATACATCTTTGTGGAGAGAGATCTCAAAGGCTGACCTCGTGACTCGAGTGATCACGGCTGAAGAAGAAGGTTGAAGGCGGATCGGTGGATACCGAGGGTGTATTTTCGCCTGTGGACTGCTTCGAATTGAGTAGTATTCTTTAGAGGTTCTGCAAATACTGATCATTGTACTTGTGGTGATATCAAGTAATTTGTAAGTCGGCTGTCTTCTAAAATTCTCTAAAGTGCTGAAATATAGGTTTTGCCTTGAAAAGGGATTTTTCCTTATTTGCCGTATGATTACATATTTCATTTATCTGTTTATCATCTAGATGCATGTTTAGGATAAAAAGATATAATTTGGTAAATCGGTTTTCACAAGAAAGGTTTAATTGGGTTTTAAATTGAAAAATTACAAAAATTGAATTTTTGTTTATGATTATCCTTGCCGAGCACATTTATTTTCTATAATACCCCGTATTTTTATGGCTTTTAAATTTAGGGATTTATTAAATTTAAATTGAGATATTAATTTAATATTAATTCAAAAATTATTTTAAATATTTACTAGCGTGATGAGAGTTAGTAATTATTGGAAATTGTTGAAAATTACTTTATGGGGAAAGCAATATGTATAATCTAATTGATTAAAATTATCATGATGGTATAATTTGATAATTGTGGGAATTAGATCGGGACGCGCCTGTGTCGTGTCGGGATTAAATTATTATTATTAAAAGTGAATAAATCACAAGTCACTCTTATGGTAATTTTGAGTGCGACAATGTGTCCGGAAGGATCGAGGTAGTCAAAATAATGTACCCGGGGGTTTAGTTTGGATCTCGGGGCGTTTTGAGGCCTATTGGCATCCCGGGAGGGTATTATAAACATTTTACTTTTTTGGGCAATTAAACCCACGAATTTCCTAAAGATATATCAGCCTTTAGGAGTTTCCTTCTAGGGTTAACAAATACAAAATCAAAGAACGTCCATTAGAGAAGAAGTTGGAGAGCTTTCCAAGCAACTCAAGGCCAAAGACTCACCCGTTCGCACCGTCACCACCACCAAAACATAGATCGCGTGACAGGAACGCAACCATACCTCTTTCGTCCATAAATCAAAAACTCAAATTCCAGACAAGTATCTATCTTGCTTTATTTTAGTTAATGTTTCAATCATGTTAGTCAAGGGTTGTTTAGAACATGTTTCTGTAACACCCGGTATTTTTGTGCATTTAATATTTAATTAATTCGGAAATTTTAAATTACTGGTGTGTTGTAATTTTAATTGAATTAATTATGGCAATATATTTATTTAAATATTAATCGGGGAGTGAATGGTTAATGTTTAGGGAAATTTATTTACTAAGTGAATAGTAATAATTTAATTACGTCATTTCGGGTATTAATGACGGGGTATGCACTTATCCCAGTCGGGAGTCGGTATAGACTAAATTGGGTGTGAAATAAAGATTTTTATAAATTAATTTGGATGCCAATTCTGAGTGCGCGGTTGAGTCCGGATGGGTCGAGATAGTCAGAAAAGAGTAACCGGGGGTAGTAATTGGGTTTTGGGATATTTTTGGGCATAGCCAGGCCCACACGGGGTGAGTTAGGCCACTTTAATTAAGCCCATTAGGCTAAAAACGGGATTAAGGGTTTTTAACCTAATTGGGAGATTAAGGAATGGCAGCCAACATAACTCTAAACCTAGGGTTTGAGAGGGGATTTGGGGGAAATCAAATCAAGAGCAAATTGGAGGTTATTGGAGCCAAATTAAGGGACATCAACAACGGATCAGACACTACGAACAATCCAGGCAAGTGGTTAACTGTTGAGATTTCTAAAATTATGATAATCAATTCATATCATAGTGACGTGTGTATGAAAATTCGTTTTGGGTGTGTCACCAAAAATCTAAATTGACTTTTTGTAAATTTATATACCTTAATGAGATTAAGGGGGAGATTGATCGTGTTTATGATTCTAGAATGTAGAGGACTGAATCAGATGTTAAAGCCAGTAAGAGTAGATGGTTAATTATTGTTAAAATAAATGAAATTCGGATTGGGGATTTGAAACCCGGATAATACACAAATCGGGAAACCTTGGAATTTATGGATATTGATGATGAAATTAGGTCTGTGAGATGTTTAGACCCTTTCCTTACATGGAGGATGTATTATTTGTATTTGGGTAAGGGCTTAGGTTGAGAAATTAAGCTTTAAGTTTTGTCCATGGCTGACAGTGGCTGGAGAAGACGATTACTGGAACGCTCGATCGATCGACCTAGGGAGCTCGATCGATCGATGAAGGCAAATTCGAGGCAGTTCGGACAGTTTGTTTATATAAAGGGAAAATTATTAAAAGTTAAGTTTCATACATTAATTAGTGATAAATAATTATGAAACAAATATTCCTAGCAATTATTGGAGGAAGTAATTGGGACTAGGATAAATTTATGTGGGGCACTTAATGGATGAAATTGAGAGGTTTTATTCCAAAATGGGGAAAATACGGATCAAGTGAGCAAATCCGGGTATATTGGTCAAGCGACCCCAAGATATTGAATTAAGTTTCAGATAAACTATTTAATTTAGAGTTGGGATATAAACTCGGTAAATAATTAATTTCGGGCCAAGTGAATCGAGTCCGGGTATGTTAATAATTATAGGCAAATATAATTGGAAAAATTATGGAGACGAATGTGTGACACATTGTGGGCAAATATGTGAGGACGAAATTATGAGATGTAAAATGGACCAAGTGAGTGAGTCCGGTTATGTTGGTTAAGTGACACCAAAGTATTAAATTATTTTGGAGTCGGAATATAGACTTGGGAAATATTAAGTTACGGGTCAAGTACGTGAGTTCGGGGATAATGTTTGGGTGACACCAAGCTATTAAATTAATTAATGTGATAATTAATTATATTAGAGTCGGGTCACAGACTCGGATTTGTGTTAATTAATTAAAGTGATAATTAATTAAATTAGAGTCGGACCACAGACTCGGATTTGTGTTGATTAATTAAATGTGCGAATTAATTATATATTAGAGTCGGACCACAGACTCGGATTTGTGTTGATTAATTAAAGTGTAAATTAATTAAATAAGAGTCGGATGGTAAACTCGGGTAAGTGTTAAATTAATGGGTGTAATAATTAATTTAATTAGAGTCGGGGTATAGACTCGGGTAGTATTAAATTAATAAGTGTGTTAATTAATTTAATTAGAGTCGGACGATAGACTCGGGAAGGTATTAAATTAATAAGTGTGTTAATTAATTTAATTGGAGTCGGACCATAGACTCGGGGAAAGTAGTATATCAATTGAGGTGTGAGTTAAATATATTAGAGTCGGACCATAGACTCAGGAAGATGATAAATTATTAAGTGAGAAAATTAATTGTGTTGAGTCGGGTCACAGACTCAGGAAATTACAGGCAGTGTACGGGATTTTTAGTACGTGGTAAAGCCGGGGTTTATAATATATATATACGGTGTAGTGATAGTATGTATATATACGTGTATATATTATGTGTGACATTAAATTACAGGCAGTGTACGAGATTTTTAGTGCACGGTAAAGCCGGGGTTTTTATTATATATACGGTGCAGTGATAGTATATATATATATATATATATATATATATATATATATATATATATATATATATATATATATATATATATATATATACGTGTATATATTGTGTGCAATATTAAATATTAGTGACTAGATATCTATTCAATTTATATACTCTAATGCTATCACGAGAGGTTGCGCGATGTGGGTGAATCCCCTAGCTTGAGGAGTAGGACGAGTATATCCCCAGGTTATAGCGTCCGGTATACATGGGTGAGGGATTTATCTCACTTTCAGGGAAGGAATATGATCGCCTCCACTACGTTTATATTTTGGGCCATGTTGATGAGCGATTCCAACTTGGGGAACTAGGTTTTGTGAGCACACCTAGTGAGATAGCATTTTAGAGGGAATCATCCGGCGAGGGTATACTCGAAGGGATGGATATACATATGTTATATGTGTGGATTTTGTGGCAAGGGTATGTATATAATGGTAGTAAATATTATATACGGGTAATAATACAGTGTGTTATGTATTTACTTTATATAACTTGTGATACGGTTATATGTTACTATTTAAGAGGAATTAATTAAGTTAATTGTGAAATAACTTATAAGTCAGGAAATCATTATACTCGAGTTAGAGTAGTATGGCAAGGGAAGGTTATACCAGGACTAGTTGGATGGGGTAGCACAACTAGGTGGGGTTAATGTAACCGGTAGGTGTGCACAATAGTGGAGGGGTGAGAATGTCCACAAGGGAGTGCGACACTAACTTAAATATGAAGCACATTCATGCATTTTAAATTACTGCTGTTAATTCACTTGCTAAATATTTTCAAAATGTTTTGGGTTCTAACCCTTGCTATAAAACTATTTTCAAAACCTTTTAGGTGTCCAGCCACAGGGACGCCTGGATTGATATTCTATTCCAGGAACACGGAGCTGCGGCATATGTGGATGCTAGTAGGAGTTTGGATTAGACGCATCATTCATTCATTCCTAGAGTAGGAATCTTGTATCAGTTTCAGTTTTATTTAGGGCTTGTCGCCCAGACTTCTCGGTACAACTTTCAGGTGTAATCTATTCAGGTGTTGAATATTTGTATTGGATTATTTCTTTGGTGGCCGATGATTTATTCGGTAAGTTGTGTAATTATGATTCAGTTTATTTTCATTCAGTTGTGTGAATGGTTTATATTTTAATTTCCGCATGTACTGTTTTGTTTAATCAAAAAGTTAAAATTGGCACCAGCTTTTGGAATACTAGGTGGTTAATAAGATTTAAAAAGTTTTCGACAATGATGCTAAGGATGATCCAACTGGGATTCCTGTTTTAATTTGGTATAGGACTGATCACCTGGTATTTTATTAGGCGGGGTGTCACAGTTTCATGGAAGAAATCAATATTTTTGAGACTTAAAATCATATGTTGTAGAAGAAGTAGACATATTCTGGACATCTAAATCACATGTAGAGGATAAGCCGCGAATTTGTATGGATTTAGAAGCAAGTAATCTGGAAAATAATTGAAAGAATGGAAATTAAGGAAAAATTAGGGTTCTTGAAGTTTATGTAAATTTTACTCCATTAAATCGTTATACTTGATGAAATCGTACATATTTTACGTAGAAAATCATGTATTTAGGTGTATAGTACTTGTAGTAATGTTGTTTTGGAGTTTGGGGATCGCTAATGAAGATTTGGTTGAAGTTGGAGAGGTAAACCCATAACTGGACAATGGAAGGTTTCGTTATAACTGCTTCAACGATCGCTCGATCAAGAACATCGATCGATCGTTGGTATCGATCGATCGACCCCATTCCTCGATCGATCGATCCCTCCTGGAAAACTGCGTATTTTTCTTTTATTTGTTTAATCCAGTTAAAATGCGTAGGAAGCCTTGAGTACCATTTCTAGAACATAATGGGATATAGAGAAGACCAGTAGGGTCTAGGTAGACTCCGTTGAGTGAACTTTAATATAGGATGAGATTTTGGGTTAACGAGGAGTTATTCATACGTATAAGAAATCATGCCTGCGTTTAATAAAAGATCGAGACCGTAAGGGAGTTAGACCAAAAGGTAAGTGAGAGTATGCCTACTGAAATTATATTTAGGAAGGTAGAATACTTCGAGAAATGAGGAGTAAGTATGAATTAAATTATATATGAGAATAAAAGTGATGAAATCTCTATGCGAGATAATCGAGTAAAATGTGCTAAGAATGGATAACTATAATTATGGGTCATGGGCGCACCTAATTTAGAAATGTGAATATATATATATATATATATATATATATATATATATATATATATATATATATATATATGACTGTGTGATTGTTCATATTATATATCTGTGTAAAAATTATACCCGAGCTACTTGCTATCACGGGGGTTTCCACGCCGGGCAAGTCTTATCTCGATTGGGCATTTACGGGGGATAACGACTTGTACCCTAAAAGATAGTATCCTTGATACAGTCTATTTGAGTGATAGTGAGATGGTCCTAAGAGATATGAGGGTATGTGCTGACCTCTTAGTGACTTGGAACTATACTTCGCCTCCAATTGTATGTGTTTTATGTTAATACCGTTCGAGAGTGATTCCGAACTAGTATTTCCCTTAGTACGAGTAATACGGAGACTTGATAGCAGAGTATGCCAGCACCATAGATTTTATGTGGGGTGCCGATAGTATATATATTATATGAGTGACTAATATATATACGAGTAATATTTAGTCTAGGGTTGTTTAGAACATGTTTCATGGAAGAAATCAATATTTTTGAGACTTAAAATCATATGTTATAGAGGAAGCAAACATATTCTGGACATCTAAATCACATGTAGAGGATAAGCCACGAATTTGTATGGATTTAGAAGCAAGAAATCTGGAAAAGAATTGGAAGAATGGAAATTAAAGAAAAATTAGGGTTCTTGAAGTTTATGTAAATTTTACTCCATTAAATCGTTATACTTGATGAAATCGGACATATTTTACATAAAAAATAATGTATTTAGGTGTATAGTACTTGTAGTAATATTGTTTGGGAGTTTGGGGATCGTTAATGAAGATTTGTTTGAGGTTGGAGAGGTAGACCCGTAACTGGAGAGTGGCAGGTTTCGTCATAACTGCTTGATTGATCGATCGATCAAGAACATCGATCAATCGATGGTATCGATCGATCAACCCCATTCCTCAATCGATCGATCCCTCCAAAAAAACTGTGTATTTTTCTTCTGTTTGTTTAATCCGGTTAAAATGCGTAGGAAGCCTTGAGTACCATTTCTAGAACATAATGGGATATAGAGAAGACCAGTAGGGTCTAGGTAGACTCCGTTGAGTGAACTTTAATATAGGATGAGATTTTGGGTTAACGAGGAGTTATTCATACGTATAAGAAATCATGCCCGCGTTTAATAAAAGATCGAGACCGTAAGGGAGTTAGACCAAAAGGTAAGTGAGAGTATGCCTACTGAAATTATATTTAGGAAGGTAGAATACTTCGAGAAATGAGGAGTAAGTATGAATTAAATTATATATGAGAATAAAAGTGATGAAATCTCTATGCGAGATAATCGAGTAAAATGTGCTAAGAATGGATAACTATAATTATGGGTCATGGGCGCACCTAATTTAGAAATGTGAATATATATATGACTGTGTGATTGTTCATATTATATATCTGTGTAAAAATTATACCCGAGCTACTTGCTATCACGGGGGTTTCCACGCCGGGCAAGTCTTATGTCGATTGGGCGTTTACGGGGGATAACGACTTGTACCCTAAAAGATAGTATCCTTGATACAGTCTATTTGAGTGATAGTGAGATGGTCCTAAGAGACATGAGGGTATGTGCTGACCTCTTAGCTACTTGGAACTATACTTCGCCTCCAATTGTATGTGTTTTATGTTAATACAGTTCGAGAGTGATTCCGAACTAGTATTACCCTTTGTACGAGTGATACGGAGACTTGATAGCAGAGTATGCCAGCACCATAGATTTTATGTGGGGTGCCGATAGTGTATATATTATATGAGTGACTAATATATATATATATATATATATATATATATATATATATATACTTAAGTATGGGAACTTTCTACTGTGCATAAAAGTAGTTAAGTAATGAATAAATACTCCAACTTTATTATAAGTGTTTGGAAATTTTGTGACATCACTGGGTTATTTTTAAATAACATAAGATATATGAGAGAGCTTAATTTTTAGAAATTAATTATCTTAGCCATAGTATTTATCGGAATGAAACCTTATGGGAAAGTTAAGTTAAAATAAACTTTTGAGATTAATAGTACGGTAGGCGTGCACACTAGATGAGGGGTGAGAATTTCTCAAGAGAGTGTCGCATACTAACATGGTTGTTTTATTAGCCGGTAAGCATTTTAAATACTTGCTAAACTATTTTTAAACTGTTTTACACATGGGCTCTGACCTGTTTCCTATTATTTCTTTTCTCTTGTATATATATGTATTTATTACAGGTTCCCAGCCACAGGGGCGTCATGCTTAGATTCCTTGGAACGAAAGAGCTGCAGCCTATGTGGGAGTTGCAGGCCATTGCTTAGACGATCTCGTTGTTGACTCTACTCTTATTTTAGTTCTGATTAGTTAGGGAATGTGTCTCCCGTTTCCCTATTCAATTGGATTTGTTAGATATTTATGTTCTTTTATTTTCAATATTTGGTACTCTTTGGGATTTAATTCTTGTCAGAATGATTGCATGTATAGTTTTAAACTTGTTATTGGATTATTTGAATGGTTAAATTTTTGTGTGTTAATTTCCATCTTTAACACTGATGCGATTCTTAAACTGCTAATCATTGAAAAAGGTTTTCATAATGGAATTAAATAAAACAGAAATAAGGTTTAAATTGTTTTGTCACTTAGCTTAATTAATTAGGGTGTTTAAACTGAAAATTTATTTTGCGACAGTGATGCTAAGAATGAACCAACCGTTTACCTTGATTTTAATTTAGTAAAGGACTGATCACCCGGTATTTAATTAGGCGGGGTGTCACATTTTCGCATTCTCAAATTGGTACTGAAGCATTCCAATTTTTCAAAGTGGCGCGCGCGCATTTTTACCATTTATAAGTTTGTATCAGAGAAGGTTACACCAAATTATTGTGTGATCCCTAATTTCAAAGAGTTTTCCCGATGATACCATATCTTACAACTTGATCGAGAGTGGGTTGCACTAATTTATCGTGTCGATCCTTTTTTAGTGCTGTTTTAGGGTGGTTATTTTTTTCATATCTCTTGTGTTGGTTTATTTTTTTTCTCTCAATGGATTCCCATAGTGAAAAGTTATCTTGTTTAAATTTTAAATCTACTAAAAGAATTGAAATTCTTGAAAAAGATTTTTTTTTGTTTTAGAGTTGCTTTGGAACTTTTGCAAACTGTTCAAACTCAAAGATATTTCTTTCATGAGAAGCTTATGGACATGGATCGTGATTTTAAAAATTTAGAATTGTCCAAGAAAGAGAGTGATGATAAAGTCCGATTTTAGAAAAAGAATTAGTAGACTCTAAAATTTCATAGGTGTGTTTAAGTGCCAATGAGGATAGTGAAAAATTAATTTTAGATTTGAGGGCCCGTGAGAAGACTCTTAGGGATAAGTTTGCTTAAATTGAGGGGGAGAGAGATAACCTTATAGGAATGATTGAAAATTTAAAGAAGGAGACCCTAAAACTTAAAGAATCAAATTCTTTGTTTGAGTTTAAAATTTTGAAATTAAAAGATGATTTAGAAGACTCTAGTAGTGTTGGTAGTAAGCGTAAAAAGGCAGTAACGCACTGACACCTATTTGAGAGTGCGCAACTATCTAATGGCGTAAACTTATTAAATTCAGATGATAACCCACAAATAAATTTTAATTCCTTTAAACCCTAAAACATGAAACTACGTGATTTAAGACATTAAGCAGATAAAGCATGCAATCACAAACTTCCCTATAAAATAAAATTTTAGGAAAAATCCCCAAAGGGGCTAAACCTTTTATTTCACTAATACAGTTTGCAAATCGCAACATAAAATTTTATAAGTGAAATACTTCCAGACAAATCACCCGCAGGTGACCTTCGTCTTCTTCAGTAGTGGTTCTCGCAAGTACCACAAAGACCTCAGTCTTCCTTCAGCAATAATTCCCACAAGAATCACAAGAGCAGCAATAGAGAATCTTTCTCTACAAGATTAGAAGCGAAGACTCCTTCTTCACAATCGTAACTTTAAGATAGAAGTGGTTTAGGGTTTCAAAGATGATTCACTAAATTATTTAGGAGATATGTGCGAATTAAAAAGAGTTTTTCCCTTTTTAAAAGTGAAGACTTTATGCAGCAGGTCTGCAGTTTTCGTAAATGAAAAGTCTTAAAGAAAACCCTATTCGAAGCGGGTATTTATAGAAAAACATAAAAATTGAGGCGGCATAGGCTCATTCGAACGAGATTTTCACTTCGTTCAAATGAGATCATTATCTCATTCGAACGAAGTAGGTATCACTTCTAATGGCCTGTAAAAAACCAAGAAAGTACGCCCTCGCTCGAACCTCGTTTGATCAAGGCTTCAAACGAGATGTAAGGTCACTCTAAGGTGATTGGCATCTCGTTCGAACACCTGGGCAAAAAATAAATTTATCTTTTAAGTTTGAAAAACTGTATCATTTTGTAAAAAGATTATTTTATAAAAATCTCCCAATACAATGTGAAAAAATCCACGAAATCCAATTCAACAACTATACCAATATTACGTAACGTCGTGGAGCATATTGAAGATAAAGTGGCTCGCATTGGAAATGCACTACGTGATTCTTGATATGTGTGAACGTGAAGTATCACGACGAAAGTAATGAGATATGCCATACTCTATGTATCCTAGATTCTATGGACAAGTCCAACATACTAGGGACAATGTAAAAAAGTTGCCCTTACAAATCTTCCTCTATGGCTATTCCAATACAAATAAAAAGTCTGAATTATACAAACATAAAATCCTATACAAATCTAATACCCTCCAAGAAATTCATAAATGGAAAGATACTAAAAAAAATGTACAAGGCTTCCAAATCTTCAACTTTATAAATCTTCAATTCTCCCACTTTCTCTTGATATTCTTTTTGGGAGCTTTGTCTTACGTGTACTTTGCACATGCTCATCAAAGTGTATCTGCACACAATAGACAAAGAAATATACCTCGTGGCGCATCACGATTAAAATAAGACAAAATCCATAAATAAATTATCCCCTATAAATCAAACTCCCACTCCACCATAATTCATTCTCCCTCTTTTTATTTGTCCAAAATAGACAAGGAAAAGAAAAAAAAAGTAATAAACCGGAGTGTGTCACAACAATCATAGAATACCATCACAAATATAAGGCAATGAGAACCAAGTAATGATAAACTAAGCAAAACCAACTATTTTTTATTTTTCAAGCAAACAAATTTTACAAGAACAACACACCTTGGAGTAGCACGAAAATAACTGAATCATGGAAACAGAATGTAGTTATGAACACATTCTGTAGGTAAATCAACGTAGACAAATATAATATATGTGCACGAAGGAATGAGACACTACTAACGCAAGATCTCAAAGTCTACCTTAGGTGTAAAAATGGTGAACTCAAGTGAAATCGACTTAACCTATTCAACTAATCAAGATCGTGATTGATTTTAAAATCAATAATGCCCAAAATTATGTAATGCTTTTACAAGAATTTTTCAGGACGTGCAAACCCATTGATGTTCGACTAAACTCCCTCGAAACTCACATATCGAATTTTTTTCACTCAAATCTTTTATTTTGAAGAAATCAATGCGCATATGTAGCGAATCATCAATGTTCTTGGAAATTGTCCTGGCACTTTATATATATACATATATTTGGCAAATGGTGGTTATTCACACAAAGACAACCTGTCTTTCGCAGCCTGATTCCATTGCTTTAAATATATACCACATTTACCGGAGATATGATTTTTTAATTTTTCCAATCCAAGCAATGGTTCTTACATGCACTACTTTCATTATCTTGTTTTATCGCATTTTGTTCGTTTTTAAAAGGTGATGATTAAGATGAAAACACTACAATCGACATGTGAAAGGTAAGCGCAATACTCAAATAAGTCCGTGCTTATGTGCATTAAAGGTGACAAGGAGTCAAACATGTAGCAAGTAGTTATCATATCACATCTTCATGACTCCACCCATTATAAAACACAAAAATGAAATGTTGTTGATGATATGAGAAATCGCCCACTAGTCATTCCCGTATCAACAAATCAAGAGTGTGGCCATCCCCGATCCTCACCGCGGGCGAGTGCGTGAAGGAAGGATCCTTGGGTCGCGCGCATCCCTCTCGGGATCGCTTCTTTCGGCGTCGTTTGAGATGAGGTGTAAAAATGTAGAGAGATTTAGAGTCGCTAGTCTATTTTACTCAAAACAGACAAAATAAAAAGGGCAAGCCATCCCGAAGGACGGCATCCAAAGACATACTGGTGCATACGAAGCCAAAATGATTTGAGAAGGGTTCAGAGGCTAAGTTATGAAATGGGAAGGTGTTAGGCACCCATTTCGCCCTTTCGATCTCTCATGGATGTTTGCTATTTTCCTTTTTTATTTTCCCCGTGATATGTGTGCATGTGTATATATATAGTGGAGATAGGAATCCTCGACTTGTATCATGGAAGAGATAAAGCGAGTCATCCGTAGGAAGGTATAAGAATAATATTAGAAAATAATATTTACGCGATTACTCTTACGTCGATCATTATAATGGAACGATAAAGCATATGGAGTAATACGTCACTAAGAACAAGTATATAGAATATAAAAAAATTGGATTTAGAGAAGATAGAAAATGAGAGAGAAAGTGAGAATAGGACTTGAATCTCGAGTTTTACCCCGAGACGCCTACGTAGCCTATAAAGGCATCAAAGTTCACGTAGTTCGCATACAAAATGAGGGGTGGGGTTTATCCCATAAATCCAAATGGGGGATCTCTTATTTGTGAGAGTGTGTGTGTGTAGAAAAAGTGTTTTAGTTGTGAGAAAAGTATGAGAATCCCTATTTGGAATTTATGAGCAAACCCTTTTTTTTCTTATTTTTTGGGTTTTATTTATATGAAAATAAGAGATGTGCAATAATACTAAATAAAAAGTATATTGGGATGTGTGAGATGAGATAATAAAAGTGCTAAGTAATAAAACAAGTTATTGCGAATTTAAGAGAATTTTAAGAGAAAGTTGAGGAAGTTGGACCTTCTTGAAGATCTTGAGCTTGATCTTGAATGTTGGAGAGAAGCCCTTGCACTTGGATGATGATGGAGAGTGGATAATTCAACAAGTTTGATGAAAAGGATGATGAAAAGTGGAAGTTAGAAAGGGATTTGGATGTTGAAATCGCGCTCCTTTCGAGAGAGGTTTTTCGGATTCGCTGAGAGCGATTTTTATCAGATTTGGGATCCCTTTGCAAATGAGGTGAAGGCCTCCTTTTATAGGCCCAGGTCATTGCCGATTGGAATAGACCTAGTCCTGCCTATCGGCAGGTGTCGATAGGCAGGATCTGGAACCTGCCATTTAGCAGTGTGTTTCAGGCCTTTTTAGAAAATTAGCTGCCGAGGGCAAATCGTTGGTCAGAATCGCGCACGGGGTAGATTGTTGGAAAAGTAATTCAGAGACCTTTGAAAGTCCTTTGGACCGCTCCCGGGTTTGGTAGTTGAATTTGGGTCAAATATGGCTCAGAAGCGTTTGTCGGTCCATTGGACGGGGAGTCGTTCGGACGCAAACGGATCGTTCGTCCGCATGGTAACTCCTAATCGCGCACGGGGCAGACCGGTGGAAAGGTTAGGAGATGTACTTCAACATTCCAAAAAGTTTGACCCGGTTTGGGGAGTTGACTTTGGTCGATCGGGCCCTGGAAGCATTCGGTGACCTCTTAGAGTCAAACGGATCGTTCATCCGCATGGTAAGTCAGAATCGCGCACGGAGTGGACCATTGGAAAGGGGTTTAGTGAACTTCGAAGATTCATTTAGTCTCAGTCGAGCTGAAGAGTTAAATTAGGTCAAATAGAGCCCGAGAGCACCCGGTGGCCTCTGAATCAAGTTTCGGATGCAAACGGATCGTTCGCCCGCATGGTAAGTCATAACCGCGCATGGAGCAGACCATTACAAAGGGGTTTTAGTTCCCTTTGAATATTCATTCAGTCTTGATTGAGCTGAAGAGTTAACTTAGGTCAAACAGAGCCCGGGTGCGCCCGGTGGCCTCTAGATCAAGTTTCAGATGCAAACGGATCGTTCGCCCGCATGGTAAGTCAGAATCATACATGGGATGGACCATTGGAAAGGGAATTTAGTGCCCTTTGAAGATTCATTCAGCCTTGGTCGAGCTAAAGAGTTTTAATTTTTGGTCAAACGGAGCCTAGTAGTGCCCGATGGCTTCTAGGTCAGTACTCGGGGTATTACTTGGGTTTGTAGTGATGAAGGGAGGTACTAGGGACCTAAGGAGAGTTAGGGGGTAATAGAATGGGGTGTCTACAAAGAGTAAAGTATATGATAAGCAATAGAGCAAGTAAGAGAGATAAAAGACAAGACATAGAGTGGTTCAACCTCTAAAATTGGCCTACGTACACTGTGTTGCTCCGTTCTCATTATATGCATTGCATAGTACAATATGATTGAGCCTAATGAGGCATACAAATATGAGAATAAAGGAGTATACATGAAAGTACTGAGTATTCCGATGTGCCAAAGAGGTGGCTGCGACTCTGGCGGACGAGCCCCAAGCTGTATGTTGAGGTTGTGTAGAGAGAATTTGGCAAGGCTTCACCAAGTATTATAGAATCTGACCCGGGGGGAGAGGTGTAATACCACGCACTTTTATGGGAAATTAAATTCAATAATTCAGTGTAATTTGGAAATTTAAGAAACTGTCGTGAATAGTAATTTTTGGAAGTTTTCAAGAATTAGATGATTTTTGATGTGGGATATATTTACTTTTGGGATTAAGTGAATGAGTTGGAGTATTTTAATTATATGATGCAGATTGGCTAAAGCGACAAAGGAAATTATTTTAAATTGCAAAACCTGCATTGAGATGTATTGGGTTAAATTAGTGATTTGCGGTCAAGTACCTCGGATGGAGATTTTGAGTGCACGGTTGGTCTCAGAATGACCGAGATAGTCAGAATAAAGTATTCGGGGGTAGTAATTGAGTATTAATAGGGACTCGCAATTGAGTAAACGAGTCATTTTTGGGTTTTAAAGGGATAAACCCTTATTCTCTCCTATATAAGAGAGAGAGAGAGAGTGGGAGAAAGGAAAGAAAAAGAGAAAAGAGAGAGGAAGAGAGAAAATAAGAGAGAAAAAGGAGATTCAGGCCAAACTCTTCGGGATTCGACTCGAGGTCATCGGATTTTATCCTCCAGGCAAGTATTTACTTGCTTTATTTAATTTAGTGTGTATATCTCATATCCTAATTGGTAAATTGTGAAATTTTGGGTTAGAACCCTTAAAGAAAATTTGGGAAAACTTGATTAAGAGTTTACAAATTTATGCATTGTAAACTCTAAATGATTTCTGGTGTTAAAACAATGTTAATGGATTGTAAAATTGAATTGAAATGGAAGAAATGTCAAAACTAGGGTTTTTATGATTTTAAGGTTTAAACTAAAGAGAAATGGTTTAATACCACAAATTTATGGAAGTATTAGTTGTAAATCAGTGTTAGGATGATAATATGATTGTTGGTTGAGATTATAAACCATTAAAATGGAGTTTGGATTGATATTTGGGTATTTTGGAGATTAAAAAATTGCCCAAACAGTGCCCCTCGAACAGGTCGAATCGATTTGGGTCTAGGTCGAATCGATTCGCCTAAGGGAATTTGTAAGGCTACCTTGGGCCGAATCGATTCGGATTTAAACTGAATCGATTCGGATTTAGACCAAATCGATTCGCCCTTGAGGATCTATTTGTAGAACACTTTCCGAATTGATTCGAATTGGGGACCAAATCGATTCGCCTACCCGAATCGATTCTCAATAAGGGATAATCTATTCGCTTTGGCCAGATTCGCTAGTTTTCTTCCCTTAATAGTATGGGGAGTCAAATTACAATTTAGGGTTTCTTATGGGGGATCCTAATTATGATATTGGGACTCCTAAATGACGGGTTCGAGGGCGAGTAAACCTTTAGATGAAAGAGATAACCTTGAATTAATTTTGGGTAAAATCCTAGGGACGAACCTAGTGAGTGTTCGGGTCGAGTAACATTCGAGAAAGAGAAGTTTTCGGTAAGAGTGTAGAGATACGTACATGGTTAGAATGTTTATGGGCTAAATGCATTCGAGTAAATCCTAAGATGTGAACATGATGGAAATTGGGATATTCAGAGAGTATATAAATCCTTAACGTGAATAAGGTACAAGTTATTTATCAAGTGAGGAAATACTTTTGGATTTAGTATCGTGAGTGTGCGAATACTTAAATATTATTATAAGTGAGAATCTTTGGGATTATTGGCCATCGTTATGTGCAATTGGCAATTATAGCCATGTATACATTTGAGGAGTGATAAATGTATATATATACGATGTGAATCGAGTATATATAATATATGATACGAATACATATATATCTGTGTGTGATTGGTATATGTGTATCTTAGAGGCTGATTTCCACGGTCTTTCCTTTGGCGTAGGGTTGGAACATCCAGATTATATATTTTCTCTAGTGCAATCTAGGGAGGTTGCGCGATGTGGGTGAATCCCCTGGCTTGAGGAGCAGGGAGAGTATATCCCCAGGTCATCTTGTCCCGCGTTCGAGTGCGATGTGTGTACTCCACTTACATAGAGAACATGACCGCCTCCACCATTGTGTATATTTTGCCATGACCATTGAGTAAGTCTGGCTTGGTACCGTGGTATAATGAGTAAACCCGAAATTAGATCGGCACTATGAGGCTGCATCCTCGAGTTATAGCTCATTGGGATGGTTATTGTACTTGTGTGTATAGTACATTACTTGTGTATGAGAGCAAGAATATATATATCTAACGGGAGTAAATAAATAAGATGAATATAGATTAAATCTCATTCCAGAAGATTTTATCCGGATGTATATTGTGATATGTATATGAGAGTGAGTTTAATAATGTATATAATTATATGAGTATATATATATATATATATATATATATATATATTGTGTACTGAGGGTCTAATGGATCTCGACGATCGACACTGCCAAGTAGTAGTGTATCGGGGGGGTTCCTTGTTTGGATTTTGCTTCGCGAGACACCCCACGCACGAACATGGCATAGTGTTGAGACTGGGGAGAAGTTTATCCCTTAGTGCTCAGTTTACTTAGGACTTTTAGATTTTGGGGGTAACGGTGTAGTTAGGCAGAGTAGCTTGACTAGGATGTTTAGAGGGATACGTTAGGTGTGCACTAGTAGAAGAGAGGTGAGGGGTATCTCATATGAGTGAGATACCAATTTAATTATGAGAAAAAATATTTTTTTCTTAAATAAAGCAATTATGCACTTGCAAAATATTTTCACAACTCGGGTTCTGACCCGTTTCTATATTTTTCCCTCTTGCTATATATTATATATATAGGAGTCCAGACACAGGGACACCTGGATGATGATTCCTTCGAGTCAGACGTCTGCTACAGCAGCTGTGGATACATGCAGGTTTTCTATAGACGCTTCTATCCTTGTAATCCAGATAGGACGTATTGTATAAACATTTGGGCTAATAATCCAACTGCATTTATTTATTCTTTTATCGCATTTTATGCGGAATTCAATTGCGTTATATTATTATCAAACCGAGTGTTCGGTTATTTTATTTCATTTTCAGTATTATATATATAAACTGTGTGGATGTTTTAATTGTTTAATTTGTTTAAAAATATTAGTTAAATAAAATTTTGACTCCAGCCTAATAGGTTATTAGTAATTAATTTAATTTTCGACAGTGATGCTAAGAATGAACCATATGCGACTCCTGTTTTAATTTGGTACAGGAGTGATCACTCGATATTTTATTAGGTGGGGTGTCACAAAAGGAATCTATCCCCTTACTTCGAGGTGTGATCCTCTATTTATAGGAAATATGTGAGCTGTGTCACGTGCCCTGAGCGCGTGACGTATTTCAAGTTCGGAGCTGCTGTAATAGAGAGGGATGCGGCCTGTAAGGCAAGCATATTGAGTGTTGCATCCTGCATGAGGCTAAAGCTGTGGATGTTGCATCCTGTCGTATTAGGCTGCGACCTGTATGTAAGGCCAAGTGGTATGTGCCACATCCTGTGTTGAGTAGGACCGCATCCTATGATGAGTAGGGCCGCGGCCTATAAGCTTTCGTATGTTTGAGTAACGTCCACGGCAGGTGGTGCAATATATGTGCTATCAATAAGCCCCCATGTCGTAGTGCCAAGAGATTGCGATTGGGGCTGCGACTGAGTAGTTAAGTCCTCTTAAGGTGCCACAATACGTTCAAGGCGACGCAGCGTCTTCCCGCGCCCTCTTATATAAATTGTTCCGATCGTGGACTTCATTATATTTTGCAATTTTTGAGAGAATATCGATAGCCAGCCTCTGTTCGTTCCTTCTCTTGATCTTTTCGGAGACTTTTCAAAGCCTAGTATGTTGGTTATGAGGCGGTTTGAGGCTGAGCATTGCTGATTTCTCAATTCCCAGGTAATTTCCCCCATTTTTCTCATTTTCTATGTATCTACTTCGGATCTGTGCCTGGAATTTAGGATTTTGTGATTATATATATCTTTTTCTGAGAAAAAACCCCCGACTTCTTGATAAAAACTTAGGGTTTTGATTGAATGATCTGCCAATTTCCAAGAATTGAACACATCTGAATGATAAATACTTGTAATTGTTGCCAAATTGTTCTTTGAATTAATATTCACATGATGAAATGAACCCTTAATCTTCCATTGCTTAGATCATATGGCATGTATTTGTGTTGGATCGCATTGAAATCATATAACTGTTCTTTATGCTCTTAAACAAACCCTTTACATTCCGGGTCTTCAGTCTTTGAATTAATCAACATTAGATACTAAACTGTTTGAGTGAGAGGTTGCGTCATGATAAAATACACCTTTAGTAATCTAGGGCTGCCCTTAATCCAGGCAACATTCCAATAATGGTTTAATCCCTATCTGTGGCCTATAGTCAGTTATGGCTGTGGCCTGTAGCCTCTTTTTGATAGGGTAATCCTTTGGGTTCTTAGCTTTAGACTCCACGGCATTTTATCCCATAGTTTGATGACTACAGCCTGTTGGAACTAGTTTGACAATATTTTCCTTAGGTTCTTAGATTAGAATCAACGGCATTTAGACCGTGTATTGTCCCTAGTTTAATGACTACGGCATGTAGGAAGATAACACCTCCTTCCTCATAAAACAAAATTTTAGGAAAAGTCCCCAAAGGGGCAAAACCTTTTATATCACTAATATAATTTGCAAATCGCAACATAAAATCTTATGAGTGAAATACTTCCAGACAAATATCCCGCAGGTGACCTTCGTCTTCTTCAGTAGTGGTTCTCGCAAGTACCACAAAGACCTCAGTCTTCCTTCAGCAATAATTCCCACAAGAATCACAAGAGCAGCAATAGAGAATCTTTCTCTACAAGATTAGAAGCGAAGACTCCTTCTTCACAATCGTAACTTTAAGATAGAAGTGGTTTAGGGTTTCAAAGATGATTCACTAAATTATTTAGGAGATATGTGCGAATTAAAAAGTGTTTTTCCCTTTTTAAAAGTGAAGACTTTATGCAGCAGGTCTGCAGTTTTCGTAAATGAAAAGTCTTAAAGAAAACCCTATTCGAAGCGGGTATTTATAGAAAAACATAAAAATTGAGGCGGCATAGGCTCATTCGAACGAGATTTTCACTTCGTTCAAATGAGATCATTATCTCTTTCGAACGAAGTAGGTATCACTTCTAATGGCCTGTAAAAAACCAAGAAAGTACGCCCTCGCTCGAACCTCGTTTGATTAAGGCTTCAAACGAGATGTAAGGTCACTCTAAGGTGATTGGCATCTCGTTCGAACACCTGGGCAAAAAATAAATTTATCTTTTAAGTTTGAAAAACTGTATCATTTTGTAAAAAGATTATTTTATAAAAATCTCCCAATACAATGTGAAAAAATCCACGAAATCCAATTCAACAACTATACCAATATTACGTAACATCGTGGAGCATATTGAAGATAAAGTGGCTCGCATTGGAAATGCACTACGTGATTCTTGATATGTGTGAACGTGAAGTATCACGACGAAAGTAATGAGATATGCCATACTCTATGTATCCTAGATTCTATGGACAAGTCCAACATACTAGGGACAATGTAAAAAAGTTGCCCTTACAAATCTTCCTCTATGGCTATTCCAATACAAATAAAAAGTCTGAATTATACAAACATAAAATCCTATACAAATCTAATACCCTCCAAGAAATTCATAAATGGAAAGATACTAAAAAAATGTACAAGGCTTCCAAATCTTCAACTTTATAAATCTTCAATTCTCCCACTTTCTCTTGATATTCTTTTTGGGAGCTTTGTCTTACGTGTACTTTGCACATGCTCATCAAAGTGTATCTGCACACAATAGACAAAGAAATATACCTCGTGGCGCATCACGATTAAAATAAGACAAAACCCATAAATAAATTATCCCCTATAAATCAAACTCCCACTCCACCATAATTCATTCTCCCTCTTTTTATTTGTCCAAAATAGACAAGGAAAAGAAAAAAAAAGTAATAAACCGGAGTGTGTCACAACAATCATAGAATACCATCACAAATATAAGGCAATGAGAACCAAGTAATGATAAACTAAGCAAAACCAACTATTTTTTATTTTTCAAGCAAACAAATTTTACAAGAACAACACACCTTGGAGTAGCACGAAAATAACTGAATCATGGAAACAGAATGTAGTTATGAACACATTCTGTAGGTAAATCAACGTAGACAAATATAATATATGTGCACGAAGGAGTGAGACACTACTAACGCAAGATCTCAAAGTCTACCTTAGGTGTAAAAATGGTGAACTCAAGTGAAATCGACTTAACCTATTCAACTAATCAAGATCGTGATTGATTTTAAAATCAATAATGCCCAAAATTATGTAATGCTTTTACAAGAATTTTTCAGGACGTGCAAACCCATTGATGTTCGACTAAACTCCCTCGAAACTCACATATCGAATTTTTTTCACTCAAATCTTTTATTTTGAAGAAATCAATGCGCATATGTAGCGAATCATCAATGTTCTTGGAAATTGTCCTGGCACTTTATATATATACATATATTTGGCAAATGGTGGTTATTCACACAAAGACAACCTGTCTTTCGCAGCCTGATTCCATTGCTTTAAATATATACCACATTTACCGGAGATATGATTTTTTAATTTTTCCAATCCAAGCAATGGTTCTTACATGCACTACTTTCATTATCTTGTTTTATCGCATTTTGTTCGTTTTTAAAAGGTGATGATTAATATGAAAACACTACAATCGACATGTGAAAGGTAAGCGCAATACTCAAATAAGTCCGTGCTTATGTGCATTAAAGGTGACAAGGAGTCAAACATGTAGCAAGTAGTTATCATATCACATCTTCATGACTCCACCCATTATAAAACACAAAAATGAAATGTTGTTGATGATATGAGAAATCGCCCACTAGTCATTCCCGTATCAACAAATCAAGAGTGTGGCCATCCCCGATCCTCACCGCGGGCGAGTGCGTGAAGGAAGGATCCTTGGGTCGCGCGCATCCCTCTCGGGATCGCTTCTTTCGGCGTCGTTTGAGATGAGGTGTAAAAATGTAGAGAGATTTAGAGTCGCTAGTCTATTTTACTCAAAACAGACAAAATAAAAAGGGCAAGCCATCCCGAAGGACGACATCCAAAGACATACTGGTGCATACGAAGCCAAAATGATTTGAGAAGGGTTCAGAGGCTAAGTTATGAAATGGGAAGGTGTTAGGCACCCATTTCGCCCTTTCGATCTCTCATGGATGTTTGCTATTTTCCTTTTTTATTTTCCCCGTGATATGTGTGCATGTGTATATATATAGTGGAGATAGGAATCCTCGACTTGTATCATGGAAGAGATAAAGCGAGTCATCCGTAGGAAGGTATAAGAATAATATTAGAAAATAATATTTACGCGATTACTCTTACGTCGATCATTATAATGGAACGATAAAGCATATGGAGTAATACGTCACTAAGAATAATATTAGAAAATAATATTTTCAAAATCAATTTTTCAAAACAATTGATATCACAGTATAATTTGGTGAAACCTGCTCTGATACCAATTTGAAAAGGCAGTAACGCACTGAGGGCATAAACTCATTAAATTTAGAGGACAACCCACAAATAAATTTTAATTCCTTTAAACTATAAAACTCACAACTAGGTGATTTAAGAAATTAAGTAGATAAATCATGCAATCACAAACTTAATGATAAGCACCCAAAAGTGTATAATTTATGTCCCGAATAGATGCATTTTAGTCGCTAGTTTTTTATAAAATTGAACTTATGTTCGTATTTTATCATTTTGCAGGTCAGTACGTAGTTGTGGTACAAATAGCGATAAATCCAGTCAATTGTGAAACAATAGCTGTCAAAATCATGCATCGAAGATATCAAAGAGATTGCGAAGTCTGAAGTCCTATTTGAGCGTGCCGAGATGTGTTCCAATGCCCCGAACCAGTCCCGTAACCCTAACCTAGCCCAGACCGAGCCCAGTCCATACCCCGAGCCCGTTGTGTATTGATTTTGTACCTTTATTATTTTTTAGATTTTTATTTGTGTTGTTTTTATCTTTAGGAATTATTTTAGATTTGATTAGAATTTTGAGGATTTATTTTCTATTTTTCTATTTTTCTATTTCTTTATTTTGATTTTGATTTTTATTAGTTTTTAATTTTTAATCTTTATTTTATTTTATTAGGATTAACTTTTAGGAATTTATTTTTTAGTTCTATTAGATTTTATTTTATATATTTTATTTATTTATTTTAGATTTATATTATTAGGATTATATTTTTTAGCTTTAATAGAGTTTTATTTTCTTTCTTTTTTATTTAGTGTCTTTTAATTCTTATTTTAAGATGTTAGTTTTTTTTTTAAGGTTTATTAGACTTTAAGTTTTTATTTTATTTTATTTTATTTTTAGTTTTATTTTTTTGGTTGTGTTGAGTTTTAGGGGTACAAATTAAACACACACAACCCACCCACACATAAAACACCCCGCCTTACTATTCACCCTCTTCCAAAAAATCAACACCCACGATTCTCTCTCTTAAAATCACCATAACCAAAAACCTTAAACCACACCCATTAACCCACTAAAACCCAATCTCTCTCATCCTCTTACCCCCTTAAACCCAACATCCCAACCCAAATCTCTCAAACCCCAGCTCACCCGCGTCGGCCTGACCCCAACTCGCCGGATGCAAAACCTGGCGACCCCTGAAACCAATCCAAACCCGCACCCTCACCTACCCGGGTCTGCCCAAAACAACCCCATACCCAATTCCGGCGCAACCCAGCCCAGCAACCCTTGCTCCACCCACAAACCCGCGACCCGATTTTAGCAACCCGCCAACCACATCCACGAATCCAAATCAACAACCTTATCTCTTCCACAAAAATAGGAACAAAGTTCAACAAGCCAAATAAAAGAAATCAACAGGCCAATCACTTTTGACTGAGCTAAGAGTAAAGCCCACAAAAATCTTCCAAAGAAAACTATTCGTGGCATATAAAAAAAGAGATTGGAAACTCAAAAAAAGGTGACTCTCAACAGAAGAAATAAAAAGAGAGACGCAAGAGAGAGAGAGAGAGAGAGAGAGAGAGAGAGAGTGTGTATATTATGTACATATTAGGTACAAAAAAAAATTCAAAAAAATAAAAAATAAATTAGTTTAGTTTAGAATAAATTTGTAGGTTTGTTTTTATTCTTTTTGGTGTAATCGAGTGCTGGATTTGTGAGAAGATTGAGACGCACTTTCATGAACAAGTTCGACCATCAAATTTTGCGTATTGAATTTCTTTCCCTTTCCTTTTCATTCTTGCTATATTATTGAATGTTGTTTATTCTAACATGAGAATGTTTGGCTAAACACCCGGTTCAAGGGGTGAGATGCACTATGAATGATGTTAATTTAATTAATTGATTTCATTAATTTTATATTTCTAGGTAAATTAATTTTAACTGTCACCAATTAATTTATGTAACGAAAGTTAGTAAATTAATTGAACTAATTAATATTTGAATTTAGGAATCGAACTAGAGATAAGTTTTTTCGATATTTGAATATTAATTCGGTGTTGAAATTTGAGGATCGATATTGTTTTCGTTAAATTGATCCTAGCGGGTAATTTTCTGAAAATAGTTTAGTCCTAATTTTTCATCGTGTGAAATTTTTAAATTAAATATCTGAAAAAGATTTTATCAAATTTATAATTTTAACGAGAGTTAGATTATCGATTTAATATTATCTCAAAATATTTCAAATTAATAAATTGATAAATTAAAATAATTGAAAATGCAGTGTAATCCTATCTCTTGACTTTCTCACATTATTTCACACTCGGTTGCACATTCTTTTTCATTATTTAGTCATTTTATAATTTTTAGCATTTATTAGTTAATTCTCCCTTAAAATTGTTTTAAAATAAAAAATAAAATAAAAAATTTATTAAAACAATTGAAATCGCAAGTTTTCACATAAATTGTTTCACCTTGAAGGTTGGATTGATACCCGTACTTACCGCAATACGACCACACGCAAAAAGCTGTTTATCACTTAACAATTCATCAAATTTCCTAAAAAATCCCCAAAAGGGCAAAACCTTTTTCCCAACTATACAATAATTCATCAAATCATGCAATCACATTCTTTGCCGATTTTAGATTCTACCCAGCCTATATTTTAGGAAGTTTTGAATACAAGAAATCAAACCCAAACATTTTTTATGACTCTAATTTCATTTATTTGAAAAGGTTTTTAAATGTTTAAAAAATTCGTAAGAATATTTAAAAATTGTAGAAAATCATTTTGATCTAATTGTTAACACACACTCCTAATATGATAAGTATGCAACATAAAACATGCAATACTAGGTTCAGTGTGTTTGTATTATACCTTTAGGACTATTAGAGGATCATTAAGGTTGATGTAGTCTCTGAGGTTCTTTGGTAAAAATAGGATGACTCTAATTTTGTCTCTATTTCCAAACAAGATGAGAACCTATATAATACAGACTCGAGTGACTTAAAGATATAGGGTGATTCAATCTCCCCCTTTGGAAATATGAGACAAAATCTCCTTTGAGTCATCTAGGACTCGTAGAGATACAAAAAAAATAAGAAATCTTTAATCTTATACAAAATTCTATCGACCCCATATCCTAGAAATGAAAAAGTACATAACTCAACTAAATACAGACCAATACCCTAACAATATTCTGATGCAATTATAGGTATTGATTTATGAAAGTAAAACAACTAAGATCAAGTATTTTAGTTGAAGTGTACAAAAAAAACACAAATAAGCAGTGTATTAAGAAAAGAAATATGTATTTATCAAAGCATAAACATCAATGGGTCACATCACGGATATCCTTCGTAAAATAGATATAGGAGGCGTCTTTTGTCATTTTTAAACGACCGTGCCCTATACCCTCAAAGATCAATTATAAGCATGAATATGACCAGAGGATGTATTATAAAATGATAGATACTTATTCAAGAAGTAGCATGCCAATAGATTTCATTAGAGATTCAAACCTTAAATTATCTAGAGGCTTAGTGAACAAATATGCTAATTGAAGTTCTGTGGGCAAATAGTTTATTTCCAATTTGATTATACTAATTCACGTATAAAGTGATGTCGACTATTAATGTGTTTTATGCACGAGTATTGTACATGATTTTTGGAAATATTAATCCCAGTTGGTCACTTCGAGGTTCTCAATTGGTAAAGAATCTTCTATTTCTGGAAAGTCATGATTAAAACTGCTTATGGACTCATCCATTATAATTGGTTCTAAATTCATATTCTCAAAATTGGTGTCACTAACTATCACATTGATAGACTCCATCATAACTTTAGTACTAAGATTATAGATACGGTAAGCTCTATTATTAAGGGACTATTCTAAAAAGATGGCTTTATCACCTCGGGTTTCGAATTTAGATAGATGTTCTCTATCGTTGCACACGTAGCAAATTCTGCCAAAGGTTTTAAAGTATTTTAGGTTAGGCTTTTTCCCATACCAAAGTTCATAAGGAGTCTATTTGGTATTCTTCCTAAGGTAGATTCCATTTATGATGTGACATGCAGTCTGAACAACTTCAACCTAAAAATACTTGGGGAGGTTCTTGGCATGAATCATTACCCTGGCCATTTCCTGAATGTTACGATTCTTACACTAAAATATCCTATTTTATTGAGGTGTCTCAGGGGAACTAAATTCATGTTGGTATCCATTTCCCTCACAATACTCGATTGCACCTAGATCTTTAAACTCACCTCCTCGGTCGTTACGAATTCGATTCACTTAAGTATCCTTTTCGTTTTCTTTATGTAATAAAATTTTAAATTTTTTTCGAAAAGAATCAGATTTTTTTTAAAGGAAGGCTACCCAAGTAAAGCGAGTGAAATCATCGACCATTACTAATATATAGCTATTACCACACATGCTCACAGTTATAGAGGGACCCATAAGGTCCATATGGATAAGCTCTAGAGGTTTCGAGGTTAGAGTATCTTTAACCTTTTTATGAGCAGATTTAACTATCTTCCTTTCTTGGCAAGGCCCACAAACAATATTAGAAATAGGCTTTATTTTGGGCAGACCTCTAACTATTTCTTGGGAGCTTAATTTTCCTAGGCTATCTTAATTTATATGACCCAACCTATTGTGCCATATTTCATTATCTTCCATCCTGGCTATATTACAGATCTCAGTCCGTGGGTTTACTGTATAATAGTTATCAGAAG
Organism: Sambucus nigra; assembly: GCA_949130495.1. Classification (NCBI taxonomy): domain Eukaryota; kingdom Viridiplantae; phylum Streptophyta; class Magnoliopsida; order Dipsacales; family Adoxaceae; genus Sambucus; species Sambucus nigra. The sequence goes on along the minus strand of OX422209.1, from coordinate 765,310,799 downwards.
TCCTGAGGCTTATAATGATGCAGTCACCATTCTCATTTAAAATTTTACAATTAGTGTTTGAAAATGTGACCATGCGGTTGGAGTAGCAAAATTGCAATATGCTTAGCAAGTTAGATTTCAGACATTTTATTAAGAGAACATCTTCGAGAAGAGGTAATCCTTTTTCTTGAACTGTCCCTTTACCTATGATCTGGGCTGACTCCATCTCCAAACAAAACTTTTCCTCCTAAGAAGTCAGTTATGTTGGTGAGCTTAGTATCGTCCCTAGTCATATGTTTGAAACATTCCGAGTCTAAATACCATCCATATGAAGTGTGTTCAACTTTTAACGCACTAATCACTATGTTACACTTCATTTGGGGTATTAGATCATCTTTCCCAACCCAATTGGCTCTGGTTTAAAAATATTTGCGCGATTTAGCCCGAATATTATAAAATTTGCGAGCATTAGATTTTTCTTCAAAAGAATTATGCGCCTTTCTTTGAGTTTTGTCAAATCTTTGAGCATTTAGTTTAGTCATGAATATATAATTCTTTATCTTGGACTTTCTTTTAGTATTAGATCATTTCTTCCTATTGCGATAGTTAGAGTTCTTATCAGGTTGCTTAGAAAGGATGTAGTTGTTTCTATTAAGTCTAGAGTAGTTAAAGTTTTGATATACAGGTGAGCAAAAGACAGGTTTATATAGACGTTTTTGAAAGCATTTCTCAAGAGTGTGCCCATAGATATCACAGTACGAGAAATATAGATGACTCGTTGGTTTCCTGACATTTTGAAGATTGTCAAAAATGGGATTGCCCATATGCTGGACATTGATATTATTTTTGGGAGGTACGGGTTTAAAAGACTATTCACATTTTCTTATGGGGGGACAAACGTATCTAGCCTTGAGTTCAACATTAAACTTGAAACAACTTGCCTCACCAATGTCTATACCTTTTCATTTTTTATCAAACTCATTCTTCTAATCCTGAAAATCTGGACAAAGTTCAACAGGCCTTTTGCCTCCAGACAGAAACTTTATAGTTTCAAGATTTTTAGTTTTTGTGTTAGTGTTGGGGCAAAAGCCTGTGCCGGTTCTGTCCTTAGAATTGGTTTTACTTTTTGCAAAAAAAACTTTAAAACAATTAGAGTTATTTTCAAATTTTGTAAACTTTTTGAAGACCGTTTAGGTTTTTTCTTTACTTAGTTCCAATTCTAACAACGTGGCCTTATACTTCTTTTCCAGAGTTTCATTTTATTCTGACAAGTCTTTAATTTTTCAACAAAGACTTAGTCTCATTTTCATGAGCCAGACATTGAGAGGTGTATTCTTCAGCATTATATTTGACCATTTGGCTTAGGGCTTCTAATTTCTCAGTAAGATCTTTGATTGTTTTTTCAAGTCTAGTTCTTTTATTGAGAGTTTTAGTGTAGAGTGTGTGAATGTCCGGGAGGTCATCATTATTGAAGTCACTAGGTGTGTTGTGTGATGTTTCCCCTAGCGATTCATTTTTAGGACTCACACACACATTCAATTCGTTAATAACACATTCCTTTTTACTCACACATATGACATTTAAACTACTAGCAAATTCTACACGAGTAGCATTATCAAGACACAAAGTAGACAATCCAGTGGGTAAAGTATCATTCAATATTGCAGGATTGGACATTCTATTATCAGGTTCAGCATGAGTCATAGGCTTATCATCAGTGTACACAATTTTGGTAAAAAATGACATACAAGGGTCAAATTAATTAGATGATTCAAGCCCATCATTATCTGAGTCGCTTGAATCATCCCAGGTCTTGCACAAATTAACCCTATTATTTTTGCTGTTCTTATTCATATTAACTCTACAATAACTGGCCATGTGTCCTAATTTCCCACATCTAAAGCATTCAATATTTTTAAGGTCTTTTTCAGGCCTACTGTTGTTATCAGTTTGGTGTTTGTCATGTCTTTTCTCATGAGGCCTATTATTAGAAAATTTTGAATAAGCATGCTTGCCTTGTCTACTAGTAGCATTGCTTCTGAATTTTAATATTTTCTTGAACTGTTAAGATATTAAGGCAATTTGATTATCCAAATTTTCTAAGTTACATTCCTCATCAGAATCAAACTCAATATCAAAAACAGTAAACTTAGGTTTGGTCACTTTAGGCTGGAAAACAAGATTGGAACTGGAATGTTTCTTTTGTCGGTAAGACAATTGTTTCTTAAATTCTAATTCCATTTCCACTGTTCTTAGCTTACTACTGAGGAGTTTAGGGGTAAGGTAAGATTGGGGTCATCCATTTCCTCAATAGCATAGGGATTGTTATCAAACTTTGGTGGAAGTGACCTTAGGATTGTAGAGACAATTTGTTTTCTATCATACATGATGCCATTCACATGTAGTTTGGTAAGTATGTCAGTTAGCCTAATATAAAAGTCATAAAAGGTCTCATTCTCAGTCATGATAAGTGTGTTATACTGCTGAATCAACATTTGGGTCTTTGCATCTTTAACACGTGTGTCACCTTCAGGGTAGTGACCAACGTGTCCCAAACTTCTTCTAAAGTTGAACATAAAGATATTCTCTTAAATCGTGTTCATTTATGGATTTAATATGGCATTCTTTCCTTTTTTATTACTAAAGGAGGTCCGTTTTTCTTCTTTAGTGTGCTCACTGAGCAGTTTCCTAATTATTTCATTACTACCATCTGCTGTTGGTTTAGTAGGATAAGTATAACCATTTTCTATAGCATCCCAAGCATCACCTCCCAGAGTCCCTTGGATGAAGGCTATCATCCTTACTTTTCAGTAAGGGAAGTTAGTTCCATCGAAAAGGGGAGACCTGGACAGGTTTCCTAATCTCTCAAATATTTCGTCCATAGTTTTGTTTTGAAAAGATATTTAAAAAACACAGGATCTACCGATTTTGTAAAAACCAAATGCCAAGCTCTGATACCAATTAAAAATACCTAATTAAGTTGTTTAACACAAGTTAAAGAAGTCTAGTAGGCTCCAAAACTATTTATTGAAGAAACTCTTTTAGAAAACAAACCAAGCAGAACACAAGATGTGTTTGAAGGCTATAGAACGAATTACTTCAGAAATTAGTTACAAGTTTTGAAAACCAAAACTAACATTAGTTATTGATGCAATATATCAGTAAGTATGAGAGGATCAGTAAACATAAACAGTACACAAGGATTTTAACGTGGTAAAAACCCACCCAACCGGGGAAACAACCATGGAGGTGTCTACACCTCAAAAGTAAAAATCCACTATAATGAGTTTTAGGTTATAAGCAAGCAACGAATTAAACACACAATACAGACCTAATCTAAGTTAAGAAGTTATACCAGCTCCATTAGGCAACTCCAACTGTTTTAAGGGTCTGATTTGGTTTCTCCTAATTTTTCAGCTTAGAATCCCTTAAGATCCTTCTTTACGCCAACTCGAAAGTCAATATCTCTCAACTAAACACACCATTTTAAGTGTTAGTGTGTGAAAGTGTGGTGAGTATATGATGTGCCTAACATATGCATATACTCACAAAAGCTTATACACACTAATACCTACAAATTATAGAGGTTTCTAAGTATGAAATGCAAGATTTTCACACTACTGAAATTCGATTTGGTTCTTGAAACCTTAGATTCTCAGATCTGTTTTTCTTTGAGATTCTTAAAATGAAATCTCTTCGAAGTTATTTATACACAAGTTTTTCAAAGTGAAAACTCAGATCAAGAAATGTATAAACCCTATTTCAGTTTTGTAAAAAAGATTTGTTGGGTTCATAAAAAGTTAAAAAATGCTTTATTTTAAAACAGATCCAACAAAGAGAGACAAAGATTTCTTAATAACGAAATCAACCTAACTATGTGACTGTTATCACTTAGAAAATCAGACCTTCAATTTTTTATTTCTTAGACACGAGTTCTGATTTTTGTGAAAGGTGTTAGGAGAGAGATAAAACCCTAAGAGGTTTATATCACTAACGAATAGAAACCCTCACACTCAAAAATTATTTTCTTGAAGAAAAATGGGACGGTGTTTGGTTAGGGTTTTAATTTTACTCTCATATTTTCTTTTCTCTCTCTCTCTCTCTCTCTCTCTCTCTCTCTCTCTCTCTTCTCGCTTCTTTCTATCAGAACTCACTTCTGCCAAAGATTGTAAATGAGGGGACGATAGACTCTATTTATAGTGAGTGAGGAAGGATCTGGAAGGTGTATTTGAAATGAACGATCATGATTAACTTGACCCTTCGGATTATCAATTGTGTGGCTCACAATGCACCGCTTTTAAAATATCTCTGATTGGACCACTCAGGCGTTATAAGGATTAACTCAATTACATGCGGGCCATTGATTAATAAGGATTTAAATGGTCAAGATGGTTTCTCAAGGATATGAGATAAAACAAACACAAATCCAGACAATGGATGTGTAACACGTGTGTGGCTTGGATGAACTCTTAGACACACGTTTTAGGAGTTTATTTAATCTCAGTTTGTACCCCAACATTCTTTACCGATTTTGGATTCTACCCAACCTATATTTTAGGAAGTTTTGAGTACAACAAATCAGCCCTAAACATTTTTTTAAACCCTAATTTCATTTATTTAAAAAGGTTTTTAAATATTTAAAAAATTCCTAAGAATATTTAAAAAATGTAGAAAATTATTTTGATCCAATTGTTAACACGCACCCCTAATATGATAAGTATGCAACATAAAACATGCAATCCGAGGTGCAGTGTGTTTGTATTCTACCTTTAGGAACATTAGAGGATCATTAAGTTTGATGTAGTCTCTGAGGTTCTTTGGTAAAGATAGGATGACTCTAATTTTGTCTCTATTTTCAAACTAGATGAGCTCCTATATAATACAGACTCAAGTGAGTCAAAGATATAGGGGGTTTCAACTCTGGTTGTATTAAACTCTTGCTCTCTCTCTCTCTCTCAATCTCAAGAAATATCTCTTAGTTATGAAATAACCCTCTATCTCTTGAAGTGGTTGAGGTACCTATATAGTCACCGAGATTACTCGATTGGTATGATGCCCAATAAATGTGAAAGACATCTCCTAGTACCTTTATGTCACTAGCATTGAATTCAAGATATACTAGCATGCCCCTACGTCATAAGAATTATATGCCAACAACTAGCTTTTAGCTGCTACGTAAGTGGTGAACCCCCAAAGCATCTGAAATTCCTCAAACCACTATGGTTTACTTAAGTTTAGATTGCACAATAGGTAAGTCATGCATGGCATCACTCAGGGCAAACGTTACTCTTGGTAAAAATCTATTTAGCACTAGGACCAATGTGAAAGGGAACTCATAGTTTCTCTAGGTAAGTTCTCTCGGGTTATGGTCCATCAGTGTTTTACCAGGTGTATCCATAATGGTTAAGTCAGGTCTTAATGTTTCCTTTCTTTTCAATCCTCCAAGCCAATCCCTTAGAGGTTACCTCGGTGAGGTCATTCGCTAGAGCATGAGAGCTCTCCCAACCCCTAACTGAGTTAGTCTCTCATTAATACCGTTTGACCTCACTTTCATATTACAAAATGTTACAACTTGAAAGTTACAGTTGTGGGGACTCAATTATTACAATCCATGAGAGTAGTCAAGCAGCCCATAACGCTGCGCGGCCCAAATTAAGGATCCCATTTTTACCACATGTGTTTTATATGCACTGAAAGACTTATGGATATTCAAGTAGGTTGCTACAATCTCTGAGCCAGATATTCAGCACCATAAATTATCCACACGATGCATGGAGTTACTTCTACAACTAAAACTCTAAATCTATAAATTATAATCCCTGCTCCGGGGTATAGTATTATGTAACCTAAAAACTTTGAGAGATACTTAATAAAGCAGTAGACATCTTTGTAGACGTAGGCATATTATTGAACCACATATATTTTTTGTTGTGTGATTGATTAATTGCTTTCCATTTGATATTGCATCGTAATTCATTTTATTGGTATTTTTTCTACACTCATAACTGGCACCATCTGTGGGAACGACTTGTTATTCCTAGGAAAGATCTTATCAAAACAAAAGCCTTAATGTCTCACCACAACAACAATCTCCCCCAAGCCAACGATGTACAGGAAGAACATGACCAACCTAGGGTCAGGTCTGCGATTTTTCGACCACTAAATCCAAGGATTCGCTAAGAAAGCCAACCATCTAAAGAGAGCCATGGACCACCCTGATCCTCTCAGATCTCTAAGTACGTGGACACCTACGAGGCCAGGCTTCAAGAATAAGAGGAGGAAACTCGCCTCTAGATGGAAGAAAATGCTTGCTTACAAAGGTGACTCTAAATAATGGAGAGAGGTCTCCATAGAAATCCCAAAAGATGCCATAACAAGTCTCCCAGCCCTCAGGCAAGCAAGTCTTGTAGCCGAGGAAGCAGTCCTAGGCATGGAACGAATCTTTCTAATTATAGCAGGTCTGAGCGTGCTCGAGACGAGCGCGGCCAACTAGGGAGACTCCCTGGATAAAATGATCATCAAGATAACAACCTCAGGAATCTAATTCGTAGAGAGATAGATCAACATCCATCCAACTGTGGAGATAAGTCCACCAGGGAGCTATCCCGAAGTGCTCTGAACACTTAAATGAAATCCCCCTTCTCAAGGGAGATTGAAGAGGAAGAGCCCCTGAAGAATTTTGTTATCCACTGGTTCAAAATATACGACGGAAAAATCGATCCCATTGATCACGTTCGCCATTATAGGCAAGCCATGACCTTGTGGAGCCACAATAATTCCCTTATGTGCAGAACTTTCCCTTCTAGCCTGCATGATATGACACGTAAATGGTTTGAAAGGTTACCATATAGGTCAATTAAAAAAATTTCAGCCCTCACAGAGTCTTTCACAACTCGTTTCATCACTAGCAGCAGCCACCCCAAAAGAATGGACTCCTTACTTACAATGTAGAAGACAACACAGGAAAGTCTTCGTGATTACACTAAATGATATTAGTAGATCTTCAACAAAGTACACGATTTCTCAGAATAGGTGGTTGTGGTATGTTTTAAAATTAGTCTGCCGATTACCTCCTTGCGATATCAATCTCTGAAAAATAAAGAGGTAAACACCATCGATGACCTGATGGTGCGCATTAAAAAGTATGCCAAGGTTGAAGACGTGGTTCATGCCATCATAGGGGATAAAGGCCGCTCAAAACCAACCAAAGGAGGGGATAAGAACGACGCTCCAAATAGAGGAGGCAAGAATGATTTCAAGAATAGAGGCAAGGAGGATCCTTTGAAGACATTCCAGGCCGTCAGTACGATCTTCAAATAGCCTATTTACAAAACTTAAGTAAGATAAAAAATCACCCGTTTATCAAATGGCATAAAAAGATGGCCGGCCACCCAACCAAAAGAAATAACGCATTGAGATGCGCATTTTACAAGGAAGGCATCCTTTTGACAGGCAGTTGTAAAGCACTGAAAATGCACTTGGAGGAACTTGCCAAAACTGGGTACTTGAATGAGTATTTGGAGAAGAAAGGTAGCAAGGTCACAACCAATGGCAACCCTAAACTCGATAATGTCCTCGATGAAGATCATGGGCATGAGTTCACAGTCGTTTACAAAGCGCCAAACCTAAAATAGATCTAAGGGAACTTTGTTCGGATGGAACTTAAGAAAGTGACTGCAGCTATGGAAGCATCCCAAATAGATCATGCGAAGAGTCAGGCCGACAAACGTCGATGACCAGAGGATGTTGACTATGCTAAGTACAATGTCTTCACCGAAGAAGACTTGGTTGGGGTAAGGATCCCACACCATGATGCACTGGTGATTACTCTCAGGATCACAAATTGGGATGTTGACAAGCTACTGGTAGACCAGGCGAGCTCATAAGAGGTAATGTACTTGGAAGTATTCCGCAAGTTAAAGTTCAATCTAGCCTATTTAAAGGAGGTGACCATTCTGTTGGTCGGCTTCACAGGGAAGATGATGATGCCGATAGGAAAGATTGTCCTGCCCGTTAGGGCACAGAACATTTCCAAACTGATCGAGTTTATGGTAGTCAATATTGACTCGTCATACCATTGATTAAAATATTTTTATCACGTGCCACAAACTCATTGATTAAAATATTTTTGTCATCTTTGGAACAAACACAAACCATCGGATTTTTAAGGTCCTTTAATTCTTTTTCGAAAAATAGGACTCTATCGTCACTCTCATTTTTGGAAAATTTTAAAGCATTAAATTCATGATCAAAAGAAACAAATTTTTCACTATAAAAATCTCTTTGATTTTGAACCGTTTGCAAAAGATCCATCGCGAATTTAAATCGAGAATTTTCTTTTTCCAAAACTTTAATTCTCTTGCAAAGTTTCAAATTCAAAAGTTTTAATTTTTCAGCACTGCCGTGAACTTTTTCAAAAATAGGCACCTCATTAAATGGGCATTCCATTGGAAAAAATGCGATTTTTCACAAAACTGATTTTTCAAAAAAAATTAATATCACACAATTTTATGAAAAATAGGAATACGCGATAAATTAGCGCAACCTTCTCTGATGCCAAATTGTCAACAAATAAATGCGGTGTGTGATACCGATTCAAATTAATTTGCAAGTTTCCAAGTAAACCTTATTTAATTAGAGTCTATTTTTAAACTAAATCAATCCAGCCCCTACACATGCAACCGTGTGTGCGTGTGTCAACCCATAAATAAATAAAGCATGTGACACAAATTTCAAGAAAAATCCCCGAAGGGCAAAACCTTTTATTTCTAGAACTTTGAAAAGTTTACAAGACCATTGACTTACGTACAACCTGATGATCTCCCACAAGTGTAACGCACGGTGTCTTCGTCAAACCTTCAAAGAAACGGCTAGACACTACACCAAATATGTCGAATTGTCACAGTCATTGACCTTGACAAGTTGGACTTGTCAAGGTCAATGATCGGGACAATTCTTGGGGTGACAACTTTTATTGTCACGGACTTATCACGATCATTGACCGTGACAAGTTCATTAGACTTGTCACGGTCCTTGACCTTAACAAGTTTTGTCACGGTTAAGGACCGTGACAAACCCGTGACAATGTTTAAAAAATTGTCACGGTCAATGGCCGTGATAATTCTGGGCAGAATTGAAAAAAAATCTGCTAGGTAGTATGGCCACTGCCCAGCAGTATATGTGTACATGTTATAGCAACGTTGTACCTGTTCAAACATTATATATCCAAATAAAATAGAGATAATGCAAATATACATTCAAAATAATATGTATCACGATATAATCCGAATAGAATTCAAATGTAACAACTTAAAACAACAATTCAATTCAAATAATGTCACTAAATGTCTGGTGTAAGGTCAACTCTGAGGAGGTGAGTAGGCCACACGATATACGAATTGGCCACACGATAATGTACAACTTGGAATGTTTATTATAAATTGAAAAATTGTTTCAAATTCGGGTTATCATTAAAAATGGATTGATATTCGGTAGGAGCAGCCAAGTTATCCACACAACTATTTAGACGCTTTGGCGCATGTAAGACAATTGACCATAGCTCATTATTGATATACTCCATGTAAAACACTTGGTTAACCTTTTGAAATGCACAAACAAACGTCTCATCGCTCACATGGTCGTTATTTAACTTGGACAAGTCAACCATGATCAAATTGGTGACAGGATCAACTTTACAAGCATTTTTATCCTCAACTCTTACCCAGTCACAGTAAAATACAACCTCTTTGAAGCTTATATAATCCAATTCAAATATATTTCGGATTACACCATAGTAAGTCATTTTTGCTTCAACGAGGTTTTTATCTTTTGCGCTCGCTCGAAAGAAAGTAAGAGCCTTGTATGAAATGCCCGAGTTCTGTACATTTGTACTTTCCTTGTACACTTTAGGGTAAAAAACGTAACCATTCAATCGAAACTTTTTGTACTCTTGTGCCATGAACAAGGGTCTAGTGGCTAGACAAGAAAGCCTTGATGTCGCATCACCCGTCTTTAAGAGCTGAGAATATAGATAAATTAATTATATTAGTTGTAAAATTTGAGTGTAATGTAACATTATATAACGACCATTTTCATTATAATTACCTCTTGTGTCAACCGCAACCTAAATTCCCTGTCTGATTGTACCATTATTTTTCGTCTTTTATTATTCTCACAGGCTTCATATTTTTTGCATATTACAAAAGTAATCATGTATAAAATAATCTAAAATAATGTTAAACATTATAATAATTGAAACTTACTTTTTCCATTCTTCGACATCTTCATGTGGGTCAAATAGATAACAAGCAACTTGTTCATGTTGCAAACTCGTTAATTTCACTCGTTTTCCCATCACATGACCACCATCATCGATGAACTCATCAGTGTCATCAACGCTGGTCGAGTCAGGCATATATTCCCGAGTATATATTGATGACTCCACGGTGATGTATTCCTCTGCAATTGATCCTGCAATGTATCGCGTATTCTTGACGTAATCTTTAAAAACTTTCATCAATATTTCAAACGGATACATCCACCGGTATCTAACTGGACCAGAAAGAAGTGCCTCGTCGCAGAGGTGTACCAACAAGTAAACACTTATGTCAAAGAATGCTAGGGGAAAATACTTCTCCAACACACAAATCGCTTCGGTCACCGCCAATTTTGTGTCCACTATGTGTTCTCGATTGACTACCTTCTCACACAAGAGTGAGAAGGTAATACTAATTTACATAATAGCCCTCTGCAAATCCTTGTGCTTGGAGAAACACTGCTTAAACAATAGAGGAACCAATTGCATGATCACATGCCAATCGTGGGACTTACGCTTATGTAAATCATGAGTAGTATAATTCACAATCCTTTACAAGTTGGACGAAAAATTAGATGGGCCCTTCAAATTTTATATTGTGTCTAAAAGCACCTTCCTTTCCCCACTCGTCAAAGTAAACGTACCAGGGGGAATTATTGTCCTTCCCCTACTATCTTCTTTCAACCATAATTGTGGCTTAAGTTTCAACGATTTAAGATCTTTTCCTGCATTTTCTCCATCCTTCAAATGACTCCCCCCTAGGCAAGTGCCCACAATATGTTTAGCGAAGTTATTCTCTGCATGTATCACATCCAATACATGGCTCACCAGGTTATTCTTCCAATAAGGTAAGTCAAATAAAATTGACCTCCTAGACCATGCCTTTCTTGTCTCAGTTTCATTCCCAGTTGGGGTCTTCTTATGCTTGACATTATTAAATTTGGGATTCTTACTTGGCATATTAGGGCCACATTCAGAAGATTTACTTTCAATTTCTGAACCTGAAAGTTGTCTCAGTGGTAGCCTATGTTCAACCCCGCCCAATAAAAAATTGGAACCTTTCTCAAATCTAAAACTATGAGCCGGGGGTAAAAACCTCCTATGGAAATGGTATACATTTTTTTAGAAAAATTCGGCAGAATATCCCCGTAGTTCTCCAGGTACACGATGTAGATTAGCAAGTGTGAATGTTATTTCAATTGATCAATTGAAATAACAGTCACACTTGTCAATCTAGTATGTACCCAGAGAACATTAGGATACGACTGCAGAACTTCCTCCAAAAGTAACAACTTTAAGCCACTAAGAATATTATTATACAGAAATTATGCAGTCCCAAACTGTCCAAACAGGACAATTCGAGTGATCTCATTACAGGGGTAATGACTCTCGAATGGGTCTAAGGGCTATTAAATGCGTATGCATAAGAACTAGAAGGCTAGTATCTATGCGCACTATATGTAATTTCAAGTATATATATATATATATATATATATATATATTGTTCGTTATACAAAGTAATTTTCAAAAAAAGTTGAAAAATCCCACCCCCATATGGACAATAATCCAGTTGTCATGCCACTTTTAAACTTAACCAACGCTACATCGATCCACTATAATCCAATCACAATGGCAACAACAAAATGTGTATCCCGTACTCCTTCTAATTCATCTACTCAATTAATTCTTTTCATCAATTAAACTAACAATTAAAGTATACAATTATTAATTTACTAATTTACAATGAGGGGCAATCTTACTTTCATATATTAATTTACTAAAAAAAATTAATAATCAATCAATTCGTTTACAAGGGACACTACTTGCATATGAGGGAAAATATCTAATAAACCAATCAAAATTTAATAAAAAAAATTAACACGCCCCCCCCCCCCCCACCCCATTTCCCCTTGCCCCACCCCCATCCCCCCACACACGCACACACACACGGGCACACAGCCCCACCCCCCGCATAATTTCCCCTTCCCGCACATATACACAAACACGCACATATACACACACGCACATATACACACACATGTACATACACACACGTGCACGTACACACACACACGTGCAGCCCCACCCCCCACCACACACACGCACACCCACATACAGCCCCTCCCCTCCCCAGCCCCCACCCACCACACACACACACACATACACATATATACAAATGGAAGAGAGAGAGAGAGAGATAGAGAGAAAGAGAGACAGAGAGAGAAAGAGAAACCAACCCGAGAATATATATATATATAGAGAGAGGGAGAGCAACGCGTAGAGAGAAAGAGAGAGAGAGAGAGAGAGAGAGAGAAAGTGGAGGGAAACAAAGCGGTGAGAAAAAAAGGAGGGGAAAGGGTTATTTGCTGCTAAACTTGTCACGGACATATCACGGTCTTTGGCTATGATACTATTATAAGAATTATCATGATCAATGACCGAGACAAGTCCGTGACAAAGTTACTTGTCACGGTCATTGATCGTGACAAGAATTTGTCACGATCAATGACTGTAACAAAAAATACATGTTTTTTTGTCACGGTCAATGACCGTGACAAGTCTGGCCGGCTAAAGAGTACCAATTTAGCCTTTTTGGTATAGTGAGAATTCTGCAGTGGTTCACGTGCAACTATACCACAAGGACTGCAGCCTAAAAAATCTGTAGAAACTCACTCCATAATAGCACGCAGTTCTCCGGTTGTAGAGTTCTCCCCACAAAGAATAAACAAAAGCAAAGTAGTGCTCTTGAACACCAAAACAATTCACCAAAGCATATGAGATTTTTGTGAATTGAAAACAAAAAGGGATTAAACCCTAAAAGAAGAAGTCGAAAGGATTCTTCAGTTTTGAAGTTTTCTGTCTTTCAAAACGCTAGGACTTCTTAATGAAAACGAAACAATTTAATGAGTATTTATAGAAAAATGCGTCGCCTCAGCTGTCAAGCTCGTTCGAACGAGAAAGAGGTCTCGCGCGAACGAGATACGCATGTCGTTTGAACGACATCGCGCGACAATGCAATGTCATTCGAACGATAGAGAAAAGTCGTTTGAACGACTGTTACGTCAGAAAATATTATTTTAATGTCCGCTCCAATACTGAGAAAAAATTCTCATGCTCAAATTTTGACGAAAAAGTCCGATCCAACACTTAGAAATTATTTTGTAAAAATATCCCAAAGGCTCTAAGTGGAAAGTTAAGGTATTTAAAACAAAACCTTACCAAAGTAAACTTTGCGGAGTCTTTTTGATGAAAAACTTGATATATTCGAATCCGTCCTAATGTAGATTGCTCTTGAACTTCTTCGACGATTGTAACGGTATATGACATAATTAATTGATAACGGACTTATAAAAATATGTCCTTACAAGTCTCCCCACATGTTTATGCCGGTACATACATAAAAACATCTGAATTATCAAATACCAAAATGCCTATACAAATCAACCCTCCCATGAATGAATTTGCAAGATCTCAAACTGTTCTTCAAAAATCTTCATCAAATCTCAAAGCTTTTCTCATCAGAGTGTGCAACATAATGAACATCATTCTTTGTACCTACACACATGTGATAAAGCAAAAAACTTCGTGACGCATCGAGTTTGAAATGATATAAGAATAAATCAATCAATATAATCAAATCTCCCCCATAATGCTAAAACTCCCCCATAACATAATAATTCTTTCTCCCCCTTTTTATGATGTCCCCAAATAGACAGATAAGAGTGTCACGATAAAAATTCATAGCAAACATGGATCAAACTACGCGCATGCAAAGGTATGTCCTAAAAATATCCACAAACTATTTTTGGATTTTTCAAATTTTTAAAGCAAAATAAGTTACAAAAATCACACCATGGATTTAAACTCAAACAACCAAGTCATGGAAATGGAATGAATGGGTGTGAACACATTCGAAAGGAAAAGAAACTCAATCAATCATATGTGCACGATGTATATGTGTACCCCTAACGAATGAACATCAAAAGTATTTTTAGGTGTAAAAATTGTTGAATTTAGATGACATCGTCTTATGCAAATCAACAAATCAAAGTCAAAGTGATTTCCACACCAATTACGTCCAAAACTATTTAACGCTTTTTAAGACTTTCAAGGACGTGCAAACCCATTTTAATTCTCCATCCAAACACCCTCATATATTTTCTTTTAGAGGTATATAAACTAAATTCTCAAACTTTGGAGAATTGGTGCAAAAACCAAATTGGCCCATAATTGGCATGAATTTCTTTTTATTGCCTTTAAATTTTTTCGAGATCTTTTAAACCTCTTTGAACCTCGGATAATAAAATTCCTCAATTTTCTAGGTCCAATTTAAACGGTGTCTTAGTATTCGCAAAGGTCAAATTTGAACCTTTCGCAGCCCTTCCCCATTTTTTCAAAAAAAGCACACAAACTCACAAAAGGCTCTTACATGCACAAATTTCTTATCAAGTTTTATCGCGCTTGGTTCGTTTTAAGAAAAGGATCGAAGTGAAAACACCCAACCAACATGTGATAAGACAAGCACAATAATCAAACAAATCCGTGAACGTGTGCAATAAAGGAAATCATGAGTCAAACATGTAGGAAGTAACACTTAATTACATCTTAATGACTCCAAACATTATAAAAGCACAAAGATGACATGATATATTCTCTCGAAACACTATTTAATTGTCACATGAAAGCTGGAATGATGTTGTGACTCGGTCATCCTAAGTGTCTATCCATAAAAGGTGTAAACTAAATACAAAACTCTTTTTGGATTTTTTAAAATTTTTCAAAAAAAGTAAAACATACAAAAAGTACATGTCATTACACTAGCAAATATATATCATGAAACCATAACTAGTGTATGACAAAAAAGCATGCAAACACAATCATCTGTATGATATGGCAAGAAAAGAATCATGTGCAAGCAAACGGGAATCAACTTGTCTAAAATCTAGTGCCTCTAAAAGTGATTTTCTAACCCAAATAGATGCGAAACCTCATGTGGGGGATTTAGGAACCAAGGGAGCACTAGACATAAACTTCCTAGTACCTTTTCCAAGATCAAAATAAAAACGCCTAAGGTGACCTTTCCTACCACAATATGAACATGTGTAAACGGGTGGAACGACACCTATGGGTTGACCTTTTCTAACATCCTTGAAATTGGTTGACCCTCTAAAACAAAAAATGGTATTGGCTTTAGCAATAGAAGTATGAGAACAAAATGAGCCATTACCATCACTATCAAACCTACTTGAATCATTTAAATCATTTTTCAACTTCAAAATATTTGATTCAAGCAACAAATTAGACTCTTCCAAAGACAGGGATTTCTTTTTCAAATTTTCAACAACTTCTAAAAGGGCATCTATCTCCCCCTCAATTAAAGCAAACTTTTCCCTAATAGTCTCTTCACGTGCCACAAACTTATTGATTAAAATATTTTTGTCATCTTTGGCACAAACACAAACCATCGAATTTTTTAGGTCCTCTAATTCTTTTTCTAAAAATAGGACTCTATCGCCACTCTCCCTTTTGGACAATTTTAAAGCATTAAATTCATGGTCCAAAGAAACAAATTTTTCACGATAAAAATCTATTTGATTTTGAACCGTTTGCAAATTATCCATCTCGGATTTAAAACGAAAATTTTCTTTTTCCAAAACTTTAATTCTCTTGCAAAGTTTCAAATTCAAAAGTTTTAATTTTTCAGCACTGTCGTGAACTTTTTCAGAATTAGGCTCCTCATTAAATAGGCGTTCAATTGGAAAAATTGCGATTTTTCACAAAACTAATTTTTCAAAATAAATCAATACCACACAATTTTGCGAAAAATAGGAATACGCGATAAATTAACGCAACCTGCTCTCATACCAATTTGTCAACGAATAAATGCAGTGTGTGATACCGATTCAAAATTAATTTGCAAGTTTTCGAGTAAACCTTATTTAATTAGAGTCTATTTTTAAACCAAATCAATTCAGCCCCTAAACATGAAACTATGTTTGTGCGTGTGTCAACCCATAAATAAATAAAGCACGTGACACAAATTTCAGAAAAAATTCCCGAAGGACAAAACCTTTTATTTCTAAAACTTTGAAAAGTTTACAAGACCATTAACTTACATACATCCTGATAATCGCCCATAAGTGTAACACACGGTATCTTCGTCAAACCTTCAAAGCAACGACTAGAATCTGCAGTGGTTCACGCGTAGCTATAACACAAAGACCGTAACCCAAAAACTCCGTAGAGACTCCCTCCACAATAGCACGCAGCTCTCTGGCTGTAGAGTTCTCCCCATAAAGAATAAACCAAAGCAAAGTAGTGTTCTTGAACACCAAAACAATCCACCAAAGCATATGGGATATTTGTGAATTAAAAAAAGGGATTAAACCCTAAAAGAAGAAGTCAAAAGGATTCTGCAGTTTCACAGTTTTCTATCTTTCAAAACGCTGGGACTTCTTAATGAAAACAATCCCATTTAATGAGTATTTATAGAAAAATGCGCTGCCTCGGTTGTTGAGCTCGTTCGAACGAGAAAGAGGTCTCGCGCTAACGAGATACGCGTGTCATTTCCTACGACAATGCAATGTCGTTTGAACGACAGAGCAAAGTCATTTGAATGACTGTTACGTCAGAAAATATTATTTTAATGTCCGCTCCAATACTTAGAAAAAAAATACTATTCTCAAATTTTGACGAAAAAGTTCGCTCCAACACTTAGAAAATATTGTGTAAAAATATCCCAAGAGCTCTAAGTGGAAAGTTAAGGTATTTAAAACAAAACCTTACCAAAGTAAACTTTGCGGAGTCTTTTTGATGAAGAACTTGATATATTCAGATCCGTCTTGATGTAGATTGCTCTTGAACTTATTCGACGGTTGTAACGGTATATGACATAATTAATTGATAACGGACTTATAAAAATATATCCTTACAGGGAATTTTCACTTTCATTTATTTCACATTTTGTGAAATAACTGTACATTTTTCAAATAAGATAATGTTTAAGATCTTGGCTCGTGTATATAGCAAGATTCCTTCTTGATCTACAGATAAATTGAAAGATCCAAAATATGATAGTTTTGATTAAACTAGTTTTCAAAATTCCTTTGCATATTTGTGATCTGTTTGTAATTTGATAATCATATAGTTTGTATTAAGTTAGTGTGGGTTGCATGCATGTGATTTAAAGCACATCACCACTTACACTTTCACACTACAACACTAAAAGTGTTGGTAGAGAGATTTTGGACTTTTGAGACGACGTAAAGCTTGAAGGAGTGTTGTAAAGTTAAAAGGAGTGGAGTTTCAAAGCCAAGAGAACATCAACAACATCAATACCTGGGAAGAAGTCAAAGATATATAGAGGAGTTGGTATGATTTATGAACTTAGATTATGTTTGATTGTGTGTCTTGATTGTTTAATAGCTTGTAATTTGTTACACTTTTTTTAGTGGATTTTATTTTTGTGGCGTAAAGGTCATCGTGGATGTTTTTGTGACACCCCGACTAATTAAATACTGGGTAGCTACTCCTTTATGAAATTAATACAGAATATCAAGTTGGTTCAGTCTTAGCATCACTGTCGAAAACATTTAATTTATTACTAGCGACCTAATATTTAAATAGAGAGATGCCAAATTTTATTAATTGAATTAACAACAACCAAGTAATTAAATCAACAACCTTCAACCGCATTAACAATCTCAAATGAAGAATCAACAAAAAGAAATAAACTGAGTCTGGAGTAAACACTCCAATAATAATAATACCAGAGTAAAATAAAATCCCGATACAAGAGTCGAATTAAACCAACATCTGAAATAATGAAAGTCTGCATCTACAATCTCTAGATAAGAATTGGGCACCATGCCCTATCTGATATGAATGACCCCGAAGGAATCAATAATAAATGTGGAGGCATCTAATACCAAGATCATGTAGCTTCCACAGCAGCTACAACACGTCATCAGAACGGAACTCCTATGCTTGGCGTCCCTGTCGCTGGGCACCTAAAATGTTTTTACAAAGCAAAAACAGATTTTGAGGAAAACGGGTCAGAGCTCGAGGTAAAAACAGTTTAAAAAATTTAGCAAGTATTTAAATTACAATTAAACAAAACATATTATAAACATGTTAGTTGCATACTCTCACATGAGTTTCTCACCTCTCAACTAATGTGCACGTCTAACATATTCCCTTAACCCATCCTAGTTATGCCACTAACTAACTAGTATATACCACTCCTGCTTTCGCATTCTAACTTAGGGTATCTACTCGTAACACCCAAACAAGTTATATTCATAACCCATATACACATTCATTAAATTACTTATCTCAAGTGTTAATTAATTTTTTTTTCACATTATTATCCCATTCAAATATCTTAGTTATTCGTATCTACTACCCAACACAATGGAACTATCATAAGTATATGTATATACACCAGTATAATATCTCATATACAAATCAGGCACCCCACAAGGATAGAACCTACGATGCCCTCATACTCTGCTATCGAATCCCGGTACATCACGTACACGAGGATCACAAGTTCCGAATCACCCAGGAACTGTTTCAATAAAAATCACACATAGTGGAGACAAACATAGTTCACATACCCATGGGTCACGCACATAACTACTCTCCCATGGTCAGCAGACTTATCCATTTAGCGATAATCCCTTCCAAGTCCTATGTTCTGATCTATCAATCTAAAGTCCCCCCGAAGGTCACATCGAGACCAGACTATCCTCTTACGAATGACCTCCCGTGATAGCAAGTATGGTAGGTATGTTATACACACAATAATCCATCTACTAGAAAATCACACAGCCAGTATATATACAATTTCAATATATGTATACTCCTCCCCTATATATTAAGTCTCACCCACAATATTTAGGTTTTGGATACTCTACATAATATTTATTTAACGTGACAAGTCTCGTCATACGGATTCGGGTACCCATACCTATCCCAAGTGAATACTAGGACTCCCATTTGTTCCTAAGATTATCTCAGGAAATATAAAATCCCTTAAATTATCTTTCATTCCACTTTCAGTCCCAAAATCGAAAGATCTCAACCCGTCCTCGCTCGGTAACAGTTCGTAATTATAACGCTTAATCCCATAAGTTATAACATTTTTCGGCAATAACTAAAACCCTACTGACCATAACTAAGTCACACAATATTATATTAATCGCCCTAAAAATCATCATCGGCCTTAGGATATTCATTAAACCTTCAGGGAAAACAATTGCTAAAAATCAGGAGAGGTTGATCGATCGACACAAAGGATCAATCGATCGATCAAGCAGTTATTGCGAATCTGTATAATTTTGCCTACGGGTTTCATCAAGATTAACCCTCAAATCCTATACTATAATGTCCCAAACTCCCAAATATCTATTCCTAACATCATACCACAATAAACACATAATTTCTAACGTTCTAAAATCATCAAATCCGAATGGGAAATCAATTTCTTGGATCAATTCACATAATTTTCATATATATCCCTAGCTCTCCTATTTTCCTCAAGAACACTATATAATTCATTACAATTTATAATTCTCTACCCATGAATTATAATTTTGTGGTTGCTATTATCTCAAACATTAAACTACATGCAAGACCTACCTAGATTACGATTTCAATTCTTCAAATCCATTCAATTATCATTATTCAAGGTTATTCTCCAATTCTAACCTAACATGGATGATATATGCACTAAATTATTGCAAGTTAAATAACTTTCCTGGTAATGAAGATTATGATCTGATGAAGTAGACGGTATGAGGATGATCCTTTCTTTTCGATCTATCCGGTGGTGGTGACGGCGGTGCAAAAGCCTCTAAGTGGTGGTTGTAGCCATGGAAACCCTTGGAATTTCTCCTATCTTCCTCTCTAACTGAATGATGATTTTTTCTTGTGAAAACCCTAAGGGACTCAAGTGTTGGCTTATAATTAAAACTTAAATTTCATAGGTCACTATTCACTAAAAATAGGAATGACTAAAATACCCTCTCGGGTTGCCGATTAGGCCTAAAAATGCCCCGGGACCCAAATAAAATTCCCGGCTAGTGTTTTCTGACTATCTCGACCCTTAAAGACACGTTGACGCCCTCAAAATGATCATACGGATGACACAAAAATAAAATTCTATTAAATCCATTAAATTGGAACCTGACACGACTGACACGCGCGTCCCAAATTAATTATCGAAACTGCCGTATTTTCAACTCACGATAATTTTAATAAATTCAATAATCACATATTACCATAATCACTCAGTAATATTCAACATTATCATCATATTTAAATACTAACTCTCGTCTCACTAGTTATTTAAATCCGAATTAATTTCCAATTAATTTTCCCAAATTAATTTGATTAATCCCACAATTAAAAGCAATTTCGTTTAATTAATCTCATAATTAAAAGCCATAAAAATACGGGGTATTACATACTTCCCTCCTAATAACGTAATTTCATCTTGAAAGTTGGAAAAGTAAGCCATACCTGCAAAAGTTAGGTATCCTCCAGTACTCAAAATAAAATTCAAAGTAAGGCCCAATCACTAAAGCCCTCACTTCACAACAAGCTTGTTGAACACTCTCGATACTTTATCAGTTATAGGGTCACATTTCAATAAATGCACCTCACTTTGTGCTCTTACTAAACAACATTCGTAAAGAATAGCCTACACCTCATTGGCTGTATCATCTTAATAATATATGAAGTTTTCACCTCACCTCGTATCAACTCCCGCATTTATCTAAACGCAAAACTCTCATCCTGGGCGAAACCATAGGACATCTGACTACTTTTGTCCGTTCTTTGAATCTCCGTTCCCAGCGGTGTAACTTTACAAAAGGAAAAAGCCACCTTAGACGGTTTGTGGTTATCCCATTATAGTCATCGGACTCTAACTTCTGACCGAACCAAAACTCTGCTAATCCGCTCACCTCTAAACATCCAGAGGAAGGATGGTAAGGTTTATCCACAAAAAACCTCAGTAAGCACCTTGTCCACTGTAAATAGGTACGGGTGCTTTTGCACAACTCTACTATTACGTAACATCCTCTCCCCATTACCATATTATACTTCTCTTACTAGATATATACGTTGTGAAAATGAAATGATCGCAATGTGTCCAAAATTACTTTCATACAGTTCCACCGATCGTCAATCACCTATCACCTACTCCTCTGGCTATAGGTGAGACATCCTTCTCAAAACAAAATGTTATCCCCACTACTTCCTGATACCCCATATTGAAGGTGGATTTCAAGGATCTCATCCTAGTTCAGAATAATATTGGTAGGACCACATATCGGCGCGTTCACTATTTAATAGTGTAATTTACCCAAGGATAAAATAATTTCTTTCCTTCTGGACAACCTGTTCCACACATTTGAAGGAACTCGTTACTTATCTACGAGTTGAAAACCCCTCAAAGAAGTTTACCAACTTGACTCTTCCATCACTGGAATCGTCGGATTGATATAAAATTATCTGGATGATCATCTTACCCCAACCGATCTACTACTTACTGTTCCCCTTTCAATATTGACTTCCACGTATAATTTATCCCGTTAAGTGATAGTTACACACCCTCTCTTCCCTCAATGTATACCAAAAGTTCTGACCCGTGCACTTTTCACCACGTTGTGCACATCTGGACTCTTTATATCATATTGACATCCTCACTCTATTTACGCTTCAACCGCCCTCAATATTCGATTGGGTGGAAATCCGCTCCAAATTTGTCCATAATAGTTAAATATTTGTCTTCTCAAGGAATACCCCCTTTTTAAATGGCTTCCCACTGCCCTTCAACTAATTTTGGATGTGCTACTCTGATTGCAGATGAATCTATAGATTGTCTACCTTATCACGACGCTTAATCCACTCTACCACTTCCATTTCGTTATGTTAGTCCCACAAGTAAAAATTTCACCTATTTATGTCTCTTCTTCCGGTGATTCTGACACCAGTAAACCAAGGTGTCCATACACCCTATAAATCGTGCAAACGTGTTTAAACATCACATATGCTTCATAAGTACTCCAAACTCTTTATTGCCCATGCATTTGCAACGTGGCTATACCACTTGGGTGTTCTCAATCACCCCTGAATTTGAAATTCCAAATCCTCCTAAACGTCATTTCATCCTTCAACCTGCCAAAATAAAACAATATTATCAGTACTTCCTCACTAACAACCGGCTCTACTGACCTTATATCGTAATTTACCCTTTAACTTCTAGTAATAACTACATACTTCCCTAAAGATCGAGGTACCCAAATCATGGATGAATGGCCAAACATCTCCTTACTACCAACCTTATGCTAAGTTTCATGCGTGGTTTGTCTCGCAAAGCGAAATCCAAACAAGGAACTCCCCCCCCTCGATACACTACTACCTAACATTGTCGGTCATCGGAATCCGTTAATCCCTCAGTCCATAACATGTACCCCTATATTCCCATCTCTTGACAACAAAGTTACATCTCCTTACACAATTACACTTAAATAAAGAACTCCTTTCGAAAAAAACTATATGTTAACATTGATGGTAATCACATTCCATATACATCATGCAAATAGAATCGGGGCTCTAAAAATCCCATCCCCAGACATAAAACTATGAGTATTAACTTCCACGTCTCTAAAGGTTGATATAACAATGCACTCTTCTTCTTACCACATCCTGAGCATTAATTATAATAACCAGCTAAATCTTTTCGCTGAACAGTAAACCAAATACACTCCGATTTATATCAATAAAGTCCCTACACATACCGGGAACAAATATCCAAGACCATTATAATTTTCTAAGTCTCAACAATATATATATATAAACGCGAGCCCAGCCCTCTCGTAGATGGGGCCTCGCCATTACAAAACATTCTACACTAAGGTAGTAACCCCGATAGACTTGCAATAACCTCACACTATAGCTTTAAGCATATTATATAACCATAATTAGGATAATATCATACTCGTATAACACATCACTAAAACGAGAAATTTCAATATGGTATACACCACTATCGATACACCCTTTCATCCTTTGCGGATAACATTAAAGGTAACCCCACTATACTAGAAAAAATATTCACATAAATAATAATATTGCCGATATACGCACTAAACTCGACTCTCATGTAAATATAGCAATAAATAAAAATGTACTAACTCGTTCCTGACTCATACATCACGCAACATCATCTGAGAATATAACTCATACTTCTACCTTGCCAATCGCCCTAGCAGCTCAGTTATTCCTGGACTTAACATACTTGTCCGTACCAAACCAAAAATTTCGATAACTATTTCCCTTGCTATGAACCATACCCTTATCCCTATACTTTCTTCGGGAAAAATTTTAATGCATGGGTTTTACTTCCCACAAAATACCTCTACACATACTCCACTTATCTCCGGTCACACTGACCTTGTTAAGGTTGTCCTTCTCTCAGATGTTGGTAGTCTCAACTCTGATGACTACCTCTGTCGTTCCCTTAGCTTTGATGGCCGTAAGGAACACGCTACTAGCTTCAACAACTTTTACTGAAACCACCATTGCTCGATAACAATTCATCAATCCGAATCATTTAAACGGGTCTCCTGATGGGTCTCCCCCTTGTGGTGCTTCACCAACACCGTTTCCCCTAGTCTTAATCTATCTAGATTTTTTTATTCTTATATCTCCCCACACAAGGAAGCATTTACCTTCATATCAACAAAACGCGACATTGTTACCATCTGCATTGACCGTCCAAGTATAATTCCCCAGAAGTACTAACAATTCTTCTTGTAAGTTAATTTTCCCCTTTAATGTCCTCTTCTCCATTGCGCCTACTTCATCCGGTGTAAGGTTTGATAATTAATTAAATTTCTTTTCACAAAATGACCTTTGTCCGACCCTCTTGCGTGAGTTTAGAACAACGTTCGCATCTTATCCTGAACATCTGATGAAGGAACTAATGGTCAATCCATACGTATGCTCCTTCTCTTGACCATACATTCCACTTCTAAGTGTGGTGGTTGCCTCTCACCATTGTAACTCTGCTTTTACGAGCCAAGAAAAAATTTGTCCTAAATTTTCACTCCCAATTAGCCATACTCCGACATATGCCCATGTCTTTGGATATTTTACCTTCGTTGGCTAACACATGCCATCTCCGCATTTCTAGTATTTCCACTGTTGGTTATCATCAATATTTCGTCTGACTCTCTCCCATTCCAACCTTGCTGGGTGAGTCAAATTTGACCCCACTTTTTACTATAGTGGTTCATGGAAGTCATATGTTGTGTCCTAGCCGCCTTTACTGTCCTGGTTTTCTGTACCATAATAGGGGTGACCAAAACTACGGTCATCATTCTTGAATATAATTTATAACCTCAACTAAGATTTTCCTCCTGCTGTTCACCCAAGTCGCACGACATATTGCACTGTTCGGCACACGAACACACCCGAATGTAAATAAGATTCACTATCATATACATTATAGCATGAGAACGAAACCTCACCAAAGAAATCAATAATCCCAAACATAGGGATCTATATCAAAGAAAGCTACGCTGGAAGCATAATAAGCCGCACATATCCTAAAGGACATTAGAACCTGATGCTCTGATACCACCTACCGGGTAGATACTCCTTTATGAAATTAATACAAAATATCAAGTGGGTTCACTCTTAGTATCACTGTCGCAAATATTTAATTTATTACTAGACACCCAATATTTAAATAGAGAGATGCCAAATTTTATTAATTGAATTAACAACAACCAAGTAATTAAATCAACAACTTTCAATCGCATAAAAAATCTCATTTGAAGAATCAATGAAAAGAAATAAACTGAGTCTAGAGTAAACACTCCAATAATAATAATACCAGAGTAAAATAAAATCCCGATACAAGAGTCGGATTAAACTAACATCTGAAATAATGAAAGTCTGCATCTACAATCTCTAGATAAGAATTGGGCACCATGCCCTGTCTGATATGAATGACCCCGAAGCAATCAAAAATAAATGTGGAGGCGTCTAATACCAAGATCATGTAGCTTATGGAACTCCTATGCTTGGCGTCCCTGTGGCTGGGCACCTAAAATATTTTTACAAAACAAAAATAGATTTTGAGGAAAACGGGTCAGAGCCCGAGGTGAAAATAGTTTAAAAAATTTAGCAAGTGTTTAAATTACAATTAAACAACACATATTATAAACATGTTAGTTGCATACTCTCACATCAGTTTCTCACCTCTCAACTAATGTGCACGCCTAACGTATTCCCTTAACCCATCCTAGTTATGCCGCTAACTAACTAGTATGTACCACTCCTGCTTTCGCATTCTAACTTAGGGTATCTACTCGTAACACCCAAACAAGTTATATTCATAACACATATACACATTCATTAAATTACTTATCTCAAGTGTTAATTAATTTTTTTTTTCACATTCTTAGCCCATTCAAATATCTTAATTATTCACATCTACTAAGCAACACAAAAAACCTATCACAAGTATATGTATATACACCAGTATAATATCATATATACAAATCAGGCACCCCACAAGGATAGAACCTACGATGCCCTCATACTCTGCTATCGAATCCCGGTACATCACGTACGTGTGGATCACAAGTTTCGAATCACTCAGGAACTGTTTCAATAAAAATCACACATAGTGGAGCGAACATAGTTCACATACCCATGGGCCACGCACATACCTACGCTCCCAAGGTCAGCAGACTTATCCATTAAGTGATAAGCCCTTCCAAGTCCTATGTTCTGAGGTATCAATCTAAAGTCCCCTCGAAGGTCACATCGAGACCCGACTATCCTCTTACGAATGACCTCCCATGATAGCAAGTAAGGTAGGTATGTTATACACACAATAATCCATATACTAGAAAATTACACAACCAGTATATATACAATTTCAATATATGTATACTCCTCCCCTGTATATTAAGTCTCACCCATAATATTTACGTTCCAAATATTCTACGTAATATTTATTTAATGCGACAAGTCTCGTCATACGAATTCGGGTACCTATACCTTTCCCAAGTGAATACTAGGTCTCCCATTTGTTCCTAAGATTATCTTAGCAAATATAAAATCCCTTAAATTATCTTTCATTTCACTTTTAGTCCCAAAATCGAAAGATCTCAAACCCTCCTCACTCGGTAACCATTCGTAATTATAACGCTCAATCCCATAAGTTATAACATTTTCCAGCAATAACTATGACCCTACTGACCTTAACTAAGTCCCACAATATTATATTAATCACCCTAAGAATCATCATCGGCCTTAGGATCTTCATTAAACCTTAAGGGAAGACAATTACCAAAAATTAGGAGAAGTCGATCGATCGACAAAAAGGATCGATCGATTGATCATCGATCGATCGACAATCTTGGATCGATCGAATGATCAAGCAGTTATTGCGAATCTGTATAATTTTGCCCACGGGTTTCATCAAGCTTAACCCTCAAATCATCTACTATAATGTCCCAATCTCCCAAATATCTATTCCTAACATCATACCACAATAAATACATAATTTCTAATGCTTTAAAATCATCAAATCCAAATGGGAAATCAATTTCTTGGATCAATTCACACAATTTTCATATAAATCCCTAATTCTCCTATTTTCCTCAAGAACACTATATAATTCATTACAATTTATAATTCTCTACCCATGAATCATAATTTCGTGGTTCTTATAATCTCAAACATTAAACTACATGCAAGACCTACCCAGATTACGATTTCAATTCTTCAAATCCATTCAATTATCATTATTCAAGGTTATTCTCCAATTGTAACCTAATATGGATGATATATGCACTAAATTATTGCAAGTTAAATCACTTGCCTGGTAATGAAGATTATATTCTGATGAAGTAGACGGTATAAGGATGATCCTTGCTTTTCGATATATCCGGTGGTGGTGACGGCGGTGCAAAAGCCTCTAAGTGGTGGTGGTAGCCATGGAAACCCTTAGAATTTCTCCTCTCTTCCTATCTAGCTTCCATGATGCTTTTTGGTTGTGAAAACCCTAAGGTCCTCAAGTGTTGGCTGATAATTAAAACTTAAATTTCGTAGGTCACTATTCACTAAAAATAGGAATGACTAAAATACTCTCTCGGGTTGCGATTAGGCCTAAAAATGCCCCGGGACCCAAACAAAACCCCCGGCTAGTGTTTTCTGATTATCTCGACCCTTCTAGACACGTTGATGCACTCAAAATGATCATACGGATGAAATAAAAATAAAATTCTGTTAAATGCATTAAATTGGGTCCTGACGCGACTGACACGCGCGTCCCAACTAAATTATCGAAACTGGCGTATTTTTAACTCACGACAATTTTAATAAATTCAATAATCACATATTATCATAATCACTCAGTAATATTCCACATTATAATCATATTTAAATACTAACTCTCGTCTCGCTAGTTATTTAAATCCGAATTAATTTCCAATTAATTTTCCCAAATTAATTTGATTAATCCCACAATTAAAATAAATTTTGTTTAATTAATCTCATAATTAAAAGTCATAAAAATATGGGGTATTACAGTTTTCCCAATTGGGTGGGGTTTTACCACGTTAAAAATTGTGTGTAACTGCTTGCTTCCTCATACTCTGGTCTCCTTCTTCTAACTGTGCTGTGTTAGTAACCTCCTAAGTTTTGTTTCTCAAAACTGGTAGACCTATACCTTAAATAACTCATTCATACTATTTTGAACACATCTTGTGTTAAGTAATTTGTTTTGATTAAAGAGTTTCTTCGACAAACTATTCGGAGCCATTTTAACAGTTTAATCTTATATTAAACGTGTTATGTGGTACTTTTTCAGTTGGTATCAGAGCTTGGTTGTACAAATTCTTTTACATCTTGAGTTTCTGAAATTATTTTCTCAAAACAAATTATGGACGAGAAATTTGAGAGACTAGGTAACCTGTCCAGTTCCCCTCTCCTTGATGGAACCAATTTTCCTTACTAGAAGGTAAGGATGATTGCTTTCATTCAAGTTATGCTTGTAGATGATGCTTGGGATGCTATTGAAAATGGTTATACTCCTCCTACTAAACCAACAACTGATGGAAGTAATGAGAGAATTAGAAAGCTTGTAAGTGAATACACTAAAGAAGAGAAACAGGACTCGCTTAGTAATAACAAAGGCAAAAATGCCATATTCATGTCTATAAATGAACACGAGTGCAAGACGATCTAATCTTGCACAACTTCTAAGGAAGCTTGGGATACTCTTGTAACTGCACATGAGGGTGATACTAGAGTTAAAGTTGTTAAAACACAAATGCTCATTCAGCAGTACAACTCCTTAATCATGACGGAGACTGATTCTTTTGATGATTTATATATTATGTTAACAGACATTATGACCAAATTGCATGCTAATGGTATAACTTATGATATAAAGGAAATTGTCTCTAAAATACTAAGATCACTTCGACAGAAATTTGATAATAAGAGATATGCAATTAAGGAGATGGATGATTAAAATCTTACTGATAGTACAAATATAGCACCCTGCCACGGAATGTATTCTTCTCCAGTTTGCAGGCCTTAGGTCATACAGTCCGCGGCCAAACCTCACTCAAGGCGCGGCCAGAACTCACTCGGCGTGATCCCTTCAGACCAGATGGCACGGGGTGCGGCCCTGTCCATTATAGTCCGCGACACTCCACCTTATGGTGTGCGGCACCCCACCAGCTTACAACACTGCTTGCCTTGCAGGTCGCACCCCCCTCATCCACAACTGCTGTAGACTTGGTATACGCCACGTGCTCAGGGCATGTGACTCAACGCATTTCCTCATAAATAGAGGACCACACTTAGGAGGGAAGGGGGACCAATCGATTCCATACCCGATCAGGGCAGGCACTGCAATACAGATTCTCTCTACACGACCTCAACATATCTCTTGGACGCCACGCATCTACATCGCATCCGCCTCCCGGGATCGCCGGAATCTACAATACTGCCATGTATTCACCTTTATTCTCATACTTGTACGCCTCTTTAGGCATGATTACATTGTACAATGCAACGCACACAATGAGAATGGAGCAACACAGTGGATGTAGGCCTACTTTAAAGGTTGAACCACTCTATATATTGTCTTTTCTCTATTTGCTTGCTTTACTTGTTTAACACACACGTTACTCTTGACTTGCTGGTATGAGAACGCCTTATGGCCGATTTCTCGTATCATCAGTTTGGCGCCGTTTGTGGGAACCGAGATATTTCAATCTTGTTTCTCTACATATATGAGTTCTTACAAACCTTATTCGACCCCTGATGGTCCTATGGATCATCTTCTCACGGGTCAGTTACTGGTTATTGGGCTCCGCTTTACATTCCCCCCCCCTTTAATGGGTATTTCATATTTCTGGATCTGTCTTGGGATCTTCATTTGATGGATTTGGATCTATTTTACATACCCCTGTGATATCATTCCATCTAGATAATGCTGAAAGGCATGGTGGACTTTAGTCCCGAAAATGTGGATGATTAGGGAAGGTCTATATTTACTCCCATTTTTGTTGCCATCTACCTATGATCTAGGGGTTATCATTGAAGTTGTCCCATATTGCGCACCGCAAGGGAATTCTCTCATCAATGGACCCTAGTAGGTTTTCTTCGCGTATTGGGGGAGAAAATATCAGTTCCTGGGCTCCTATCTTGGGATCTCTCCACTGTCTAGACATGGGTGCGGCCTGTAAGTTCAACAATATCTCCTGCCGTGACCCCTACTAGTGCGGACCTATTACAATAGTTCAAAATCACCGTGGGAAGGACTTAAGTGGCCTTTGGATCGACCTTGGTAAATAACATTAAAGGGCTGCAACAGTGCACTTGTGTGCCACACTTGTTGCGGCCTCCTCTGCATATCATGGAGCAGTTCAACCCCTCCTTCCTAATATTTCTGTGATCACTCACTTCTGTTAGTTTTGTCTCAGATTCTATATACTTTATAAAGACTAACAAAAGCAGAAATGGAAGGAGAATCCAGCCAGAGCGCAGAAGTCAAGGACAAGATTGTGCAACTGTACAATCACCTTAATCACCTCTATGACAACCATGCCTCACTTCAGTCCCAGGTCAATTTTCTAACTCAGAGGGTGCTAATGCTAGAGGCCGAGGCCTCTCAAAATATAGGCGCGGGCTCAGAGAAAAAAGCTTTGTCTGCCGCGGCAGACAAAGAAGCCGCGGAATCAACTGGCAGAAGTCAAAAAAGGAGAACAGAGAAATCAGAGAAAAAATTGGGTGTCTATACGCCGTTGATTTTCCCAATTGAAGAGATCTTTGAGTTCATCAAAGAGGACAAGCTTTTGAGGTGGACAGAAAAGTTGAGAGATCCACCCCACAAGAGGAACAAAGCTACCTGGTGCAAATTCCATCAGGACCATGGCCATGACACAGAGCGATGCTATGCTCTGAAAGACGAAGTTGAAAGGCTAATTGGGCAAGGGATGCTACAGCGATTCCTGAAGAGTACATAAGGGACCCAGCCAAACCTAACAAAGGCTGCATGCCGCACCTCATCCTTAGTCTTTCCAATTTCAACTATTTCTGTTTATGTTTTATGAAGCTCATTGTAGTCTTAATACTCAAGACTTTAAGTTTTGTTAACAAAATCATTAGCTGAAACATACATATATAAATATATGAATTAGCAAATTTTGCCATATCTGATATTTCTCTTGGTTTCATAATCAGTTATCTCACAAAAGGACTTTTTGTCTTAAACTGATTCCAGAGGAAGAATAATAAAATTATCTCGAAG
Source organism: Sambucus nigra (assembly GCA_949130495.1). NCBI lineage: Eukaryota > Viridiplantae > Streptophyta > Magnoliopsida > Dipsacales > Adoxaceae > Sambucus > Sambucus nigra. Next base: position 765,279,648 of record OX422209.1, on the reverse strand, counting down.
GATTATTCTACTCCGGGATGCACTTATGGAGGGATTACGACCTTCATTAGCTCAGAAGTTCCCCTCGCAATGTGCAACTACATCTTATCTTCTAATGATCCTATTCGCGAAAGAATCTAAGAATTCAAGGGGCTCTTATTAGCCATGGGGGCTAACAATGCCCATTCTCATCTTTTGAAAATCGTAATTAGCCGCGAGGGCTTACAATGCTCGCTCTTAGCTTTCGGGATGCGTCAACGAGCTGGGAGGCTTATAATATCTAGCCAGGGATGGCTTTATATATATCAGCAGCTGTGGGTGGCTTAATAACATAAGCTAGCCAGGGATGGCTTTATATATATCAGCAGCTGTGGGTGGATTAATAACATAACCCAGCCTGGAGAGGCTTGATAGTGTCTCGTATATTAGCTGTGGGTGGATTAATAACATAACCCAGCCTGGAGAGGCTTGATAGTGTCTCGCATATTAGCTGTGGGTGGCTTAATAACATAACCCAGCCTGGAGAGGCTTGATAGTGTCTCGCATATTAGCTGTGGGTGGCTTAATAACATAACCCAGCCTGGAGAGCCTTGATAGTGTCTCGCATATTAGGGCTTGGCAACATGACCCAGCCCGAGAAGGCTTGGAAATATCAATGTATGTCTACAGAGGCACATTGTTCGGGTGAACCAGAAATGTGCCGCATCCCACCGATACGGTTGCAGAGCTCTAGGAGCCATTCATTCATGAAAGTGTTGAGGCACTAACATCTTGAAGCATGAAAAAACTACAACACCTGCCACAGAGTCAAATGCCATGGTGGAGGAGAATCAACTGTGCCAAGTCTAATGAAAGGCTTTCTCTACATGTTCCATGTTGGTTATGGGATGACAAAAGATAAACGGTTCAGACAACCAGGTGCAATGAAAGCAGCTGGGGATCCATGCAATCAGCAGGCCCCAGCCTTGAAATCATGTTCGTGGCAGTCAAGTAAAATGCTTAAATGATGCGGCATAATAAAACGCCGCGGCTTGCACGCAGCTTCCTTGTGACGAAGCAGTCGATGTCCTATGGGAGTGAAATGGCACCATTTATGTGGGCGTGGACATTGACACATAATCATACTACAGAGACATGGATCTATTTTCGCGGACTTAAAATGTTATGTCTATCGGGGCACGGATGCATTTTCAAAAATGAGGCAGTTACGTACAACCATTCATTATAGCAAGCAATGTAAAACATGCAATGTAAAAGAGCAAGGAATATCAAGCAGTCAATCGTAGTGGTAAAAATATGGCCGCAGCCTTGGTATTAATAGCCAAAGATTACAAAATTAAGGCCGCAGCCACAACAGAAGTTGAGATTACAAAATTAAGGTCGCAGCCACAACAGAATTTGAGATTATAAAAAGGAGGGACGCAGCCCTATATTAATAATACAACAGAAATTGAGTTTAAGAGGCTGCGTCATCATCATCATCAGCCTCTTCTCCGCTCGCGACAGTCTCTGACTCCCTGTCCGCAGCCTCTGCCTCAGCCCTGAGCCTTGCTCTCTCTTCCGCCATGGCCTTAAGTTCAGCGATGCACTCTTGATAGCCTCGGAGGTATGCCCTGTTATTGATAAGGAAGAAGTCCTTAGAGCCTTTGAATGACTCCACGGCATGATCTATGGCTAGCTGGAGGGCGTCACCATGATCAACCTCCAACGTTTGTATTGTCGCGGTATGATCTTCATCTTTTTGAGCGGACTTGGCTTCCAACTCTTCATATTTCTGCTGGAGTAGGGCGAGCTTGGCATTTGAAATCTCCGCGACACGGGCGGCTTCGACAGTCTGGGCCTGAGAGGATTTCAGGGATTCCACGGCTTGCTTAAAATTCTCCTCCGCTTCCTCTCTCGCCTTGGTTATTTTCTCAAGGTCCATGTGGGCTTCCTGAAGAGCCGCGGCAACAGACTTCTTCCCTGCCTCAAAAGAAGAAGTCCGTGAAGCTTGCAAGTCAGCGGCATGGGCACTCTTCTCGGCCTCCTTCAACCTGTACAAGGCCTCGTACTTCCTCTTCTGGACCATAATCACATCCGCGGCCTGAAATAAAAGACGTTAGAAAAAATATGGAAAAATACGAGATGCAAAAGTTAAAAAATGACAACTGGTACATACCCTCAGAAGGCTATGGAGGCCACAGTCCTCCAGATCGTCATGATCTTCTCCCACGAGCCTGTCAAGGTCTGCGGCATCCAAGGCTCTTTTCATTCTCCGCGCAGCCTTTGCGGTAGTGTCCCAAGAAGAATTGGGGTCAGGATGCCTTAATTGAGGCATTGGTCTGCCATCAGGCCCAGACCCTCCGCGGAATTGAGGAGGTGGCAATTTCGCGTTAATCGCCACAACAGTTGGCGGTGGAGGAGAGGATGAATGAAGGGGAACATCGGTTGACATCAAGCCTGTCGCGGCCAGGTTTTCCCCTATGTCGTCATCAAAATGGTCATGCGGAAGGTTCTCATCATTAACCATTTGATCCGCAGCAGGTGTTGTGGTTCTTTCGATAGGAGCCACAACAGGCACAGCATTATTTTCTACGGAGGGAGCCGCGACAGGTCCCTTGGCCTTAGACCTCTTCCTCATCCTCCTCCGTGCAGTAGTATTTAGGACGACTGCGTCCTCATCCATATCCGCTAGCTGCACCGCTAGAAGTTCCCTGTCAACTTCTTCACCTGAAAAGTAATAGCATGAGTTCAAGAGAATAAATGACCGCGGAGTAAAAATTATGGCGCAGTTAATTACCTTCCGCGCCCATTTATCGAGGAATGGATTTGTTTAGGAAAAATCCCGCTTCAAATATGGTTGCCGACGTTACAAGTGTGCCGAACTTCTTGTGTTCAGCAGGAACTTCCGCGGCCTCGACAACTCTTTTTTCCTGTCGTTTGTTCAAGTGTAGATTATCAAGGGCTGCAGAAAGAAAAGACGATTCAAAGGTTAGTGGAAGTTATGCATATTTATGTGAAATTAAAGGACGCGGCTACAGTCTTATTACCTAATTTTGAGGGAGACCCCCACTGCCGCGGCATTCCATATGTCTTTTCTCTTTCATTCTCCTCGGGGTACATCTCCGGCCTTCGCCGGAGATGTAGAAATATTTCCCCTTCCAGTTTTTCACACTGGTCGGTCTCCCCGTGTAAAGGGTCTCGTCCCTGCCGCGGCTAGAGAGGTAGTAGTAGCTCGCGAACTTCACTGAGTTCTCCTTTATACGGTAGAAATGAAAGAACTCCATGGGAGTGATGTCCTTTTTAAACAAATTCTCCCAAAGGACAACTGCAGTGAGAATGGCTCTCCAGCCATTAGGGTCCAATTGTGCTGGGGCCAGGTTCATTACCTGAAAAAGGCGACGAATAGGAACTGGAACAGGCAGCCGCAGCCCATAAATGAAGGCGTGCAGAGGGAAGCAAATTCTATCATCGGATAGAACCGTGCATGGTCTTTGGTTTGCGGCAGGGCTAAGCATGTCAAATTTTCTGGAAATTCGAAGGCCTCAGCCACCTGCTCAACCCAATCTTGGGTCATCGAGCCGCGGATATCGAGTGCGGCCAAGGGTCTCTCAGCCCTCCCAGATATACCTCCTGGGTTATTTCTAACAACCGCGACACTGTCTCCTACACCCATTGGATGAGTACTTGAGTTGGCTTCCTCTTCCATCGGCGGAGATTGGAAATCCTTCGCAGATGCAGATTCCGTGGAGTCTGAGTCGAGTATCATGCAGTTTGGGCAATCTTTTAGTTTGTAAGGCCCTATTGATCTTATAGGGGTCACGGAAGTAAGCTCGGGGGGAAAGGTCCCAAAATGCTTTGCCCAAAAGCCTATCAGGAACTCGTCTGGGTCAAAGATCATATGGCTACAGTAGTACCTGAAAAGCAGAGTTCGCAGTTAGGCGCCGCAGCCAATATGGTTTGTAAGACTTCAAGAAGCCGCAGAAGGGAATTTTTAAGTATTAAAAATGTCTTTGGAATTATTTCCCTAACACAGTTATTAATGGTCAAACTCTATTACTTATGGGATCGTACTGTCCCAACTAGCTGTGGCGACCTCCATATCACCAGAGGAACATAAGTTGTCGCGGTAATAAGATAGAATTGCTTTAAGGCATTCCTGGCCACGGCCATTCCTAATTTTTCAAAGTCAATCCGATGCACTCTAGTAGCAACTACAGTTATTTAACATGGATATGTCTTGGGTTCATGGAAGTTTTAAGGCTGTTCGAGACTACCAAGTGTGGCGATTTGATGCCGCAGATGATAATTTGAGGGACTGCGGCCATTTGGCACGGTATGACGCAGAAGGATTGTACCAGTTCACGGGAATGATTATTGAAATCCTACCATACGGCGGCCCCTATCCTAAACAATTGATTATCTAAATTCTAGTCATTTTTAGGATCAAACTCACAGAATACGAAGAGTTCGATTATGAACACCAAGAACAGTTGTATGTATTTCATATGTAGTATACCTGGGAAAGGACAAAACGCACAAACAAAACCCTAGATTTCTAGCAAATGAACCAGAAAAAGCAAAATCATATCAAAAGGGAAGAAAACTATAAATTTCAAAGGCTTTTACGAGAGTATGGTGGTTAAAAAGTCACCTGGAAATGAGAAACTTGCAATGATCAGCTTCAGACCGCCTTGAACCGCCGCACACCGCCTCAAAAGGTTGCCGAAATAAGCAAGAGCGTGCAGAGTTTCGCTCTCAATGCTCTCTCAAAAGTTTTGGAAACGTAAAGAAGTCCACGGCCAGAAACAATTTATATAAGGGAGCGCGGAAGACGAATCGTCGCTTTGGAAGCACCACGGCACCTAGGCTACTGAGCCGCAGTCACAATTGATCTCCCTTGGCACTACGGCTTGGGGGCTTATTGATAGTACAAATATAGCACCCTGCCGCGGAATGTATTCTTCTCCAATTCGTAGGCCTTAGGTCATACAGGCCGCGGCCAAACCTCACTCAGGGCGCGGCCAGAACTCACTCAGCGTGATCCCTTCAGACCAGATGGCACAGGGTACGGCCCTGTCCATTATAGGCCGCGGAACTCCACCTTATGGTGTGCGACACCCCACCAGCTTACAACATTGCTTGCCTTGCAGGCTGCATCCCCTCATCCACAACTGCTGCAGACTTGGTATACGCCACGTGCTCAGGGCATGTGACTCAACGCATTTCCTCATAAATAAAGGACCATACCTAGGAGGGAAGGGGGACCAATCGATTCCATACCCGATCAGGGCCCTGGCACTGCAATACAGATTCTCTCTACACGACCTCAACATATCTCTTGGAGGCCACGCATCTACATCGCAGCCACCTCCCGGGCTCATCGGAATCTACAATACTGCCATGTATTCACCTTTATTCTTATATTTGTACACCTCTTTAGGCATGATTATATTGTACAATGCAACGCACATAATGATAATGGAGCAACACAGTGGATGTAGGCCTACTTTAAAGGCTGAACCACTCTATATCTTGTCTTCTCTCTATTTGCTTGCTTTACTTGTTTAACACACATGTTACTCTTGACTTGCTGGTATGAGAACGCCTTATGGCCGATTTCTCGTATCATCACTTACCCCTAAACTCCTCAGTAGAAAAAAAAAATTATGGAAATGGAATTAGAATTTAAGAAATAATTAATTCAGTCCCAAAAGAAACATGCTAGTTCTAATCTTGTTATTTCATCTAAGTTAACCACTCCTGACCTTAGTATAACTGACATTGATTTAGACTCTGATGAGGACTATAATTTAGATAGTTTGGATAATCACGTTGCCTTAATGTCTAAACAGTTTAAGAAAATTGTGAAGTTTATAAATAAAATAGCAAAGAGATATGGCAAACCTACTTATCCAAACCAATCTATTAACAGGCCTCATGAGAGAAGACAAGACAAACACCTGACAAACAATCACAAGAGACCCGAGAGAGACTTTAAAAATGTTGAATGTTATCGATGTGGGAAGTTAGGACACATGGCTACTGACTGTAGAGTTAACTTAGAAAAAATTCACAAACATATTAGGGCTCATCTATGCAAGACTTGGGATGACTCAAGTGAATATGAAAATGATGAACCTGACCCATCTAACAATTTTGACCCTTATATGTCATTCTTTGCTAAGATAATCTACACTGATGATAAGGAATCTGATCATGCTATGTTGAATGATACTTTTCCTACTGGTTTATTTGCTTTATTATTTAAATGTTACTAGCACTTCGAACGATGCGTGTGTGAGTCAAAGGGAACGTTCTATTGCTGATATCAATGGGTGTGTGATTCCAGAAAATAAATCGCTAGGGGACACTGCACACTTAGTGAATCCGATAATGAGGGTCTCCCAGACATTCACACACTATACACAAAAACTCTCAAGAAAAGCACTAAACTAGAAAAGGTAGTCAAATACCTTACTAAGAAATTAGAATCCTTAAGCCAAATGGTTAGACACAATTTTGAAGAGTATACTACTGAATGTCTAACTCATGAGAATGAAATTAAGGTTTTTGAACAAAAATTAAAGATTTGACTGAAAGTAATGAAATTATGGAAAAGAAATATAAAGGATCTTTGTTAGAATTTGAACAAACAAAGGAAAAGACAACAACAGTCTTCAAAAAGTTTACAAATTTTAAAAATAACTCTAAATGTTTTGAAGATTGTGTTGCAGAAAGTAAAACCAATTCTGATGATAGAACTAGAATAGGATTTTTTTCCCAACTCTAAGAAACAAACTAAAACTTTTGAACCTATCAAGTTTGTTTCTGGTGGCAAAAGACCTACAGAAACTTGTCCAGACATTCAAACCTTGAAAAATGAGTTTGATAAAAAATAACAGAAGTTGGACATTTGTGAGTCAAGTAAATCTAAGTGTAATATTGAACTTAAGGTTAAGTACGTCTGTCCTCCCATCAGAAAGTGTGAGACTTCATTTCAACTTGTTCCCCCTAAAAAAAAAACTAGAGGTCAACATTTAGGGAAACCCATATTCAAAAACCTTCCTAAAGATATACCTGCTACGATCAATCTTTATTGCTCATACTGTGATGTGTATGAACATTTTTTATATGAATGCTATTCCAAATGCCTAAACAAACCAGTCTATCCCTCTCTAACCTATCAGAACTTTAACTATTCTAGGAGAAGTCGTAACAACTATGTAATTCCTAAACAACCAGATAGAAACTTTAACTATCGTAATAGGAAGACAAGATTTAGTATTAAAACATCATTAACAAGAAAGAATCCTAGATTCTTTTCTCAACTAGATGATCAAACTTTTTATAATCTTTTAGATAAAAAACTGAAGCTCGTAAGTTTTATCGAATACGAGCTAATAAGCACAAATTGAAAATTAGATCAATTTGGATTAGAAAAGATGATCTATTACCTCAGATGAAATTTAACATTGTGATCAGTGATTGAAAGATGAACACACCACATATGGATGGTATTTAGACTTTGGATGTTCTAAACACATGACCGGGGATGATTCAAAACTCTCAAACAAAACTAACTTCTCCGGAGGAAAATTACTATCTGGAGATGGTGTATCAGCCAAGATCATTGGAAAAGAAACACTCCATGAAGAAGGCTTACCTGTTCTTAAAGTTGTTCTCTTGGTAAATGGTCTTAAGGCTAATTTACTAAGTATTTCTCAATTTTGTGACTCTAATCATACTGTCTCCTTTTCAAAGAACAATTGTAAGATTTTAAATAAAAATGGTGAGTGCATTATTACAGAATGCCGTACTCCTGACAACTGTTACACAGTCAAGACAAGTACAGAAGTCTGTAACATTGCCAGAATGGATGATAATGAGATATGGCATAATAGATTGGGTCATATTAATTACGACAGCCTCAGTAAATTGTCCTCTCAAGAAATAGTTAAAGGTATTCCTAAAATAAAACCAATTTCAAATATTGTATGTGTTTTATGTCAAGAAGTAAAGACTATTAAGGCTCCCTATAATAAAGTTAAAGATGTTCTTACCACTAAACCCTTATAACTCATCCATATGGACCTAATGGGTCCTTCTCGTACTATTGGTCTTTGTGGAAAAATTTACATTCTTGTTATGGTTGATGATTTCACTAGATTTACTTGGGTTGTGTTTCTAAAACAAAAGTCTGAAACTTTTAGAACCTTTTTGAAAATTTCACTTCGTATTGAGAATGAAAAGGACACTCAAGTAGATAGAATCCGTAGTGATAGGGGTGGTGAATTATTAGATTCTGTAGTTATTGAATATTGTGACTATAATGGTTATAAACATGACTTTAGTGCACCTAAGACACCTCAACAAAATGGGATAGCTGAGCGTAAAAATCATATTATTCAAGATATGGCAAGAGTCTTAATACATGCCAAAGATTTACCTAAATACTTTTGGGTAGAATCTGTTCGTACTGCATGCCACATAATCAATAGAGCCAATCTTAGGAAGACTTCTAAAAAAACCCTTACGAACTTTGGTATGGAAAGAATCCTAGACAAAAATACCTTAGAACTTTTGGTAATACATATTATGTATGCAGATATAGAGAATATTTATCTAAGTTTGAAACAAAGGAGATAAAGCTATATTTTTAGGATATTCCCCAAAAAATAGAGCCTACCGTGTCTACAATCTGCATACTAAAACCATAATGGAATCCATTAATGTGATTGTAAGTGACACTATTGTAGAAAGTAAGAATATAAGACCAACTATTATGGATGAGTCTGAAAACACTTTAAATTACGACTCTCCAGAAATAGCTGAATCTTTACCAACTGAGACCCCTGAAGTGCCTAACTGGGTTTCCAAAGATCATCCCTTAGATAATGTGGTTGGTAATCCTATAGAACCTGTTCGTACAAGATCTCAACTTCGTAACATTCCTCATTTTGCATGCTTTGTGTCTCTCATTGAGCCAAAGACTGTAAATGAAGCCTTAAATGACACTATGTGGATAAGTTCTATGCAAGAGGAACTTCTTCAATTTGTCATTAATGATGTTTGGTATCTTGTACCCAGGCCAAAAAAATAAAACGGTTATTGGCACACGTTGGATTTTTAAAAATAAAACTAATGAATCCGGGGTGGTTGTAAGGAATAAAGCTAGATTAGTTGCCCAGGGCTACTATCAGATTGAAGGAATAGATTTCGAGGAAACTTTTGCACCAGTTACTCGCCTCGAATCTATTCGTCTACTTTTTACAATAGCTTGTTATTTGCATTTCACTCTTTACCAAATGGATGTTAAGTCAATATTCCTTAATGGAATCTTAACTAAAGAGACCTATGTAGAACAACCTAAAGGGTTTATTGGCCCTCGTCATCCAAATCATGTCTTTCGTCTTAAGAAATCTCTTAATGGGTTAAAACAAGCTCCTAGAGCTTGGTATGAATGTCTATCCACCTTTCTTTTAGACAAAGGTTTTAGGAGAGGAGGGAATTACTAAACCTTATTTGTTAACTTTTTTTACAACAATATTACTATAGCCCAAGTTTATGTTGACGATATCATTTTTGGATCCACCTCCCCTTTTGAAGTTAAGTCCTTCTCAAACATTATGCATAAAGAATTTCAAATGTCACTTATAGGGGAGTTACGATTATTCTAAATTCTTTAGATTTAATAAAATTCAGAAGGTTTATTTGTATCGCAATCTAAATATGTTAGAGATTGTCAAGAATTTTGGCCTAGAAACAACAAAAGAAGCGAGGACTCCTACAGGTACTTCTGTCAAACTTTCAAAAGATGAGAATGGTAAATATATTGATTCTACTTTATACCGTAGTATGATAGGAAGATTACTTTACCTTACTGCCTCGCATCCTGATATTATGTACATTCTTTGCTTGTGTGCCTAATATCAAAACAATCCTAAAGAGAGTCATTTATTACGCGTTAAAAGAATTATCAAATACATTAAAGGCACTTTAAATTTAGGACTTTTGTACACTAGCAACACTTCTAGTACTATAGTAGGTTACACCGATGCTGATTGAGCTGGGTGTTTCGACGATAGTAAGAGTACTTCAGGAACTTGTTACTACATTAGTAACAATTTGGTAGGATAGAATAGTAATAAACAAAACTGCACTTCCTTATTTACTGTCGAATCTGAATATATTGCCGTGGGAAGTTGATGTGCACAATTACTTTGGCTAAAACAAATGCTCAAAGATTAAGGTATAACTAAAGATAAGTTACATCTCTACTGTGACAATCAAAGTGCGATTAATATTTCTAAAAATCCAGTTCAGCACTCTCGTACCAGACATAATAAAATCAGATATCATTTCATACGCGAGTTAGTCGAATCTAAGTAGTTAGAAATTAATTATCTGCCTACTGAATTACAATTAGCTGACTTGTTTACTAAACCATTAGAAAATATTCGATTTGAATATTTACGCGAATCTATTGGTATGGTTATGGCAAAATAATGTTTCATTGCTTTATATGTATATCTTCCCGTTATCCACAAGCTTATAATTAATCTCCGAGGATATAAGGCATGGTTGTTAGATAAATGACAAAGAACACCTCTTATATATGCTTAATGTAGGAGATTCTTGTGATTACCCGTTGATTATACATGTTCTTAAAGTTCTACTTGTTTATAATAATCACACTTGTTTTCTTTACCCTTTGTCCAATTGAGATAAAATGGGGGACACATTTGAGTCGACTTGGACATTCTTGTTGTATTCTCAACTAAAAAGATTGATCTTAGTTTTCTTATTTTCAGGAATCAGTACCTTCATTTACATCAGAATTTTGATAGGGTATTGGTTTGTAACTAGTTGAGTTATGTAATTTCCTATTCTAGGATATTGGGTAGATAGAATCTTTTGTATATAAATAGGATCTTCTTATTTCTTTTTGTATCCCTACGAGTCCCTAATGACTCAAAAGAGATTTTGTCTCATATTTTCAAAGGGGGAGATTGAAGCACCCTATATCTTTGACTCGCTTGAGTCTATATTATATAGGTGCTCATCTAGTTAGGAAATAGTGACAAAATTGAGTCATAATCCTTGTCTACCAAAAAGCCTTCAAACTTTTCATTTGAATTCCTCAAATAGTCCCTAAAGGCAAAACACCAACACCATACACTAGGATTGCATTTATGTGTTGCATTATTCATAAAATGGGTGTGTGAGAGTTAAATCCCATTATATAATTTTCCATAATTTTTGGGATATTTTATATAATTTCTAGGAATTTTTAAATAATTTTTAGAAATTTAAATTTGGTTTTTACAAAAGTTGTGGGGCTGGTTTATAATTACTTTAAGATGCTAAAATCTTGCTTGGGTAGCATCCAAAAGCGTTAGATAATATTGTGGGGGGAATTTGAATTTTTAAAACATCTAAAAAATGCGTCTTATATGAGATTTCAGTCTTACACGTGTTGACACCATAACGGTTGGATTTGTGTTTTTATGTTATCACATACCTGTGCTTCTTTGTGAACCCTTAGATCGATTTCATCGATGGTCTGCATGCTATCTGAGGCAATCCTTGTGATACATGGAACAACTAATAAGGGAATGTTTAACTGCGGTGAATCCTTAACCCTTAGATTTACTTGGTTCCAGAGACTTCCATCACTCAGTATAAATAGGGACCATGTGTTATATGATTACAATCTTTGGGTCATTTACACCTCTGAGAGAAAAAAAAGAAGAGTGAGTGAGAGAGAGAGAGAGAGAGAGAGAGAGAGAGAGAAGAAGAATAAGAGAGAGAAACCAAACCTTAAATCTAACTTAAACCAAATCTCACAAGAAAACCCTTTGTGAGAGTGATTTAGTTCGAGTTTTTAATCTCTTGTTAAACTTAGTCATGTTGATTTAATCTCACTATTATTTCATAGAACTTTGAGATTTGATCTCTATGATACATATCACATAGATATTGCTGAGTTTTGATTTCTTCTTTCGAGAAATCTTATTTTGTTGGTTGTTTTCAAACTGATATGTTGTTTTCAAACCCTAAACCAACAAAATCATTTCTAATTTCAGTTTCTTTGAATATTCAGACTCAGATCTAGTTGAGATCTTGATTGGGGATTTACACTTTCATTTATTTCACATTTTGGGAAATAACTGTACATTTTTCAAATAAGAAAGTGTTTAGAATCTTGGCTCGTATATATAACAATATTCCCTCTTGGTCTGTGGATAAATTGAAAGATCCAAAGTCTAATAGTTTCGATTAAACTACTTTTTGGAAATTCATTTGCATATTTATGATCTGTTTGTAATTTGATAATCTTCTTGTCTGTATTAAGTGTGTATGGGTTACATGCATGTGATTTAGAGCACATCACCACTTACACTTTCACACTATAACCCTAAAAGTGTTGGTTGAGAGATTTTGGACTTTTGAGTTGACGTAAAGCTTGCAGGAGTGTTGTAAATCTAAAAGGAGTGGAGTTTCAAAGCTAAGAGAACATCAACAACATCAGAACCTTGGGAGAAGTCAGAGATATCCAGAGGAGTTGGTCTAATTTATGAACTTAGATTAGGTTTGACTGTGTGTCTTTATTGTAAAATAACTTGTAATCTGTTACTCTTATTTGAGTGGATTTTACTTTTGTAGCGTAGAGGTAATCGTGGATGTTTCCCCAATAGGGTGGGGTTTTACCACGTTAAAATATGTGTGTAACTGCTTGCTTCCTCATACTCTCATCTCCTTCTTCTAATGGTGCTGTGTTAGTAACCTCATAAGTTTTGTTTTTCAAAACTGGTAGACCTATACCTTAAATAACTCGTTCATACTATTTTAAACACATCTTGTGTTAAGTAATTTGTTTTGATTAAATATTTTCTTCAACAAACTGTTCGGAGCCATTTTAACAGTTTAATCTTGTATTTAACATCTCAAGTGGTAATTTTTCAGGATTGAGTCATCATCCTTCGAGAAAGGATTATGGCGATAAGATGCTGTGGTGACAATTATTTTCAACACAAATAGATAAGAGAAGCGCAATCACTAAACAAAATAAATAACGTAAATGCCAATCACACAACAGGAGATGTACGTGGTTCAGCAAGAATGCCTACGTCCACGGTGGTGCAGTCGGTATTATTTCTATATACTCAGGGGAGTGATTACAGAGAATATAGTGCGTGCCTCTTTCCCCAGGCCTAGGGTTTGTTATATATATGTCTATCTTCGGGGAGTGGGGTGTTGGACTCCCCCACGTCCATCTTTCTCTCCTGGAATATCTTTGTTCGAGATTCCAGGAAAGGACTAAGTCATAACTGAATTAAATTAAGGTGCGTCGGGCTTAAACTTTGGGCCGTTTTAATTAGGCTACTCGTCCGGGCCCGTAATGCCAAATCCGGGTACCCACAATTGCCCCTAAATTTGTTAGGCCAAAATTTGGGCTCAATAGATTTAAATGATTAGCCATAATGGCTCTTTTGCATATCGTGCAACTCTTCCCAAAGTTTGAGGACTGATTTAGGCGACACTTGCTTCGTGTCTTGTGCGCGATGATTAGTAACATATAAAAGTTATTCTGAGCAGCGTTTCATAGTTACCGTTTCAAGCTTCTTAGTGTTGTTCTATTTTCTGCGAGTGTTAGCGATTTGTTCCCTCTTCTCCAGGTCTTCATTTTCTTCGCTTTCGATCTCCCTCGTCATTTGGGCTTGTGATTCTTCATCGTCGAAGTCAAACTTTCGTCTTGTAAGTCTCCTTTGCCTTCTTCCTTTGTTTTCTCTCAGTTCTTTCTTTGAATTTGTAGCTTAGGGTTTACAAATGGCAAAGATAGGTAATAGATCAGTGTTCGATTTTAGGAAGTTTTACAATATCCCAGAGTGGGTAGAGATTGAGTGCACCTCTCTCCCTAGAAATGTTAGAGAGATAGAGGGCGCTCATTGGATTCACGTCTTGTTGCTCTCCTAAGGGGGGCTTACTTTTCCTCCAAATAATTTATTATTGTACTTCTTTGGTTATTTCAACATTGTTCCTGCACAGTGTTCCCCCAATGTATGGAAGATAATCAATGGCGTCCATAGAATAAATCAGCTTTATGGCACCAATTTAGGGCTCGTTGAAGTTTTTTTTTGCTACTCCTTTTTCTCGAACTAGCTCTAGTGTTCTTTATCTCAAGTCCACGAGTCCTGATAGGGTATTGGTATTAAACTTAACTGATTCCTATAAGGACTACTGGCAAGATGGCTTTCTTGCTAGAAACTGGCAGTTTTCCCCCCAGACTGAGGGGTCGAGGTCTGATAGATTTGTTGTTCCCTTTTATGGGGAGGAGTTCATAGGTTGTCTTTTCTCAGCACTTTCAATTTCTTTGTTAATGCGTGATTTTTCTGATTTTTTCTTATTTTTCTTTCAGCGAGGTCAAAGAACTTGGAGCCTCCCCTCAGCGAGGTTCGACTTTCAGAGTTGGTTAAAGCTTGGAATATCAGGGAGCCCTTGGCTGACGGTGAACATCCCGATCTGCTGCTTTCCTGCTCGAGTACAAAAATGTTGGATCTAGTTTTATAGCGAGGCCTGTGGATAGCATTCCTGAGTTTTAAACTTCTGAAGAAGCTGTTATCGATCCCATTCAGTTGGACGAGGAGGAGAGTAGTTCTGGGAGTGATATCAGAGGAGGTGCTGAAGGTGATTTTAGCGAGGAGGTATCCAGTGGTGACAGTTCTTCCAGCTCAGAAGAGGCTTCTGAAGCCCAAGAACCTTCAAACACATCCAGCATCTCCAGCGAGGAAATGGTTCCTCCAAGGAAAAATTTAATCCGAGATAACGATGATAATGATCATGTGCTTCTCGCTCAGAGTTCGAAGAAGCATAAGTCCAGCACTGGGGCTGTTGCTACTGGTTCTCGGTCTGCTGCTCAGGAGCAGGAGAAGAAGAGAAAAGAAGAAGAGCAGTTGAGAGAGGGAGAGAATAGGAAAGAAGAGCAGAGGAAGAAGATCAAAGAGAAAAAGAGGAGGGTGGAGAAGGAGAAGGAGAAGGAGGAGGAGAGGAGAAAAATAGAGGCGGGGACGAAGTCTGGGCAGGCTTTAGTTCATGTGTCTGCCTTGCCAGAGGGTGCTTCGATTGTCGTTTCTCCTCAACTGGCCCCCGCGCTACTCGAGAGAGCAGTCCTTCCTACTGATCGCCAAAGGGTGACAGGGACTGACCAGTTAGCCTTATAAGCGAGTCAGAGGCTAGCCTTGGTAAGTCTCTTTCTCTTTTCCAATACTCGTTAAATTCTGGTTGTTTATTTCTTCTAATATCTTCTTTTACTTGCAGTTTGTGACTGACTTCATCGTGCTCTATCGCTTTCGCGATGAGCTGGTAAATAAAAATGGCAACCTGGAGCAGCAGAATGCTTCCTTAAAGATGAAGGGTATAGAGCTTAAGTCCAGTTTGAAGGCCGCTGATGCTGCTCGGGATTCTTCAGATCTGGCTCTTACTAATGCCAATCGAGAGAGGGAGGCAGCGGTCAAAGAGCTGAATGAACTGTGACAGGCCTATGATTTGGTCTGCTCGAGCAAACTAGCAGTAGTGGAGGAGAATAAAGTGCTGATCGAGGAGCTGAAGAAGAAGGAGTCTGAGGCAGCCACCGCCAAGGAAGACTTATATAACTCCGGGTGGGCTGCTGCATATGAAGATGCTGAGGTTCAGATAGGCTATATCAGTCGTTTGAACTTCAAGAAGGGCTGGAACAAGGCCCTCTTAGCTGCCGGAGTGGATGTTGCCTCTCTTCTGTTTGATGAGCATGATCCGGGCCCAAAGCCTGTCGTGGATGAAGCTCCTACCCCAACCATCGAAGGTGTTAACTCTGTTTCTCAGTCAATTCCTATTGCTGCCCTTCTTGCTCGAGCGACAGATATTGTCCCTGATAAGGGTGATGCCCCTACTGCTGCAGATAAAGGGAAGTAGCTAGCTTCTTCTAAGCAACATGAGGTCGTTAGCTGATTTATCCCTAGGATTGATTTTGTATTTTCATTTATAATGTTTCCTTATGATCCTTCATGTACTCTGATATTTTTCGTATTAATGAAATGAGAAGATTTTTCATTACCTTAGTGTATTGAATGATTCTATCTTTCCTTGCTCTTTTATGGCTTGTAGTTGATTGATGTAGAAGAGTATATTCCTGCCACATCTCAACTAGGCAAAAACCTTGGTCCCAATACGAGTCTTCAAGTTCACTAGGCCTTCATTAGAATCTGTAAATCCCTTAGGTCGAGGAATCAGAAGTTTAAGGATCAGTCTGAGCTTGTGGCCAAATTGAAGGGCAGGCTTCAAGATATGGAAAAAGTCGGTGCCTCAGTCCAAGAAGAGGTGAATACCCTGAGAGCAAGGCTTCTAGATGCCTTTGAGATCAACTAGGTTGGAGAAATTCTTTAGCGGGAGAATGAGGTTTTGAGGAGGGAAGTCTCACGACTCAGGGAGAACGCATCGAGCATTACTCCTGCAGTATTACGAGGCTCTTCCTTGTCACGAGCTAGAGCTGGACCAAGCGATGTTCCTCCAGTGCTACAAGGTTCTACCCCGTCGACTGTTTCGCGAGATGGCACAAATGTAAGAAGCCCATCTAAGGAAATGGAAGAGCTCCGTGATGATGCCCGACGAGCATATGTGATTGCTGCTGGGCTTCAAATGGACATCACTCGGCTGAGGCATCTATTTAAGAAATGACCTCGGAGAGTATGGGCCGATGGTTACGACCAAGGTTGGCTAGATGCTCCGACGAGGCTGATAGAGTTTGAAGATCTTGCATTCATCAGGGGATGGTTGAGTGCCTTGAGCGAGCTGCAAGACCTAAGAAACTCAATGCTCTAGTATCGTCATGAGATCTCTCCTTCCACTCTAATGCCTAACCCCTTCCGGAGAGATGATCAGTGGATCCCCATTGATGCCATCCATCGGCAGCTATTGGAGTCGGATGCGAATAAAGTCGAGGAGGAGCTAGTTACCCATCCTGACGACGGTCGAAGAGCTCAAGTGGCTGATTATCTTGTTCAGAGGTCTCGACCTCATTAAGATTTTTCCAGTAGTAACTCTGTATATATATGTAATGAAGCAATGTAATGTTAATGTTTTGGGCAAGCTCGCCGACTAAACATGTATTGTATTTGTTGTAAATGTGATGAATTAATATAAATTTATATTTTGGGCGAATTTGCCGACTAAACAAGTGTTTTATATTTTCCACATCTTTTAGACGTTGCTCAATAATCTTGGTCCTCTCTTGGCTGACTAGATTTATAAGTTTGCATTATTGAGTAAGTGTCCCTCCACTCCAGTATGCTTACGAGATACCATTCTGCCTCGCTTTACCTTTTAGGTTGTGTCATCACACTGGCCTAAGTCTGGCAATTGGCGAGGACACACCTGGTGTTGGATGCTCTATCCGATCAGGATTTTATTCAACCAAACATTATTTGGTGACTAATTTTAACTTTGCCATAATGCCTAAGGATCTCCTGTAGGACTTCATATACTTCCAGGGACAATGCTAAGAGGTTTTTCGTATTTAATAACGAAAACCTGAGGAAGGTGATTTCCCTGCTATAATGTAATAATCAGTGTGCATGTCACTTGGAAAGGGTGTGTGAGTTATAAAGTTCATATATTAGTTAACTGACACTTCGTAGAATGCAACTGCCAAACAACTTTTATTAATGATAAGGAAATGAACTTCCAGTTTCATAACTAAAGAACAAAAGAATAATCTAGAAATAGAATTTCTTGAGATTGGCTGCATTCCATGCTCGGGGTATCTCTCTGCCCTCCAGCATTTCTAAGTGATAGGCTCCTTGCAGATCAGCTCTTGTTACCTTAAATGGTCCTTCCCAGTTTGGCCCTAACTTGTCATCTGATGGTTTTACTTCGCTGCCCAGGACTTTCTTTAGAACATAGTCCCCAACTCGGACTGCCCTTGGATTGACATTCTTGTTATAGTGATTTGCGAGCTATTGCTGATAGCTAGCTAGTTTCACTAAGGCAAGCTCTCGACGTTCGTCGACTAGGTCAAGCTCAGCGAGCAATGCTGCATCATTTTGGCCCTGGTCGATAAGGGTGGACCTCATAGTTGGTAAGCCTGCTTCTAATGGGATGACTGCTTCCATTCCATACGTTAGTGATAATGGGGTTTCCCCCGTTGCTCAACGTGGGGTAGTACGGTGGGCCCAAAGAATATGCGGTAGTTCATTCACCCATTCGTCTTTGGCTCGCTCTAATTATTTCTTTAACCCGTCGATCACCGTTTTGTTGGAAGCTTCGGCTTGGCCATTGCTCTGAGGATAGGCCACCGAGCTGAAATGGTGTCTGATTCCATGCTCATCACAGAAACTCTGAAAGGATCCGCTCTTGAACTGCGTTCCATTGTCAGTGATTATGGTCCTGAGGATGCCAAAATGGGTGATTATATTTTTCCATATGAATCTTATCATATCTGTATCTCAGATGTTCGCTAGGGGGTTCGCCTCGATCTATTTGGTGAAGTAGTCAGTTACAACCAATAGATACTTGCGATTGTCGGCAGCGGTAGGAAGAGGTCCTACGATGTTCATTCCTCATTGGGCGAATGGCCATGGGATGGAAAGTGATCTTAGGTCACTAGCAGGTTGATGGACCATAGGAGCATGAAGTTGGCATTTCTCGCATTTACAAACATACACCGCAGAGTCTCTTTGCATATATTGCCACCAATAGCCTTCCTTCATTGCCCGGAAAGCCAAAGACCTTCCTCCAATATGGCCTCCACAGATTCCCTCGTGAAGTTTATGTAGAACTTGTTCGACATCCCTCGGGTGAACACATTGAAGGTAGGGACCGGAAAATGATCTCTTATATAGCTTGCCCTCAGGAGATAAGTGAAAGTGAGAAACTTTGACTCTTATCTGGTGAGCGGTCTTCTTATCATCTGGAAGTGTGCCATCCTTCAAATAGTGCCTTAAAGGATCCATCCAACTGGGTCCTGACTCAATTTGGAGCACATGCTCCACACTTGGCAGCTCATTGTTACGGCCAATGCTCGCATGAGCGAGAAAATCGATGGGGATTATTCTTTTTAAGTCAGAATCGATTGCCGAACTCAAGGCTGCTAGGGCGTCAGCATGACTATTCTGCCCTCTGGGAAACTGCTGGACACTGACTTCCTCAAAGCTAGCCATTAGCCTTTTTGCTAAGGCGATGTAAGCTGCCATTCTTTCATCTTTTGCATTGCAGTCTCCACTTATCTGATTAGAGACTAATTAAGAATTGCCGAACACCTGTAAATTCTTTGCTCGGCTATTAAAGCCTCATATTCTGCTTCGTCGTTGGTGGCTGTAAATCCAAGCCTAATGCCTTGTTCGAGGATTATATCCTCTGGAGTGATAAGGACAATGCCTATTCCTGCCCCCTTTGAATTGGAGGCTCCATCAACAAACAATTTCCAGACTCACTCTGTTATGTGGTTCTCTCTTTGCTTCACTGGTTGAAGTTGGTCGAGGGGCTGCTCGCCTGTGAATTCGGCTATGAAATCAGCAATGACCTGCCCTTTGATTGCGTTCCTTGGTTGAAATTAGATATCAAATCGTCCGAGCTCGACTGACCATTTAGACAGTCTGCCCGACAAATCCGCCTTCCTCAGGATTTCTTTAAGGGGGTGCGATGTAAGGACGGTGATAGTGTGAGCTTCAAAATAGTGCTTCAGCTTTCTTGAAGCCACTACTAGTGCAAAGGCGAGCTTCTCTAGTGGTAAGTACCGCTGCTCGGCGTCTAATAAGGTCTTTCTCGCGTAGTAAACGGGGTGCTGGATTCCCCCTTTTTCGCACATCAATGAAGAACTGATGGTGTGGTTGGAAATGGAGAGGTATAAGTAAAAGGAATATGTTTCTTAGGGTATGACGAGCAGTGGTGGTGAGCTAAGGTAAGCCTTGAGCTCATCCAATGCCCGCGAGCAATCTTGATTCCATTCTACTGCTTGGTTTCCCTTTAGGAGCTGGAAAAATGGTTTGCACTTCTCGGAGGACTTTAAGATAAAACGGTTCAAGGCAGCGAGCATACTGGTGAGCTTATGTATGTCCCGGATTGTGTGAGGAGGTTGTACCTTATTTACTGCATCGATCTGGTCTGGATTAACCTCGATGCCTCTCTTACTGACCAAGTACCCAAGAAATTTTCCTGACTGGACACCGAAAGGACACTTGCTTGCGTTAAGTTTCATTTGGTACTTCCTAAGGATTTCAAAGGTTCTTGATAGGTCTGAGAGGTGGTCTCCTTTCTTTCTGCTTTTGACGATCATGTCATCGATGTAGACTTCCATGGTGTCCCCCATCTGGTCTTTGTACATCTTAGTGACCAGCCGCTGGTAGGTTGCCCTTGCATTTTTAAGCCCGAAGGGCATGACCTTGTAACAGTATAACCCAACGGTGATGATGAATATTGTCTTGTCCTGGTCTAGAGCATACAGAGGGATCTGATGATACCCCGAGTATGCGTCCAGAAAACTAATTCTCTCGTGAGCTGCTATGGCATCCACTAGTTGGTCAATTTTTGGAAGAGGGAAACTGTCTTTAGGGCATGCCCTGTTAAGGTCACTGAAGTCGATGTAGACTCTCTATTTCCCATTGATCATTGGAACTACTACTGGGTTGGATAACCATTTATGGAATTAAACTTCCCGTATGGATCCTGCATCCAGCAGTTTTTCAACTTCTTTTTCTACGGCTTTGGCCTTCTCAGGTGCAGTTCGTCGTGCCTTCTGCGTGATAGGTTTGAAAGTGGGGTCGATGTGCAACCAATGACAAACCACACTGGGATCGATTCCAGGTAGCTCGTATGGTTCCCACGCAAAAACATCTACGTTGCTTCTTAATAGAATCATCAATTCCTTTTTTTCTTGATCTGTGAGAGAAGCTCCGATTAAGAAAATGTTGGAATTTGAGGGTCCCCGGATTTTAAAACTTCTTTGCAATTAAAATCAAACTTGTAATTTCCCTTTTTGTAAAAACTGAATTTAGATGCAGAAGCGTAAACGGTAGGATGATGGTTCAACTTTAAAAAAAAAATAAAAGTCCAATTTTAACATAAACAGAATAAAGTGAATAATTAACATAAACAAACCAAATTATTAATTATCACTAAAACCGATTAAGTCCAATTAAATTCAAGTCCTAGAATTTGCCTAAGTCATAATATTCAATTATCCAAAGTTAGGCGAAATCAATTTTAGCAAGTGACTTGAATAAACCAAATTTACCCAATATTTAATTTAGTCCCAAATTAAATTAGTGCGATAATTTAAACCAAATTTTATCTTAAAATTAATCTAGCATGCGTTCTAAGTGATATAGAGCAAGATAAAATCAACAGTCACACTACACCGCGATGTACGAGGAAAAACCCACTAACGGGAAAAAACCTCGGGACGGCCCTAGCCTCAAATCCACTAAAAACGGTATTACAAAATACTAGACAAAAGACTTACTTCCTAAACTCGAACCCTCTCAAGCCGTGATGCTTCTTCTTGTATCGACCTCCAATTAGCGGATAACCAACGGAGCTCCACCGCGGTCTCGGACTCCCACTGATCGGGAAATTAGGCACACCGTCACCCTAACATGGAGCCTTTCTCCAAATGGGTAGAAATGAAACGAAATTCTCTTCAATTCGGTGTAGAGAAAAACCGGTGCCAAAATAATCTCCAAGAAATTAATATTTATATAGACACTTGGATAAACAATTGGGTGTAAACACTAGAGTGTGTATGAAATTTTTCTTGAAAGAATTACACTCAAAACTTGAACATTTTCCTAAAACTATTTTTGCTCTCAAACTCTCTCTAGGAGATAAACTAAGTTGGAAAAGTTAGATTAGAAAATGTCATTCCCGCACATTATTAAGTCTGAAAAAGTTGGTTAAAAACCAAGTGGAGAAGTGGGGTAAAAACTGCCAAAAACTGCTCAAAACTGTTCCCGCTCTGGCGTCTCGTTCGAACGAACTTGACTCTCGTTCGAACGAGATTTCTAACGAGCGACCAGCCTGGGCTCGTTAGAACTCGTTAGAATGAAAAACTCGTTCGAACGACATATCGAACGACTGACCAGTTTAGGGTCGTTGGCAAACTCGTTCGAACGAAACTGGTTCGAACGACAAAACTCGTTCGAACGAAACCTGGTTCAAACGAAAAAACTCGTTCGAACGACATTTCTAACGAACTACCAGAAAGATTGAAAAACTTCGATTTTGGCCCAGAAACTTTTATATACTTATTTTAAAGTTCAAATTGATTCTTTCTGAAAATAAAATGCAGTTTTTATTCCACCTAACACCCATTAAACTTTGTTCCAAGCTCCTATATAAATATAATTACATTCATACCTTGGGATCATGGAACCTTAGTTGATAACGTAGAAACGAGGCACACAAACCGGCATTTTGATGAAGATTTAAATTCTTTTGCCGCTACGTCTTCAACATACACTTCATAGGCTTGAGAATATTACAATTGAATACTATCCTATGAATAAATGTTTTTGTCCGGAATTGAGCCAAAACTATATATGGACTCAATTGAAAATTTGTGTCCTTACAAATCTCCCCCTTTGGCTATTCCGGGACAAAAACCAAACAAAAAATCCTAAAGGGCCGTCAAGCTCACTAGACTCAAAACACAACCCGCCCAATCTTGACTCAACCCAAGGATTAAATACTTTGCCTTTTAAAGATGCCGCTTTAGAATAATACCTGCACACTTAAGCAAACTCATCAAATGCATAGGGAATATCAAAATATTAAATGCAATTAATTAAATACTCCCCCTAAAATAATTCTCCCCTTTATCAAAACAATGACATTTACTTAGAAAAGACGTCTCCCTCTAAGATAAATCTCCCCCAAACTAAGATACAATAAT
The DNA here is from genome assembly GCA_949130495.1 of Sambucus nigra. Taxonomy (NCBI): domain Eukaryota; kingdom Viridiplantae; phylum Streptophyta; class Magnoliopsida; order Dipsacales; family Adoxaceae; genus Sambucus; species Sambucus nigra. The sequence continues at coordinate 765,256,766 of OX422209.1, read as the reverse complement.
AATAGGTTTAGATACCATTTCTTCCCCTATCATCATTCTCCCCCTTTTTGTTCAGGAATAGACAAAGGTTAAAGAATCAAAACATGAAATCATGTTGAAGTTTAAAGTGATAATCAAGAAAGCATATAGGCAGCAAAAGAATAACTAATCCAAGATAGAGACCAATAATGAATTATAAGCATGGATGGACTAGAAGTCAAGGCAAAGATAAACAAATATCATATATATATGTACTAAAAATATAGCAATAGAGCACTTGCATATATATATAGATATAAAAACACACATGACACAAAATACAATAAGTTTGCACACTCGTATGGCAAAAATGTGTCATATGGAAACGGAAGTGTAGGGGTGTGAACTAGCAACAATTAAGTTTAGACCCAAACACTTAATAAACGTTCACGGAGTTCTCATTTGATTGCAAACTTCATCACATTTAAATATAACCTCATGTGACAATATATATTGAACTCGATGAACAAACATACACAATGCATACAAGCCTAGAATATTAATGATTCTACAAACCAATAGAGTCATGACATGAAATATGCAACTAGGATAAACGGACATTGTGCAAACCGTTGATATACCATCCAATTCTTCCTCAATTTGCATTTATATTAATGTTGAATGAATATATCAATCAAACATAGGCCTTGGCAATTTATTTACTTTTTAATACCATATATTCTGTTTTTAGGCCTTGGACCACGTATTTCTTTTAGGTCCATTTAAAACGGTGACTTACTATTCGCAAAGGATCACTTAGTCCTTTCGGAGCCCTTCCCCGTGCATATTTATATTTATCATGTTTTCATTTTCACACAAATCTCACATGCAACGGATTTTGACATGCACTAGTCCTCCTAAGTCACAAATATGTAGATGACAAGATTGGTAGGAGAACACTTCACAAAGCTCAAATATACATATGAAGTTAAAATTTCAAAAGAGCTCGTGCATGTGTGAAATAGAGGCATATGAAAATAGAATCCATTTAATCAATACAAAGTCCAACTACTCCAAAAAAATGGTAAAGAACATTTTAAGGATTGAAAATCTAAACCAAAAGTTCTAGCCACGTGGGAGCGTTAAAGGAGGGATTCAAACACAAGTATATGCCACATAAAGTGTGTCAAACAAAAATACACACAAAATAAAATCTTTTTGAGATTTTTAATTTTTTTAATCCAAAAATAAATATATATATCTCAAAAGGATAAACAAAAATCATTTGAAACTTTCATTAAGCTCTAATTATCAAAAGATAAAGTCCAAATGATAAACAAAAATCTTTTTGTATTTTTCAGTTAAAGCAAACAAAATGAAAGAAATATAATACAAAAGATAAACAACAATCATAATTCTAGCATGGGATAAGCATGGATTAAAGACTAGAAAATGATTAAACAAGCATACATTTAGCATATGAATATAGCATGAAGTACAAAAGCTAAAGTATGCAAATACTAACACATTCATCCTTTAGATTTAGCATGGGAGGAAGCATGTGAAAGTAAATGAGAATCAAAATCCCTATTTTGTAAGGCAACCAAATCGGATTTTCTAACCCAAATTAATGAAGAATAACAATCTTGGGGTGTAGGAACATTAGCTATCGTGGTTACTTTACAATGGGATTTTCTAGGAATTCGTTTAAGATCTAAACAAAATTTCCTAAGATGACCTTTTCGACCACAATGTGTACAAGTAAGAATATGTCGAAAAGATTTTCTTAAGGAGTGATCTCTAAAGTCTTTCCTAGACAATTCTCCTAAAACAGTGGTTTTTGCATTATAAGAAAATTCATTACAAGAATTGAAGCCTAAACCACAAGTGTCATTTTTAATTTGGACCGTTCCTAACATTTTATCTAGTTTTTCCGAACGACACTCCAAATCAAATTTTACATTACTAGAATCTTTTAATTTCTTTTCCAATTCTAAAATTTTAGATTCTAGTAAAACATTTCGCTCTTCAAAATCAAGAAGCTCCTTTTTCAAGGATTCCATTAAACCCCTAAGGCTATCTCTTTCGCCTTCAACATAGTTAAGCTTCTCTTGAAGAGTCCTCTCATGTGTCCTAAGGTCTTCTATTAAAGCATTTTCATCAACGACCTTGACACTCTCTCTTAAACCAGCTTCTAACTTCAAATTAGCTCTTTTCAATTTAATAGATTCTGTATAAAGTTTTTGAAAAGCATTTTGAAGTTCACTCATATCAACCTCATCTTCATTTTCACTCTCTCTTTCTTCTTCACTCTCATTATCATAAAAAATAAGAGAATCATGTACAATGACCTTGGAAGTGGCATGTGCTATAATTTCATCATTCGATGAGTTCTCACTATCACTCACATGTCTAGCCATAAAAGCCACAAAATTTATCTTAGTGGGGGAATCGGGATTCTCTTCCTTATCACTATCACTAAGGGTCGCATTATAAGCAGTGGATCGTTTACCCTCTTTCCTTAGTTTAGTGGGGCACTCATAAGCCCTATGGCCATAACCTTCACAACCAAAACATTTATTAGACTCGTCCCTATCAATATTTTATTTTCATTACTAGACTTAGGGATCTTTTCGGCTTTAGAAATCTTCTCGCTTTTATAATGTTTAGAAGATTCAAATTTCTTAAAATCATTTTTAAATTTATCTTTGTTGAATTTAAAAATTTTTCTAAATTTACGAGCAAATAAAGCCATATCTTCCGAGTCACTATCACTCTCGCTCTCTACTACTTGTTTAACCTCTTTTCGGGCTTTTAAAGCAACTCCCTTTTCAATTTTCTTTTCATTTTAAGAGGGAAACATATCCAGTTCATAGGTTTGTAAATCACCTACAAGCTCTTCTAATTTCGTAGAGGCTAAAGTGGGTAAAGAATTTAAAACGGTCACCTTTGGAATAAATCTATCGGGTAGGGACCTTAAAATTTTCTTTACTACACGGTCGTCAGGTATTTTATCTCCCAAGTTAAAAGATGAATTAACAATATCTGAAAGTCTAGCATAAAATTCATCAAAAGTTTCTTTTTCATCCATTTTGATAGTTTCAAATTGAGTGGTGAGGTTTTGGAGTTTAGAAGCTTTAACGACACTCGTTCCTTCATGAGTTAATTGTAAAATATCCCAAGCTTCTTTAGCGGTCTCACACGTCAAAATGCGTCGGAATTCATCCGGTGTGACAGCGCTAAATAAAGCATTTAAACCACGGGAATTAAAATTTGCTAGCTTAAACTCATTTTCAGTCCATCTATCGACGGGTTTGGGAACACGTTCATTTTTAATTAAATGAGTTGGTGGGGAGTACCCGTTAACAACAGACATCCAAACTCTCTCGTCGATAGATTTTAGTGCTGATCTCATTCGCGCTTTCCAATACGCGTAGTTTGAACCATCAAAAATAGGAAATTTTGAAAATGGGGAAAATTCCATTTTAGCCAAAAATTAAAGGATCTTAACGAAATAATTTATCGTTTTTGGCTCTGATACCACTTGTTGGAATTTGAGGGTCCCCGGATTTTAAAACTTCTTTGCAATTAAAATCAAACTTGTAATTTCCCTTTTTGTAAAAACTGAATTTAGATGCGGAAGCGTAAACGGTAGGATGATGGTTCAACTTTAAAAAAAAAATTAAAAGTCTAATTTTAACATAAACAGAATAAAGTGAATAATTAACATAAACAAACCAAATTATTAATTATCACTAAAACCGATTAAGTCCAATTAAATTCAAGTCCTAGAATTTGCCTAAGTCATAATATTCAATTATCCAAAGTTAGGCGAAATCAATTTTAGCAAGTGACTTGAATAAACCAAATTTACCCAATATTTAATTAGTCCCAAATTAAATTAGTGCGATAATTTAAACCAAATTTTATCTTTAAATTAATCTAGCATGCGTTCTAAGTGATATAGAGGAAGATAAAATCAACAGTCACACTACACCGCGATGTACGAGGAAAAACCCACTAACGGGAAAAAACCTCGGGATGGCCCTAGCCTCAAATCCACTAAAAATGGTATTACAAAATACAAGACAAAAGACTTACTTCCTGAACTCGAACCCTCTCAAGCCGTGATGCTTCTTCTTGTATCGACCTCCAATTAGCGGATAACCAACGGAGCTCCACCGCGGTCTCGGACTCCCACCGATCGGGCAATTAGGCACACCGTCACCCTAACATGGAGCCTTTCTCCAAATGGGTAGAAATGAAACGAAATTCTCTTCAATTCGGTGTAGAGAAAAACCGGTGCCAAAACAATCTCCAAGCAATTAATATTTATATAGAAACTTGGATAAACAATTGGGTGTAAACACTAGAGTGTGTATGAAATTTTTCTTGAAAGAATTACACTCAAAACTTGAACATTTTCCTAAAACTATTTTTGCTCTCAAACTCTCTCTAGGAGATAAACTAAGTTGGAAAAGTTAGATTAGAAAATGTCATTCCCGCACATTATTAAGTCTGAAAAAGTTGGTTAAAAACCAAGTGGAGAAGTGGGGTAAAAATTGCCAAAAACTGCTCAAAACTGTTCCCGCTCTGGCGTCTCGTTCGAACGAACTTGACTCTCGTTCGAACGAGATTTCTAATGAGCGACCAGCCTGGGCTCATTAGAATCTCGTTAGATACCTCGTTAGAACGAAAAACTCGTTCGAATGACATATCGAACGACTGACCAGTTTAGGGTCGTTGGCAAACTGGTTCGAACGAAACTGGTTCGAACGACAAAACTCGTTCGAACGAAACCTGGTTCGAACGAAAAAACTCGTTCGAACGACATTTCTAAAGAACGACCAGAAAGATTGAAAAACTTCGATTTTGGCCCAGAAACTTTTATATACTTATTTTAAAGTTCAAATTGATTCTTTCTGAAAATAAAATACAGTTTTTATTCCACCTAACACCCATTAAACTTTGTTCCAAGCTCCTATATAAATATAATTACATTCATACCTTGGGAGCATGGAACCTTAGTTGATAACGTAGAAACGAGGCACACAAACCGGCATTTTGATGAAGCTTTAAATTCTTTGCCGCTACGTCTTCAACATACACTTCATAGGCTTGAGAATATTACAATTGAATACTATCCTATGAATAAATGTTTTTGTCCGGAATTGAGCCAAAACTATATATGGACTCAATTGGAAATTTGTGTCCTTACAAAAGTATTCATAGGATTAGTTATTCTTTTGCTGCCTATATGCTTTCATGATTATCACTTTAAGCTTCAACATGCTTTCATGTTTTGATTCTTTAATCTTTGTCTATTCCTGAACAAAAAGGGGGAGAATGATGATAGGGGGAGAAATGGTATCTAAACCTATTATTATTGTATCTTAGTTTGAGGGAGATTTATCTTAGGGGGAGACGTCTTTTCTAAGTAAATGTCATTATTTTGATAAAGGGGAGAATTATTTTAGGGGGAGTATTTAATTAATTGCATTTAATATTTTGATATTCCCTATGCATTTGATGAGTTTGCTTAAGTGTGCAGGTATTATTCTAAAGCGGCATCTTTAAAAGGCAAAGTATTTAATCCTTGGGTTGAGTCAAGATTGGGCGGGTTGTGTTTTGAGTCTAGTGAGCTTGACGGCCCTTTAGGATTTTTTGTTTGGCTTTTGTCCCGGAATAGCCAAAGGGGGAGATTTGTAAGGACACAAATTTCCAATTGAGTCCATATATAGTTTTGGCTCAATTCCGGACAAAAACATTTATTCATAGGATAGTATTCAATTGTAATATTCTCAAGCCTATGAAGTGTATGTTGAAGACGTAGCGGCAAAGAATTTAAAGCTTCATCAAAATGCCGGTTTGTGTGCCTCGTTTCTACGTTATCAACTAAGGTTCCATGCTCCCAAGGTATGAATGTAATTATATTTATATAGGAGCTTGGAACAAAGTTTAATGGGTGTTAGGTGGAATAAAAACTGCATTTTATTTTCAGAAAGAATCAATTTGAACTTTAAAATAAGTATATAAAAGTTTTTGGGCCAAAATCGAAGTTTTTCAATCTTTCTGGTCGTTCGTTAGAAATGTCGTTCGAACGAGTTTTTTCGTTCGAACCAGGTTTCGTTCGAACGAGTTTTGTCGTTCGAACCAGTTTCGTTCGAACCAGTTTGCCAACGACCCTAAACTGGTCAGTCGTTCGATATGTCATTCGAACGAGTTTTTCATTCTAACGAGGTATCTAACGAGATTCTAATGAGCCCAGGCTGGTCGCTCGTTAGAAATCTCGTTCGAACGAGAGTCAAGTTCGTTCGAACGAGACGCCAGAGCGGGAACAGTTTTGAGCAGTTTTTGACAGTTTTTACCTCACTTCTCCACTTGGTTTTTAACCAACTTTTTCAGACTTAATAATGTGCAGGAATGACATTTTCTAATCTAACTTTTCCAACTTAGTTTATCTCCTAGAGAGAGTTTGAGAGCAAAAATAGTTTTAGGAAAATGTTCAAGTTTTGAGTGTAATTCTTTCAAGAAAAATTTCATACACACTCTAGTGTTTACACCCAATTGTTTATCCAAGTTTCTATATAAATATTAATTGCTTGGAGATTGTTTTGGCACCGGTTTTTCTCTACACCGAATTGAAGAGAATTTCGTTTCATTTCTACCCATTTGGAGAAAGGCTCCATGTTAGGGTGACGGTGTGCCTAATTGCCCGATCGGTGGGAGTCCGAGACCGCGGTGGAGCTCCGTTGGTTATCCGCTAATTGGAGGTCGATACAAGAAGAAGCATCACGGCTTGAGAGGGTTCGAGTTCAGGAAGTAAGTCTTTTATCTTGTATTTTGTAATACAATTTTTAGTGGATTTGAGGCTAGGGCCGTCCCGAGGTTTTTTCCCGTTAGTGGGTTTTTCCTCGTACATCGCGGTGTAGTGTGACTGTTGATTTTATCTTGCTCTATATCACTTAGAACGCATGCTAGATTAATTTTAAGATAAAATTTGGTTTAAATTATCGCACTAATTTAATTTGGGACTAAATTAAATATTGGGTAAATTTGTTTTATTCAAGTCACTTGCTAAAATTGATTTCGCCTAACTTTGGATAATTGAATATTATGACTTAGGCAAATTCTAGGACTTGAATTTAATTGGACTTAATCGGTTTTAGTGATAATTAATAATTTGGTTTGTTTATGTTAATTATTCACTTTATTCTGTTTATGTTAAAATTGGACTTTTAATTTTTTTTTAAAGTTGAACCGTCATCCTACCATTTACGCTTCCGCATCTAAATTCAGTTTTTACAAAAAGGGAAATTACAAGTTTGATTTTAATTGCAAAGAAGTTTTAAAATCCGGGGACCCTCAAATTCCAACAGAAAATCCTATCGTTGTGGCTACCTCCAGCTCTAACTTCCTCCAGGTCCTCGATGACCCGTTCATAGGGGAGGAGCCTGATCTCCTCCACTCCGGGTCTTTTGTACTTTAAGTACTATTTTGAAGGTGTCAGACCTTCTTGTTCCTCAACTTTCTCTCTGGGCTTGTCGACCTTCTTCTCTGGTCTTGGACGGATGGCCGCTATGAAGCACCTTCTTGCCATCGCTTGATCGCCATGGATCTCCATTACTCCTCACTCGGTCACATATTTGAGTTTTTGATGGTAGGTTGAGGAGACTGCCTTCATCTCGTGTAGCAATCCTCTGCCGAGGATGGCTTGGTATGGCGAGTCGATGTCAACTACCAGAAACTCAATCATCTTAGATACATTTCCTGCTCTTACTGACAGCATGATCTTTCCCAAGGGCATAGTCACTTTTTCAGCGAAGCCAACTAAAGGGACAATGGCTTCCTTTAGGTCGGTGATTCTTAACTTCAATCTTCTGAACCAGTCGAGATACATTACCTCGGACGAGCTTCCTTGGTCAACGAGCAACTTGTCGACATCATAGTTATCTATCTTGAGAGTAATGATCAAAGCATCATGATGTGGGATTCTTACTCCCATCAGATCTTCATCTGTAAAAATGATATGTTTACTATAGTCGACGTCATCTGCTCATCGACGCTTTCCTGATTGTGTTTTTGCTGGATCGATCGGAAAATCTTGTATCACCGCTGTAATCTTTTTTACTTCCATTCGAGCTGAATTTCCTTGAATCTGCTTCACATTATATGCCCCATAAATTACTGCGAATTCATGGCCAGCATCGTCTTCGAGCACGTTGTCTGGCCTTGCTTCTCCATTGGCAGTAACTTTCTCTGCCATCTTTTCCACAAATTCGTTCAGATGCCCAGACTGGGCCAGTTCTTCGAGGTGAGATTTAAGAGCCTTTCAATGCTCGGTCTTATGTCCTCCCTCTTTATGAAAAATGCATCTCAGCGCATTGTTTCTCTTCGAGGGATCCCCTCCCATCTTTCTGGGCCACTTAATAAATGACTCATCTTTGATCTTTGCAAGAATCTTATAAATCGATTCTCTGAAGACAGTATTGACTGCCTGAAATGCCTTTGACACATCATTCTTTCCTCCGTTCTTAGACTTTATTGAATAACTCCCAGTACCTCTTCGTGTAGTCTCGGAGGGTCTCTTGAGGTGTCTTTTTCATTATGAGTAAGGCATCCATCCTCTTGGGATGGGAGCTACTAGTAAAGAAGTGGGCTGTAAAGAGCTCGGCCAGGGACTCAAAGCTCCTGATTGACCTCTGGGGGAGCCTTTCGAACCATTTTTGTGCCACATCATGCAAGATCGAGGGAAATATTCGGCACATCAGTGCATCTCGATGTCTCCAGAGGGTCATGTCTTGCCTGTACTGTCTAACATGATCAATGGGATCTGTTTTACCATCATAAATCTTTAATCTCGGAATAGAAAATTTCTTGGGGGCTTCCACTTCTTCTATTTCCCTTGAGAAAGGGGATTTCATCTGAGTTTAGAGTGCACGTCTAGCGAGCTCTCGGGTCGATCTGGCACCGTGATGCGTAGGGTGTTGGTCCATCTCCTTTCGGACCAAATTTCGTATGTTCTCGTTGCTGCGAGCTGGGCTCCTGTAATGGCGAGCTAGTCGCAGTTGCTCGAGCAGGTCGTCCTCTGACTCGTTTCCCTCAACTTTCTGGGATCCGCATCTGGGGCTCCTTCCTCGGCTGTGAGACTTGCTCGCTTGAGGGATAGGAGTGCGGTACGAACGTCTCCTGGTGCCACGATGGAGCTCTCTCTCCATTCTTTCTAACCTTCTTTTGAGGCGTGCATTATCAGCCTTGTGCTTGCGAGAAGACTCCCTTTGCTCTTGGAGCCTCGCCTCATATGCATCAATCAACTTGGAAATTTGTGTGGACATCGCTGGTCCTTGGCTTTCTTCTGAGGTTGGCCTTTCTAGGCCAGCCGTCTGATCTGAACGCCGAATTTCAGATCTGATCTTGTGAGAAGCATGTTATTTATGGATATATCCTGCCAGAGGAGCATTACTACTATGACCAGACATTTCGAACTTCTTTGTTAGTGTGGGCTTTCTCAAGGAAGATAAGCGTTCCCACAGACATCGCCAATTTTGGTGACAATTATTTTCAACACAAATAGATAAGAGAAGCGCAATTACCAAACAAAATAAATAACGTCAATGTCAATCACACAACAGGAGATGTACACGGTTCAGCAAGAATGCCTACGTTCATGGTAGTGCAGTCGGTATTATTTCTATATACTCAGGGGAGTGATTACAGAGAATACAATGCGTGCCTCTTGCCTCAGGCCTAGGGTTTGTTCTATACATGTCTATCTTCGGGGAGTGGGGGTGATGGACTCCCCAACATCCATCTTTCTCTCCTGGAATATCTCTGTCCGAGATTCCAGGAAAGGACTAAGTCATAATTGAATTAAATTAAGGTGCGCCGGGATTGGACTTTGGGCCATTTTAATTAGGCTACTCGTCCGGGCCCGTAATGCCAAATTCGGGTAGCCACATCTGCATATTCAGCTTAGTATTCATACCATTGCTTGGACTCTCTAGACACATTTTCCTCATTGAGGGCACTTAGCCATACTCAAGAAAATATAACATCTTCTGTCTCTTTAAGCTTTGCTAGGGCATCTGGACAACCAGCATTATAGCCTTCACCCCAGACTTCTCGAGGGCCCATTTTGAAAAATTATTTAAGCTTTTTCACATTTCCTTTAAGAACAGATACAGAGGCTCTAAGGTCGATGACCTCCTTCCTCCGAGCATCATTCTTATCTTGAAGTACTTCACTCACTTGCTCGACCTCGCCTATGTATAGAAGTTGGGCCCTTAAAGAGTTTACATCTTCTTGCATTGTGGTAATTACCCCCTCTATCCCCTGGAGATCATCTTTTAACATAGTTGTCACCCCAGTCTAGTTCTTGTACTGCTCGTTTCTCATTCTTAAAGATTTACAGATGTTTACGAAAGCCTTGCGACCCTTTAAGCTAATGTTTAGTCCAAGAATCTTTCCCGATTGAGAAATGGGAGAAATATATCGACCTAAGTCAGCAGACTACAAATGATAACACACCAGGCCAGGAGCAAAGTGTTGGTATATGAAAAATTAAGCGAATACATGCAAAAAATAAGTTCCACTTTAATTCATAACAACAAAGAGGCTAAGGGCTAGTACATGGAATTAAACTACAAGCTAACAAAATAGATAAGGTCATACGAGGAAAATTCGAGGTCCTAGTCTATGAGCCTAGATCACTCACCTAATCTCCATCAGCAGTGGTCTTTCCTTTGTCAATTATTCGCTGAACCTCCACCACTTTGGCGATCTCACCAACCCCAGAAGGAACAACCTCTGCATGTCCAACAGGTCGATCTCCACCTTGATTATTCTCTAAAAAAGGATCAGGACCAGGATAATGAAGGATGAAGAGGTCATATTCAGTAGGGGTCCCAATTGTCGCCAATGCTTGATCCCACACCTTCTTGAAGGATAATTTTCAGCCATAGGCCAGATGTCGCTATGCATCCTTATAGGCTTTATAAAGACTTCGATGTATCTCGCTTACTTTTCCTTAGGCAATTTTTTCTCCATCTTAGTGACCTTATTGAATAAGACTTCGTTTTATTGCACCAGCTCGAAGTTCTCGGTGACTACCATCTTATGAGCCTTATCGAGTGTCTCGTAGGCTTTAGTCAACTTCTTCTTTTCTCGCTCTCACTCCTGACCAGTACTAGCCAAGGCTTGCTTCTCAGCCTCCAGAGCATCATCAAATCTTTCTCCCTTTTCGGACCACCAGCTTGGTTCCTCGGGAGAGAGGTAAAATTATTGATAAACTGCAAATAAGAGAAAGCACAGTTTAACATAAGTGTATAAAAGAAAAATGAGAAAAATGGACTTACTAAAATCAAGAACCTTATCAGACTTCAGGGCTAACTGGTCGAGTCCCATGCGCATTGACCTCTCGTGATTAGTTGAGAGCACTACCTTCTCCATCAGTATAGGGGTAAGATGAGGGGCATCAACCATAGTAGTCCCCTCAGTAGTAAATAGGGAAGATGTCACCTAAGGGGCCCTCAAGTCCTTCACCCTCTCATTCTTTCCATCCCTCATTCTATTCTTTTCCCTTTTCTTCCTATCTCATTCCTCTTTTTTTTATCTTTCTCTCTTTCCTTATCCTTCCCTTTGTTCGGTTGGCTAGATTTTCCACCCTTAGGGGAACCAGTTGTAGAAATTTTTAAAGATAGGATCCTCTGGGATAGGACAACATTCTCCTCATCATCTCCAGGAAGCCTCAACCTCTTTCTCGACAACAAAGGGGCCATATCCTCTTCTTCTTCTTCTTCTTCTTTGTCTTTTTCTTCCTCTTCTTCCTCCTCCTCCAAGCTTCCCTCCTCCTCTTCGAGGACAACAAGATCTAATGGACCTGCCTCAGGAACATCCAAGACTTGGATGGTATCAAAGATGCTTGTGGTTTTCTAGCCCTATAAGGGACTCTACACTTCTACTTGGACCGTGAAGACTTCCCTTATTTTTAAATAGATTTCGAGGGTCCCAAAGGTCGCACAAACTATTTCTCAGCATAGTCAAACTACATCCAAGCCACTTACATTGAAGTTATCTCCAAGGTAGGTCTCAACTGTGCTTTCTGGTTTATAGACTTCACTCTATCCAAATACAACACTGCACTTCAAAGGGAGGGCAAAGCCCCCCCTGGAGTTAGTTTCCTACATCTTGTGCATCCTCTTACATTTTCTCCTTCCTAACAAACCAAATGACCGGCCATAAAGGAACTTTATTAACATTTATGTTAGGATTACTCATGGAGTCAAGATTCTTCTTGCTTCTCTGGCCTTGGGTTCTCTTTACACTTGGTTTGATAGGACACACCTAGACATGGAGCATTCACTAGGTAAGTTTAATGTTGTTAACATCCCTAACACTCTTTTATTGGATGGTTTCCTTTACACAAGGTTTCCAAACATTTCCCTTGCCGAGGTTCCTCTACCCATTAATGCTTTTAAGACTCATCACTTGCTTTGTTGGAATAAGAAGTAAAGCCGAAAGGATATCTACCCTGTCATTGATCGATACTCCTCCTTCAATATTAGGCCTTATATCAAGTAGTCATACGCTCATTTATGGTCTTTTTTCTTCTGTATCCCTCTCATTATCGAGACTACTACGGAGGATATGGTTTCAAAAGATCCCCCTTACCATTGAGCTTGTCTTAACCACTGGCTTTCCTCCTTCCTTCCCTGAATGGGGAACTTCTACTTAGCATTGCAACCCAAATAGGTATTCTCGCGAGTTTGGGTATAACCAGGGTGTCCCTTGTCCAGTCTTTCAGAGTCCTCATGACAAATATACCTTTTCATAAGCCTGCTCGGACTATACAATGGCTACTACCTCGATGCTTTGTGAGGAGCTAAGTGGCAAGCTTACCATCCCTAGTCTTCACAAGAAAGGTGATGTAACTTGTAAGTTTCTGATGACATTTTGGCCAATGCAACTTGCTCTAATTGATGAGTCCATTCAAGCTCCTCTAATTTACCCACCAATACAAAACTTTCCTTTGAACGAGCTTGGTTTGAATAATAACTCAGTGTTCGGGGTTCAGTTTCCTCTAAGAACCATAAAAAAAATCCCCCCATTGAACTTCCCCCTCTTGTCCTTATGAGTGATGATCCTCAAAAGGGTAAGACGAAAGATCCAGTTTCCCCTAAAAGACCTACCAACCCCACTCCCCTAGATGATCCAACAACTGAAGGGGCTTCTAACCTAGCTATAAAAAATCTAAGTCCAGCAAGCCCAACAAACCCACTAAGTCCGAATCAACTCGAGTTTCCCCTAAGCTTGCTAGCATCCCACCCACAGTAATTTATCCTGTTAATCAGGAGTTGGTTGATGAGGTTCATAGAAAAGATGATCTTGTTTTGATAGCATTTAAGTAGGTTAACCCTATAATACCTCTACCCCCATTTCCCTCAATTTCTTCATCCTAAGACCCCAGGAGAACAAATTTACGAGCAGGAACTTCCAAAAAATCCTATATTGGCGCCCCTTCGTAAAAGAAAAAGAGATTAGACACAAAGTCCTTGAAGAAACGTGCTTACTAAGTACGTGTTACCACCCTTCTTTAACCTAAGTTCATCTCCTCCCCCTCCTAGTTCCTCTGAGCCGATCGTCCTTGATGATATCCCTGTAGAGGAACATGCAGCTATTGAATCAACTCTAGTTATTCCAATGCCACCTCCTTCCCTAGTTCAAGAGGTAAACTGCCTTTGATAATGTAGTTTTTTTATCGTAAGTTAAAATTTCTTATTTTTACACTTAACCATAAAAATTGATTTCTCTTTAGGGACATGAATCCCCTGGTTATTCTCCTCCCTCAAGTCCAATCGTTGAAGAACCTGTTCATGAACCAATTCCTACTCCCCATTCTTCAATGATTATACTTATATATTTTTATCGTCCTTCCTCTGGGAGTGCGAGAGAGGCTGCTCGTAGACTTTATATGTAGAGGGTTTAGATTCTTCCTATGTGAGTGTTGAAGGGGCCACTTCATTACAAGAGGAGGCCCTCCCAGACACTCCCGAGTCTCTAGCATTGAGCACCCTTCTTCTGGCAGTTGTTCCAGCTTCTAGTCCAGCAAAGGTAACTATTTTCTCCTCAAATTCCTCCAAGTGCAAATTCCTTAGACTTTTCTTGAATAAAAGATAACTGTTTGGCGTGTATCCATTGTTAGGGCCCACACTAGGTCTTTGCACTGATTCCCTTTGGTGAGGCCCATCGTGGACTGGATTCCATGAGCAGCTTTTGAAGAGGTAAACACTAGGGCTCGAATTGACTTTTCATTTATCCATCTTTCATTTGCCCCTTTGTTAACACTTAATTTTTTTCCTTCAATTTTGATGCAACTCTCAACACTGAGGTACATCTGGCCTCAATAGAAGTTGGTTCCTCTGCCACCCACACTAAGGTACCTCTGGACTCATTTGGAGTTGGCCCCTCTGATGTACATGATTCATCTGTAGAGTCTTCGCTTGATTTGGCTCTTGTGCCAGTGGGTGGTGAACCTTCCTTGCCATCACGAGAGGTAACTCCCCATGAGGCAGCCCATTCTGGACCTTCTTTGGAGACTGGAATGATAGCATTCCCCTAGCCCTTGTTGTTATCGTTCATGCTTCTAAGGTATGATCTACCTTCTTCTAAGTTATTTCTGTTATTACAACATACCTGTATGCTAAAAAGGACAAAACAGAACTCACACTAGCTTGGTGACTTAGCAATCAAACTTGCTAAAAAAATTTTGTTAACTTATAATCTTACACCTGTATGGTGACTTAGCAATGTAACACACTTCTAAGATTTTAATTCGACATTTTAAAAGAAAGGACATGCAAAGATTTTTGTTAAATCAAAATCTCACACCTGCTTGGTGACTTAGCAATAAAATACACTCGCTAAGGTTTTAAATCAACACTTTAAGTACTCATTATTTTCATCTTTACAGGATTCGAGGGAGCCTACTCCAAAGCAAACTCAGCTTGCTCCCTCTCCCATCGTTGTGCCAACTCCATAGGACCTTGCTCAAGCTAAGTCCTCCGGTGACACTGATCGTGATTTCACGACCAATGCTCATGCGGACAGTGAATTCGTCCGTTAGGTCCCTCTGCCTATTGTGGCCCCTCATGAATTTTGCCTTCAGGTTCTCCAAAAATCTCCCTTCATCCACGATGGTCACAGAACGGTGATAGAGAAAATTATTTCTAGGGTTGTAAACGGATATTCAAAAATCTGCATCCGCCCGATATCTGAATCCGAATTTGCGAATATTTATTCAAAAAAATGGAAAGGGATAATAATATGGATACTCTATAAAAATATCCAAGAAAATGGATACGGATAGTACTAGTATCCGACATGGATAATCTGTATCCGATGCGGAGTATCCATTTTACCGGATATCTGTATCCGTCAAACAAATGTTTAAAATATTACTAATAATATTAGTACTAATAAAATAATATTAAAAAAAACTTAATCGTTTATTTCCTAAAACGAAACAAACACGTACTCCAATTAAGACAAAAATACCCTAAAGTTATTATTTTATTGGGTATATTATAAAATTCCATGTACTATTATTTTATTGGGTATATTATCATGGAGTTACAATAAAGTTATAATACACCCTACACACAGAACATACAACCACAAAAGAACATATACTCCACTCAAAACAAAACAAAAAACTAATTTCATTTCAAATCTCTTTCGTACAAAACAAGAGAAAAGAAACCGTCATTTCATTCCACAAAAAAACCTCATTCCGCCACCTCCCACGCCACCACTTCTCATCAACCCCTACGCTGCATATCAACTCCGCCGCTACTCATCCCCTCGTCCTACAACAGAAAGTTAGCAACAACAAGTACATACAAAGTAAAAATATAAATATATAACTGTACTTATATATTGTTCATGTCGTTGTTCATTAGTTTCCTTAATTATAAATAAATGTAAAAGATAAATAAAAAAGTAAAGAGATGGTTTTGATTGTGATGAGAACTGAAGTTAACAACAGGTATATTATATACAAAATAAAAATGTATACTTATTAAAATAAAAACATCAACATGTTTTGAAGACTAAAAGGTCTATGAGGTTATCATTCTCAGTAAATTTGATTTAATCTAAAATGTACATATTTATTTCTACTGTTATGGAATGTTACTGTTATTTTTTTAGATGGCTTTAAGCATATATGGTTGTAAAGTATGGATGGATTTAAGCCATGTTAACATTGTGGAATGCTACTATTATTATGGAAGCCATAATTGTTGATGTTAGGAGGTAGTAATTTTGTTATATATTTATTTGGATTGGAATGGATTTCATTGGATTGGAATTCTAATAGTTATTTTTTGTGATGGCTAAACAATGTAAATGGATACAGATATTATCCGAATCCGAGGTATCCCCTAGAGAGCTTTGTCATTGTTTATTTCCCTCCTCCTATAGAGCTTTGTCATTGAATATTTCAGGAGCAATCACATTATATTGGTTTCAGATTTCAAGGGGTGGCAACTATAGTAATTGATATTGTGAATAATCCAACTGCCGACCTGGATAGGGCCATAATTAACCAACATTTGAGCAACCCAAGGAAGCTGGACAAAAATGGATTCAACTTTGTTTGGCTCATTAATCACTTGAAGCTGCTGAAGGATGCCTGCATGGAGAGTCAGATAAAGCTTTACCAAAAGCACATGGAGGAACAACCTGAAAAGGTGACAAGGCTGAAGGAGCTTGATCCCTTGGTTGAGGAGATGAAAGTGATGATGAGGCTTTGGCCAAAACTTTGAGTGATCATGAGGCCATATTTAACCAACATGCCCAAGTCCATATGAGGCTTCAAACGTCTGTGGTAGCTCAACAAGCATGCCTCCAAGCTTCATCTGCTTTGACTGGGGACTTATTATCTTCCCTAGACTTATGGTTCCTCCTTGGATAAGGCCTTTTTTGTATCTCTTACTTTTTCATGTACTCCGGGGCAATAGTTCCCAAACACTTGTAATTTTATCTAAGGCAATATATGAAAGAAGATAAATTTTCTCACTCAATTGCATTCAATTTTTTACCAACTTCCAAATTTTGCATCATAATTAGGGGTGTAAACGGGCGGATATGGATCGAATACCATGTTTTCTATATCCGTATCCGCTATCTGGATGCACTATCCGTATACGTATCCACTTGGATAGTTAAAAAAACTATCCCTATTCATATCTGCTCGGACTCGGATAATATCCGTATCCATATCCATTTACATGCGATCGTAAAAATAACTATTAAAATATCTAATCCAATGAAATCCAATCCAATCCAAATACATATATAACAAAATTACTACTACTACCTAACATCAATAGTTATGGCTTCCATAATAATAGTAGCATTACATAATGATAATATGGCTTAAATCCATCCATACTTTACAACCATAAGCTTAAAGCCATAAAAAATAACAGTAGCAGTCCATGACAGTAGAAATAAATATGTACCTTTTAGATTAAATCAAATTCATTGAGAATGATAACCTCATGAACCTTTTAGTCTTCAAAACATCCTGATATTTTTATTTTAATAAGTATACATTTTTATTTTTTATATAATATACCTGTTGTCAACTTCAGTTCTCATCACAATCAAAACCATCTCTTTATTTTTTTTATCTCCTATATTTATTTATTTATAATCAAGGAAACTAATGAACAATATATAAATACAGTTATATGTTTATATTTTTATTTTATATGTACCTGTTGTTGCTAACTTTCTGTTGCAAGAGGAGGGGATGCACAGCGCGGACAGCAGCGGAGCGGCGGAGTTGAAGCACAGCGGACGGGTTGATGAGAAGCGGTGGCGGGGTTGATGAGCAGCGGCGGGCTGATGTAGCGGAGGGGGAGGTGGCCAAATGAGGGATTTGTGGAGTGAAATGAGAGTTTCTTTTCTCTTGTTTTGTACGAAACAGAAATGAAATGAAATTAGGTCTTTTTTGTTTTGAATGGAGTATATGTTCTTTAGTGGGTGTATGTTGTGTGTGATAGGGTGTATTGTAACTTTAGTGTAACTCCATGATAATATACCCAATAAAATAATAATAATACATGGCATTTTATAATATACCCAATAAAATAATAACGTTAGGGTATTTTTGTTTTGAGTGGAGTATGTGTTTGTTTTGTTTTACGGAATAAATGATTAAGGTTTTTTTATATTATTTTATTAGTAATACTAATACTAATATTATTAGTAATATCTTAAACATATGTTTGACGGAGACGGATATCCAGTAAAATGGATATTCGATAAAATGGATACTCCACATCGGATACGGATTATCCGTGTTGGATACTTGTACTATCCATATCTGTATCCGTTTTCTCGAATATTTTATTAGTATCCGTTTCCATTTTTCGAATAAATATCAGCAAATTCGGATTCGGATATCGAATCGATGTGGATTTTTGAATATCTGTTTACAACCCTAATCATAATGTGATTGTGATATCTATAATAGGGTAGTTTAGATAAGACGGAGGCGTAACACCTTTTGGAGTACACTAATGACAAGTTAATCCAAAAACACCCTTAACTAATCCAAATACACAATCACAAATCAAATAGATATGAACTCGGTTCGAACTCACAAAAACTCTCGTGTATAAATCAAATAAACAATAAGGAACTTAGAAGTAACTCATTTAGAGGGAGAGAAAAGTGAGCACCCTAAAAACACCTTGGCAGGCAGCCAACCTCCCTCAAGATCTCTGTCAAGTATTCAAAGCTTCGTAATAAGTGACAATGGTGGGTGAGTGAACTCTGGTTTTGTAATAAATCTCTCTTTGATGTATTTATCTCTCTTAGTAATAACGTCTGAACTCACAAAAAATGTCATCCTCTCCTCAGAGGTGGTTGAGACCCTTAAATAGTCTTCACACCATTCCCGAGGTGCCTCAGTCCCTTACAGCCATGAAAAGACAGCCCTTATACGTTATGTCACTAACATTAAATGCCTGATGGACTAGTCAACGCCACGTCATAAACATTAAATGCCAACCACTGTGCGTCAGGGCACTGTCATCACAGAGGTGGCTCACCAACTGTCTAACAGATCCAAATACCAAGGTGGTTTACTCAAGTGCAGATTTGACATTGCTTATCTGGCTAGTGACATCACCTAAATTATATGTGACATTATATAGAGGGATATTTGGTTCACAAACTTCAATGCACGATGGAACTCAATACTACTCCGTCTAAGGTTCCACGCTCAAGGATTCTTCGGTGTTTTACCAGGTGTATCTTAGGTGGCCAGGATAATCCCCAACGATGCCTCACTTCTCAATCCTCCAAACCAAGTCACTCTGAAGTTCCCACGATGAGGTCATTCGATGGAGCATTGAAGCTCTCCTAGGACCTACCAAGCCTGGTCTCTCGCGAGTACCATTTGACCTCACACTAAATGCCATTACTATCATTACATTATTACCATCGTAACATCAAACAAAATATACAACACGATAAAGTAAGACAACAAAGCTAAAGGATGAGCTCTCTCAGCCAGTTCCTTCACTAGAAGATCTCCTTTGAGCTATCACGCTGAGCTATCTCCCTTGAGCTACCACGCTGAGTTGCCTTGCTTGAGCTGCCACACTAAGCTTCCTCTCTTGAGCTTTCACGCTGAGCTGGCTTGCTGTCTTAATCCCAAACACTATTGCTAATGGGGGGATTATCTCTAATCTCGAGATTACCTTCAAGCCCCCTATATTTTTCTCTTCGTATAGAGATTTGTTATGGGAATAAGAAATATTTGCACAAAAACTTCTCAATCTAATGAACCTTCTCTCTGTGAAAAAATTCTGGCATCTTTTCCTTTGTTACAACCACTATTGTTATCACTTCTAGGAAAAAGTAAAATTCTCCTCGATGTATCTGAACCAAAGCACTGTACTTGTCAGCGATTGGCGAAGGGACATCGTGACTTTTTTCCTAATACTGAGCTTCAATCGTTCTGGCTTAGTTATTTAAAATTTTCTCGAGTCACCTGGTGACTTTCTCAAGTACCCGTTTTGCCTCTAGGGCTGTAAATTTTCTCCTTTGTTTGTGTTTTGGCTTTGTTTTAGCTTGTTCAGCAAAAAGTAAAATTCTCCCCGATGTACCTAAACTAAAATTGGAGGCATATTTTTGCCGAGCTTTGTTGGCGAGGGGACATCGTGAATTTTTATGCTGAAATGCATTGTGCCTTAATCTCCATTGTTGAAATTCTCCCTTATAAGATTCTTCCATATCTGTAGGTGAAATTCTCCCTTATAAAATTCTCCTATCTCTGGAGGTGCTACTTCGTTTGGACTGTGTTGGGTTATCGTTTCTTCTCTTTCAAAAAATGTAAAAATTCTCCTCGATGTATCAGAGTCCACGGAAACATAATTGGGGCTTGTGGCGAGGGGACATCATGGCTTTTTAGAATCGTTGGAACAACTTCTGCGTTGTGACCCTTTGGATATGTCTGACAAAAATTCTGGCTCCAAAACTCAAACATGCCTAAGAAGAAACCCTTTGAATTCCCCATGCATCGCTTTAATAATGACGTGATGCTATCTTTTCAACTGCCAGTGTATTCCCCAAAGCACCATGTGTACACTTGGAATGATAATAGGCGGATTTGCATGTATGTTGGTGGGAAACCCAAAAGACGGGTTTAAGTGGTTCAAGCGTCTACTTTTTCAAAATGCTTAACCATTTTCTTCATCTTCTTCAAACTCCCGTCTACTTTAGAGAGAGAAATTCTGCTAAAACTCCATTTTTGCTAAGATTTTCTCCTCATTTCTTGCCTCTGCACTCATCTTCAACCTCTAGCCCCTTCATTGTTACTCGCATGTAACCCCTTTTAAGCTTTTTGTACCTCACTTTCATCTGTAATGACGTCCTCAAGCAATCCTACCACATCTTCCATCAATACTCCACCCGTCACACCTGTTGCCACCACTCTTGCTGCCACCACTACTGAGGGCACCACCTCTCAAACTGTCCCCCGCTAGGAACAACTGTGTTTCTACCGTCGGTCCCCCATATTTGGGGAGGGTGATGATTTTTTTTAGTTTTGCAAAACTTGTGTTTTCAATGCTAAGTGTGATGCCATGGTGCTTGGTGATGAAGACAAAAATGCTGTTGACTGGGGCTTTCTTACCCTAGAGGGGACTCTTCGATTTCGTCTTAAGAGAGGGTACTTTTTATAGTCCCAAATTGACTTCAAAGGGCCTGGGGGCTCTCCTGCTCACTTTGTTACCTGTAACTCCCACATGCAGAGTTCCCACGTTGATATCCTCAAAAAAATTGGGCTTTAACGGGCCAAGTGGTTCGGTGAGTTTACTCTATCCAAGAACAATGTTGCCCTTCCCATCCTGGTGTCTCCCTGGAACGTTACTACTCACACTTTTATTACTGCATGGGGTGAGTTCACAGTAACATTACAAGACGTATGCGAGCTTTTGGGCCTTGAGGCAACAGGCCATGAGCCCTATTCTGATGAGGCTTTGGACACCCAAGAAGCTGTTGACCATTTAGAGTTGGACCGTATATGCCCAAGGTGCATCGGTTCTTCAAACAAAGCCAACTTCACCCCTCTTATCAACTATTTATTCAAGGATCCTTCTGAAGGTAGATCTTCTGAGGCTGCCCCTGATCAAGGTACATCATTAGAGCTACCTGCTTATATCTTTATCATTCTCTCTCATTTCATTTTATCGAGAAAACCTAACAACCAACCGCGAAGGGACCTTATCAACATATCCCTTCGTTTAGCCCAGGGTATCAAGCTTCCTCTAGCTGCAATTACCCTTAGATCACTCTATACATGGCTTTATAGAACCCACCTTGATATGGAACGATCCTTTAGTCGTTATAACCTGGCCAAATTTTCCAACAATGTGCTTCTGACGGGCTTCCTTTATGTTCTTTTCCCAGATGTAGCAGCTAAAACCATCTGTCCTCCTTCGGGAGTCTTCGTTCTTACGTTTATCACAAGAGGCAAAGTCGAAAGGAGTTACTATTTATTATTGACAAACGGGACCATTTTTTCATGAGGCCCTACGGAGAGGAAGCTTTCTTCCATACTTGGGGTTTTTTCAAAAATAAGTCATGGGTTGTCCAACCAACAAGTGTGGATCTTATGGAAGAAGACCCTTTGCTTGTTGTGGTTCTTTTGCTCTCTCCAATCTTCTTACCATCCTACACTTATTGGGGGTACAAATGTGAACCTTACAACCCACATTGGTGTACCCGTCAATTTGGGTTTGACCAAGGATCTCCTCGCCCTGTTTTCCAGCTAAATCACCCCAGAGTCATTTTCGACGAAGCTTGCTCTTTCTTTACCTACACTGCTGCGTGGGGGGTGAGCTCCACCATATCCCCAAGATTCACCATCCCCAGTATCTCAAGGCAAGGGGATGTGACTTCTTTGTTTGCCACCAAGTATTGGCCAAGTCAGCTGGCCCAAATCTTTGAATTTATTGAGGGGACTCTTGTGTATCCCCCAGTGCTCTCCTTTTCAACGCAGGAAGTTCGTTTGAAAGGTAATTTCATTTTGGGAATAGAGTTACCTCTGAGCCAAACTCCCAAGTAACCTCCCACCGAGCTTCCTCTATACTGCCCCATGATTCCTATTGCTGCGCCAAAGCCCAAGAAAGCCCCAGCAGCCAAAAAGCCTGCCCCCCTTGGAGATATTTCTGATGAGGGTCCTTCGCAGGTTTCTCCCAAACAAACACAGAAAATGGGGAAAAGAAAAAGTGGGGATTCTTCTAAGCCCAAGTATCAACACAAAACCCAAGAACCCATAGATGTTTCCCAATTTCTTATGTTCCTCCCAACACCGAAGTATCTGAAGAAATAAGGGAGGCGGTCAAAAAAGAGATGGAATAGCTGCAACAGATATTTCAACAACAAGCACTAGCAGTTCCTCCCTCTGTGAGTTTCCCTACCATTGTGGTCCCTTCTAAGGGAAATTCTCAACTAAAAAGAGGTCCCAAGTTCCTTCTGCTGAAGATGCCTCGGGCAAGAGAAAAAAAAATTGGGGGACTAAAGTTTCCAGGAGGCAAAACGTTGCAGCACAACCTTCAGCTATCACCCACACCCCTGAGCCTTCTCCTTCTATGTCCCGTGAGGCCATTATAGTATTTGACGATAGTCCTGAGGCTATGGATGATGCCCCTGGTAGGATTTCCCCTCATTTATCTCTTTTTTCCTTACCTCCAGTTGTATCAGCATACTCCTCTTCTTCTAATCATGAGGTAAGAGTTTTCAAACTTAGCCATTTTTTTTAGCTTAGTGAAATTTCTTTTTTCTTTCCTTACACTTGTTCTTATTTCTTGCCTTTGTTAGAGGTTGAGGAATAAAGGGCTTCACCTCCAGCTTCCCCTCCAGTAAGCCCCTTCGTGGGAGGGCGCTTTGGTTCCTCTCAGACCGATGCAACGCCTCCCCGTTCTTCCATGACCGGGTTTACTTACTCTCGTCATTTGACCTCTAAATGTGCGAAGGAGGCTGCTACAGGGGGTGATTACGTTGGATCCGTGGGAGTTTCCTCTTAACCAGAGGAATCTCCCCCGATTTCTCCCTAATCTGAAGTTCCTCTACCTATTGTTCCAACTACAGATGTTTTTCCATATGTAACACATTTTCTGCACCCTATTACTTATTTTTTTTCTAATGCTTTCACTACTGAACTTCAATATCTTGGTCTTCCTCAGGCCGAAATGGCATCTTTAATAACCAACATACTTCTTCCCTCTGTGTTGGTGAGACCCATAATTGCAGTTCCATTCCTCAACACCATAACAGCGGTAAGTAAAACTAAAGGTGTCTCTCTTCTTCTGTACTTATTCCCCATTTCTAACACTTAGCTTCATTTTTGTAGTTTTCTCCCGATCTTGTCCCACCAACTTCGTTAGGTGGTCTTCCCATCCCCAAGGCCAGTGTTCATTTTTCTACCCAGCGTGGTTCTTCTTCTACATCCACCAATGTTAGTGCATCACTTGGAGGTCAAGCGTCTTCCCCAAGTGAGACTCCCATGTTGGCCTTGGTACCTTTTATTGGCAAAGGAGCTTCAGTAAACGTTGAGCTTCCCATCGTTGAGGGTTCTGTGGGGGCTTCCGAGGAGACATATTTGCCTTCCACAATTCCCCCCGTTGTAGCCTCCATAGTGGCTCTCGTTCTGTCTCCAAATATTGTTGAGGTATTTTGCTAGTTTCTCTTCGTTTCTTATTATTTGTCCTTTATGTTTTGACAATGTACACTCTAAAAGAACCTCATTTTCAAACATTCAAAATCCACCAGTAACGGTGACTTAACAATGAGAACCAATTGTTAAGATTTTTTGTAAAATGTCCACCTATAACGGTGACACCCATAACGGCGACTTAACAATGACAACCACTTGTTAAGATTTTTGTCAAACTCCACCAATAACGGTGACTTAACAATGATAAACACTTGTTACGATTTTTGTCAAACTCCACCAATAACGGTGACTTAACAATGATAAACACTTATTAAGATTTTTCATCAAACTCCACTAATAACGGTGACTTAACAATGATAAACACTTGTTAAGATTTTTGTAAAATTACGCCTATAATGGTGACACCCAAAACGACGACTTAACCATGACAACCACTTGTTAAGATTTTCGTCAAACTCCACCAGTAACGGTGACTTAACAATGATAAACACTTGTTAAGATTTTTGTCAAACTCCACCAGTAACGGTGACTTAACAATGATAAACACTTATTGAGATTTTTCGTCAAACTCCACTAATAACGGTGAGTTAACAATGATAAACACTTGTTAAGATTTTTCGTCAAACTCCACCAATAATGATGACTTAACAATGATAAACACTTGTTAAGATTTTCGTCAAACTCCACCAATAACAGTGACGTAATAATGATAAACACTTGTTAAGATTTTTCATTGCACTCATTGCTTCTTTTTCTTATCCTCAGGTTACTAGTGATGTATTGGGCTGTGGAGTTAGGGGAATATGACATCATATAAGAGCCAATGTCTTCTTTAACAGGCCAAGTTGTGGCAGATTTTATTATTGAGTTCACCTATCCAGATGTCCCAGAACAACAAGGAACCCTTGCAGAGCAACATAAGGACCAGTGGGTCTACTGGAGAAACTCCCGACCAACTCCGAGCAATAGAAATTATGGAGGAAATTGCTACCAACTAACCGGAATATTCCAGCATAGTGAAAGGAATGAAGGAGAAATATGAGGAAGCGAAAGACAAAATATTTCATCAAGGGATTTTGACAGACCAAGAGTTTGATATCGACATCCCTATATGGAATTTATACGTTGATGGATCATCCTGTGCAATCGGTTATAGAACTGAAATCATCCTTAATAGTCCAGATGGGATAGACATAGAATATGCTTTACGATTCCAACTGCAAGCATCCAACAATGAAGCTGAATATGAGGTTGTAATTGTAGGGTTGAGCCTAGAAAAATCACTAGATGCCAAGCAAGTGGTGGCATACAATGATTCCCAATTGGTGGTAAACTAATTGTTGAATTTATATGCGGCCAAAGGAGAGTTGATGTCGAGGTATTTGACTAAGGCCTTGGAATTCATAACCACTATAGTAGCTATTCGGATGGTCAAAGTTTTGAGATTGGAGAATGCCCAAGCTGATGCACTTGCTCGGTTAGCCTCAGCAACCCGAATCGAGCTACGGAAGACCATTCTTATAGAGCTACTTGCTAATAGGAGTATTGATGAAGATCTGATGGTAAATTTTATTTCAATAGACATGGGGCCATATTGGATGGATCCCATAAGAGCTTACATTAAAGATGGATTCCTTTTAGCTGATCTACTCATAGCCAAGAGATTGAAGTACAAGGATGCAAGATATGTGCTGAATAATGGTGTTCTGTACAAAAGAGGGATAATTATTGGTCTTCAGCGATGTGTCCACCCAGCTGAAGTCAAAGATGTGATTGAAAAAGTATATGAAGGATCCTGTGGAGCTTATATGACAGGAAGAACTTTATTGTAGAGGATTA
This sequence comes from Sambucus nigra, assembly GCA_949130495.1. NCBI lineage: Eukaryota > Viridiplantae > Streptophyta > Magnoliopsida > Dipsacales > Adoxaceae > Sambucus > Sambucus nigra. The sequence goes on along the minus strand of OX422209.1, from coordinate 765,230,713 downwards.
TCACCCAAGGGTACTACTGGCCAATTATGCAAGCAGATTGTACAGCTTTTGCCAGAAAATATGACAAGTGCCAGAGGTTTTTCAGTATACGAAGAGCTTCACAAGCCATGCTAACACTAATAACTTCACCCTGGTCATTTGCTACGTGGGGGGATAGACTTGGTTGGGCCTCTACCGATCACCCGAGGAAGATTCAAGTACTTGGTTGTAGCGGTGTATTATTTTACTAAGTGGGTAAAAGTTGAACCGTTGATTGACATGGCCTATGAAAGGGTTTATTAGTTCATTTGGAAAAATATTATATACAGATATGGTTTGACTCATGCTTTCATCACAGATCATGGCACACAATTCTACAATGATGAGTTTGCTTCCTATTGTTCCCAGTCGAACATCCAAACGCTTCATTCTGCCCCAGGTCATCCTCAGAGCAATGGACAAACAAAGGTGAAAAACATAATTTTACTGAATGGACTGAAGAAAAGATTAGACAATGCCAAGGGAAATTGGATCAATGAATTGCATTCAATTCTATGGGTTTACTGAACAACTCACCGAATAGCTACTGGAGAAATGCCCTACATATTAGCATTCGGAACTGAAGTTATGATAACTGTCGATCTAGGTTTAACCACTCATAGAGTCCTTTACTTTAGTTCCCCAATTAGTGATTTGATTAGAAGGTTGTATCTAGTTATGTTGGAAGAAGTTTGTGAAGAACCTACCAATAAATGACTGCATAGTTCTACAACAAAAGGGTTAAGAAGAGTAATTTGAAGGAAGTGGATTATGTGTTGAAGAAAGTCATTCAGAAGAATAAAAAACTAGAAGCTAACTGGCACAGGCCTTATCATATTACAACAGCTATCTGACCAGGCACATATATAATTGAGATGTTGGAAGGTGAAGGATTCAAAAAACCTTGGATTGCAGAGCACTTGAGGAAATATTACCAGTGATGTAATAAAAACTGTAAATTATTTCAGTGTGAATGAGAAGATGATTTCCCGAAATTGTTATTTTTTTGGGGGTACTAGTGCTACACACTACAATGCATTTCAAAAATCAACAGTTAGCTAAAAGTTGGTCGGCATTAGAAATCGCCAGCTAAATGTTTTCATTTCATCAATAGCCAGCTAAAAGTTAGTCGGCATCAGCAATCGCCAGCTAAAAGTTGGTCAGCATCAGCAACCGCCAGCTAAATGTTGGTCGGCTTCAACAACCGCCAACTAAATTTTAGTCGACATCAACAATCACCAGCTAAATATTGGTCGGCATTAACAACTACAAGCTAAATGTTGGTCGGCATCAACAACCACCAACTAAATGGGAGTCGTCATTAATAAAAGACGCTAATAATATTGGTCGTCGACACAATAGTCAAGCAAGGCTATATTGTAAGTCCTAAATGCTTGGTCATTAAAAACTCAAGTGATAAAAAGATCACCCAAACTGGTCAAAAAGATGGATAAAAATTCCACTGCCTGGGAACTAAGGTAACTAATGCAATTGTCTAAACATCTAGACAAATTAGTAGAACCATGGTGGTGCATTAGTAATTGATACACCAAGGTAAATCCTAAGAGTATCAATAGAACCGGTGAAAACTCAGAGATTGACAAATCATTGATCCATTTATAAGCAGAGATTGACATAAGTTGATCCATGCACAAGTCAAAGATTCATTCCAAGATTGATCAGATAAGTTGGTCTAATATTTTATTTGTTATTATATAAAGATTGACAAGTTGTTGATCATATCAAATTAAAGGTTGGTCTATTCTCAAGATTAAATAAACAAAAGTTGATTTAAATTTCTTCATTACAATGATAATTATTACTAACAATGCTGAACAGAATACAAAAAGTCTATTCTACAGGTCATTTTCCTTCAACATTAGAAACAGAATCCATGCCAGCTGGAGGATTATCCAAAGCATAGGGAGAATTAACGAAATTCAAGTCCTAAATCATTATGTTGTTGCTGACACTTGGTCGATCCAACAAGTGGTGAGGACGGGAAATCTCTAACTTATCGTGTAAGCCATAATCACCCAGGTATTTTGTAATCAAGCGCCGAGGAATAGATCGAACTGGGATCTAATCAACATCCAACTTAAATGGTGGTTTTGGAAGATAAAGAAGCCCAAAATCATATTAGTCCCACAAATCAGTTCCCTACTTGACCTTCATAACTGTAAGAGCATTTATTCAGCCCCACTTGTACCCTTAATTATTTGATTGCTTCAGTCTGGCATCAAGATATCCTAAAGCCTTATTATATCCCTCCATTAAAAACTCACTAGGTTTCTTATGAAATTGATAAGTCGGTTGTTCCACTTGATGGTGCAACTTCTTCAGCACACTATCTTTCACTTACAACTGAGACGATTGGGCAGAAATTTGTTCGGTTAAATCTTAGATCTTCTGGGATATCTTGGCCAGAGCTTCATTCTTTTCTTTTAACTGAGTAACCTAGTTAGCCAAAGCCTGATGGGTCTTAGCTTCTTCAGTAGTACCTCGGCCAGCTCTCATTCTAGCTCGGGAAGTGGATACAGATTTGGTCTTATTTAAAGCCTCTATCTCTTCCCTTAATGAATCATTCTATGTCTCTAAAAATGAATGTCCTTCATCATTGGTGGCAACAATAGCTCCAGATATAGACACAGACTTCAACAGTTTCAATTATTCCCTCAATGTGTTATTCTCCTCTTCCAAGAGCTTAGCAATGGTTCATTTTTCTTCAATTTCAAGTTTTAATAAGGCTTCCTTTTTATTATAAGAAGAAATAAATTGGTCGAACCCCCAATCAACCATCAAACGCTGATACTTCTACTCATAACCTTCATGCAAAAGAGCAGTATATTATTTTTGTTGCTCTTGGAGTTCCTCTATTATCTATTAATAGGCAACATTATTAGGTATTGCCCGATCAAACAAATACTTCAAATACTGATATGCCTCTTTGGCTTGTTCAGAAGCATTGTTACCAAGTATTGCTATTATTTCTTCCTCGATCAAATCCATGTGAACAACTTTGAAAAAGGCATTGCACTTCTACAGTAGATTGGTATCATGAGAGGATAACAATTCCATCTTTGCAATAAACTAGCAAGGAAAAATAAATACAGATCAACAACAAGAAGGAAAAGCAGAAACTGAGAAGTCAAAATGAATAAAAAGGCCAATTTTATTGATAAGAAGGCGTTCTGGTACAATGAAGAGGATAAGAAAAAGAAAAGAAAAAGAAGCAAGGGCAATTGTCGAACAAACATTGCACCTTATCCTTATTTTCTCCACTTTTCTTATCTTGCTGGACAAAATAAGTTGGGGGCTAAGGTTGCTTAACAGAAGGAGCTAGGGGCTGAGGTTGCTCGGGAGGAAGAGGAAGATAAAAACAACTTATGGTTGCTCTACCACCATCAAGGAAGATTCCCCAGAGACAGCTTTATCTTCAACCTCCTCCTCCATGACAGGAGGGAGACCAGGGATATACCGTTGAAAAATTTCATAGTTCTCAAGGGTCTCTAACTCTTTAAGAGCAGCCACTCATCCATCTCTGAAATATTTTTATCCTGCATACTCAATTTGAGCAGAGGCAACGGATATTGCCTTATTCTACCCCTTATCCCAACCAACACTAAAAGAATCCTTCATAGCAGATTTCTTCTTCGCCTTCTCAGAATTAAGGTTCTCACGCAGTTGGATAACTGTAATACCCCGTATTTTTAGGAATATTTATTTTTATGGGAAAATGGGAATTAATTAAATTAAAGGGAGAAAATTTTAATTTGTAATTAATCTGATTTTATGATAATAAGCATGTGACACCCCGCCTAATAAAATACCGGGTGATCAGCCCGATACCAAATTAAAACAGGAACCCCAGTTGGTTCATCCTTAACATCACTGTCGAAAACTTTTTAAAACTTACTAACCACCTAATATTCCAAAAGCTGGTGCCAAATTTTAACTTTTTAATTAAACAAAACAGTACACGCGGAAATAAATATAAACCATTCACACAACTGAATAAAACTCAACTGAATAATTAATTAAATAATTTGCCAAATAAACCATCGGCCACCAAAGAGAATAATCCAATACAACCATCGAACGCCTGAATAAATACATCTGAAAACTGTACTGAGAAGTCTGGGCGACAAGCCCTAAATAAAACTGATAAATGACTCCTACTCTAGGAATGAATGAATGATGCGTCTAATCCAAACTCCTGTTAGCATCCACATATGCTGCAACTCCGTGTCCCTAGAATAGAATATCAATCCTGGTGTCCCTGTGGCTGGACACCTAAAAGGTTTTGAAAATAGTTTTATAGCAAGGGTTAGAACCCAAAACATTTTGAAAATATTTAGCAAGTGAATTAACTGCAGTAATTTAAAATGCATGAATGCGCTTCATATTTAAGTTAGTGTCTCACTCCCTTGTGGACATTCTCACCCCTCCACTAATGTGCACACCTAACGGTTACCTTAACCTCACCTAGTTGTACTACCCCGTCCAACTAGTCCTGATATAACGTCCCCTTGCCATACTACTCTAACCCCGAGTATAATTATTCATGAATTATAAGTTATCTCACCAATTAACTTAATTAATTCCTTCTTAAATAATAGCATATAACTGTATCACAAGTTATATAAAGTAAATACATCACGCACTGTATTATTACCCTCATATAATATTGAATACAATTATATACGTACCTTTACTAAACATCCACACATATAACATACGTATATCCATCCCTCCGAGTATCTCACTAGGTGTGCTCACATAACCTAGTTTCCCAAGTTGGGATCGCTCACCAACTTGGCCCAAAATATAAACGAAGTGGAGGCGGTCATATTCCTTCCCTGAAAGTGAGATAAGCCCCTCACCCATATACCGGACGCTATGACCTGGGGATATACTCACCCTACTCCTCAAGCTAGGGGATTCACCCACACCGCGAAACCTCCCTTGATGGTACTAGAGTATATAAATTAAATAAATATATAATTCTCTGATATTTAATAGCACACACAATATGTACACATATATATATACTATCACTATTCTGTATATATATATATAAATAAACCCCGGCATCACCGTGTACTCACAACGCGTAACATTAGCCTGTAATTTCTATCGGGACCTAGGGATGCGCAAGACTATAATGCGGAAGTAACCATTTTCCGAGTAAACCCCTAATACCTAAAAGTTAATGATGTTTTCAAATAGGGGACCAATTCAAACTTTTACTTGAATTGAAAACTTACCTTAAAAAGGTTTTACTTAGCCAAGTCAATTAAGTCCTATTTATTATCTAGAATTAACTAGGTGTCAAAACAGATAATATATGTTTCAATTAATTAGGTTCGTTTCTAGTATTTAACCTATGTTTTCATATGAGGCGAGATATAGCAAATTTAAAGTAAAGCACGAGGTATTTATTTTACGTCGCAAAAATCCTTCCCCGGGAAAAACGACGAACTCCTTTAGGAGTTACCTAATCTACTTTCACTAAAACATGAACGAGTTACAATCAACAAACTTGACAACTAAAGAAGATAGATATAGCGATTACCCCACACGACCAAGACTCTTCCCTAGTTGCTTATTCTGCTCTCTCTTTAAGTATATCCTTGCTTGTTATTGCGTTCTACACTTTTCAGCTTCTCCCTTTTGCTCTTCTAGCTCAAGATTAGCTCAGTGCCTATTGTGTTATTTTCTAGTGAAGTGATACTGTGTAGTGTACTATCCTAAATGACACACACCCACACTTAATGAATACACACCGAATGCTATGCAACAGATTATATCTCCTATATATCTTGGCAAGTCTTATGTCACTCAAATCAAGTCTTCTTGACTTTGAATACAGTTTTGAAAAACTTTCATTTCTTTAATTCTTTGAACACTAGACTTGTTCAAATATTTACACAAATAATGTGTCTACGTGAATACAAAGTGAATAGGTATATGTGTGAGTGATTTCTTAAGTGATATGCACAATGAATATTAGTTCCTGAAAATCACTTAAACAACCAAGAAATCATATATACAAAATATGACTGAAAATATATTCAATAAACTCAGACAGTCAAACATTCACAATCTTATTTTTCAGAAAACAAATATTAGATTAAATCAAATTTTAATCTAAAATCTTATCAAGACTATTTTCACAAATATTTCAGATTAAATCAAAACAGTATTTAATCACTCAAGAAAATAATATTCAGTCAAGATTTTAAATCTTTACAAAACAGATCTCAAAAATCTTAGGTTTAACTTTCTAAACCACCAAAAAAATTAAATCTGAATATTACCAAATATTTTTTGAAAAATCTATTTTAAAACAAAATGTTTAAAAACATTCAAGATCTCACAAATAAGTTACAAACAGAATATTTACACACAAAATTAATTTCATGAATAGTGTGTGTTGTGTACAAATATTAGATCTAAAGACTGATCTAAATAATACACACAAAAATGAGAGAACTAACTTACAAAAATTATATATTCTTGAAAAATCGTAAGTGCAGATTTAGAATGAGAGAAGTCCAATCTTCATTTTCATTTTGATAGAAATGAACACTTGAAGATGACACAAAAATATTTCTGGTTTAATCTCTCTCTTTAAAAATTTTGACAGAGTTCTGCTACAAAAATAAATTTCTCAGCTCTGCAAAAATGATACACAAAGGGTACTATTTATAGAGTGCACAAGTGTGTGCAGATTGGTGTAAAATAGGGTCACATGGATTGACACAGGAATACACATAACCGTAGATAAAAATAGATCTGAGGGCTCACAAAGAAACACAAAGAGTTGTGTTAAAAATGTGACACGTGTTGTGCAAGTTGTAACACACTAACGATTCAAGAAAAATGATTTTACAAAACACAGTCGTTTTAAAAATATGCCAACTGTAGGATAACATACTATAGACGCATCACGATATTACCGTTTTAAACGAGTTGACGCCAGCTGTTAAAATGTTATCTACACACGTCGTCGTTTTAACAAAAACTGAAAAGCGGTTTTGAGAAAAAAAATTAATACAAAAACGGACGACGTCGTTTATATAAAATAATCTCGATTTTAGAACGAAATCGTGGGCTGTTTTTGAAATATCAGGGGCGGTAACAATGACATCAGCTTCTGAAATGAAGGACAACAGTATTAACAACTGAACATGCCAACAGTTATATGACAGCTAAGGGTTACATCGCAACTGAAAAGAAAACGCCAACAGAAAAAATTAATACGATGGACATGCATATATACGAAACTGTTGTTGCAGTAATAAACAATTAAATGCAGAATTAAAATTAGGAACAAAATAACCCAATTTTTGGAGCAAATAAATCTGGGGCAGAATAATATAAGAAATCCCGAACTGGACAGTCAAGAACACGGCTGAGTTGCGGACAATGTCGCTCTCTTTAAGGTGTTTCGCGGCTCTGCCCAAAGTGTGCTGACAGTCTCGAAGCCCCTCCACACCCAGGATAAAACAGCCTCTAAAATTAAAATACGGATTTGATAAAACACAAGAATCAATTCGGTCTGTGTACACCCATTCTGTATTAATTTCTCGATTCTAAAATAATATAATTAATCTGTACAACGAACGAGATTAATTATTCTGGAAGAGAAAAGAATTTATTCTGGGAGAAGGAAATTGTTTTCAGAACTGTAGAAGAAATTCTGTGTGGAAAACTGTTAGGAGATAACTGTGTATTAAAAACGGAGGCTACAACCTCTTTTATGGGGCAAAAAGAAAAGAGACGTTGGTAAACAACGTGGAGAAAAATCTAGAAATAGTGGGCAACTCGGTTGAAGAAATCAACACGGAATAAAACACGTTTTAATTTTTCGGAATTAATTACCGTTAAAAATTAATTTTTAAAGCCCAAAATCGTTAATTTATTTGTCCAAAAAATTATTTCTTATTAGTCCCAAGCCCAAGACCCAGGACCCGGACACGGGCACGGGCCGGACGGACGGCGGCGGAGGTGCGCGCGCGCGTGTGTGGCTTGGCACATTAGGTCTGCCCCACATACCCACAAAACATTGAATGCCCAAAGGGCTGAACCTTAGGTCCCAAAAAATTGTAAATATACACAACACAATTTAACTCTCCCACCGATGTGGGACACTACCTTAAGGCTATTTCAAAGTCTTGCATCAACAAATTTGTTCTGACAATCCCCCACTTGCAAAATTTGAAAACATTTTATCGAGCATTAATCTATAGAATTATGCATAAGCAAAGGTGTCTTTTGACTTGAACCTTTACGTAGTAAAGATGATTCAGAATATACTAGAGTAACCGTAGTTTTGAACTCTATCTATGACAACATCCCACACACAATCCTACTTGGGTGTAGTTCTAATAGCTAGCATGTTACAGCCATGTGTTTCTATCCCAGTATAGTGAACGCTTTAGGAATTTGCCCAAAATATCCATAGGAAGCGGCCACACTTCCACATTCACATAGGTGAGTCTATCAAGAATACTACTGTAGCTAAGTACCCCACTCAAAATAGAGCTATAGATCTCATTAAGAGTTATAATAACTCATCCTCAACTCGCTTCAGGATATCATGCTCCATAGGGATGGACTCGGAGTAAAACCCCGTTCTATATTAATTAATAATCGCATGATTCAACCCATACCACTTGTGACTTGTTATTACCCTTTGAACAAATTTCTTGGGATCTCCAGTCTATATGTTGGGTTACCATCACAACTGACTCATTTATCCAAGGGCTTTAGTCCCGTCCCTTTCGTGGTGTTCCACACCTTCTCCCTAGCTAGTCCTTTCGTCAAAGGATCAGCTAAGTTCTGTTCAGACCGTATATGATCCACCCTCACAGCACCGGTAGAGATAAATTCTCTAACAGTACTATGCTTACGACGTATTTATCATTTCTTACCATTATAATAACGGTTCTCAACTTTTGCAATAGCCGCGGTACTATCACAATGAATCAAAACGGTTGGAATCGGTCTTTCCCATAATGGGATATCTGACAGGAGGTTTCTTAACCAACCTGCCTCTTCACTAGCAGTAGCTAGCGCTATCATCTCAGACTCCATAGTGGATTGAGCTAAAATAGTTTGTTTCTTAGATTTCCAAGAGACTGCACCACCAGCGATGCTAAATATATATCCACTAGTAGCCTTAGAATCATCAGATAGGGTGTTCCAATCTGCATCACTAAATCCTTCAAGGACAGCGGGATGCTTATTATAGTGTAATCCGAGGTTCATCGTCCTTTTAAGGTGCCGCATGACCCTCTCAATAGCATGCCAATGCTCCATACTAGGTCTACTAGTAAATCTACATAGTACTCCCACAGCATAAGCTATGTCAGGTCTAGTGCAATCTGTAGCATAACGTAAGCTACCAATAATGCTTGCATAAGCATTTTGGTTTACACTGTCGCCAGTGTTCTTAAATAACTTTACACTAGGGTCAAATGGAGTACTAGCAGGTTTACAGTCAAAGTAATTATATTTCTTTTGAACTTTCTCAATGTAATGAGATTGATCCAAAGAAAGTCCCCTTTTTGACCTAGTAATATTAATTCCTAATATTACACTAGCTTCACCCAAATCCTTCATATCAAAGTTGGCACATAATAATGATTTAACATTTTCTACGGCATGAATATTGGAACCAAATATAATCAAGTCATCAACATAAAGACATATGATAGTGCAAATGTTCTCAACATATTTATAATAAATGCATTTGTCACTTTCATTTATTTTAAACCCATTAGAGATGACTAAGCTATCAAATTTATCATGCCATTGTTTAGGTGCCTGTTTGAGTCCATAAAGAGATTTATCTAATTTACATACTTTATTTTCTTGACCGTGTACAATAAAACCTTCAGGTTGATCCATATAAATCTCTTCTTCTAATTCTCCATTTAAAAATGCAGTTTTAACATCCATTTGGTGTACAATTAAATCATTTAAGGCAGCTATAGCAAATAGTACACGTATAGACGTTATTCTAGTCACAGGTGAAAATGTATCAAAAAAGTCTACATTTTCTCTTTGTCTAAAACCTTTAGCAACAAGACGTGCCTTATATTTTTTTAACAGTGCCATCAGGTTTTAATTTCTTTTTAAGAATCCATTTACACCCAATAGTTTTACATCCATGAGGAAGGTCCACTAAATTCCAAGTTTTATTTGTTTCCAAAGAATCCATTTCATCATGAATAGCCTCTTGCCATAAATCGGCATCTAAAGAAGATAAGGCTTCTTGAATAGTGTTAGGATCCTCCTCTAAGGTGTAAGCATAAAAGTCGGGACCAAAATCTTTTTCTACACGAGCCCTTTTACTTTTTCGAATTTCTAAAATGGATTCATTATTTTCTTTATTTTTATTTAAAGAAATATTAGTGGATGACTCGCCCCCACTATTCCTCAATTTAAAAGGAAATTTATCTTCATAAAAATCGGAGTCATTTGATTCAACAATTACTTGATTTTTCAAGTCATAAAATCGGTATGCTTTGCTATTAATAGCATAGCCTATAAAAACGCACTCATATGCTCTACTCGCCAATTTAGACCTTTTAGGGTCGGGTATACGTACATAGGCTAAGCACCCCCACGTTCTAAAGTATGACACGTTGGGCTTAATATTTTTTCAAATTTCATAAGGAGATATTTTCATTTTAGTCTTAGGAATTCTATTAAGCACGTGACACACAGTCAAAATAATTTCACCCCACCAATGTGAGGCAGCCCCTAAATTTAATAAAATAGAAACAACTAATTCAGTTAATGTCCTATTTTTTCTTTCGGCTTTACCGTTCATTTCGGGCGAATAAGGGGCAGTTTTTTCGTGAATAATACCGTGGGTTTTATAAAATTCAAAAAATGGTCCAGAATCATATTCGGTGCCTCTATCACTACGTAACCTTTTTATTTTTCGATTAAATTGATTTTCAATTTCATTAAGGAAAATTTTAAACATGTCAAACGCTTCACTTTTATTTTTCATTAAATACACAAATGAATAATCGGAACAATCATCAATAAAAGTTGTAAAATAACGTTTGCCATTTCTAGTTGTGACACCATCCAATTCACAAATATCTGAATGAATTAAATCAAGTGATTCAGATTCTCTAAAAACAGATTTATGTGGTGTCTTAGTGATTTTTTCTTGACTACACCATTCACATTTTTCAAAATCATTTAATGATAATTCTGGAATTAATCCTAAAGTGCTCATATTTTTAACAAGTCATTTATTAACATGACAAAGCCTAGCATGCCAAACATTAAATGAACAAGCAATATAAGCAGAAGGAGAAATTTTATTCATTGCATCAACATTCAATTTAAACATCCCATCAGTGGCATAATGATTGGGCATAAATATTGTATATTTATCCCCCTAATTTCAATACTTTTGTGAACCCGAATGATGTAACATATATGGATTTGATTCACTTTTATGCTTCTAACCTTCTTGGCGAGTATTGCGTGTTTCGTGCTTCTCCTATTGGTTTTACAGGTTAATTATGCAAGCAGTGCAAAGGAGGAAACAAGACTGTGCAAGAAAAGCTAAGAAGGCAAGTTCAAGGGCATGTCGGTAATTTTTCAGCCCGATCCGGAAGAAGAAGTCAACTGGGAAGTTGAAGAGCTCGGAACAATGAGAACACTGGAAGAAACGGTACCCAAATCCGAGCTACGGTTGAAAAGTTATGCTCAGTTGAAGTTGAAGAAAAATCCAAGAAAAGAAGAGAAAAACCAGAAAAAATCTAAGTGTTGAGAGCAAGACCAGGCTGGTACATGCGAACCCCACCCCGAACCGGTTTAGAGGGGCGAACCGGTTCGCTGTACCTCCGAACCGGTTCGCTGTACCTGACACGCGAATTTTGTATTTTATTCTGAGTTATCTCCAAGTCTCCTATTAGGTTTTAAACACTCAATACTTTGGGGAACGTAGGCATTAACCGAGGAGCAGCTTTTAGGGTTATTTTCAGAGAGTTTTGGAGAGAACAAAAGGGGAGAAATATCTAGGAACATCAAGGGCACAAATTACTTCAAGAATTCATTGTTTCGGGTTTGTTTTGCAAGTTTTAATTCAAGATTCTTGTTTCTTATTATTGTTCTTGCATGCTAGTTTTTTTTCCTATTTGATTCAACTTATTTCCGCATTCATAATACGTATTTACATGTTTCTAGCTAGTTTCATCATGAATTCCTACACATGCAACGTCATTATTTCATGCATTAGTCCATTTAACATGTCCGGCTAGGTTTTTCAAGGTTGGGATGCATGAACCCAACCTGATGTGTTAGTGCATGTGTATAACGTCGATCCGCTGAATTTAATGATTAATTTTGATCGTATCGCGTAATTTCATAAGAATTGTAGATCTTTATATCTCGTTTGCCCTGGGGTACTCGTGATGATTTAGAGTACAATTTTAGTGTAATTACCGCGATACCGATTTACTCATCCTCAGATTAGGTATGACGCGGGCTTGAACCTCGTATACATAATGCTTGGGAGTACTAAATTCCGGGTTTGAATTAATCGGATAAATTTATGATTGACGTTGTCACTGCATTACACTAGGGTTGGGGGATTGTATTCCCATCCTATTTTCTCATCATTTAGTTAAAAGTTTCAATTCAATCCTTCATTCTTAATCTAGATAATTTAGTCAGTTGCATTTTTCATTATATTTTCATAATTGCATTTAGTTTAATCCACCTCAAAAAGCCAAATCAATCTTTTTCTTTTCTTCTTAGAGTCATTGCTAGGATTCCTCAATCTTATCCCGTCGTCACAACTCCGTTGTCCTTTTTCCCTGAGGATCGATACCCGACTTGTCGGATTATTACTTGAACGATAGGCTTGCACTTGAGTCTAGAGAGTACACACCTTAGAGACACATTCTGAGTCGTGTCAAGTTTTTGGCGCCGTTGCCGGGGAATTTAGGTAGACTTAGGATTAGATCGAGTTAATCCAAAACTTTGACCAAAAAAAAAAATTCACCATCTTCTCTCCTGAACTTAATGCAAAATTCTGAAACCACTCCCACACCCCATAATACTCCAACCAGCATTCACGAAAATCCACTTGTTGAGTATAATCCTGATAGTCCCCACACTCCACAAGCCCCACAATTCTGGATCCCACCTCCCACACCGTCACACTCAATCTCTAGCAACACTCCCTTCTCCTTCGTAGGACACACGTCGTGCACACCTAGTGATAGCACCGAAACGTCAAGTGAGATAGAGATGTCGCAATATAGCAATGCAGCTACCGGTGAGGACGAGCCCCCGTACCGCCCGTTGAGAGAATTCTTATATCCCGAGCGCACTGTCACTCCGGGATGCATTATACTCCCGTATAATGCCGGGCAATTTCGTTTCAAAAATGGGATGATCCAGACACTACCACATTATCACGGTATGGATTCTGAAAAACCATACCTCCACATAAGGGAATTTGAGGACGTGTGTGATACTCTCAACGATCAAACCTGCACACAAGAGGTAATCCGCCTCAAACTCTTCCCATTCTCGCTTAAAGATAAAGCTAAAGCTTGGCTATGGTCTTTACCTCCAAGCTCGATTCCATCCTGGAATGAGCTACAGTCTAAATTTCTCAAGAAATTCTTCCCAACACATCGAACAATCTCTATAAAGGCTCAAATTCAATCATTCAGGCAACAAGAAAATGAGCCATTCCATCGATGTTATGAACGTTTCAACGAGTTAGTGGCTTCGTGCCCCCATCATGGATTTGATCCATCGCAAATCATCTCCTTTATCTATAATGGGTTAAATCTTAATTCTAAACAGCTTGTTGAAACCATGGGAAGTGGTCCATTTGTCGATCTAGATGCCCATGACGCTGATCTTCACATGAGGTATGTCGCCGAGACTACCCAATCTTGGGATACCTCTGATCCGAACGCTCAAAACCGAAATCGACAATCTACCACCGCTCCGTCGACATCCGGTCTATTCCACGTAGATAAGAATTCTATGTCGGACTGTCGGTTGGACACCATTGAGAAAGGACTGCGAGACTTATGTGAGGTAGTTGGGTCTATCAAAAATCCTATCGTAACGGTGTGTGCGATTTGTGAGGCGGGACATTCAACTGAGGAATGCCCGACGATACCCGCCTGCAAAGTAATATTACAAGAGCAAGTTAGTGGGATAGGAGGTTTTAAGGGTAATTTCGGTGCCCCGCACGGAAATTCATACAACCCTTCGTGGAAAAACCATCCCGGTTTTAGCTACGGGCAACAACATACCGCAAGGAACCCTCCTTCGCATGTTGCCCCTCCTCCTCCACAATAATTTCAACAAGCTCCACACATGCAAGGACATGTGCAAGCACCACCACATCATGGAAATTATATCCCGCCACAGCGGAGAACTCTCGAGGATACTGTGAATCAATTCATCGCAAGCCAGGCCGCAACCAATGCCAAGTATGATCGTCTTATTGGCGACCTGAATGCAAATCTGTCTAAGATACAATCCTCGTTGAGTGTTCAAGAGAAGGGCAAATTCCCTGCCCAAGGCCAACGACCTCCCCAAGGTCAGACTAGTGTTAGCTCCACATCCACTGAACATCAGGAGAAATGTCAAGCAGTGACCACTCTTCGTAGTGGAAGAGTCGTTGATTTATCACCTCCTCCACACGACACAACAAAAGACAAGGAAATTTCGCCCGGCACGAAAGAGGCCGAAGATGTCCCCTTGGACGAGAGTGATAAGGAAGACACTAGCGAGCCTGAGGTGGTAGTGAAACCACCCTCCGCAGCACCATTTCCTCGAAGATTGATTCCTACTCAAAAAGGGACTCCACGTGATGAAGTGCTAGAAGTACTAAAGCAAGTGAAGCTGAATCTACCCTTCCTTGATGCCATCAAACAAATTCCAGCCTACGGCAAAGTTATCAAAGATTTGTTGACGGTAAAAAGAAGGATGAAAGTTAAAAATAACGTCTTTCTAGCTCAAAACGTGATTTCCATTCTGCTAAATGATCTCCCGCCTAAATTTAAAGATCCCGGTGCACCCACCATATCATGCATCATTGGAGATAATAAAATTGAGAAAGCCTTACTTGACTTGGGAGCAAGTGTAAACATACTTCCTTACTCCATTTATAGGCAACTTGACTTGGGCGACCTCAAGCCCACAAAGGTCACTCTCCAATTGGCGGATCGATCAGTGAAGATTCCACGAGGCATAGTCGAGGACGTGATCGTCCAAGTGGACACTTTCTATTTCCCGGTAGATTTTGTCATTTGGGACACGGAGCCCTCCTTTAACTCAAGCAACCATGTTCCCATCATCCTTGGTCGCCCTTTCTTAGCTACAGCTAATGCAATCATCAACACAAGGAATGGGCGAATGCAGCTCACCTTTGGGAACATGACCTTGGAAACCAACATCTTCCACATAGCCCAAAATGCAGGGGAGGAAGATGATCTTCACGCGGTGAGCCTCATAGATGAGGTAGTAGAAGAGTACTTCGAGGAAACTTTTTGTGGCGACGCCTTTGAGTCATGTTTAGCGACGAGCTATGAGTGTGAGGGGACGTCTACCCACTTCGAGAGGGATGTTGGAAGGTTGAGAGAATTACTCGATGAGAGTGCGTCGGACGAGGACGTGAGAGAGATTGATTGGGTTTCTAGATTCGAGGAACTACCTCCGAGGGATACACATATGGCTCCTTCCAGTGAAAAATTTCCAACCCTCGAATTAAAGAAACTCCCCACCCATATCAAATATGCATACCTAGGAGAGGATGAGACATTTCCTGTTGTTATCTCCTCTAGCCTAGACGAATGGCAGGAGGGCAAACTGATGAGAATTCTGAGGAAGCACCAGGGTGCTTTTGGTTGGTGTATAGCTGATTTGAAGGGGATAAGTCCTTTGATTTTCACCCACAAGATCCATCTCGAAGAGGATGTCAAGCCCTCTAGAGAGATGCAAAGAAGACTGAATCCCAATATGAAAGAAGTTGTGAGAACCGAGATCATCAAACTATTGGATGCCGGGATTATCTACCCAATCTCGGATAGCAAATGGGTGAGCCCTATTCAAGTCGTCCCGAAGAAGTCGGGTATGACTGTGATTGAGAATACCAAGGGAGAGCTTGTTCCCCAACGCACCACCACCGGTTGGCGTGGTTGCATTGATTACCGGAAACTCAATGCGGGAACAAGAAAAGACCATTTCCCCTTGCCATTCATCGATCAAATGCTTGAGAGAGTTGCGGGCCACCCTTATTATTGCTTCCTTGATGGTTATTCCGGATATAACCAAATTGAGGTAGATGTACTTGACCAAGAGAAGACGACTTTCACTTGCCCTTTTGGTACGTTTGCCTACAAACGTATGCCATTTGGCTTGTGTAATGCACCCGCGACCTTTCAAAGGTGCATGTTGAGCTTATTTAGCGACATGGTCGAGAGAGGACTCGAGGTGTTCATGGACGATTTCAGCGTTTTTGGCACCTTTTTCGATCATTGTTTAGAAAAATTGGAAAAAGTACTTACCCGGTGTGTGGACAAGAACTTAGTGATGAATTGGGAGAAGTGCCATTTCATGGTCACTGAGGGAATAGTTCTTGGTCACATAGTATCATCCAAGGGCATAGAAGTTGATAGGGCTAAGATAGATGTCATAGCTGACCTTCCCCCACCGAGATCGCTTAAAGACGTGCGCTCATTCTTGGGTCATGCCGGGTTTTATCGAAGGTTCATTAAGGACTTTAGCGCCATCGCTAGACCCTTAAGTAACCTTCTCATGAAGGATAACCCGTTTGAGTGGACCGAGGCATGCCAAAGCTCCTTTGATAAATTAAAGAACATGCTCGTGTCCGCTCCCATCATGCAAGTTCCGGATTGGTCCCTACCGTTCGAACTTATGTGTGATGCAAGCGATTACGCAATTGGGGCCGTTTTGGGCCAACGTAAAGATAAGAAAGCTCATGCCATCTACTACGCTAGCCGGACCCTTGCCGGACCTCAACTCAACTACTCTACCACGGAGAGGGAGTTGCTAGCAGTAGTCTTTGCCCTTGATAAGTTCAGATCGTATCTCATTGGTTCTCCTATCACTGTCTTCACCGACCACGCGGCTTTAAAATATCTACTCGCGAAGAAAGACGCCAAGCCGCGCCTCATAAGGTGGATCCTACTCCTACAAGAGTTTAATCTCTCCATCAAAGACAAGAAAAGAGTAGAAAACGTCATGGCCGACCACTTATCTCGGCTCTCGTCCGACGTACCTAGTGATCCCATACCCATAGACGAGCACTTTCCGGATGAGCAATTATTTGCCACCTCTTCCTATCCCTGGTTTGCGGACATAGTAAATTATCTAGTCACGGGAGCCGTCCCTCCCGATTGGACACCGCAAGATAAGAAGAGGTTTCTTACTTGGTCGCGCATGTTCTTTTACGATGATCCCTTCCTTTTTAAATATTGCGCCGACCAAATCATCCGACGATGTGTACCGGATGACGAGATTCCAAAGGTCATCCAGTTTTGTCATTCGGAAGCATGTGGAGGCCACTTCTCGGCGAAAAAGACGGCCGCTAAAATTCTGCAATGCGGCCTCTATTGGCCCACAATCTTCCGGGATGCAAATGACGCATGCAAGTCATGTAATAGGTGCCAACGAATGGGAGCCATTTCTCGACGCGACATGATGCCCCTTACCCCCATACTCATCATTGAGATATTCGATTGTTGGGGTATTGACTTCATGGGTCCCTTCCCCCCATCCTTTGGTTTCCTATACATCCTAGTCGCGGTAGACTACGTTTCTAAATGTGTAGAAGCTATAGCTACTAGGACTAATGACAACAAAGTGGTGATAAAGTTTCTACAGGAACACATACTTTCTCGCTTCGGAGCACCGAAAGCGATAATGGCACGCACTTTTGCAATAGGCCATTTGAGAAGCTCATGAGAAAGTATGGGGTCGTCCACAAGGTTGGGACGACATATCACCCACAAACAAATGGGCAGGCCGAGCTAGCGAATCGGGAGATTAAGAACATTCTTGAAAAGACCGTCAATCCTACCCGGAAAGATTGGTCCCTTAGATTGACCGATGCACTTTGGGCCTATCGTACCGCGTTTAAAAATCAACTTGGAATGTCCCCTTTCCGTTTTGTGTATGGCAAACCTTGTCATCTCCCTGTTGAGCTCGAACACAAAGAGTATTGGGCAATTAAGCAATTGAACTATGCCTTGGACAAGGCCGGTGAAGCCCGTAAGCTACAATTGATTGAGTTAGAAGAACTACGCAATGATGCGTATGAGAATGACAAAATTTCAAAGGAGAGGATGAAACTTGCTCATGATAGCATCATTCGATGAAAAGAGTTTCATCCCGGGCAAAAAGTTCTTCTATACAACTCTCGGCTTCACCTCTTCCCAGGCAAGCTGTGGTCACGATGGTCTGGCCCGTTCGTCGTAAAGAACGTTTTTCCCCATGGAGCTGTTGAACTAAACGATTTAAAAGGGGAAAACACGTTCAAGGTAAATGGACAACGCCTAAAGCCATACCTAGAGGCGTTTGTGGATGAGGTCGACACGATTTGGTTGTCGGACCCTGTTTACGGGGTCAATTGAGCTAAGCGAGTGAGGTCGTCACACCCCCGACGCGTATGGGGTGATTTTGTGTGTAAAATAGTCGTGTGTAAATAGGTTAGTTAGGAGTCCGGAGCCTGCGTTGCATGAGAGATAGGTTAGCACGTTTTTCGAGGGTGCTAGTACGCTTTTCGAGGTCGTATTCGAGGAAGTTTTTGAGAGCCCGAGGGTCTAAAAGGTTTTTAGGGGCATTATGCACAAGTTAGGGGATGAGAGAGCACTTAGAAATGGAGAGAAGAGTGAATTTCAACGATTGGACCAGCCTGGTACCCCCGAACCGGTTCGATGTACCTCCGAACCGGTTCGGAGGGGCGAACCGGTTCGCTGTACCCCCGAACCGGTTCGCATGTACCTGTCAGGTTCTTCTCCCCTTTTCCTCCAAGTTCATTCCCTTTCCCTCCATTCTTTTCCCCTTCTTCCCCCTTCGTTTTTCTTCCCTCCAACTCCTTCCCTCCTTCCCAAATTCATCCCAATTCACTCCCTCCACCCTCTCCTTCCCAACCTTTCATATTTCCCACCAAAAACACACCCCTTCACACCTATAAATACACCCCACCCCTCCTCCATTTTTCACACCAAAACATTCTCCCTCACTCTCTTCTCTCCCATATTTTCTCCCATATTTTCTACCTCTCTCTCCCTCTTTTCCATCAAAATGCCGCGCCGCCCCACTCTCCGCCCAAAGAAATATGATGAGACCACCATACTTGATGACCTGGGCAGGGGGGTATTCCGATGCTTCCAAGAACGCCATTGGTCCGAGATCTACTTCTCCTCCACGCGCGCCATTCACATCGAGCGCTTCGTGGATTGGGACACCCTTCCGGGCGAAGTCACCGCCATTTTTTACCGCCGTGGGTGGTGCTCTTTCCTCGCCCCTACGTGCAATAACGTTTTTGATACCGCCATTCGTCAATTCTATGCGACCTTGGTTCGCAAATCCTCCACACTTCACGAGGCTTATCTCGACGGTATCATTATTCCCTTCTCGGCAGCTATTATTGCACGCAAAATGCGTGCCAAAGGGGTGATCCTCCCTGTGCCCTTCCAATACCCCAACAATGGTGCCCCACACACAAAAGACGAATGCGTTGCCCGCATGGCACCCGGGGCGGAATGGACACGCGAATCCTTCCCCATTGGTGGATTGGCCGCCACCGTCCGCTTCACTCACATCATTGTTTGTGGTGCCATCCACCAAACCACCAATGACTCGGTAGTCCGGTCCCGTCACGCCAATTTCCTTTACTATTTTTTGGACCCCGAGAGCACCATCAACCTTGCCCAAGTCTTCTACGCGGATATCCTCAATGCCGCCTATGACGAAACTGGCAAGTCGGCACTCCCATACGCCCGTTTCATTACGGAGCTCTTAATGGATGCGGGAGTGGATGAACCCGAAAACCAAATTCGACTTCCTCACCCCGTAGGCGGCACGTCCACAACTCGAAGTGAGCTCCAAATGCGCGTGGCTCACCCCGACCGTCCTATTCACGAGGAGGACGTGGCCGAGGAAGCTCCCGATGACCCGATGATGGATGTAGACGAGGAAGAATTTGAGGATGAGGAGGAGGATTCCGATTTCGAGCCCCCGGGGGCAAACTTCGATAGGCGCCTTTCGGCGGTTGAGGCCCATCTCAACGGGTTCATCAACCAATACAATCAAGACCAAGCGGACTACCGAAGGGACACCCGGATGATGTATCAACTCCAAGTCCACCTTCACCAGCTCAACTTTGGCGGTCCTCCTCCCCCCTTCTTTTATGACCCATATGACCCGAATGCACCGAGCTCCTCCCACCCACCTCCCCCATGAGCTTTTATTGTCTTTATCTTTTGTTAGTGGTGGTAGGGATTGCACATTGTTCACAGTTGTTTACCCATTTCTTATGTAACACAGGCTTCTCATGGTTATAATACAAACTTGCATTTTTTCATATTTGGCTGTTTTAATTTTCCGCACTTATTATTCGCTTTGAATTAGATTTTAGTCCTTTTTGCTTGAGGACAATGCAAAAGTCTAAGTTAGGGGGGGTCACAAGTGCGTATTTCTAAAACTTCACAAATTTTCAAAAATGCCCAAAAATTTCCAAAAAAAATCATAAAATTTTGAAAAATCCAAAAATATTTTTCTTCAAAATAAATAAAAATTGGAATTCAAATTTTTCAAAAATATCATTAAAAGTCAAATTGGAGTCTCAAATTGTAAATATCCAACATACACAAAGCCGAAATTGACCAAAGATGGAAATTGTGCGAAAATTGACGACTTAACGAATAAATGTTGAGATTAACAAAACCCGGTGAGATTCGAGCCTATCACGTTTTGCGAGATTTTAAATCAATCCGAGTTAATTGTTAACTCAAAGTTCTTTTTAGCGCTTAATAAGTTGTCAAGGATCTCAAAATTTTTTTTTTTTCATTTGATCGATTTTGAAAAATGTGTGCAATGTTGCCTTGAAAAGCGTGCCAAATTAGTCTCTAAATTAAATTCATCTCGAAACGCATATGGTAACGCAATTGGTATTTTGGACAATGAAGTAGGCCCTCGTTTGTCACCCAAAAATATTGGCCAGAAAAAGTAGCGAAAAATTACCCTTTGCAACCCAAATTGAGCCGAATAATTTTTTCTTTCGTTTGACAACCCGAAAAACCCAAAATAGCCCGGAATTGGGAAAAATGACAAAAAAATTCAAAATTTAAGTCCAAAAAGTGCAACAAAAGGGGCAAGAAAAAATAGAAGAATGCTCAACAAAAATAGCAACAAAGAAAAAAAAAAGAAAAGAAAAAAAATAGAAAAAGAAGAAAAAAATGAGCAATAGCCCAGAAAAAGCACCAACGGACATCATAAATAATTTTTCCAATTCCAACCTTTCCTACCATTTTCAAATTACCCAATGCAACCTTTAACCCGAAAAAGTCCTAACCGAGTCCAAATTGCGAAAATTGAGTACCGCGTGGAGAGTTAATACACCAAAAGATAATATAAGAGGTTAAATGCGCGAAATAGAGGCGATGTTCCCGTTTTTACAACCATAATCCGTTGAAGAGATCCCTTCACCAAAATTTTCGTCTTTCTAAATGCATGCGTGTATTTGCTTCCATTATATTTACTCCTTATATCACGCATGCCGAGAGAATAGCCATAATCCGAGAGATTCGTTTATGAGTGCATTCCGTGAGAAATTGAAATCAAAACGAATTTTCGGATAAGTAACGTAATGATCAATCGATGGAAATTGGCGGTTATATTTCCGGCTTCGCACACACACACTACGGTTTGAGACTTGTAAATACGGCTTGATGATGACTATTTTATGGAAAAGTTTGAATTGTACAATTTTTGCGTATTTTGAATTTTCTTTGAGTCGAATTTTGTGGGTATATTCACTGTAAACCCTCACGAGACACAACTCGTCCTACTAGGGTAGCCTAGAGGTTTAAAGGCTTGTTGCATATGCTAAATGCAATCGCTTGCCCGCGAAAGTGGTATTCTATCCCAATAAAGTCCTTGAAGTGTCCTTAACTCTTACTTTCATTCTTTTACATTGCTCGGGACGCGCAAAGTTCTAAGTTAGGGGGTTTTGATTGGGCATAAATATTGTATATTTATCCCCCTAATTTCAATACTTTTGTGAACCCGAATGATGTAACATATATGGATTTGATTCACTTTTATGCTTCTAACCTTCTTGGCGAGTATTGCGTGTTTCGTGCTTCTCCTATTGGTTTTACAGGTTAATTATGCAAGCAGTGCAAAGGAGGAAACAAGACTGTGCAAGAAAAGCTAAGAAGGCAAGTTCAAGGGCATGTCGGTAATTTTTCAGCCCGATCCGGAAGAAGAAGTCAACTGGGAAGTTGAAGAGCTCGGAACAATGAGAACACTGGAAGAAACGGCACCCAAATCCGAGCTACGGTTGAAAAGTTATGCTCAGTTGAAGTTGAAGAAAAATCCAAGAAAAGAAGAGAAAAACCAGAAAAAATCTAAGTGTTGAGAGCAAGACCAGGCTGGTACATGCGAACCCCACCCCGAACCGGTTCAGAGGGGCGAACCGGTTCGCTGTACCTGACACGCGAATTTTGTATTTTATTCTGAGTTATCTCCAAGTCTCCTATTAGGTTTTAAACACTCAATACTTGTGGGGAACGTAGGCATTAACCGAGGAGCAGCTTTTAGGGTTATTTTCAGAGAGTTTTGGAGAGAACAAAAGGGGAGAAATATCTAGGAACATCAAGGGCACAAATTACTTCAAGAATTCATTGTTTCGGGTTTGTTTTGCAAGTTTTAATTCAAGATTCTTGTTTCTTATTATTGTTCTTGCATGCTATTTTTTTTTCCTATTTGATTCAACTTATTTCCGCATTCATAATACGTATTTACATGTTTCTAGCTAGTTTCATCATGAATTCCTACACATGCAACGTCATTATTTCATGCATTAGTCCATTTAACATGTCCGGCTAGGTTTTTCAAGGTTGGGATGCATGAACCCAACCTGATGTGTTAGTGCATGTGTATAACGTCGATCCGCTGAATTTAATGATTAATTTTGATCGTATCGCGTAATTTCATAAGAATTGTAGATCTTTATATCTCGTTTGCCCTGGGGTACTCGTGATGATTTATAGTACAATTTGAGTGTAATTACCGCGATACCGATTTACTCATCCTCAGATTAGGTATGACGCGGGCTTGAACCTCGTATACATAATGCTTGGGAGTACTAAATTCCGGGTTTGAATTAATCGGATAAATTTATGATTGACGTTGTCACTGCATTACACTAGGGTTGGGGGATTGTATTCCCATCCTATTTTCTCATCATTTAGTTAAAAGTTTCAATTCAATCCTACATTCTTAATCTAGATAATTTAGTCAGTTGCATTTTTCATTATATTTTCATAATTGCATTTAGTTTAATCCACCTCAAAAAGCCAAATCAATCTTTTTCTTTTCTTCTTAGAGTCATTGCTAGGATTCCTCAATCTTATCCCGTCGTCACAACTCCGTTGTCCTTTTTCCCTGAGGATCGATACCCGACTTGTCGGATTATTACTTGAACGATAGGCTTGCACTTGAGTCTAGAGAGTACACACCTTAGAGACACATTCTGAGTCGTGTCACATAACCCTTGCCTACAAAAATTCCATTTTTGGTCAAAGTAAATAAATCAGCACCAATAGTTTGAGTAAAGTCAGCTTTGTTGAGAAGATAGCCCGAAACCAAATTTTTCCTTATCTCGGGAGTGTGAAGAACATCTTTGAGGATAACAGTCTTTCCCGAAGTGAACTTCAATTCCACATTTCCAGTACCAACAAGCTCAGTGGAGTGAGAATCACCCAACAACACCTTCTTATCTGCAGTCTCAGAATAAGTCTTAAACAGACTACGGTCATAACAGATATGGCGGGAAGCGCCAGTATCCAACCACCACCCTTCGGCACCGCTAACCATGTTGATTTCTGAAATCATAGCACATAGGTCCTCTTCGGTCAAATTCGCTTGTGCTTGTGGCACATTGCGACATTTGCGAGCCATATGGCCAGGCTTGCCACACTTGAAACAGAGAAACTGTCCCGAGTTGCTAGACTGTCCATTTCCAGGGTTCTTATACTTATTCTGAGTCTGAGTCTGATTTTTAAAATTCTAGTTGTGGCTCTTTTTCTGATTTTTCATATTTTTTCCGTTTGCTTTTAAAACAACTGGAGTGTGGTTCTTTTTCTGATTTTTGTTGTTAGACACAACAAGAATTTCATCTTTATAGTCCTATTTTCGGGATTCCTCCTCAATTCTCAATTTAGTAATTAATGACTCTAGTGAAAATTCTTTAGACTTAAGCCTCAAAATATTTTTAAACTCTTTGAACAGTGGAGGCAATTTATCAATAATTACAGCCACCTGAAATTGCTCATCTAAGGCCATGCCCTCGGAAATAATTTCATGGGCAGTCATTTACAAATCATGGGTTTGAGCAACAACAGATTTGTCATCCGTCATTTGAAATTTCAAATAACGACTGACGGCATATTTTTTAGCACCCGCCTCCTCCGTGTCATATTTTTTAAAAAGTGCGTCCCAAACATCTTTCGCAGTTTTATAATTGGCATAATAATCATAAAGTTCGTCACTTAGAGCATTCAGAATATAGTTCTTGCACAAAAAATCATTTTCCTCCCAATATCTAATTGTTTTGCTTTCCTCAATAGTAGGTGGATTATTTACTACGGGTTTGTCAAATTGAACACATGATGTGACTTTTTTGTAGTTAAATAAAATAGCAATTTTTTGCTCCAACGTTTAAAATGGGTACCTTCATATTTGAAAGGCTTATTTAGGTTACTTGAGTTAATTTCGTCCATGGCAGAATTAAGAACACCTTAAAATTGTTGTTGCAGTAATAAACAATTAAATGCAGAATTAAAATTAGGAACGAAATTACCCAATTTTTGGAGCAAATAAATCTGGGGCAGAATAATATAAGAAATCCCAAACTGGACAGTCAAGAACACGGCTGAGTCGCGGACAATGTCGCTCTCTTTAAGGTGTTTCGCGGCTCTGCCCAAAGTGTGCTGACAGTCTCGAAGCCCCGCCACCCCCAGGATAAAACAGCCTCCAAAATTAAAATACGGATTTGATAAAGCACAAGAATCAATCCGGTCTGTGTACACCCATTCTATATTAATTGCTCGATTCTAAAATAATATAATTAATCTGTACAACGAATGAGATTAATTATTCTGGAAGAGAAAAGAATTTATTCTGGGAGAAGGAAATTTTTTTTAGAACTGTAGAAGAAATTATGTGTTGAAAACTGTTAGGAGATAACTGTGTATTAAAAACGGAGGCTACAACCTCTTTTATGGGGCAAAAAGAAAAGAGACGTTGGTAAACAACGTGGAGAAAAATCTGGAAATAGTGGGAAACTCGGTTGAAGAAATCAACACGGAATGAAACACGTTTTAATTTTTCGGAATTAATTACCGTTAAAAATTAATTTTTAAAGCCCAAAATCGTTAATTTATTTATCCAAAAAATTATTTCTTATTAGGCCCAAGCCCCGGACCCGGGCACGGACCGGGCCGGACGGCGGCGGCAACGCGCGCGCGTGTGGCTTGGCCCATTGGGTCTGCCCCACATACCCACAAAACATTGAATGCCCAAAGGGTTGAACCTTAGGTCCCAAAAAATTGTAAATATACACAACACAATTTAAGTCTCCCACCGATGTGGGACACTGCCTTAAGGCTATTTCAAAGATTTGCATCAGCAAAGTTGTTCTGACAAAAACTATATATATATATATATAATAATGCTCCTGTGCAGACTAGTCCGCATTTTAAGAATGCGGACCGAACATGTGTCACCTAACGGTGCGCCTAGAAATTATCGCCTAAATTATAGGCACAATCTCTCTCTTTTCTGGGCTCACCGCCAGGTGACACATGTCCGGTCCGCATTCTTAAAATGCGGACTAGTCCGCACAAGAGCAAAACGGTATATATATATATATATATATATATATATATATATATATATATATATATATATGATATCGTACAAAAAAAAATTCGGACGACGTCGTTTAAAATTGAAAACCCAAATATCATTTTTAGTAACAACAAAACCATAGGTCTGAGTATTCAACAAAAAGACAAGCTAAATGCTGTCAACAGAGGGTCAATCTCGGCAACAGTTTAAAAGCTGTAGGACCTGCATTGGTCAAATCTCTAGAGTAGCAGGCCAAAGACTACTAATCTTTAGTTGGCCAAAACGCCAACAGTTACCTAAAGGGTCAGATCGGCAGGTACAAAGAGTATAAAACAAAGCCACATAACATATATTAATATATGATATATAATATATAATATATATATTATATAATCAGCAAAAGCCAAAGAGGTGAACTGTTGGTGTAACAAAACACAAGGGGTAAGTCTACTAATGGACATGTGGCATCCCTTTAGTGTAGAAAACCAAAGACAAGAGTCTATGGATGGGACAAGGGCTCAAAATTGGCCACAGCTTTTAAAGCTATAAACCTATATCAAATTCCTATGCGGACATCTAAGTAGGTATATGATAATGACAATCAACATATGTTAACATACATATATAATACGTCATGAATACTGAAGTAACATACATACACATGTATTATATTAATATACTATATACATATAAACACATGTCAAAAAATATATATATTAACATACACGCGCACATATTAGGGCCACACTCACATACAAAACGATATACACGCATACAGTCATGATAACACACATATATTAATTACATGTGGAAAAACGCATGCATATAAAACATGGGACAAAAAAAAATTGTAAAAACATATATATCGCATAACAATTATTTTTAACTTCAAAAAAATATTCTGCAACTTTTATTAAAAAAAATATTTAGTGTCAAATTTATTTTCCAAGAAATATTTTTATTATAAAAATTTCAAATAAAGTTTTTGAATTCAAAAAAATATTTATTATGACAAATATTGTGCACTATCATAAGATATGACAAATGACATGCAAATGCAACGTGGTGTCGTGTCCTACGTGACAAAAATTCCTATGAGCCATAGAAACTGAAATTTACCTTGTTTCTGAGAGGGCGGACTGAATCGAGTGCTCATTTGACGTACATGAACAAGGAGAGCTTGGCGTTGATAGGGGGACACGCAATCCTAGATTACAAAAATATTTTGTCAAAATTTACGTCCAACTAGATGAAGTCCTATATAGCTAAAGCACGAAAAGCAACCCCTACGTGTGCTCTAAATAGGGACCTTCAAACTCCCCCATTGGACTAATTTTGACAAAACCCTTGAGTACATCAAATGATATACTAAGGAAAAATAATTCCTACTATGTCCTATACAAAAGAGTATCTAACTACCCACCCATCCTAGAAAAGAAAAGACACAACTCAAGACGACCGATGAAATTCCTGCAAAACATAAATACACTTTCTGCTGAGAAATCAAGTTAGTAGCATTTGCTCTACTAAAATATTAATATGACAGAATTAAATGTGCAGGAAATTATAAGACAGGATATGTGTGAAAAATATCAACAACACAAGACTAGAATATGTACTCAACTCTCCCCCATTTTGACTAAATTAGACAATGGTAAGAAGAAAGAAAAAATAAGTGTTCATAATCTGCAAAATAAGCGTCTCCTACATTACACATGGCTTTAAGAGATACGGGTTATTATTAGATACCTTTATCCTAAAACCTCGGAGATCTAGTAATCAAAGTATGCAGAATAAACACAAGCAAAAAATTCAAGTACAATACTTCCAATCAAATGTTGAAGTAACTTCTAAACAAGAGTCATCATAAGGCATAGAAAGCATATTATCAAGCTGAAAATCACAAGCAATAGAAGGAACTACGCTAATTGGTTTATAATTTTTTGGAGAATTAAACTGGTACGAATATCCATTAGCGTCACAATACTTAGTAACCCTATTTTGTTTAAACTCACCTCCCCCATCATTGAATAAATCTAAGGGTGTGGTGGTGTTTAAGTCCTTAACCTTCCCGTGAGGAGACTTGATGATTTTCTCACTCTCGCAAGCGTCACATACATTAGTTGGACATTTCTTTGACTTTAAAAACTCCATTTGAGGTCTCAAGTCACAAGTCCTAACCCAAATAGGTAATGTTTTCAAAGGTTTTTGTGCCTTTTGGAATTTAGGATGAGAATTATTTTTCGAAAATATTTTCTTGTTAACATGAGGCCAAGACTTATTGAAGAAATGATTTCAATTATTATTAGTGCGCTGCCTACGAAAATTTGTAAATCGCTTCACATTTTGGTTATGACTTTTAAAATGAGCACCTTTCTTGCGATTACCAAGGCATTCCCAGTTTTGATGACCAAAAACATCACACCTAGTACAAAATTTACTAGAAGTAGATAGGTCTGATTTGTGGTGTTTTTCCTCTACATGCTTGACAGATTCATTAGGAACAAATGGTTTAGGAGGCTATAGAGTCTCTTGGCAGGAGGGCAATATTTTGACATAGACGGTCCTATAAAGTTCTCTATGAAATGTTCAATGTCACTATCATAATCACTTTCAATTAAAACTTGTTTTCCTTTATCCTTTTCAAACAACTTACTTTCCAATGGAAGAGCCATTTCTTCTTGGGATTTTACAAATAAAATTGGTCTACTTGGATCAACTTTTTCAAGAGGAACCTCATATCCAAATCCTCTAGTATCACCCTTATATCGTTGTACAACAAGCAATTTATCAAGGTCAAAACATTTTATATCACGACTACGACACATTTTGAAAGCTATTTCACAAACTTGTTTGGATTTTTCAACTTGTAAAAGTGCTTCATTATACTTTTCTTCAAAAGAAGACAAATTTTCTTTTAAAGTCGTAATCTGAAATTTAAAATCAAGTGATTGTTTTTCAAAATTAGTTTTGACATTATTCATTTCAATGGAATTTTGTTGAACAGTCTTATATTAATTCTCTAAGGTCTCACTAAGCATTTTAACCAAATTCGATAATTCTTGTCTATTTTGCAAAGTCCTGACATACAATCCTGAGTAATCATCATAGCCAACAAAATTATCATGCTCATTAGTGTCCGTGTGTGAATTATTGCTATCATCAGATTTAGTATCACATAAGTCACGTTTAGCATCAAACGGAGCAGTTATTTCAAGAATAGAAGGTTGACTATCTAATAAAGATTTACCATCATCAATTAAATCAAGCACTTCATCAGAATCAAAATCAGAATGAGAATAAGAATCATCTTCGGAATCAGTCATTCCTGCTAAGTACACATCTCCGCAACAGTCATAAACTTCTCCTAAAAATTCAAGGTAATTTGGTTCTGAATTTCCTTGGTTATCTTCTGATTCCGAATCAGAAGAGTCATCCCAAGTTTTAGTAATGTGTGCCTTGTGTTGTTTAGAATGCTTGGACTGTGGCTTAGACCAACACCCAACAATAAAGTGACCAAGTTTCCCACAATTGTGACAAGCTAATTCAGATTTATCAACCTTACTACTTCTACTATTATAATCAGAAATTTCCTTTTATGTTCTATTGTGGTGCCGGGTGAACGGACTAGATTGATTATTCACATGCGCATGTCTCTTTGCAATAGCATTTTTTTGCTCCAAAAGTTTCTTAAATTGAGATGACATAACAGCAAGTAGATTTTCAATCTTATCAAGATTATCCGATTCCACATCAGAATCATCATCAGAAGAGGATTGTTGTTTAACTACCTTATTTTTATATTTATTAGGATAGGCAGTTTTAAAAGCAACTCTAGAATTATTGGTCGACTCATTTTTAGCATAAGATGTGAGAGTCTTCCTAAAGTCTGATTCAAGTTCCATAGTTCTCAATTTAGAGCTTAGCAATTCAGGTGTGAGAGAAGGATCATTCATTTCTTCAATGATGTAACGTTTATGGTCAAACCTAGGTGCAAGAGATCTCAGAATTTTATCACACACATCTTTATCAGAATATACAATACCATTCGCATGCAATTGGATAATGATATTAGTCAAACGCATATAAAAATCATCAAATGGTTCATTATCATTCATAACTAGCATATTGTATTATTGAACCAACATTTGTGTTTTACATTGCTTTACCCTATCGTCACCCTCCTGTGCAATAACTAAAGTATCCCAAGCACCCTTACTAGTAGTGCAGTGACATATACGTTTCAATTCATTTTCACTCACACTCATGAAAATCGCATTTCTTCCCTTATTATTGAAATTTCTTATCTTTTTCTGATCAACACTTAATTCAGTAGTTTTCATTTTTCTAAAAATAGTGATACCTTCTGCTATAGGAGTAGTGGGGTGTCTATAACCATTTTCAATTAAATCCCAGACGTCATCTCCTAAAGCGCCTTGAATAAATTCCACCATTCTGATTTTCCAGTATGAAAAATTTGAGCCATCGAAAACAAGAGGTCTACTAAAACTTCCAAACCTAAGTAATTGATTTGAATCATCCATTAAAAACAAGGTAAAACGAGTTTGACAAAAGTTTGGAAAAATGATCTTTTTAAAGTCTAGCTCTGATACCACTTGTCGGGACCTAGGGATGCGCAATACTCTAATGCGGAAGTAACCATTTTCCGAGTAAACCCCTAATACCTACAAGTTAACGATGTTATCCAATAGGGGACCAATTGAAACTTTTACTTGAATTGAAAACTTAGCTTAAACAGGTTTTACTTAGCCAAGTCAATTAAGTCCTATTTATTATCTAGAATTAACTAGGTGTCAAAACAGATAATATATGATTCAATTAATTAGGTTCGTTTCTAGTATTTAACCTACGTTTTCGTATGAGGTGAGATATAGCAAATTTAAAGTAAAGCACGAGGTATTTATTTTACGTCGCAAAAACCCTTCCCCGGGAAAAATGACGAACTCCCCTAGGAGTTACCTAATCTACTTTCACTAAAACAATAAGATCAACAGGAACGAGTTACAATGAACAAACTTGACAAATAAAGAAGATAGATATAGCGATTACCCCACATGACCAAGACTCTTCCCTGGTTGCTTATTCTGCTCTCTCTTTAAGTCTGTCCTTGCTTGTTATTGCTTTCTACACTTCTGAGCTTCTCCCTTTTGCTCTTCTAGCTCAAGATTAGCTCAGTGCCTATTGTGTTATTTTCTAGTGAAGTGATACTATGTGGTGTACTATCCTATATGACACACACCCACACTTAATGAATACACACCGAATGTTATGCAACATATTATATCTCCTATATATCTTCGCAAGTCTTATGTCACTCAAGTCAAGTCTTCTTGACTTTGAATACAGTTTTGAAAACTTTCTTTTCTTTAATTCTTTGAACACTAGACTTGTTCAAATATTTACACAAATAATGTGTCTATGTGAATACAAAGTGAATAGGTATATGTGTGAGTGATTTCTTAAGTGATATGCACAATGAATATTAGTTCCTGAAATCACTTAAACAACCAAGTAATCATATACACAAAATATGACTGAAAATATATTCAATAAACTCAGACAGTCAAATATTCTCAATCTTATTTTTCAGAAAACAAATATTAGATTAAATCAGATTTTAATCTAAAATCTTATCAAGACTATTTTCACAAATATTTCAGATTAAATCAAAAAAGTCTTTAATCACTCAAGAAAATAATATTCAGTCAAGATTTTAAATCTTTACAAAACAGATCTCAAAAATCTTAGGTTTAACTTTCTAAACCACCAAAAAAATTAAATCTGAATATTACCAAATATTTTCTGAAAAATCTGTTTTAAAACAAAATGTTTAAAAACATTCAAGATCTCACAAACAAGATACAAACAGAATATTTACACATAAAATTAATTTCATGAATAGTGTGTGTTGTGTAGAAATATTAGATCTAAAGACTGATCTAAATAATACACACAAAAATGAGAGAACTCACTTATATAAATTATATACTCTTGAAAAATCGTAAGTGCAGATTTAGAATGAGAGAAGTCCAATCTTAATTTTCGTTTTGATAGAAATCAACACTTGAAGATGACACAAAAATATTTCTGGTTTAATCTCTCTCTCTCTAAAATTTTTGACAGAGTTCTGCTACAAAAATAAATTTCTCAGCTCAGCAAAAACGATACACATAGGGTATTATTTATAGAGCGCACAAGTGTGTGAAGATTGGTGTAAAATAGGGTCACATGGATTGACACAGGAATACACATAACCGTAGATAAAAATAGATCTGAGGGCTCACAAAGAAACACAAAGTGTTGTGTTAAAAATGTGACACGTGTTGTGCAAGCTGTAACACACTAACAGATTGAAGAAAAATGATTTTACAAAACATAGTCGTTTTAAAAATATGCCAACTGTAGGATAGCGTACTACAGAAGCATCACAATATTACCATTTTAAAAGAGTTGAGGCCAGCTATTAAAATGTTGTCTACACACGTCGTCGTTTTAACAAAGACCAGTTGAGAGGAGCGGCATTGATTTGAGATCGGGGTACCATCAGCTACGTATCAGGGAACAGGACGTGTCGAATACTGCTCTCCTAACGAGATATGGTTCTTATGAATTCAGGGTTATGCCCTTTGGGCTAACCAACGCCTCAGCCGTGTTCATGGATTTGATGAATAGAGTGTTCAGAGAATTCCTGGACCAGTTCATCATCGTATTTATAGATGACATTCTAGTTTACTCACACACCGAGGAGGACCATGCCGAGCACTTGAGGTAAGTTTTACAGACACTGCGCCAGCATCAGTTGTACGCAAAATACGAGAAATGTGGATTTTGGCTGAAGGAGGTACAGTTTTGGGGCATATCATCTCCGACAGAGGGATATCCGTGGATCCGAGGAAGGTGTCAGCGGTGAGGGATTGGGGATAGCTCACGACACCGATCGAGATACGCAGTTTCTTGGGTTTAGCCGGATACTATAGGAGGTTCATTCGATGGTTTTCAAAGATAGCGGGTCCGTTGACACACTTGACTCGCAAAGGGGTGCCATTCATCTGGAGTGATGCCTGTCAGTTAGCCTTCGATGAGTTGAAAGATAAGTTAACCTCAGCACCAGTGTTAACATTACCCAGGCCGGGAGTGGAATATTTAGTCTACACTAATGCGTCCTTATTAGTACTTAGAGGTGTACTTCAGCAGGAAGATCAAGCTCTAGCTTATGCTTCCCATAAGCTTAAGCAACATGAGAGGAATTACCCAACCCGCGACTTGGAGTTAGCAGCAGTTGTGTTCGCACTTCGGATTTGGAGACACTACCTCCTAGGGGAGAAATTTCACTTATTCATGGACCACAAATCACTACATTACCTCTTCACACAGAAGGAGTTAAATATACATCAATGACGGTGGCTTGATTTCGTAAAGGATTATCAATTTGATATCCAATACCACCCGGGGAAGGCTAACGTGGTAGCAGAGCGTTGATTCGTAGGCCAGTTGGTGAGGTGGCCGATGTGTCGAAAGTGAAATGGAAGGAGTTAGGGAACCAGGATGAGGTGGCTCGATCGTTTATGTCTATAATGATAGTTACGCCCCAGATTATTACGAGAGTAGTACAAGCTCAGGCAGATGATCCGTTCTGCCAAAGTCAGATAGTGAAGCTTCTAGCCGAGGGGGCTGAGTCTTACACCGTGGGTTCATACGGGGGCTTGCGTTTCAATGGGAGATTAGTTGTCCCCGAGGAAGAAGATTTGCGACACAGGGTGATGACAGAGTCGCACGATTATTAATTTGTAGTGCCTCCTGGTGGGGATAAGATGTATCAGGACATGCATAGACAGTACTGGTGGAGCGGAATGAAGAAGGATATTGCCGAATTCGTCTTGAAATGTGCCACTTGTCAGTTGGTAAAGGTGGACCATCAGAGACCAGGGGGACTTCTACATCCATCAGAGGTTCCTATATGGAAATGGGATAGTGTTTCCATGGATTTCATCATGGGATTACCTATATCGCAGAGGGGTTACAATTCGATATGGGTGATAGTGGATCGACTGACCAAAGTAGCTCACTTTTTGCCAGTTAAGACAGACTACACCGCGGGACAGTATGCCCAATTATTCATAACAGAGATAGTTAGACTCCACGAAGTGCCTCTCAATATCATGTCTGACAGAGACAAGGTGTCCGTTTCTCGATTTTGGGAGTGTTTTCAGGAGGCGATGGGTACGGAGTTACGACTGAGCACAGCCTATCACCCCCAAACGTATGGTCAAATAGAGCGGATGAACCAGATGTTGGAGGACATGTTACGGATGTGCATCATTGATTTTGGTGGAGGTTGGGAGCAGTACCTTCCCCTAGTGGAGTTTGCCTATAACAACTCCTCCCAGTTTACTATCGGTATGGCTCCATTCAAAGCCCTATACGGCAGACCTTGTTGCTCCCTATCATGTTGGCTAGAGGTGGGGGACAACAAGTTACTGGGTCTGGAGGTGATTCAGGATACATCGGCGAGAATAGAGTTAATACGGAACCGCATTCTAGTTGCTCAGGATCGGTAGAAAAGTTACGCTGATGCAAAAAGTTACTTTCGAGAGTTCGTCGTTAGGGATCAAGTATTACTTCTTGTGTCTCCTATGAAGTGAGTTATGCATTTTGGGAAAAAGGGAAAGTTGGCGCCTAGGTATGTAGGGCCATTCCCCATCATCAAGAGGATTGGACCAGTTGCTTATAGACTTGGGTTACCGGAGTACTTGCATAGAGTCCATGACGTGTTTCATATCTCTTCGCTAAGGAGATTTCTTAGAGATGATTTGGCCCATACTCACATTGCATTAGAGGAGATAGACTTAGTGCCTGATAGCTCATACGAGGAAGGACCAATAGCTATCCTAGACCGCAGCAAGAGGAAGTTGAGGTCGAAAATAGTACCACTAGTACGTGTTCAGTGGTGACACCATAATGTTGAGGAATCAACTTAGGAGTGATAGGATGACATGCGTGAACGTTATCCAGAGTTATTCTTGCCAGGTACATTTTTTTTTTTCCTAATTTTGGGACGAAATTCTGTTAATAGGGGGGAAGTATGTAATACCTCGTATTTTTAGGCATATGTATTTTTATGGAAAAATGGGGATTAATTAAATTAAAGGGAGAAAATTTTAATTTTTAATTAATCTGATTTTTTGATAATAAGCACTAGCGTGATAAGAGTTAGTAATTATTGAAATGATATTATGGTCGGGGATGAGATACACGGCAGTTATGTTATAAATAATTGGGACGTGCATGAGTCACGTCATTTGTTTATATTTGGAGGGTTAAAAGGTAAATTATTTTTGTATAACTGGGATGACTATTTGAGTGCACCAGTGTGTCCAAAGGGTCAAAATAGTCAGAGAACACTATTCAGGTATTATATTTGAAGTCCGGGGCATTTTAACCCGAAACGACACCTCGGAGGGGTATTTTGATCTTTAATAATTTTAAGGTAACTAAATGGACGAAAATTGGGTTAATTAAAAAGACATTAAGGGTTAGTGGCTGTCAGTTTTCAAACTATGCGAGAAGACATGAAAAGAGAGAGAGAACCAAGGAAGGAGAAGAAGATCCATTAGAACCCTAAGCCAAGAACTCAACCTTTCACAATAAAAAATACACCAATGAGTAGATCGTGTCAGGAGGATCATCCCCATACCAGTTTCAACTCGCAAATCAGAAGTCCATTTTAAGGCAAGTGATTATCTTGCTCTTCTCATAGCAATTATTACTCTTGTTAACATGCTTTGAGGTTTTTATAACAACAAATACTAATTTGGGTTTTGTTATGATCAAATTGTGTAGAGAATTTAGAAAATATGATGGGGGTTTGCATGTAAAGGATTTTCCCCTTAATAGAAATATGAAAGTTGGTGAACTAGATGTAAATCATGAATTAAAATGGAGTTTTTATGGATAAATAAATTCTGGGTTCATGTTGATAGGGTTTGTGGCAAATTTTGGGGATTTATTTAAATTACATGATGTTTAGAAGGAGTTGACCCCAAAAATTATGTTATTAGGTGATCTAAGGTGACTTAGGATAATAGGAAACCTTGTATTAGGGTTGGAATGAATTTAGGATGAGTTTTGAGTGGTAAAAATTAGGAAAAACGAATTTGGGAAACGAACTGGGCGAGTTCTGAAATTTCATTAGAAGTCTAGCCCAGGTCGTTCGAACGACCTCGTTCGAACGAGACTTCTAACGAGATTCCAGTAGCCCTTCTAACAAGTTGGTGGTTCGCTCGAAGACCTTCGTTCGAACGACCTCGTTCGAACGAGATTTCTGGGTCTTCTAACGAGAATCTAGAATGGCCTTTTTTTCCCGATTTTTGTTTCGTACTTCCCGTAGGCTTATTTATACGAGTAATAAATTAGTATGATTATCGAGCGACTTAAATAAATAATTATTAGTGAACGGAGAAGATGTCGATCCTCGGGAGGTATAAAAATACATAGGATTAAATAGTTACGAAAATACAAGTGGGAATAAATATGAATAAGGTACGGGTTATAATAAAAGACGTAGTATTCGTGCTGTAAATACTAGACTGTGTGAAAGCTAATGAATTTATATAAGTTGTGTGCATTCTTATTGTTCAAACTATTATGTGTATAACATACCTATCAACTGGCTATCGAACGGAGGTTAACGCGTTGTGGGCAATCGAATCTTGTGTGCCTTCGGGGGATTTAGAGTTTTACCACTAGAGCATGGAACCTAGGTACGGGATATCCGTGAGATTGATAGTGATGACGATTGTATAGGTGCGTAGGTATGTGCATAGCCCATCGGCTTGGGACAATGTTCGCCTCCAATATGTGTTTATATTTTTATTGGTTCTCAAGAGATTGAACTTGTTTTCCTTTATGCATAAGTATGCGTAGCATTAAGGGTTTCTCAACCAAAGATGCAATATTGCTATATTTATATATTGTTATGGATACAAAGCAAATAATTTGTGTATCGAAATCATGTTTAGTGTCTTATGTTGCGATGCATTTTATGTACACTTATGGTAGTATTAGTTGGGCATTTATAAGAATATGAGTATAAACTTAAGTAATCCTAAATTTATATTGAAATAAATAAGTAAGTCGACTTGGAGTTATTTTGGGAGTATTTCAATCATAATACTATACACTTAGTAGTCAGTCGGGATAACGTAATTAATATGGGTAGTTAGGCTCGTTAGACGTGCACACTAGATAGAGGGGTGAGTATATCAAGTGAGTATGCTAACTTAACTTGAAGAATAATTGTGCTAATTGAATCAATTTAAGCACTTGCTATATTTTTAAACTGTTTTCAAATCGGGCTCTGATCCATTTTTTCTGCATATCTTTCTATTGTTCCATTATTTTAGGTGCCCAACCACAGGGACGCCAACCTTAGGGAACTCTATTCAGTTGTCGTGTTGTAGCTGCTGTGGAAGCTGCAGGATTATTGCTAGTAGACGACTCAACCTATTATTCTAATCAGTTATCTATTCTGTTGGACATGTCGTCCTGATTTCAGTTATTTTCAGAGATTTAGTCGTTTTAAACTCTCTCTCGGATTTGATTTCTTTTATTGGATTTATTGTATGGGATTGTATCTGGAGATGTTTACTCCAGCCATCTATTTTAATTCTGTCAGACTTTACTTATTTTACTGTGATGCATGTTATTTGTTGGTATCCTTTTTAGTAGTAATTAATGATAAGATAAAATTTGGACATCACCCTTTTTAAATACGAGGTGGATTAGTTTTATTAAATTAAAACTTTGAGTTTTTGTCAGTGATGCATTATCTGAACCAACTTAATATTCTGAAATTAATTAATTAAGGACTGATCACCCGGTAATTAATTAGGCGGGGTGTCACAATAACAAGGTCTTCAGCAAACTTTGCCCTGCACTCAGCTTCCTCTTTGCTGCTCTCAGCAGTCTTTAAGTTCCCTTCAATATCCTTTACCCTTCGCTCAGCTTCAAGGATATTATCATTAGATTTTACCGAGCATCCTCAGAAGCTTTAATTTTATTCTCCCAAAAAACTTTGCCAACCTCAAAAGTCTATTGGGAGTCGATCAGAGATTGCCTTAAGCCAGGAAAGGCTTCTTCCACATCATTTGAAGAGGAGACCCTAATAATGCCATCCTTCTCCAATAAGTTATTGAAATGCACCAAGAACTGCAACAAAGTAAGTTAAGTCAATACATGAAGGAATGAGAGATTAATAAAACCACAAAAGAAGAAATTCTTACTGATGCAAGACTTTGGGTAGCCAAGTCAGAAACTTAGCGCCGACGAAGTAAGGCCTTATTTATCCTGTGATCTGGAAGAGTTCCAAACCATATCAACTTCCTAGCGAAACTAGGAGTAATGAATGCTGGAGGACAGGCGTCCATAGAAGGTAACTTAACCATAATTTTCCGATTGAACTGGTTTCTCAACAAGCCCTCTCTTAAGCCTCTTCAAAGGTGATGCCTCTTCTGGGAGGATAGGGCGTTCCTTTATGATCTCCTCCAGCAACTTACTTTCCCCTTCAGGATGATAAACATTCTTCTTCTTAGCAGGAGCATCTTCTTTCCTCTTTTTATCCCTTTCATCTAGTTTTTGGTCATATGCAGGGACAACTTTAGCAAGAAAGTCTAGAAATTTCCTCTTCTTCATGATATCAGAGAGGGGAATGTCCAAGTCAGGAGTAACTTCACCACCAGATGAAATAGAGACAGGATTTTGATCAAGATCAATCACTATGGCAGGGGCTAAAGGATGAGTAATAAAAGAAGACGCGGTATTCTTTTATTGCATTAAATAAGAAGCCGACCTCACGTGCTCCTCAACAACTTTTTGATGAAGTCCCTAGATAAATTTTAACTCCTTCAAATTTACTTCACTTTCTTTTGGGCATTTCCTCTTAAGATCAACTACAATCAAAATTATAAAGTAATAGTCAGTGAGGCATTTTATCAAATGAAAATAGAGAAACATTTTTAAATATAAAATAACCTATCCCATTGCCAAAAAGTGGACATTTAGGGCCATGGTACTCATCATCTCCAAGGGAGCATGTTGCCAATTTTTAACCACCACCCCGTGGTCAAAATAGTCCCTATTTAAATCAGGAAGGTTAACTACTAAAGCTCTATTAAAAAACTGAGTTTTTAAATAATAAGTGGTATCACTAGTGACCCACTTGTAGCAAAATATTATTTCTGGAATCCCTAAGTGGGTTCCATATATTTGATTTAACCTATAAATCCCATAGACTACTCTCCAGGTGTTAGGGACTACTCGAGCAGGTACAATGTCAAAATATTGACAAAATTCCAAGCCCAGGGGATTAGGAAGGAAAGAAAAAACACATTCAACAATGAAAATGGAGGTAAACCAATGTCCCTCAGCCAGATAAAATAAATCACAGAGAAAAATGGGATGTTCTATTACAACCCAGGATGGAATTTCAAAATCAGCCCTAAACTTATCAAGCGACTCAATAGAGTAAACCATAATGAGAGAAAAAAAGAAACGAGAAGAGTTCTTACAAAGATTCAAGGATCCAGCAAGAATGGTCAACAGAAAGAGCGGTCGCAAGAAGAGTTTGAAAAAGCTATAGTAGTAGAACAAAGATGAAAAGGCCAAAGACGATCGGAGTTTTGTCGCCTTTATATAGCTTGCCTCATAAAATGAGAAAAGTAATGATTAAAAGAGGCGACGATTAAGGTCTCAACGGCTAGCAGAAGAAAAGACAAAAATGACCAAAAAGTGTTGGCCAAAATTTGAAGTATTTATAAAATTGCCATTCGCGCTCAAAACTGTCATTCAAGTGGGAAAATTTCATAAGTAGAGGAGGTCTGTCACTAACAC
This sequence comes from Sambucus nigra, assembly GCA_949130495.1. NCBI lineage: Eukaryota > Viridiplantae > Streptophyta > Magnoliopsida > Dipsacales > Adoxaceae > Sambucus > Sambucus nigra. Next base: position 765,190,612 of record OX422209.1, on the reverse strand, counting down.
CACAGTAGAAGAATTTCCCAAGCAACTATTTTACCATAATGTTCCACACTTTCATATCAACTTCAAGTATGAAACATGGGGGCTTCTGTTGATACCAAAATTAGTCAACTCACGTGGACCGATCACAAGTCAGTATATGTCATACAATTAGGCACAAGTCCAGGTCAGCATGATATCAATCCTCAACCTACAGGGAAGCCCGACAAACTTGGAAGCCCGACCAACTAGGAATACTAAACAACTCAGCAGGAAGGTTAAGCGACTTAGCTAATGAAACACCAACATACTTGCAACTAATTATTATCATGTACTGATGTAAATTCCCAATGAATAAATTCATTCCATTCTCTCAGATGATAACCCTAGATGCCTCTCATGGCTATAAATACATTGTAATACCCTCACTGCAAGGGACCGAAAAACAAACTCAAGGCAGTCAAGCAATACAGAACAGTGGACGTAGGCTTTTCTCTTTGAGCCGAACCACTTTAAAAATCACTTTGTCTTGTTTGTTTTACTATTTTATCTGTGATCAATTAATTAGGCATAGTCTAGTTTTTTGCATCAACAGTGACATAAAATCATTAATTATTTTTTCATTATCCTCAACGACACATACATAAACCCTAGAATTTTTTAAGTCCTCTAATTATTTTTCAAAAAATAGGACTCTTTCCTCACTATCTTTCTTAGACAATTTTAAATATTTAAAGTCATGGTCTAAGGAAACAAACTTCCCACGAAAAAAATCTCTTTGATTTTGAGCAGTTTGCAAAAGATCCAAAGAGAATTTGAAACGAGAATTTTCTTTTTTAAGAAATTTAATTCTTCTAGAAAACTTCATATTTAAATGATTTAATTCTTCATCCTTGTGGGAATCCATCGAAAAGAAAAACAAACTAAGAGAGAAGAATAAACAACCACCCCAAAACAACCTTTTTGAAAAATCAGGATCATGTGCAATTTTAGCATAACCTTCTCTAATACCAATTTATAAACGAAACAATCCTAGGGTGGTTTCCAATCAAACAAAACAATATTCCAATTTTCTTATTTTTAACAAATCAAAGTCCAAGCATAATTAAATCATTTTTAAAGGGATTTTATCTTTTTATCCTAAACATTCATCTATGTAATAAAACAGATAAATCAAACTATGCATTCAACAAAGGCAAGGTTTTTAAGAAAGAATCCCTTTTGGGTAAAACTTTTATTCACTAATACAGTTTGCAAATGATAACTCACAATCTTATTAATGAATCTACAGTAGACGAATCTCCCCAGGTGACCTTTGTCCACAACTATGATCCTCGTAAGAATCAAATGACCGAAGTCCTCTATCAGCCTCAGCCTTCGTCTTCAGCATTGAGTCCCCTCGGATATCACAAGTCAGCCATGGAGAAGCCTTCTCCATAAAGGTTTATGCAAAATCTACAAACTCTCTAGGGTTTAAACTAATTCACAAGAACAATATTCAAGGATGTTTGTTGTGAATTAAAAAATATTTTGGAACGCTAAAACATGGAGAACTTTCGTAAAAGTTATGCAAAAATGTATATGGCAAAAGTCTTATCGAACTAGGAGACGAAACAAGTATTTGTATGAAAACACAAATTTTGAGGCGACATAGGGTTATTCGAATGACAATGCATTATCATTCTAATGAGATCAAGATCTCGTTCGAATGAAGTTCATTTCTCTTCTAACGACCTCTAAAAAACAAATCCAGTACGCCCCCATCTGAAGTACATTTAAAAAACACTTTGAACGACCTTCAAACAACATTGAATCTCATTTCTAATGACATGTAATCTCATTTCTAACGACATGCAATCTCATTTATAACGACATGCAATCTCGTTTCTAACGACATGCAATCTCGTTTGAACGAGATTAAAAATAAAAAATATTTTTCTTTTCGAAATAAAAAAAAAACTCTTGTTCGTTTTTGATAAAAAAATAAAACATCCCAAAATAAAGTCTATGAATAAATTTAAACTCTAAATCGCTTTATACCCTTACGATATGTCGGGAAGTCTTCAAACTTGGAGAGTCTTGAGTTTGATTCGTCTTGAAGGCGCGTGACGATTTGTAACGGGATATGCCAAACATGTCTAAAACTATGCTATGAACAATATTGAAAAAAAATGTTCTTACAATGCCCACTTTTGGACCCCGAAATAAGCCCAGAGTAATACTCGAATTGGTCCAAATTTCCCTGTAAGGACATTTTTGTCCATTATCAATATGTATGTCATACCCCGTTACACCGTTGAAGAAATTGAAGATCGCATCTACATCAACGGATCCAAATATCAAAGTGTCTTCAACATCATAGCCTCTGCGAGAATGAACTTGGTAAAATTTTGTTTTTACGTTCCTTAAAGTTCATATTTAGTATTGGGAAATTTTTATAAAATGTTTTTTATAAAAATAAGAAGTAAGTTTTTTCAAGCAAAATGAGGCTTTTAAAAGTTTTTTAGTTTTCTGGGAAGCCGGACCGGTCCGCCTCTATACCGGACCGATCCGCCACCGGACCGGTTCGTCCCTCAACCGGACCGATCCGCTTGCTACAGATCCAGTAAACCCCGGACCGAAAGCGAACCGAAGAAGCCATTTTTTTAAAGAATCGATCCGAGGTCGGACCGATCCGCCTCCAAGCCGGACCGATCCGCCTGGGATAAATTCGGCCAGATCTGTTCGAGATTTTTTAGGCTAAAAGTTTTCTTATTTAAGCCAACTTCGGGGAGTTGTTTTCCAAGACTTTTCAAGACGATTTTCAGAGTCCTAAATACTCTAAGTCTTCACCTTTTTGATGTGCCAAACATCTTTTTGATTCACACACAAAAAATCCCAATTACTTTTGTGAATCTTTTGGAACCCTAGAACACAAACTTTTTTGTTGTTCATCTTTATGGAGAGATCTTTGCAACCGAGGGCTGCGTGTCATTGCTGAGGGAGTCTCTACAAAGTTTTATGGCTGCGTGACATTGAGGAGAGCTGCGGTTCTTCCTTCGTTGTTTGGGCTACGAGTCCTTGGAGGGTGTTGCGTGTATTCTCTTGTTGAGTTCAAGACTGCGTGTCTTTGTGGGTTGGCTGCGCGTTGATCCATTGCAGATTTTTCTATGTAATTGTAAGTTGCGACTTGTATATTCATAGTGAAATAAAGGTTTTACCCGAAAGGAGTTTTTTTCCTGAATTCTGTGTCTCAGCATATTTTTTGTGTCACATGCTTTATTTATTTATGGGTTGACACACGCACCTTAGATGCATGTTTAGGGTCTCTAATTAAATAAGTGTGCTATATTAGAAAGTTGCGAAGTTAATCAATTATCACATAGTCTTGTCTTCTCACTCCCATAAAGATATAATATTCCCCGGGCCCAACTTAAGATGTTTAAAACACCTAAACGAGTTCCCAAATCACTCTGGAATGTACCCACACAATATCTATCCCAAATTACACCTTTTATTATGTTTACTCATGACATAATATTAATTCAAGTAACATACAAATTAATTATATACTAATATACGCAATTGGCTAAAATGAATCACATAATTATGCATATCGCATTCAAATAGTTCATTCACGCAATTTATTTATATAAAATATTATCAGTTTAATTATTATAAAAACACGGGGTGTTATAACACAATAGGAAGATCAATTGTTTATGGGTGATAATAGGTGTTTTTCTATAGAATTTGAGAGCAAATTATGGAAAATATGGGGATGGCCGCTTGGGTTTTGGCTAATTATTTCTCCAAAGCCTTTTATATACATAAAAATGTGATGACAGACTAATGTCGTTCGAACAAAAACGAAATGACATTGCCTTTGCTACTCGAACTAACTATAGTTAGACTTATTAGTTTGCACCCCTTACAATGAAGAAAAATGCCAAATTTAACTTATTTATGATGCAGAATTTTTGGAGATGGTGTCATAAGACATCAAAATATAAAGTTCGTAAGATTAGGAATATTAACATGTCTGACAAATTAATTTTTTTAAACCTAAACTCGAATCCCAAAATTAATCCTCCTGTTAAAATCCAAGGGTCCGATGAAATCTCGTTCGGCTCGCTATTATTACGCATTGTGTCGTGTTCACCCGTTATTACCCATTCAGATAAGAAATAGTTTTGAATTATATGTGGGCTTATACATTAGTCCAATACTAAACACAATTACACCCACTAATTTTTTTAACATTACTAAAGCTCTCATTAAGTAAATTTCACTATGACTAAATTAACACTAAGTTAGAAAAAACTATTTGAAAGACCTAACCTTATTTTTTACTTATTTAAATTAATGAATCTTAACTGGTATTAATGAATGAAGGGGATCAATACTAATCCGAACCATTAACTATCGTGTTTTATTAGGTTGATACTAATATGACTCAAAATCATCAAGGGTCCATTCACTATCTAATAACATCATGTCATCATTACCATTTTGATAGATTTGCTCCAATTTCCCCCAGATAACTCTACTTGAACGACAATTTGAAACCAAACACAAAAAAGTAGGTGGAAATATGACCCAATTAAAGGATCAAATGTCATAAGGTCTCTATTTACACTAGTCTCCCAACAACCTGATGTTGTTTTCTATCTCGGTCACTCATCGAGACCCCAAAAATGCTGGATTATGAGGTCGTATTGACCTTCACCAATGTTGTTTTGGATAAATGCGACGCTATTTTAGAGGAGAACACCGGTTAGGAAAAAACTTACTGTTTTTTCTAAGATTTCATTTAAAAATTATGTAGAAGATGACCTTTTCAATTGTCGTGAGTTCTCTCCCCCCCCCCCCCCCCCCCACACACACACAGTGATTGAAGCTCAACTTTGTATTACTATAAAATTGGGCTAATGTATTGCTATTTTGCCTTTGTTTATTCTTATTTCCCAAAAGAAAAATGTAGGATCATTATAATTGTTGTAGCTGAACCAGATTCTACATAATTTCAAAGAGCCAAGGTCTCTTCAATTTCATCGCTACACATTGAAATGACATTTTTGGCTTTTACAAAGTTTTTTAGGTGTAAATGACCCTGCATTTCGTGTTTTGCTTTGAATTTTGGGAAAATAATATCATCACTAATTGTTTGGTGTCTTCGACAAAGTAACTATAATAAGTCATTCCACTACGACACACACACACACACACACACACACACACACGCGTATATATATATATATATATATATATATATATATATATATATATATATATATATATATATATATAGTCCTGCTCTTGTGCGGACTAGTCTGCATTTTAAGAATGCGGACCGAACATGTGTCACCTGGCAGTGAGCCCAGAAAAGAGAGAGAGTGTGCCTATAATTTAGGCAATAATTTCTAGGCGTACCGTTAGGTGACACATATCCGGTTCGCATTCTTAAAATGCGGACTAGTCCGCACGAGAGCATTATTTTATATATATATATATATATAAAATAATGCTCTCGTGCGGACTAGTCTGCATTTTAAGAATGCGGACCAGACACATGCCACCTGGCGGTGCGCCCAAAAAAGAGAGAGAGTCTGCCTATAATTTAGGCGATAATTTCTAGGCGCACCGTTCGGTGACACATGGCCGGTCCGCATTCTTAAAATATGGATTAGTCCGCACAAGAGCTTTATTATATATATATATATATATATATATATATATATATATATATATATATATATATATATATAATAAGGGGCCATATGGCCATGGGGTGATTTCATGCATGTTAAACATGCATGATATTTTATGTCTTTTATGGGTACATGGAAGACATAAAATATCATACATGTTTAACATGCATACATACATATATTATTATATTATATATATATGGAGGCATATGAGACATTTTTATGTGTCATGCATGTCCATGGAAGACATAAAATATCATACATGTTTAACATGCATGCATGCGTACATACATAAATTATTATTATTATTATTATTATTATTATTATTATTATTATTATTATTTTAAAATATTTTTTTCAAAAAATATATTTTTTTAATTTTTAATTTTTTTTTATTTTTGTTTTTTAAAAGGCGGATTATTAAATTTAAATAAAAAATATTTTTTAATTTCTTTTAAAGGTGTTTTTTTAAAAAAAATGGAGGTTATTACGGGTTGGGTTTTATCACGGGGGAAGATTTATCATCGTGCCCTCAGCATGGGCATCCGCTAGTATATATATATTGAGAAGAAGATTAATTCAAAAAGGCCTTTAAGCCTGTTACAAATACAAGAGTTTGGAGATTCATGAAGAGGATTGGCGAAGACAACTTAACAAACTATGTGCACATTTGTTACATCCTCTAGGAGAGAATACACAGGAGATATACCTATTGACCCAAAAAGAATGTCCTCTACAAGCGCTGCAATTGTAGGCAGTTGGATTGAGCCAATGTTTAAAGGCGTATTGAGGCGTAAACCTCACAAAAAATGGAGCAATATATATATATATATATATATATATATATATATATATATATATATATATATAAATAGGTGATGTTGATGACAAAAATATATGTATGATGTTTTAACTTTATATGCATGATATTTTATGCATGCATGGGCATGCATGAAATATCATGCTAAAAGTTAATTTTTTTTTCTTTTAAAAAGGGAAAAAGGGTGCTAAAAGTTTTTTTTTTCTTTTAAAAAGGGAAAATAAGGATGGTTTTTTCTTTTAAAAATGGGGTAGGGTGGGGGGTGGGGGGTCAGGAGGTCGGGGGGGAGTCACGGGTCCCATTAGTATATATATAAAGTAGATTACATCATTCAACCACGACAAATCAATTTCTTTTTGTATGCAAATAGAAAACATGAAGATTCCAAACCATGTGTAATCTTAACGTAAAAAACAGTAGATCTTTATAATAAAAAAACATGTATCCTTATAAAAAATCTAAAAGAATAGTAGCCCTGCCTCTTTTAAAAAAACATTCAAAAGGTATGTTATCAAACCCATCGAACAATACCAACATAACCTTACAAAAAGATCTATTTACTCTTAAAAACAACAACTTTGATCTCGTTTAAAAAAAATATGAAAAAAACTCCAAACTAAGTTAACAAACCCATCAAACAAAATAAGTCAACTTTGGAACCGAAAAAACTCAAGTCATGCTGGTGCCAAGGTGATAAAAAAATGATCGATTAGTTTATTCAATTGACTAAAGAAGGTCAACATAAGAAATCGAGAGAGGAGATAAAATAACTTTGATCGAGAGAGAGGAGGGTAAGAGTTGCTGACACAGTTAAGGTTTGGTAAAAATGATTTTTAGTCTTTTACTTTGACTTACTTATGTCTCTTTTTATTAAAAAAAAAAAAAGCAAACCTGCCTCACCTATAAGACTCGAGCCGGTGCGCCTCGATCTTGTGAGGCATAAGCCTCATTTTTAACCAAGGCTATATTTTTCAGTGATTCTCATTGAGGCGTACATCTCATGTAGTTTTTAAAACATTGGATTGAGCTAGAGTTGATTCGCTGGATCACGTCCAAATAACTACTTTTCACCATAAGATTTAGGAATCCCGTGTGCTGGGCATGAAGAACACATAAAAAGCACCAGATAAATTGCCAAGGATTCAGCGTAATTGACCCCAAGACTTGTATGAACATATTTTGAAGATTCCATTATGAAATTCATCTCTTGGAACAAAACCTAGGCCAATTGACTGTCTACTGGGAATAGTTGACGCGTCGGTGTTTAGTTTGACATAACCAGAGGAGGGCTATTTATTTAAGCATAACAACAGCAGAACCACCAACTCCTCTTTCCACCCCCAAAAGTTTTATTTCTTTAATATTTCTTCCATAAATTCTCTTTTCTTCTTCATTTCTTTTTTAAAATGAGACCAAATTTAATAATTTCCCCCACACCTCTAATTATCATTAGCCCACATTCCTAGTTAACTATTCCTTCACCCATAATCCTTTTTATTATTTTATTTACTATCTCATCGTTTTGTAAAATACAAAAAAAGCCCCCAAACCCGAATTTCTACCTAAAACAGTGGTCTTTTGTCTTCATTTTCAAATGATCAATTTAGAGCTAAGTTTTGTAAAGAGTCGACACTCTTCTAGTTCATCTTTGTAGGTTTAATTTTAGGTTAATGTAGTTTTAATCTTTTTATTTCTTTTGTAATTTTTAGAGAATTGTGTGAAGGAAGCCTCTAATGGAGTGTTTTTACATTTCACATATAAAAATACTTCACTTTTAAGGCTAAATACCCCATTCAAGGGGATAGATGAAGCTTCCACGGTCTTCTTCTATTTAGTTTAGTTTAATATTTATAACTTTATTATGCGCATTTGAAAATAAATATTGGACTTTTACATATTAAAAATGGATTTTGAGAGAAAACATTAGGTTCTTGTAATGCTTCGAGAGAAGGTGATTTATTTTTAATGATTCGAAAAATTCTCCTCCCATGAGAGATGGGGTGATCTTGTCATTAAGAAAGAACCCAAAAAATTTATTATGTTATTTTCTTAAGAATCAAACTAGAGATAGACTTTTCTTATTTTAAATGTTATTTTAGAAATTTATAACTCTAAAACTAATTTTTAAGGACTTAACATAATTTTAATAAATGATCTCTGATGAGTAGTTTATTATAAGAATTTTAGTCTTATTTTTAAGAGTTTTGTGAAAGTCTATATTTCATTTTCAAAAAAGATTTTAGTTTTTGATTTAAAGAAAACTTGGAGTATTTTAAAATTAATATTCACTTAATTAAAATAAAAAAATTAAGTCACGGAAGTGGATTCTCATCCCATGTTTGTTCTCATATTTATTCACTTCACTTATTTCTTATTTTAATTTGTTAGATTAGTTTAAATATTAGTTCATCATTAGTTATATAAACATCCCCTAACCTTTGTTTTAAAAACCCATACTAAGTCTTCACTTTACTCTTGTCCACATTAAGAAACGCATATTGACTCTTTACTTGCTCGTATACATGTTTTAGTATATTTGTAGGTATAAAATAGATTTTTGATTAGCGAGTCTTTGGAACAACGACATACACACAAAAGATAGTAATATGAGTAATTTTGGGTTGAATTGAAAAGAATGAGTTCATTGATTTACAACTTTATATCCTCGGTATTTTTTCTAAGAAAAATGAAAAATAATTTTGAATAAGAGACGCGGATATTACCCATTGACTATGTTATTTTCATGAATACATTGTTTTTACCACCCAAATGACATTATGATTTGGAAACTATCTTCAAAGTGATTACGAAAAATTAAAGATAAAATTTGTGCAACGAGGAGTCGGGTATATATCGAGATAGGGCTTAGAATGTTAGTGGACTAAATGTCACAATAATTAATATGTATTAATCTTGTGCGTCCTTAATAAATGTGAATATCAAACCACAGCTCTTAAATTGGGATGGATGGATGTATACATATTTATGATGGATGCAATACTATAACAAAGTAATAAATAAATAAAAAAGAAGCGTGTATGTTGAATTTTATCGACTGTGTTGTAGGCATGTGTATTATATATATATAAATAAATAAATACAAAAGAAGGTTGAATTTTATCGACTAAGTTGTAGGCATGTGTGTGTATATATATATATATATATATATATATATATATATATATATATATATATATATATATATATATATATATATATATATATATATAAAACCTTAAACAATATTTTGACCATTTCTTCTCTCTTTATCTTTCTCTTTTAATGCTTAAATTGAATATGCATATTCCATCACACGTAAGCATACCTAGTATACATAAAGAGACCCACTATTCCCACTCCTTATAATCATTCCCCCACTCCACCCTTAAAAAGCTATTACCCTTTCACTCATCCAAAACCCATTTACTTTTACCCTTAAAACTTACTTTTCACATAAGAGCAACAACACATATCTTCATCCGTCACTTTCTCTCTACAGCTCCAAAAAGAGGGAAAAAATCATATTTTCATCTTCTTTTCTTTGTTTATTTAATGTTCAAATATGGTTCTCACACATGGAGAAACTAATGACTGGAAAGCAAATACTGATCTTACGGTTGAAGATTTTAATAAGTTAAATAGTATTATTCATCTCATTACCACAAGAAATGTTCTTGAAATCCAAGAGTTGCACAAATCTTCCAAATGCTCCATTGATTCAGGTAATATTTTTTTCCAAATTTCTATTTCCCATTCTTTAGTATTTAATTTATGTAAGTATAATAGTTTTTTTATTATGGATTCCACTTCTTAGGGTTTTTTTAGAAGAAAAAAATTACGTGAACACATTGTCTTTTAGGGTTATTTTTTTTACCACTGTTTAGGTTTTTTTAGTTGTCTTTTTTATATAAAAATGATAAAAATCACATTTATTTTTATTTTTATTTTTATCCAAACACAATAATAAGAAAATTAATTAGAACACATTGGAAAATTAATGAGAACACATTGATTAGAACGTTGTTTGAATATATTAGAATGTTGTTTGAATATATTAGTTAGCTCAATTTTATTTTGATGTTATACACATGTGATGAAACTGTTGGATACTTTTTTGATCTGTTAGTTGAGATGTTTTCTAGTCGTGGTGATCTTCTTAACAATGTTCGTAATGTTGCGATAACTCAAGGCTATGATACAACAATTAAAAGGTAAAAAACGGATCGTTACGTTGTTATTGGCTATGATTAGGGAGAAAAATATAACAGTCGTGTTCCAATGGATAAGCGAAAGAGGGACATATCATCATGACTTATAAATTGTCCTTTTGAGATTTAGGGAAAAAAGAAAAAGGATGGAAATTGGAAATCGGAGATTCAAAATGTATCCCATAATCATGAACCATTAAGAGCTATGTCGGGACACCCCTTTTGTCGTCGTTTTTCAAATGAAGAGATATCGCGTATTAAAGAGATGAGCTTGGCTGGTATACCAACAAGACAAATACTTGCCTCACTACGATAAAAAAAAAAAATCAAAAGCTTCAAGCAATAGCCACGATTGTCTACAATGCAAAGGGTAAGATCACAAAAGAAATTTTAGCGAACCGTACTATGATCCAAGCATTATTTGAAGAATTTTCTCAAGGTGATTTTATTTTTGATATCAAGCGTAATGCAGATGGTCATTTGAGTCATTTATTTTTTGCCCATCCTTCTTTTATTAAATTAAGCATGAATTACTCCAATGTATTTGCGATGAATTGCACGTATAAGACAAATAAATATAAGATGCCATTTGTTTCACATAATTGGAGTTTCGAGCTTTAATACTTCATTTTCTACTTGTTTTTCCTTCTTGCAAAAAGAGGAAGAAGGAGACTATATAGTGGGCATTGAAAAAATTCCAAAACATATTGGGTGTTGATAGGCATCCTTTGGTGATTGTAACGGATAGAGAACTAGCGTTATTGAATGTCATAAAAGTTATTTTTCCAAGTACCGGACATCTTTTATGCCTATGGCATATTGAGAAAAATATTCTCTCAAAGTGTAAGGTGAAATTCGAAAAAGAAAAAGATTGGGAATTGTTTTTGTCGAGTTGGACTAATTTGATAGAATCTCCGGATGAATCAACATTTAATGAAGCTTGAAATCTTTTTGAAGTTCAATATAGGGAGAAGGATTTTATCCTAAATTACATAAGGAGTGCTTGGTTTCCTTTCAAAGAATGATTTGTAAATGCATGGACCGAAAAATATGAACATTTCAGAAATCGGGTTATTTCAAGGGTTGAAGCTTCACATGCGGTGATCAGGAAATATCTCCATGTATCGACTGACAATTTTCGTGAGGTGAAGGAAAATATTTGTCTTGCTATTGACAATCAATACAAGAAAATTAAAACCCAACTTGCTGGTGAAAAACTTCGTGTTCCACACAAATTTTGCCACCCCTTTTTTAAGGAGCTTGTTACGAATGTTTCAATGTTTGCACCTACAAAACTTTTTCAAGCAATATGAGTTGGCTACATCCAATTCATTATTGGGTGTATGTACCAGTATATTTTCAAAAACTATGGGTTTACCTTGTGCACACATGATGAGAGTTAGGAGGGCGAAAAGGTTGCGACTTGATGATATACATTCCCAATGGAGAATCAATAAAAGACTCTTTAGTGATAAACAACATGACGTGGTTAGCCAAGATGATCAAATTTGTAGTCTTTTAAAGGAGTTTTGTAATAAGTATGAACAAATGTCGCTTAGCTAAAAGGTAGATAGTCGCAAAAAAATTGCTCAACTTGTTGATTCATCATTCATCATTTCCTTTGACAATTGAACCTCCCATTCAACCTCACAAAGGTCGCCCATTAGGTTCAATGAATAAAAAGGTGGTTAACTCTACAGGTCACTATCCTTCTGTCTTTGAGATTGTCGAAAATACTCGAAAATATATCTGTTAAAAACTTAGACATAATAGTCGCACTTGTGCCAATACGGTTGGTAATACTAGCTTGTACGCGCTTGATGGAAGTATGGTAAAAATGGTGGATTTAAATACATCATTTTATAACTCTTCATGGTATTAGAAATCCAAGTAAGATTCACCAAACTCATTGCTATTTTTTTTAAATGTGTTGATTGTGTTTTTAAATTTTTTTTGTAAATGAGTAGAGTTCTTACCAATATATTATTTTTGCAGATTTGGTGCGGAGGAGCTATGCAAATTTATTTTGTGTGCTTTGATGAGTAGTACTCCTTTTTGTCATATATTTGTTGTTCTCAATTGTCTGAAGATAGCGTTTTTATGGGAATTGTTATTTTGTGAAAACAATATTTTCGATTTATGCAGTGTACACTGTTATTAGGAGATAATGTTTTTTTTTTGGTGTTTTTGTGTTGTTGCTGTTATTATGAATGCATTGATAAATACCCACCAATTTGATCATGGTGTATTTGTGCTGTTGTTGTTATTGTGTTTTTGCAGTTATTATGTTATTGTTGTTCTGTTATTGTGATGTCTATATTGCTATTTTTTTTGTGTATTTGAACTATTGTTGTCGCTGTTTTGTTTTTGGTGTATTAAAGAAATGCATTTATGTTGTTGCTGTTAATGGGTTTTGGATGATGAAAGGTTAATAGTTTTTTAAGGGTAGTTTTTTTTTTGAATAAAAGGGTGGAGCGGGGGAATGATTATATGGAGTGAGAAGAGTGAGATTCTACATAAAAATGTGATAAGAGACTAATTATCGTTCTAACAAAAATCAAACTAACTATGGGTAGACTTCTTAGTTTGCACCCTTTACATTGGAGAAAAATGTCAAATTTAACTTATTTTGATGCAAAATTTTTGGAAATGGTGTAATAAGACATCAAAATATGAAATTTTCAAAATTATGAATAACATAATGTACAACTTAATTTTTCTAAACCTAAACCCGAATCCAAACCCGCTATAATCCAAGGGGTTCGGTGGAATTCTCATTTAGTAAGTGATACCTATTAATTCCAACCTTGATTGTATTTTCTCCAATAATTCTAAAACAACAATTTGGAATCAAATACCAATCTGTAGAGGTGTCAATATTCCCAAAAAACAAGGGGACAATGCTGGATTGTGACGTCGCTCTCTATTTAGCCAGACTCCCAACAATCCGACGTCGTTTTCTAGACGGCATACGCCGTATCGATCGTAGTTTACCGGTTTCTGGTTGAAGATTCAATTGCCGTGAGCTTATTTCTCTCTCTCTCTCACACACACACGCACTGTTCAACTTTGTATTGCTATCATCAGGTCAACTGAGGTCAAAATTGAATTGCTGCAGCAGAAGATCAACTTTGTATCTTTGCTATATTTTTCTTTTCCACAAAGCAAAATGTGGGATTGTTTGAATTGTTGTAGCTGAACTTGTTCGTATTGCTTGTTAGCATTAGATGTGCCCTATTTAAAGTAAATTGGAAAGTTTTAACATCTACTCATTTCATAGATTCATGATCTATTCAATTTCACTACTACACATTGAAATGACATTTTAGCTAGCGAATATGCAAGTTTTTTTAGTGTAAATAAATGAACCTTCTTATCATGTTTTGCTTTCAAATTTGGGTATTTTTTAGGGGCTTTGTAAATTTAGGATCTATTGTAATCTATATTTTGAAAATAGGACAACAAATATTTTATTTATAGTTTTAGTCTCTATTTTTGAATAAAGCAGCTAGCGCGGACCCATGTTCATAAACGCCAATCAATCACAGCATGCCACGTGTCCCTTTAATTTGAAAATAGGGACTCAAAATGGAAACGAAATGTTTGTTGTCCTATATCCATAATCAATATTATTTTAAGTCCTAAAATTACATAATCTATATTTTTTTTATTATCATCGGTAATTGGTTGGTGTCTTAGGCCATTCCATCTAGACTTATTTTTTCAAGAAGAAGATTAATATAAAATTGCATTAAGCTTGATCCAAATACGAGAGATTGTTCCCAAACTCACTATGTTAGGTGTACGACGGGGCTAAAACACAGGAGTCCGGTGAAATTTCCATTTGGTGACCACTAATTCCAATCATGTCCTCCTCATTAGACTTGACAACAGGTCTCGTCTAGTTGTGTCGTGTCACTTTTTTTTTGTATTCTGGTCTTATCGAGTTCTTGTTTAAAAGAGTGATTATTTTATCGCGTGGAAAAGTCATATTCAAATTCGACCCGCTACCTTCACGTATTGTGTCGTGTTCAACCAATATTACCCATTTAAAAAAATAAATAATTTTGAATTATATACATATCAATACGTTAGCTTAATATTAAACATGATTAAACCCATTAATTTCTTAACAATACTAAAACTCTCATTAAGTAAATTTCACAATGAATAAATTAACACCAAGTTAGAAAAACTATTTGAAAGACCTAACAAATTTTTTTTACTTATTTATGATGAGAACTAGGGTCATTGTCGTCTTTAATCATTTTTTAGTCATTTTTAGTATTTCTTTTATTTTTAGTATTCATTGTATTTTCCCTTTTGTTGACTATTTAGAGGAAGGAATGTTATTTGGCTCCTAGTGACATAAATGTAATTAGATTATTAGCTTAGAGGCCAAGCAACCTTCTTCCTATAAATACCCCCTCTGTAGCCTCATTTGAGCCATTCTTCCATTTTGAGATATTTGATTAGTGAGTTTGAGAGAGAATTATCTTTTCTTGCTCCCATTTGACATCATTTACGTCGATTGGTATCAGATCCTAGTCGCTCCACCGGTTATTGTTGTTGTAAAACAAAAACTCGTAAACAACGTCAAGGTGGGTTCAAGGAAAGATGAGCACCTCCTCGGAAAACACTTTTGATCAAATCATAGCAACCCTCAATCAATTGAAGGTTCAAATGGATGAGATGAACGCGCAAAATCCACCACGGACCGCCCCCACACCGCCTCGATAATGCCTTAAAACCCTAACCCTAATTCCCCAAGATCCACCCATTCTACACCCCTACCACAATGAAACTCAAATTGTGCAAACCTTAACCCTAATTGCAATCAATAAAACACCACCACCGAAGATGGTCCTCTTCCATCACCACCCGCTGGCCGGACTACCAAAAAAAAGAGCAAAAACACTTCTACCGATCCAAAAATACCCTTGAACCTGCAAGAAAACATAATCGAACCCTTGGAAGAACCCCCTGCCCCGACCGCTGCCAATGAAACCCTTGGCCAGCCACCAACCATTACTGGATACAACCTCAGGCCGACCCAAAATCAAGGCCGAACAGCCCCAAACCAAAGACGAACTTCCCCGGTTCAACTGTTCGTTGCCCCGAGTACATTTTCGGCTCTCGGGCGAGCCCCGCCTGGGTCCGACGCACTCACAACCGGTTTTATGCCCGCCTCACTACAAATCGATGTAGCCTCGGTCACTTCTTCACCATTTTGTGTTCAGATGGTACCTCCCACGATTGGAACACACTCTCCGACTCTCGTCGAGATGATTCGTGACATCCGGCATGCCAAGGGGTCAAATCCAACCCAATTTCAGCCCCTAGGTGACATTTCCAACATTAAATGAACCCTACACGTATCTTAATCCCAATCTTGAACCCCAAACCCTAAAATTTCCGCACTCCCACTACCCAACTAATTTCACCCACCAAAATTCATCACCACCACCTATACCTCCCCCTCCACCACCCAACATATCAACACTACACCATTTTCCTTCCCCACAGCGTCCCCCACCCCGAATTCTTGTCCCTTCCCACTCCCCACCACCACATCCACCCAATTATCCAACTCCACCCCCACATGACTACACTTTGCCTCCTATCTCCATTTATACTCGCCACCACCCACAAAAACACCTTGAAAACCCCCAAATACCCCCCATACCCCCTGCTCCACCCGTTACCACGCACCCTCACCCACTCCATTCCACTTTTCCCATGCTTCCGCCCCACCTCTTCTACACACCTCTCTGCCACCCGGACACCCTTATTCCATATGCCCCATCATCATCCCCCATGGGATACCCGTTCCTTTCATTCCGCACCCGTTGATTCCCATGAGCGGGTATGAGAATGGATTACCCTATCTCCACATGATGATCTCCCTTCACCCTGACCCGACTCCGCTCCAGAGTTTGAGCCACCCCCTCCTACGGAGTGGCGCACCGATGTTTCTCCTTTCGACTCCCTGGGCCCAAAGGTTACTCCATATGTCCCTCTCTCCGAGCGCCACTGTTTTTTATGTTATCAGAAGGGGCATCAGATGAACCACAGCCCCTACCGCCAGTCGTTGGTCCCAGCTCCACCTCCTTCACCACGAGAGATTCTTCCACCTCATACCACTCCTCCCCCAGTCCCAGTTCCCCCACTAGCTCCTGAACCTCCTCATCCACGGCCTCGGAGATGCCCCCATCGCGCCTTACTTCTCGAGCCTCCACCAGGTGATGATGATCTTTCTAGATGAGGATACCCTGGCCCTTCAGGGTGGGGATTCCATTATTCAGTTGGCACTTCAGTTACTCTCACGGAGTATGCAAGGTGACATTAGGATGGATGTCCCGATGTTTGACGACCACCTGCAGCCCGATGTCGTCGTTTACTGGATTGCCGCCATGGAGCGAATATTTGAGTACAAGAGACTGAAAGGTCGCCGGTGTGTTTTGCTAGCGGCTACTAAATTTCAGGGTTACGCAAATATTTGGTGGAATGACTTGAAGCAACGTCGTGTTCTTGATGGTCAGCCTCCTATACAGACTTGGGCAGAGCTTTGTGTCCAGTTAATGTCAGCTTTTGTCCCCGCCACTTATGAGGGAGACCTATTCTTGCGAGTCGAGTCTCTTTGGCAGGACCACAGTTTTGGACTACACTGAGCACTTCCACGTTCTTTGTACTCGTGCCCACCTCGGTGAGAGCGAGGAATAGAGGATGAACCGGTATATTCATGGCCTTCAGAGCTATATCCAGTGCGACCTCGCTTTACATGACGTCACCTCCTTTGTCAAAGTGGCGGAGTATGCCACTAAAGTTGAGTCATTTCATCAGTCTGCTCCTCCTCCCCGTGGCCGCTCCACAATAGCTCCTCCAGCACCAGTGACTTTTGCTCCTCCTGTGACTCCGTCTACTGCAACTACTCCTACTCCCACGATTCCTTCTCTTGCACCCACTCTTCTTGTCACATTCAAATACTACAACTGTGGGGTGATTGGTCATAGAGCCTCATATTGTTCCCTTCCCCGCTGGCACTGGAGGTCACACCCCAGTCAGATCTCATTACTATCCTCGATGGTGACACTGAAGGTCTTCTCATCTGAGTTCGAGGACGAACTCTTTCAGGGGGGAGAATGATGAGAATTAGGGTCATTGTCGTCTTTTATCATTTTTTAGTCATTTTTAGTATTTCATTTATTTTTAGTATTCATTGTATTTTCCTTTTTGTTGAGTATTTAGAGGAAGGAAGGTTATTTGGCTCTTAGGGACATCAATGTAATTAGATTCTTAGCTTAGAGGCCAAGCAACCTCCTTCCTATAAATACCCCCTATGTAGCCTCATTTGAGGCATTCTTCCATTTTGAGATATTTGATTAGAGAGAGTTTAAGAGAGAATTACCTTTTCTTGCTCTCAATTGACGTCATTTACGTCAATTTAAATTAATGAATCTTAATGGATATTAACAACTGAAGGGGGTCATTATACTAACCCAACCCATTAACTATCGTGTTTTATTGGGTTGATACTAATATGACTCGAAATCATTAAGGGCCCATTCATTAGCTAATAACTTCATGTCATGACTCATATTTAGAGATATACTCCTCTTTGTCCCAAATAGCTCTACATGAACAGCAATTTGAAACCAAACACAAACTTGTAGGTGGCAATATGACCAAATGAAAGGATCAGATGTCATAAGGTCTCTATTTACCCTAGACTCACAACAATCCTAGGTTTTTTTTCTATCTGGGTCCTTGATCGTGACCCAACTATGCTGGATTACGAGGCCGTATCGATCATCACCAGTGTCGTTTCGGATAATTACGATACTGTTTCAGAGGAGAAAACACCGGTTAGGAAAAAGCTTACCCATTTTTCTTAGTTTCCATTTGAAGATTCTGTACCAAATGGCCTTTTCATTTGCAGTAAGCTCTCTCTCTCCCTCTCTCTCTCTCACACACACACACACATTGATTGAAGCTCAACTTTGTATTGTTATAAAATTGGGCTAATGTATTGCTGTTTGGCTTTTTTTCTTCTTATTTCCAGAAAGCAAAATATAGAATTGTTATAATTGTTGTAGTTAAACTTTATTCTATTGCTTGTTACTTGATTTCAAAGTGCTATGGTCTCTTTAATTTCATAGCTACACATTGAAATGGCATTTTTGGCCTTTTCAAAGTTTTTGAGCTGTAAATGAACCTTCATTTCGTGTTTTGCTTTGAATTTTGGGAAAATTTATCATCACTAATTGCTTGGTGTCTTTAACAAAGTAACTTTGATAGGTCATTCCACCGTGCCATATATATGTGTGTGTGTGTGTATATATATATATATATATATATTTTGAGAAGATGATTAATTCAAAAAGGCCTTAAGCCTGATTCAAATACAAGAATTTGGATGCAAGTACAAGAGTTTGGAGAGCTATAAATGGGATTGAGTCACAAAGGCAGCTAAACTATGTGCAGCTGTTACATTCTCTAAGAGAATACAAAAGATATATCTAGTGCCGACAACTAGGCGGGTTTGGGTGAGTTTGGTCGGACTTAATCTGCGCTGGGCATGATTTGGGCGCACCAAATCTAGGCTGAGATAATATGTGGGCGGGTTTGGCACTGGGCAACCCGTATTTTATTTTTCTTTTCTAACCCAAAGTTCTTGAACTCGCTGGAGCCGATGAAGTTTGAGTAAAAGTGTCCTATAAATGAAGAGGGTAAGTGTTAGTTTTGTTTAAGCTACCTTTTTGAAGCTCCGGAAATCGGCACCCAATGACATTATCTTCGTCTTCATCGCACAACGCTCGCCACAACCAACTATACACATGTTCGTCTCTCAGAGACAGGTTGTTTCGAGGGTTCAATTAGGGATATGTTCATCCATGTTTTAACCAATCACAATAGTGTGTCATGTAAATTCTCCATAAAGAGGGTAAACAAATTTGGAATCGAATGAGAGAGGAGAGAAGATAAATAGTGAGCAGATAGAGATAAGGACCTAACCTTGATCGGGAGAGAGAAGGGTGAGAGTTGCCGACACAATTAGGGTTTGGTAAGAATGATTTTTGGTCGTTTATTTTGACTTACTTTCGTCTCTTTCTTTGTATATAAAAAAGAACTAATACAGACCCGCGCCTCACATAAGCCTAATTTTTAAACCTTGAGGATTAAGTTTCGGAGCGATTTTTCTGTGATTTGCCTCGAGGCGTACGCCTAGCATGATTTTGAACATTGGAACTGAGCCGGAGTTGATTTGTTAGATCACGCCCAAATAATCATTTTCCACCACAAGATTTTGGGATCTCGTTTGCACGCCATGATAAATTGCCAAGGCTTCAGCATAATCGACCGCAAAACTTGTTGGAACACATTTTGAAGATTCCTCTATGAAATGATCAAATTCATCTCTTATAATAAAAGCTAGGCCAGTTGACCATCTACCGAGAATAGTTGACATCTGTGTATGGCTTGACATAACCGGAGCGGGGGGGTTAAGCACAATTGAAGTATCAGCAACAACTCTTTTTCCACATGGACATTCCAGTAAGAGGGGGAGGAGAACAAATTCAACTTTTACGAGTGTGATCAAAGGATTTCAGTAAGACCCTCGGTGTTTTCCTTATTCCTTTCAAACCATATCATCCACATAATTGTCGCAAATCATGGTTCAAAGTATCGGTCGAGTTGACTCGGTATCGGCCGAGTCAACTCGGAATCGGAGGGCACCGATCCGATACCGAGAGACGCTTAAAAAAAACACTCAATCGGCCGAGACAGCCGCGATATCGCCCGAGGCAATCGATTCCGAGACGCCTCGCCGCGATATCGGCCGAGACAGCCGCGATATCGGCCGAGATAACCGATTCAAACGATATTGTCATATTTTGTTTTATTTTTTGATAGAACTTTTATCTTTTACCATATTTCTTTGTTGTTGAAAATATATTGTAACATTTACAGAATGGTATTACTTTTTCAAAAGTATTAACATTAATTTTTTAAAACATTAAACTCTTTTTTTTTAAATGACTCTACTAAAAAAAATATATAAATCTTTTAAAAAGTACTCTTTTTTTAAAAAAAATGACTAATAAAACTCTTTTTTCAAAGAAATGTTACTTTTTTACAAAAAATATTCAAATCTTTTACAAAAAATATATAATGTACATTTATGTTTGTAAAAAATGTACATTTCTGTACAAATATTATTTTGTACGTTTTTTGTAAAAATGTAAAAAAATGTACATTTTTGTTAAAAAAAAATGTACATATTTGTAAAAAAATATATATTTGTACATATTTGTAAAAAAAGTGTACATATTTGTAAAAAAATATATATTTTTTGTTAAAAACAATGTACATTTTTGTAAAAATGTCCTTTTGTACGTTTTTGTAAAAATGTACATTTTTGAAATTTTTTGTAAAAAATGTTCTTTTGTACGTTTTTATAAAAATGTAAAAAACAATATACATATTTGTTAAAAAAATGTACATTTTTGTAAAAATGTACTTTTGTACGTTTTTGTAAAAATGTAAAAAAATGTACATTGTTGTTAAAAAATGTACATTTTTGTAACAATGTTCTTTTGTACGTTTTTGTAAAAATGTAAAAAAATATACATTGTTGTTAAAACAAAATGTATATTTTTGTTTTTCAATATTATTATTGGTTTACTATGCAATATTGAATCTGACAACTCTGCCGCGCTTCAGTATAACCAATTCTACAATCCAATGCATATTGAATGATGGGTTTGAATGTATCTCATTGGTCAACATTGTTAATCTTATTTTTTTAAAATTTTCTATATTTTTTTCGGAATTTTTTGCGCTCTCTAAATAGCGTATCTTTGCGTATCGCCCGATACCGCGACCGAGTTGAAAATCGGGTGTCCGATACCGGGACCGATACCGAGACTTTGAACCATGTCGCAAATAGTTGTAGACCATTAACACTAACCATTTCCTCCACTTTTATATTAACTTCAATAAACTTCAGCTTCGGCAATTGGTCCAAATCAGAAGAAAACTCACTAAGCTGCCAAGCAAACAACTCCATAAAGCATGAGTGGTGGTCTCCATATCCTCATCAACACAGCAGGGACACACTATATACGATCCCACACCATAGGCTTCTGAAACAGGATTTCAAAAATGGAGGATAGCTGATTGTTCACATATTTTCCCCATATTTCTCTCTATCATGCAAAATCTCATTAAAATCTACGGGGCATATCTATGACAGCAACGATAAATAACTCAATCGACGGAGAAGCGTCCATTCATGGTGTCTGTGATCTGCTTTTGGGTGGCTATAAAATCATGTAAATCTCCATGTGCCCTCCTTCGTAGCTACATAAGAATCTTTATGATGACTGAATTGTGAGGGTTAGTTCTTCTTTTGACAACAGAGCTAATCCCCCACTAAGACCAAATCTATCTGCTGCAAACATAGATTTAAAACCAACTTAATTCGAATATACTCCATTTGGTTTCATATAAGTTCAGTTTTCAGTTTACAAAAAAAAAAATACTGTTGAACAACCATCACTATTAAAGATGAACCAAGTCTAAGCTCGGAATCAAGAGCAGGTTTCTTTTGCACTGGGCTATCAGGGTCATTAATCACCCTCAAGCTCCTTTTACCCCCGGCTTCTATATGATGAAGGGTCGCTGGCTCGACAGCTAGCACATCGCCAACTATGGCTTTCGTTTCCATTTACCTTCACTTGTAGTGGGGGTCCAACATTCACCTTTTGTCCTCAACTGTTGGGCTCCTTAAAGACAGGTAGTAGTTGTGTAGTGGGACTTGCACTTTCACTAACTTCCAACTGCTCCATAGCCAGTTTCATGACTCCACCAAAATCGGACAATTGGTTCGCTTACATAACTTCCTCTACAGTACCCGCTCCTTGCCAGAAATTTGTGAAATCTGGTCTTAACTGTTACTATCCCTTATCCCCTCTTGTTGCTGATTTTTAGAATTTTAGGCCCTTGGAAGTCGGCTTTTGCTTGGGAGTCTCATCCCTTAGCCATGACTCGTATTGCATCTGCAAGTTCTCATCTTTCTTTTTCAACTCATAATACCTTAATCAATTGTGGAGATTATGATCTAGACATCCACATAAGTAACAAAAATCCGGTAACGGTATCCACAACTGAGTACCACTCTTCTTGAACTGAACCTCTGTCCCGAATTATTTTGATTGCGAATTCGAATGTATTTACCATTGTACTTTCCAACCTCCTCCACCTGCCCCGATTTTGACCCAATAAACTACCCTGTTTCCTTTAACATACATATGAACGACAAATCATAACATATGACACAGAAACTCGTGTAATGAACCTTAATTTCCGAAGGTTGAATCAAACCATCCACTATATCCAGAGCCAATGTTGTCAATATCAGCCGATACACGATACGTATTGGATGTATCGTATCGTATCGGGGGAAAAACGTGTTGTATCGGTGAATGTATCGTTTTTTGTAAGTATCGGCGATAAATAAGTAAGTATCGGCCGATACATATGTATCAAACGTATCGTATTGTATCGTCGATACATACCTTTTTTGTTTTTCAGCTAAACAACGCCACTTTGCTTTTTTAACCCAAAAAAAATAGAATAAGGTTAGGGAGTTTGTAAAAAGGATTTGGGACTTGGGATTTGGTTTAGCAAAGTTACGAGGGTTTTAAAAAACAAGGAGAAGAATTTACAAACCATTACAGCTTTGCTAGGGTTTCTAATTATGAACCAAATCACATACTCCTCTCTATTTCTTCTTCTTCTTCTTCTTCTTCGATTTAGGTGAGGGTTGATTTCCATTGATCGCAACCTCCTCTTTTTTTTTCATCTATTATTTTCTTCCTTTGTTTCTTATTCCCAACAAATTTATTTATTTATGTGTGGACTAGTGTCCCGTGCAAAGTCACAATATTATTATATAATAAGTATAATTGGTCTTAGTGGCTATGATTAATTATTAAATATTGTGTTTAATAGAAAATAGACCATAGTGACTACTGAGAATATTATTATATTTCAATTAATGGGTTAAATTACTTATTCTTATTTTTTTAATGTTAATATAGAATGCTAAGACAAAAAGATTTGGTGTATGATCATTGCACGCAAGTTGGTGAAAGGAAAAATAAAACGCTGAGATTGCTAAATAATTATTGTGTTTTCTATATTATTTTTAGATACTACACGCACGTATTTTAATGTATATAAAATTATTTCTATAATTATTGAAAATCAAAATGTATCTTACGATACGATACACGATACGATACACATTTTTTGAGAAAATAATAAGGCTCCGATACACATTTTGACAACCTTGTCCAGAGCAATGAGGCGTTTGTCAAAGCTTCAGGCATCATTTACTCTTTTAATTTTAAATACAAATGTGTATAAATATATCATATATCCATGTGATTTTGCCTTGTCTATAAGAAAAGTGGAATTTTTCTTTGTTTTTTGCCCTAAATGAAAATTTCTAAGTGTTTTATTGAGTAATTTCTCAGGAAAGGTTGATGAGAAATTTACATTTTGTCATAAAATAATTGATTGTAAAATTTTCAGCAAATTGACTTAGAGATTCAAAATTGATTGCAAGATTTTCGGTAGATTGACTTAGAAATTCAACAAACTCACTTTTATGTATGCATATACAAATTGGTTATATTCAATTTAAGTAGCTAATTTTCGTATCAGAGTTTACACTCTGAGCTATTTCACATCTAGTGGAATTTTTATTGAAAAGACCCGGACTTGAATGAACTTTTGCACTGTCCTTCCTCTTGAACAAAAATGTTTGTGGCACCTGCGACAGAATGACCTAAAAAGACGGGGGTAAAGAGAATCTAGTTGCATCTATCAAAATTAAGTTTTTTTTTTCATGTCTGTGGGTAGGTTAGGAGGAATAAATATCAGGTGGGTAATAGAGTTCTTAAGATAGCCGAGTCCTTTTAAAAGAGTTCTCATTGTTACTTAGGTATCACCCCTCAACCGGGGATGATTGGTGGTTCTCTTGGGTGTATAAGACTTGTAGGCATAAAGGTAGGAATGAGTCTTGGGAGGAGTTGACAAGTTATATGAGATATGTGGGATAAATGGTGGATAGAGGGAGACTTTAGGGTCCGTTTGGCAATCCAATTCCAAGGCTTGGAATTGGAATTGGAAGCCCAATTTCAATTCCGTGGAATTCAAATTGGCCTTCCAATTCCAATTCCAAGCCTTGGAATTGGGTTGCCAAACGGACCCTTAGTGTTGTAAGTTTGGCTTCTAAAAAAAGATGGAGAAATCAATGTTATCTCGAACATGGGTCGCTTTGGTAAATGGTACATAGATATAGCTGGTATGCGGTACGGTGGGGGTAGGCTTGGTTTCGGATTACGGGCTGTTTTAATACTCTTGTTGAGACGATTTTAGAACCATAAGTATATTATCACGAGTATATGTATTCCACCCATTTAGAAAGCTTCTCTAAAATTGTGTGTCGTGTATAATTTATGTAACATATACCGTTCTTCTAACTTTGTAATTTTTCTCCATTTATTTCATCCACTAAATCAAAAGTTGCATTATTATTTATAATATCTAAAAGAGATTTATTGTAATATTGGGTACGCCACTTTTGAGATCCAGATCGCAAAGCCACCACTTTCGGGTCTGTGATCCCGGATCGCGGTACGTAGGAGTATGTAGAGAATCTGGTAACTATGGGAAGAGTTAACTGGATTGTGTGGAATGAAGTCATATATATGTGTGCGCGTATAGATGGAGGGAGGGAGGGGGAGGATAGATTACCTTCTTGCCTTGGAGGTATAAGAATGCATACATCTTCCAATTTTCTCACACTGTTCTAAACTTATAGTAGCATTTTTTAACCCAAGTTCTAAAGTTGGTTCCATTGGACATGGGCAAATATATCTTTGGAAGTTTTGGATTATAGTTTGGATTCACATCATCTCATTGCTCTCTTAGATTTGGCCTCCTCACCTCTGGAAGTCCCAGTAGATTTAGGCCGTCTTTTGTACTTACTGCCAGAAGAGCCCTCTTCATTCTTTCTAACCTTCTCTTTCGCTTAACTCTTTTTCTGCTGTCGATGAATTTGAATATAGATGGTTATTAGCACAAAAATTGGAGAGTATTGCTGGAAGCAGAAGCTGAGTCCACCAGTGGTGGTGAGTTTGTGAGTGATATACTCTTTTGTCTGTTTCTATCAATGGGTTTTGTCATTCTCGGAAATGTAATACCCCGTACTTTTGGCTATATTTATTTTGGGATTAATTAATTAAATGCGTATTAATTGGAAATTAATCCGGGTTATAAATACTAATGAGATGCGAATTGGTATTTGATTATGTGCATATATGATTATATATGTATTTGGTACTATGAAAATTTGTCGTGAGATTTATATACGGCATTTTAGAAATTTTGTTGAGACGCGTGGGACCGCCGCGTCACAGTATAATATTTTGTTAATAAAAGTAAATTTAAAATATATAATCCGTATGGTCGTTTTGAGTGCGCCAACGCGTCCGGAAGGGTCGAGATAGTCAGAAATCACTAGCTGGGGGTATAGTTTGGGTCCCGGGGTATTTTTAGGCCATACCGGCAACGTAAAGGGTATTTTGGTAATTTTACATTTTGAGGAATTAAAAGTGACGAAAATTGGTTAATTAAATCTGATGTGGATATTGACCCACTAAGCCCATAACCAACCCATATTAACCCTTTAAGCTACGGAGGCTAACATTAGGTTTACAATCTTCCCCAAATCAAACCCTAGCCACCTTGAGCCACCATTGGAGAAGGAACTTAGAGAGAGAGGAAACTCTGCAGAATCTTCACCAAACCTACACCAAATCAGAAATCAAACCAAGGCAAGTGGTTTAATTATGTTTAATTTCAGAAAATGTTCTTTCCATGTTAAAAAATTCGGATTTATGGTTTGTTCATGATAAATATGAAAACCCATGTAGTTTAGATCATAGGACTTGAGAAATTGTGAAGAGAATTGCATGTAGAATAGTTTGGAAACAATTAATCTGATGTTAATACATGATTGGGTGAAAGAAAAACGAATTAAATTCTGGAAATTGATGTTGATATATATCTAGGGTTCATGTTCTTGATGATATTGGGGAAATGTATAAAATCTTGGGATTTAATGATGTTTAGGATGCCTTATTGCCTTAAAAGACGTTAGTTTATGACCTAAGCATGTTTTAGTATGATTAGAGGACTTAAATCATTGTTAGAACGAACTTTGGAGAAGGATTGGAGTGATAAAAATGGTGAAAAACGAGATGGGAAAAATCTGGGCCGAAACTGGTAGCTCGTTAGAAGCAGCCCCCAGGTCGTTCGAACGAACTCGTTCGAACGAGCTTCTAACGAGTTGACCAGTCGTTACTAACGAGTAGTGATTTCGTTCGATATCTCGTTCGAACGAGATATCGTTAGAAGGGACAGTTCGTTCGAACGAACTGGATCTCGTTCGAACAGCCTCGTTCGAACGAGACTTCTAACGACCTGACAGTCCAAACTCGTTCGAAGTCTCGTTCAAACGAGACTTCTAACGAGTTGACAGTTTGGTCCTTTTTGGACTGTTTTGATTTTTTGAGTCCCGTAAACTTGTTCGAGGATATAGATGACCTTCCTTTATTGATGTGAGGTTAGATTTGGGACTTGTGGGTTATTGAGAGGAGTAAATTATGTACGAGAGTTATATTCGATGAACCATTTGGGTTGAGACGTGAGTGTCGACTACAATGTGAGAATGAATTACAGCGCGTACAATTACAAACCGGAATAGTACGAATTGTGATAATTATAGTTAGTACGAGAATGCGATATGTACTACGATTAAAATACGGTATTACTAAGATGTGTGTTTACTTAGTATTGGTATATGGATTGTTTGTATGACATACCTACCATACTTGCTATCACGGGAGGTTGCGTTCGCTTAGGGCCCTCTAATCCTTGTGTGCCTACGGGGGGGATATAGACTGGTACCTCGATGAACATAGGTCATAGAAAGACTTATTGTGATATTAATAAGTCCGCTGATCATGGGAGCGTAGGTATGTGCGTGACCCATGTGATGGTGACTGTGTTCGCCTCCATTATTTGTGATGTTGTTATCGGTAAACTATTCCTGAGAGATTCGGAATATGTAATCCTTATGTACGTGATGTACCGGGATGGATAGCAGAGTGTGTGTGCACTACAGCTTAGATTGCGGGGTGCTTGTATTGTATATTTATGATATGAATAATATACATTAAATTAATGGGAATCCTCATGTTAATGTTGTAAAAATATTACGGTATTGTTCCGAGATATATAATGAGTTAACTGATAGTTATATCAATGGCATATTTAGTAACTGAGTTTACGTTAAACCTCTATTTAATTTCGAGCGTTGTTATGTTAAATGGAACCGAGTAATATGGGTAGAACCTTTGGCAGTCTAGCTAGTTATGTTGTCAGTTAGCTAGTAGTATGGGTCGTTATAGATGGGTACTTACGTTAGGAGTGCACAGTTAGACGAGAGGTGAGAATATCATGCGAGTGTACGTCCTAACATGTACTTTGCATTTAATGTTTTAAATGTTTTTAAAGCACTTGCAGGTTTTTAAAATATAACTCCACATTCGGGCTCTGACCCGTTTGCTTTTCAAATCTCTTTTCTTTGTAAAACCATTTTAGGTGCCCAGCCACAAGGACACCAAGCATAGGATACTCATTCAGGTGACGAGTTGTAGCTGCTTGTGGAGGCTACATGGATTTGCATGTAGACGCTTCTATCTTTTGGATTCCAGAGTTACCATCTATCAGTTGTAGGGCATGTTGCCCATTTCTTTAGAGACATCTTTTATATTTTAGTTTTCAGACTTTAGCATGTTTTATTTCAGTTTCGGTTATTCATTTCAGTTATGGGATTGTAGTGAGGAGTTTTCCTCCAGACTTTATTTACCCTATTGTTATGGTTATTCGTTTTACTTCAGTATGGTGAATGGTGTTATTTATTTCTTCATTACATTTGTTGCATGTTAATCAGTTTTAAATTAAAATTTGGCAACTTGCTTTTTAAATACTAGGTGGTTAGAAATAATAAAATGTTTTCGACAGTGATGCTATTAACTGAGCCAACTTGGCATTTTGAATTAATTTTATAAAGGAGTAGCTACCCGGTATTTAATTAGTCGGGGTGTCACAGGAAACTTTGACAATCAAGAGAGAGAGAGAGAGAATCTTCTATTATGGTTGAAAGTCAGTTATGTCCACCACAGTTAATCATATAATGGGAAATCAGCTTAAAGAATCTTTTGAAAAGGTTTCAAAAGGAGTCTGGGGAAGGGTTTAATTCATGTTCTTTCAATGTTCTATTGTATCCCGTCTATTGATATTGTTGTCTATGAGGTTTCAGGGTACGTGATGTATACAAATAGTAGAAATAATAAGAACAATATCTCAATCTATCACATCATATTCACGAAATTTGAATAAAAGGTGCGTGTGTTTTTTTGTTTTTGTTTTTTTTTTGAGGGGGGGGGGAGGGGAATATTTATTTTAACCATATACAAGTCTTACTCTCCAAGTGGTGGGATGTGAGTTAAAGTCTTGTGTTTAAAACTGATTGTACATCATGTTTAAATAATAGTGTATTTGGTGCTAAGGAGTTATTTTGGAGGTTCCCTTAGCAGCCACCAAGATCAATTCAGTGAATTTTCTTTCCAGCACTTTTTTATTCGTCATAGACTTTATTTCAGGGGTACTAAATTTATGAATGCTATCTACTTTTCTATATCTCTGTTTTTATAGCCTTGCCAATGCCATGTATATTAATATACATTTGTGATATGTTGTGTTGTTCCTTTTTGTTTGATTTTAAGGTACACTGGCGGCAACATATGAAAAACTTGGCGGTGAAGTGAGGAGGATGGACAAGCCCGATGAAGTAATTCAATCAGATCAGTACATTTTCCCCACTTAATGTTTTAGACACGTTTCCCTACTCGCTTGGAACATATCTAAATTTATGCACTCGAGATATACTCATTTTAGCACACATGAACACATAATATTTGTTTGCTAGTTGGGCCAAGTTAGATTGTGTACTAACACATATCCACATATATCTGTTTACTAGTTGGAATAAGTTAGATGGTGTTCTTGCGTTGTTAGGTGAAGTATTGATGGATAGGAAGTGGGGCTTTAGTTCCTTAGTTTTTTAATGCTTCGGCTGATATTATGCAAGATTAAAACTCATTAAGTGACAGTAAAGAATTTCGACGCTATAATATATATGTTCTGATTGATGTGAGTTTGTGTGCTCAACAACCTAAACAGATGAGAGTTTCACACCTTCACAAGTTTTATATCATAACATAAAATAGTTGATCAAGTGAGCCTCTTCTCGAACCTGAACAGGGTTTTACCCATTCTATTTCCATTATTGGATTAAAATTTCCATAGTTTGTTTTATATATTTGTCACAAAAGAAAAAGACAAATCTACAAGAACAGCTAGTTTTGTATAAATTCGTTATGTAAATTTTTTTGCTCTTTCCCGCTTAATTGGTTATAATTACATGCTTCATTGGTTCTATCAAATTATTTATAAATTATCCAAGGCTATGTATGCAAAATGGGACGTTATAAATATGAATGATATGGGTCGATTATTGTGTTCACATCAAATTATCTGTCATATGCACATGGTTGCACTCTTTTGTGATTGTCTTGACATGATTTACCAACTCTATCAGATTATCTGTAAATCAGCCATGGCCATTGCTGGGGTTGATGCTTCGGATTGTATTGCTGTGGGAAACTCACTCCACAACAAGGGCATATAGGGTGCAAATGGCTGGGATCCAATCAGCATTTATCACTTGTGGGATCCATCAACTGATCTTGGACTCGCTAAATTTGGAGAAGTTGCGGATCATTCTTCTCTATCTACTCTTGCATTGAATTATGGTGCTTATCCAGCATATGTATTGTATTGCCTTCACTTACGTGGTAATCCCTATATTGGTAAGCATTATTTTCTTCTCCTTTTTACACGAAAGGTGTGTTTGATTGACGTTTCTTGCATTTTTTTTTCCATGAAAAATACATATTTTTATGTATTTCTAAATTTTTTGGTGCTTGGTTGCAAATATATTTGAACAATAGATTTAAATGTGATACGGGCTCCGTTTTCCCCCTCATTTTTAATGGAAAGAATTTTGCAAACTGGAAAAGTAAGAGAGAGCC
The DNA here is from genome assembly GCA_949130495.1 of Sambucus nigra. Lineage (NCBI taxonomy): Eukaryota > Viridiplantae > Streptophyta > Magnoliopsida > Dipsacales > Adoxaceae > Sambucus > Sambucus nigra. The sequence continues at coordinate 765,159,621 of OX422209.1, read as the reverse complement.
TCCCCAAGCCACTCATTTTTTTTCTTTTTCCCCAATTTCTCATAGGAATGAAATTTTTTTTTCAACCTTTTACCAACTTTGGAACCAAACACAGCATAAAAGGTGTTATATAACTGATAATCATGTATTTAAAGAGGAGAATTATTAGTTAATAGGTATTTGTTCCCAGGATTTTCTTTTCCTTTTTGATGCTTTTGCATCGCAATGCAATAGAGAAAGCAACCTCTAGGATAGAGGACTGTGATATTGTACTATGTTTTTTTTGAGATCGTGATTTTTGGTATTATAATTATATGCAGCTAGACACTTTTGGTTCAAGATGAGTTGCGAAAGCCCATCTTTGAGGTTGAATTCATTCTGTTTTCAATATCCAATTTTCACCTATGTTTTTATTTTTCACTTTTGGTTCAATATCCACTTTTGGCTCGAACGCATGACCCTTGCTAGCCAAGGGTCCTATGGTAAAGGTAAAGAATAGATTTAATCTTATAAAAAAATTATCATAAAACATTTTAACCATGTTTTCCGAAATTTCTGACAACTGGAAAACTAAAAAAGCGAATTTTCAATTTAATAATAATATTATTATTATTATTTGAACAAGATCTCTACCTTTACATCTCCTCTAGAAAACAGCCTTGTCTTCCTACAACTAAACAGGGTCTCTCTCTCTCTCTCTCTCACACACACACACAAAAAAAAATCAAACTGCTGCATATAGCTATTTTATATGAATACGAAAAGTGTTCCATTGCGCATGTGCAGCGACTTGATTGATGGTCTCGTAACCACAAGTCGGTATGTAAATTAGAAACTTTGCATCTTTAGTTTTGCCCTTTTAATTTCATCATAATGTTGCGTATATATCGTAGGAAACAACATATCATTGTTAATATGCCCTTTTATGGATTTGCAGGTTCTCCATAGAAGAAATTGCTTTACAAAAATGGTAAGGTTTTATCAAGTCAGCCTTCTTCCATCTAAACTTCGGGAAACATTGTGGTTGTTAAGATCGCGGGTGATTCCCAAACATGAGCATTTACTTGGAAGCCTGCATTGTGACACCTTTATTTAGTCTTATATTTCTGTTATTTTGACATGTGTTTAATTGATTCCTCGGAATCTAAACTATAGACAATTTCAGTGAAATTCAATTATAGATTAAATCGCAAAGTCATTTTCTATGTAAAAATAATTGTACCATCTGATCTATGATTCACATGCAATTTAGCTATTTTCTTAAATAATTTCTAACGGTTTAAACCATTAAAAAATGCTTCCATCAGTTTTCCAGAATCACTGCAGCTATTTTCTGGGATTTCATGACATGGAAGATGCTGCTAAAGCTGACAGGGGCTAACTGTGGTAGAAATATCAAATAAAACACTTTATGTGATCCAGATTTATGAAAAAAAAAATTCTAGTCGTCGTTTCAAAGTCAAAAACATTTTAAGAGAATTATTTTTTTCAAATGTATTCTTTGAAAAATGATGCCTTTGAATGCAAGACATGCGATCGAATCATTGTTCTCTCATAGATATTGTTCGGATGAGTGAATTTGTAACCTTACCTAATATTAGACCATTTTTATAAACAATACTATTAATTTAGACTGATCATATAGGAAAGGAAGACTAATAATTTTGAACGAAGGGAGTATTACAATACACACTGGCTGGGATTTCCCCGCGGATTGAAAAAATGATGCAAATTGAGAATTTAGTGAAGGAGCAGATTTGTCATATTAATGGCAAGATGATAAAGTTAAAACTGGTGAATTTTCTTCCAAGTCAGCTTGGCATTTTGTCCAAGAGCACTTTTCATCATATTTTGGACAACAAATCATCTAGGATAAACTGATTCACTAAAAAGGTCTAAATTTTTATGTGGAGATTAACATTGAACTTCATTTGTGGAAGCATCCAGCATTTGAATTTCACAGGCATGTAGCAGATTAAAAAGGCAGTAAAGCTATTATGATAAGAGCAAGCAGTACTGAAGATTGTAACTCAAATTTCAATCATACAAAATAAACAAGGTAAACATCTCTATGCGATCATAATACTTAGGTGAGTCCGCCTTTTTAACATTGATAAAATTTTCATCCCTCATTATGACTATGGGAACTCACAGCTTCAGTTTGATTAAACTAAGGAAAACCAGTTACATCAATCTTAAAACGGAACATCTTAACTGATTCTGTCGAAATACATATTTTATGCATTCCTACATAATGTTATCATGCTATGTACTATAGCACAATTTTAGAAATTCAAAAACACTTGATAAACAATTATTTTCAAAATTGCTACAATTTTGGTTGCATTTTCTGCACAATACAAAAAATCTAGATTGAGAGAGAGAGAGGGGGGGGATTACAAGGACTGAATTCGTAGAAAAAGATTAATATACTGAAGTTAGATGATTAGAGAGAAGCGCCAGGGTGGGTAGGGGTTTGGTGGTGGCGGTGGTAGTGGTGGAGATCTAGCTCCCTAACTCAACTTCATTAGACCATTGAAAGTTAAGAGTGGATGAGTTATATTAAGCAGGGCTCCTGTTCTCTCAAGTATATTTGAATCTTTATATGTAAGATCTGTTCTTGGTTTCTCTTGTAAGTGCTAACTACTATTTTCTCATGAAACTGTTTACATTTTGTTTCAACGAAAGGATGAGATAAAAAGATAAAAAACCATGCATAAAAACTAACTACCATGTAATAACATTTTGAAAGGTATGTGGGGAGTGTTAGTGGAATAATTGATCACTAATCACACTTTTCTTGAGCACATTGGGCTAGTTCTCTATTGTTTGATGAACCACCCTTCTTGAATATCTATTAGATTATAATATGTGGTTACAATAAATTAAACTAAAGGTGATGTATGTAAGATAAAATTTACTCACTTTTATATATATCTTTCATGTTTCGAGGAAAACACGAGATTTGAATATGTTTAAATATTCAGTGTAGATTGAATCAGTCAATGTGGTATTTACTTTGGTTGTTTTGGCTCCACTTGGGCTATGATAAAATTTCCTTCGGGGTAGCACACATATTTGTGTATAGTGTTATATGAAAATGGTACTTAACAATTATAAGGAGATCAAATTTAACAACACTATCATTAACAACATACTTAAACATGTATTCTATTGTATTTTAGATTATTACATCATATAATAAAGTTTATCCAATGAATAGATGTTCATATTGTTAACAAGGCAAATCTAATTTAAGTTGTAGAATAGGCTGAGCATCCTATTCATAAGAGTGTGCATGTGCAATCTCAATCTAACTTAAAAAATGTTACCAACTTTGTACACAACAATGCTAAGCATAATGTTGCTCAAATGCAGTTAAACGTCTCCATCTTTTACTAAATATAACCAGGTTGAGCATGATGGAAATGTCCACGTCACATGGTAAAAATATTTTGTGTTGGTTTCCTACCTATAAACCTCCATCACTCAATATCTTCTGGTGTTCTCAACTGACCAAGTGAGAAATTATGTGAAAAAAGGTGAAATAATAAAAGCCCAAAATGAATTTTGAAATTGGATTTTTACATCAGCAACAATGCATAAAAGAGAATGGTCGGAGAGGGTACCTATATTTGACTCTCATTACTGAACAATAGGATAACCATTACCAAGGTTTGCGAATGAGAATATTGAATCAAGTAATGAATATTTGATAAATCACAACACTAGTATGTCGCTGTCTTCCTTGAGTCATTTAGCCATGGCCTACACAAATAATAATTGCTTTTTCTAGAAACCTTATTTGTAGTTCTTAAAACAAAAACAAGGAAGTTGGATACTCAATTTTTTTCAATTTTTCAACTGAACAATTGGTCACACACATGTGACACATCATAAGTATTTCAGCAATTGTCATGAGTCTAAGACAAAAATATGTGCAAAGATGAAAAAAGCACGCGAGTGATTTGAATGAACAAAGAAGATGAGCAGTGGATAATATCATTTGATCAATCTACGAGTGACTAATTAACTGCAGCAATCCTCCCATATGGATTATGTTTTAAGATCTGGAAGAAAAATGTGATAATACTAAGTTAAGACGGTCAAAATTCATATCATGATGATACAAAATAGCATCCATTTGGCACCCATATTTATAACAATAGAGAAATACATATATTACACTGTTTTCAGTTGTGTTTTAATTATGACCATCAATACAACATTTGCACAGTTTAAATGGCTGATGCTATTTGGTTTGAGGTTGTACTCAATCATGCCTTGTTAGAGAATTGTTCAGACTGTTTATAGTGCCATGAGTATTTAGACATTGTAAGTGCTTTTCCATTAGAGACAAAAATTTCCATTAGAGACGATGAATAGCCACCGAGATGAAAATGAACAAAAACGTTAAATTTCCATCTGAAAGAAAGAAAATGAATAAGAGAGTGAGTTGTTCTAACACTAAAGCATCAGGTGGTTCCTTTGCAAGTAGATCATACGGTAAAGTGGATAATGCTGGGTTTGTAAAGAGAAAAAATCCTATCCAAATCCTTATTTCCCATGATTAAGTCCGTAATTTTGAACATTAGAGGGGTCAAGAACCGAGGGTTGAAAAGGTTTAAAAAAGATTATAAAAATAAATAATGCCTCTTTCTTTGTTATTATTGAGACTAATGCTACACTTCAGCTGCTGAGGTAAATAAAAAACGGCCTAATAGTACACTTCACCTGAGAAAGAAAAAAAGAGTAAGCATTTGTTAATAAATTCTCTTTCAGCTAGGATTACCAAGAGATACAAAATGAATTACGTTTTATTGACAAAGAAATGAGCATGTAGGCCTCAATGAGAATCTAATACAGATAAATATGTGCAACAAATAAAATCCAGCAAGGATAATACTTGGCATTAGGAACTCTTGTATCATTTTCTTTCCCACGGATATGTCTCTGTTGTGGATTTATATCTCAATAGTTAAGTTCAAGACATTGACAAAGGGAAATAAGATTATCAGTGATCTGCAATGGCTGAATCATATTTGTGTTAAAATGATCTATCCTTTTATGAACATCTGCTCCAAACGAAACAAGCATTGTCAATAAAATACAGAATGCAACGCTGGGCATTCTTACATATTATCTGCATAAACGAAATCAAACACTAACGTGACCTTTTTTGTGAAATGTCCTCTTCGATTTTGACCAAACGCGTAGTAATACCCCAAATGATTAAAATCACACATTTACCCCTCGTTAACTTCTAATACAATGGAATTAATCAGCCCTCTTTGATTTTTACCAAACATGCCCTAAATGCGCCAAATGGGAAAATTACACTTTTACCCACGTTTAACGTCTGTGTACAACAAAATTAACTAGTCCTATCTTACTTTAACCAAAAGTGACCTATCAGTCAAATGAATAAAATTATGGTTTTACCCCTGATTAACTTATGTTCACAATCATGTTGAGCATAGAAACTGTGCCCCCAGGGATGATGCACCATAACAATCATTCTTAGAGGAGGGAAAAGAGGCAACCTTTTTAAAATTGACCCACTTGTTGGTTGCTATAGTTGAGGGGCAGCATTTTGAGTGAACTTCAGAATAAATTAAAAAAACAGAGGACAATCTTTCCTAGTAACATGATCACCAAAATTTGCACTTGAAGATATTAAATTTCGTTTTGAGGATGAAATATATCAAGTATGCCTGTCCATGTTACTTTTCTAATCAAAGTTTTTTCATTTTCTAGACCACTTTTAGAGTACTAGAACACCATTTGATAGTGAATAAAAAACACTGCTACCTCAACCACTTTAGATCAAGTTTAATATTTTTTTTGTCAATACAAAATTAGAACCTTAGATTATTCCTGTGTCCAGTAAACTTACATGATCGAACATTGTAAAACTATCAAATATTTCAAAACCTATTGAAACCCCCTTATTTCGTTATAGCAGAACACTACAAGTTTGAAAGAGACAACATCAAGAGGAAGGATAGCATATTCTAAGGGAAAAATTTATTGGGTAGGGAAATCATGATTCCCTTGGAACTTATATCAAGTGGAATAAAAAATTACCAGAGAGTCATAATGCCAGAATCACCTCTAATTACAATCTGCTATCGATTCCGAACAGTTATCAAAGTTTAAATTTGGAACGAGAAAAAGTTGTATTGAACAGGAAAGAGGAGTTATCGACATACCTATGTGAAGAACAACGAACCCTCTTTGCAAGACAATTCTTCACATACTTTATCTGCGTAATAAGAGAGTATATATAGAAAAATGTCTTAAAAATAAAATTTAAAAAGTACAGAAAACTAGGAAAGACAAAGAAGATATACCCATGTAGAAATTTAGATGGATATAGTTGACCATCGTACACATTTCTGATCTAGCAAAGGGCACTCAGAAATCCACTATGAATCTAACTTGGAAAATCCTTCCATGGTGGGCAGATACTTCAGATTCTCGCAATCATACATTTGTAGGTTCTTTAGCAACCAGAAATTCCCAAACACTTGGGAAAAGCTTGAATTTCACATCGACATAGTATTATCTCTGTTAGAGCAGTGAGGTGTTGATGTTGATCTGGTAGAGAGATTCCCATTGAGGCCACCCATGGATACTCATGAATTAAATGATATCCTTTGAGAAGGGACCAATATCCATTGTTTATAGGAGAGTAAGGCAGATTAAGACCTCTTGCAAACAACTCAATTGGTTTAACTTTGTTATTCTTAACACTGGTAATGAGACAACATTTGAAAGGTATAACGTTTTAAAAGGTATGTGGGAAGTGATAAAAGGAAAAAAAATAAAAGAACTAACTACCATGTATATCATTTTGAAAGGTATGTGGGAAGTGATAGTGAAATAATTGGTTACGGATCACACCTTTCTCGAGCACAGAGCACTGTTACTCTATTGTTTGATGAACCATCCTTCTTGAATATCTATTAGATTATAATATTTTGTTACAATAAATTAAACTAAAGGTGATGTATGTAAGATAGTATTTACTCATTTCTCATATATATCTTTCATGTTTTGAGGAAACACATGAGATTTGAATATGTTTACATATTCAATGCAAATTGAATCGGTCCATTCGTAATTACTTTGTTTTTTTAGTTTTGAATCATGTTGAGCTGTGATAATATTAATTTTAGGGTGCGATATATAAACTTTCATGAGGACATAATACTTATCACTTAAAGGAGATCAAATATAACAATATTAATATCATTGATAACATACTTGAAGGGACATTCTCTTGTATATCAAATTATTTCACAAACAAGAAAGTGTATTGAATGTATAAATATGGATATTGTTAACAAGGAAAACATAATTTAAGTTGTGCAATGGGATGAGCATCCTATTCGTAGGAGGGTACAAGCTCAATCTAACTAAAAACGTCGCCATTTATCTTGTACACAACAATGCTAAGCATAATGTTACGCATGAAGTTAAAGAGCTCCAGCTTTTACCAGATATAACCAGGTTGAGCATGATGGAAATTTCCATTTAACATGGTGAAAACATTTTATGTTGATTTCCCACCTCTAAAATTCCATCACTCAACATCTTCTGGTGTTTTCAACAAACCAGGTGAGGAATTATGTGAAAAAGGGTGAGAAAATAAAAGCCCAAAATGAATATGGAAATCGGATTTGATATCAGCATAAATACATAAAAGACAATGATTAAAGGGGGTACATATATTTGACCCTCATTAATGAAAAATAGGATAACTAAAGCCAAGGTTTGCATGTGACGAATCAAATTTGAATGAAAATATTGAATCAAATTATGATAAATTGATACACTACAACACTAGTATATCACTATCCTCCTTTGGCCATTTGGCCATAGTCTACAAAAGAAATAATTGCATTTCTAGAATTTTTATTTTAATTTCTCGCCGTGGTCAACAAAAAACTTATGTTGAGAGATGTTCAAATGATAGCAGGAGCTTAATATGTAATGGTCAAGAAAGTTCGCCTTGTCTAGAAGGAAAATCCATTTCTGATACTATTAAGGAGTGTGGGACTAAGAGACTTATACCCGATTAGTCTTCAAAGTCCAAATGACCACCGTCTAGTATATGCCCGTAGAAAATTTGAATCTGAACAAATCAAAGGAAAATTTCAGGACAACAAGAATGTGTATTCTGGTTATCCTCAATCGAGGTTTTTTGCCAACGTGAAATACCTCAAACTGAGATGGAGAGTAATATGCGTTATTTTCCTCTAGTTACCTCAAATCATACGAGTTCAATAAAAACATTTCCTTAGAAGCTGCGAGTTGTTGAACACGATTAACTTAAGCTGATAAGCAGCAAAGGAGAGAACAGTTCACTTGTCTCCAGAACAAGTTATAGCAGTGTACTGATGAGTTTAATTAAAGAGATTATTCCTAGGTTAATACCTTGAATTGCAATAATTAGGCTTAATAATTTATTATATACTTATTATATAAATGAATTGTTTTGATGGTTCTACTCTTTCTTTTGCTTTTATGCAATCTTAGCTGTGCTCCTACATTTATCTCCGGCTAACCTTTGAGGAGGGAAATAATTTTTGGGGAACTTTTGGATCCACCCACAAAATCTTGCATCTCACCGCACTTTTAGTTCAAAAATTGTTTTTAAGATGAGACTAAATGGGGGTAAGGCGAAAGTTTGTTTGGGTGTCTCCAATATTTCCCTCTTTTTATTTTAGTTTTCATTTGATTTCATTGTACTACTTTCATTATTTTGTTAATGTCTGTTCCTGTGTCGTGGACTGCGTACATCTATCCCCCCCAGTAACCCACAGTGGCGGGAGCCTCGTGCACTGGGTTTGCCCTTTTTTATTATTAACATAGATTTTCTATTTCCGATAAAAAAAGGATAAATTGTACTAAAATATTTCTTAACTTCCAGATTTGGTCCCTTCAACTATCTTATAGTGTTTTGTTACTCTTATTGCACGACTTCAGGCAATACGTATAGCCCAAAATGGTACTGCCCACTACATGGAATTATCCTTGTCAAAGCTTCCTCCCTCAATGCATTACATCACACAAGGTAAGTTCTGGATCTATTCTTTTATTAAATATGGCAAAAAGGGTAAACAAACAAATTGGCTGGCATAATAGCGGAATCTTCATTATTTGGCACTAATGACCTCTTTGGCTCGGCTCTTAATTCTATTGAGGGCCCCATAGGATATCCAATAATTAGGTTAAAATCTTGTTATTTTTTAATTGTCTCCATGAATTTCATTACACATGGCAATGGGTTATGTCGTATCGTGTTTGTGTTCGTGTAAAAAAAGGCTCAACCCATAGCCGATTTCGTTAAGAGTCATATATAGTTCGTGTCGTGTTTATCGAGATCGTGTCATGTTTAAATTGTGTACTCGCTATATATAACATGTTTGTTCTATGTATGGTTGGGTCCGTGTCATCTACTTATGTTATCATGTCCAACGAATTGCCTAAAACTCATTAACGGATTAGCCGAGATTTTTTGTCAATTTGTGTCACGTGACATGTCTAATTTACCAATTACTTGATAATTTTGTGTGGTGTGCTTGGTTTAATTCTTCACACAACCATCTAAAATAACCCTACACTTGCGCTTTACTGTTTTTTAGGCTTGATCTTATTATTTTCCAAACATTTTTTTGTCGTATGCTAGTTTTTTGGGCAAGGAGTATTTAGGGGCCATGCCAAAGTTCGAGATAATTACATGTATACAGCACCCTTATATAGTTTATTCATTTACATAATAATTTCAAGCATTGATCCTCCGATTTTATGAGATTGCGATCCTCTTAAACAGATGGAATAACTTTGAAGATTTATTATATTGATCTAATTTGACTTGAGGCCAATTTCTAAATTAAAGTTAAATAATACTTAATTGATAATTTATTAGGTAGGAAATAGTTTAAGATAGTAAAGTAATATATCAAGAACTGGAAAATTATGAAACGTTGAGTTGAAGTATAATTAGGATCACACTAAGAAAACATAAATTAGTTTTACTTTGATTGGAATTTAAATGAAATGGAAGATCAATTGGGTTTATTTAGTGGACGTGTATAGTCTTGGTTTATATTTGAAAGTTTGATAAATTTGTGTCTAACTTGGGATTTAGTTGGGATATCAATTTACTATAGAATGGTTATTTTGAAATTTTCATTGAGGTGAATTTCGGTCAATTAAGGTGAATTTGGGTTTGGATTGAATTAAGAGTGAATTTGAGTACAATTTAAAAAAGAATCTTCTCATTCTTAGTTAAAGGGATCACCAACTAAAAAGTGAAAAGGTTTCCCTTTACCCAATACCTGGCCACCTGTCATTTGATGGCATCCTAATACCATGAGTCATTCAAATGACATACTAACTTGGGTATCGTCAAGACAGCTTGGTGGTAGATAGATTATCAGGCATTTGAGGCCTTATTTCTTTACTAGGATAGCATTTCAATCAAGTTGAGAAAGAATCTAGGGGCTATATAACCTTGTCATTTAGGTTCATATATATGTTATTCTCTTTGAAATATCTTAGCTCAAGCTTGTACAATCAAAACCCGAAGTCAAAATAACAAGAATTTTTCGAGGCTCATTAATGATCGTTTTCAAAATTTTCATGCACTTCATAGACATATCAAACAAGAAGTATGAGGGGAGAATCAATATGACATATCAAAAAGATGAGAAACAATAAACCTCCCATTTGGGTAAGGTTGTTTTTATATAAACCCAAAATACCTATTAACAGCCCTCGAACAAATAGTTTCCAATTCTTAAATTACAAAAGTGATAAAAATCAACTTTAAAAGTCCCAGATCACAAGATTCAGAACATCGTGTGTATTCAGACAACTGTAGGCTTTGAAAACTTAATTACATACTATTCACTCCCATGATACAGAGTATCCAAAATACTGCATAACAATTATCCAAAAACTGCTTAATCAATATCCAAAATATACAAAAAAAACACGTATTCAACATCCCAAAAAGTCACTGCGTATTCGATATCCAAAAAAAGCATTGTGTAATCAATATCCAAATAAAAAACTGACGTAATAACAGAGTATTCCACTAGAACTCAAATGAAAAAACTTTCAAGCACAATTCGAACATTCATAACCGTGTGAAATCAAATTGCAGAGTATCAATAAAATTGCAAATAACAGATTGTTCCAATAATGTATCAATCCAGTAGTAATCAAACAAACCATTCAATCTCCTTGTGTTCAATAGATAGGAATCGATTGGTTGTCTGAGATTTGTTTGGTTCTTCAAATTTTTTTACAAACTCTTCTATACCACCTATTGGGTGATGTTAAATGATTTGGAGCCCATTAGTGTGGGCTAATAAAACCGAGGGATCTATAAAGAAAAGTGAGGGTTTATATAAAAACACCCTTGATTAATGCTTTATACTTGGGGAATAATAAAACAGAGTGACTATTTGAGCAACAATAAACCTCCCATTTGGGTAATGCTTTATACTTGGGGAAAAATATGATAATTGTATTACTTAATTCTCAGATGTGCTCTAATTGTGACCTAAAATCACATTACAAAATTGCATCCGCTCAGCACTTATCCATAAAAATAAAGAAATACTACTATTACTTTATTCTCAGATGTGCTCTAATTGTGACCATTAATACAACATTAAACCATTCTTTAATTGTTTGATTCCAATTGATTTGATCCTGTTCTCAATCATTCTCTTCTAGTGAATTATTCAAATTGTTTGAAAACAAAGGTCTTAAAGGAGTGCAACTATTGTAGGGCACTTTATCTCCAAGACACTTTCAAAACCTTGTGACTGAGTAAGAAATCTTAGTAATAGTACTATTAGTTACTTACTATTAGTAGGTAAAAAGTAATGGCAACGGAAATTTAAATTCCGCCATAAATCATAATCTAAGAATCACTGATTGGACTCGTCTTTGTAACCGCATGTTATTGAATTTGTGGATGAACGCTTCCACTCACTGTCTCAACGCATCGTGACTCATAGATGCATCCCTCCTCAACACAATGAATTTTAGAGAGAGAATTTAAAAATCATATCGATTATTTTTTATCTACCTTAGGTCTAAATCTTGATCTCTCCAATCAATTTCAAATCGTATTGAGGCAATCACGAATAGCTTGCTTAGAACCCAAATCCCTTCAGAAGGAAACCCTCCTTCATTGGCAACACTATGGAAGATGATGGTGGCCTTCTGCTCATCATATGATTTAAAGGCCTCTTGCTGCTTGTCTTAGGCGCGAATCGATTACCTTCCGCTTTCTTTGGTAATGCACCTGTGGCCAGGATCGCGAGCTGCGTCTTATAGGCTTCTCGTCTGGCTTGGAAAGAAAACAGTACAGCTTTCACAGTTACCAGCTTCCCATAGGCAATGTATTTCAGCCTCTGGTGTAAGGACGAGGTCACAGCCCTTGCAGCGTGTATCCACGGTCTACCCAGCAGTATACTCTAGTTTGGTTGGATATCGATCACCTGTAGAGTAAAGTAACTTGGAATTGATGAGGCCCCCAGATCGACATCTATATCTCCAATGACTGTGGTCTGCTGCATTCCTTGACAATTTGAAGGAACGTGTATAATTGAATTTTATACAATATTAATTCGGTTCTCAAAGTATAATTTAAATATATATTGAAGTGGTTTGAAAAATGATAAATCTCTCTGCAAATTTTTTTTCTTAACCTTCTAAAATGAAACAGGAAAAGACACACGAGTCAACTCAAATAAAGCCTAGTGCCAACCATTGGTTATGGTTTCATGTATAATAGGAATAAAATGCCTAATTGTGGGTCTATACAATACTACAATTAAAGGAAGATTACTTGATAGTGGAGAAGCAATTCGCAACATTTAAAGAAACTATATACCTTCACAGCATGTTTATCAGAAACTATATACAACTTAAAACCTTCTCTGTTTTTTGCAACAGCCAAATATCTGGCCTTTTGAAATACTTAATTAGTCAACATTGCATCGCCATACAAATGAATACAATTTATTACTATGCACTTTTATTCAGTTCCTTGTACAACATAAGTGACTTATTTTTAAAAGATTAGTATCTTACATTAGATACTTCACTGTTTCAACCATATTTAGATGACAGAAATAAGGTAAAATCAAAATGACATTCAAAATTTCCAAATCCTAAGTTTGCAACGTGTTTTTAAGGAGGAGAATAACAGTCCACTCTATATCGGATAACCTTAAATAATGAAATCTCAGTTCTGCTGGGGGTATAAAAATGAATTGCCATTGTTTTATTAAGTCGAAACATGATAAGGTCTTTAATTTTTTATTTGTCCTTTAAAACTAAAACTACAGCTTATTGAATAATTATTTGTACCTCGATAGAGAAAATGTGAATCAGAGGTTAAAAGATTCAATAAAAATAAAAGCGGTCAACATATATAATGTACCAAAGCAAAAATAATATTTTCTAGTTTTTTTAATAAAATTTAATAAGTATTTTTTGGTTCCTTAGCCTAAAAGGCGCATGCCTATTGGTTATTGAATTCGCCTCGTCTTACGGGAGGCGAGGCGCTATCCTTGCTCCTTGATCCGTGTTGAGCTAGCACCTTTCTCTTATATGTTCAGGCATTTGATAATTTATGAATGGAGGGAATGATAGTAAGATGACTATGATTTTAATTGGAAATGGAGAATGTTGATCTGGATATACATTTGAATTGTTCTGTTGCGTCGAAAACTGGACAGATAGAAATTATCATTTATTTAGCATGATATTTTTCCCAGTATAAGGATATTTTTTGTTGATCGGCAATCAAGATATTTATGAGTAACAAATTTAGTACCACCAAAATAAATTGATATCTGCATAAAGAAGAGAAACCATATTAAAGTAACTAAAAATTAGCAGAAAAACGACCAAGCTAATTCCGCCAAACAAACCTGGTAATCGTGTTTGAGTTTGTCGATTATTGCATTCAAGCCTAGCAATTTGTCACCAACACACTTCATAGCATGTTGTCGTAGTGAAACCATGTCTATATCCCATGAGTTGTATGTGGCCTTCTTATTTTTTTTTGCTGTCTGATATCCATTCAACTGGTTCAAAAGAATGCAGTGGTCCTGATTTGTTTAAAAAATGAATAAAAAGAGGAGAGCTTCGATCCTGTAATAAGCATACTTTTAGGCCCATCACATGCTGAACTCTTTTGATCTCTCATCACACAATTTTATGGGAAAAGTCAAAAAATGATCTACAACATATACACCCATGAGGCACATATGACAGCCCAATAAAGTCAATCGATTCCAAAATCATCTTGAAATTCACTCAATTCAGAATTCAATATATTGCATAGATACATATGTCTTAGGTTAACTCAATCATGACAGTGAAGTAAGCATATAAACAAAAAATAAGATAAAAAATCTCCACACTCGATTAAAAGTTTATGCTATTTAAGATACTCATCATTCATGTATTTCAACTCTCGAAAAAGGTGTGATGATGGGGGAATCTATTGCACAACCTAAGCTTTTGGTTTATTGATCCATATAATAAGAAAATATTCCCTCGGGAAATCTCATAATTTGAGCAATTACAAATCCTACTAAAAGTAACATCACATATCAATTATACAATTCCAAGTTGATACATATAAGAAAATATTATACAGCTAATTTGCCTATATCTAATATCAAATTCTTATATTCATTTTAACAAACTGTATATTTGCCAAACTGATATAACCATTATACAAAAATAACACACAACCACAATTAAATTCAACCTTTCAACATCACATCTCCATAAGGTTTCACCAGTTTGCAGTAAAAACAGGCCCAGTTATAATAATTTTCTCATTCAAATCTGTGTGGTCATGTTATAGTGAACTTTGGTGTTGTTGAACCGATCCATCCAGTAAAAATTAATCTGATCTTTCTTTTTCTTTCCTGGCAAACAGCAAGCGTCATGGGCAACCATTTCATCATTGAAATTATTATTTTGAAATGTTGATTTTTTTAGGATCTCCCTTTTCAAGAAATGAACTTGTGGATCAGCACATCAAATATACATACATTATTATGCATAAAACAGAAAATAAAAAAGAGGGGGATGTTTCAATGACATAAAGAATAATATAAACCTATTCCCCTCCTCCTTTATCCGGGCTTGGGACTGGCAATGCAAAATATATCTTTGCATCGGCGGAGTTAAAAAAGGTTTTACCTAATCTAGCAAAAAGAAATCAGTTATTAATAACATAACAAGCATAGTCAATAACAAGTCCATAACAAATATTAAATACATGAAATCCACAAACAACATATGTTTAAGTCAAAGGACAATGAACATAAATAAAACAAGCATAAACTATAACAAGTCATTAACAGGAATTAATAATAAGAAGTCATCAGACTAAACATCAAACACAACCATCCAACATAGTTGACACAGGCTTTCGGCCACACCACCCAGATTCCAGCACTAATATCTTCGAGCTTCTCAGTACATCCTTGTGCTCCCAATTAAATAAAAGCATCAAGGGGTAGTGTTCGTCCCTAGAAAGGCAACACTGATAGTCAAACTTCGGAATAAAGTTACATAGCTCAGTAGGTATCCACGTTTTAAAATGAAATAGAAGAGATGCACAATTGGGGGTAGTCCTCTCATTTTAAATCAGCCTCGAAAGGGTGTGAAAGTATCCCTAGCATTTTTTGAACCCTGCCCACCCCTATAGAAGGTGGGTAGTAGGGGTGTTAACACAAAAATACGTTATCGGGTATATAGCAGGTTTAACATTCTTGGGTCAGAATGTCGTATGACGAGTTGTATCTATCCCTAGCAAGGCTCAACTCCCATATCTATTTGCGAGTGTAAATGGTTTACCGGGTCGTAAACAGGTTACAGGTTATAAACGGGTGAAGAGTCAGACATTCAAATAATATGAAGCTCATTAACTATAAAATAACAATCCCTAGAAATATAGAAGAATATATGAAAGTAGCTCTTGAATTGTCACATCACATGTTATATGTGCTGTAGCTGTAGCTGTAGCTGTATAAACATTGCATCAATCAAATGTTTCTAAAAACAACGGAAAACTAGCTACTAAGAATGTAATTTAATTACCATTGAGCAGGAAATCAGTATAATAGGAAGGAGAAAATAATAGAAAGTAATTGAATTACCATTGAGCAGCAATTTTTTTTGTGTGTGACAATTCTTCAAACAGTTTACCTGCGCAAATAAGAGAGTGTGTATATATATATACATATATATATATATAAGTGAAAAATAGTAAATAAAATATACGAGTATAGTTAGATTAAGGAAAATTGAAGAAGAGAAACTCACTTAGACATATCAGAGACGTCTATCATCTACGGTGACTTGAGCATGTGGGGCAATCTCAGGCCATCTTTCCTTTAATAGAGGACAGTTGCAGATATCCAAGTACTCTAGTTTGGCAAGGGGTTCTCTGGCTGGCAGACATTTTAGTCTCTCACAGTTAAATAGAAATAGGTGTGTAAGAGACGACAAGTTGCTAAAGCAGTCTGGCAAAGCTTCCGACCCATATCCATGTAGGGACAACAATGTTAAGGCAGTTAAGTGTTGTTGTTGTATAGCATTGAGAGCCGAGAATGAAGTCACATCATCTGACAAGGGACCAAGAGACAACCAGTTCAAGCGAGTAAGGCAACCTAATCCCTCCGGCAAACAACTCAATTTTTCACAATATTTTATTTGTAAAGAAGAGAGAGAACAACATGTCGTTAACTCAGGTACAGAGATGAGATTCCCACAACCACTTATTGATAAAGAAGAGAGAGAACAACATGTCGTTAACTCAGGTACAGAGATGAGATTCCTGCAATTATGTATGTGTAAAGAAGAGAGAGAACAACATGTCGTTAACTCAGGTACAGAGATGAGATTCCTGCATTCTATTATGCTCAATTCTTGGAGAGAGGTGCAGAATTGTAGTAGCCCACTCGGCAGACATCTTAACCCTTCGCATTTTGAGATATATAACTTTTTAAGGGATTTGAGGCCTTGAATGCTTCCAATGGAATTGAGATTCTTGCAGCTCCATATCTTCAACTTTTGGAGGAACAAAAGGGTGTGGAGACCATCAGGCAAATTACTCAGTTTCGAACAGTTACTTATCTTCAGCTCTTGAAGTAAGCTGTTGCAGCAGCCCCGCATGGTGGTCAATTTGGGATCTTTATTGTTTTCAAATAGCCCATCCGGTAGACAACCTAACTCATCCAAACCATCAACCCTTAATTTCTTGAGACGTGGAAAACGGCTCGGAAATGTGGTCAATTTGGGACACGTCTCGATTGTCAACTCCTCAAGGCGAGGAAACACCACATCATCATCTTCTGCTTCCATCCATTCCTCCAGATTGGGAATGTCTCGTAGAGTGAATTTGATTAACGCTGGAAATGATGCTGACGTCCCTTTAGTACGAGTATTGTTGGGAGAATCATTACGATGACCATAGAATGACAAATCTATTTGTCTCACGTTATTCATTCTCCTCACCTTAAGATATCGAAGGTTTGGTAGTTGGCCAAGCATTGGGATATGCTCACATCTGTTGCACCCTACTAATTTTATCTCCATCAAATGGTCAAGAGGCAACCAATCCCCCTTACCATCAATATTCACAGCCATTTTCATCATCCATGTTGGGAAATTATCACCCAAGAAGTTTGAAACGGAGACGCTTTTCAGATTCGAGTGAGGCTGGAGGCCTTCCAACACGTCCTCATCGTTAAACCTACCTTCTCTGTTAGCACTCCACAAAAAGCTCAGCTTGTACAGATTTGTCTTTCCAAACAAATCTGCTCTTTGAGCTTCCTCTCTGCCACTTACTTCTTCAAGATTTCGTATCTCTAGCTCGCCCCTGAGGTGTTTCAAACAACCTAACTCATCAAGTTGACAACCCTTGTTTTTCCCTGCACTAAAGAATGGTAGTGTTTGAAGGCAAACCAGCAGCCCGATCCCAGCTGGAATCTTGAAGCCATGATAATCTGTATCGAGATGGAGGTGTCTCAGGCTTATCAAATTACTCAATTTATTTGGAAGCTCCTTTAATGATTTGCACCGACCGAGTCTTAAAGTCTGCAAATTGTAAAGCTTGCAAATAGATACATGTAAAACTTGTATTTTAGTTTTCGACAAATCAAGATACCTCAAGTGTATCAGTGTGCCAATTGAATTTGACAACTCTTTTATCTCAGCCCCGTCAAAATTCAAAACCCGCAAGCATTTAAAGTCTTTCGTATTCTGAGGCATACCACTCTTTAAGAATAATGTGTGCAAATATCCAGCCTTTTCTTTCAACATTGTATCAATTGTATCTCCACTCGAATACAATGCTAAATGCCGAACATGCCGAACATCAGGTACGACTTTCACTGCAGCATCCTCCAGACTATAGCTTTCACACTTTGAAATATGGCGGGCAAGATCATGCACAAGATCATGCATTTGACAACCAATAATATTATCATATTTATCATTTTCCACATCTTGGAACAAGGAATTCCGTAAGATAACATTAAAAAATTCATTGCCAATATCCTCCATTAACAACTTGTTAGTCCCCTCATTTGATTGAAGGAATCCTACAGCCATCCAGAGTTGGATTAGTCTTTCTTTTTCCATATAGGAATCTTGCGGGAATATTGAACAATAAGCAAAACATTGCTTCAGGGATGAAAGTGGAAGATTATCGAAACTCAACTTCAGTATACCTAAGACGCCCTTTTCATTTGTAACCGAACCCCAAATTTGATTATTTTGAACCTCCAACCACTCGCGTCTTTCCTTCTTAGCAAACAACATTCCCCCTATGACATTTGCTGCTAATGGCACCCCGCGACACATTCTTGCAATCTCCATTCCTATGGTTTCCAATTCAGGAGTCATCTGTGTTCCTCCGGCTGCGAATGCTTTTTGTTTAATTATCGACCAACAATCTTCATCGGGCAGTCCTTCCAAACAAAGAGTTTCACGCGTCCCCATGATGGATGCCACCCCTTGCTTACGGGTGGTGACAAGAATGTTGTTTCCTTTGGTTTTATTAACTGCTAATAAACAACTTCTAAAATCCTCCCAATCATAGGGTTCTTCATTCCAAACATCGTCAAGTATCAAAAAATATTTCTTCTCTCCAAACTCTTTTTCAAGATCTCGAAGTATGACATCCCTGATTTGTACGTCACACGTCTTTCTTGTGAGAGTATATAGGATCTCTATTAGAAGCCTATTGGTATCAAAGTTATGAGATACGGATAGCCAAATTTTGACAGGAAAATGCCTATCTATCTGTTCGTCATTGTATATTAGCTTAGCCAAAGTTGTCTTACCAAGGCCGCCCATTCCCATTATGGTAATAACGGAAAGAGCTTCTTGATCGCCAGAACTAACCAACATTTCCACTATTTTTGATGCTTCGTTCTCCCTTCCTCTGACTGCTGAAGTGTCAACCAATGAGTCACTCTCACGATTGAAAGCGACTTGTGGAGGAACCATACTTACACCTCCCCTTACGAGTTCAAAATCATTTGCTTCTTGGTTAATCTTCTTTAAGGACGTAATAATGTCCTGGATCTTATTACCCATCTTAAGACGAAATGCAATTGGGTTAGAGGATGAAAAGAAGAAGAATACCTTCCTCTTGAGTTGATTTTTGATCTCCACCTTGCGTCGAAGAACTTCATAAGCAAACTCATCCAACACATCATCGGCATCATACGCTACATCCTTAAGCCTCTTCAGCCATACCTTAACGCCCTCGTCCCTCGATTGTCTTCTCTCAGCGTCACTTAACACAGCTCGAATCATATCTAAGGATCTCCGGAGGCTAGTTAGTTGTTTCTTGAAACCCAACAGCAGGCTGATTTGTTCAGTAAGAAGTGATTCCACCTTCTTGAATACTGTATCTGCTACAGCTTGAAGAAGAATATCAGCCATCTGGTTTTGTGTGTGTTCTTAAATGAAAAAAAGATGCTTGGAGATTATCTTCAAATTTGAATGCTTCTTTCAGATTTAGAATAATGGGTTGGAGAAAAAAAGAAGGCAGAGGGGCAGCTTGTGGTGTAGTTTTGTGATAAAGCTAGTAAAGTAAAAAAGATAGGATGTTTACTATGTCCCACCATTAATTGACTCTTCAGCAAAGTAATTTGTCCATTCTGCAAATGTATTACGAACTTGTGGTGGGAAAACCACCTTCATTGTGTTTGTAGATAAGAGAGATTCTTGGTGATAAGGATACACTTTTGTAAAACTTCATTGTGGTGGGCATTTTCAATTCCTGAGTCTTATTTTTTTTTTTGAGATTCGAAATTTTTGCCAAAACAAAAAAATTCATAAATATTGAAAATTTAATCAAAACTGAGAAATGAAAAAACAAACGGAAAACTGGAAAATTTTAGAATAATTCAAAAAACAGTTTTAAAAAGTATAAAATTTCCAGTAGGGATATACTACAAAATTTTGGATTAGTATAAATTTGGGGGAAAAATCAGATTTTTGGGAAAATTGGGTTGAAAAAAATAAAATCCAGAATTAATTTCAATTCATATTTATTCTGAAAATTCAAAAATTCAGAATTTTGGGATATTGCTTTTACATACGTCTCACTCACCATTAAATATATTTGATTTTTGAACCATTTAGCAAACCATTGTGAAAACTTTATTGACTCAAAATGTAGGGGTGAATTTTAGAAACGACATGAAAATGCAACAGAAAACGACACGAAATTAACATGATATGTCGTGTTTGGGTCATAGTTGTGTCGGATCTTTTTACTCGAAATCGTGTCATGCCATTTTAGTGTCAAAATTATGAGTCGTGTGATCTTGTCTTGTTGTGTAAATTGTGTTTTTATTCGCGTTATCGTGTATTTTTGTTTTAGTGAGTCCACCTTCTTGAATACTCTCTCAGCAAAAACTTTAAGGCAAACTTCAGCCATAATTTTTCAACAAGCTAGTCAAGGAAAAAAAGATGGAATTTTACTTATTCCCCACCATTAATTGTATCGGCCCTCTTCAGAAAAAGTTTCTTTGACAATTTTGTAGTATTCATTGCTTTGGCATTTTGTAAGCAATAATTGTAGCCAATGCATGAATTGTGTTAAAGTTGCACTAAAGCAATGGTTTTTGCCCACCACATATGAAAATTCTACACATAGTCTGACTAACACACTAGATGGTGATTAAAGGTATGATTTTGTATAGAGTTTAATTAAAACAAGGAAAATTAAATTAAACTTTTGGGTTTATAGGTCTCCTCTCCAAATTAAAAAACTCAACAACATTCCTCTTAAACTGTTAAATTTTGACACTTCACACAATTTCATTATAATTCTGTTAAAAAAAAAATGAAGTCCTTTAAATGCAAACCAATAGTTTATAGCACACGGAAATATCAAAATAATAACTCAAAACAAATTAAAAATTTGACATTTTAAAAATAATAATTTAAAAGATATTTACATAAAAATAAATGTCCTTCCAATAACAACCTCACCCCACCACCATAACAGGCCACCACTACCCACCATAAGCACACCAACCATCACATACTTTACTACTAAATTTGAATGCTTAAATTGTGCCACCACCTTAAATTTGAATGCTTCTAGTGTGGTTGTCATTAGGTTAGTGAAGTAAATATGACGGAACTTTCCCTATGATCCACCATTAACTATCTAGCAGAGTTTTTTTGGATATTTTGCAAATATATTCATTGAATTATAAAGTTGTGGTGGTGGGCATAAATAATTGTGGCTGATATTAAAGTTTCTTAGCCTTTTGTGAACAATAATAGTAGATTGTGTAATTTTAACATGATGGGAGTGTATTATCACGGGTGATTATAGAGAGGGACCCATAATTTTTTTTTTGTTTTTTCAAACAGTAAGCTAATTGTATTTAAACCCATTTCAAATGAATACATTCACAATTTATTAATTTTAAATTGACTAATTTTTATAATTAAACAATTTACGCAATCAAACGGCCCTTTATAAATTGTGAATTCCATGTTTTTGGTGAAATGAGCTACTTTGATTTTATATGAATCAACTTAAATTGATTATTTTTTAAGGAAAGTGATATGTACCTAAACTTATTTACCAAAACATTCTCCAAAGTACATTAAGTCTTTGTAGGAGGGATCCACATATGGTACAACCACTTAATGCATTTTGAAAATGTTTTGGGACGCGTAGCATTACTCATTTTTGAATTTGTTCATTCTTACTACCAAGCCTTAATAATAAAACAATTCGTAAATAAGCCCATTTTAAAGGGACTAATTTATAATTTTGTGGGCAACCTGACGACCCCTAAATGTTTTGGCGCGAGTACTTGGAGGCAACAGTTTTGGCGTAGTGGTCGTCAAACTTTGAAGTTGATAAGACGGAGATAAATTTGTCAGGGGGTCGTGTTGTGTTGTTTTCAGTTTCGTGTAAAAAAATCCCCCAATTCATACCTGTCCCGTTAGCTTAATTGGTTACAAAATTTTAACTCTTTTGTGATTAATCTGCAAAGAATTAAAAATGCGTTAATATAGGTCCGTTTGGTTGTGTAAATAGCGTGATTACAGGAATTAGTCAATTTAGAATTAATAAATTTTGGATTTGTTCATTTCAAATGGGTTTAAATCCAATAATTTTGTCGTATTTTTGCTTTCGGGAAGTTCAATTTTTTTACAATATTTTCAGATTCAATTTTCTAATTTTTGCCAATTATTTACTTTTTGTATCGTCCCGTTATTCGGTATTTTCAATTTCCAGATGCAATAACTAACCAAATAAACTATCAAATAATATGCATAGTTTTACACCATACACGTAGAACATCATATATCTTAGGGGTGCATATGGATTCCTCATATAAGAACTAAAAGGAGCTTGTACTAGAGATAAAACAAATGAAAAGCATGTATTCTTATTTTAAAATCTACCGCATATAATTTGTAGGAATGGAAAATACCACCCACTTATCCAAACGGAAGAGGAAGTTAACTTCGAGATTTTTATGCGAGAGAAAATTCATGGTTAAGAGGAATTTCAATATAAAGTTGTGTCATAAATGAGTCCAATACATGCTATAAATTAACAAATATAATATAAATTGGTATTTTTGACATATTAAATCAGTTTTTTGGACGATAATTTCAGTATTTTAATTTGGTATGGTAATTTCACTATATCGATTTTCTAAATGTATAAACCAAAATCAATCACTAAATCGATCAACTGAAGAACATCGAGTTAGAAGAGGATACAACATTCTTGACTCGGCCAGTATTCATATTGGACCTTGAGGACCGAGTTTTGCGCAACAAAGTCATTCCGTTGGTGAAGATCCTATGGGAATCGCAAGGAGTTGAAGGTGCCACTTGGGAGCGAGAAGCCAAGATGCGAGAGAAACATCCACAGCTTTTCGAGTGACTTATGACGAATTTCGGGGACGAAATCTCCTAAGGAGGGGAGAATGTAATACCCGCACCTTTAAATTGTACTTGCATAATTATCCTTTATTTAACGACGCTCCGTTAATGAAATTTTACGTTGCATGTTCCCGCATGAGTTATGATTTATGTTCGTATAATTATTTTAAGTACTTTGGTTAAGTTTCACGCGATTCGGACAGGCAACGAACGCTACGCGAACTTATGTACTAATTGTCTTACGACGCGCGACGCAACGAAAGTCTAGTTTTGCGCGTATTGTTTAGGATGCCTCGGAAGGTCAAAAAAATATTTCGACCATATATTTAGGCTCATAAAAATATAAGGAATATTACCACGCGAAGAAAAATCGAAAAAAAATATGTTTTGCACGGAGGTCCCGTTTCTTGCGCGTATTGTTTAGGACACCTCGGAAGGTCAAAAAAATATTGTGAATATATTTTTTTGACTCACAAAAATATAAGGAATATTACTATGAAGAGGAAAATCGAAAAAAAAAATACTTTTGCGCGGAGGTCCCGATCTTCCGCGTCTTGTAGAGGACAATCCGTGAGGTCAAATGACTATTGTAAATATGATTTTTTAGCTAAAAAAAAAGCAAGGAATATGAATCTTGAATTAAAAGTTCAAAAAAAAAAATTGGCAGGAGAGAGAAAGTGACGATAATACCCCTTATTTATGGTGTCAACTGTGTGTGAGAAATGAGAGACTTGATGTGGTGGTGTAGTCTCTTTCACCCATCAGATTTTCAGACCTTAATAAACTCTTTCACTCTTTTAGAAAGTGCCTAGCTCTTAGTCTTTGGCTATAGGATGGAAGATAACTATTTTTGGCTTATAAGAGTCTTGTGAGGGGTGAGGGTTTGGAGCCAAACACTTCATCTATTTCCATCAGATTTCTCTCTTTTTCCATAGCCAAAGGAATGTGGTTCTCTTTTAAATTCGTGAGTCTATTTTACCACCCATTTCCCACCATTGTTGCACTATTTTGGAGGTCTCAAACTCCATTAAAGCTTGCTTAAGAAGTAGGACAGCTTGTTGAAGCAAAACAGATGTGGTTTTGGAGCCTTTGAGTGGTGGCTTTGTGAAGTTTTATGGTGTTCCTCTTCCATCTTCTTCAACCTTCTCCTCTTCCTATTTCCAAGTAGGGTTTTCCTCACTCTTAAACTCTTTTATTTCAAATGCTAATATGAACAAGATGATGAGAAAAATGTGACTTTTTAGCTCTTCTCCCTTATTTTCATATGCTATGAAAAACCCATTTTGTGAAAAATGATAAATGGAGAAGATGATGTTTAGAATAAATTTTCAGATTATTATATATGTTGAAATAATGCTATAAATGTAATAATCTCATGAAATAAACATAGAAAATGGAATGCTACAAGAAAATGACTAATTAATGCATTTGTTGGGTTTTCTATGGAAGAAGACCCATTTTCATGAAATAGTGTATGTAGTATGTGTTAGTCTTGACGTTAACATGATTAATGTTGAAATATAGTGGTCTAAATATGTGTTAAAATAATCTCATAAAAATAGCCCCAAAATCTAATATGTTGAAATATTAGTTTAAGCCTCTTGAATATGTTAAATAAGGCTTATAATTATGTAAATGGCTTTATATGTAAAATTGTGCTAAAATGGGTTGTACATCACTAATAAAGGTTTAAATGTTGGTGGAAACATGTAGTACATTAAAGAATGATTTTTGTACTTAAAACCCACTTAAAAAGGTAAATTTTGGTAAAAAAAATGCCTTAGTGGCAGATTTGGTAAATATGAAGAAAAGTCACTTAAATGGTGTTTTTACATGAAAAATACTTGAAAAATGCCAAGGAAATGCTTTTTAGATAATAAAAGTATAAGATGGCATTTTGGTAAATCAAAGTGTTAAAAAGGTGACTTAGTATATTTTAGTGTTCGGCGTTGACACTAGAATGCCTCCTCGGCTCGTAGGATGCAAAGACTAATAACGGGCTTTAATAACAAAATCGGATAAGTTGAATTGTGAACATTGAGAATAATGTTAAACACGTGAAAGATATGATATTCGGATGACACCGAGAGAAAATAATTAAGGAGGGCATGACGTCCCTAGTGGTGAAAGACCCCAAACAAACTGCAGTAGTATATGGCGGCGGAGACCGGTGGTGTGAGGCCACGAAGTCCGTGAGTGTTTGTTGGCAAAATCCCAAAAACAACGTTAAGTAAGGAATGAGAAAAATTCACAGAACTTAAACTAATGAATGAATACGAATTCATTAATTATTATGTGGATGACACAAGTGTAATATGATTAAGTTCCTGGCTTGGAATATTAAAATGCTAAGAGTGAGTGGGCACGTAGCCCAGGGCATTGCATATAGGTGCATTTATGACTAAGTTAAAGAATCTTGTTAGTATAGATACATGATAACTTAGTTGAATATAATGAAGGCCTCTTGAATATTGTTAGCATAGTTAAATGTTAACGAAAATAATCATTAATGATAATTAATGAATATGAGACAATGATGGTTTTCGGAATTACTAAAATGCATTGTATATGTATAGTATTTTGCTATGAAAATTATTGTTTAGTATTCCCACCCTACTGGGCATTTTGCTCATACCCTATTTTCCAAACCCCCAGGTACAACAGGTGGTACGTCGGGGAAGGACGTCGAAAAGGCCGCAGAAAGCGCTAGTCGTCGTTAGAGGCTCTGTAACCGATTTTAATCCAGAGACTTATTTTGAATTGTAATCCCTTATGTTTTGTTAAGACAATTTGGTTTGAACTGGAACTATTTGAAAATTGTAATAATACAGGATTTTGTGCTCTATTTATGGATTAAATCTTGTTAAAGGTTTACTTGTTAAATTGTTAAATGAATATCAACTTGCAATATATGGGCCTCACCTTTTCATAATAAAAGAAATCAAAGGTTTTGTTGAAGTATAATGTGGCAACTATTTTCCAAATTAATAAAATGTTTTATCCTCTTCCCCTTTAACACCTCGGTTCGGATACGGGTTATTCCAACGGTAACTCTAATCCGGATCGGGGAGTTACAACTTGGTATCAGAGCATTAGGATCCTCATGAGCATCAGAGTGATTCTCGTTTCAGTTCCCTTTCGTTCCGCATATATTATAATCGTACTAAACTTTCCTATCATATAGGATGTACCCTACTCGCAACACTGCGAGCGACAACAACGAGTTACAGAGTATTTAGGAGGCAGTGCGCCACTTAGCTGAGACTATCTGCCATTAGTAGAGGGGTGACACCGTACTCTTATGTGAGGTACATCTTGTGTCAATTTGATAAATTTATAAGACTAAGTCGTAATAGCAACGTCTAGTAATTTTCGTTGCATATTAGCTAAAGAGCTTGTAAGTCCATCTATGGGACTAGGTTATTAAGTAGTACACTTATAAGTATTGATTCTATGGAGATTAGAATGCCTAAGTAACTAGATTTTGATTTGGGTTTAGATAGTCACACTAATTCAAGATAACTTACGAATGAATCAATACAGTCCTCGGGACTTAGCATTAGAAATGATGGTATTAATTTATGGTTTTAGAAATTTATGGGATATCTTAAGGCTTAGCATGTACTGAGATGGTTACATAGTAAGATAAGTTGGTTGTCGTGGTGGGAAAGTCATTAAAGATTAAATTATGTGTTATGGTGAAGTTTGTTTTGGGTAGCATTTTAGATAGGCATATGAATTCATATCAAATTGTCCTTTAGAGTCATGTGCTAAGAATTATCTAATGATGTATTAGTACATGTAGTAGTTATTGCCTAGTAATGATGAACCTTAAATTGTACCCCATGTACTATAGTGACAAAGATGTCCTTCTTCGAACCTTCGGGGTTCCTTATGATGTCAATAATATAATGTTATAGTTGGTGTAACACGTAGTAAATAAGATTAGTGTTTGGACCATTGAGGAATTAAATTAGTGGCCATGATCGGTTGTTTCACATTAAAGGATTATGTCATGACGATTCTTGCACTTGCACGAGTGTGTTTAATTGGAGATGATTGAACTGGTATCCTTAGAAAATTACTATGTTGAGATTTACATAATCGACTATTGATGATTATAACACGATTGAGTCATATTGATATTGTGGCAATACCTTGGAGTTAGTGCCATGGCTTTGTTTATAAACATGTATTACGGTATGAGTTTTATGAAAAATGTCAGGTCGATAAGTTTGAGTTACGCACTTGGGAAACTTAGAACACGATGATGCTCATAATGGATTTAGAGATAGCACTCAAGATGAAGTGTTAAGCTTGATTATAGCACATGTGCATGTTACCTTTACGGTTTAGTATGATCCAAGTGAGGAGACTCATTAGGTCTTAGAAATGGATAATGCTTGAAAAAAAAAATTAAGGTGTCATAGTAACTCGTCCGATAGTTATGAATTGAGACCACATATGATGTTGATAAGGATTGTGGTGATGGTCCACATGGTAAATTTATGTGAGTTTTATGTTTTGTTAGAATGAGGAGGATCTTGAGGTTTAAAAGTTAGAAATCGCATATAGATATTGTGGAGACTTAAGTATGTAGTTCAGTGACTAGACTAATACTTTAGCACATATGTAGGTAAGTTAGGATTTTAGAGTTTAAGTGTTCATTGTGGTTTGCACTTCCTGTGGCATGGTTCGTTGCCCGAATCCAATTATTTCATTCTGGAATTACAATCGCCTTATTCGCTGCATCTTCTTACGTCTTCATTGATCCCGATAATGGGAAGTTGTTGTTTCAATTGTGGGTCTATATTCAGGTGTGCGTAAAGCTCAGTAGTAATGAGGTATATGTCGGGTTAAGTCTAATGCGTCGAGGTACATGAGTACGCTCTTCTTAGGATGCACCTTTGTTTTACACCGGTGGGTGTGTAAGCGTGGTCTCGTGATTTATTGCATGTAGTCTGTATGCGTACTTGATAACGCTAGGTTGACAAACTCATTAGTTAACATGTATAGCTAATTACGATGTATATTGTGGATTTCAGGTCACGAATCTAAGACATTATGAATATTAGAACTTGACGGGACATTAAATACTAGTGTTGCACTCCGTATGAAATTTGCAGATTGAGAATGTAGTGTCTCATGTGTATTTGGGTTGTGATACCTACGATGATTCTATGATAATACGTAGTCTCATAGGAAGTATCGGTCGGATGGGCCATTGGGATTAAATGACTTTCTTGAAATCATTGATGAGAATAGTTATTGATGTGGAGGATGTGTGTGCCTAAGATAGGTAAGATTCAAATCGTTTGACGAAATGTAGGCTTGTAAATCACGACGTTCGGAATAAATTCATGATGATGAGTTCTTTGGGTGTTAGAAAAATATTTGGTGAAAAAAAAATTGAGTTATTGTTGAATGAACAAGTTAGGCATGCTTGGTAGTTAGAAATAAGACTTTATAGTCCACTATTATCAGGTTAACATGAGGGTGGGTTGATTGTGTCAGTCGTCAAGGAACTGCAGTCGGAGATTCTTGCAAAGTTCCATCAGTCTCGTTCAGCATACATCCCGGTGCGACAAAGATGTATAAGGACCTATGTAAAGATTTCAAGTGGTCTGGGATGAAGCGGGACGTAGCGATGTGTGTGGCTAAATGCTATACGTTCCAGGAGGCGAAGGCCGCGCACAAGAAGCCAGTCGGGTTATATGACACCCCGACTAATTAAATATCGGGTAGCTACTCCTTTATTAAATTAATACAAAATGCCAAGTTGGTCCAGTTAATAGCATCACTGTCGAAAACATTTTTAATTATTACTAACCACCTAGTATTTAAAAAGTAAGATGTCAAATTTTAAATTAAGTCTGATTAACGTGCAATAAAAGAATTATGAAAGAATAACATAATCATACACCATAAAGTCTCAATAAGGTAACCAACAAATAATAATAAGTCCGGAGGAAAACTCCTCACAACAATCCCACCACTGAAATAAATAAAACAGTATATCCTGAATTAATTACATGCCAACGATCTGAATAACTGAAATATGAAATGTCTCTAATAGAAATGGGCGACATTCCCTACAAATGATGAAAACTGAATATAGAGTCAAGACAAAAGAAGCGTCTACTAGCAAGGCCCTGCAACTTCCACAACAACTACAGCTCGTCACCTGAATGGAAATCGTATGCATGGTGTCCTTGTGGCTGGGCACCTAAAAGATTTTTACAAAAAAATAGATTTGAAAGCAAATGGGTCAGAGCCCGAAAGTGGAGAGTATTTTAAAAACAGTAAGTGCTTTAATAACATTAAAACAATGAATGCAAAATACATGTTAGGACGTGCTCTCACATGAAATACTCACCTCTCGACTAATTGTGCGCTCCTAACGTACAGTACCCATCTAAGTGATATTCATATCTAACTAAACTGACATAAGTTCTAACCCTTCTATTCGATTCGCACTATAAGTCCCAACGTTATCAATTTAAATAGACAACTTTTCTTAATTCTCAAATACTCAATTATTAGCAACACAATTTACTGGAGGTTATCCCCTTATTTATCTTCTCAAGGAGTTATTATAAATTATTCTCACAATTATACATGGTAAGTCCGTTCATTTAACCGTATATCATTCACATCATTAATATACAATACAAGCACCCCGAGACTAACCTGCGGTGCATACATACTCTGCTATCCATCCCGGTACATCACGTACATAAGGATTACGCATTCCGAATCTCTCAGGAATCGTTACCAGATAATAGCAAATCACAAACAATGGAGGCGAACACAGTCACATCACATGGGTCACGCACATACCTACGCTCCCATGATCAGCAGACTTATTAACTTCCCAATAAGTCCTTCTCTGACCTATGTCCTTGAGGTACCAATCTAAATCCCCTCGTAGGCACACAAAGATTAGATGGCCCTAAGCGAACGCAAACCTCCCGTGATAGCAAGTATGGTAGGTATGTCATACACATAAAATCATATATATACTCAGCATGCACACATCTTAGTAATTACCATAATTATATTAGTGGTATACTTCTTTCTCATACCAACTTATAATGTTACACAATTCACATATCCCTAGTTAATACAAATATTTAAGCCATCACTTGTTCTCACATCGTAATAGTCACTCACGTCCTAATCCATAATTTTCATTTGGTTCAAATCACACTTCTATGTTTTACTCCTCAATATATCCCAAATATCCCAACTATATCAATTAGTCATCAAGGTAATGTTATCTCTACAATTAAACCAGGTTACAGGACATTAGAAATCAAATCAGGCCAATCTGTCAACTCGTTAGAAGTCTCGTTCGAACGAAGTGGGCATCTAACGAGATCTCGTTCGAATGAAAGGCATCGAACGAACATCCCACTCGTTAGAAGTCAAACTGTCAACTCGTTAGAAGCTCGTTCGAACGAGCTCGTTCGAACGACCTGGGCAGGCCTTCTAACGAGGTGACAGTTTCGAGCCCAGAATTCTCCTATTTCGTTTTTTCCAATTTTCTTCACCTCTAATCTCATCTAAACATCATTCCAACAGTAGTTCAAGGTTTTTAATCATTCCTAAACATACTTAAGTCGTATTTTAACATGTTTATGGGGTCAATTCATCCTAAACAACACCCAATTATCAAATCTCCTAATTTTCCCCCAAACCTTATGAGTATGAACCCTAGAAAATTAAAGTCATCAATATCCATAATTAAATCCGTTTTTGTAACATGAAAGATGTATTTCTAACAGCATAGTCACCCAAACACAATTCCACGTACAATTTCTTTATCAAAACATGAGTTTCTAATTCCAATTTCATAGGTTTTTGTCATTCTCCCAAAATAATGCAATTATATAGATTTCTACGCATGGAAGAAGCATTCGTTGCAAATAACGTAATTAAACCACTTGCCTTGGATTTTTCTCTGAATTTGGTGTTGAATTGATGAAGGTTGCTCTCTCCTTTTTCTCCCAAGGTTGAAGGTTGAAGATGGAGGTTGTGTTTCTCTTTTGGGAACTTCTCCTAACCTCTCCTAAAACTCTCGTTGCCCTCTACTCAGTTAATTACTGGTAAATGGGTTAGTGGGTTATGAAATTCCCTATTTTAAACTCCCAAAATTCGTTGGTCACAAATCCCCAAATTTCAAAATTACCAAAATACCCTTTTAAGTTGCCGGTATGGCATAAAAATTTCCCGGGACCCAAACTAAACCCCCGGTTAGTGTTTTCTGACTATTTCGACCCTTCCGGACACGTTGGCGCACTCAAAATGATCATACGGATGATAGAAATAAAAATTCACTTTTTAATTAAAATAATTACTTTCCTGACGCGACTGTCACACGCGTCCCAACAAAATTTCCCAAATTGCCGTATTTAAATCTCACGACAAATTCAATATTATCAATATTAATATATTGCCATATATACGCATTATAATCAAATACCAACTCACATCTCGTTAGTATTTTATCCGGATTAATTTCCAATTAATTCACATTTAATTTAATTAATCCCATAAATAAAAAACAATAAAAGTACGGGGTATTACATACTTCCCCCCTAATAACAGAATTTCATCCCGAAATTCGGAACTAGAAAGTACCTGGTAAAAACAACTCTGGATAACGTTCGCGCATCTCATCCTCGCGCTCCCATGTGGACTCCTCGGCATTATGAGGCCGCCACTGAACACGTACTAACGGGACTATCTTTGACCGCAGTTTCCGCTCACTTCGGTCCAAAATAGCAATCGGGCCCTCCTCGTAGGAGCTATCAGGCTGGAGATCGATGTCCTCCAAAGCAATGTGAGTATGAGCCAAATCGTCCCTAAGATATTTCCTTAGCGAGGAAATATGAAACACATCATGAATTTTGTGCAAATGTTCCGGTAACCCAAGTCTATATGCAACAGACCCAATCCGCTCGATGATAGGAAATGACCCCACATATCTCGGTGCCAACTTCCCCTTCTTCCCAAATCGCATAATCCCCTTCATAGGAGATACTCTGAGTAAAACTTGGTCCCCCACTTGGAACTCCCTGAAGAACCTCTTCGCATCAGCATAGCTCTTCTGCCGATCCTGAGCTACCCGAATGCGACTCCGTATCAATTCTATCCTCGCCGAAGTATCCTGAATCACTTCTGGCCCAAGTAGTTTGTTGTCCCCCACCTCCAACCAACATGCTGGGGAACGACGAGGTCTACCGTACAACGCCTCAAATGGAGCCATGCCAATGGTGAACTGGTAGGAGTTGTTGTAAGCAAACTCCACCAGTGGAAGGTACTGCTCCCATCCACCCCCAAAATCAATGATGCACATACGCAACATATCCTA
The DNA here is from genome assembly GCA_949130495.1 of Sambucus nigra. Taxonomy (NCBI): domain Eukaryota; kingdom Viridiplantae; phylum Streptophyta; class Magnoliopsida; order Dipsacales; family Adoxaceae; genus Sambucus; species Sambucus nigra. The sequence continues at coordinate 765,126,758 of OX422209.1, read as the reverse complement.
TAACATCTGATTTGTAAGCTCGGTTTGCCCATCGGTCTGCGGGTGATATGCCGTACTCAACCGAAATTCCGTGCCCATGGCCTCCTAAAAACTCTCCCAAAACCGTGAAACAAATATCTTGTCTCTGTCAGACACGATATTTAGGGGCACACCGTGAAGTCTCACTATTTTTGCAATAAAAAGCTGGGCATACTGTCCCGTAGTGTAGTCTGTCCTTACGGGTAGAAAATGAGCGACTTTGGTCAACCTGTCCACAATTACCCAAATGGAGTCGTGACCCCTCTGCGACGTAGGTAACCCCGTGATAAAGTCCATGGATATGCTCTCCCACATCCACATCGGGACCTCTAATAGCTGTAGAAGTCCTGTCGGTCTCTGATGATCCACTTTTACCATCTGACAAGTGGCACCTTTAGAAACAAACACGGAAATATCTCTCTTCATCCCGCTCCACCAATACTGTCGTCTCATGTCTTGGTACATTTTGTCCCCACCGAGATGTACCACGAACCGTGAGCCTTGCGACTCTGCCATCACCTCGTGTCGCAATTCCTCCCCTTCCGGAACTACCAGTCTCCCATTGAAGCGTAATCCCCCGTCTGAGCTAACGGTATAGGACTCGGCTCCCTCTGCTAGTAATTAAACTATCTGCTCCTGACAGAACGAGTCATTTGCCTGGGCCTTTACCACCTTCGTGACAATCTGCGGTGTAACAGTCATCACGGACATGAACGATCAGGCCACTGCATCCTGGTGTCCCAACTCCTTCCACTTTGACTTCCACACCCCTGCCACCTCATCTACTGGCCTACGGCTCAATGCGTCTGCTACCACGTTAGCCTTCCCCGGGTGATATTGGATATCGAACTGATAATCCTTCACAAACTCAAGCCACCTTCGCTGCCGCATATTCAACTCCTTCTGCGTGAATAGGTACTGTAAGGACTTGTGGTCCGTGAACAATCGAAACTTCTCCCCCAAAAGATAATGTCTCCAAATCCGAAGGGAAAATACAACTGCCGCTAACTCCAAATCATGAGTGGGGTAATTCTTCTCGTGAGGCTTAAGCTTACGGGAAGCATAAGCTATGTTCTGACTCTCCTGCTGCAATACACCTCCAAGTCCTTATAAGGACGCATCAGTGTAAACTAGATACTCAACTCCCGGTCTCGACAATGCTAACACAGGTGCTGAGGTCAACTTGTTCTTCAACTCATCAAATGCCAACTGACAGGCATCACTCCAAATGAACGGCACACCCTTACGAGTCAGATGTGTCAAAGGACCTGCTATCTTGGAGAAACCCCGAATAAACCTCCTGTAGTATCCCGCTAGGCCCAAGAAATTATGGATCTCATTCGGTGTCGTGGGCTGTCCCCACTCCCTCACCACGGATACCTTCCCTGGATCAACAGATATCCCCCGGTCGAAAATAATATGCCCCAAAAACTGAACCTCCTTCAGCTAAAACCCGCACTTCTCATACTTTGCATACAGCTCGTTCTGACGTAGCATCTGCAAAACCTACCTCAAATGCTCTGCGTGCTCCTCCTCTGTCTGGGAGTAGACCAGAATGTCATCAATGAAGATAATGACAAACTGATCTAGAAACTCTCTGAACACCCTATTCATCAAGTCCATAAACACGGCTGGAGCATTGGTCAACCCAAAAGGCATAACCCAAAACTCGTAGGAACCATATCTCGTTAAGAAAGCAGTCTTCGAGACGTCCTCTTTCCTGATACGTAACTGATGATATCCCGATCGCAAATCAATCTTTGAGAAGAAAGAAGCTCCTCTCAACTGGTCGAATAAGTCATCGATTCGGGGCAACGAATACTTATTCCGTATCGTGACCTTATTCAACTCCCGGTAATCCACACACAACCTCAACGATCCATCCCTCTTCTTAACGAACAACACAGGGGCACCCCACGGCGAAGTACTCCTCCGAATAAACCCCTGACCCAACAACTGCTCAATCTGATCCCGTAACTCTCTCATTTAAGCTGGAGCCATACGGTAAGGTGCGCGGGCAATAGGCCGAGTTCCCGGCGTCAAGTCGATCACAAAAATCTATCTCTCTACTCGGGGGTAATCCAGGTATATCCTGAAATACATCGGTAAACTCTCGAACAACCAGGATCGAATCAAGTGGTATCACCACTTCCTTAGAGGTCTACTCCTCTAAATAGTATAAGTGAGTGGACGATCCTCCCTCAGGACGAGGCATCGCCACTAAAAACATCTCCTGCCTGGGAATGGCAAAGATAATACTCCTACTAAAACAATCAATCATGGCTCGGTACGCAACTAGACAATCCATACCAATAATGGCATCATACTCGGTCATCTCTAACACTAACATATCCGCGGGTAAAGTAAACCTCCCGATCTCTATACCCACGCCTCTACATACAAGGGAAATCACGGAATCCCTACTCAACGGCGAATCTACACAAGTAACCGTACTCTCAGCGGTGTCTAACAACCCAATGGTGCGTGCAAATCTCATAGCAATAAAATAGTGTGTGGCCCCAGTGTCAAACAAAATACGCCCTATAGTCCCCTGAATAGAGAACATACCCTCAATGGCTGGTGGATTCTGTGGGGCTGCGCCCTGCTGAAGCTGATATACTCTCCCATACTGAAGCTGTCCCTGCTGAACTAGGACCGTTGGAATGGGTGGTAATGCTGCCATCTGTGGTGGTGCTGGGAGGGCGGCGGGAAACATAGGCCTCTGCGGCTCCTGTCGAGCACCCTGCTGCTGCGGGGTCCTGCCCCTATCAGGACAATCCTGGCGTTTATGGCCAGTCTTGCCACAAACATAACACTTCCCCGGGAAGTTCCCCCCTCTCTGTCCCTGCTGCCCTCGGCCCTGGTGGCCGTTTCCATTCTTCCCCTGGCCATGCTGGCCCTGCTGAAACTGCTGTTGACCATTCTGCCCCTGCTGGCCCTGATGGACGTTCGGACCCTGATGGCCCTGCCTAAAACCTCCCTGTCCGTGCCTAAAATTCCCCGATCTGAACCTCTTGTGATCCCCCTGCTGGGAACCCTGGTCACCCTGCCTCTGCCCTTGAGTAGATTGTACCCCACTGGCACCGTTTCCCCAATCCTGTCCTAATGGCTGGACTCTCCTGACCTCTTGCTCTCAGCCATGTGAAAGCGGTGATCCTGGCAGTGTAACAGTGCAGCGTTAACCATGTCAGAATAAGTGGCCAACGGGAGGTTCCCTAACAAATGCTGTCGAATCCTCCATGTCAATCCATCGGTGAACTTCTGGATTTTCTTCTCTTCTGTCGGTATCTCATCCGGGACAATATTCAGTAGATTTGTGAATTCGGCCTCATACTCGGCCACAGTCTTACCCTCATGCCTGAGATTCATTAACTTCCTCCTCATTTCCGTGTGAACAGCTGACGGAAAATACTTGCGGTCAAACCGCACCCAAAACTCCTGTATCGTGAGAGTATCTCTCTCCTCCACGGTGGTAATAGACTCCCACCACTGCAGTGCAGATCCCACTAGCTTGAAATTAGCTAGTACCTGCTTCTGAACATCGGTGCACTCATACATCCTCAAGTGCCTCTGAATGTCTTTCCTCCACTGACTTGAAACCACAACATCGGAGCTACCTGCGAACTCCGGTGGGTGTGCTTTCTGAAAAGCATCTCGAACGCGTTCCCAAGCAAACGGGAATGCATGTGCCTGAACTGGCACGGCTACTGGCGCCTGAGGTGGTGCCTGCTGTACAACGGCGAGAACGGCATTTACCGCTTGGGCTACAATGGTTGCAACCTCGACGGCATTCATGGTGCCCTGTACTGGAGCTGGCTGGGGATCTGGCTGTGCATTCCTAGGAACCCGTGGTGCACGTCGTGGAGGCGTCTGAAATAAGAGTAAAGTTTATAAGTTTGCAGTTATAAACTTAAAATAGCTGAAGAACGTAGCATATACAAAAGAATACAACAGTCCTAAAATATAGGGCTCTACATCAAAGAAAGCTCAGCGGAAACATAATAAGCCGTATAGATCCTAAAGGACACTAGAACCTGATGCTCTGATACCACCTGTGACACCCCGACTAATTAAATACCGGGTAGCTACTCCTTTATTAAATTAATACAAAATGCCAAGTTGGTCCAGTTAACAGCATCACTGTCGAAAACATTTTTAATTATTACTAACCACCTAGTATTTAAAAAGTAAGATGTCAAATTTTAAATTAAGTCTGATTAACGTGCAATAAAAGAATTATGAAAGAATAACATAATCATACACCATAAAGTCTCAATAAGGTAACCAACAAATAATAATAAGTCCGGAGGAAAACTCCTCACAACAATCCCATCACTGAAATAAATAAAACAGTATATCCTGAATTAATTACATGCCAACGATCTGAATAACTGAAATATGAAATGTCTCTAATAGAAATGGGCGACATGCCCTACAAATGATGAAAACTGAATATAGAGTCAAGACAAAAGAAGCGTCTACTAGCAAGGCCCTGCAACTTTCACAACAGCTACAGCTCGTCACCTGAATGGAAATTGTATGCATGGTGTCCTTGTGGCTGGGCACCTAAAAGGTTTTTACAAAAAAATAGATTTGAAAGCAAACGCGTCAGAGACCGAAAGTGGAGAGTATTTTAAAAACAGCAAGTGCTTTAATAACATTAAAACAATGAATGCAAAGTACATGTTAGGACGTGCTCTCACATGAAATACTCACCTCTCGACTAATTGTGCACTCCTAACGTACAGTACCCATCTAAGTGATATTCATATCTAACTAAACCGACATAAGTTCTAACCCTTCTATTCGATTCGCACTATAAGTCCCAACGTTATCAATTTAAATAGACAGCTTTTCTTAATTCTCAAATACTCAATTATTAGCAACACAATTTACTGGAGGTTATCCCCTTATTTATCTTCTCAAGGAGTTATTATAAATTATTCTCACAATTATACATGGTAAGTCCGTTAATTTAACCATATATCATTCACATCATTAATATACAATGCAAGCACCCCGAGACTAAGCTGCGGTGCATACATACTCTGCTATCCATCCTGGTACATCACGTACATAAGGATTACGCATTCCGAATCTCTCAGGAATCGTTACCAGATAATAGCAAATCACAAACAATGGAGGCGAACACAGTCACATCACATGGGTCACGCACATACCTACGCTCACATCTCATTAGTATTTTATCCGGATTAATTCCCAATTAATTCACATTTAATTTAATTAATCCCATAAATAAATATCAATAAAAGTACAGGGTATTACAGGTTATTGTAGCCACTCTCTATGGTCGAGTGGAAGTGGGAGCACATCACTATGGACTTTATCATAATACCTCGATCTGAACGGGGTCATGATGCAATTTGAGTTGTGGTGGATTGCCCCGCGAAGTTTGCACACTTCTTGTCGATCAGGATCACAAACAGCATAACAAAGTTGACCCATTTTGTACATACGGGAGATTGTCCGACTCCACGGTGTACCGTTGACCATGGTTTTTGATAGAGATCTTCGGATTGTTTCACGGTTCTGGAGGAAGGTTTAGCAGGAGCTGGGTATTGATTTGAATTTGGGAATGGCTTACTATATGGAGACGAACGGATAGTTAGAGCGTACGGTTCCGATTTTGGAGGACTTATTGCGGGCATGTGCACTTGATTTTTAGGGTAGTTAGGATGAAAACTTGCCTCTAGTAGAATTTTCATACAATAATAGTTACCAAGCTAGTATCAGGATGCCCCCCTTCGAGGCTTTGTATGGGTGACCGTGTCATTTTCAAGTGTGTTGGGCAGAGGTGGGCGAGAACCACCTTACAACTCGGATATGATCAAGGAGATGACTGAAAGGTCCAGTTGATATGGGAGAGGCTGACAATGGCTCAGGTCAGATAGGAGAATTATGCCGACAATCATCGTACACCGTTAGAGTTCGGAGTGGATGATAAAGTGTTATTGAAGGTCAGGGCTAGGACTGGTAGACAGAGGTTTGGTCAGAAGGGAAAGCTTTCCCCTCGCTACATTGGACCCTTCGAGATTTTGGAAAGGGTCGGGGATGTCTCATACCAATTAGCGCTACCTCCACAGTTAGTTCATGCCCACAATGTCTTCCACGCCTTTATGCTGAAGAAGTATCTGTATGATCCTCACTATGTGATCAACTGAAGAACATCGAGTTAGAAGAGGATACAACATTCTTGACTCGACCAGTATTCATCTTGGACCTTGAGGACCGAGTTTTGCGCAACAAAGTCATTCCGTTGGTGAAGATCCTATGGGAATCGCAGGGAGTTGAAGGTGCCACTTGGGAGCGAGAAGCCGAGATGCGATAGAAACATCCACAACTTTTCGAGTGACTTATGATGAATTTCGGGGATGAAATCTCCTAAGGAGGGGAGAATGTAATACCCGCACCTTTAAATTGTACTTGCATAATTATCCTTTATTTAGCGACGCTCCGTTAATGAAATTTTACGTTGCATGTTCCCGCATGAATTATGATTTATGTTCGTATAATTATTTTAAGTACTTTGGTTAAGTTTCACGCGATTCGGACAAGCAACGAACGCTACGCGAACTTATGTACTAATTGTCTTACGACGCGCGACGCAACGAAAGTCTAGTTTTGCGCGTATTGTTTAGGATGCCTCGAAAGGTCAAAAAAATATTTCGACCATATATTTAGGCTCATAAAAATATAAGGAATATTACCACGTGAAGAAAAATCGAAAAAAAATATGTTTTGCGCGGAGGTCCCGTTTCTTGCACGTATTGTTTAGGACACCTCGGAAGGTCAAAAAAATATTGTGAATATATTTTTCTGACTCACAAAAATATAAAAAATATTACTATGAAGAGGAAAATCGAAAAAAAAAATACTTTTGCGCGGAGGTCCCGATCTTGCGCGTCTTGTAGAGGACAATCCGGGAGGTCAAATGACTATTGTAAATATGATTTTTTAGCCAAAAAAAGCAAAGAATATGAATCTTGAACTAAAAGTTCAAAAAAAAAAAAAATTGGCAGGAGAGAGAAAGTGACGATAATACCCCTTATTTATGGTGTCAACTTGTGTGTGAGAAATGAGAGACTTGATGTGGTGGTGTAGTCTCTTTCACCCATCAGATTTTCAGACCTTAATAAACTCTTTCACTCTTTTAGAAAGTTCCTAGCTCTTAGTCTTTGGCTATAGGATGGAAGATAACTATTTTTGGCTTATAAGAGTCTTGTGAGGGGTGAGGGTTTGGAGCCAAAAACTTCATCTATTTCCATCAGATTTCTCTCTTTTTCCATAGCCAAAGGAATGTGGTTCTCTTTTAAATTCGTGAGTCTATTTTACCACCCATTTCCCACCATTATTGCACTATTTTGGAGGTCTCAAACTCCATTAAAGCTTGCTTAAGAAGTAGGACAGCTTGTTGAAGCAAAACAGAGGTGGTTTTGGAGCCTTTGAGTGGTGGCTTTGTGAAGTTTTATGGTGTTCCTCTTCCATCTTCTTCAACCTTCTCCTCTTCCTATTTCCAAGTCGGGTTTTCCTCACTCTTAAACTCTTTTATTTCAAATGCTAATATGAACAAGATGATGAGAAAAATGTGACTTTTTAGCTCTTCTCCCTTATTTTCATATGCTATGAAAAACCCATTTTGTGAAAAATGATAAATGGAGAAGATGATGTTTAGAATAAATTTTCAGATTATTATATATGTTGAAATAATGCTATAAATGTAATAATCTCATGAAATAAACATAGAAAATGGAATGCTATAAGAAAATGACTAATTAATGCATTTGTTGGGTTTTCTATGGAAGAAGACCCATTTTCATGAAATAGTGTATGTAGTATGTGTTAGTCTTGACGTTAACATGATTAATGTTGAAATGTAGTGGTCTAAATATGTGTTTAGTAATCTCATAAAAATAGCCCCAAAATCTAATATGTTGAAATATTAGTTTAAGCCTCTTGAATATGTTAAATAAGGCTTATAATTATGTAAATGGCTTTATATGTAAAAGTGTGCTAAAATGGGTTGTACATCACTAATAAAGGTTTAAATGTTGGTGGAAACATGTAGTACATTAAAGAATGATTTTTGTACTTAAAACCCAGTTAAAAAGGTAAATTTTGGTAAAAAAAATGCCTTAGTGGAAGATTTGGTAAATATGAAGAAAAGTCACTTAAATGGTGTTTTTACATGAAAAATACTTGAAAAATGCCAAGGAAATGCTTTTTAGATAATAAAAGTATAAGATGGCATTTTGGTAAATCAAAGTGTTAAAAAGGTTGTGACAACCCGCTATCCGGAATAGAGGGTGGCCAGCCCTATACCCCGGTAAAATAGGAAATCATGGATAATATCATCCTCAGCATCACAACAATACACAATGCATAAGGAATAACCACTCTATATTCCAGAAAACGGGTTATCAAAAACTTTGATTTGAAATAAAAGAAAAGCATTTTCAATGACCCATAATAGAAATAGAGGGTGGAAACCCCCACAAGCGTACATAAGAAACCCAAGGGATACAAAGGACCGGATGAAACGTCGGTCAACCACAACCATGCAACATATAATAGTACCAAGAGTTACATAATAAAATCCATTATACAATTACAATTGTTTGGGCAACAAGCCCGAGTAAACTGAGCATAACTAGAAACATAAACGGAGGCGTCTACACAAAATCCCGTGAAACCCGCACAATGTCACGGCTCCTCACAACATTAGGAAGGAAGGGTCATTACTGGCGACCGTGCGGCGGAACACCTGAACGGATCATATATATATAGATACAACAAGAAATGGAAACCGGTCAGGGCCGGGTATATATGTGATCAATAGATAAATGACAGGTATGACAATGATGCACAATTAAGCATGGATGATAGTTTAGCATGTTAACGTTTTATAATGAACCAAAACTAATAAGGGTCTACATAGAGTGAGATTCATAATAAAACAGAATTAAGAGTGCTTATGAGCCTTTATCATTTTCCATCATAATTCAATCTAAATCTTCATTTTCCATTCCTTATCAGGAATATAATTATCATCGTGTGCTCTAAATATGGCACTAATCTCAATAACATGCTCTTTGCGGCATAACTTTGCTCTTTATGGCATTAATGTTCCATCGAATCCAACTCGATAATTAGAATAGTCATAAATATAAATATAACGATTCTAAGACCGCCCGTCCGGGTTTCCCCATTGGGCGCGCCCCTAAATAACCATCATCTTCCAGGGCCTCCAAGACCACCTGGGCACCTAATGAAACACGTCGGGAAGCGGCCATGAGCCCGCGTGATAGCCAAGACCACACCCGGAATCTTCCTATCAGCACAGAAAATACATACAACCATAAGCGCTCCCATGGCCTAGGACTATATCCACCCTGCATTCATTAGCCAGGGGGCTTCACCTATCGTGCGGACTTCCCTTAAGATGGTATTTAGAGAGGTGTGTAACATTCATTTTATTAATTTCCATTACATGATTAAGCAAATTATCATTTACCTTATCAGTATCCCATTTTAAATAAATGCTTAAGTTAAATCGGGACTATATGTAATTCGTACCGACATAGCATCCTCAAAAGTTATCCCCAAGGCCTCTTTTAGGCTTTAATATAAACCATCAAGTCAATTCTAGCTCGAGTTGAATTCTAAAGTCTCCAAATTAGCTTTAAGATATTCTAGACCCTTATAAAACTACTAGACAAAAGTAATGCCTAAACATCACTTTAAATTCTCCCTTGAAAGAACCCTAGATGAACCCTTTCGAGTCTAGGATGTCGACCCAACTCAACTAGGACTCTAAACCCTATGTTTACTTCATTTAAGAAGGTCCCTAATCAATACTCCTAAAGAAAAGGGTTAAAAATGAAAAAAGAAAAAATTTTGAAAATGCAGGGCTACCGAATCGATTCGCCCCCTTGGCCGAATCGATTCGGCCAGAAAAGTTGAGGTTCTGCATAAATGCCGAATCGATTCGGATGGGAGGCCGAATCGATTCGGTCAGAAAATCTGGGTTTCTGCATAACTACCGAATCGATTCGGATGGATTTCGAATCGATTCGGTTCACAAGACCTGAGCACTGCCCCTAGCCGAATCGATTCGCCCAGGGGCCGAATCGATTCGGGCCTGCGATTTTGCCAAGAAATGGCTATGGAGTCTTGGACTCCATTTTCTACCCAAACTCAATCTTCTCCAAACCAAACTCATATACCAGCCTTATAAGGACATCAAAGATGCTATTGATCATCTTAAAACCTCAAGAATCATTTTGGGAGTAAATCAAAACCCAAAACACATAATAAAACCCTAAGTTTGCTATACTACAAACAATACCCCATTAACACAACAAATCATTTATCTCAAGACACAAATAGCAAGTAAAAACTTGCCTTGATTCATCAAATATGCAGATTTCTAGGTGTAGTGGCAATCTCCCTCAATCTCCAAAGCTTTCTCACCACTTCTCTCTTACTCTCTTAGGTTTAGGAATGAAATTAGGGGAAATTAGGAGACTTGGAAGACTTAAGTCGTGGCTTAAGGTAAATGGCCCACTTAATATAACCAAAAGTGCGATAAAATAATACGCAATAGCATAATTAAGGCATAACCAGTCAAAAATGCCCAAAACTACAAAATACAATATGGCACGTTATTTGACTGTCTCGCACATTCCGGAATCAACTACAACCTCCAAATTATCATCTGGACATTTTAAAATTAAATTTAGGTTCCGATCTCATTATTAAGCCAAATATCATTTTAAATTCAGATGATATTAATAAGCATGACATAGCAATATTCACCATAATTATGATATGCATGCAAACTCACAATAAATATTAACTTTTCTACATTGAATCAATATTCAAATCATAACCCAACACTGGTCTCTAATTACTATACTAAGTAATTATTATAAAATACGATCCCATAAGCGAGGGTTATTACATACTACCCCCCTTATGAGGGAATTTTGCCCCCAAAATTCAGGCGTACCTCATGAGAAAAGATGTGGATATTTCTCCCGCATCTCATCCTCGCGTTCCCAAGTTGATTCGCTTGCATGATGATGACTCCAATGGACTCTCACTAGAGGCACCACCCGAGATCTTAACTTTCGCTCCCCAAACTCAAGAATAGCAACCGGTTGTTCTTCATAAGAAACATCGGGCAGCAAGTCGATATCGTCGAAAGGAATGTGCCAAAGGGCACCTTCACACCTTCTGTACTTTTTCATGGAGGAGATGTGAAATACATCATGAATTTGTTGTAAAGGTTCCGGCAAGGCAAGTTGGTATGCCACGGGACCAACCTTTGCAATCACCGGGAAAGGTCCAACAAAGCGCGGTGCAAGCTTTCCTTTCTTCCCAAAACGCTTAATGCCTTTCATCGGAGACACTCGCACTAACACTTGGTCTCCAACCTCCAATTCCATATGTCTCCTACCTGCATCGGCATAGCTCTTTTGACGGTCTTGGGCTATACGTATGCGATTTCGAATAAGCTCGATCTTTGAAGAAGTATCTTGGATCATTTCAGGTCCAAGGAACTTATTATCACACACTTCCAACCAACAAGCGGGCGATCTACAAGGCCTGCCGTACAGAGCTTCATAGGGTGCCATTCTTATGGTAAATTGGTAGGAGTTGTTGTAAGCAAACTCAACCAACGGAAGATATTGTTCCCAACTGCCTTTAAAGTCGAGTATGCACATACGAAGCATATCCTCCAACATCTGGTTCACCCTTTCGGTCTGACCGTCTGTTTGAGGATGATAGGAAGAGCTCAACTTCAACCCGGTCCCCATAGCTCCCTGGAAACTCTGCCAAAAGTGGGACACAAATATTTTATCTCGGTCGGAGATAATATTCAAAGGTACCCCGTGGAGTCTAACGATCTCCTCAATAAACAACTGGGCATAACGAGCGGTATCATAATCAGTGCGCACTGGCAAGAAGTGTGCCGACTTAGTCAAACGGTCGACAATTACCCAAATTGAGTCATGACCCTTTTGCGATCTAGGCAAGCCAGTAACAAAGTCCATCGAAATGCTCTCCCATTTCCACACGGGAATCTCGAGCGGTTGCAACAAACCCGCCGGTCGCTGGTGGTCAATCTTAACCAACTGACAAGTAGTGCATTTAGACACAAACTCGGAGATATCGCTCTTCATACCCGCCCACCAATACAAACGGCGCATATCTTGGTACATCTTGTCCCCGCCTAGATGCACCGTGAACTTGGACCCGTGGGATTCCGCCATAACTGCACGTCTCAAATCCCCATCATCGCGAACCACAAGTCTTCCATGGAAGCGTAGTCCACCCTCAGAACCAATGGAGTACGACTCCGCTCCCTCAGACAACAACTGGCGTGTATGGTCTTGACAAGCCTCATCTCTTTTCTGAGCTTCCACAATCTTTGCTATAATCGTGGGAGTAACCGTCATCACAGAAAGGAAAGCCCTCACCCCTGCATCCTCCAGGCTGAGTTCCTTCCACTTAGCTTTCCACACTTTAGCTAAGTCTCCTTCAGGCTTTCTACTCAAAGCATCTGCTACCACATTCGCCTTCCCGGGGTGATAATGAATATCAAATTGGTAGTCTTTCACAAACTCCAACCAACGGCGCTGGCGCATGTTCAAATCCTTTTGGGAGAATAAGTACTGCAGCGATTTGTGGTCGGTGAAAAGACTAAACTTTTCCCCCAAGAGGTAATGCCTCCATATCTTCAAGGCAAATACAACGGCGGCGAATTCCAAATCATGTACCGGATAATTCCTCTCGTGAGGCTTCAACTTACGAGAAGCGTACGCAATGGGTTGCCTCTCTTGTTGAAGAACACCTCCTAACCCCAGAAGAGATGCATCGGTGAAGACGAGATATTCCAATCCCGGCTTTGGCAATGCCGGGACCGGAGCCGAAGTTAATCTATCCTTGAGCTCATCAAAAGCCGCTTGACATGAACTGTCCCATACAAATCTTACTCCTTTCCGGGTCAAATTTGTCAATGGGCTAGCAATCTTAGAAAAGACCTTAATGAATCGACGGTAATAACCCGCCAAGCCCAGAAAACTACGAACTTCAGTGGGCGTCGTGGGCTGACCCCACTCCTTTACCGCAATCACCTTACCCGGATCCACAGACACACCTTGGGATGACACCACATGCCCCAGAAATTGAACTTCCTTCAACCAGAAGCCACACTTCTCAAACTTTGCATACAATTGATGATCTCTCAATCTCTGCAGGACCAACCGTAAGTGAGCAGCATGATCTGACTCCGTCTGAGAATAGACTAGGATGTCATCAATAAACACAATGACAAACTGGTCAAGGAGATCTCGAAACACTCTGTTCATAAGGTCCATAAACACTGCAGGGGCATTGGTTAGCCCGAAGGGCATAACCAAGAATTCATAAGATCCGTAACGGGTCAAAAAGGCCGTCGTGGATACATCTTGCTCTCGTATCCGCAATTGGTGATACCCCGTCCTCAGGTCGATCTTTGAGAAATAGGAAGCTCCCCTAAGCTGATCAAACAAGTCATCGATGCGGGGTAAAGGGTATTTATTTCGGATGGTGACTTTATTCAGCTCTCTATAGTCCACGCATAACCGGAGAGAACCGTCTCTCTTCTTCACAAACAATACCGGAGCGCCCCACGGCGAGGTACTACGCCTAATAAAGCCCTGCTCCAGTAGCTTCTGAATCTGATCTCTCAGCTCCCTCATCTCCACAGGAGCCATTCGATAAGGAGCTTTGGCGATCGGCCGAGTTCCCGGCATTAAATCAATCACGAACTCTATCTCCCGGCTTGGAGGTAATCCCGGTATCTCCCGAAAAACATCTTCAAAGTCTCTAACGATTGGAAGAGAACTTAGGGGAACCACGACATCTCTAGATGCGTCTTCCGCAATACAATATAGGTAAGCACTCTTGCTCCCTTCCATACAAGGCATAACTACCAGGAACATCTCTTGCCCCGGGACTGCAAAAACTATACTCTTCCCGCAACAATTTACTATGGCACGGTACTTCACTAGCCAATCCATACCCAAAATTACATCATACCCGACCATATCAAGGACGAGTAAGTCAGCCTCAAAACACACGTCACCAAGGTTAATTTCTATGTTTTTACATACGAAGAAAATCAATGAGCCATCGCCCATAGAGGATTCGACGCTAGTGAAAGTACTTTCAGCAGATTTTATCAAACCTGTAGTCTGAGCAAAACTTCTAGAAATAAAGGAGTGTGTGGCACCCGTATCAAATAGAATTCGACCCAAGTGCCCCTGAATGAGAAACTTACCCTCGATCGCCGGTGGTGCCGGAGGAGCTGGAGGAAGCAAAGCCTCCTGAAGATGGTAAACCCTTCCGTACTGCAATTCCCCCTGTTGAGGAGGAGCAATCGGATTAGGCGCTTGAGGCGGAAACTGTACATACGGCTGTTGTGGGGCCCGAGGAAGATGCCCTCCAACTAACTGAGGACACGCCCTTTTATAGTGGCCCAGCTCCCCACACTGAAAACATTTGATTGCCGTAATATCCTGGTTTCTACCTTGATTATTTCGGAATTGACCCGCACCTCGGCCCTGTTGGCCTCTACCTACATTTCCACCCCTACCACCCTGTGGTTGCTGACCGCCTTGACCCTGCCTGTTATTATTGGTGTTACTACCCGCATTAAACCCACCTAATCGCTGACGCTTGGACGAATCCCCCTGCTGAGGATCCCTCTCAACCTGCTTGTTCCCCGAGGATTGGGACGAAGAAGATGTTCCCCCTCCGCCCCCAACACCTCCCTGCCTCGCTGCTTGACCCACAGTAACAACCTTCTTCTTGTTTATCAAGAACAATCTGTGCTCCTGGCAGTGAAGCAAAGCAGCATTCATCACATCACCGAAAGTCACCAAAGATGGATTTCCCAATAAATGTTGCTTTATCCGCCAATGTAAACCTCCCACAAACTTGGAGATTCTCTTTGATTCAGGAGTTACCTCATCCGGTATAAAACTGGCCAATCGGGTAAACTCTTCCTCATACTCAGCAACTGACCTCTCCCCCTGAACCAAATCCTGCAGCTTCCTCTGCATTTCCCTCTGAACTGCAGGAAGGAAATACTTCCCATCAAACAAAGCCTAAAAATTTGTGATGGACATAGTATCCCTCTGTTCGGGTGTCGTCATTGACTCCCACCAGTGCAAAGCCGGTCCGACAAGCTTGAAAGTAACGAGAACTTGCTTTTTCTCCTCACTACATTCCACCATCCTAAGATGGCGCTGCATATCTCTCTTCCACTGGTTCGCCTTGATAACATCTGAACCTCCCTCAAATTCCGGGGGATGTCCCTTAAGGAAAGACTCCCTCACCCGTTCCCACTGAGAAGGTCCCGTAGGAACTAGTGCTTCTTGTCCCCTAACTTGAGCTCGTGGCATTTGTTGGGCCACGGCAGTCATTGAGGCGTTGACAGCTTGGGCCACAATATTTGCCACTTCAGCGGCACTGATACTCCCCTGCTGCGGTGGAGGACCAAACTCATCCTCAACAACCCTATTACGTCTAGCGGGACGTCCTCTCTTCGGCGGCATCTGAGATAAAGACGAGATAGAGTTAAAACATAATATAAGACAATCTATTTAGTAGAAGATCGCATACATAGGCAGCAAAACAATCCTAACATTAAGTTCTATATCAAAGAACGCTACGGTAGAACGTGACAAGTCCGCATAGATCCTAAAGACTCTAGAACCTGATGCTCTGATACCATCTGTGACAACCCGCTATCCGGAATAGAGGGTGGCCAGCCCTATACCCCGATAAAATAGGAAATCATGGATAATATCATCCTCAGCATCACAACAATACACAATGCATAAGGAATAACCACTCTATATTCCAGAAAACGGGTTATCAAAAACTTTGATTTGAAATAAAAGAAAAGCATTTTCAATGACCCATAATAGAAATAGAGGGTGGAAACCCCCACAAGCGTACATAAGAAACCCAAGGGATACAAAGGACCGGATGAAACGTCGGTCAACCACAACCATGCAACATATAATAGTACCAAGAGTTACATAATAAAATCCATTATACAATTACAATTGTTTGGGCAACAAGCCCGAGTAAACTGAGCATAACTAGAAACATAAACGGAGGCGTCTACACAAAATCCCGTGAAACCCGCACAATGTCACGGCTCCTCACAACATTAGGAAGGAAGGGTCATTACTGGCGACCGTGCGGCGGAACACCTGAACGGATCATATATATATAGATACAACAAGAAATGGAAACCGGTCAGGGCCGGGTATATATGTGATCAATAGATAAATGACAGGTATGACAATGATGCACAATTAAGCATGGATGATAGTTTAGCATGTTAACGTTTTATAATGAACCAAAACTAATAAGGGTCTACATAGAGTGAGATTCATAATAAAACAGAATTAAGAGTGCTTATGAGCCTTTATCATTTTCCATCATAATTCAATCTAAATCTTCATTTTCCATTCCTTATCAGGAATATAATTATCATCGTGTGCTCTAAATATGGCACTAATCTCAATAACATGCTCTTTGCGGCATAACTTTGCTCTTTATGGCATTATGTTCCATCGAATCCAACTCGATAATTAGAATAGTCATAAATATAAATATAACGATTCTAAGACCACCCGTCCGGGTTTCCCCATTGGGCGCGCCCCTAAATAACCATCATCTTCCAGGGCCTCCAAGACCACCTGGGCACCTAACGAAACACGTCGGGAAGCGGCCATGAGCCTGCGTGATAGCCAAGACCACACCCGGAATCTTCCTATCAGCACAGAAAATACATACAACCATAAGCGCTCCCATGGCCTAGGACTATATCCACCCTGCATTCATTAGCCAGGGGGCTTCACCTATCGTGCGGACTTCCCTTAAGATGGTATTTAGAGAGGTGTGTAACATTCATTTTATTAATTTCCATTACATGATTAAGCAAATTATCATTTACCTTATCAGTATCCCATTTTAAATAAATGCTTAAGTTAAATCGGGACTATATGTAATTCGTACCGACATAGCATCCTCAAAAGGAATTCAGACTCCAAAGTTATCCCCAAGGCCTCTTTTAGGCTTTAATATAAACCATCAAGTCAATTCTAGCTCGAGTTGAATTCTAAAGTCTCCAAATTAGCTTTAAGATATTCTAGACCCTTATAAAACTACTAGACAAAAGTAATGCCTAAACATCACTTTAAATTCTCCCTTGAAAGAACCCTAGATGAACCCTTTCGAGTCTAGGATGTCGACCCAACTCAACTAGGACTCTAAACCCTATGTTTACTTCATTTAAGAAGGTCCCTAATCAATACTCCTAAAGAAAAGGGTTAAAAATGAAAAAAGAAAAAATTTTGAAAATGCAGGGCTACCGAATCGATTCGCCCCCTTGGCCGAATCGATTCGGCCAGATAAGTTGAGGTTCTGCATAAATGCCGAATCGATTCGGATGGGAGGCCGAATCGATTCGGTCAGAAAATCTGGGTTTCTGCATAACTACCGAATCGATTCGGATGGATTTCGAATCGATTCGGTTCACAAGACCTGAGCACTGCCCCTAGCCGAATCGATTCGCCCAGGGGCCGAATCGATTCGGGCCTGCGATTTTGCCAAGAAATGGCTATGGAGTCTTGGACTCCATTTTCTACCCAAACTCAATCTTCTCCAAACCAAACTCATATACCAGCCTTATAAGGACATCAAAGATGCTATTGATCATCTTAAAACCTCAAGAATCATTTTGGGAGTAAATCAAAACCCAAAACACATAATAAAACCCTAAGTTTGCTATACTACAAACAATACCCCATTAACACAACAAATCATTTATCTCAAGACACAAATAGCAAGTAAAAACTTGCCTTGATTCATCAAATATGCAGATTTCTAGGTGTAGTGGCAATCTCCCTCAATCTCCAAAGCTTTCTCACCACTTCTCTCTTACTCTCTTAGGTTTAGGAATGAAATTAGGGGAAATTAGGAGACTTGGAAGACTTAAGTCGTGGCTTAAGGTAAATGGCCCACTTAATATAACCAAAAGTGCGATAAAATAATACGCAATAGCATAATTAAGGCATAACCAGTCAAAAATGCCCAAAACTACAAAATACAATATGGCACATTATTTGACTGTCTCGCACATTCCGGAATCAACTACAACCTCCAAATTATCATCTGGACATTTTAAAATTAAATTTAGGTTCCGGTCTCATTATTAAGCCAAATATCATTTTAAATTCAGATGATATTAATAAGCATGACATAGCAATATTCACCATAATTATGATATGCATGCAAACTCATAATAAATATTAACTTTTCTACATTGAATCAATATTCAAATCATAACCCAACACTGGTCTCTAATTACTATACTAAGTAATTATTATAAAATACGATCCCATAAGCGAGGGTTATTACAAAGGTGACTTAGTATATTTTAGTGTTCGGCGTTGACACTAGAATGCCTCCTCGGCTCGTAGGATGCAAAGACTAATAACGGGCTTTAATAACAAAACCGGATAAGTTGAATTGTGAACATTGAGAATAATGTTAAACACGTGAAAGATATGATATTCGGATGACGCCGAGAGAAAATAATTAAGGAGGGCA
Source organism: Sambucus nigra (assembly GCA_949130495.1). Lineage (NCBI taxonomy): Eukaryota > Viridiplantae > Streptophyta > Magnoliopsida > Dipsacales > Adoxaceae > Sambucus > Sambucus nigra. The sequence continues at coordinate 765,108,041 of OX422209.1, read as the reverse complement.
TGACGTCCCTAGTGGTGAAAGACCCCAAACAAACTGCAGTAGTATATGGCGGCGGAGACCGGTGGTGTGAGGCCACGAAGTCCGTGAGTGTTTGTTGGCAAAATCCCAAAAACAACGTTAAGTAAGGAATGAGAAAAATTCACAGAACTTAAACTAATGAATGAATACGAATTCATTAATTATTATGTGGATGACACAAGTGTAATATGATTAAGTTCCTGGCTTGGAATATTAAAATGCTAAGAGTGAGTGGGCACGTAGCCCAGGGCATTGCATATAGGTGCATTTATGACTAAGTTAAAGAATCTTGTTAGTATAGATACATGATAACTTAGTTGAATATAATGAAGGCCTCTTGAATATTGTTAGCATAGTTAAATGTTAACGAAAATAATCATTAATGATAATTAATGAATATGAGACAATGATGGTTTTCGGAATTACTAAAATGCATTGTATATGTATAGTATTTTGCTATGAAAATTATTGTTTAGTATTCCCACCCTACTGGGCATTTTGCTCATACCCTATTTTCCAAACCCCCAGGTACAACAGGTGGTACGTCGGGTAAGGACGTCGAAAAGGCCGCAGAAAGCGCTAGTCGTCGTTAGAGGCTCTGTAACCGATTTTAATCCAGAGACTTATTTTGAATTGTAATCCCTTATGTTTTGTTAAGACAATTTGGTTTGAACTGGAACTATTTGAAAATTGTAATAATACAGGGATTTGTGCTCTATTTATGGATTAAATCTTGTTAAAGGTTTACTTGTTAAATTGTTAAATGAATATCAACTTGCAATATATGGGCCTCACCTTTTCATAATAAAAGAAATCAAAGGTTTTGTTGAAGTATAATGTGGCAACTATTTTCCAAATTAATAAAATGTTTTATCCTCTTCCCCTTTAACACCTCGGTTCGGATACGGGTTATTCCAACGGTAACTCTAATCCGGATCGGGGAGTTACAACTTGGTATCAGAGCATTAGGATCCTCATGAGCATCAAAGTGATTCTCGTTTCAGTTCCCTTTCGTTCCGCATATATTATAATCGTACTAAACTTTCCTATCACATAGGATGTACCCTACTCGCAACACTGCGAGCGACAACAACGAGTTACAGAGTATTTATGAGGCAGTGCGCCACTTAGCTGAGACTATCTGCCATTAGTAGAGGGGTGACACCGTACTCTTATGTGAGGTACATCTTGTGTCAATTTGATAAATTTATAAGACTAAGTCGTAATAGCAACGTCTAGTAATTTTCGTTGCATATTAGCTAAAGAGCTTGTAAGTCCATCTATGGGACTAGGTTATTAAGTAGTACACTTATAAGTATTGTTCTATGGAGATTAGAATGCCTAAGTAACTTGATTTTGATTTGGGTTTAGATAGTCACACTAATTCAAGATAACTTACGAATGAATCAATACAGTCCTCGGGACTTAGCATTAGAAATGATGGTATTAATTTATGGTTTTAGAAATTTATGGGATAGCTTAAGGCTTAGCATGTACTGAGATGGTTACATAGTAAGATAAGTTGGTTGTCGTGGTGGGATAGTCATTAAAGATTAAATTATGTGTTATGGTGAAGTTTGTTTTGGGTAGCATTTTAGATAGGCATATGAATTCATATCAAATTGTCCTTTGGAGTCATGTGCTAAGAATTATCTAATGATGTATTAGTACATGTAGTAGTTATTGCCTAGTAATGATGAACCTTAAATTGTACCCCATGTACTATAGTGACAAAGATGTCCTTCTTCGAACCTTCGGGGTTCCTTATGATGTCAATAATATAAAGTTATAGTTGGTGTAACACGTAGTAAATAAGATTAGTGTTTGGACCATTGAGGAATTAAATTAGTGGTCATGATCGGTTGCCCCTCGGCGTCTAGATGTCTCCGGTTTCGCTTCAAGCGTCCTCTTTTCTTCTTTTAAACATACATATGACTTCCTAATGATGTCATTCGTCTCTCGACACCTATTAACCGTGGAATTACGAACACTAAATCCCCCAATTTTAGCATATTCATTGTAGAAGTTCCAAACATCATCCAAACTTTCAAATTGTTGCCCAATCTTTGGTGTTTTTTCCACTTGTACAGGAGGGTTGAATAAATTATCTTGTTCAGAATCAACTTCTCGAACCCTGACCATTTCCACATTCTCATTGTCCTCAAATTCAAATTCATTCTTATATCATCCCCTATCCAAAGTTCTTTGTTATTTCCAACAGAAGAAGATTCCATTTTCTGAAAAAAAATTCAAATGATAAAATAGGAATTAATTACAGTGAATATTAATTTAAGTATTCTTTGGAAATTCAAATGATAAAAATTTTATAAACGATAAACAAATTACTGTTAGTTTTATTTAAGTATTCTTTGGAAAACCAAACAAATTAACCCAACAGCTAGGTTTTTTCGTTAAAAAAAATTGAATTGAGGAAGCTTCAATTTGTACACAAATTGAAAAAATAAATGGAAAAAACCTAACTCCGGTGAACAGAAAAAATGGCTCCGGTGAAACCAAACAAGGGGAAATGAGTTACTTTGAAAAAAAAAATGGAAAAAACCTAACCTAACTCCGGTGAGAAGAAAAGACTGTTAGGTTTTCTCGGTAGACAAATTAACCCAACAGCTAGGTTTTTTCGTTAAAAAAAATTGAATTGAGGAAGCTTCAATTTGTACACAAATTGAAAAAATAAATGGAAAAAACCTAACTCCGGTGAACAGAAAAAATGGCTCCGGTGAAACCAAACAAGGGGAAATGAGTTACTTTGAAAAAAAATGGAAAAAACCTAACCTAACTCCGGTGAGAAGAAAAGAGGGCTCTGGTGAAAAAAAAAAGGGGGAAACGAGTTACTTACCAGGTGAAGTCACCGGAGTTTCTGTCTCATGTGAGGGCTGCCGGAAATGGAGAGAGGGAGAGAGAGAGTGGGTTGCGGCTCTCCTTACTGAATGGAGAGAGAGAACGAAGGTCTGGCCTGAATGGACAGAGAGGCGAGGGTTCTTTTTTTTTTTTGCCCAAATTGATTTAGTGTTCACAATTAACAGGTGGGTGTCGTTTCATTTAGTAAGGGGTGCGTTTCATTAACGATGCATGAGTGATGCATAGTTAATGATGTACCTGAGCCCCACTCTATATATATATATATATATATATATATATATATATATATATATGTGTGTGTGTGTGTGTGTGTGTGTGTGTGTTATTTAAACAACATTTCTTAACATTCAATTATATGTTGAACATGCAATAAATAATAAACGGGTGTATACCTCCTTTTCTGCTGGTATCACCATAAGATTCTTTTCTCTTACGCGTATACCTCCAAACACTAAGTTTGCGAGTTGAAAGACCTTGCGCCTTCATCTAATATATTTTTATGTGGAAAAGTAAAACACGAAACTATTTAAATTTGAAGTAAAAATGTTTTACAAAAACACAAATTTAAATGATGTTGGTTGACCTCTTCTATCACTGTAGAATTGATTTTTTCCCGTCTTAGGGTAGCAACATATATTTTCTCGATTTTGAAAGTTTTGATTGGCCACTTTTTGAAAGAGAATTTGTATGATGTTAGAAAACAAAAGATAAAAACGAATGTTGAATATTTGACATGCCTTTAGAATTGAGGATCACCACAACCTAATACCTTGATTTTTCTGTGCTCCAACACTCCAATTTTTTTCATTGGTTATTGTCGGAATGGGGTGATCATTATATATTCTCTCCTCAACTGTCTCGAATTTGCTGTAACAGTTCTCTTTGCGCTTCCACTGCAACCCAATTTTCTTTAAACAGATCCACGTAACCATTTGAAACATTTATATTTTTCTAAGAACAATACTTGTAATTTAATATAACCAACACCATTGAATAAGTTCAAAAAAATTTACTTTCACATATTCCCAAATTGTTGTGAAACGGTGAGACACCATTTTATCCCAACATGGCACATCATGCGGAAACAAGTTCCCTTATCGTGCAAAATAATCCAATCGAGTTGCCAACTTTGGTGCATCATCACCAATTGGTTAACAAGTTCATCCTATTCAATTATCTATTTTCCTAGCCCATCCACTCCACGATTTTGCACTCCCTCTACCTCATCGCCTAGAAGATGAGATACCATTAGTACTACCTATAAAAAATAGTTAATGGTTAATACCATACAAAAATTATATGCATATCACAATAAAATAGTACATGAAGATTCATAAACAACATGAGATGATTCACACACTGCCTCCACCCCTTCCAATCCGTACTTAGAACCGTGGGGTTTTGTATCAAACAATTGAGAATACCACTTATCATAAGGGATTGATGCATATAATGAAATATGTAAGAGATAATAATACATCTACGAAATGAAATATTAAGAATTTGATTTTTTTATTGAAGATGAACTCAACCAAAATGCAACCTTGTCACAACCATCACCATTTTAACAGTATTCAACATCGTCATTTATCTAATATGATCCCACCACATTAACTGTAGTAATGTACACAGATTCCCAATATCTCATCTATGTAAACTATCATTCATATAATCTAAAAAATTATGCAAATTGGTAATTTGTACATGTATAGCAGCTGGTTTCGAATTACAAAAAACTGAGAGTAAAAATTAGATAACAGAAAATTACAAAGTTATAGTAGCTGGTTTTAAATACACCACTATTTTCCCCCTCAATCTCAGATACACCAACAAACACAACACTTAAACCCACATCCATATTGCGGCCTTAAATTTGAAAAAGAAAACTCTATCAATGCAGGACATTAATTCAAAAAAATGATAATGTCACATTTATATCTTGAACCATTCCCCACAACAAGCACACAACATGTGAGTGAACGAAGGACTGCAATCTAGATGTGGTCTTAACCATTCCCACAACAAGTACACAACCTGTGAGCGACCGAAGGATCGTATCTGGATTTGGTCTTGAACCATCCCCACAACAATCACACTAATAATTTACTTTTTATTTATTAGTCCCTTCATTTTTTACTGTAATACGAAAGTTACGTAGTAGGAAAAAAAATCATCTTTCTATGTGAGTGGACGAAGGATAAAAAGAAAGAATCCATAATTAGTAAATTATGATTTTAATAACGTTCATTGAATGCATTTGTATGTTGGTGAGATTTATTTTGAGTGTCGATGAGATTCGAGAAGAAATCTGAAAACGAGATATGTATGTTTGGCCATTGTCAATAAATTAATACGATGTGTGTGTGTGTGTGTGATAAAGAGAGATAGATAGATAGATAGTTAGATAGATAGATAGATAGATAGATAGATAGATAGATAGAGAGAGAGAGAGAGAGAGAGAGAGAGAGAGAGAGAGAGAGAGAGAGAGAGAGAGTTTGTTGTATCATCGCCGAAAAAGAAAATATTACCGGCGACAATAACAAATATAGGTGATGATGGCCTCTTATTGTAAATCTTTAGGTCAAATACAATAGGGGCTGTCAATGTTATGTTATGCTTTATGATTGCAAATTGAAAAGGAGGAAAAAAATTAATTAATTGGCAAATAAATAGAATGAAAAACAACATGCTCCAAGTTATAAATTCTTCGACATCTCAACCTTGAAAACCTACTAAAACTGAATCAGAATCAGGCTTGTAACCTTCATCCTCATCTAGTTTTCTTAAGTGCATCACCTTTGCAAGAATTTCTTTACTTTGTGGATCCATATAATCTCCAGTAATGAACATATGAACATGATTCTTTGCTCAATATAGCTATACCCAGTTCCCTACCCACCCTTCAAAGATTCATCATCCTTCTTACCCGCTCAACATCTTCCCACTGGCCCAATGCTCTATGGATACATGAAAACAATACATAAGCTGACGATTCTTGTGAACCCCAACCCCATTCATTTTTCAAGAGCATATTCTCTCAAATTGTAATTACGATAATTTTGACAAGAACTTATTAATATACGCCACAAACACAGACCATGATCAATAATTTTCAATTCAATAAATTCTTTCACTTCATCAAGCCTCCCTGCACGACTTAGGATGACATTTCATTTCATAGTGATCTGCTTTAGGGACTGTACAAAATTAATCGGACATCATTTTTTAAATAAACCCAGCTTTCTATACAAAATTAATCGGACTGCTTTAAGCCCTACAAGCAAAAAGGATGTTAACAAAGGTAACATAGTCTGGCTTTGTGCCTTCTAGTCGCATCTCCTAGAAAATTCCAAAAATTATGGAACTCTATGACACGATGGCCTTAGCAGGTATCCTCCTAAAGACTAGGTTCCCATTTTCAAGGCTCCCACACTTAGCACACATAGTTGAGAGAGAACTCCCAACGTGGATTTGCTTTCCCTATTCCAAAGCAACCAGGCTCAAATAGGCTTTTTATATACTCACACTCATTAGGGAAGAAACCATCCATCTATAAATACATATAAGTCATTATTTTTTTTTGTCTATGTATCTGTATATCCGTAAGTCATCGTTTGTATATGTTTTTCATTTGAATGGTTTTACATGCTATAATGAACTGGAAAATCGATTTGTCAAAACCTTTACTCATAAGAAGTTTGCTAATCTTTGACAAAAAATTAATGTATTTATTGGGTTATTTTTTAGATTTATCATGTGCATCGTTTGAACAGTTGTTTGCAACCAAAGTGTCTAATTGCATTAATAACCCTTCAAGTTGCCCATTTGTTTGTCCTTCAAGAAAACTAAGGAAAATGGTTGGTTTATATTTATTTATGTATCATGACAGTTTGCTATATGATTGGTGAACTCTATATGTTTTGGATTTATGTTATATAGATTGGCCTTCGTAGTACCATGACTGATAACATTCAAGATTATGCAGGATTATACAAGAAAAATCCTTTTTTGGCTCTCTCTTTAGCCCTATGTCTCTTATTCCTAGGAGGTCTTTCGATCTAATAAGTACCTTGTGTCAAAATTGAGAAATTCTATGACTCGAATCTTTAATATTCTCTTATGTCTACTATTTAGGCAGAATACCGTCACCCATTCGTACTGAAAAACTGAAAGAAACCTCAAAAACGGAAGAAAGGGGGTATTTCCTTTTATTGAGCTATTTACACCAGTATGACTCTTGTAGATTGGTCTTCTTCCTTTCATTGAGTTAGGATAAAGGTGTTGCATCCAATATAGTCTGTAACTTGAACTAGATTGATGAATCCGTTTTACGGTCATTAGTAAAATATATTTATTTAGTGAGTTTTTACTTTGAGAAACATATAAAATATGATTCCACTGCATTTAATTATGATTTTTTAAAATTTCATTAAATACGCACGGTGTGTGCACCGATGGCTAGTTCAACCAAAATATATGAAGCACAAATTCTTTAAAATGGTAAATGAATCTGAATCGCACCCGAATCAGGTGCGATTCTCCTCCGATTCGCACCCACCGCGTATCCAATTATTTTAATTACATTTGACTACGGGTTCTTCATGGATTCTTTAAAAATCCTATTTTTTCGTGAAGAATTCGAAGGTCAACCAAATTTTTTGGTGTTTTTTTTATCAACGTCCGTTGTGAAATTATGAGAATATATAGTCTAGATTGGATGGAACTTTGAGAAGGAAAGAGAATTAGAGTTAGCCAAAGACAAAGATTCGAGAGTTAGAAAGCTACATATTGATTGAAAATCATTGACATGGATCTTCAAGCTCAACATTGTCGTGTTATTGCAAGTAAACTTTCAAAATATTTCGATTTCAAGTGGTGACACTAAATAATAGTTCCATAATAATTTACACAAGTGGTGTTCGAAAGTTGGATACATGGCTAGATTTTATGAAAACTGAAATTCAGTAGTGAGAAGTTGTTTGAGAACAAACCTTTTTCAAGAATGATATTATCACTTAAATATTTTTCGTTATGGTCTAATATTTATGTTGGATACTTATGAAAGCAATTAATTTTTATAAAATCTAATGTACAATATACATAAAAATAAGGAATATTATAATATAGTTATATTTTTATTATATTTCCTAATGCACCCGAATCCTACTTTTTTGAGATTTTTCGAATCGCCGCACCTGCATCCTGTCACACCCGCATATGTGCTTCATAGACCAAAATACATCAAATTTCAACCACAATTTACCAAAACTAATATTTTCATCTACTTTGAAGCGATTTGAATGGTGGGGGAAATTTTGAACTATAAAATTCTCGGTTTTCATCTACTTCATACAACATATATGATAATTTTTTTTTTCAAAATTCTTGATTTTCTTAACCATTAAATATGATCTTATCAATCAACAATTTCCCTAAAAAGTTGATAGAAGTTCTGCACTTCTCTATATATTAGGCTATACTTCAATCTTCAAAAGTGTAAATAACAACATAACACTCAAAGGTTTATCAACGGGCATATACTAATTATTAAATAAAGCTTGAATATCTCCCAATTAGTACGCAAGAATGCAGGAGTGATCTGAACGCGTGCACATCATCATAACTTGTGAAAATACTAAAGCACGCTTTGATAAATGCTACAATCAACAATAGTCAGAACTAAAATATTCTATTCACGATACAATGAAGTACAGGATAAAGATTCCCACATATACTAGTTTCTACACCGTAAGTTGACAAAAATGTTCATTCACAAAAAGAATCATCCAACAACACAAAATTAGTTAATTTGTGATTCAGTAATCCTCATTTGTCACCCATTTTGTATTGATAATCTCTGTCTTTAGGAAGAGTTGAATCAATTACCGAGCCATCTACGTATTGCCTCACCCAAGACAAATGTTGAGCTTGATCCAACTCTTGTATGCTAGATGGCTAGACTTGAGTGGCTTATAATTCTTCTTCGGAGGTTGAATACCCATCGAACATGTCTCCTGGAGTCATTCCAACAACAACATGTTAGTTTGGTTCCAACGGATCTTGTACATACCAATATGCTCTACATGGGATGGTAGGATGTAAGGTTCACCACCCAGTCGATTATCTTTGTATAACAAATGATTGAAATTCAATAATGTAAAGATAAACTCATCACCCCCCCCCCCAATTTAATTGTCAACCCAATTACATATAAACATGGTTCAAAGTCTCGGTCTCGGATCCCGTATCGGACGCCCGATTTTTAACTCGATCGCAGTATCAGACAATATGCTATTTAGAGAGCCCAAAAAATTTCAAAAAAAATATATAGAAAATACTAGGAAAATAAGATTAATCATGTGTAGCAATAATATTGGTTCAAAATAATTATTTGAAATGCATAGCATTATCTAATTGATTACACTAGCGATCTTCGAACTTGCAGCTTCTATATTCTTTAATAACCATGTTAACAAAACATTCAAATGACATATAAACCTTATTTAAAAAATGTACAATCATAGTATTTTGTACAAAAGAATTAGGAGATTAAATTTTTTTTGTACCAAATGCTACTAAAATTTTAAATATGTACGACCCTTTTTTAAGAAAGTCCTTACTAATTTTCAAGAAAATTTTTATTCATATAAAATGTACAACAAATGCAGAAACATTTAACCTTAAAAAAGTACTAATTTTGTAAAAATAGTACAACTGTTACTTTTACTTTTTTGGGGGGGTGGGGTGGGTGGGGGTGGGGGTGGGGGTGGGGTGTATGTTTGTACAAAACTGTTAATTTTTAGTAAGAATTAAACCCCCAAAATATATCTTTTATAAAAACTGAAAAAACTACTAATATTTTTTATTTTAAAAAGCAGTACTATTTTTTCTTTTAAGACCACTACTGATATTATAACTAAAAATCAATCAATATTTTTTTATTTATAAAAAACAAAAATAAGTGTGACTGATATAATTTTTTTTAATGAAAGTAAATATCATATCTTTTATTGGAAACAAATGTAAATGTCTTGTTTCTATGTACCAATGTGAACTTTTTAAGGAAAAAATAGATTAAACAAGATAGTTGGACCCCAATAACTTACTCAAGCGGACTCCAATTTCAGATATTAAAAAAGTCAGGCCGAACTCCACTCTTCAAGTACGCTTCAGCTATTTTTTATGGAAAAAGATGTCTATTCTTTTAATTTTTTTATTGTACAAGTAGGACGAACCGAAAAAAGATAACATATTACAGCTGGACTCCAATAAGTATTTTAATAGCTGTACCAAACTCGGTTCAAATCAACAGTCCATCCAAGAAAAATTAAGTTCCATAAAACCTTGGCCTTTACATTTCGTCTTTAGTGGTATACTCGAAAAAGAAAAAAAACTGCGCTAACTTCCCACTCCACCACCCTCTGCAGCTGCCATGTCGAATCTTCCTCTGTACACTTATACGACAAGATTGCTCCCGTCTTTACTTGTTTACTACCTTTTGACATAACCACACGTCTAATGGCAACTCTAAAGGCGCCACACCAAGTTATAGAGAGAAACTAAAACTTCTTTATATATTTCGAATGTAGGATTCCATACAAATGAGGGACTAAATCCCTTTATATAGGGGGAGAAGATTCTAAAGGGATATCCTAAGCTCCTATTGGTTGACAGTGTGTAAGCCCATGTGATGTCACAGGGGCTATATCTAACTCCCAAATACATTACATGTCAAAATGAAGCCTTCTAGAAGCTACTAGTTAAGTATGAGATGTCATGAGATGAGTTGTTATGAGTTGTCATGACAACTCATCTATAACAACACTAACTAATGGAACTTTCTATAAACTTCTTCTCAACCCTTGCTACTAAAAATGTAAACAAAATAATAAACAACTAATAAAAGAAAAAATATAATGCAATACTAAAAATGCAAGAAAGTGTTAAAATAACACTAATTTCCATCATTCTTCCTCACTTGAAAAAACTCGTCCCGGGCGTAGGAGGTGAACTACAAGAAATCAGGGCAACCATCAAAGGGTTCCTCGACTTAAAAAGGGAGTCGTCATAAAAAAAGTCCCTCGTACCGGCTGCTAATAAGTTCACGGAGAATAAGCATACAAACTGACCACGATTGACCCACAAAATCTTGGTCTTGGAGTCCCATGATGAGCCTCCTCAACACCAAGACGTGAAAAAAAATCCTCCGAACGCATGTCAATTGGCACAAAAAATGGGTCCACATACCCACCATCAAATACATCACCCAAGATCACCACCTCAACCCCAGGAAAGAGAGCCACCAAACCAACTCCGTCAAAATCATCATCCCCATTTTCAAAGATTGAAAAAAATCTCCCAAATCAAACATCTCTATCTCGCAAAAAATAAGGGAGTGTTACCCAAATATCTTCAACAAAAATGTCAAAAACATTCCCATTACACCAACCTACATTGTCGTTTCTATTTTTCTTGCAAGAAAGAGACTTCGGAGAGGATCTTTAAGCCTCAAGTTGACCCGATTGGATGCGTGAGTGAGGAAGAATGATTAGGTGGAGCAATCGATATTGGACTTGCCTCCAATAATCATTAATTGAGCCTCCAGAGTCAATCGAGGCAGAAACATAACTTTTTTGAAGTTTGGGGTTAAAAAATTATTTTTAGAATATTTTGGGGTTGGAGTTAGTGTAGGGTTAGGGTTTTGAAAAAGAGATGACATTTGCTGAGTGAGGGTGTCCATGTGTTGCTCCATGAGGGATGCAATTTATTCTCTCATTTATCCTTTCATTTGGATAAATCTCTCATCATATGTTGCCTTTTTGGGAGCCATTAAAATGTGAAAAATGATTTAAATGATTTTTTTTTGGTTATGACACCTCACAAATAAAAATGGAAAAAAAATTGTGCTGACACCTCACACACAAATGGGAGAGCAACACCACGCTCTAATACCAATTGACACAACCACACGCTTAATGGCAACACTAAATGAACCACACTAATTATGAGAGAGAAACTATAATTTCTTTATATCTTTCAAATGTAGGATTCCATAAAAATGAGGGACTAAGGCCTTTTATATAGGGGGGAGATGATTCTAGAAGAGATCTCCTATGCTCCTATTAGTTGAAAGGGTGTAAGCCCATGTGATGTCACATGTGCTATAACTAACTTCTAACTACAACACATGTCAAAATGAAGCCTTCTAGAAGCTATTAGTTAAGTATGAGTTGTCGTGATAACTCATTCATGACAATACTAACTAATGGAACCTTTTAAAACCTTCCTCTCAACCCTTGCTATTACTAAAAATATAAACAAAATACTAAACAAATAATAAAAGGAAATATACAATGCAATACTAAAAATGCAAGAAAATATTAAAATAGCCCTAACTTCCATCATTTTTTATGTTTTGAAAACAATCGCCTCCATTGAGATCAACCCTATCTCACTTGTATCAGCAGATACATTAGCGATACAAGATTATAATTCTAATATCAGGGTGATATTTAACGATCTAGCTTAATCTCGCATCAAAATGGAATCGCCTCTCAATATTGTCTCGGACAGCCCTGAGACCGAGTTAACTCGGCCAATACCGAGTTGACTCGGTCGAGATTTTGAACCATGCATCTAAATAAAACAAACTTAATTTAAGGGTCTGAATTTCGATAAAATAATGTTTGTCAACTACCCATAAAAAGTGATATCCCCTGAAATCGAGCTTGTGTCTTTACAACTAGCATAACTCATTTGCATTACTTTTAAAAGAACGCCATTATTCAACATTTTCCTATGCAAGTCAATCCCTGAAATCGATACCTGAAATCAAAAACCCCGAATAATATAAGTATTGAATTATAATTCATCTTTGATAGGATCTAAAGCCAAGTTTCGGATTTCGCTTGACAAATGGACATGTTTTGCGTTCGTTCACCTAATATTGTTTGAAAACATAAAGGAAATTAATCAACTATAAATAGAACTCATAATTTAACTACTTAATAGGAAGAAATCATAATTACATGATCCATAAACCCGATTTGAAATTTGGTTCTTGCTAATAGATAATGACTGTTATTGATTTATGGTTGAAAGTGGATTTAGGGGTGGTGTGTCCTGTCATGGGCTAGGGGATGTGGAGAGGGCAGAATCATCAGAGATAGGGGTTGGGGGCTGAGGGGTTGTGGGTGGGAGTAGGGGCTCACGGAGGGGTGGGGCTACAGGGGTTTGTTGTTTGTTGTTTTTTAAAACGATGGATATATCTATTTTTTCTTTTCCCTATTTTTCTTTTTCTTTTCCATTGCATGGTTTATTTATGTTTTTATTACCTTTTCAATTAATATCTTTTATCACAGATCATGTGCAGTCCGTTAAGTATAGTCTGTTAAGTCTAACAATTGTGTAACAAGAAAAAGTATCAACACGCATTGCATGTGCACCAATGGCTAGTTCAATCAAAATATATCAATTTTCAACCATAACTTACCAAGCTAATTTTTCATTTACTATGAGATGATTTGAATCGTGGGGGAAATTTTGATCTATCAAAATGCGATGGATGTCTGCTACTTTAATACAAGTATCTACCAAAAACTAAAATAGTGCATTTGGTATGGGAATCCATTAGTATTTCATACTCTATGAACCAAGATATCACATATGTTCAATAAATATTCTACCAAATATATATTATCTTCTACGAACAACAAAAGGCAAAAAATAGGCAATAATTAATGTAGATATCTACTTGCATGTAAGATCGGGCATGACTCAGGTGCCTGAACAGTAGAAGAATTCAGCATACAAGAGGTGGAACTATGTTTCGGCATCCTACTGTAATAACCCGCGTAATTTTTGGGGTATTTTCAAAATAAAGAGGAAAAATAAAGTTTTTGATAAAATTATTTGTATTGCTCAAATATGTTGGTTATTATTTTTAAAGGCGAGAATTTCAAATGGTTTCGAAAACGGAGTTAAAATGGATTTTAAAATGATTTTAAAATGTTTTTAACTCTTGGAGTTGTTTTGACTTCCAACTCTTCATTTCTTTGCCTTAATTAAAGGAGTCTTTTGGATTCCAACTCTTCATTTCTTTGCATTATAAAAGGAAGTTGTGGTCAACCTTTTTAACCTACTTTTGGCACAACTTTTGGCAGCAAATATATTTTATATTCCTCTTCTTTTTATATACACATTGGCCCTTGAGATTTGTGAGTTCCAACCTTAGATTAGAGGTGTTCTTGGGGCTATTTTGTTGGAGGTTCTTGGAGGAGCTTTTGTATATCTTTTGTGTTGATCTTGAGGATATGATCGTTGGTTTCTCATCATGGTTTGAGGTATGGGGTTTTACACAATATGCTCCTTAAATCTCGTGAGTGTCATTCTCTTTGAATTCTTGTTTAATTGAACTCATATTTGAATTGATAAATTCATTGAAATCTGGAAAATAATTGTTGAAATTATTTTGATTCATGTGGTATCATTATATTGTTGATGAGCACGTTGTCATGAGATTTTAATATGGCACGGATGTTGGGCACCCGCCAAAATTCCTGTTTCCCGGGCTATGTTTTGATAAAGCATATGCGGATGTGGTGAGGCCTGGTGACCCAGTTAAAGTGTTGTTGAGAAATTATATTGATAAATGCTTTGAGATTTGCATTTTGATTTGAATATTCGTACTCGTGTTGTTACATTTTATTCGTTGCTAATCCGTATTTGTTGAGCATAATTCCTGTCGTATTGTGTACTTCATCATATTTTCTTTTAGTGGCAGGTTAGCGTGGATTTTGGGGCGCTATGGAGATTGATTTTAGCGAGGATTGTTTGGGAAAGATTTGTATTATTTTGATGTATAGAGCTTTGGAGATTTGTATTTTTATTCGAGTTAGAATTGATAAATTCATTGAAATCTGGAAAATAATTGTTGAAATTATTTTGATTCATGTGGTATCATTATATTGTTGATGAGCACATTGTCATGAGATTTTAATATGGCACGGATGTTGGGCACCCGCCAAAATTCCTGTTTCCCGGGCTATGTCTTGATAAAGCATATGCGGATGTGGTGAGGCCTGGTGACCCAGTTAAAGTGTTGTTGAGAAATTATATTGATAAATGCTTTGAGATTTGCATTTTGATTTGAATATTCGTACTCGTGTTGTTACGTTTTATTCGTTGCTAATCCGTATTTGTTGAGCATAATTCCTGTCGTATTGTGTACTTCCCCATATTTTCTTTTAGTGGCAGGTTAACGTGGATTTTGGGGAGATTGATTTTAGCGAGGATTGTTTGAGAAAGATTTGTATTATTTTGATGTATAGAGCTTTGGAGATTTGTATTTTTATTCGAGTTAGATAGTTGTAATTTTAATTCGAGAGACTTGTTATAATTGAAGAGATTGAGATTAGTGGATTTATATTATTGTGGTTTTATTTAGATGCTCTATACCTTCTCACTTGTGGATTTGGATTTATTTTATCGATAATAGCGCTCCGTTCGCTCTCTCCGGGCGGGCGGGGTGTTACACCTACATCTACTTCTTATAGATACTCAAAAGACTATACTTCGGATTATTAACCCCTCCTTACGGTACTCATAATAGGCTTGTAGCAATTACAACATATATGATAATTTAAAGTCCGTTAAAATTCAGAATTTTCTTAACTATTAGATATGATTGTTATAATCAACAATTTTGCTAAAAAGTTGATAGCAGTTCGACATTTCCCTATATTTTAGGCTATACTTGAGTCTTCAAAAGTATGAATAAAACATAACTTTCAAAGGTTTATCAAAGGACATACATTAGTTATTTAATAAAGCTTAAAGATCTCCCAATTAGTATGCAAAAATGTTTGAGTGATCTGAATGTGTGCACATCATCGTATGTTGTGAAAATACAAACACATGCTTTGATAAATGCTACAATCAACTATATTCAAGTCTAAAATATTCAATTCATGTAGCAATGAAGTACTGGATAAATATTCCCATAAATACTAGCTATTAGGCCTAAATTTATTAAAAAATTTAATTCATAAAAATAATCACCCAACTACACAAAATTAGTTAATTTAAGATTCATTAATCCTTATTTGTCACCCATTTCGTGCTAAAATATAAATTTCATCTTCAGGAAATGTGGAATCAATTATTGACTCATCTATGCATTGCCTCACTCAAGACAAGTGTTGAGCTTGATCCCACTCTTATATGTTAGATGGCTAGCATCGAGGGGCTACTTAATGCAAGAGCATATGGACATGATCATTCTTTTTTTATCATTCTTTTTATTTTGTTATTTTTAGTCTTTTTGCATCTTTAGTAATAGTATAAATAGCCAAAGGGCCCTCTTTTGTAACACTTTTGGCCATTTTGATATTGAGAGACTGGAGAGAGAAATAAGAAACCCTACTTCATTTTCCATGATGTTGTTGTTGTTGTTGTTGTTGTTATGTAGATATTAATTCTTTTTATGCTTTTGCCCATTTAATTACATCAAATTGGTATTAGAGCTCTGTTTGTTCTTGGATTAAGGATGATTATTGAAGATTAGGATTCAGATTGATGTCACTCAAGTAGTTCCAATAACCCAGTAGTGAACCGAGGTGGCAATAGTGGTGATTCTCCTTTGAACCAACACAGGTGGCTGCCTGACCCACACAATACCCAGAGTCATTCAAAACAAGTCAGATCAGATCCCAAAGCATGAAACACCTCTAGAACCCCTAATCTACTTAATTTTCAAGTCCGAAACAACTCATCAACCATCGGAGACCAATGAGACCTAGTCGCCAGTAAGGAAACCCTAGGGTTTCATGCGTGCACCTCAAAAAATCCATCAGAGCAAGCCATTTCCAGACCTAACCCCGTCAGACTATACCCCAACCCAGAAAAGAAGGCACCAACCGTACCTGGTCTGGGCGGCACTGCCGTCAATCCCTCTCTGGATCCAGTTCATCTCGAAACTAAACAATCCCACTCAGGCAACATACAAAACTGCCCCTAAATTAATTTTCATGCCAAGAAACCCTAATTTATTGCCCGAATAAAAACCCTAATCTAAACCCTTCTCCTTCCAATAAAATTTCTTATAAACACCTAAAAAACCCTAACCCAACAACCGAAGAGACAAACCCACACCCCGATCCTATTTACAAGGGGTGTCTCGCATCGGGCAGCATCTCTATCCCTACTAGTATACCTTTATCTATCGCCCAATCAATTTGTCGGCTTCATGATTCTTTTTGTCACACTTATACGAGGCTTGTAGATACTTCTACCGCTTATATGCACACCCTTATGATCACGACCTCGGTGGATCCTCAATCATCACCTCCCAGTGATGATACGTGGATCCACACAGTTTTTTTATTCAATGTACCTTGAAAGGGAGGCTATGCACGATGATTATAGATGGAGAGGCTAGTGATAAGTTGGTTGCGCAAAAAATGGTGGATAAATTAAAGCTACCTATTGAGTTATTGACCACTTCGTGTCGCATTGGGTGATTGGCTAGTGGAGACACACTTGCCCCTAGCCGATAATGCTGAGTGCCTTTTTCTACTAAGGACTACTGTGATGAGGTTTTGTGCACCGTGGCAAATATGCGGGTATGCCACCTTCTTTTTGGGAGACCATGGCAATTTGATCATCGTAGCACGCATGATGGTTGAGCTAAAACCTATTCGTTTATTCATGAGGGAAGGAACTTTCTCCTCCACCCCATGAGACCATTCCCGATGTCAAGTCCCTTTGCCCTAGTAGTCTCACATGATGAGTTAGCCACAGAGGCTACATAGACAGGATTGTGCTTTGGTCTAATTAATTCTATTATCACCCCGGAGGCATCCGTTCCCCCATGCGTCTAGAGTTTGTTTCGAGATATACAACAAGCTATTAATTTTATTACCGAGGCGCAGCTCCCCAACCTCCCCTATTATCCTATGTTGCCCACGGATCACGCAAAGTTGCAGAGACAGGTCACATATATATGTGACAAGGGCTATATTCGAGAGAGACTGTCTCCTTGTGTAGTACCCGCCCTGTTAGCACCAAAGAAGGATGGAAGTTAGCGTATGTGTGTTGATAGCCAAGCTATTAACAAGATCACCGTGAAGTGCAGGTTTCTTATCCCTAAATTAGAGGCCATGCTAGACTAACTCCATGGTGTGAGGGTTTTCTCCAAGATAGACTTGAACAGAGGCTATCACCAAATTCGCATAAAATTATGGGGTGAGTGGAAGACTGCCTTCAAGACGAAGGACGAGCTATATGAGTGGACGGTGATGCCTTTAGGCCTCTCCAATGCCCATCTACCTTTATGAGAGTGATGACATAGATTTTATGCCCTTTCATGGGAAAATTTGAGGTGATTTATTTTGATGATATCCTGATTTGCAGCCAATCAGAGGAGGAGCACCTTAACCATGTGGATTAGGTGTTGGAAGTCCTATGAGCCGAGCTATTCTTCGTTAGGTTAAAGAAGTGCACTTTTATGGTACAATCGGTGATATTCTTGGGTTATGTGATTTTTAGTGAAGGCATCAGGGTGGACGATGCCAAGGTTCAGACAATAGTGGATTGGCCCCCACCCACATTGGTATCCCAATTCTGTAGTTTTTATGGACTAGTCGGGTTTTATCGATACTTTATAGCCAGATTCAGCACTGTTATGGCGCCTATCATGGATTAAATGACTGCTTCCTCAAGCGCTGAGTTTTGGTGGAATCCAGAGGTGGATAGAGCCTTCACGCGCAAGGAATTAATGACGACGGTGCCTATTTTAGCACTACCAATTTTTTATCAGCTATTTGAGTTGTCTTGCGATGTTTGCAAGACATGGGAGGGTGTTGTTTTGAGCTAGAATGGGAAGCCGATCATTTTCTTTAGCTGATAGGAACTGCTCTAAATTATTCAACTTATGATCTCGAGATATATGTAGCGGTAAAGGTGGTGAAGTTTTGATCGCCCTATCTCCTCCATAAGGAGTTTGTCATCAAATCCTATCATGAAGCCCTATGTTTACTATATAGTCGGTGGCGTGTTAGTGACAGGCATGCCAAATGGACCATTTACATCCAGCGCTACACTTTCCATTTGTAATATAAGCCAAGAAAGGAGAATCAGGTGGCGCATGCCGTTAGGAGGAGAGCACATACATTGGTGACTCTTAGGAGTCAAGTGTTTAGGTTTGATGAAGTATGTGATCTTTATCTGATTGATGTAGAGTTTGGATCGATATTTTCAGCTTACCAGTAAGGCAATGGTGCATTGGGTGAGTATTTATTGCAGGATGGTCTCCTACACCAAGGGATGGCCTTATGTATTCCATCTTATTCCTTGTGGGAGAAGAACATTTCATTGATCCATGGGGTAGGATTATCACTCCATTTAGAACAAGCGCGTATTCAGACGATGCTATGAGATTGATTTTACTAGCCTATGATGAGGTGGGATATCAATGCTTACATTAAGCGTTGCTATACTTGCCAGACGGCTAAGGGCCATCACACCAATGCGGGTCTATATACTCCGTTGCTGATTCCTAAAAGGCCATGATAGGATATTTCAATGGATTTTATCGTGGGGTTTCCCCGTACCTCTAGTGTCCATGATTCTATCCTTGTTGTAGTGGATAAGTTCTCCAAGTTGTCACATTTCATTCCTTTCACTCATAAGATGGATCCCATGTCGCTTCATTATATTTTCATGAAATCATTCGTCTTCACGGAATTCCAAGTAGCATCACCTCCAACAGGGACGTACGATTTATAGGGCATTTATATCATACACTTTGGCGACTTTTATAGATAGAGCTATAGTTCCCGACTGCATTTTACCCCAGATGAATGGCCAGACTGAGGTGGTCAATCGGAGTATGGGTGACTTTTGAGATGTTTGTCTTCTGAGCATCCCCGTTAGGTAGGACATAGTGATAGCACAAGCTGAATTCACCTTCAACAATGTCGTCAACCATTTTACTGGCCTTTTCCCATTCTATATTGTATTGGGTTAGTCCCCTACTATGCCTATAAACATCGCTGAGCTTCCCCTGACGTTGCCTACATGTTCTTCAACTGAGGAGTTTGCTGCTCGCCTGACCTGCATTCAGGACAATGTGCACGCTCACTGTTCTTTGTCTCCTTCAAGCCAGATGATTTAGTCATGGTCTACCTCCAAAAGGCACGGTGATAGGGAAAAGGTACCAAACTTCTTATGTACTTATATGGGCCTTTTCTTATTATCAGAGCTTGTGGGATAAATTCCTATGATGTTGATCTCCTTGATGAGTTCTGCATGCACCGTATATTTAATGTGGCGGACCTTTATCCGTTCCGAGGCACCAATGCTCCATCTATTCCCATTCCTTCATCCACAACCCACTCAATCCACTCTCACGTAGATCGTGTTGAGGGAATTCCAGACTCAGAGCTCGTATCTTCATCTTTGGGAGATTATACGAGTTACCTAATTCGTTGGGTTCGTCGTCCCAAGGCCGAAGATTCATGGATCACAGAAGCCACCCTCCAGCCCATCGACCCTGATTTCTATCGGCAATATACGAAGTATATGGAGTCTTCTCATGGGGAGAGTGATGCAGGAGCATAGGGACATGAGCGTCCTTTTTATCATTCATTTTATTTTGTTCTCTTTTAGCCTTTTTGCTTGTTTAGTATAAATAGCCAAAGGGACCTCTTTTGTAACACTTTTGGCCATTTTGATAATGAGAGACTAGAGAGAGAAATAAGAAACCCAACTTCGTTTTCCATGTTGTTGTTGTTGTTGTTGTTGTTGTTGTTGTTGTTGTTGTTGTTGTTGTCGTTGTTGTTGTTATTGTTATTGTTATTGTTATTGTTATTGTTATTGTTATTGTGTAGATATTAGTTCTTTTTACGCTTTCTCACATTTAATTACATCGTTACTATTCTTTGGAGGTTAAATACCCATCGAGCCTGTCTCTTGGCATCATTCTAACATGTCAATTTGGTTCTAACAGATACTTCACATACCAATATGTTGTACTTGGGATGCCATTTTCATCGCACATTCAATTATCTTTGCATACAAATGATTGGAGGTCACGCATGTAAAGTTAAACTCATCAACTACCCCCCGGATTGTCAACCCAATTACATCTAAATAAAGTAAACTTCATATAATTAAGGTATTGAATTACAATGATGTTTGTTAACTGTCCATAAAAGTGACATCCCCTAAAAGCGGGCTTGTGTCTCTATGATAAGCACAACTCATTTGCATTGCTTTTAAAAGAGTGTCATTATTTAGCATTTTCCTACTGACATCAATCTTCTTTACCTGAAATCAAATACCCTAAACAACATAAGAATTGAATTGTAATTCATCTTTGATAGGACCTAAAGTCAAGTTCCAAATTTCACTTGATAGGTGGCCATGTGTTTGCCAATTCATTCACCTAATATTGTTTGAAAGCATTAATGAAATTAATCAAATATGAATAGAACTCATAATTTAACTACTTAATAGAAAGAATTCATACATATATGATCCATAAACCAGGTGTGGAAGTTGTCATTATCAAGGCGACAAACAAGATGTTTCAAACATGATGATATTTTTTTAAAGCTCAGAAAGGTGTATTTTGAAAAGAGCACAGAAACATGGATATTGATTGTTATTAATTTAGGGTTCTAATTATGGTTTCGAAATAGGGACTTTGGTTAAGAAAATCAATTGTTGTATTCATAATATAATATGTTGGTTTTATTTGGGTATTGATAATAGACAATGATTGTTATTAATTTAGGGTTCAAAGTGGATTTAGGAGTGGTGTTTTCAGTCACGGTCTAAGGATTATGGATATGGTAAGAGTCATCGGGGACTGGGGTTAGGGGCTGAGGGGTTGTGAGTTGGAGTGGGTGCTGAAGAGGGGGGGGGGGGGGGGATGTCACCTGTTTTTTTTAAACAATGGATATTTATTTTTTTCCCGATTTTGTTTCTTTTTCTTTTCCACGTGGTTTATTTTTAGTCTTTCTAACTTTTTAAATTAATTTAATTTCTCCCATGTCATGTACAACACATAACTGTTAAGTCTAATAGTTTAGTAACAAAAAAGGTATTAAACTCAAAACGGAATTATTATGGATGTGTTAAAGTAATATATATATATATATATATATATATATATATATATATATATATATAATATTAATGAAAATTAACATAATTTCAATGACAAGTGAGCTAAAATTTACATAATACAAATGGGATAACAGGAAACAATTGTATATTTCATTAGTGAAGATATATAACAAACTAAAAATTAACATTTAACAATATCAATATATAGAGAAATTGAAATCCTAACAAAACATAAACATTACCATTTAACATTATATATAAACAGAGAACTTGGAACTCTAACAAAACAATAACAATGTAAAAATAATAAAAGACTGCGAGAACTTAAACCCTATTCGAGTAAAAAAAACTATAATGTATAACCAATTACACCCCCACCCCCCACCCCCCCACCCCCCCAAAAAAATATGAACCTTTAAGACCCTAAAATAGAATGTACAAACACATTTAGATAATGGATTTGAAAGATTCAAGACACAACTATTAGTGTTTGCCACATATAATGGTTGTGACCCCTATTTGAAGTGTTACACTATTAAAGAATTTTGGGTTTCGAATATCTTCCATTTTTTATATTTTAGAAGTGGTAAGTTGTAATACCCCGTATTTTCTGGCATTGTTTTTGGCAGTTTCTCTCTTGTTATTAATTGTGAGAAGAAATTAACAAATGGGAATTAATAATTACTTAAGAAAATTGACAATTAACAATTGCATATTTAGGTGATAATGAAATGTATATGTTATGTGATATCATTGTGCCGCATGCTATCTTAATTAATAAATGTAATTAATTATGTGGACTATATGAGGTTACACGTAAAATAATTAATTGGTTGTTTAATTTACGTCCAGAGGTTGTACCATGAGATGTGAGGTATACCTGATTTGAATGGACTCCGGAAAGATACGAAGGCCCGATTATGTGGTTTAATCATCTCAAGTTAGGCCCGGGAGGTAGATATACACTTAGGATGAGTTTTGGGCTATTTTGATTGGTTTTTGGGCTCATTTAGGGTGCCAAAATTAGGCCTCTTTTAGAGGTGCGAAAATTAAAGTTTTTAATTAGATTATGACTCTTTAATTAGTGATAATATATTTACTAAAATAATCCCTAGCAACCATATTACTTTGGGAGAATTAGAGAAGACTCAGAGAGGAGAAAACAAAGGATTCAATTGCGAGTTCACCCTTCTTCAACCCTAGAAATTTCTTGCAATATCACTTTGTAATCTGTAACTAATTTAGAATTCATCTTTTCCCTTTATGCTTTTGGGATTAGAACTCATGTTTAGGATTGAACATGTTATATCTTAACCATGTCGTGGTTTTGGATTAATTAGAATTAGATATTTATCAATCCTCGTTGAAAGTTCATGTTTTGAAAGAAGAAATATGAAATTGATATATATATATATATATATATATATATATATATATATATATATATATATATATATATATATGTATATATATATGTATATATATGTATATATATGTATATATATATATATGTATATATATATATATATGTATATATATGTATATATATATATATGTATATATATATATACATATATATATATGTATATATATATATGTATATATATATATGTATATACACGTGTTAGAGTCTTCTTTCTGTCATACGGTTCTATACTGAATTTGTATATTCCCACTATGCATTGGCTCACACCCTCACTTTGTTATGGCATGTTGGGTGTGGGCTTGTATTTTGAGAGCGTTGTACAGGTAAGTATTTTATTTAATTTACGTTAGTAGCTCTTTATGCTTGGACTCCGGGGTGATTCCCACGGGTCCCTCACGTAGATTGGCTTGAAATTAGAATTGCATGCTAAACAAGTGAAATGTTAATTAAAAATAAAATTGGACTAGCAATATTATATAGGTTGTTTCATTGAATTTCACACCTAACGCTTGGGTTGGATCGGGTTGACTACGGGTAACCCATAAATCCGGGTCTGAGCATTACAAAAAATCCAATAATATAAAACTCATATGATATTATCTTATCAATTGTAATCTCTCCAAGTGAAACCATAAACCACCGTGGAGTCTGAGGATCCACTAAAGTCAAATACAATAATCTTGTAACATAAAGGACTAGAAAGGGGACTAAACTAATGCAATAAAATAAATCTCCAGTTACATGTCCCGTTAATCTCCAAATTATATAGCTTACAACAACCTAACCTAAAATGTCAACTATAAGAATATCAACTACGCTTCCCAATTAGGGTTACATGAATCCAATCCTAAGCATTAGATATGATAAATATCATAATAGAATATTTTAATTAACAATAAGAAATTTAAATAATGATGCAAGTTAAATAAACTAACTCAACTAGTTCACTTTACAATTATGTTTCTTTCAACATTTATCATCTTTTATTTAATATAATTGTAAAGTACGATTGTGTGATAATTGATTAAATTAAATTCGCAAGTTTCCAGTCAACCTTTATTTAATTCAGCCCCTAAACATGCATCTAAGGTGCGTGTGTCAACCCATAAATGAATAAAGCATGTGACACAAAAATATGCTGAGACACAGATTTTAGGAAAAAAATCCTTTTGGGTAAAACCTTTATTTCACTATGAATATATAAATCGCAACTTACAATTACATAGAGAAATCTGCAATGGATCAACGCGCAGCCAACCAACAAAGACACGCAGTCTTGAACTCAGCAAGAGAATACACACAGCACCCTCCAAGGACTCGCAACCCAAACAACAAAGAAAGAACCGCAACTCTCCTCAATGACACACATCCATAACACTTTGTAGAGACTCCCTTAGCAATGACACGCAGCCCTCGATTGCAAAGATCTCCGCACAAAGTTTGAACAATAGCAAAGCTTGTGTTCTAGGGTTCCAAAAGATTCACAAAAGTAATTGGAATTTTTGTGTGTGAATCAAAAATATGTTTGGCACATCAAAAATTGAAGTCTTGTTGTGTTTGAACTCTTAGAAACGTTTTCTCAAAGACTTAAAAAATACACCACCGAAATAGGTACATAAATAGGAAATTTGAGTCGGTGGTAAAAAATCTCACGGAACTGTTCGATTTTATCTCAGGAGGACTGGTCCGGTATGGAGGCGGATCAGTCCGACCTCAGATCGGTTCGTTTTTCAAATAGGCCTCTTCAGTTTGCATTCGATTCGGGGTTCACTGGTGCAAAGAGGATCGGTTTGGTATGGAGGCGGACCGGTCCGGAGGAGAATCGGTTTGTTTTTAATATGGGGCGGACCGGTCCGGTATACCAGAAAATAAAAAAAACTTTTAAAAGCCTCATTTTGCTTGAAAAAACTTACTTCTTATTTTATAAAAAGCATTTCATAAAAATTTCCCAATACTAAGTATGAAACTTTAAGGGACTTAAAAACAAAACTTTACCAAGTTCATTATCGCAGAGGTTATGATGTTGAAGACGCTTTGATATTCGGATCCGTTGATGTAGATGAGATCTTAAATTTCTTTAACGGTGTAACGGCGTACGACATACATATTGATAATGGACAGAAATTTCCTTACAATAATCATTATCAAATGCAATACCATTATAGTCGTTTGTCTTCCACACGACGCCGCACATACCATGGTGCGCCACTTATCAATATGTATGTCGTACGCCATACATATTAATAATAATCCATGCATAACTATAGCCGGACATCCCAGAAACTGTCACCCGCACATACAGTGATTTATCTTTAAACAATAATCGTCACTATAGTCGGATTTTTCTAGGTCATGTACTTATCCTTTTGTGTCTAATTAACACTAGACACTGCACATACCACGACACACACATAAAATTGTGTCTGCAACCAATTTTTCATCTCCCACACATATTATCATGGTTATTCAACATTAGACCCTACACATACCATAATGCCCACATAAATAGCATAAAAATAGCCAAGCAAGTGTAGGTATCGCACATGCAATCTAGTCAATTGATGTACACCCACATATACAATGATGCCATAATTTTAATACTCATTATTATCTAATCCATTAATTATATTATTATTTATTTTATCATGTTCTCATTATTTACCCTTACCTTTAAATCACTGGGGCATCAGAAACCAAATTTATCCTTAGTCCCAAACCTAGAGATCACCAACACTATAGGTACCTCCCAATCCCACACTCAGGAAAATACCCAAATCCTAAATTATCCC
The DNA here is from genome assembly GCA_949130495.1 of Sambucus nigra. Lineage (NCBI taxonomy): Eukaryota > Viridiplantae > Streptophyta > Magnoliopsida > Dipsacales > Adoxaceae > Sambucus > Sambucus nigra. Next base: position 765,081,800 of record OX422209.1, on the reverse strand, counting down.
CTAATCTCCCACCTAGGATAAAATCAAAGTATCACATATCTTAATCCCATGCCTATAAAACCACCAAAAGTAAAAGTGACTATTCTTTAGTCCTATACCTATAAATCATTAACAGTAAAATTGACCACTCTCTAGTCTCATACCTAGAAAGCATTAGTAGTAAAAGTGACGATTATATTCTCGTACCTAGAAAGCATCAACCATAAAAGTCATCACTTTCAAGTCCCATACCTAGATAGCATCAACTACAACTAATACGAACTAAAGTACAAACTAAAGTACAAAACCCAATAATCCCAACGATATCATCATTTCTAACATTGCAGATTTCTACATTTTTTACAATCTCTAGGCCAACGTCATATTCTTTCATTCAATATTTATACAAGTATGATTTCAAGTGAAGTACCCCAATTATGATTTCAAGTGAAGTACCCCAATTACATCATATGTTATACAAGTTCAACAAAATATTCCAACAATATGTCTTAATCCAATATCCATTTTGGGTGAGATTAAATCAAATCAAATCATAAATCGGTTTAAACACGCGAGTTAAAGATTTTCAGCAATATATTTTAATGTTTAGAACGATATTCAAAATTTACTAAATTTAATAAGACTTAGCATAATTTTGTATTTCATATACAATTTATCATGCAACTCGGTACAATTTTCCAATATCCGCTATGCCCAAATATCTAAACATGCGAGATAGCAAGTATTAAATTTAATATCATGAGTTCATATAAATAGATTTATCATTAGGTTCCACTTTTCCTAATTAAGTTATTAATCATAGTTACAAAATGTGCATATTTAACGTGAAGTCAACATTTAAATAAAATAATACTTAAGGAGAAAAAATATTCTTGCCTTATGAAAGTATTCTGAAAATTCTCAGTCGAAGTTGTTCCTCTTTAAAAACTTTACAATTGCTCTTCTTTTGCCTTCTTCAAGATCTTAGTGTACATACTCCAAATGTTATTTGATGGAGTTTGAGTGTTAAAATAATAGGGTCTTTGTGTTTTGTGCTTGAGCAGAAAGAGTGTAAGCGTAAACAAAATTAAGCCCAAATGCCCTCTTTTAAAAGAAACTAAACCGCCTCTCAAATTTCTTGATAAAAGAGCCCATGCTCACTAAAATTCCTCTCACACCTGCCATAATGGGGTGCCTACCCCCTATAGCGGTACTACCCACCAGCTATTATGGGTCTTAGCTCACAGTCCCCTCTCTCTCTCTCTTTCCTATTTCTCTTAGGATTTTAATTCCTTTTATTTTTAGGATTTTTGCTTGTTTACAACTATGTAAAATAAAACGTGTGCACCCAAATTAAAATCTTAACTTCGAGCCCAAGAAAGTATAAATTGTCTCAAATTTCCTTAGAGTTTTTAGGAAAACCTCAAATTACCAATTAATTAATTAAATGTTATAATTATTCATTTAATTATCCAAAATTAAAATTTTAATTTTAATTAAATCTTTCTCATTTTAATTAATATTCCAACTTCATAAATTATTTTAATTACTTAATCTATTTAATTAATTAAATTTGATTTAAAAAAATACGAGGTATTACAAGATATACCCCCTACCTTGGGGAACTTTTGGCAATGTAAAAATCCTATGACAAAGGAGATTTGTCAAGTACGTTAACCATGACAATTTTATTGGTCGCACCAAAAATTTTCATCATCATAGACTCTGACAATTTTCATTATCACGATCTAAGATTGTGACAAATTAGCAGTTTTTGTGTAAGGACTCATTTGCATTTCCATCCTACAAATCCATAGAGTAAGTTCTTTTCATAAATTTATGGTATGTTTTCACCACATACTGCATGTTAATGTTATTCAAGACATAAATATCGTATGTGGTGGTGGGATATATTTGATTATACCCTAATCAATTGAATTTAGAATGAAGTCTTTTGCAAGCATCGGTCTTCAGTTTCATTAAGCATAAGTGTACGATATCCTCTGCTAGTACCACTAAATGAGATGACATTTTCAAATTTCTAGGTCTGTAAATCATCAAAGATAAGACTTCACTATTGAGTCTACATGTCTTTCATTTTCTAAAACAATGTATAGTTACATCGACATAAATATGACTACACTAATATGGACACACATCTCTATGGTTTTTACAAAATTAGTGTGAGAACATGGACCCAAGCGATGCGTCTCTCCCTTGTACATCCGTGGACATGTGGATAAGGGGATCTACCATGATGAAGAGCAGTCATAGTTTCATTCTCTATTCAAAAGAATGGATTCTTTCATCTATTTGACACAATATAGATAAAAGAGGGGGTAGGTCTTTGTAGAGACCTAGTGGTGTCAAGTGATCTGCTTGTCAAGCAAAGAGATGAAGCTTTGAGGAATGGATTATGAATTAGGGATGTCTTAGGCACCCACTTATCCCTTTCAGTCAAATGTAGGTGTTGAATATTGGTATCAACATGTCATAGTGTAAAAGAAATAATAATATAAAATAGTTCATTTGTAAATAGATTGCACATTATAGTGTGGGGTATGCGTGTGAATAATATAAACATATTATATTTATGTACAAAGTCAAAAATTTTCACTCGAATAGCAGTTCGAATGATCTTACCTACTCACACGAAGCGATTCAAAGTCCATATAGTTCATAAAGGGACAAAAAGGGATTCAAACTTTTATAAAGTCTCAATACGAGAGATTGAAGCTCTCTTTGTTGTTTCAAAGCGTTTTTAGAATGAAATGGGAGTAGGTCTGAATATAAAAACAAGTTGGGTTCATGAAAGATGCTTAATGAATTGGGTTCACTCATAAAACTGCTTTAATGGAGCGAAAGCTGACACTTTCAACATTAAGAAAAAAATAATATATAGAATCCTTGAATCTAGCAATCATCTTACCTGTATTCATATATTTCAAGTGTTTGGAGATTTTTATATGTTTTTTTTCGATATTTATGGAAATAAATAGCGGATACATATAAATATATACAAGATTTGACTTGAGCTCTCGGGATGGACCCCTTATTATGCCTGCGTATCCACCTTAGGCATAATTAAAGTCAACATAGTTCCGACATGACCTTTACAAAAAGGCCATATGTGGAGAATAGAAAGATGATGAAGAAGAAGGTGATAATGTATGGTGTTACAGCACAATATAAACCTTTTCAAAATAAAAGAGTTGGGAAGAACATACTTGTGGTATTACACATGTACCTCATCATTTCGACAATGTTCCGACTTGAAGTCAACCTTTTAGAAAATGTATTTAAGACTTTTTTTAGGCAAAAAATATATTCTTAGAAGAAAAAAATAAGAGATAAAAAGTGTTTTGTTTCTGGATCTAGCTGAGAAGAAGAGGAAATGAGAACTTTTTGGTTAAAAGTTGAGAACGTAGTTGTAGAGAGGTTTGGAAGGTAAAGGGAGAGATTTTTTAGGATTTTCTAGAGAGAACGATCAATAAAATAGAAAGACATCATTTAAGAGGGGGAATTAAGCATCTGAAGTGGTTGGTGAGGCCTTCTTTATAGGAAAACTACATAGGGCTCAGGACCGCTTCATGGGTGTATGAATTCAATGTGGGGCATGTTTTGGGGAAGATTTTTTTGTTTATTGATCATTACCTAGACTACCAAGGCTTTGGTATTTTTTATCGGATATTCTTTAGGTCATTCCTTGGGATACCAAGGCTTTTGGGGGTTTTGTTTGAGATTCGAAGGGTGAAAACTAGTGTCATATTTCTCAGGAGTTTGAGGGAGAGGAATGGGGTGTCTACAACTAAGTCTATATATTATCACATATAATGATTCACTTTTCTAGCAATCTGTCTTCAATTTTTTACATCACATTTGCTGACCTATTTGTATCAACGTTGGATGTGAAAGAAAATACTGCACAATGCCTTATGTCTGTAAAAAATTAACGAGGTAATTTTCACATTAAATTTAATATTGTTGATAAGGCAGAATCACTTGCTTAGTCCATATTGCAATATAAAATAAGAGGATTTTATTATATTTCAATTAGTCTTGTGAATACAATGAGCACTCGTGCATGGTCAGTGATAAACTATTATAATTTCTTTTCAAACTGAGGACATGATTAAGACCGTGGTCAGTCTATAGAGGAATACAACTAAATATGCACCCCGTTGGAGGCCTATTGAAAATTTTCAACATCGATGGATCATCCTGAAGAGATTGTTAGATATGTATCACTTATCAGTTAACAATGGAGAATGCCATTGGGATGTTGTGAACTTTAATATAATTATTGAGAACGATAAAAAGGGGAGAGATTGTATCGGGACGTATCCAGGTGTAAGGCAATTTGCAAAAAAACATGTTATTTGTTTAACGAATTCAGGGATGCCCTTTACCTGCAAGGGAGAGTTTAAAGCCATCTCCATAGCTATTGGCATATTTGTAAAATGCTTTTTTTTGTCAATTCAGTTTGTGTTTTTGGCTTTCCAAAGTCGTAAGTATATTTGCAAAAGTTGTGAGGTTATTAAAAAAAAAATTCAAAATGTGAGCCTTGTTTTTGTCTTTTATAATTTTTCGGTATTTTTTATTTTCTTTTATATTTTCTACTCTTCCCGCGACATTTCACTTATCGGAGAGCACTGTTTTCTTATTGTTTTTGAGTAAATTACCTTTGGGGGGAGTAAAAATACATATGAGGCTTTTGAGTGTGCAAAAATGCAAAAATACCATGGAGATGGTCTAAATGTACCAATGATTTTCATATGTTGTTTGTATTTGTTGTTTGTCTAGAATTCCTTTGTATCTATCTTTATGTGTGCCTCTTTCATTTAATAAAATGATTTTAGTGCCAGAATTCTTTTGAGTTGTTCAAAATTCTGGTTAACAAGCAATGCCATTGTCCAATATAATGAGATGTCACTATGGAAATATTGATTTTTCCCGTCATAAATTAAATTATGAGAAAATCACTAAAAATGTAGGTAACACCTTTTCCGGTACTTTTAGCAGCATTTCCACAAGTGGGGTAATAGCCAGTGTGGTAAAAGAACAACGTCATTTTAAAAAATGGCCCGAAAAGTTAGCAGCACTTTTGGCGGCATTTCCACAAGCGCGGTAGCTAATGTGATAAAAGAACAACAAAATTTCAAAAATGCCGCAAAATATTAGCGGCATTTTAAAGCATTTATCTTAATGCTGGTAATAACCTTTTAGGGACATTAAAAAAATGTTGATAATAACCTTTTGCAACACCTATTAAGTGTTCAACACACTTTTGACTGCACTAAAAAGATGTCAAGAATGATAATAGCGGCATCAAACAAAATGTTGATTATATTTTACAATATATGACTGGGAACAAGTGTTAAAAAATCATTGATAAAAAGTATTATATTTGTAAGGACAATTTGTCCATCATTTATTGGTTATGTCATACGCCGTTACACAGTTGAATAAATTCAAGAATCATACAGTCAACAACGGATCCGAATATAAAAAGAAAAAGAGGAATCAAAGTCTGACAGACCCGGACCGGTCCGCCCTGGAAAAAGAATCGATCCGCCTGCGAACCGGTCCACCTCAGACCCAGACTGGTCCGCTTGTTGAAAGCCAGTATATCCCGGATCGATAGAGAACCGAAAATGCCAAATAAAAAATGAACCGATCCGCCCCCCCTCGGACCGATCCGCCTCAGACCCGGACCGGTCCACCTGGGATAATCTTCAGCAGATCGTGGTCATATTTTCTAGGCTAAACGTTTCATTTATAAACCCACTACGGGAAGTGGTTTTCTAAGACTTCCATACACGATTTTCAGAGTACAAAAACTCTAAGTCTTCACCTATTAAGTACCAAGACTCTAGGTTTTTGATTCACACGAATTTCCAAACACTTGTGAATCACTTTGCAACCCAGGAACGCACTTTTGATGTTCATACCATTATGGAGAAGTCCGTTCTTCTTCTTCTTCTTCTTCTTCTTCTTCTTCTTCTTCTTCTTCTTCTTCTTCTTCATTGCAGCCCTACTGGAAAGGGATATCTCCAGCCGCCGACTACAGAATCCGACACCTGATGGTAATTCTTAGTCACTTGTATTTTCATTGTAATCCGAAATTGTAAAGTTACAATATTATAATGAAAATAAATGGTTTTGCCCCCTTGGGGGATTTTTCCTCACAAGCATGTGTTTGAATGTTCTTGCTTAGTTCATTATCTTATTCAATCACATATTGTTGCATGTTTAGGATTTGTTTGAGTTAAAAGGTGTTTAATATATAATTTTCTCATTTGAACGCAAGCGCATACTCTTCTCAAATTGGTATCAGAGCAGGTTACGCTAATCTATCGCGTATTCCTAGTTTCCGCAAAATTTTTCTAAAAGATATCAATTTTCTAAAATTGATTTTTTTTTAAAAAGTTCTTGTTCAAATGGAGAAATCATATAATAAATTTCCTATTTTTGATTCGACAAATTATGCTTATTGGAAAGCCCGCATGAGGCCGGCTTTAAAAGCCATAGATGAAAGGGTTTGGTTTTTAGTTGAAAGAGGGTGGACACCTCCCGCTGTCACTATGGAAAACGTGACTAATTTAAAACCAGTCACCTTTTGGACTGAAGATGAATTTAGATGGTCTTCTTTTAAATCTAAAGGTTTGAGTGCTATTTCCGGTTCCATCACTCCCGATGAGTTCCGACCTATCATGACATGCACCACGTCAAAGGAGGCATGGGATGTTTTACAACTTACCCATGAAGGAACCAATGCTGTAAAGGAGTCTAAATTGCAAAATTTAACAACTCAATTCGAAACCATCACCATGCATGAATCTGAATGTTTTGATGACTTTTATGCTAGACTATCTGACATTATTAATACTAGCTTTAATCTTGGTGAACATATTCCGAATGCTAGAGTTGTTAAAAAGATTCTTCGTTCCCTACCTAAGCGTTTTATTCCTAAAGTCACTGTGCTAAATTCTATGGGTAAATTAAATACTCTAAAATTGGAAGAACTTGTAGGAGATTTACAAACATATGAAATTGATATGTTCCCTAAAACTGCTAAGTCTAAAGATAAGGGAATTGCACTTAATGCCCAAGAGAGAAAGAGTGAGGGGTCGGCTAGAAAGAGAGTAGAGTCATCTAGAAAAAGAGAAACTGACACCTCTGATTCTGATTGTGATTTTGACTTAGATGATCTGGCTCTTTTTGCAAAAAATTTCAAAAGGATTCTCAAATTTAAGAAAAATGGCAATTTTAAAGATAAAAAGAAATTTGAGAAAAATAAGTTTGAAAAGAAAAATGAAAAAGTTTTTAAAGATCCTCCTAAGAAAGAAAGTGAGAGATGCTTTGAGTGCGACGGTAGAGGTCATAGAGCCTTTGAGTGCGCCACCCGTCTGAATAGAGAGAAAGGGAAAGTTCTCCTTAAGGCTACTCTTAGCGACGACTGTGAGGTCGAGACGGTGAATTCAGGAGATGAGTCACCGCATGAGTGTAACTTCACCGCATTCATGGCCAGTCATGTGAGCACTCCTAGTTCTCCTCACGACGATGAGAATGATGCTTCACAGGTACACCTCGACAGTGAGATCGATGTGAGTGAGGGGGAGGATGACACAAGTGAGAGCGAGAGTGATATTCAACGCGCCTACGCTGAGTTATATTTTGAGTCATTTAAAACTAAAAAGCGAAACAAAGCGTTAGTCCTTAAGATCATCGGCTTAGAGGAAGAATTAAGAAAAGCGAGAGAGAGAGAGTCCTCCACCTGAACCGCCCTGAGAGAGAGAGAATTTGCCTGTGTTGAGAAAGAAAGTTTGTTCAGAGAGAGAGAGAGAACCTTTGAGAAAGAGAGAGGGGACTTGACTAAACAAGTGGCTAGTTTTACGAGTCAGCTCCATTCCTCCGTGGAGACTCGGAAGAAACTTGAAGCCCTTGTTGCCCAGCTAACTCATGATCTTGAGAAAGCATGGGAAGTCAAGATACAAATCAAGGACAGATCTGGAAAGATGGGAAAGATGCTCCTCGGCCCCGCTTTAGGTTTTGGTGATCGGCAGGGAATTGGTTATGATGGTGCCTCCACCTCCCAAATTGCACCTGGACCAGTTCCTGAGTTTACTACGAATCCTTATGGCCATCGTCAAAAACCTCGAATGAGAGTTCGACCAAGAAAGGCAAATCAAGGTCCGCCTTTGACTGTGTTCTTTTGTACTTATTGCAAAAGAAATGGCCACCTTAGGGAGTTTTGCTATAGCATGGGTCGGACACGACGTACTATGGCTCCACCGCGTCATACTGATGAGCTTTCTAGTCTGAGAGAGCAAGTTGAGTTCTTAGCTGCCACGTCCCAGAGTTTAATGGAAGAATTTCGACGGATGTCTTTGCCGTTAGTGAATGCTTCACACATTCCAGCTAAAACCAACAACAACAAAGGAAAACAAAAGGTCACCTATCTTGGGTACCTAAGAAAGATAAAAAGGCCTTCGTTGTTCATGTTGCTCTTAAAGCACATAATACCTCACAGTGGGTGCTCCAGACACATGACAGGTGATGCCTCATTTTTTACATCTCTTGAGGATTATCAGGATGGTAGAGTCACCTTTGGAGATGGGAGCAAGTCTAGCATTGTAGGATGAGGTACTGTAGAGTTACCAGGATTTCCTAAGATAGAAAATGTGTTGTACGTAAAAGGTTTAAAAGTAAACCTTCTCAGCATTAGCCAGCTATGCGACACTGACTTTGCAGTAAAGTTTGATCGGGACACGTGTAATGTCTACAATCAAGCCAGTAAACTTTTGATGCAAGGGGTGAGGACTGAGGATAATTGCTATGGGACTGAACCCACATCCTCACTTTTCTGTAACAGCGCCACGATCACTCCTATGGATCTGTGGCACCAACGTCTAGCTCACGTGAACGTTAGAGATCTCAACCGCTTAGCTAAAAAGGACCTAGTACGTGGCTTACCATCGCTTGGAAGGCCAACTTCGACGGTTTGTGGACCCTGTCAGTTGGGAAAACAAATTCATATTCCTCATAGGAAGTTACATTCCATTACCACCTCTCGTGTTCTTGAGCTTATACACATGGATCTTATGGGTCCCACTCGTACTGAGAGTCTAGGTGGTAAGAGGTATATCCTCGTGATGGTAGATGATTTCTCCAGGTACTCCATTGTAGGTTTTCTGAGAGAGAAATCCGATGCTGTAGAATTTTTAACGACCAACTGCCGTGTCCTACAAAATCAACACGGATGTCACTATTAACAGGATGCGTAGTGACAATGGCACTGAATTCACAGAAGAGAAGGTAGATCTTTACTGTGATAGGATCGGGATCAAACATGAGTTTTCTGCTGTGAGAACTCCTCAACAAAATGGGATTGTTGAGAGAAAGAATAGAACGATCCAAGAGATGGCTAGATCTATGCTTCTAGGTAGTAAAGTTTCTAGGAGATTTTGGGCAGAGGCAGTGTCTACTGCATGCCACACGGTGAATAGGGTTTATTTGCGTCCACACACACTTCTGACTCCTTATGAGTTGTGGACTGGCAAGAAGCCCAACCTGGCATATTTTCGTGTTTTGGGGAGTAAATGCTACATCCTACGGGATAGAGAGAAATTAGGAAAGTTCGACTCCTGGAGCGACGAGGGAATATTTCTAGGATATTCATCGAATAGCAGAGCGTACCGAGTTTTTAACCTGAAGAGCTCTAAGGTTATGGAATCAATAAACGTCATCGTGCAAGATGACGTACCTCCGACGGTTATTGATCCTAACCTTCAGTGTGAGGATGAGGACACATCTGACAGTGATTCACTTATCCCCCACCCACACTCTGTGGTCCCCACTCATGTGTTAGGGGACACACCTTCTTGGGTTCGCAAGAGTCATGATCCGTCTGCCATTGTTGGCGATCCCACTCTAGGGGTCAAGACTCGTGCTCAGCTAGAGAACGTAGTTAGCCATCTTTGCTACACGTCCAAAGTCGAGCCCAAGAATCATAAAGAAGCACTCAAGGATGAACACTGGATATCTGCTATGCAGGATGAGTTGCTTCAGTTTAAAAAGAATAATGTCTGGGAACTTGTCCCCCAACCTAGTGAGACTAATGTGATAGGTACCCGGTGGATTTTTAAGAATGAAATGGATGAAAATGGTACCATAATCAGAAATAAGGCTAGGTTGGTCGCTCAAGGCTACACACAGATAGAGGGTGTAGACTTTGGGGAGACATTTTCTCCTGTTGCGAGGCTTGAGTCCGTCCGCCTACTACTCGCCATCGCATGTCATCTTCGCTTCAAGTTATATCAGATGGATGTCAAGAGTGCCTTTCTGAATGGCATTCTACAGGAGGAGGTTTGTGTGGAACAACCAAAAGGGTTTGAAGACCCACAACACCCAGAGCACGTCTACTATCTGAGAAAAGCCTTGTATGGTTTGAAGCAAGCACCCCGTGCTTGGTACGAGAGGCTTACTTACTATATCTTAGCCCGTGGCTTCAAGATAGGGGGAGTTGATATGACGTTGTTCGTCAGGAGAGATGATGGTGTTATTTTGGTTGCCCAAGTATATGTGGACGACATAGTCTTTGGATCCACGTGCTCCCAACATGCTCATCACTTTGAGTAGGAGATGACAAGGGAGTTTGAGATGAGCATGGTTGGTGAGCTTACTTTCTTCCTTGGTCTCCAGGTTTGTCAGCTAGAGGATGGTATGTTCATCTCCCAATCCAAGTAATCTAGAGACCTAGTGAAGAAATTTGGTTTAGACTCCGCTAAGCATGCACGTACACCTATGAGTACCACTACCAAGCTTAGTAAGGACACTTCTGGCAAGGACGTATAGCAAACCTTATATCGGAGTATGATAGGTAGTCTTATCTACTTGACTGCCAGTCGTCCCGACATCGCTTTTAGTGTTGGAGTCTGTGCGCGATATCAGGCGTCCCCGAAAGAGTCACACTTACTTTCTCTAAAATGTACTATTAAATAAGTGAGTGGTACTCTCTCATACAGTATTTGGTATTCCTTTAATACCGATGACCGTTTGTCCGCCTATTCGGATGCCGATTGGGTCGGGGATGTAGATGGTTGTAGGAGCACTTCTGGTGGGTGTTTCTATTTTGGTTCTGCTCTTGTCTCCTGGCTGAGCAAGAAGCAAAATTCCATCTCTTTGTCCACTGCGGAGGCTGAGTACATAGCTGCCGGGAGTTATTGCAAATAACTCTTGTGGATGAAGCAAATGTTGGAGGATTATGGGATTTCACATGGGATTGCGAGATATGTGAATCGTGATCATGTTATCACAGGACACCATGATCATTTCTTGTGATAACATGATCACGATTCACATATCTCGCAATCCCATCCAGCATTTGAGCACAAAGCACATCAGGATACGTGAGCACTTTATTTATCAGTTAGTTAAGGAGAACACTGTATCCCTGAGTTTTGTTCCCACCGACCGTCAGTTAGCTGACATTTTCACGAAACCTTTAGATGCCCTTAGATTTGAGAGTCTTAGGAAGTCTTTGGGGATTTTCACAGTTGACTGAGGGGTTGGTCTATGTCTAGAATAGGATGCTTCTTCATGTTCATATCATATGATTCCTATTGCTAGTCTGTTTTATATGTACCATTGCTTTGTTGTATAACTATTTATTTATTCTTTTTGCTTTTTATATTTCTTTTGAAAAATACAAAAAGATTTCTATTTTTTCTCCTTTTATGGATGAGCATTTAAGATAGCCAAGTCACAACTTCATTCCATATATCCATGTAACTGTTTGATAGAGATTTGAGAGGCTACATCATTTCATCCATGTGCTTTACACTGTTTGGAGGCCTTGAGATGTAATTAGTGATATATTCCTACATGTTTGACTCCTATATCCTTAATTGCACACATGCACGGCTATATTTGATTATTGCACTTATCTATCTCATATTGGCTTGAGTGTTTCCATCTCAATCCTGTCTATACAATGTACAATATGTGATAAAACTTGACAAGATTAGAATGCATGTAAAAACCGTTTTGGTGAGACTCTGTGTTTTTGTATAACGGGGAGGGGCTGCGAAAGGTAATCATCTATCCTTTGCGCAAAATCCACCGTTAAAAAGGACCTAAAAAATGGAGGAATTTTAATATCCGAGGTCCAAAGAGGTTAAAAGAGCCCGAAAAATTTAAAGGCAATAACAAGCAATTCATGCCAAATATGGGCCACTTAGGTTTCACCATCAATTCTCCAATGTTTGAGAATTTAGAAAGCCTCTATTCATAATATATATCTGAGGGAGTTTGGTTGGAGGATATAAACGGGTTTGCACTTCCTTGAAAGTCCTGAAAAAGCATGAAAACATTTTGGACGTTATTGGTGTGAAAATCACTTTGAGCTTTGATTTGTTGATTTGATTCAGTCAATGTCTTATATTACCATTCTTTTACACCAAAGGAAGCATTTGAGTTCATTCGTTAGGAATATCCAATATTCATCGTGCACATATGCTATGTTTGTATGCTTTGATTTTCCTATTGAGTATGATCACACCCATTCATTAACGCTATCATCGACTTGGTTTCTTTGTGTTCATTCATGGTGTGATTTATTCCTTGTGTCACCCCACACTTGATTAATTACTTTATTTCTTCTCATTTGTCTATTTGGGAACATCATAAAAAGGGGGAGAAAGAATTATCATATTTTGGGAGAGTTTTTTTGTGTTCTTTGAGAATTGATACAGCATGCCTTCTTCATTTATATCTCATTTCAAACTCGATACGTCACTTGGTATTTGCTTTTTCTCATGTGTGTAGGTACTACTTGGATTAACATTTAATTGTACACCTTGATGAGAAAAGCGTTGAAGATTCCTGAAGAGTTGAAGAACAAACGATCAAGTCTTATTCAATTGTACCTTTTCAGTTTTGGGTTCATGAAAGGGTAGATTTGTATAGGCAATTTTATACTTGATAATTCAGATGTTTTTATGTTTGTACCGGCATAGACATAGGGGGAGATTTGTAAGGACAATTTGTCCATCATTTATTGGTTATGTCATACGCCGTTACACAGTTGAAGAAATTAGAGAATCATACAGTCAACAACGGATTCGAATATCAAAAGAAGAAGAGGAATCAAAGTCTGACAGACCCGGACCGGTCTGCCCTGGAAAAAGAACCGATTCGCCTGTGAACCGGTCCACCTTAGGCCCAGACCGGTCCACTTGTTGAAAGCCAGTATACCCCAGATCGATAGAGAATCGAAAATGCCAAATAAAAAACGAACCGATCCGCCCCCCCTAGGACCGATCCACCTCAGACCCGGACTGGTCCGCCTGGGATAATCTTCAGCAGATCGTGGTCAGATTTTCTAGGCTAAACGTTTCATTTATAAACCCACTACGGGAAGTGGTTTTCTAAGACTTCCATACACGATTTTCAGAGTACAAAAACTCTAAGTCTTCACCTATTAAGTACCAAGACTCTAGGTTTTTGATTCACACAAATTTCCAAACACTTGTGAATCACTTTACAACCCAGGAACGCACTTTTGATATTCATACCATTGTGGAGAAGACCGTTCTTCTTCTTCTTCTTCATTGCATCTCTACTGGAAAGGGATATCTCCAGCCGTCGACTACAGAATCCGACACCTGAGGGTAATTCTTAATCACTTGTATTTTCATTGTAATCCGAAATTGTAAAGTTACAATATTATAATGAAAATAAATGGTTTTGCCCCTTCGGGGGATTTTTCCTCACAAGCATGTGTTTGAATGTTCTTGCTTAGTTCATTATCTTATTCAATCACATATTGTTGCATGTTTAGGGTTTGTTTGAGTTAAAAGGTGTTTAATATATAATTTTCTCATTTGAACGCAAGCGCATACTCTTCTCAATATTTATGTGCAAATACACTACCATAAGTTTAAATTAAAAGGGCAGTGATCAAATTAAAACGTCATTAAATTAAAGCCAATAGCATTCATCATAAATAAATATAATTGTGCTTGGAACAATTATCCATCCACAAAATAAAATGTGTCACGTGTCCAATAAGAAAAAGCGAGGAAACATGACGCAAAACGATATTTTATATAATGTATGATCCTTCTTCATCAAAGTCAAACATCCGCTTCGATCTACAAATAAAAAAGTCAAACGTTAGTCATTGATGCTTATTCTTTAGTATTTTAATTAAAAAATTAAAATTAAAAATTAGTACATTAGTAATATGCCATGCTACATTTGAATGATATGCATCTCCAACTGTGGACTTGTTTCCATAATGTCTTGGCAATAGTTCATTTGTTACCAATATTTTCTCAATACACACTTCCAAAAAAATCTTCACCTAGTAGCGTACCCCCTACTTTTGTTGAGGGTCCTTGCTCATAATGAATCCACGTGCCACAACCACTTTTGGAAGTCCACAAGTAATAAGATCTATAATTTTAGAAAGTGCATTATTTGAGACACTTTGTCATGGTTAATAGTGCTTCTTCTTCTTCTTCTTCTTCTTCTTCTTCTTCTTATTATTATTATTATTATTATTATTATTATTATTATTATTATTATTATTATTATTATTATTATTATTATTATTATTATTATTATTATTATTATTATTATTATTATTATTATTATTATTATTATTATTATTATTTGATGATTCTTTCTACAAACAAGATGAATATGTCATCAACCATATACTTCTGAAAAAAATCGATAGAGTTTTACTTATTTTTAAGACATCCCAAAAATTTTAGGACTATATACACCAAATAAACCAACAACCCAATGTCAAGTATACATAAACTCCCCAAGAAAGCGGAAATATATCGTGCCCTTTAAAATCCTTTAAATTACAAATATACCTAAATTGAAGTAGCATTTGTTTGTTCACTAACACGAGCAACAGTCTCAAGGGGCAGGGGGAGGGGAGCCAAGTGTTGAGAAATTACAATCTAAAAAAAATGAATTATTTCAGTCATGAAACATAAAGTCTTAAATTATGATTTTAAAAAGTAGTTATCTACTTACCTTTTGAGATGGAGCTGAATGGTACCACTATAGGTTGAAATTGGTTAGTTTCTTCTAATTGTTTCTCGGGTTGCAAAATAGACCTATATGATGGTATGTTTTTCTCGTTGGAGGATTGAAGAACCTATTAATAGCATAATTTAATATTAGAACATATATATATATATATATATATATATATATATATATATATATATATATATATATATATATATACATGATAATTAAGAACAAAAGATAAAGGTGTGTACTTATTAGCCTGTTTGGAAATGACGGAAGGGCAAGTCATCATGTGTGTGCGTATAAACTCAAACTGAGCCTCTAAATGATCAAATTTATGCTGAAATTCAGATCGAATCTCAGATCGTAGTCGCTCACTCTTTTTCATTAACCTTCTGCCGCTTAGTTCCATGCACATCAGTTAGAGATGGTCCATGCCTATAAGCTCGATAATGACTGTGTTTATCAGGTCCCAGGTTCATAAAATATCTCGTCTTTATGACTGACGAATTCATTACAATCTGACGGAAGTTGATCTACTTTTTGCCTCATTTTTGACAGAAATGAAACAAACTTATTATATAAACAAAAATTATAATCATTCATTCACAAAACCATAATAGAATAAAGATCCCAGTATTTCCCACTACTAATTTTAAAATGCATCACATAATAATTTCATGCATAATTTTAACTTTCATAAACAATAAACTTATCTAAATGTTAATTTAATCCTCGTTCGTGTATGATATATATTATTCTTTTAACGATATGACACAATCTCCTGCATGTTGCCTTTTATAATGGTTGATAAATAGAATAAGAATTTTGATTAAAAGGTAAAATGACGTTGTTGAGATTTTCTAAGAAAGAGGGGGCGGAACATGGATGATATTTTTGTACCATTGCTTCAGCGGAATCCTTGTCGATGGCTGAGCCATCACTCCTCTCGTGTGTTTTGATGGAAACATCAACCAACGAAACATTTTTCCCTTGATTAGCCTCCATCTGCATAAACCCAATGACTCATAAGTCGTTACATATATAAGTTTGATAACATAAAATGATATTCACAATAAAAATCTTTTAGAAAACACCTTATGAGAAACATTTGCACGACTCTTTTTTCGGAAGTATGTGGTGTTCTTCGCTTCTTACGAGTTCAATGATTTCTTTGACTCATTTTTTGTTACAAAAATATATTTAAAATATATGTTTAACTTGAATTTATACGGATAGTAATACATTCATACCCTTGCCTCACGAGTTCCCCAATGCTTAACAAGTCGCGACAACTACTATATCTTTATTCTAGGTGGACAATATTTCAATTTCTCTTCGTTAGTATCAAAGGCACGATAATGTTTCTTCACCTCTGCTTTCCAATTATTCCATATTTTTCCAACCTTCTTCATGCACATTTTTTTGAATTCATTAGGGATATCAGTGTTGTCCTATATAATTACAATGTACTGAAAAACAAGTCATCTACTACACATATGAATTTAGCTTAAATTATGTTTTATCATTTTCAAAGTTATGATTTTAGTTGTTATTAACTTTGTTGTGATTGACAAGATGTAGCAACTAGCTTCATTAAATACCGGGTGGCCAATCCTTTACCCAATTAAATCGAATTATTCAGTTGGTTCATTCTTAGCATTACTGTTAAAAAATAATTTTTCTTTAATTATTAACCACCTAGTAATCAATTAAGCTAGTGTTAAAACTTTCAATTTTAATTAAATAAAATTTCTTTTTAACAATACCACCAATTTATACTATAAACCATTCCACAACAACGAATAATGACAGAGTGTCATCACAACTTAATTACTAGAACTGGAATAAACTCCCCAGTTTAAAACATCTAAATACAATAAACCAATAAAACCAAATGTATCCAAAACTGAAATAATTAAAACCACTGTCTAAGATAGAATGGAAATGACAATAATTCTCTGACAACATGCCCTAACACTACAAAAAACAATAGCTTTTGAGAAGGTGGCCTAACAGTCTTAAAAGATCATTTATCCGTCTCAAATACTTTTTGTGACGCTATTTGGGACGGCTAGGGGGTCTTTTTGATAGGGGGTTATAAATACTTTTTGTGACGCCATAACTGTCTCAAAAGAGTTTTTTTAGACAGGAACAAATCCGTCCCCAAAGGTCCTCATTTTATATGAGCCTTTTGATACGGCACAAGAGTTGTCACAAAAGATTATTTTTGAGACGGGAATTAATCTGCCTCAAAATATTACTATTTTAGAAGAGCTTTTTGAGACGACAGCATAACCGTCTTTAATATATTTTTGGGACAGTTTTAACCATCCCAAAATAGGTAAAGGGATCTTAAAAATTTTGCACCAAAATTTTGTGGAGAATAAAATCTACCACTAAAGTTTAATATAGAATTGAATTACATTTGAAAGGACACAAACATAAGATGATTTTCAAACAACACAACGAATAATTTTCATTCAACAATAAATAAAGTTCTTACAACCATCTCCAAATATTCATCAAAATAAAAATTATAACACTAAGTTCAAATATTTGACTTGACAACAATAATACGTTAATTTATTAATAGTCCAAACACGAAATACTTTTATCAAAGTAATTCCACAACACTGAAGCGTACAACCTCCAAAACTATTGATTAGCATATGCATGTTCTACAAAAATTGTCACCTGCACAAAAAAAATAGTATCAATTATGTCAGAATTAATACCCCTTGTCAACAATACAATGCGCAAAATGAATCAATATAGTATATTCTCATCATAAACAATATAAATATCTAACTACTATTATTTTAAAAAAAAATCGTCAGAGTCTCCGTTGTTTATTCATGAAAACCACAGGTAGTCAACCTGTTTTAAACATTAAAATTTATTCTAAGAATAATATACAGCAACCAACAGAAAATTTTAACCACCACCATAACAAATTTTCACCCCACCATTGAAAATTTAACTTTAAACGAGAGAATTTTCCATTATATATATATATATATATATATATATATATATATATAAGTAATTATATGTATGAATTATATTGTATTACCTAGTCGGACTGAATCGTCAAGCTTGTGGAAGCATGATGATGGGTAATACTTTGGAACAAACTTTGCATTTCACTTCGCATATCATTCTTCATCTGTAATAAAGCTTGTTGGCTGTGAATCTCTAACTCTTCGAGCTCCTGTCGATGTCGAGTCTCCCAGTCTTCAGCTTCTTTCTTAAACTGGTTAATTTCTTCCAATAATAACGAGATGAACATGCTTTTGTCGATGTTGGCCTAATACATGCTCCCTTTCTTAAAGCATACCCATGCCCTCCATATCCTACTACATCAGTAAAAATCTTTTTCCGCACTTCTGGGTCATTTTGTTTCTCTTCTGGTAGCTCATTTAGTCGTCTTTCAAGCATTTTCTACCAATTAAATTGATATTATAATTAATGAACATAAAATAATTTTCAAGAACACAATTTATAACAAATATTAAATAAATCTTTCAATCATCACTTATTAATTAATATTTATACATATCGTTTTATCAAATGATCCATCTTCAACACTGAAAGGTTTATTATTTGGAGCTCGAGTGGCTTTCCACATGCTAATATTGTCGACAGGCTTCCCCTATTCTATCCTCTGAAAAAACAATGTATATATATATATATATATATATATATATATATATATATATATATTAGTACTATTAGATTAAAATCAAAAATATTTTAACAATAAAATTTTCAACCTCCTTGGCTATTTTAGCATGTGGCTTTCGTCCTCTCCTTGAGTAAGCACATTCAACTTCATGGTTCTTAGTGTTTTGATCCGCAATATCCTAAATATTTGAAGAAATAAAAATAAAATTATGATACTAGTGACGAAGAATGTAGGTATAAATTTTTTAATAAGATGTGATATTTATACCTTAATCTTCTTCAGACCCCAATATGTCACCAATTCAGGCCACTGATCTTTTTCGACTCATTTAAGCGTATAACTCAACTGCTCTTCATCTGTTTGAAACTTTTTATAGTGATTCATCTTCACTCGATGCTTCCATTGCTTCCACGCAAGTCCTATCCTTGCAAAGCAGATTTGTTTAAAACCTTCTGGTGCATTTGTGTTATTCTAAAAACAAAAAGAATAAATTAGTTAAAACTTGACAAGCTAATGTGCAACGACACAAATAAATAAATCAAACTAATAAGTTGCCTTCACTTCCTTCCAAATATTGTCAAGTGCTTCATCGTCCGCCTCGCTCCAATATAACGTTATCAATGGAAATAAATTTCCACACCTTGTATAATAACCTAAATGTGACATCAATTTACTTTCAAGCTTACAAACTGGCTGACAAAGTTCATTCCATTCCAATATCTTCTTTTTTTTACCATTCCATTCGAGCCAAGGCATTGCCCCCTTTCTAACCTTTTTTTACTAGTAAGGGTAGTCATTGTACCTGAACAAAAAAATGGTAAATAATGTTTATACATCTTGTTTAAAATGAATATAAACATAAAATGTAATACAAATGGAGATATACAAACAGTGCATTATGTAACACAGCATACCTGTGAGATCCTCACCATCTAAAGCCATCTCATTGGATGGAGGATTAACATTCCCAACTGAATTATTAATCTGCTCAGTATTTGGGGAAAGTTGATATGTAGGTGTTTGAAATAAAGAAACTTGAACTCTTGAGTTGCGATTTGTATTTTGTGGCTGGGATGTTAATTCAATACTTGGGAAAAGTTGTGGTTGCATCTCTCTAGTTCCATAGTCCCTTATGTTATGTTGATCGAAAATAATTTGGGGTGTCATCTCCAAATCATTTCCCACTGGAGCTGTGAGTGGTTGCTTTTCCAGTGGTCTTTCTTCGGCTATGAGGTCGGACATAGTCAAACGACGATGACGACAACGCTTCAACGTCATGGATCTGTATATTTGCATTTATTATAGCAAGAAGTCACATTTCAGTTATATATCACATTTCAATATTACCTGACATGTGTTACCTCTAACTAACATTCAGGGATGTTTTGATAAATCATTTGTCACGAATTTAATAACACTGATCAATGCACTTAACATATTACTGTAATAATTAAATTTTGTCCGAACATGAAGAACTACTTAGTGATCTATAACAATGACATTTAAATGTTAACCGAGAGAGGTGACACTCAACTTGGCATCCCATCAAAAATTGGTGGGCTTCAAAGATCGATGGATGTGGAGAGAATTTATACTTCAATAAAGCTTAATGTTCAATAAGTTCAATAACACTTGACACCTTACCTATCAATTTTCCAGGCAGATTATCAATCTGACCACTATACATTGGAGGGAGCTATTAAAACAATAGTTATGCACTTGGTGGTGGGCAGTTTTAGATAGTTGATGGGAAATTATCAGTTAAAGACGTCATCCTTAAGCATAATTACTACAATTCAAGGTCTTAATTTAGGAATAATCCTTTTAATTAGACTTGGTAGTAAAGTGATTTAAATGGTTCTGGATACAAGTGAACTATTCTCTCCTTTGCAGCTCATAGGCTCTCTTAAGGTAATCGTGTTCAGCAACTCACAACTCTAACAAATGTCATTATTGAACTCATATGCTTCGCGGTATCTACAGGAAGACAATGTGTATTATTCTTCATCTTAGTTTGAGGTATATCATGTTGGCAAAATTACCATGATTGAGGAAAACCAGAATACTCATCCGTATTATCCTCAATTTTTCCTTTTCTTTGTACATATTCAAATATTCGAAGGGCATATATGAGATGGTGGTCATTTCCACCATTATTGCTAGAGGGCAGATTGAGCACAACATCAAACCAAATAGCATCAGCCATTTAAACTATGTGCAAATGTTGTATTGATGGTCACAATAGAAACGCAACTAAAAATAAAGTAATATTTGTATTTCTCTATTGTTACAAATGAGTGCTGAATGGATGCTATTTTATGGCCTCGTGATATGAATTTTGACTGTCTTAACTTAGTATTATCACATTTTTCTTCCAGGTCATAAAGCATAACCCACATGGGAGGATTGTCTTCGCTCAATTAGTCACTCATAGATTGATCAAATGATGTTATCCATTGTTCATCTTCTTTATTCATTCAAATCACAGTTGTTATTGTTTAATCTCTGCACATATCTTTGTCTTGGACTCGTGACAATTGCTAAAATACTTATGAGCTGTTACATGTGCATGACCTATTGTTCAATTGAAAATTTTAAAAAAATTAAGTATCCAACTTGGAAGTTATCCTTGTTTTTGTTTTCAGAATCCACCACACTATTACAAAGCGAGACTCTTCACTTGAGTAGAAAGATTAGTGCCACAAGACCAGTACAGGGATTAGCGCGCAACTTCCCCGTCCAGTTGTTGAGCTTCGCACCCAATCCAAGGGTATGGTTCGGTAGGGGGTATGGGAATGATAGGCGGGGATTCTTGATAGTGACAAAATGATATTTTTTATAAGAGTAGAGAGGAAGCGAAACCGAATATCATAGGAGAGTAGAGAGCATGTCTAAGGAGCAGAGTAAATGTGCAAGAGTTGAGAGCACGTCTGAGAGGCAGACTGGCCTAAGGGACACTGTTCAGAAAGTTGGCTGAGTTGGTAGCATCATATACTATATTTCTACCCCTTAAACTCATAATGATAATCATCTTGAGTTTGCGGAAAGGAACCGGAACAAAAAAATTGATTATTTCAGAATTAGCAAAACAACTCAATACCATATAAAATAAGATGATAAATTAATTTATATATATTGGGTTGCACGGTATCGAGAATTTCTGAAAATATTGCTTCCGTTAATGTATAGGCTGGTCTGACTTACAATTTGATTCCCGTATCAGGTTAGTTAAATGACACAAGATAGTATGCCTAAACTATAATAGACTAGTTACACTCTTATGGGAAGGCACATAACAAGATTTTAGTATAAATCATAAACCACAATGTAATTTAACACTAGTTAATACAACAAGCATAATATCACTGCCTTTTTTGCTTGTTGCGTAGTTCTAGTGGAGGCACAGCTAGAGGATAAATTGAAATAATATTCATGATGAAGTAGTAGTAATCTTCGTTCAAATAGTGATGCATATTTCATACATTTGAGTCAAGTAATCAGATTCTTGTGATAGTTACTGCCCTTCGCGATTAATCTCCCAATTTGTATCCCAGACAGTACACAATCTATGACTTCTCTGGTTTTCAAATGATAATAAGTGAAAGTTTAAAAAAAGACACTTAAAGGTATAAATTCCATTTTTGTGTGATTAAAGATCTGGAAGACGGTGATTATAGCTTCAGACTAAACTTGTTTGGGAACATATGCTCAGAATAGAAGGAAAATACAATGATACTTACGTTTAGCTATACCATATTGCTGGTGTGTAGACTAGTACAAGAAAGATTTGGCAAAGTACATTTGGCTGTGAGATAGCATGAAATTCACAATGGATACACTCTATTGTCGATACGATCATTGAGAATTAAGAAATGATGCATGAATTATAGACATAAAATATTTTTGAATTTGATGAAGTTTGTGATATAACTTGCAGAGAAAATAAGAAAATTAGCATAATCTCTCTCAAAATGATAAAAGATGATAATGGTGACTAGATTGACCTTTTGTGGTTACAAGTGAGGACAATAATTTTTTTAATCTTTTACTAAAGAAGGGGAGATCAAGCCAGTTTCTTTTTTAGATGAATGGATATAGTATATCAGACCCTCATAGATACAATGGTTTATTCATTCAATTTTGCTAGGATATTATAGCTCCAGACATCACTGCTGCCATTTAGAAGTTTTTTTGTTGGTATGGAGATGCCTAAAGAGTGTATAAGTACTCTGATTGCTTTAATTCCTAAGATTCAAATCCGTACTAAATTTGGTGAGGTACGACCTATAAGATTATTCATTTTTTAAAATAAAATTATCATAAATATCATGTCTAATAGACTGAGTTCCATTTTGCCTAAAATTATATCCCCGTCTTAGGGTGCCTTTGTTAAAGAAACGGAGATTATTGATATTTTTTAGCAACTGATAGGAGTAGAATCAGAATATTCTGATTATACACTAGAGATACCTATTTCTCATTATGAGACTGAGTTTACCTATGTACAAGACATTGAAAGAGGACCCCATACTGTAATTGACATTGTTATAGTATTTAATGAGAATAAGGAAAGAAGTATACATGGAAATAGTATTATTCAAAACCCTCAACTCTAATGTTGATATGAATGGTGTTGAAAGCCCTGTTTTAACAATACAAACATGAATATTATCCAATGTGGGGATGTGTATAATCTCCTTCTTTAAAGGACTAAACGCATTGGTATGAAGGTAAACTGTTTTGAGAGAGAATTTTTTTGGTATGAAGGTAATATGATATTGGTTACACCACTTTATGTGTAGCTTGTGTCAGAAATGTAATATATTCCCAATCTTTCATCTTCATAGTTAGAACCTTCAGGTAATCCACATTCTATGCTTATGAAACCTGTGTGTGTGTGTGTGTGTGTGTGAGAGAGAGAGAGAGAGAGAGAGAGAGAGAGAGAGAAAGAGATAGGGGCCTTAGCGATGATTTTACTATTGAAATAATTCTTGTAAATTGTGATGATTAAATATGTTCATTCCTGACTAATCATTCTGAGCATGGACAACAGATAGTAGAAGAGAAATAAGGAGCGAAAAGAGGAAACGATTCAGCATTTTGATGACACTAAACACATTCTCGAAGCCTAGATTGCAATGCCTATATATGGTGGTTTCATTTTATATACATTGTACACAACCTTAAGATGCAATATATTAAATACTATAACAATGTCTATTACAATATGGGCTTCCCTATTTCTGTGTTAGATACACAGTTTAATTTGAACCCAATGAGCCTATTACAGTAACAAATCCTAGTTAAAAATGTTTAATGAGAATAAGTCTACATCCAACAGAAAGAAACTATCCTTTCTAGACTTTTAATTTACTTATAATCTTTTTCAAGCAGCTTATAAAAGTATTCCAATACCATTGCAAAGAAAATATCCATATTAAATAAAAATATGCAATGATCAGATGATAATAGATGATAATGGTGACAAGTTTTGGATAGATTACCCGTAACAATCCATACAAAACCAAACTACAAATGCTCCAAGTTCAAAAACAAAAATAACTAATTTATGACTATATCTCCGTCAAGCATTGTCCCTTTAAATTTCATCTCCGTCTTCATATGCATTTGCATCTTCATGATTATTAGCTTGAATCACACTAGTGTCAACTATTATTCCATCTCCATCCCTCGCCCACCGTAAGTTTTGATCTTCATTCAAATTTTGCTTGGCAAACGGCTCATCTCCATTAAGCAACAACTCTTCTTAAGCTTCTTGAACTGTCGTGTACCTATCAAATTGGTATCTTGGTGTCATGGGAACAACAATGAGCCAATCCGTATCGATAGGGTCCTGCATATAAAATACTTGTTCTGCATGGGATGCTAGTATGAAAGGTTCATTACACTCTCGATCATCCTTATATTTCAAATGCTTGAAATTCACTAGAGTAAATTTAAACTCGTCAACTTTTGTACCCATACGATTTTCAACCCAATCATACTTGAATAATACAAACTTCATGCCATTAAGATACTAAACTTCAATAATGTCTGTTAGCTCCCCATAGTATGTAATATCACCCACAATGGGGTTTTTATCCTTCTGGCTAGAATGACTTATTTGTTTGGCTTTTATAACAACTCCTCTATTTTTAGTTTCTTTCCCCTATCACGTTTCTTTGTTCGAAATCTAAAACCTCTCACAATATAAGTGTTGAATCTGACGACATCCTTAAGAGGACCTAAAGACAAGCATTTGATTATGTCGGATACTTCCTCACCGTCACGTGCCAATTTATTAACCTATAGTATATTAAAGTAAATGTCAATATAAAAATATGGTACTTACTCATAATTCAAGTATTAGTTATGATATTTTCGCTTACATAATCCTTAAACCATTTGTGGAACTCGACGTTGTGAAGATGATTAACACGATGCTTTTGTGAATCTTGAGGATACTTTGATAAAATTCCTGCGAGATGCTTTCTACAAGTAAACAAATAGCCATATATCAATTCCACAAAAAATATAAAAATGTTTTTCAAAAACACCAAATACATATAATAAAACTTACTCAACAAATGGTATCACCGCCTCGGTGTTGGTAAGAAAGTGCCGATGAGCTTGCATATACATTACATAATCAAGTTCAAATTGAACCTTTTTCCCAATTGCACGACCATTTATATACCCCCGATCATCATTTCTATCCAGTTGGTTAGCCTTAGTTTCCACATCCACATACTGGGAATAAAAAGTTATGCATTCCTGAAGAATAATAGAGTTGGCAATCGAGGCCTCGGGATGAGCCCGATTACCAACGTAGCCTTTTAAAGTGTGGAGGTACCTCTCAATCGGATACATCCAAAGGTAAAGGACAAAACCAACAATTAAGAGTTCGTCCGGCAAATGTATAGGCAAGTGTTCCATCACATCAAAGGAACTCGGAGGGAATATCTTCTCAAGGCTATAAAGTGTAAGGGCCATCCGATCTTCAAACTTTTCCAAATCAGCTGCGGTAACTATTTTTTAGCACAATATCACAAAGCAACTGCTTAATTCAATCAAGGCTTTGATAATAAGATTGGGCAATACCCTTCGCGATGCTATTGGAAATAATTCCTGCATTAAAATATGATTATCATGGCTTTTTAATCCCGAAATATTTCTTTCTTCCATGTTCACGCACTGTGAAAGGTTGAAGAGTAGCCATCAGGAGCTTTAACATTCTGCAACACTTTTAAAAAAATCTCGTTCTCTTTGTTACTCATCGCGTACTTTGCTGGGGGAGGTAGTGTAGATTTGACCCTCGTGGTTGAGGATGCAGCTCTGATCTACCACCCAAATTTTTGAGTTCTTTTCGAGAATGTAAATTATCTTTTGTCTTCCCTTTAGTTCCCAACAATGTAAACATGACATTATCACAGACATTTTGCTCAATATGCATGACATAAAGATTATGGCGAATAAGATTATCCTTTCAGTATGGCAATTCAAAAAATATGCTCTTTTTTTTTCCAACCAAATCAATATTTTGAAGCTGCCTGTTTATTTTTTTCTAATGCCTCTCTTTCCCTCCTTCTAAAGACATCTTCCATCTTATATTCACATTCAATGTCAGGACCATTCAACTGTAGCAATATTTGCAGGCCCAAAAGTTTAAGTGGGGTTGATCGTAATTCTACCCTCCCATTAAATGGTGCCTTCTGCCTACGAAGTCTATGGCGCGAGTCTAAGAATCGACGATGACCCCAATAATAAAACTTCTTACCGTTATCTAATCGCATTAACTGGTGGTCTTCGTTATAGCAAGGACAAACAAATATACCTTTTGTGCTCCATCCCGATAACATGGCATAAGCAAGGAAATCATTAATGGTCTACAACAACGATGCATGCAACTGAAAGAACTCCTTACTTGACGCATCGTAAGTGTGTACACCATCAACCCATAGCTCAATTAACTCATCAATCAATGGTTGTAAAAATACATCGATCTTATCTCCGGGTCCTTTTGGTCCATCTATAAGAATAGACAAAATCAAGTTAGGTTGCTTCATGCACAACCACGAAGGTAAGTTGTAAATAATGAGGATAACTGGACATGTACCGCGGTTAATGCTCATATTACCAAATGGATTAAATCCATCAGCAGCTAACCCAAGTCTAACATTGAGAATATCCCTCGCAAAAGAATGGTTTTTCTCATTAAAAGTTTTCCAAGCAGGAGAGCTAGAGGGATATCCCATTACACTGTCGTCGATCCTTCCTCAGCATGCCATTTCATTTGAGGAGCTGAATAGGATGACCAAAATAATTTCTGCAATCTCGATTTCAAA
The DNA here is from genome assembly GCA_949130495.1 of Sambucus nigra. NCBI lineage: Eukaryota > Viridiplantae > Streptophyta > Magnoliopsida > Dipsacales > Adoxaceae > Sambucus > Sambucus nigra. The sequence goes on along the minus strand of OX422209.1, from coordinate 765,054,731 downwards.
GGGAAGTATCTCATTTTCTTTATGTCTACCTTCGGACCATGGACACCATCAATACTTGAGTCCTCATCTTTATATCGAGAAGATCCGCATATGCCACACTTTTCAAGACCTCCGGTTTCATTACGAAACAACATACAGTTATTTGGGCATGCATACCATGTCTCGTACATGAATCCCAAGTCTTTTGTTAGTGTGTTGGCTTGGTAGTAAGACTTGGGTATTCTAGCATGTGGAAACATCCTCCCCAAAAATTTCAATAAAGCCGTGAGAGAACAATTTGTCCAACCATGAAGTTGCTTCATTTGCAAGAGTTCAACAACAAATGACAATACGGTAACCCCAGGTGAACAATTTTCATAGAAGTCGCATTGATCTTTTTTCATAAGTTTATAGTACTCTGGAATAACTTTTTCGGATTCAAAGACATATTCGGGGTTACATTCCTCCTCACGCATATTGTCATACGTGTGCGGAATACCTGTTCCCTCTTGAATCATTGTAACCATGTTATCTCGAGCACTCAATTTAACAGGTATAGGTATATCATCAACTAACATATCATCCCGTGAAGTATTTCTATCGCTTCTTACATCACCAAAAGTTTCTCTATGAAAAATCCAAACCTTATATGTCTTGTTGAAACCATGCATCTCAAGGTGATCTCTCACAGTTTGTCAGGAGTGGTAAATTTGATTTGCGCATCTCTTACAGGGGCAATATATTTTTGTTGTCTCGATGTTTTTATTTTCATATGCATAGTTAAGAAACCCGTCAATTCCATTAATGTATTCTTTTGAACACCGGTTGAGTAAACCATTCCTACTCTTATCCATGGTTCCCATCTATGAATCTAAAAAAATGTTAGTAAATTTATATTTCATAATATAAAGATAAAGAGATTAGTAATGTCTTGTCAAGATGATGAAAAGGTAAAAAGATTAATAACGGAAAACATGAATTCCTAAAGAGATTAGCACATAAAGGGGGAAAAGCTATAAAAATAAGAATATAACTCATCACATCAATTTAAGTATTATTATGGCTAACTAAATCGAACAAATCAAATTTGAAATATTTAAGTACTAATGCACGCATGATAATGGAAAGTATCAAATAAGATTTCACAGAATCAACTAATTAACATCTACATCACTAAACATTTACACATTAAAAACTCGCAAGGCACATATCCATTTTCATCCTCGTTTGAATCCATATGCTCATTTTCTTCTTCACATGGCACAAACTCGTCATCATCACCGATGATTTTTTTTTACTCTTTGAAACACTTTTTTTTATTTGTATCTTTGTTTTGAATTGCTAAATACAATTCATGTATTCCCAATTCCTTCAATTTTGCTCTGTTCTCTTCTATTCTCTTTCTCTTTTATGTCTCGTAATCCTTCATTGTCATAAACTTTTTCTGAGAAAAGATATGTAATTAAAGAAGGAATGAGACTCGTACTACTTCTTTAACATGTTAATTTCATTTCTATACTTGTTGTCAAAGTAGTTAAGACTCAATATCATTTAATTTCATTCTTAAAAATACATAGAAAAAAGGAGAAGATCTATCAATCACAACTTTACATAAAAAACCTAATCAATAGTTCTACAAATCTCAATTACATAAAAAAAGACATTAATGGTTTGGGAGAAGAATATTTTTAGGGTCTTTGAATAATTGGTTCATGCATTTAAGAATTTCTTTAAAAATTAAATAAAAGCCTATTATAGAATCATTGAGCCAACATGAACCATAATGCTATATAACATCAAACAAAATAAATAGCGTTTTATAGATCTGGTTAGTAGGTCACATTGAAAGCTACAAAACAAATTAAAATCAACAAATAAGCATCCACTATTTATTTATATTTTATATAAGTATTATGCATATGGTTATTTATTTATAGTTTATGTATATGGCATCCTTAATTATGTCTAAAGAATAATTTTTGATCACCCATTGTCACCATTGTCCAACTGACTATTTCCACTATCATATTTTGAAGAAGAAAAATAATAAAAAATAAATAAATAACAATAATTTCTATGTTGTTTTCCTCAGCAAAAAAAGAAAAGATGAAACGTTACCATAAGACGAAAAACAACGAGAAAATGGACAGAGAGTAGGAAAAGTCCGTTGGGGGAGAGAATGCCACTGGGAGGAGAAGAACGCCGGGGGGGGGGGGGGGGGAACGGCGAAGGAGAAGAAGCATTGGGGGGGTGGGGATTGGGGTTGCCGGCTTGGGTTTGGCCGATTGGGTAAATGTGGAGTGGGTTTTTGTTTTTTGTTTTTTTAGGTGAGAGGTTAGGTTAAAGTGTTGAAGAGCGGGAGATTAAAAAATTAGTGGTGGGAACCAATTTTTTTAGCCGTCTTATTTGGTATATCTTTTGATACATCAAGTATTTATGGTCTCATTTGATTTAATTTATAAGACGGATATAATTAACCCTATCAAAAAGTGACCTTTTTTTAGACGGATATAATTAATCGTATCAAAAAGTGACCTTTTTTTAGACGGAGATAATTAACAATCTCAAAAAATAATTGTTTTTGAGACGACTAATTATATCCGCATAAAAAAGTAAGTTTTAAAGACTATATTTTATCTGTCTCAAAAACTAGGGTCTTAAAAACAACTTTTTTTTATACTGAAAAGAATTGGCTACAGAGTACATGAATCAATAAACTGATTCGTCTAATGCATAGTCCACAACTCCATAGTATCCATAACAAATAAATATCCAATCCCCTATGTCGGGCGTCCCTGTGGCTGGACACCAGATAGAATATATATACCAGAGAGAAGAGAATATGCAAGAGAAAATGGGTCAGAGCCCGATTGTAAAAGATTTTAAAAACAGCAAGTGAATACATTCTACAATTAGCAATTATTATATACATGTTAGTTCATCGGACTCTCACTTGAGATTATCACCTCTCAACTAGTGTGCACTCCTAACATATTCTCAAATTATTCTAGTTACTATTTTCACTTTCACTAGATTATCTAATTGTATCAACAAATCATAGCCTTTGTCTTTTCCCAAGTATTTCCTTCGCAATACATGTAATAAATAAATATGTTAATTCAATTCTCAATATAATTAAGTGTCCTCATACTTAATTAACTTTCAGATATATTTCATGTCTACTTAATTCACACAGTAGATAATATCACAAGTATATATATATATATAATACTGTACCCCGAGACACAACTGCGGTGCATGCACTACTCTGTTATCTAGTCTCGAAACATTTCATCAATGAAATAAGGATTATTGGTTCGGTGTATCCCTCGAACCACAAATACCAAAACACAAGTATTGGAGGTGAACATAGTCCTAGGCCTTTGGGCTACGCACATACCTACGCACCCAAATGATCGCTCAATACCATTATTTTCACTAATGGAAACCTGACCAAAGTCCTATGTCCTGAAGCAACAAGTCAAAAATCCCCCATAAGGCTCATCAGGATATGACCGCCCTCTATGCGCAAACCTCCCGTCGATAGCAAGTAGGCTAGGTATGTCATACAAATAAATCATCAAACAATAGGTATATACTCAACCTACATAATAATAGGTACACACTCGACCTATGTCTCATATTAGGAATTTATCCTACCCCAAGTACCCGTTGTATTTCTCGAATACTACTCGTACTTGATAATAACTATTTAATCTCATTATCGTATTTTTATTATATAGTTATCACTCACATAATTCCTTCTTTAATCCAATATTTGATTTCCTAGCATCAACCCAAGTCTCTAACCCTTTATTAATGTACCAGAATCATTCAGAAACCTACTGTGGGCACTGTTCTGGGCTAAAACAGAATTTCATTAGAAACTCAGAATTCTCGTTCAAACGAGATGGCAGCTCGTTCGAACGATAGGATATCTCATTCGAACGAGATCAGCGTTATACCAGTTCATCTTCAAGCTTAGTTTTCTACGTTTTTCTTCATTTTCTTACACCCAAACCCCCATGGATTATATTCTAACGAATCTTAATTATCTCAATATCATTTATACATGTTTATGGATGATTAAAACAATTAGAAAACATCTAATTCCTTGAGTTCAAGAAGAGTTTTTATCTAAATCAACATGATCCTTAAAATCATCAAAATTCTATATTCACTATTGATGCTCTTCATAAAACTCAGATGATAATTTCGTGATTTACAATTCAAATCTTCAATCTAATAACTTCAACATGTGGATTTCTCAACTACATGCAACACCTATCCCATTAATTCATTTATTCATCATTTTATGCCCAAATTCACAATTTTCATGGATGAATATTAATCCTATTCTAACATGGATATTATACTCACTAATTAGAGCAAGAATTACACTTGCCTTAATGTGTAGGTCTGATCCTTTGGTGAAGATGTGTGTAGGATACTTCCTCCTCCTTTACAATCACTTTTTCGATGGTGGTGCAAGGTGGTGTAAGGTGGTGCAACCCTTGGTTTTCTCTCAAAACTCCCCCTTCGAGGTGTCCTTTTGGTACCCTCATAGACTTTTTGCCTATTTCGACCCTTCTGGACTCAACGGTGCAGTCGAAACGACTATTTGAATGTCTTAAAAATAATTTATCTTTTTTCCCTTTTAATTAGTCCTGATATAACTCACACTCGCATCCGAACTTAATTTCAATAATTCGCGTATTATTCACTCGCGACCATATAATCATATATTAGTTTTAATCACTAAGTAATATTCAATATCAATCACATATTACTTTATTCTCTAGTAACACTCAATCCGAATTAGTTCCAATTATTCATAATTAATTCCAATTAATCCACATTTTAATTTTAATTAATCGCATATTAAAAGTCATTAAAATTACAGGGTATTACACAAGACAATCCATACATTGTGACTTGTACCTAAAGAATTCAAATTTTTAATGAAAAACAAGTCATCTAATACACATATGATTTTATCTTAAATTATGTTTTATCATTTTCGAAGTTATGATCTTAGTTGTTATTGACTCTGTTATGATTGACAAGACAGTCCATTCATAGTTACTTGTACCTAAAGAATTCAAATTTTCAAATTATGTGCCACAAATCATGGTATCATTTAATTTTACCTTTACCTTTCACCAAACATGTTCCTTGTATGGGTATAAGTCCTTACATCACCAATCTTTGAAAGCCAACGGTAACTTGTTCAGCGTCGATATAATATTAAATTAGTAACCTCTTACATCAATTAAATGATCATATTTAAATTTTTAAGAGATAACATACAGGAGTTATGTTATATGGAAATTTACAAAAGAAAGTTTACATGTTCCCATCCCAAAGTAAAATGCCTAAATGGGTAGATAGTCTATCTGCGGTATCTCCGATTGGCTGATAGAAATTATTGAAGTGAAGCTCTAAGCATTTTCCTGTACCCCATAATTCACCTAACTCCGCACTGCCTCTACGTTTAGTGGTATATTGTGCTGAAGCTAAAAGGTAAAAATTGAAAAAATAGGTTAAATTCAATCTACAAATTAATTAACCATATATAAATTAAATAACTTTGAGTACCTTCTTCATGGGAATGGGCGTCTTGGTTATGTAACGGATCACTCTCTATCGAGCTACTATTGCTTTCACTATCACTTAAGTTTGATCGTTCGGCCGAGCTAGAATCCGAAAGGTAATGAGAACTGGGCTGAGATTACAGATGAAATGGTGGTTGGAGATTGGATTGTGAGTGCAAGAGAGACTGTGAATGGGAATGTGCTTATGATAGGGGTTTACTCTGCCGCTGCGATGTCATAGCAACCTGTAATAATAAAAATTCAGCACTTTACAAGAGTAATGTTTATCCAACCCAAGATGTTCTAAAATTATGAGGTACAAAGCCCTTTTCTAATTTCATGGGTAAACAATAAAAAATTAGGGTATATATGTGTGCCTATGCTTGCACACATATATGAGAAATGCTCATTGTTTTAAAAGGATTGAAGCCATCGGCTACTAGTTCGATCCTAACAGTGCGCGAGTCACTAGAAAAAAATGGATTTTATTGATCGAAGGTTTTCCATGGTTTAGAATCAGCGGGGTATCTTAATATGCCATCGTTAATGCGTTCCTCTACATGCTATCTCATCAGGGAGGATGTTTTCAATGATATAAATAATCTTTGAAGCCTTGGTTTCAATGGAAAGTACCTAACAACCTTTGAAGCCATGGTTTCAATGGAAAGCCCTAGATTCTTCATCAGCAGCCTCACCCAAAAATTGCTTCCATCTTGATGTATGACATGCTATGCAATCCTCACGATCTTTGTTCTCTTTCTAATACAACATATAATCATTTGGACATGCATGAATTTTTTGATCAAATCCCAGATCATTAACCATCTTTCTTACTTGAGAGTAGGAACTTGGCTGTTTCTCACCCTCTCGATGTGCCTCTTTTAAGAATTGAAGCAATGATGTAAACTACGTGTGGATCCATTTATAAAGTGTTTTCATATGAAATAGGAGAACAATAAATGAAAGTGATGAGAAAGATTTGCAACCAGGTTACAACTCACGTTCCATCCTATCTTGGTCTTCATATGAGTCGTTACATCACATACCCTCTTCACTTCGATTTCTGAATATATTATGTAGTAGTCCACACATATCATCTCTTATATTCGAGTCATGCACTTCATCCGCTTGAATAATTCCCATTTTGTATGGAGCACCTTTTACGTGATTAATCCACCTAGTGTAATTCTTAACAAACCCATGTATGATGAGATGCTCATAAACAACTTCTCTTTTATAGGTAATGGTATTTCGACATTTCTTACACGAGCACTTGATCAGTAGCTCAGGGTATTTATTTGCAAATGCATAATCAAGAACCCATTAACTCCTTTAATATAAGGCTGTAAAACTCTTGATAATTCAATCCAATTCTTATCGCTATCCATTTGAAAGGATTGTTGATTACCTCACACTATCACGAAATTGTTGTTAGATTCATTAGGAAAAATTCATAAAAAATACGATAAATAAACAAAATGTTAAACCATAAATCATTAATATACTCCTTCAAAACTATGTAACTTTATAAATAATAAGACTTTAATTATAACACCATTTGGATATGGCCTTACATGAAAACTACCAATATTTATTGATATAAAATGGGGAAACTTAACTATCAATATATTTTAACCTTAATTAGTTAACAACAATTAAAAAAACTCACTCATAAAAAAATCAATTACCAAAAGATATTAATGTAGCATTGAATCATGACAGATTAAGAAGAAGACTACATCTAATGCCTAAACATTTCCGTTTAAACAAGAACAATGTACAACTAATTAATACCCCAATACAAGAACTCACATCAACACTTAATTTTCTAAAATCTAAAAAGATAAAACACAAAATAAGGCATAAGGAACTCGCTTAAAAAAACAACTTTAGTGAAAAATAAACATTACAAAAAAATAAATTTCCTTGTCAATGATGAGATAGCATAATTGAATCATAGAATCTAGATGAAAACGTTACTAAATCAAATTTTCCAGATTAGAAAGTAATTTAAAACATGTTTGTTATCTTAAAATTTAACACATATTGAATGAATAAATGGGCTTACTAAATTCAACTACAATGTAAAAAACTAATTCTGTAAAGATACCATCACAAAAACATTAATTACAAAACATAACATATACAAACTAAGTTGAGTGACTGAAAACATTGTAAAAAAAGTTTTACATCTGTTTGGGACAACAAGTATATTGTCGAATTCTGGCGATTAGCTCTAACTTGTAGCCTGGACATTATCATATAAAAGTAAAATAAACTAGTAATTCTAAAATAGTTTAAATTAAGACGAATAAAGACATGTAGACACATCTAATTTTGATTTAAAGCTAGTAAGTTTTGTAATATCAAACTAAAAGGCTAATGTGATACATATATACCTTCACACATGAATACACACTTACATATACATGATAAATAATATACACATATAAAACTAAAAGGCCAATGTGACACAAACATACCCACACATGAATGCACACATACATAAACATGGGAAAAATATGTATATGACCCCTATTGTAAAAAAATACATCAATTTAGATGATTAAAATAATACTAATAAATTAAAACAAGGGTATAAGAGTTACACCAAGATTATATCATAGGGAGTGATTTAAGTTTACGTTTAACTTGACTTTTTTTAATTAATTGATATAAATGAAAGAGTGAAAAAAATTGGAGTTACCAAAAATAGATGAGAAAATTCAACTAAATATGCTAGGTCGTGGACAAATCTCATCTTGTCTATACTTGATCTAATTATATACATAGAAGAAAAAAAACAGCAATGACCAACAAACAAGACCAATGTAAATAATAATATTAATATAACAATGAATTCAATTTCCCTACAAATTTTCTACTTTGACATTCTTAAGATTCAAAGCAACAATTCTAGATATTTTATAAAAACTACAAAAGCTCCATAAAAGTGGTCATTAAAATTGAGTATAAATTTCACCAACTTGAACCAAAATAGTAGTGAATTGACTAATTTTGATTGATAACAAAAAAAGAAAAAAAATGCATTGAATGATATTCAAGCCATTTACTGAAAAATAAATCTAAAATAAGCCACCAAAGGTTCAAACACAAATACACTCAAACAATAGCAATTATTTATCAGGAGATTATATCCAATCATATGAGATATATAGATTGATTTGAAACTACCCAAATGCAATTCTTTAAAAACTAACAAAAAAATTGAGTAGAAAACTAACAAAAAATCTCTCGCTCACACACATATCAATTAAAGAACGGTGTATAAAAAAAATCTCTCGCTCATGCACATATTGATTAATTTTTGTTTTGGATTCATGATATATATATATTTGGCATCAACACAATTTAATTTTTAAATAATAAACAATAACAAAAGAAAAAGATGTCAAAATATTATTGATTTGTGATATATATATATATATATATATATATATAGAGAGAGAGAGAGAGAGAGAGAGAGAGAGAGAAGCAATACAAAATAAATCATATTCACTGAAATAAGTAAATAAAAAATAACAACAATGATCCAAAAAAGTGACGCGGTCTAAGAAAAATATACCGAAATAAAAAATAAAATAAAAACGCAACTTACCTAAGACGAACAGGTCCAAGACAGTCTTCAAAGAACAAAACGCAAGAGCAATGGTCCCAACCAAGAAAGTGACACACGTGTAGAGAGGATTGAGAATTATTAGGTCAAACTAATTGAGGGGAGAGAAATTTGGGAAGGACTAGAATTGTGGAGATTCTTCTGGAGGACGTGGCGTGATGGGGGAGTATTGAGGTTATATCTTAGAAGGAGTAAACGTGGGTATTTTTTTATAGAGAAACAAACACCCGCCAAAAACTAAGGAAGTGGCATTTGTTTTTTCAATTTTAGTGCCATTAGTTATGAAATGCCTAAAAAATATCCATTTATTTTAGCATTAATTAAAAAAATGCATTATTTATGCGGCACATCAATATAAATACTGTGAATTTTCAATACTTATAAATAAATGTTGGTAAAAAATATTCTCAGCATTTTAAAATAACATTGAGAAAAAAGTGCCGAAAAAAAATAGTTTTCTTGTAGTGTGTAATGTCGTTGTCTTAGATAACGAGGAGACGAGATCCTAATCTCAAGGTCAAGGACATCGACATTACTTCAATGATTGATGTCCTTGAGTGCGATTTGTGATCTTCATATTTTTGAAAATAAAAACATTTTTACGATATTTTCAAAAGAAATCCTAAAATTCTCACTCACCATCATGTGGCCAGTGTTATGGCGATTTTAATTTGAGGGTAGCATGATATTTATGATTGTCCAAACATTTAAAAGAGTGGGGTTTTAACATGAATAATGAACCATGTGATGAATATGATAGGTTGTTTGTCGGCTTAAGCCATCAGAACTTATTTTCCTTGTAAAAATGAAGCTTAACTTTAGGGTCTATTTAACCTCTGGGACACCTAAAAACATTCTTGACTATAACCTTCTCCTCAAGTCTTAAATAATGGTTTATGGTTATGATATCCCAATTTCACTCGTTCTTTCTTTAATCTTTTTATTTTTATTTTAGCTGAATATATTTCGAATCTATACACAATTCATCTACCGCTGGTTATGAATATGCATTATGTTTTTATGTGTCCAAAGCTAATGTTAAATGTGAACAATAATAGCAAGATATATAACATTATCTCCGAAGATAGTGATAATTTAGTTTAGAAAAATGATACACTTACTGAAAAGTGTATACCTAATTTTCCGAATGTGCTTTAAGGGTATTATAACATGGTGTGGGTCCCACCATGGTTACAATACCCTTAAAGCACATTGGGTAAATTCGGAGAGCATATTTTTGGTAAGAGTAGCATTACTCGTTAGTTTAACTTGTGAAAATTGGTTTTTCCATAAAATTATACAATATTTGATATTGTACTTTAATAGTTACTTTAATTTTAAGAGTAATTTTACATGGAGCCTCAAATGATATCTACCAAATAAACTCGACTGAGTTATCAACAATACATTGGTTGTTATTTTAAATGGACCCCATTTGTACTCCACACACCAACCAATGCATTGTTGACAACTCAGTGAGTTCTATTTTGTGGGTATCATTTGAAGGTCCATAGAAAATTAGTCTAATTTTAGATGTAAAAATCGAGAAGACAAAGAGACATATATAAAATGAGTATTTTATATCAATAATTTTTTAAGAAAATTATATAGTATAAAATAGGGGTAATAGGTATAAAGTCTCATTTACTAAGCCAATGATGTAAAATATCATTTGATTGGATCAATGGTGCCAAATGTACTATTCAATCAACTTAAAGCATTAAAATGACAACATAGCTCTAAAATATTTTTGACAACTATTTGTAACACCCGGTATTTATGAGTGTATAAAATTGAATTAATTTGGTTAATTTAAATTACACGCAGCACATAATTTAATTGAATTAAATATTATATGTTTATTAAAATATTAATCGATAGAGATAAATATTAATATTTATGGGATATAATTACTAAGCGAATAGTAAATAATTATTTTATGCCATAACGAGTGATAGTGATGTGACAGGTTATATTTCAATGAGAGTCGAGTGTGAACTATATGAGATCGAGATAGAAAATTGATATAGAGTGACTCAAATGGTTATTTTGAGGTTACGATTGATTCTGAATGGATCAAAATAGTCAAAATAATGTACCTGGTTGTGTTGATTGGGTATCGGTACAAATTTAGACTAACCTGACAACATATGAGGGCGTTTCAGTCACCTGGTAGACTAGGGTAGAGAGAACTCCGAAAATTGAAGGATTATATCTGCCCCTTTTAGTTAGAGGCTAGGTTTACAAGTATCTTAAGAGAGCAGAGGTCATTAGAGAGGAAGAAGAGAGTTATTGGAGAATCAACAACATTTTTGCGTTGCCTTAACCACCGGAACGTAAATCAGAAGGAGAGGAAGCCACTTTCATCATCTGAAAACAAAATCAGACCTACTATTGCAAAGGCAAGTGCTCACTACACCAAAATTGTCGACTTGTCACGATCATTAACCGTGACAAGTCTGAGGGTGATAACTTTTTTTGTCACGAACTTGTCACGGTCAAAGACCGTGACAAGTTCATTCGACTTGTAACGGTCCTGTCACGATCTTTGATCTTGACAAGTTTTATCACGGTAAAAGACCTTGATAAGTTCGTAACAAAACCAAAAAACTTGTCACAGTCTTTGACCGTGACAAGTCCATGACAAAAAAACTTGTCACCGTCAAAGACCGTGACAATTTTGGGCAGAATTTAAAAAAAAATCTGTTGGGTAGTATGGCCACTGCCATTGCCCAACAGTATATTTGTACCTTTTATAGCAAAATTGTACCTGTTCAAACAACATATATCCAAATAAAATAGAATGAATACATTAAATCATTGCATATATAATTCCATTTCCAAATAAAATAGAAATACAATCCATATCCTAACCAAAATGTAACAAATCAAAAAAATACAAATACAATCTAAGTGTCCAAATAAAATAGATAAAATATTGTCAATTCATAGAGTCATCAGTAGGTCGGAGGAGGAAGGAAGGTCAAACGATACACATATTGAGACTCCCCTCAATATGCATCACGCCGCATTATTCACGCAACCATAATGCGGAGTTCCCCTTTCGGGGCATCACATGCATGACGAGCACCCTGGCCTCAATGTCTTAAAGAGGACGTCCATGAACTGGCATACCCAGGAGTCTCGGGTCCCTCAATCCTCTCGCTATTGGCTGACCATCATATATGTCGAGTAATAACATGCTCGGCCAACCGATTATTGACATAGGTCTCTCGATGGGAGTCAAGATGGGAACTGGATCATATAGCGGCGAGTCCGCGCGTATCGACGATGAAGCAGTGACGTCCACATCCTCGTCCACCATAATGCGGAGTTCCCCTTTCGGGGCATCACATGCATGACGAGCACCCTGGCCTCAATGTCTTAAAGAGGACGTCCATGAACTGGCATACCCAGGAGTCTCGGGTCCCTCAATCCTCTCGCTATTGGCTGACCATCATATATGTCGAGTAATAACATGCTCGGCCAACCGATTATTGACATAGGTCTCTCGATGGGAGTCAAGATGGGAACTGGATCATGTAGCGGCGAGTCCGCGCGTATCGACGATGAAGCAGTGACGTCCACATCCTCGTCCTCATCCACCTCCATCATCTTTTCCTTCTCCTTTCCCTTGTCAAACTCACGCTTCATGAAGGCATACATATCTAGGACCGTCGCCTCTAACCTTGATAACTTCTCCTCATGCGTGTCCACCTAACAAGCCAACCTGGTGTTGCTTCTCTCCGTTTCGATGATCCTAGACTTCCCCACCCATCAGCTCACCCCTATTCCTCCCCTTGTGTTCAGCGTCGAGCACTTGGATGAGTGCGTCCGTAATCGAAGATACCTTATCAGCATCAGATTGCGACTCATGCACTTCATTAAGCTTTGTGTGAAACGAAAAAAAGCACATAATTAATTAATTAAGTAAATAAAAAAATTATAATGTAATTAATAAAAATTAAACATTTATAATTTACAATCGTGGTCGCGACGCTCGGGGACACCTCCTTATCCTTGCCTTTTTTTATCTGAATTGCCACATAGGCATCGAGCCTATGTGGCCTACCCCCAGGGCCACTCCTCGTCTCCTAAAATAAAATAATGCAAAATTAGTAAGTAACGCAAAATAAAATAATGTAGAATAACATAAAACTATAATTATAGAAAAATAAAAACTTTCCATCCTGTGCTCCACCTCGACGCAAGACGTCCGCCCGGAGTAGTGCATGTCCGACTTTTTTGCCCAGTTTTCCCTCCCCGATTGGCGAGATGCCAATAGTCACTCCTTGATCTCATTGTCGATAAACTTTTGCCAATGTGCCAATGCGATCGACTCTTTCGTCGAGACGGTCTCACGCAGTCTGAGAATGAAGTCCTAGGTCTTCCCAAAGTACTAGGCTCGCAAATTCTTCTTCCATATCTTATGTTGTTCCCTCACCTGCTCTAACATGGAATCGTGGAGTTATGGGGTCAGGCCGAATTGTTCCTGTCAGACAAATACAAAACGAAAAGAAAATAAGTGTTAGTTGCTAATAAATATAAATATAAATATAAATATAAATTGAAATATAAATATAAATATAAATACAAATATAAATAGATTACATGTAGTGCCGCCCAAATAGCCAACTTGAGCTCATTAGGCACCTCCCTCCAACTAGTATACCCCGGGTCGATAATCGTCTTCACCAACTCGAGGGATCTAGCGAATAATACCATCTTGTTCTTAACGGCCGATCCCAATTTGCCCCATTTTAGGAGCCTAGGGGTCGAGGATCTCTCATCGCCTCCGCTGCCGCCGAACCCTGAAGAAGACATTTCTATAAAAAAAATATTATTATTAGTACAAATCCAAATGAATTAGAAGAAAACAAAGCGTTAACCATATAATAACAAAACACTGTCAACTTTGAACTAATGCACTAAATTGATCAAGTACAAATGAATTAAAAGCATTAAACTAATGTCGGATAATAACAAAACACTAGAATAACACACCCACTGGACATGGAATTTGAATTAATTCTTAAGAATTAAATCTAAATATTACATGCAGTAAACTGATCAAGTACAAATGAATTAAAAGCATTAAGCGGATGTCCGATAATTGGAATACTTATTACAAATCTAAAAATTATTTCAAATTCGGGTTATCATAAAAAATGGATCAAGTACATGTAGTACGATTAACCTTGGCTCGTTGTTGATATAATCCGAGTAAAAAACTTGCTTGACCTTTTGAAAAGTACAAACAAATGGCTCATTGCTCACGTGTTCGTTGTTTTTCAACATGGACAAGTCAACCATGATCAAATTGGTGCCATGATCAACTTTACAAGCATTTTTATCATCAACTCTTTCCCAATCACAGTTAAATACAACCTCTTTGAAGCTTACATAGTCCAATTCAAATATATTTCGAATTATATCATAGTAAGTCATTTCAGCTTCAACGAGGTTTTTATCTCTCGTACTCGCTCGAAAGAAAGTAAGAGCCTTGTATGAAATGCCCGAGTTCTGTAAATTTGTACTTTTCTCGTACACCCTTGCACTGAATACATAACTATTCAATCGATACTTTTTGTACTCTTATGCCATGGACAAGGGTCCAGTGGCTTGACGAGCAAGCCTTGATGTCGCATCACCCGTCTTTAAGAGCTGAGAATATAGATAAATTAATAGGTTAGTTGTAAAGTTTTATTGTAATGTAACATTTAATAACGGTCATTTTCATTATAATTACCTCATGTGACAACCACAGCCTAAATTCGTTGTCTAATTGTGCTATTGTTTTTTGTCTTTTATTGTTCTCACAGGCTTCATATTTTTTGCATAAAACTAATGTGACAAACGTATTACAAAATTAATCATGTATAAAATAATCTAAAATAATTTAAACTTACTTTTTTCATTCTTCGACATCTCCATGTGTGTCAAATAGATAACGAGCAACTTGTTCATATTGCAAACTCGTTAATTTCACTCGTTTTCCCATCAAATGACCACCCTCATCGATGAACTCATTAATGTCATCAACGCTGGTCGAGTCAGGCATATAATCCCGAGTATAGATTTATGACTCCACGGTGATGTACTCTTCTATAATTAATCCTGCAATGTATCATGTATTCTTGACGTAATCTTTGAAAACTTTCATCAAAATTTCAAACGGACACATCCATCGATATCTAAATGGACCACAAAGAAGATCCTCATCGCGTAGGTGTACCAACAAGTGAACACTTATGTCAAAGAATGATGGGGGAAGGTACTTCTCCAACACACAAATCGCTTCGGTAACCGCCACTTTTGCGGCTACTATGTGTTCTCGATTAACTACCTTCTCACATAAAAGTGAGAAGCATATACTAATTTTCATAATAGCCCTCCGTAAATCCTTGTGCTTGGAGAAATGGTGCTTGAATAATAGAGGAACCAATTGCATGATCACTTGCCAATCGTGGGACTTACACTTATGTAAATCATGGGTAGCATAATTCACAATCCTTTGCAAGTTGGACAAAAAATTAGATAGAACCTTCAAATTATATGTTGTGTCTAAAAGCACCTTCTTTTCCTCACTCGTCAAAGTAAACGCACTAGGGGGAATGATTGTCCTTCCCCTACTATCTTCTTTCAACCATAGTTATGGCTTAAGTTTCAACGATTTAAGGTCTTTTCTTGCATTTTCTCCATCCTTTGAATGACTCCCCTAAGGCATGTGCCCATAATATGTTCATTGATGTTCTTCTATGCATGCATCACATCTAATACATGGCGCACCGGGTTATTCTCCCAATAAGGCAAGCCAAAGAAAATTGACCTCCTAGACCATGCCTTTCTTGTCTCAGTTTCATTCCCAGTTGGGGTCTTCTTACGCTTAGCATTCTTAAATTTAGTATTCTTACCTGGAATATTAGGGCCACAACCAGAAGATTTACTTTCAATTTTTGAGCCTGAAAGTTTTCTGAGCAGTAGCCTATGTTCAACCCCGCCTAGTAAAAAATTGAAACCTTTCTCAAATCTGAAACTATGAGCTAAGGGTAAAACCTCCTATGGCAATGGTATACATTTTTTTAGCTAGTGGGGGAGACGAAGAGATTTAGTCTCCTCTCCCCAAATAGGACACCCTAAATAACCATGTACTACACAATCGGATAATGTCCCATAAGCTAGAAAATAATGAATTGCCCATATCAACATAGCTTTCAGCGTAAACTTTTATTTTCTAAAAGAGTCAAATTCTTGCACACCCTCTTCCCATAACTCATTTAATTCTTTTACCAAAGGAGTCAGGTAGACATCGATGTCATCAATAGGTTCCTTTGGCCCAGGTACTAACAAAGACAGCATCGAAAATTTAGGTCTCATACAATGTGAAGGAGGGAGGTTGAGTGAGGCTAGGATCACTGGCCATACACTCTAATTGGTGCTTATATTTCTAAATGGATTGAAACCATCTGTTGATATTGCCAAACGAATGTTACGCTGCTCTCGAGCAAAATCGAAATACTCATAACCCATCCTCCTCCAAGCTATAGAATCAATATGATGACACATGAGATTATCCCCTACTTCTTCCCTAGCATGCCAAGTCATTACCTTCGCTATCCATGGTACTGTGAAAAACCTATTTAATCTAGGCCCAGCGGGAAAATATTTCAACACTTTTTTAGGCACTTTTGAGCTTGTGCCTTCCTTGCCAGTAGATTGGACATATCTAGGTTCATCGCATACTGAACACAGATCGAGATTTTCATACTCCTTTCGATATAGTATGCAGTCATACAAATAAGCATGAATCGATTTATACTTCATTCCCAAACGTTTAGAACTGTTCTTGATAATAGGATAACTATTTGGAAGCGCATTCTCCTTCAGTAGCAAGGCATTCACACAATTCAGAATTCCTGTCATGATATTGCCAGACAAACCATATTGGGTCTTCAAACTATGCAAACCAACCATGGAAGGTAAAGTTTTTTGATCTTTCTCACAACTAGAGTATAATGGTTGGGTCGCCTTAAATTTTAAACTTTGGTAGTCATCATCAAAGTTAATGTAGATATCTTCATGAACACCTGAACCTTGTACATCGTCAGTGACTTCATTTTCTTCAACTTCATGAACTCCGTACGCGTGATCAACTAAATCCTCTAACATATTACGATCTACGTCGTCCCCTTGTACATATATCCTACTTGTTAAAGGTTATTGTGAAGGTTGCTCGGGGACAAAAGGAACTTTCGATTCCCCGTGAAAACTCCAAAATCGATAACTATCTTTCATAACACATCTTTAAAAATGTAGTTCAACTATTTTCCACTCAAACACCTTACCATTCTTACACCTAGCACATGGACACGAAAACTCTTCATCATTATGACATTTCTTTGCGTATTTCACAAATTCATTATCACCTCTGTGAAACACATCCCCTAATCTATTTTTCTCACCCATCCACTCTTTATATTTAGGATATCCCATCACAACTTCTCCAAACAATCACTTATTATAGGTAAGAAGCGTATATTCGTGGGCGGATTATTATAAACAAAAGTGTGAACATATAGTTCCCATTAGTATAAACAATCACCTATTACTTGTATAAAATTTATAATATGTTTCATTTAATTATAACTTATTTATATTCAATTTTTGAATTTCAAATTCAATTTATAATATTAATTCCTATTTCCTCCATCTTCTCTAAAGGGTGAGTGCTCCTATCCCATTCAAGATCGCATATTTCTATAATATACTTAACAATTCATGCACATTGTTTCAATTTGAGAAAAATTCGGTAGCATGTCCCCATAGTTCTCCAAGTACACGACGTAGATTCGTAAGTGTGAGTGTTATTTCAATTGATAATTGAAATAACACTTAACATCGCATCATCTAGTATGTACGCAGAGAACATTAAGATAAAACTGCAGAACTTCCTCCAAAAGTAACAAGTTTAAGCCACTAAAAATATTATTATACCAAAATTATGTAGTCCCAAACTGTCCAAAAGGAAAAATTCGAGAGATCTCATTACAGGGGTAATGACTCTCGCACGGGTCTGAGGGCTATTGAATGCGTACGCATAAGAACTAAAAGGCTAGTATATATGCACACTATATGTAATTTCAAGTGTGTTTCATTTAATTATCATAAGTCTGTGGTCGTCCCACTCTCGAACGGGTCGTGACACAAAGTAATTTTAGATAAAAGTTGAAAACTCCCCCTCCCCCCATTTGGACAATAATCTAGTCATCATGACACTTCCAAAATTAACCAACCCAACAAATTAAGACAATATAATTATTTAAGGATTTATTAGTGTGAATTAAACAACCAACTTCCATATCCAACCACATCCCGTTCAATATAATCTAACAACAACAACAAACCAATAAATGTGTATCCCGTACTCCTCTTAATTCATCTACTCAATTAATTCACTTCCAATAACATGAGAAATTATATACATATGACTAATTAACTTCAAGCCCTAAATAATAACACCCAATCAACATTAACAATTTCTAATCAATTTCAAACCTAAATAAGAATACACAAACAATATTTATAGTGTAAAATTAATTTTATTCTCTAAACAATAAGATTCAATCAGTATTAACAATACTTATTCTTTTCAATATTAACAATACCTATTAGGTTTTTGTGGTAAAATCAATATAACCAAAAGTTTTGTGCACTCAATGAGCATATATATTTTTCTATAATTTATGTCAATAATTTAATAAATTTGTAATTATAACACACACACACCACTGCCTCCACCCCCACACACCTATACACACACACACCCTACCCCCTACCCCCTACCCCCTACCCCCCCCCCCCCCACACCCACACCTACACACACAAACACATATTGCCCCCACCCCCACACACCCCCTGCCCCTAGCCCCTCCATTGCCCCCAGCCCCTCTGCCGCCCCCCACAAGCACCGACACACACATACACACGCGCCCACCTGTACACACACACACACACACACATATATACATATACACACACATACACATAGAAGAGAGAGAGAGGAAAAATGGACCTGAAAGTAGAGAGAGAGCTCTTGCTTAGAAAGAGAGGGAGAGAATTTGGGGGGAAACAAATCAGTGGGGTAAAAGAAGCGAAAGGTTTTTTTATTGAGAAAGTTATCACGGACCTGTCACAGTTTTTGACCGTGATAACTTTCTAATGTTGTCATGGTAATTGACCGTGATAAGTCTCTGATAAATGTACTTGTCACGGCCAATGACCGTTACAATCCATTGTCGCGGACTTGTCACGGTCAATGATTGTGACAAAAAATGTGTATTTTTTTATCACGGTCAATGACCGCGACGAGTCTGGTCGGCTGAATGGTGACATTTTAGCCTTTTTGGTGTAATGGTTTATGTTGCAATTTATTTAATCATTTTATAATACACATGTAGTGTAGGGTTTAAATTACATATTTTTGGATGAATTCTTGGGAATTGGATGGGGGTAATCCATGATTTAATATAAGAATGCATGTAGAATAAATCTATTTGTGTAGAGAATTCAAAATTAGATGATATGTGATGAATAAAATGAAAGAAATCGGGTATTTTTATGATTACACATGAAGAACACCATAAACTAGGGTTTTGAGGATTATGGGATTTAAATTTGTTCTTGGATAGATTCTTATGGATTTAATGTGTTAATTACATTAGAAATAATTCATAGAGATATATTTGTTGTTTAATAATGTTGGTTGGGAGTTTGGGATTGTCTAATAGAGGTTTGAATAATCAGACATGGCTAAGACTCCTAACAGCAAAACGAAGAAGATAAAACTATCAGGGGCGAATCGATTCAGCTTGATGACCAAATCGATTCGACAGGCAAGTTGATTCGGGCTCTTCACCGAATCGATTCGGCTGCCGAGATTTGGCCAATTTCTTTATTTTATGCCTTGGATTCACAAATAATTCATGGGGAGACTTTTGGAATATCCTTGAACTATAGTGGGGATATAATAAAATCCAGTAGGCCTATGGTAAGGTTGAGGTTTACCCAATTGAGAAGAATTAATGCTAGGAATTATTGGTCACATTTTGATATTGAATGAATTCGCGAGACTTAGAACGGGTTACGTAAAGTATGAGTGAACCTATGATTCAGACCAATAATGTATGAGTGTATTAGCTACTAAAATAACTTAAGGGGTAACTAGGATCCTTTGGGTAGTGATCGATACTTAAAAATATACAATATGAAGTTTCAATTGTAAATTGATAGTACGTTGAGTATTCGAGAGATATATACTGCATACGGGTTTATATGATGGATTGTGTAAACCTACTGAATATATGTATATATAGGTTGGGTGAATACATATTGTTGTGATTTGGTTATGTGTGTGAACATACATACGTTACCTGCTATCACGGGAGGTTCCGCGCAAAGGGCGATCCCACCATGACGATGTGTGCCCCCGAACGTAGAATTTAGGGTGTGTCCCTATGTGATGTGTATTAGAGGGATTGACAAGTCATTTGGGTACGTTAGGTATGTGCATATCCCAAAGTCTTAGAACTATGTTCGCCTTTATTGTGTGTTGTTTGATTTAGGGTTCGAGGAGACATTCCGAACCGATAGTCCTTGATTTGGTACGAGAGGTACGTGGACATGATAGCAGAGTATACAAGCATCACGGGGGTCATTTTGGGGAATGCTATAGTTGTATATATTATAAGTATGATAAATATATATAAGTGTGATTAATTTACTTATGTGTGATGGTAGAACCGATAGATTGTTTATATCTAAAAGTAATTTAAGTAAAGAAACTTAAGTAATTGTTCAATAATAATATGCGATTAATATTAATTATTGGTAGTACAGTACTATATAATATGGGCATTATTGGGGAGCTAAACTTTTAGTGGTTAGTAGATACATTGTCTAGTTAGGCTGTGTAGCATAGCTAGATAGGAGACGTTAGGTGTGCACTTTAGTTGAGAAGTGAGTAACTCAAGGGAGTGTACATAGAACTAACGTGTGTAGCTAATAACTACTTTGAAATCATGATTTAAATGATTGAAAAATATTTTTAAATGGTTTTGGGCTCTAACCCGTGTCAAAATATTTTAGGTGTCCAGCCACAGGGACGCCAAGCTTGATGACTCATTCTATGGATGCGTAGTTGTCGCATTTGTGGAGGCTTGCAAGAGTTTGCTTAAACGCTTCAGTTATTCTTTCCTAGAGTAGGATTTACTATTCAGCATTTTATTTGGGCATGTTGCCCCTTTAGTTTATATAATTGTTCAGTTATTTATCAGACTACGTTTTGGATTCAGTTTTATTTCCTTTAAATTTATTGTTGGATTTTGTTTTGGGAACCGATGGTTTATCCGGTATTATCTATTCATCAAGTTATCATATGATTGATTCAGACTATTATAATTGTGTGGGTGGTTTGGTTAATGTATATAGTTTCACCCGTTGTTATATTAATGCAAGATAAATTCGGCAGAGACTTAATTTTAACATATGTGGTTAATAATTTAAAAAGGTTTTGACAATGATGCTAAGAATGAATCAAATGAGATTCCTGTTTATTTTGATAAATGACTGATCATCCGTGGTTAAAATAGGCGGGGTGTCACATTTTATTATCTCATTTTCTTCAAAAGAAAAAAATCTTTAAAAGTCCATAACTTCAAATCTACAAATCCAAAATTTATAAAATCTATATATTTGGAATCAACTCATCAAAATCTATCAAACAATGCCCATATTCGAAATTTAAAAAAAATTGAAAACAATTAAATTTACTTTTTCTGTAAAACCTCAATTTTTTCAGCGGAAACTTTATTTTTCTAGGCAAAAAATATTCTTCTCCAACTTCAGCGATGGTGCCATTGGCGCGAACCATAAAAAAGAAAGGAATAGATGAAGAGAGAGAGTCTGGGGTGGGGTGAGTGGGGATGGGGCTGCTAGAGAGAGAGGGGTTATGTATTTATTTTTAGAGAGATAATAAGTGGATTTGAAATGGAATGAGTGAGAGGTACACTTGTCTAAATATATGTGTTTTATAATGAAAAAATAGCACTAGTCGGGCATACAAAAAAACCCCAAACCCCAAACCCATACGCACATAATAAGACAATGAAAAAAGTCCACTTTTTTTCTCCCAAATAAAAAAAATGTATTTAATCAAAACTAAAAATATGTATTTTCAGTAATAAAATTGTATGAAAAAAAGCAATTTAAAAAAAAATGTTTTTAACTTTTTGTAACTGTTTAAAAAAAAACATTTCAACTGTTTTAAAAAACTACTTCTTAACCATTTTTTTAAAAAAATGTTGTAAAATGTTTCATAAAAACTAAAAATTTGCATTTTCAATAAAATGTTTTTTTTAAAATTATTCTAAGAAGAAACTGTTTTTTTTAAAATTGTTTTTAACTTTTTATAATTGTTTTAAAAAATAAAAATAAAATATTTCAACTGTTTTAAAAAATGGTCAATTACTATATCGTCCTCCCAACATAAATACATATTTTATAAAAAAAAACACCAATAATTAGTTAACCCATTTAGTCCCTCAAACACCCATTTACCCAATATTATCTTATTTTAATAAGTTCGCGCTAGCGGCACCCCCTCCCCCCCACTGCTTCCTTTTTTTTTTTTTACATATTTTGGGGACTATACAGTAATTAACCATTTTTTTAAACAGTTGAAATGTTTTTCTATTGTATTTTAAAAGAGTTATAAAAAGTTAAACACATTTTCTTATTAAAAATAGTTTTTTTTGTTTTTATTGAAACAATTATAAATATTTTACTTTTTATAAACATTTTTTTAAAACAGTTAAGAAGTTGTTTTTTAAAAAAGTTAAAACGTTTTTTTTAAAACAGTTATAAAAAGTTAAAAACAATTTCTTATTAAAATAATTTTGTAAACTAGAATTTTTTTTTATTGAAAATACAGATTTTTAGCTTCTATTACATATTTTTATTTTATTTGGGAGCCAAAAAATGGACCATTTACCTTTTGTCTTATAATGTGGGTAAGGATTTTGAGTTTTTTTGTATGTCTGGCTAGTGTTACTCGTAATGAAAAAGGATTTCATGCATTAAATAAAAGTTAATGGAATCTTTTTTTTAATAAATAAATGAATTCATTAAGCACCAACCGCTAAGGGAGCGAACCCGTATACAGGGAGTATATAAAGCCAAAAAGAAAGAAGAAAAGAAAGGAAATACATACACACTCCTAAAACATGCACACTAAATTAAAAAGTAGTATGGATTTCCTCCATGAACTCAAGAACATCCTGAGTAGTGACGATAATCTTCACCTTATACCAACTAAGAAGTGTGCTAAAAAAAATATACCGAAATCTCGATGGTGCCATCTCTTGATCCCGTAAATTGGACTAGCTCATAGTAATGCCTATGGAATATAACTATTGTTTAATAGATTTCGACAAGAACTTTTAAGGATAGTAAATTACAAAGGTGGTCCGTGAACTTTGGGCAATGTAATATTTTGACTTTCGAACTTTTTTTATTGCATTTAAACCCCTAAAGTTTGTTATGTTTGCAGCAATAGTCCTTTTGTCAACATTTCCTTTAAATCGAACGAAATTAGTCAACGTAACTGCTACATCAATGCATAAATTTCAATTATCACGTTTATAATCAAACCTTATGCTCAAAATAAGCAAAAAATCATACCCAAGAAAGATTAAATTGGATAAAAACATGTTATCACTTTGCAAATAATGAGTTTGAATATGGCTTATAGTTATTTTGGGTATGATGGTCATAAAAGATATATTTGACTACGAATTCTATTACATTTAACAAGAATGTTGATGAAATTACCACGTTAAAAAATAATATAATTTAGAGCTTAAATGTTACCAAAAAAATAATTTTAAACCAAAACATTATGGTGCCCAAATATGTTGGAGGATTAAGATGACCATTTTATGCTTTTATTGGCGGTGTTAAAGATGGCTTAATTAGTATACTTCAAGCATAATTAATTTCTTTCATAATATGTTTGCCTTGGAAAATACTTCTTCTTCTTCTTCTTCTTCTTCTTCTTCTTCTTCTTCTTCTTCTTCTTCTTCTTCTTCTTCAACTTTAGCTTATAATTATACTTCTTGCTTTGGTTTCAGTTGCACCTTATTTTTAGGTTCCGATCTCATCATATTTTAACTTAGTATATAGTCCTATTTTTAAAGTCAACTATTAAACAGTTTTGACATTGTATTATTAGACAAAAAAGGCTCTCAAATATAAAAAAACAACCAAGAATGAAAGAAGGGATATCTAGACACATTTAACCAAAATAAAATGTAGAGTTCACGTAACATTTTCGTTGTGTTATTTTACAGTCATTTTAGAAAAAATATTTTACACATAAATAAAGTTAATTTAGAGAAAATAAAATCATTTGTTTGTAGAACCAACAAAAATTGACAATTGTAACCCAATTTAAAATAATAGAACCTAAGCTAACAAATTAATGGGTAGGATTGGAAACTTAAAAAATAGTTTGAATAGAACTAATGTCTTGTTTTCTATACTTAAAAACAGAACGTATATGCATAGTAAACAATAGGCAGAGCACCCTAGGTGCTTAACTATGAATAATTTTTTAAGTTCTTACTTTCTTACACAAATCGTGTATAATTCACTTTCATCACACATTTCTTGTCTATTCATGTCAAAACCCCACACTTTTAAATGTTTGGGCAGTCCTTCTGCCATGTGGTCCCCAACTACAATTATAGAGGTTTATTTTTTCCTTACATAAAACAGTTATTTAACACCACAAACAACAAACGACGCGATAACATGATATGAGACTACACGAAAATGATCCGAAATTAACACAACATGTCGTGTTTGAGTCATGTTTTTCTGACACGAAACGTGTCATGTCGCGATTATAACGAAATTATGATTTGTCTTATCGTGTTTTACCGTGTTTTTCTCTTGTTTTCGTGTGTTCAAATATTTAATTGGCCTAAAGATTATTAATCGTGTTATTTTGTCATGTCGGTTTTTAAATGGAACTTATTCGTGTTAACACTCTTTCATGTCTTACCGTGTTTGCATCTAAAGAATGCTTCTAGTGTCGTGTCTGGACCAAACAATATCACAAAACATGAATGGCCTTCGGTGATAATTATACTTCTTCAACTTTAGCTTATAATTATACTTCTTACTTTGGTTTCAGTTGCACCTTATTTTTAGTAGCCTTGTCAACGGGTCAGTTTGGGTCGTGTACGGGTTGCGGGTCAAAACAACACAACCCATATACGACCCGTTAAGCCTAACGGGTCTAATAACAATACCCAAACACGACCCGTTACACGACCCGAATCGTTAACATCCGCTAATATTAACGAATCATTTTGGGTCTAATGGGTAACGAGTTGGATGACCCTATAGTACCCGTTAGTCTTCAATAGTTTAATAATAATAGGTTTTAATTGTGATTCTTATTGGGTATAGATTGGGTGACCCTATAGTACCCGTTAGTCTTTAAAAATTTAGAAATAATGGATTTTAATAGTTATTCTAATTGGGTACGGATTGGGCGACCCTATAGTACCCGTTAGTGCTAACGGGTGTTAACGGGTAGAAACGGGTTAAAATGGGTACAGGTAAATTTTCAAACCCGAACCGTTAGTGTTAACGGGTCTACCGTGTCAACCCGTTAATGACCCAAACCCCATAAGGGTAAAACCATTAACTTATAATTTCGTGTCGAGTCGTGTCGTATTAACGGATTATCGTGTTTTTTGAGGTTTAATTTTTAGGTTCCGATCTCTTCATATTTTAACTTTAGTATATAGTCCTATTTTTAAACTAGTCAACTATTTAACAGTTTTGACATTGTATTATTAGACAAAAAAAGGCTCTCAAATATCAAAAACATCCAACAATGAAGAAGGGATATCTAGACACATTGAACCAAAATAAAATGAAGAGTTCACGTAACATTTTCGTTGTGTTATTCTACAGTCAATTTAGAAAAGATATTATACACAAACAAAGTTAATTTAGAAAAAATAAAATCATTTGTTTGTGAAACCAACAAAAATTGACAACTGTAACCCATTTTAAAATAATAGGACCTACGCTAACAAATTAAAGGGTAGGATTGGAAACTAAAAAAAATATTCGGATGGAACTAATGACTACTTTTCTATACTTAAAAACACAACGTATATGCATAGCAAGTAGTAGGTAGAGCACCCTAGGAACCTAATTATGAACAATATTTTAAATTGTTATTTTCTTACACAAATCTTGTATAATTCACTCAAAAATTCTTAGATCGTGCATATATATACAAAATCATGAAAGTTGATTATAATCATCAACTTTTATGAACGTTGATTATAATCATGAACCATTATTTAAAACTGTTGAAGGTTAATGTTTGTGAAGAGTTTATTTTGATAGAAGGATAAGAGTTTATTTTTAAATGTATAAAATGGTGTTAGCCTAAAAACATGGAGAAGACATACAAACTACACTCCATTGTGATTGGGATCCCAACTCTGGGCTGGTACCATAAAAACATGAGAAAAAAGTTTTGTTGGCCCTAGCTGACAAACAACCTACCACTTTCATCACACATTTCTTCTCTATTCATGTCAAAACCCCACACTTTTAAATGTTTGGGCAGCCTTTCTGCCATGTGGTCCCTAACTACAATTATAGAGGTCTATTTTTATCCTGACATAAAACAGTTATTTAACACCGCAAACGACAAACGACGCGATAACATGATATTAGACGACACGAAAATGATCTGAAATTAACACGTCCCGTTTGAGTCGCGTTTTTCTGACACAAAACATCTCATGTCGTGATTGTAACAAAATTATGACTCGTCTTATTGTGTTTTTTCTTTTGTTTTCATGTAATATTATATTTAATCGGTGTAAAGATTATTAATCAGTGTGAAGATTTTTTAGAAATGTATTTAGACGCCCAACCTATTAATAATATTAGCTTGATAAAACTAAAGTCAAAACCCTTCATGAATAAAGACGTCATTTTGTGTATTTTCGAGTCCGGGTTATTAGCTTTTAAAAGTGTATTTAGTCTCTCAACCTACTAATATTATTAGCCTGATAAAAATAAAGTCAAACCCGTTAAAAAAAATTATCGTGTCATGAATGGGTTGTGTTAATTGGTAGTGTGAAGAGTTGTTGGGACTAAATGCATCGGAACTATTTTTATTTTATTTTATTTTTAGAATTTGGCATGCTCTATTTCACTAATAGCTTGTGTCTAGTTTTATAAATTCTTTTAATAAAGTATCTTCTAATGCTAGCAGTAAACAAAGAACCTTTTTGATTTGATAGCAGTAAACAGAGAACCTTTGTGATTTGTTATATAATTATATGAAGTAAAATGTCTGTTTATACTTGATTAAGGCCATGGATGAACTATGGGAATGTTGAACAACACTCTTTCAAAATTGTTTCACAAAAATACTAATTGCAAATTCATACTTTTTATTCATAAATATTACAGAAAAAAAAAACAGTAGGATTCTATGGCATACCACATGAGTTTCTCATTATTATGTGGTTGAAGAGTTTGAATGGTAGAAAATAACTTTTGTTCCAATTATTTAATCCTCCCATCCCCCACTAGGAGGAGGGCCCATCTCTGAATTTAGTTGGGTTAATGGGCCACCCTTTTATAATATTTTATCCCGACTAATTCTAAGTTAGACTCAAAATTTCAATTAATTTTGTTCAACATACTAACATGTCGTATTGTATTGATTCATATATGAGGTCCAGTGATTATTATTCTAAAGACTGACCAATGCAGATACGTGAGTGTCGCACAAAATTAGTCAAAATCCCAAGTCGATCTAGAATTACTCATTTTTACCTAACATTCCGCATTTATAGTTTTGACCCATTTTATTATACTATAAAAGGACGTAAAAAATGTCGAAACATAAGTCAAAATAAACACTATTCTCATTGTGGATAAACCGAACTACACATCTCTCTTTCTTGTTAGAGAAATCAAAAAATAAAGAGGCCTTTATTTTTAAGCTCCTATTTTACAATAGTTTATATATGTTGCCTTGATATTATATAACATTGTGTGCGGTCCTTAAAACGTAATATAACATTGTGTCCGGTTCCTATTTTATATTAGGTCATTGTTATAACATAATTTTTTTTGCTATATTTTGAAAAAATTCTTATATGAAAATATATGTTTATCATAATTGACCACAATACATTTATATTAGATTACAATACATGATAATATCGTAGTTAGGTACGCACATAATCGTATGAGGCCGAGGCATTATTAGAGGTTCTCTGTGTGTGTGTGTGTGTGTGTGTGTGTGTATATATATATATATATATATAGAGAGAGAGAGAGAGAGAGAGCGGATCTCATGAAGACCTCTGTTTGCATACCGATGACACGGACCAATTTTGATAAAATAGTAAAAAAAATATTTTTGAGCTAATTTTTTTTTATATAGTTTATAAATATTTCAGTAGGGCCATATAAAAAAAATTAGGTCAAAATGATTTTTTTTACTATTTTAAAAAAATCAGTCAAACTTTGTCAGTTTTTAACAACTTAAAAACAACTTAAAAACTGACAAAATTTGACTGATTTTTTTAAAATAGCAAAAAAAATCATTTTGAGCTGATTATTTTTTTATGGTCCTATTGAAATGTTTAAAAATCATAAAAAAAAAATCAGCCCAAAAATATTTTTTTTACTATTTTAAAAAAATGGTCCTCATTCGGAGTCCTCAAACTGGGACCTCACTTGATCCTGTCCCTATATATATACTCTCTCACCCCAACAATCATAAAAAAAAATCAGCCCAAAAACATATGCTAAGTATCGCACCCAATTTAACTTCAATCTCTCATTCTCATTGATTCTCAAAATTCACGTTGATTACAATGGGATAAGATTCCTTTATTTATAGGCTAATATTACCTAGAGTTCTAACTTTAATAAGTGCACAGGATATAGTTAAAGTAATTATAAAAAGATAATCCCAAACCTAAAAAATCTCCTAAAATCATTCCTTGGGCTAAACCGACCTGTTTTTTCTTACCCCCTTACTAAACGAAAAATTTCCATGGTAAATATTGTCAATCAAACACATTATCAGTCTAAAACTTCCTATAGATAATTGGTCAAAAGATTACCTGTCAAAACAACTTGATGGGTAACATTTATTCCGACAGCCAAAACATCAGCTCCGCTTGTGAATACAATATCTGCAGCTTCTGGATCACCAAAAATCTTCCAGTCCAATTCAGGAACAAACAAGGATGTAAAAATTGGTTTACTATACATTATATTGTTCATGTAAAAATTGGTTTACTATACTTTTAGAAAGAACCATCTTCAAAGCTTACACTATAGTGAATATAATTGCAGTCACACTGCGTATAACTACTGTTGAAATCACCTTACAGTTGTTGCTTTACCTATATGGTCTAGTAAAATGCGAGGTCCTTACATAAGTTTTATGCTAACTTTTCTCTCTTTGTTTCATCATGGACGTTCACCTTAATTGTACTACAGCCTATTTTCAGGACTGCAAATTACTGAAATAAAACTTGAGTCTTTTTTAGCCTTGATGTTGTATTCTCTTTTCAAGATTAGTATAAGAAAATATAGTGTTGGAACTCAAGTTTTGGACAATAATCTGCGCATCGGATCTATTCAAAGTAGGAGAGTTATATCAATTAATAATTCAAAATAATTTTAAAGTTATGTACTTGATTGAAGTTCAGTTATTAAATTAAGATAAACACTAACTGCAAGATTGAATACCAAGTGCTATAACAAGATTTAATTTTTCACTCATTTCATTATGTAGCTATTTCAAATTATCAATGTCTTAGTAAAACTCTGATTTATTCCACATTCAAATTTTAAATCAATTTTCACATGGTATTTTTGGTTGTTCTGGTAGTAAAAGAACTTTAATCACTCAATCGATTAGTGTTTTAGAGGTATTTGCATTCCCATACAAAGTCTCATAATTCATGTCAAGAGTCACAAGATGGCATGTCCTTTCTAAAAATTTATATCGGAAATCAATAATTTGAAAACTCTAAGTACAAAACTCGAACTAAACGAGCGCTACAGGAAAACAACATATTCGTAATCCCCAGAACCAGGTTTCTAATTTTTCAAAGTATGAGACCTCGAAAGACCAGAGATAGATCTTGGAGGGTAGTTATTTGGCCAAAATCACGTTACTTAAGAAGTCTGATCCCTTTAGTGGAGCCAAGCCACAGTCGGTATCAGTTAGGCAAGGACTTTTAGGCCGAGCCTACTGACTTCGTACAGATAGATCGGCCTTGGCTAGATGGAGTGAGATCCGAGGCTTCGTTCAGACCTCGAAGTTTCAAACGACAAGAGGAATATAGATGAACCTATTAGATTCATTCTTAGGGATAAATTTAAGAGGTGATAGAATATTTTTTTTGACATATATTCAGGAAATTTAAAGAATTTTGGGGAGGGGGGAAATTAAAATCATAGGTGGAAACATTTAGCTAATATTTAAAGAGAAATCAGATTTGTTGCATCTATTGAGCTGGAAGTATCCTTGTCCAATCAACAAGAGGAAGATAGATGGACCTATTAGATTCACTCTTAGAGAAAAATTTAAGAGGTGATAGAATATTTTCTTTGACATGTTTTTAGGAAATTTAAAGATTTTTGGAGGGAAATAGAAATCTTAGGTGAAAACATTTAGCTAATCCTTAAAGAGAAATCAAATTTGTTGCATCTCTTGAGTGGAAACATTATTGTTTAGCTTATGAGACCAGGGATTCCGGTCTTTCTCCTTTTCATTCGCAAGTTGCATTTATGAGATGTTTCTATTAATGAATATTCGATTCATTGAGAGTTGCAGCTCCTTCTCTTCAATATATAATGTCCTAAGAATTTTACTATTCAGTTCGCTACCTGGCTCAATAATTGCTATAATGTTGTCTTGGGAGTTTTAAAGCTCGATGTTTCCATTCATATTGTTCTTTTTCATTTCTAGGTACTTTGGGTTTTAAAACTTGTCAATTTTACAAAAGTGCTTTTGTAAAAATAATTAATTTACATAATCTTCCTTTACACCTCAGAGATAAGAGTAAGAGGTTTGAGACCCCTTCTATCAACCTCTGGACATCATAGCAGCCTTCCATGTGCTCTGTTTCTTATTAGGTACTCATACCCTATGCCCTTACCTCTATGGAATAGCTGACAAGTTGTCTCACCTCTTGCTATGTGCTTGGGGTTAGGAAGAGTGTCTAACATTGGGAATGACTCTTGTGATAGAACTCGGGTCAGGGGAAAAGGGCTGACGTATTGCCCAGAAGCTAACCAATAGTGTGTGCAAGGGATGGACTCCAAGGTCTGTACATGCCATGGCTAAGCAGAGAACTAACTTGGAAAATAGTTGAGGGACTTGAAAAGTCCAAAACGAGAGTTCAATCACAGTCAAAATAGGCAACCAACGAACTGAGATAGACAAGGGAAATGGGAAGTAACTTAAGATTTCAAGACCTTGGGAATAAATCGAGGTCTTAGTATTGCAACTTACCAGGGCTATGGAGCCCCTTATAATGAGATTCGTTTGATATTCATATTGATATCATTGGGTTTCTTACATCGCAATACATTGTTCGCTATTCATTGTTCAATTATAATTGGGTTGCATGTATTTATGTTCGACGAATCCTTAAAGAATTTAAAGTTAATACACCCCCATGCTAAGCCTTTTGAGTTCTCACTCCATTCTTATTTGACTTCCTCTCGCCTGAATGAAAAGAGGTCGCGAAGTACATATATGCTTAGCTAGAGAGGTTTAACCCATAGTATTCACTATACATTGCTTGTAGTTAATTCTCATGATGTGATTATCAGAAATTGAGATTTGGGATGAGATGTTGAGATATGTGGTGAGGATCATGTCATAATCTGATGTTATATATTATAATCAAACAATTCTTATGTTGATGTTTTTGTTACTCCGAGGAGATTTATGATGATGCCTTGTAGAGGCCGAGGACATCTATGTTGAATCTTTTTAGGCGTATATATAAAGATTTACATTATGTCTTCATGGTCATTTTTTGATAAATGTCTATGATAATGATTATTGCTTTAAGTTGAAATCAAACTTCCAAGATGTACCGAGGACCTTGTGGTTTGATGTTTGCTTAGAGAGGTTTCTCAGAGAGGTTGCGACCATGGGCTTGGGTTAGTCCGATCCTAGTTTCTAGTGGGAGCTTAAGTGTTAGCAACAATGAGCTTCAAGGAGACAGATTTTTTGTATCAATTAAATCAGTGGTTAGATTCTATAAATTCTATGAAGATAGGAGTTAGATTCGAGATGGCTTATAAGAATAAGAGAAAAGTTTGAGGATAAGGTGGATGTTATGTCCACGGTGGTAGAGGCCGAATATAGTCCGTTGCTGAGGCCATAGACGCAGGCCCGTTTATAGGAAGATGTTGCTGGAGAGAAAATACATCAAGTAGTTGGCTTGTCAAAACCTTTCTGGGGCAATGGTCTGTAGCTCAGGCAGTCAAGCAGAGAGGAGTTGGCTTTTGCACTACGGAGAAGTTCACCAAGTTGGGGTCACCATATTTCAAAGGAATCAGATCCATATAACCCATGGCCTGATCAATAAGACGGAGGAGATATTTAGTATACTAAACTACTCAGACATGCAGAAAGTATCCTTTGTGTTTTCATGCTTTAGGAGCATATCATTAATGGAGAAGTGGTACATGATGTGAATCAAGAATTAGGGGTTATTTTTAGTATTTTTAGCATTTTATTTTATTGTATTTTATTTATTTTTAGTCTTTCTTTTATTTTTAGTATTTCATTGTATTTTCCTTTTTTGTTAGTATTTAGAAGAAGGAAGATTATCGGCTCTTAGGGATATAAATGTAATTAGATTCTTAGCTTAGAGGACAAGCAACCTCCTTCCTATAAATACCCCATATGTAGCCTCATTTGGGGCATTCTTTCATATTTTGAGATATTGATTAGAGAGAGTTTTAGAGAGAACTATCTTTTCTTGCTCCCATTTGACGTCATTTACGTCAATTGATATCAGAGCCTAGGCACTCCACCGGTTATTGTTGTTGTTGTTGTTGTAAAAAAAACAAAAACTCGTAAACAACGTCAAGGTGGGTTCAAGAAAAGAGGAATGCCTCCGACAAAAAGCCTTACAATCAAATCTCGGAGGCCCTCAACCGATTGACGGCCCGGATGGATAGATTCATCGATGCACGCCTCCCTCCACCACCACCCAAATTACCACCCATCACCATTAAACCTAACCCTAGCCCCCAAAACCCCTCTACCTACACTCCCGCAACTATTTCCCCCTCTACCCCAAAAAAATCAAAACCCTAACCCTATTCCACCCACCACCGCATCAAGAAATCCCTCAACAGCCCCACCACCCACCGCAAATTCTTGGCTATTTCCAATCGCCGACCAGCCACAGAATGGAACATCCAACAACAAGGGCAGCCCTTGCTGAATAAGGGGAAAGAGGTGGAGCTCTATAATTGGTTCAGGTACGAGGCCAAGTTAGTAGAGCTCTCAAGTTTGTAATCTAGTAAACACTAAGGTCAGAAGCTAAGAAGCTTGGAAGAGGGCTAAGACCAGGATTGAAGAAGCAATTGATTGATGTTAGACTTTTTACATACTTAGAGTTTGTGCAAGTGACTCGAATCATAAAGCAAGACTATAAAGATACTCTGAAGGCCAAGGTCGAGAAGAAGGACAAAGACAAGGGGTCTGAAGATGAGGCCAAGAGATGCGACCCCCGTTAAGAGTTCGCCAATGGATCTGACGTAAACTACACGTCAAAAGGCTCCTAAAAATATCTAAACATACACTTTTAGAGAGAGAAACACTCTTTTCTATTTCAAAATTCAAGTCTACCTCAAATGACGCTTACATGGGGGTATTTAAAGAGGAGGAATAGCTTAGGCTCTAAGCTAAGGCCCTAATTACAAAAATATCATTACTACTCCTCCCTCTAAATAATAAAGCAAAAGAAAGAAAAATACAATAACAAAATAAGAGAAGATACAAAAAAAATAAAAATGATAAATAATCCCTAAAAATTGCCTATTTTCCATCACTCTCCCCAATTTCAAAAATCTCGTCCTCGAGTGTAGGAGGTGAACGGTAAGAAAGCAAGGAACCCATCAAAGATCTCATCACTAGGAAGAAGAGTCATCCTCGAAAACACCCCTTGCACCGACTTGCAATAAATCCAGGGAGAATAGGAACACAATTCAAATATGGTCGACCAACAAAATTGTAATCCGAGATTCCCATAATGAACCTCCTTAATGCTACGCCGTGGAAAATTTCCACCGAACGCATATCAAAAGCTATCATAAATGGGTCCACATACCCACCACCTATCACATCACCCAAGATCACCACCTCATCCCCGGGAGAGATAAACACCGATCCAATCTCATCAAAATCGCCATCCCCATACTCAAAGATTGGGAAGAAATCTCTCAAATAAAATGTTTTCGACTCGTGAAAGTGCGTGCAAGTCACCCAAACACCCTCGACAAAAATGTCAAAAAAATACCAATACACAACCCAATTTCGTCGTTTCTTTTTTTCTTGCAATCAACCAGCTTGGGAGGGGACTTTTTATCGTTGATTTGACCCAATTGGGTGTATGAGTGAGGGAGAATGATTGAGTGGAGCAACCAATCTTGCACTAGCCACCGGTAATCTTGAATTGAGCCTCAGGAGTTCATCGGGGCGGAAACGTAATTTTTTTTATGTTTGGGTTTTGAAAAATGGGTGGTGGATTGGGGGATTCGGGTTGGTGGTGGAGGAATTTTGTAGGGTTGGAGGCTAGGGTTTGTAAATTATGGATTGGATTTTAAAATGGTAGGTGAAACCCCATAAGTGGGTTGCCTTGGATCTTGAATGGAGGGTTTATGGAATGGATTTGGGTTTGGGGGGAAATTAGGATTCAAGATTTGCGTTTTTGGGGTGGTGGGTTTGGTGTAGAGGGTGGGGTAGGGCAGGAGTTGTGGGTAAGGATTTCTAGGATTAGGGTTAAGGTTTTGGAAATGGGTATACATTTGTTATTTTGATTGTACCCACTCTCCCGGTCGTTTTTGAATCTCCTCGTATAGTTGTTCGGATCTTCTTGCAGCCATTGATCGTGGCGTACGATTTTGATAACAAAAATACACGGATACATCGATACCAATGTGGAGCGACACCCGCTCTGATACCAATTTGATGTAAATTACACGTCAAAAGGCTCCTAAAAATATCTAAACACATATTTTTAGAGAAAGAGACACTCCTTTCTATTTTAAAATTCAAGTCTACCTCAAATGTGGCTTACATGGTGGTATTTAAAGGGGAGAAATGGCTTAGGCTCTAAGATAAGGCCCTAATTACAAAAATGTCATTACTATTTCTCCTTCCCAATAAATAATAAAGCAAAAGAAAGAAAATTACATTAACAAAACAAAAGAAGATATAAAAGAAAATAAAAATGACAAATAATCCCTAAAAAGGCCTATTTCCATTAGGATCAAATGCTCGTAATCAAGGGAACATGCTGAAGAATTGTACATTGATACAGAAGAAGAATCTATAATTCAAGCCCAAGAACCATCCGCAAACTCAAGCGAGAGTTCAGCCGCAAACTCAAGCGAGAGTTTTTATTATCCACTCCAAGGATGCTGATAATGTGGGAAAAATTGGTGGGAAAAATTCAAGTGTTGTTTCCATCTGGTTTTACGCATTCTTTTGTATCAAAGTCCCTTGCATGTAAGTTAAGAATGTGGTCTCAACCATTGAGCACGGGTTAGTGGTAATGGTAGATACCCTTGTTTAAATTCCAATAAAAACCGAAGTGGTTTATAAGGGCTGCAAAGTAGAGATTAATGGTCAAATCTTCGAAATTACCTAAGTTGGTCTCATATTTGAGAACTCAATGATGAATGTATCTCACCAAATAGAGATGGTGCCAGTGGCCACAAAGATAATTTCCCATTGTGCCATCAAACGTGAGATAAACTTTACCAATAATCTAGTCCTGAGGTCATGTGCTTATTTCAAAGGCCCTGTCTAATGTAGCATCTATCGAGTTAAAAGAGTTGTAAAAGTTAAAGGGGAGGCTCCAAGACTTGCTAGACCACATATTTGTAAGGGCAAGCACTTCTCCTTAAAGTGCTCCAATGTTGTTTGCGAATAAGAAGAACGATGGATCGATGAGGTTATCCACTGTCTATAAGGAGCTGAATAAGAAAATAGTGAGGAATAAATATTCGATGAAGATAGATGTCATGATTGAATAGTTGAGAGCAGCAAGTATTTTTCTAAGCTAAATTTGAGGCCAGCCTATCATCAATCGACGATAAGGAAAGAGGATGTGCAAAAGACAGATTTTAGGATGAGGTATGGGCACTATGAGTTTGTGGTTATACCCTTTGGACTGAACAATGCTCTTCTGTCTTTTATAGATTTGATGAAGTTTAAACCTTCCTTGGATAAGTTTGTCATTGTGTTTATTAACGACATATTCATTTATTACAAGTCTAAGGAGGTCCATGGGAAGCACATCCTTGGAGTTTTTTTGTCCCCTGCAAAAAGAAAACTATAATAAAAAAAATTAAGTGTAAGTTCTTATTAGAATATTCCTTGGCCACATAGTGAAAAAGTAAGGATAAGTAAGGTAGCTAAACGCGCGCTGACTCTGAT
This sequence comes from Sambucus nigra, assembly GCA_949130495.1. Lineage (NCBI taxonomy): Eukaryota > Viridiplantae > Streptophyta > Magnoliopsida > Dipsacales > Adoxaceae > Sambucus > Sambucus nigra. Next base: position 765,017,692 of record OX422209.1, on the reverse strand, counting down.
GGAGTGAAGTGAGGAGCACGAACAGGATCGGTCGTCGGGCATTAAGCGTGCACAGTAGTTCACTCTCGTCAGATGAAGACGGTGATGCTCCTTTGTTCCACACAGGCTCAAATGTATAAGTTATTCACATTTCACCACATTCAAAATACCGTTCGCATCCTATCACAAAGACTTTGTTTGTAAAAAAAGATATGAACTGTTCACATTCACCAAAAAAATGACTTCGCCACATCGGGGCTATGGGAATCGAACCCAATTTTTCTATTCCACAACCCCCCACGAATCAATGACGACTGAGCAAGAAAAAAAGAAGCGGCTGGGCGAGAACAAGAAGGGGTCATCGTTCGGTGGCCGGTAGCTCTACTAAGCGAAGAATCGCTCGCTGCCTTTTCTTCGCGAATAACATGTGGAGATCATCGTTAATTGGGAAAGTCCTACTTTAGTGACCAAGGTGCGGAGTTTCCTGACTTTAATTGATTATAATAAAATATTTTTAAAGGGTTTTACAAGATTGTGATGCCTTTGATAAAGTTAACCCATAAAAACATCAAGTTTGAGTGGACCGTGATGTGTAAACATAATCCAAGTGAAAGTTAGTGTCTGCTCTATAGGTTTTGGCATCCACATATTTTATTCAGGACTTGGGAGTGTATTGGTGCAAAATGGAAAAGTTATAGCATATGCTTAAAGGCCTCGTGAACAAAAATAAACTACCCACGACATAGAGTTACTGGTCATGGTATTTGCCTTATAAATTTGTACAAATTACTTTTATGGGGAGACTTGTGAAATTTAAATCATAAGAACTTAACTTATTTGTTCACCCAGATAGAAATAAGTTTAAGGCAGAGGAAGGCATTATAGATCAATGGATTATAATTGTTATATCAAAAAACTAATGTGGTGGTCAATGCCTTGAGTAATACTAGGAGTGGAGCCTTCGTTGCTTAAAAGGATAAGGGTTGCTTGGGTCGAGAGCCTAAAACTACAGAGTTATTCAAATGAGCAAGCACCTTTGCGGTTTAAATATTGGCTTAGGGTGTTGAAAGGTGCTCACCATTCCCAATTTTCCATCCAGAGGAGTGCAAAGATGTATTATAACGTAAACTACACATCAAAAGCCCAAAACAAAACAAACAACAAATTTTATAGAGAGAATCTAAAAATGTCTTGTATTAAAAAATGAAGGTCCTCTACAAATGATGACATATATGGGTATTTATAGTTGTATAGGGAAGGTTGTAGAGCCATTTTACAAATATCTACAAGTGGGCCCACTTGCAGAAGTGGTTGTAACTAACTAACAAATTAGATGTGCTCCGAATCTTTATATGCTTCTAGAATGTTCTAGAATTAACAAGTGCCTATATATCACTAAAGTGCAAAAGATCTAACAAGTAAAAAGTAACAAAAAGTACTAAAAATACAAGAAAATATTAAAATAGCCCTAATTTCCATCATTCTCCCCAGCTTTAAAAAGCTCATCTTGAGAGTAAAGGGTAAGCGGCAACGCGACTAGGCCTCCTTCCATGAATTCTTCCACTGGAAATGGGAGGCGACCTCGTACGCGACTCACGTACCTACTTGCAAGAAACCCCCAAAAAATAAACAAGAAATTCAAGGGGTTAGGTTGAATTGGGTGTGGGTTGATTTGGACTTAGAGTTTTGATTTGTGGTAGGAAGTCCACCGAGCGTCTCGAATTGTATTTTTTTGGAGAGATTCGGGTTGTCGAAGGGCTCAGGATAGGCGGCGGAGCCAAGGGGCTCGAAAAGGCGGTGCCGCCGAGGGTTACACGATTTTCTCCAGAGCCGAGTGTTTCGGGAATAAGGCCGCCGCCGAGGGTTGCGTGATCTCCGAGTCCGAGGGCTTTTCCAAGAGTTTTCAAGGGTTATTTTCCGCGTCTTCAGGAGGTTGGCTCCGATGGTTCGAGTGTGGCGAAAGGTGGTGGCGTTTTGATGAAGAGGCGGAAGATATCTTTAAATTTTTAGTTAATTTCTTGGAAAAATAGGGTTTGCTGTTGGGCTAATTCGTTAAATTGTTGGGCAAGATCTTGATTACTTTGCCTCATTTCTTGATTGATCTCCTCTTTATGTTGATTTGGTTTCTTTCGAGGTCATCGAAAGTGTAGCGTACGATTTTTTTGATAATCAATACATCAATACACCAATCGGGGAACGACACCTCGCTCTGATACCAATTTAACTTAAACTACACGTCAAAGTTCAAAAACAAAACAAATAACAAATTTTAGATAGAAAATCTAAAAATGTCTTATATTCAAAGGTCCTCTACAAATGATGACATACATGGGTATTTATAGTTGTGTAGGGAAGGTTCTAGAGCCATTTCATAAATATCTACAAGTGGGTCCACTTGTACAAGTGGGTGTAACTAACTAACTAATTAGATGTGCTCCCACTTGTTGGATGCTTCTAGGATGTTCTAAAACTAACAAGTGCCTATACTTCACTAAAGTGAAAAATAACTAACAAGTACAAATTAACAAAAAGTACTAAAAATACAAGTAAATATTAAAATAGCCCTATTTTCCATCATATTAAGACTTGAATGAAAAAATTTGGTGGACCAACATAAAAGAGAGACCGTGGAGTTTGTATCTAAGTATCTAGTATGTTACCAAGTTAGGTCGAGCATCGTTGCCTATTCTAGAGAGGAAGTGTGAAAATATCTTCATGGACTTAATAGTTTCACCGCCACGGACTCAATGGCGTATGGATTCCATTTGAACTAAGATTGACTAATCATCTCTTTTAAGTGTCGTCAAGACAATATTTTACATTAAAGAGTTCGTTTTCATGGTATCCCATTGCTTTTAGATTCCCCTCAAGATTTTGCATAAACCTACAGTAGGCAAAGGGGTCACTATATCTTTTCATCCACAGAAAAACCAACCGAACTTTGAAATATGCTAAGAGTTTGCTTATTCCCACTACAGAGGTTGGGAAAACCATCTGCCCTTTAGTGGAATTTGTCAACAACCATAACTATCAAGCAATTATTCAAATCGAACCCTATAATGCTTTGCATATGAGACAAGGTCCTTTTGTTGAGACGAAGTTGAGGAGAAGATTCAGTCCTGGGATGTTGGATAATATGTATGCAAATACAGAAATGGAACTCTTTATATATCACAAAATGTCAACTTGAATACAACAATGTAACTTCTGAATAGTCACTAGAAAACTTCAAGGCGTGATGTCACTTTCCTAAATACAGTATTTGCCCCACACGAAGAATTTCGGTATACAAACGGGAATCAGCAAATCCGTACTCAAGATACAATGAAGCAATTGCACTGTCTGCAACTTGTATATTTGAAGACAGCCCTTGGATGTAGCAGCGAAGAACAGTCAATCAAGTTCTTATTCTGTTTATGTGCACAAAACAGAATAAGAGAATTTGTATCTCCTGAAAATTGTAAGAGAGTAATAGCAGGGTATAAAAATTTGAAACTGGTTTTTGTTATCAATGTAGTTTCGTTTTTAGGCAGCCTTTATTTATAGATAATGAAAGGCTTTGTCTTCAAGAGTCATGACTGTTGAATTAAGTCAGTTCCGAACAGGTATGACTGTTAATTACCAACAGTCTTAAGTCCTTTCCGAACAGGTATAATAATACCGAATCGGTATTGCACGGGTCAACCAAAAAGTGATGTAATAACCCGCTCACCAAAATAAGGGGTGGCCAGCCCAATACTCCAATATAACGGAATCATGGATGGGATCATTCTCAGCATCATAATAAAAATATAGAGTATCCAGGATAACCACCCAATATTTCAGAAAACGGGTTGCCAAAAAATTTGATTTGAAAGTAAATAAATGAAAATAAACAACCCAATTCCCGAAAGATAAGGGAAACCCCAAGACATATATAAATAATACAACAAGAATACAATAAAAAGACCGATTATGTAACTGGTCACTAAACTGATATACCAATGATACACAAGTACGATAAGTTACTTATTACATTTCATTAGACATTTACAAAAGCTTGGGCCTCTCGCCCGAATAAAAGACTTGATCTTAACTAGAATGAAAATGAAAACATCTATACCAAATGTATCCCGTAACACCCGCAATGCGTCACGGCTCGTCGAAAACATCGGAAATAGGAATTCAAATCAGGCATCCTTGCGGCGGAGTACCTGAGCAGAGACAAGATGAATATGCAACAGGAAATGTAACCAGGTCAGGGCCCGGTTCTATATGATTACCAGATGAATAAAGAGTATGACAGTTATGTACGATAAATCATGAAGAAAGGGAAATAAGAAGCAACCTATACAATTTAAAACATAAGCTAAGCAGGAATAAAAATAAGAAGCATTAAACAAAGAACTTCATCAAATGTGCCAGTTATTTCATATATCTTTTCTTTAGCAGGAAGTATATATATATAATCACAATCCTTTGCTCTTTAAGGCAATTATATCTCAATTTTACCCTTTTGTAAAAATCCTTTCCTTATCAGGAAAATAATCATTTTCAAATGCTCTTTGTGGCATTTATATGTGCTCTTTGTGGCACTCCATCATGCTCTTTATGGCATATCAAATACATCAAGTCCCACTTGATTATGAACTGTTATATTTATATACATATAACGAATTCTAAGACCGCCCGTCCGGGTTTCCCCACTGTGCGCGCCCCTAAATGACCATCATCTTCCAGGGCCTATCATTAGACAACCTGGGCACCTATATCGCAAGACGTCGGGAAGCGGCCATGAGCCTGCGGGGTAGTCAAGACCACACCCGGAATCTCCTACCCATCGCAGAAACATATACAACAATAAGCGCTCCCATGGCCTAGGACTATATCCACCCTGCATTCATTAGCCAGGGGGCTTCACCTCACGTGCGGACTTCCCTTATGATGTCATTTAGAGAGGTGTGTTTAAGCCATTTTATTTATCATATCAAAATCAAGTAAATCATTATTTACCGGTTTCATGATTAAGTAAATTATTATTTACAATTATCAATTTCATTTCCATTTCATTTCCATTCCACGTATATGTTTCATTTTATTCGAAACCATTACTATTTACTTTTGTAAATAATCTAACTTACCATCCAGAGTCATACGATAGCTTATATCAACACTACAACCTCAAAGGAGTAAATAAACTCTTCATTATCTCCAAGCATTTTAGGAGGTTATTTTAGAACCCCAAGGTTATCATCTTTCGAAGGAATGAAATGACTTTCAATTTATTCTCCAAACTCACCTTTAAGGTACTATTATGAACCGCCAAGGTTAACATAGCTCAATCGAACTTTTAAAATCTTCCAACATTCTTTTGGGGTGGTAATATAAACCATCAAAACTAGTATAGCTTAATTAAGCTTCTAAGGTCTCCCGAACATAACACTACATCTCCTAGTTTTATAATAATTAACTAGAAGAAAAGAATGCCCTATCATTAATAGGCCTAACCCCGGAAAAGTCCCCACATAACCCATTCCTAATGTAGGGTAGACAACTAACTCATCTCACACTTTAGGACTCTAAGTTTACTTCATTCAAGAAGGTTCCTAATCCCTATATTTAAAGAAAAGAATTGAAATTGAGTTATAAAATTAACTCAAAAACAGCAGGAAAACGAATCGATTCGCCCAAAAAGCGAATCGGTTCGGACTACTAAACCAACCTTCTGCAATTGACCGAATCGATTCGGCCTTAACCCGAATCGATTCGGGTTAAGCAGACCTGGAAGCTACCCCTTACCGAATCGATTCGCCCAAGGGCCGAATCGATTCGGTCCTGCGATTTGCCAAAAATGGCTACGAAGGGTTATGAACCCTAATTATCTAAACCCCAAATCTCTTCCATCCTACACACAACCAACAATATTTATCTACCCAAAGTGTATCCTACACGATTTAAAACCATTTTAGTCCACAATTTCATCATCAAAACTAAGATTAGGGCTTAATTCCCATAATTTCCACATTTAAACCATAAATGTAAATACACAACTATCATACAATTTATGCATCTTAAATCACATATTATCAAGTAGAAAACTTGCCTTAGGGTTGACATCTCAGATTTATTTGGAGAAGAAGCAATCCCAAATCCTCCATCTTCAATCTCTCTCTCATTTCTCCATTTTTCTCTTCTTCTTTCTTTCTCTCTGTCTCTCTATGTTCAAGACATAAAATGAGGGAATGAAATAAGGGGCAAGACCAAAAATCGTGGCTTAACATAATTCTCCCAACTTAAGTGGTTAATACCACATTAAAATGACTCGCAAATACGCATATAAGCTAAAACCAGGTAAAAGTGCCCGAAACACAAAAATACAATATGGCACTTATTTTGACTGTCTCGCACCTTCCGAGACTAACTACACCCTCTAAACTGGCATCCGAAAATTTTATAAATTATTTCGAGCTCCAAAATCATTTAAACTAAAAGGCCATTTAAAATACATGACACTACAGACATGCAACCTGATGTTATTTACTTTCACATGCAGTAAATATGCATCAATCTAGTAAATATTAACTTTCAATTCATTAAATTAATATTTACTCCAATCCCCACATTTTATATAATTACCTTATGCGGTAAAATTAGTATAAAATGAGCCTCCCAGAATCGAGGGTTGTTACAAGTGACCGCGCCCGAGCTACCGCGATCCGACCCGGACGAATCCCGGCAACCCGCTACCACTGCGGACACGCGGCATGCGAAGTGCAAAGTGCGCCACTAGCGCCTCTACAGCCCACTGCCCCGCACCCGCACGCGCGCGCGCGTGTGCGTATGCGTACGGTGCTTCGCACCGTATTGAGGTCTCTTGAATAGCCTCATAAATGCTAGATGAATTAACTCTTCATCTTCCATTTGTACTTATTAAGTGTACAAATTCTTAACATTTTTCCAATGTGGGACTCAAAGGTTGCCCACCCCTTTTATAGCTTAGTGGTGACACTTAGCTTTGTACATTTTCCAATGTGGGACACTATCCCCTTTTATATTTGGGTTAGCTTCCCGCCTCTTCCTCACACTTCCAATGTGGGACAAGCTCTTAAGGCTTTTACACCCAAAAAACTCTTACTCTCTTATTTTAAAAATCTCCAACATTCCTCCACCATTTTCAAAATAAGTTTTGTAAATCTTTGATTGTCTGTAAGACTGTGTATAAGCATTGGTGTCTCACGACTTGAACCAATACCCTGTGAAGGTTCGTCAAGGTTAACCATGAAAGTATAGTAGACTTGTCTTTGAACTATCAATCTATATTGATTAGCCGGATTTGTCTTCACACACAAATCTTTTAGTCACTGATTATCCATATAAGCCGACACATGAATTAGGCCTTGTGTCTGTACCTTGATTTCATGAGTGCTTTAGAGTCAAGCCCAATACTCATAGGAAGCGGCACCACTTCCACACTCATATAGGTAGATTATCATAGGTGTCCATGTAACTTAAAACACCATAAATCTATTAAGGTTAAACCCATCCTCTTTCATTATTCATTACATGTTCTAAGCACTTATCCTTGGGATGTTAAATTTCATAGTGCTTACAATCACGTCGTATGATGTACTTTAATCATTGAACTTGAGACTTGAATATATCAAGTTTGAAGTTGAGTTTCCATCAAGAGTGATTATTATTAATGGGCTTTAGTCCCATCCCTATTGATGTCTTAGACACCAGTCCTCTTGCAAGACCTTTTGTAAAAGGATCAGCTAAATTTTGACTTGATTTTACATAATCCACTGTGATTACACTATCTGTAATCATTTGACTGACATAACTATGTCTCAGGCCAATATGTCTAGATTTTCCATTGTACACTTTACTATAAGCTCTGGAAAGTGTAGACTCACTATCACAATGTATAGATATTGGAGGCATTGGTTTTGGCCAAACTGGAATTTCAATCAATGAATTCCTTAACCATTCTGCCTCTTTACTAGTTGCAGCTAATGCTACAAACTCAGCTGCCATAGTAGAGTCAGCTATACAAGTTTGTTTCTTTGATCCCCAAGAAACAGCTCCTCCACCAAGAGTGAAAATCCATCCACTTGTTGACGAATGATCCTCCCGCTCAGTTATCCAACTGGCATCAGAAAACCCTTCTAATACTGAAGGATATCCACTATAGTATATACCATAGTCCATAGTTCCTTTCAAATATTTTAATATTCTATTGACTGCATGCCAATGCAATAAACTTGGATTACTAGTATATCTACTTAATTTACCAACAGCATAAGCAATATCAGGTCGAGTACATGTCATGGCATACATTAAACTACCAATTACTCGTGCATATTCCAATTGTGAAATAGCTCTACCATTATTAGGGATCATCTTTAGCTGTGGTTCAAAAGGTGTACTAACAGGTGTGCAATCAAACTGATTAAATTTCTTTAAAATTTTCTCAACGTAATGAGATTGAGTGAGAATTATATTTTTATCTTTCCTTATTATTCTCATTCCTAATATGACATCAGCTACACCCATATCTTTCATATCAAATTTAGAAGACAAAAAACTCTTAGTATTATTAATGCTTTCTAAATCAGTACCAAGAATTAACATGCCATCTACATATAAACAAATGATCACACCTTTACCATTAGCAAATTTACTATAAACACACTTATCAGATTCATGAATTTTAAAACCATAAGAAATAATGACTTTATCAAATTTTTCATCCCATTGTTTAGGTGCTTGTTTTAGGCCATATAAGGACTTAATAAGTTTACATACTTTATTTTCTTGTCCAGGCATAACAAACCCTTCAGGTTGTTCCATGTAAATTTCTTCTTCTAAGTCACCATTTAAAAAGGCAGTTTTCACATCCATTTGATGAATCTCAAAATTATATATAGATGCTAATGCAATTAAAATTCTAATAGTGGCGGTTCTAGCAACAGGTGCATAGGTATCAAAATAATCAATTCCTTCTTTTTGTGTAAAACCTTTAGCAACCAATCTAGCCTTGAATTTATCAATTGTTCCATCTATTTTCATTTTCTTTTTAAAAATCCATCTACACTTAATGGGTTTAGATCCTGGAGGTAAGTCTACTAATTTCCAAGTTTTATTTCCCAAAATTGAATCCATTTCATCATTTATAGCTTCTTTCCAAAATGCTGAATCTACAGACTTAATTGCCTCATTATAAGTTTGTGGGTCTGTTTCAACGCTAAGAGTCAAAGCATATTGATTACAAGATGTATCTCTAGTTCCTTCAACAAGATAGACTACAAAGTCGGGACCAAAGATTTTTTCTTTCCTAGGTCTTTTACTTTTTCTAATCTCTTCTTGTTCTACCGGTGGAGTTACAGGTAACTGTAAAGGAGTGCTTACTTCTTTTTCATTATTAATTCTAGGAATAGAAGAAAACCTTTGTTCATAAAAAATTGCATCTCTCGATTCAATTATTGTATTTATCTCAACAGAATCATTAGGTTCACTAACCAAAAATCTATAGGCTTTACTATGTTGTGCATAACCTATGAAAATACATTCAACACCTTTGCTTCCTAATTTCTTTCTCTTAGTTTCAGGTAGTCTTACAATAGCTCTACAACCCCAAACTTTAAGATAACCTAAATTAGGTTTTCTATTCTTCCATAATTCGTAAGGAGTTTTCTTATTATCTTTAACAGGTATCCTATTCAGAATATGACATGCAGTTAAAAGTGCTTCTCCCCAAAACCCTTTACTTAAACCAGAATAAGAAAGCATAGCATTAACCATTTCAGTTAGTGTCCTATTTTTTCTTTCTGCTACTCCATTTTGTTGTGGTGTATAAGGTGCAGTAACTTCATGTATAATTCCCATATCTTCACAAAATTGAGGAAAGTGATATTCACCACCTCTATCAGATCTAAGACATTTTATTTTAGAATCACATTGATTTTCAACTTTATTTTTATATGTCTTAAATCTATTAAGCACATCATCCTTAGAGTTTAAGAGATATACATAACAATATTTTGAAAAGTCATCAATAAATGTAGCAAAATATTTACTACCACCTCTAGTAGGTGTTCCATGCAAATCACAAACATCACTATGTACTAATTGCAACAAAGATGTAGTTTTTTCTATTTTTGGAAAAGGCAATCTTGTTATTTTAGTTTGCATGCATATTTTACACTTTTCATTCATATCATTCTCATATTTAGGAATTAAATTTAAATTAACCATGAAATGCATTTTCTTTGTATTAACATGTCCTAAACGACTATGCCATAATGAAAGACAATCAACGATATAAGCAGAAGAATCCTTTTCATTGATATTGAGCTTAAACATGCCCTCATACAAATATCCTTTGCCTACAAAGGTACCATTCTTAGTCAGAATAAATTTGTCTGACTCAAATACAAGCTTAAAGCCAAATTTGTTAAGAAGACTTCTAGAAACTAAATTTTTCCTAACATCAGGAACATAAAAGACATTGGTGACGCTAAGGATTTTCCCGGAAGTGAATTCGAGATCCACTGTCCCTTTGCCTTTAACCGCAGCTGTAGATGAATTTCCCATATAGAGAGCATCTCCTTCCACTGTTTCATAGGCAGAGAACAAATTCTTGTCCTTACAAACATGCCTTGTGGCACCAGAATCAACCCACCAAGAGTTGTCATCTCCAAGCATATTAGCCTCGGATATTATAGCAGCAAATTTTTGCTTTGTGTCTGATGTCCCTCCTTTTTCTTTTAGTTTCTTGAACTCACGACAATCCTTTTTGAAGTGACCTGGTTTGTTGCAATGAAAACAATTTCCTTTCTTCTTTTTGTTTGCTTTAGAATTATTTGAAAAATTCTTCCGCTTGTTATTTTTTCCATGATTGCCATATTTTTGCTCCTTTCCTTCCTCCACCACATGGACCTTAGAAACAGAATTTTCTTGTTCCTCTTTACCATCTAGAATTCGAGACTCTTGTTCAATTCTTAAATGAGTCTCTAATTCTTCAAGTGAAAGATCCTCCTTTTTGTGTTTGAGTTCTTTCTTATAATCTTTCCAAGAAGGAGGAAGTTTTTCAATTATGGCAGCAACAATTACATTATCATCCATATTTAATTTTTTCAGTTTGCAATGATTTATGATGCGTTGGATGTCATGAAATTGTTCTAGCACAGGCCTATTATCATGCATTTTAAAGCTTAAAAACTGACCGATAAGGAACTTCTTACTTGTAGCGTCTTTTGTAAGATATTTGGTCTCCAATGTTTCCCACAAAGTTTTTGCAGTCCCAACATTTTGGTACAAGTCGAACAAATTATCAGCAAGTGCATTGAGAATGTGACCACAACACAAATAATCATCGGTCTCCCATTTTGTGCGTTGCCTAGTCTGTTCCACGATTTCATCTTCATCTTCATTTGGTTTTGGTTGTGACAAGACATATACAATCTTCAATGTTGTTAGAAGAAAATGAACCTTTTTCTGCCAACGCAGAAAATTACCACCATCAAAACGGTCCAACTTGACAAAGCTTTCTGTTATTTGTGGAAGTGACTTGGAAGAGTCGGCCATTTCTGAATACTGTATTTAGATTGTTGGATAATATGTATGCAAATACAGAAATGGAACTCTTTATACATCACAAAATGTCAACTTGAATACAACAATGTAACTTCTGAATAGTCACTAGAAAACTTCAAGGCGTGATGTCACTTTCCTAAATACAGTATTTGCCCCACACGAAGAATTTCGGTATACAAACGGGAATCAGCAAATCCGTACTCAAGATACAATGAAGCAATTGCACTGTCTGCAACTTGTATATTTGAAGACAGCCCTTGGATGTAGCAGCGAAGAACAGTCAATCAAGTTCTTATTCTGTTTATGTGCACAAAACAGAATAAGAGAATTTGTATCTCCTGAAAATTGTAAGAGAGTAATAGCAGGGTATGGAAATCTGAAACTGGTTTTTGTTATCAATGTAATTTCATTTTTAGGCAGCCTTTATTTATAGATAATGAAAGGCTTTGTCTTCAAGAGTCGTGACTGTTGAATTAAGTCAGTTCCGAACAGGTATGACTGTTAATTACCAACAGTCTTAAGTCCTTTCCGAACAGGTACAATAATACCGAATCAGTATTGCACGGGTCAACCAAAAAGTGACCGCGCCCGAGCTACCGCAATCCGACCCGGACGATTCCCGGCAACCCGCTACCACCGTGGACACACAAAGTGCAAAGTGCAAAGTGCGCCACTAGCGCCTCTACAGCCCACTGCCCCGCACCCACACGCGCGCGTGTGCGTACGGTGCTTCGCACCGTATTGAGGTCTCTTGAATAGCCTCTTAAATGCTAGATGAATTAACTCTTCATCTTCCATTTGTACTTATTAAGTGTACAAATTCTTAACATTTTTCCAATGTGGGACTCAAAGGTTGCCCACCCCTTTTATAGCTTAGTGGTGACACTTAGCTTTGTACATTTTCCAATGTGGGACACTATCCCCTTTTATATTTGGGTTAGCTTCCCACCTCTTCCTCACACTTCCAATGTGGGACAAGCTCTTAAGGCTTTTACACCCAAAAAACTCTTACTCTCTTATTTTAAAAATCTCCAACATTAGTTAAGAGCAATTGCAAAGAAGGTTAGTGTTATAAAAGAAGATTACGAACTACTTGGTAGCGATGTCAGGATCTAGACTTTGAGGTCGGAGACTATATTTTCCTTAAGATTTCTCATTGTAAATGAAACATGAGGTTTGGGACGAGAGGTAAGTGAAGTCCACAGCATATAGGTCCATTTGAGATTTTGGACAGTGTAGGGAGTGTTGCTTACGAAGTTATACTGCCTTCAGAGTTAGCCCATATTTACAATCTCTTCCATGTCTCATCTTTGAGAAAGTTCGTTAAAGACCACGAACATATAATCTGGTTTGAGCCATTAAAGATCGGAGAATATTTCGCAAGGAGCAAGTGCTGAGGACTAGAGGAATATTGGTTAAGGTATTGTATAGAAATCATTCAGTAGAGGAAGCACCTGAAATTGAAGTACATGATGAAAGATAAGTATCCTTATTTGACTTATTGGTGATAAAAAGTCAGCTGGGTGTATAAAGGCCGCAGAGTATATATACACTTAGCTCGAGAGGTAGAGGCCTTATCATTCACATAGTATTACTTGTAGTTAATTCACATGATGTACTTATCGGAGGTTAGGATTGTGATGGGCTGTTAAATGATGTAGTGATGATCATGATGTAATCAGACCTTATAAATTATAGGTCGATGAGTTTTATGTTGATGCTAATTTTAAAACTTCAAGGAGTTTTGTGATTATGCCTTCTTATAAAGGCTCAGTACATTATCTTTATGCTTATTATTTGACATTGATTATTGCTTTAAGCAGATCTCAAACTTCTAAGTTGTATGGATAATGTTGCGCCTCAGGCGCACTGATCCTAATTTATCATATGAGCCTAAGTGTTAGTCACACCAAGCTCAAAGTCAAACTGGGATCAGGTGTGACAATATTTCCCACAGGTTATTACAAAAAAACAACATAAATGATTGTTAATTAATCAAGAATATCCTTATAAACTGAATAAAATTGAAATATAATGATGAAGGAAAAATAACTTACATTGGCCTCAGCCGCTGGATTCACATTTCCATTTACTGCAAAAGCACCACCAAGAATAACAATTTGTGCAACGTTTTTGGTAAATGCAGGATCCAATTGAATAGCCTGTATCGACAGGTAAATCTAGTAAGCAATATGTCAATCAAGTTTTTGTTCAATGTCTGAAAGATGAAGAAAATTACCAGAGCAATATTTGTAAGGGGACCTAGGGCCACCACAGCGACTTCCCCAGGATAAAGATTAGCTTGCTGGATGAGAAACTCTGCAGCTGACTGTTCAATCGGCTTTCCTTTTGGAGGAGCAAAGTTTTGATTTCCAAGCCCATCTGTACCATGGAAAAAATCAGCAATACGAAGTTGTGTACCTTTCTTCACATGAAACAAAGATAAAAGGAGTTCATTTATCATGATATAAACAAAAAATACCATTTCATTCTTTCCGTGATACCCATAATTATTGTTGGGAACAATTTTGACATATTCTTCTTTTTATTTAAGGTGTTTGATTGGCAATATTTTCCATGGAAGATTCCATATTTTATAACTTGTAGTGTGTTTGATTGCCTAAATTTCCTTAGGAAAACTTTCCCAGGTTTGTCAAAAATACAACTAGATAATGCACATTTTGGACATTTTCTGTGGAAAAATTTAACTCCCGAATTTTTTATCATTTCAATAGAATGAAATCTTTGTAATTTGTATCCTATTATTTGTCGTCGGTAGGAATCTTTTAGCTTTCAGTCATTAGTGCAAGAAGTGAAGATGATATTTGAACCCATGTGATGAGATGTTGCTTTGAAGATGCAGTGACAATTAATAAGTTCATATTTGGATATGACTATCTAACCCGCATCAAGACTGTAAATTTCAGTTTCTCAAAAGGCTTCATATGTTGCAATGAAAATCATATCCTTTAAAAGACTTAAAATAAAATAGTAGCCTCCAACAATAACATCTATTCTAACAAATTGTCATTTGTTCACGCTATTTGTATTTGATAATAACAACTACCGCCTAGATGTTAGAAAACAATTCTACCTTATTGTAAGATGCAATTATGTTTGGTGAAGTACGTCTGGAATCAAATTATTTGAATTAAATGTTGGATAAATTCCAATATTTATTGATATTTTAATTTTTAGTTGTTAATATTTTATTATATTATTGGTGTTTTATTTTGAACATAGTTTGGGTTTTAATTTAGAAGGTAGAAACATGAGCAAATGGGTGTGAAAGATATGGGAGTGCTCAAAATCCCATATTGTCCCACATTGGAAGAATACTACAAAAAGTAGTGATATATCAACTAAAGGACAACTAAGATTCTTAGTTGACAAGTCAAATAAGAGGCTATGATCCTACGCATCGCGGTGGTGCTTAAGCACCACCAATCGCGACACGCGTAAGCGCGAAAGGGCGATTGGGCGAATTAGGGCGCATTGCGCGCTTTGATGTGGACTTGGCACTTGGCACGTGCGCATCGTCGCTTGGAGCGTGGGAGCCTTCGCTTATGATGGGACGCCTAATCTGAACCGTTAGATCGCAGCTGTTCAAAGAGGAACGATCCAACGGTTGCTGAGTCACTCTATGAAGAGATGTGACTGTTGAAGAATAGTCACAGAAATGGCTATAAAAAGAGTTTCAGGCCTCTGTTTTGGACACCGAAAATTGCTAGTTTCTCCTCTCTCCGTTCTCTATACTTTGGCATTATCAAGTTACAAATTCAAAGTGTTCTCGGTTTGATCAAACAGTACATAGTTTGAATCAAACAACTGTTCATACACTGCATTGTATCATGAAGGCAGTTTCTATAAAACCCATAGTGTACTCACGGTTCTGGTTCTATCTCAATCGGATTGGGAGAAATTTTGCCTAAAAGAAAGCGTTCCAAGAACGTGCCTTGCAGAAATTAATTAATATATTCCGTTCTTTCCATAACAAAACTCCAACAGTTTTAGGCAAAAATATTCTTATTACTCCACTCAAATGGAAGGAACTGTGGCACAATCTATCCAAGTCATGACTCAAGACTTAATCCGACTCGACCGTTTTGATGGCGGAAATTTCACCCGTTGGCAAGAGAAAGTTATGTTCTTCCTCACATCACTAAAACTTGCATACATTCTAGATGATAACCTTCAACAAATTCCCGAGCCCACACCCAAAGACACCGAAGAAATAAAGCAAAAACGTGTGAAGAGGAAAGAAGACGAATTTATGTGCTAAGGACACATCCTCAATGCTTTGTCTCAAACTGTTTATAGCGCTCATCGAATGATTCCGACGGCAAATGAATTATGGAAGGCTTTGGAGACAAAGTATCAAAATGAGGAAGCGAGCAACCGTAAGTTTCTAATTTCAAACTATATGAATTTTAGAATGAGTAATGATAAATCTGTCGTTGCACAAGCCCATGAACTCCAACAAATTTTTGGTGACCTTAAAGCCGCTGGTATTAATCTTCAAGATTAATTTCAAGTAGGGGTGATTGTTTCAAAACTTCCATCCTCTTGGAATGTCTTTAAGAAGAAAATTAATCACGATGAAAAGACTTATACTGTGGAATCCCTTCTTCGTCACCTTCGTATTGAAGATGATACTCGTATTCGAGAAAAGAAGGATGAACAAGGTGAGGGTCATTCAAAAGCTAATATGGTTGAGGATCAAAAATCCAAGATTACCAAAGACTCAAAATTTAAAGCAAAGAATGATTCAAAATTCAAGAACCAAGGTGCAAATAAGAAAAAGAAGGGAAAATGTTTCTTCTATGACAAACCGGGCCTTTATTCTCGAGAATGCCGTCTTAAAAAGAAGGCATTTAAGGAAAAACAAGGGTCGAAGGAAACCAATAATGTTGAAGATCTTATTGCTACTGTTTGCGAAGCAAATTCAATTGATAATGAAAGTGGATGGTGGATGGATACCGGCGCAACGGTCCACATATGCAAAGACCGGTATTCATTCAAAACATATCAAGACATTGATGGAAAAGAAGTGAAGATGGCAAATAACTTCGCACCAATATAGTTGGAAAAGGCACAATGGAATTGAAGCTAACTTCTGGAAAGACACTTACTCTAATTGATGTACTTCATGTACCTGATATGTGTAAAAATCTTGTGTCTGGAGACCTTCTCAATAAGAGAGGTTTCAAACTAGTGTATGAGTCTGATAAGTTTGTTTTGTCTAAGAATGGCCAATTTATTGGCAAAGGGTACTCTTGTAACGGCATGATCAAAATTAATGTAATCAATTATATTAGTTCTGCTTATATGGTTGAGTCTATTTCTTTATGGCATAGTAGATTAGGTCATGTGAATTATAGAAGTATAAAAAATATGACTAATCTCGGCTTAATCTTGGATCGTAAATTTGATAATCTTTCTAAATGTAAAATTTGTGCTCAATCGAAGATAACTAGAAAGTCGTTCAAATATGTTGAGAGGAAATTCGAAATGCTTGATCTTATTCATAGTGATGTATGTGATATGAAGAGTAATATGACTCGTGGTGGAAATAAATATTTCTTAACTTTCATTGATGATTACTCTAAGTATGCATATACATATTTACTTAAAAGTAAAGATGAAGTTTTCGAGAAATTCCTAATTTTTAAAGAAGAAGTTGAAACTCAACAAAATCGGAAAATTAAAGTCCTACGATCCGATAGGGGTGGTGAATATTACCCGAGTGAGTTTATACAATTTTGTAATACTCATGGGATAATCCATCAAGTTACGGCGCCATATACGCCACAACAAAATTGAACGGCGGAAAGAAAAAATAGGACTTTAGTTGAAATGATAAAT
Source organism: Sambucus nigra (assembly GCA_949130495.1). Classification (NCBI taxonomy): domain Eukaryota; kingdom Viridiplantae; phylum Streptophyta; class Magnoliopsida; order Dipsacales; family Adoxaceae; genus Sambucus; species Sambucus nigra. Next base: position 765,000,271 of record OX422209.1, on the reverse strand, counting down.
TCAATGTTAATCAGTTCTGGTTTACCTTTGTCGATGTGGGGAGAAGCTGTTTTATCCGCATGTTATATTTTAAATAGAGTTCCATTGAAAAACAAGGATATTACACCATATGAATTATGGTTTAATCGTAAGTCTAATCTTAGACGTCTTAAAGTTTGGGGATGTCTTGCTTATGTAAGAAAACCCGAACCTAAAAGACCTAAACTAGGAAATAGGACTTACAAATGCGTTTTTATTGGTTACTCTAGTAACAGCACGACTTATAGATTTTTAAACCTTGAAACTCAAGAAATCATTGAGTCGGTAGATGTGCAATTCTTTGAACATCTAACAAAGTTTAGTACTTTGAATCAAGGTTTAGAAAATAATAATCCGACTGTTGACTCCTCAAATTTAGAAGAAAATTCACAACCTATATCTTCTTCGAAAACAACGAATGACGTTGAACCACGAAGGAGTAAAAGACAAAGAACTGAAAAAACATTTGGGCCTGACTTTGTTATTTATTTAGTTGAAGGGGATTTAAATGAGACTAAGAACAAAACTAAATTTGTTCTTAATGTAGAAGATGAACCGACCACATTTCATGAAGCGGTAACATCTAGGGATGTTGTCTTTTGGAAAGAAGCAATAAATGATGAAATGAACTCAATTTTGTCAAATCAAACTTGGGTTATTTTCGATCTTCCCCCCGGGGCCAAACCTATTAGGTGCAAATGGATATTTAAAAGAAAATTAAATCTGAATGGTTCTATAAATAAATTTAAGGCAAGACTAGTTGCTAAAGGCTATAAGCAAAAACATGGAATTGATTACTTTGATACATATGCTCTTGTTGCTCGAATCACTTCCATTAGGATATTAATATTTCTTGCTTCTATTCACAATTTAAATTTTTCATCAAATGGATGTTAAAACTGCATTTTTAAATGGTGATTTAGAAGAAGATATTTACATGGAACAACCCGAAGGGTTTGTTTTTCCTGGCCAAGAAAAGAAAGTGTGTAAATTGGTTAAATCTCTTTATGACCTTAAACAAGCTCCTATGCAATGGCATGAGAAGTTTAATAATATTGTTATATCCTATGGATATAAAGTTAATGATGCCAACAAATGTATATATAGTAAATTTGAAAATGGTGTTGGTGTTATTATTTCCTTATATGTGGATGACATGTTAATATTTAGGTCTAATCTCAAATATGTTGAAGAAACCAAAAGGTTTCTTTCATCAAAATTTGATATGAAAGATCTTGGAGAAGCTGATGTGATTTTAGGAATCAAAATTGTGAGAAAGGATAATTCTTTAGCATTATCTCAATCTCATTATATAGAAAAAGTTCTTAAAAGATATAATCATTTTGAACTTAAGCCAGCTACTACACCAGTGGATCCTAGCATCAAATTAATAAAAAATACTAGGCGTGCTATGGACCAACTTAAATATGCTAGTATTATTGGGAGTCTAATTTATGCCATGCATTGCACTAGACCAGACATTGCTTATGCAGTGAGTGTATTATGTAGATTTATAAGTAATCCAGGACAAGAGCACTGGAATGCAATTTTTAGGGTGCTTAGATACCTGAAGAGGACTTTGGATTATGGCTTACATTATGTAGGATATCCATCTATTTTAAAAGGATATAGTGATTCAAGTTGGAATAATTTTGAATCAAAATCCAAGTCAACTACTGGTTGGATTTTTACGCTAGGAGGAGCAGCTATCTCTTGGAGATCCAAGAAACAAACATGTGTATCAAATTCAACAATGCAATCTGAATTTATAGCCATAGCAGATGCATGTAAAGAAGCAGAATGGCTTAGAAATGTGTTGTATGATATTCCTTTATGGAAAAATCCATCGCCTTCTATTATGATAAGTTGTGATAACCAAGCCAAATTTATAAAGTTTCGAACAAAACTTACAACGAAAAATCTAGACACATTAGTCTAAGGCATCAAATTATAAGAAACTTACTCAAGGAAGGAGTAATTACAGTCGACTATATTAAAACGAATAAGAATTTAGCAGATCCTCTGACTAAAGGTCTTGTTAGGGAGATGATATATATCACCTCAAAAGGAATGGGACTAAGGTCTATTAAATAACACAACTATATTTAATGGAAACCCAACTCATATCTTGAAAATATAGATAGAGTTAATTGAGGTACAAACAAGTTAAATTATAGTTATGGAACACTAGGAATTTTATACAAAAAGTTCCATTCCTATGTGCCTAGTGTTGGTTTTCTGCATGTTAGAGGTTGAAGGTTATTTCTTAATAAATCATATAAGTGTGACTCGCATAATCACGTAAGTTGATTTACCTATACGAGTGTCGAAAGTGTGGCCGCTTTCTATTGAATCAAGACCGATCCTAAAGTGCTCGTGAAATCAGGATTAGCACAAGGCCATAAAAGTGCATGCTAGAAGAACACTTATAAACTCAGAAATCGGTATGTGTGATAGTTCTGGCTAGTCTCAAAAGGTCCTTGGTTCAAGATACGTTCACCACAGCACCTTGATGAAGTTTTGAATTATTTTCACTATATGGAAGTTCAAGTCTGAAAGATACTTCTCATTTATGTACTAGATTTTAGCGATAATGCCAAAAGTTATTTATTGTCTTTTTGCTTTGCTCTCTTGTGTATATTGAAATTGGTGGGGGAATGTTGGATAAATTCCAATATTTATTGATATTTTAATTTTTAGTTGTTAATATTTTATTATATTATTGGTGTTTTATTTTGAACATAGTTTGGGTTTTAATTTAGAAGGTAGAAACATGAGCAAATGGGTGTGAAAGATATGGGAGAGCTCAAAATCCCATATTGTCCCACATTGGAAGAATACTACAAAAAGTAGTGGTATATCAACTAAAGGATAACTAAGATTCTTAGTTGACAAGTCAAATAAGAGGCTATGATCCTACGCATCGCGGTGGTGCTTAAGCACCACCAAGCGTGACACGCGTAAGCGCGAAAGGGCGATTGGGTGACTTAGGGCGCATTGCGCGCTTTGTTGCGCACTTGGCACTTCGCACGTGCGCATCGTCGCTTGGAGCGTGGGAGCCTAAAGTTTTGAAGAGATAAAACAGATCAACAGTTGTGATTAAACGATCCGATCAAAGGGTTTAAAATCCGAAACGGCTTGATCTAAACCGTTATATGAACTCGTAGCATTTCGTGTAGGGGATGTCCATTCGCTTACGATGGGACGCCTAATCTGAACCGTTAGATCGCAGCTGTTCCAAACAGGCACGATCCAATGGTTGCTGAGTCACTTCATGAAGAGCTGTGACTGTTGAAGAACAATCACAGAAATGGCTATAAAAAGAGTTCCAGGCCTCTGTTTTGGACACCGAAAATTGTTAGTTTCTCCTCTCTCCGTCCTCTATACTTTGGCATTATCAAGTTACAAATTCAGAGTGTTCTCGGTTTGATCAAACAGTACATAGTTTGAATCAAACAACTATTCATACACTGCATTGTATCCTGAAGGCAGATTCTATAAAACCCATAGTGTACTAGCGGTTCTGGTTCTGTCTCAATCGGATTGGGAGAAATTTTGCCTAAAAGAAAGCGTTCCAAGAACGTGCCTTGCAGAAATTAATTAATATTTTCTTTCCTAACCATTTTTTCATTCATTTTCTATAAACAAATATTTCCAATTAACCAATTTAATTTTGAAGCATACTTAATCTATGGCAACTTCAACTCTTGAAAAAGATATATCAATTGTAGAGTGTGCATAAGACACTAATTACAGGATAAAAAAATAAAAATAAAACATATTAAATGTTACAAATTAGTAAAAAACAAGAAACAAAAACGCATTAAAAATTAGTCCAGAAACTGACTGCAATTGCTATGAAGTATATAAGTTGAATTCATTGTTGCGGTTTGTATTTCGTTAGACTAGCATATAATCCCAATGAAGACAACGGTTTTCAATCCTTTGAATGAGAAGTGAGATGCATCAAATTAATTTCGATAAAATTGCCTCCTGATTATGCTCTAGCTAACTTCATATGTAGGACAAAACATTGAAACAGAAGTTCGCAAAACCTCAATCAAGTTTGATCTATATAAATTTCACTGATGGGAACATATAATTTTGTTTTCGAGCTTCTCAATTATGAAAAAAAATTACAGTATGAAAATTCATCATCACTTCACACAAATAACCAAAGAGTAAGTAAAGCAACCGTGATTGTGACATTAGATCCTTCGGCCACAGGAATATCAGTCCTCTCTATAACCTCCAACTAATAGGGGAAACAACTTTGTTGATGGGAGAGAGAAAAAATATTTACAAGAGAGAGGATGAAGAATCCTCAAGCTTGCAAAAGATAAAAAAATAGAGAATGACAAGTCAATAGATAATTACAAAAAAAAATCTCAAAACTACAAAGTCATCAAAACAATATTTTTTTCATATGAGAAACTACTTTATTGATGAGCGATAAAAAACATATGTAGAACAGAGAGGAAGAATAGTTCTTGAGCTTGCAAAAGATCAAAAACAGAAAAGTCAAAGGTTAAGAAATAAAATAAAAAAATGATCTCAAAATACAAATCCATTTTAGATATATATTTTTCAATAAAGAAACAACTTTATTGATGAGAGATAAAATATATATACATGTGTGTGTACAATAGACAGGGTGAAGAATTATTGAACGTGCAAAAGACATAAAACTGAAAATGACAAGAGTCAAGAAATAACAGCAAAAAAGCAATTTCAAAATTACAAATCCATCATAGAAATATATTTATTTCGAATAAGAAACAACATTATTAATGATATATATATATATATATATATATATAATAATGCTTTTGTGCGGACCAGTCCGCATTTTAAGAATGCGGATCGGACATGTGTCACCTGACGGTGCGCCTAGAAATTATGGCTAAATTATAGTCACACTCTCTCTCTTTTCTGGGCTCACCGTCAAGTGACACATGTCCGGTATGTATATATATATATATATAGTACTGCTCTTGTGCGGATCAGTCCGTATTTTAAGAGTGCGACTGATCCGCACAAGAGCAGTACTATATATATATATATATATATATACATACCTGACATGTGTCACTTGACGGTGAGCCCAGAAAAGAGAGAGAGTGTGACTATAATTTAGCCATAATTTCTAGGGGCACCGTCAGGTGACACATGTCTGGTCCGCATTCTTAAAATGCGGACTGGTCTATATATATATATATATATATATATATATATATATATATATATATATATATATATATAGTACTGCTCTTGTGCGGACCAGTCCGTATTTTAAGAGTGCGTACCGGACATGTGTCACTTGACGGTGAGCCCAGAAAAGAGAGAGAGTGTGACTATATTTTAGCCATAATTTCTAGGCGCACCGTCAGGTGACACATGTCCGGTCCGCATTCTTAAAATGCGGACTGGTCCGCACAATACTATATATATATATATATATATATATATATATATATAGAGAGAGAGAGAGAGAGAGAGAGAGAGACTCCTGGGCACACTATATATTTTTACTATTTTAAAAATAGTAAAAACTATTTTTACTATTTCAAAAAATAGTAATATATATATATAAACAAAGAGAGACAGATATACAGACAGACTCCTATGCACACTAAGGTTGCACGTCATTTTTTTAAATAGTAAAAAAAAATTGAACTGATTTTTTTGTGGATATTTAAACATTTCAAGCGACCCATATAAAAAAATCAGCTCAAAAAAACTTTTTTTATTATTTTTAAAAAATCGATCAAACTTTAAAAGGTGTGAAAGTTTGACTGATTTTAAAAAATAGTGAATAAAGTTTTTTTTAGCTGAATTTTTTATACGTGTCCGTTGAAATGTTTAAATATCACATATAAAAAATCAACTCAATTTTTTTTTTAATATTTAAAAAAATTGGTGTGCGCTACCACATGTGCAAATTTAGTGTGCACAAGATGGGCGTGTGTGTACAAGAGAGGGGAAGAAGAATTCTTGAGCTTGCAACAGATAAACCAGGAAATGACAAAGGTTGAGAACCAAAAACAAAAAACATTTCAAAACTACAAACCCATAGCTCGCAGCAGTAACTCTGGACAAAGACAAACCATCAGTTGCTCTACCATCAAAGTAATGGTAAAAAATTATGATGTAAAAAGATATAAATTTTCATATAATTTTTTAAAAGTTAAGACAAAAGTCATTGAACCCATTAGTCCTTGTGACAAGACAAATGCAACGAGTAGAGACCAAATGAAAAGTAATTTACCAAATGCAATGTGTTTCTCATGGCAAGTGTCGTGTAAACATTCCTATATATAGTTGTAAGTCCAATAACATTCACTTCAGGTGATTTTAATGCCAGAAATATTGCCATGGCATCATTTGCAGAGTCAAAGATCATATAGCACAGTGGATTACAAAAAATGGAACCAAAAACTAGTGCTAGTTTGCTTTTTTTTTGGTTTCGAAATTGGGACATTCACATTAGAACTATCACAATTTATATCAAGAGTTTGAATTCAAAGATGACAATTCCTTTTCTAAAGCTTAAATTTTTTATGTGAATTTAGCAATTTGATATTCCAAAATATTAGTATAGCATAAAAACTCTAACCAAACTAGCCCCTAGCTCGCTGAGGAAATTGAAAGCAACAGAAATCTGAATAGGATCGCTCATTTCAAAGCCATCTTAGCATTTGCAAACTCATTGTAGCTATGGCAGAAGCTTTACCCTTTTGAATGAGAAGTCAAGTAAAATTGAAACTTCTAGAATTTTTATTCTATATTAAACCAGTTTAAACAATTATATACCAGTTTAATTACATTTTTAAAAGATAGGTGTGTTGGAGTGGAATTTCTAGCAAGGCTGGGATAAATGGTTTGGGGTAAGTGGCCAAGTGGTAAGTTTGTGGGATTTTGTGCTTGAGGTCATGGGTCCAATCCCTAGGAGGCACACTAAACATTAATAGTCTTTTATTGGGCCTTGGGACTTTGGGACTTTGGGCTTCTCTTGAGTGCCCAGATTTTTCGCCCATTTATAATTTTGTTTTTAACTATTTTTTATCACGTTTTAAAATTTTGACTTAGTCTTTTAGTCTAACTCCACTACCCGTTAGTGGAGATAAAAGTGGGCTAGTGGGGCAAAAACGTTTTTGGATTTATTTCTATAAAATAGAGTCCTCCTCTCTGCAAACTGCAATATCTGAAAACCTTATCTCTCTCAATCTCCATTTACGAAAAAAAAATCAGTTCTCAGTTATATTATTTTTATTTAATTATTTTTTGGTACTGGAGTATCCTGAGAGTTCAAGATTCTTCATAGTTGTTGGTGACAGAATCTGATCGTTGAATCCTGGGAGGTGTTTGTTCAAGAGGCTGACAACATCAATATCAACGGGCAATTTCCCCTTTAGGACTTTGTGTTCAACACAAACCTCGATCGCTAAGTCCTTCTAATTTTATCTATTTCGAATTTGGGTTTTTTCGTTTATTCTGCATTTATATTATTTCCAACAATCTAAAGGTGAAATTATGTGTTATTCTACAAACTGCTATGGAAAATCCTAATGCAAAATACTCAGAAAAACTTGAACTGTTTGATGGAAAGAATTTTAAGAGATGGTAAATGAAACTGCAATTTTACCTAACAACTCTTCAGGTAGTTGATTTGATTGCATCAGATAGACCTTCTATACCTGAAGAAATAGTTGTTTGGAAACAAAGGGATTATATGTGTAGGACTTATATTTTGAATTGTCTCTGCCTTTAACTGTATGATGTCTATTGGTCATGTCCTACTGATAAAGAATTATGGAACACACTGGATAAAAAATATGCAACTGAAGATGCTGGGTCTAAAAAATTTGTGGTTGAAAAATTTTTGGATTTCAAAATGGAGGATAATAAATTTGTTGTGTTGCAACTTGAAGAACTACAAATTATTATTCATGAAATTTTGGCTGAGGGTTATAGTATATTAGTATATGTGAGGGATTTCAAGTGTCGTCTATAATTGAAAAACTGCCACCTTCTTGGAAAGATTATAAAAACGGTCTTAAACATAATCTATGGCAACTTCAACTCTTGAAAAAGATATATCAATTGTAGAGTGTGCATAAAACACCAACTACATGATAAAAATAAATCATATTAAACGTTACAAATTGGGAAAAAACAAGAAACAAAAACGTATTAAAAAATGGCCAAAAATTTATTGCAATTGCTATGAAGTATATAAGTTGAATTCATTGTCGCGGTTGGTTTTTCGTTAGACTGTCATATAATCCCAGTGAAGACAATGGTTTTCAATCCTCTGAATGAAAAATGAGAGTCATCAAATTAATTTTGATAAAATTGCCTCCTGATTATACTCTAGCTAACTTCGTATACGGGACAAAACATTGAAACAAAAAATCGCAAAACCTCAATGAAGTTTTCTCTATATAAATTTCTACAATGGAAACATATAATTTTGTTTCTGAGCTTCTCAATTACGCAAAACAAATTACAGTATGAAAAGTCATCATCACTTCACACAAATAACCAAAGAGTAAGTAAAAGTACTGTGATTGTGACATGAGATCCTTCCGCCACAGGAATATCAGTCCTCCCTGCGACCTCCAACTAACAGGGGAAACAACTTTATTCATGACAGAGAGAAAAAATATTTACAAGAGAGAGAATGAAGAATCCCCAAGCTTGCAAAAGATGTAAAATAGAAAATGACAAATCAATAGATAATTAGAAAAAAAAATCTCAAAACTACAAAGTCATCATAACAATATTGTAATACCCCGTAATTTTGAGGGCTTTATTTATGAATATGGTATATAATTTTAATAATATTATTATTTTATTAGTCGGGATATTGATATTAACATTATATTTATTTTTATTTGAAATGAATCGAATATTTAAATTCAATTTTAATTAGCTTTGGGACATTTTGTAATGGTTTAAATATGTAAAGTTGATAATTTTGAACTAAAAGGCAATATGGTAATATGTGTTAGCTTAGGCTCCAAGCTAGGGTTTGAGAGAAGGGCTATATAAGGAATATAATGGGTGATTATAAGGAAAGGGAGATGAAAAAGAAAGGCCAAAAACGAAATTCAAAGAGGCAAAAACGAGTGGAATGGGAAGAGTCAACTTGGAATGTTTAGATCTTCTTTTTGAGTTCTTTCGAATGAGATTTGAGAAAAACTCAAAACACATACCTGACTCAATTTTTCGTGTAGAATTCAAATCTGAAGTCGGATTGGCGATTGGAATAATTTTTGGATCTAATTTTTCTGATTTTTTAAAATAGGACTATTTGGGGTTATCTTGTGTTGGGGCTAGAATATGATTTGATTATTTTTGCGAGAGGAACGTGATGGTGCGATCAGATTTTGAGGATAATTTTTATGTGACGATTCATGCCATGATTTTGAGGTATGAGGTTTTACACAATATGCTCCTTTAAATCTCTCGAGAGTTTATTCCGTTGATTTCATGTTTAATTGAACTCATATTTGAATTGTTAATTCCTTAAAATCTGGAGAAATAATTGTTGAATTATTTTGATTCATGTGGTATCATTATATTGTTGTTGAGCACATTGTCATGAGATTTGAATTGTTGTTGAATTGTTGTTGAGCACCCGCCAAAATTTCTACTTCCCGGGGCTATGTCTTGATAAAGCATATGCGGATGGGGTGAGGCCTGGTGACCCATTGATGTGTTGTTGAGAAATTATATTGATAAAATGCTATTGAGATTTGCATTTGATTTGAATATTCATACTCGTGTTGTTACGCTTTATTCACCGCTAATATATTTGTTGAGCATCTTTCCTGTCGTATTGTGTACTTCCCCATATTTTCTTTTAGTTGGCAGGTTAGCGTGGATTTGAGCTCTATGGACCAATTGGGATGATTTTAGAGTGGATTATTTTTGAAATAATATTTTTGAAAGATTTGTATTATTTTATTGTGTTGTATAGAGCATTGGTGATTTATATTATTTGGAGAGACTTTGTTGTATTGAATTTGAAGAATTAAGATTAGTGGTTTCGTTTATTTTGTGGGATTATTTAGATGCTCTACACCTTGCTATTTGAGGATTTGGTTAGTTTTATCGATAGTGGCGCTCTGCTCCGCTCTCCCCGGGCGGGCGGGGTGTTACAAATATCTTTTTCATATGAAAAACTACTTTATTGATGAGCGATAAAAAAATATATGTAGAACAGAGAGGAAGAATAGTTCTTGAGCTTGCAAAAGATCAAAAACAGAAAATGTCAAGGGTCAAGAAATAAAAGCAAAAAACGATCTCAAAAATACAAATCCATTGTAGAAATAACATTTTTAATAAAGAAACAACTTTATTGATGAGAGATAAAATATATATACATGTATGTGTAAAAGAGAGAGGATGAAGAATTATTGAGCGTGCAAAAGATATAAAACAGAAAATGACAAGGGTCAAGAAATAAAAGCAAAAAAACTTCAAAATTACAAATCCATCGTAGAAATATATTTATTTCGTATAAGAAACAACATTATTGTTGAGAAATAAATACATATATATATATAGTACTGCTCTTGTGCAGATCAGTCCGCATTTTAAGAGTGCGGACCGGACATGTGTCACCTGACGGTGAGCCTAGAAATTATAGGCATACTCTCTCTCTTTTATGGGCTCACCGTGAGGTGACACATGTCTGGTACGCACTCTTAAAATGCGGATTGGTTTGCACAAGAGCAATAATGTATGTGTGTGTGTGTGTGTGTGTGTGTGTGTGTGTGTGTGTGTGTGTGTATATATATATATATATATATATATATATATAGAGAGAGAGAGAGAGAGAGAAAGAGACAGACTCCTGTGCACACTAAGTTTGCACATCATTTTTTTTTTAAATCATAAAAAAAATATTTTTGAGCTGATATTTTTTGTGGGATATTTAAACATTTCAAACGACCCATATAAAAAAATCAGATCAATTTTTTTTTTTTTTTTTTTTAAAATCGATCAAACTTTAAAAGCTGTGAAAGTTTGACTGGTTTTTTAAAAATAGTAAATAAAGTTTTTTTAAGCTGAATTTTTTTTATATGTGTCCGTTGAAATGTTTAAATATCACATAAAAAATCAACTAAAAAAAATTAATATTTAAAAAAAATGATGTACGTCAGCACTTGTGCAAACTTAGTGTGCACAAGATGCGCGTGTGTGTAAAAGAGAGAGGAAGAAGAATTCTTGAGCTTGCAAAAGATAAACCAGGAAATGACAAAGATCGAGAACCAAAAACAAAAGCATTTCAAAACTATAAATCCCATAGCTGGCAGCAGTAACTCTGGACAAACACAAACCATCACTTGCTCTACCATCAAAGTAATGGTAAAAAATTATGATGCAAAAAGCTATAAATTTTCATAGAATTTTTTTTAAAGTTAAGACAAAAGTCATTGAACCCATTAGTCCTTGTGACAAGACAAATGCAACGAGTAGAGACCAAACGGAAAGTAATTTACCAAATGCAATATGTTTCTCATGGCAAGTGTCGTGTAAACATTCCTATATATAGTTATAAGTCCAATAACATTCACTTCAGGTGATTTTAATGCCAGAAATATTGCCATGGCATCGTTTGTAGAGTCAAAGAGCATATAGCACAATGGATTACACAAAATGGAACCAAAAACTAGTGCTAGTTTGCTTATTTTTTTGTTTTCGAAATTGGGACATTCACATATGAACTATCTGTAACAACCCGCCCTTTTGGAGAGGATTAAATTCCATAATTAAGTATAATTTGGAATTTGGAGAATTTATCGAAATAGTGATTTTTGGGATTTTCGAGGATTTAATAATTTTCGAAGGGTGTTATAAATTATTTTGGGACTATATAGGTCGAAGTAATTTAATTATATGTCGTCGTGGAGTATAGAGACAAAAGAGGTAAGATTTTGAGTAGAAGACCGCACTAAATTATTTTGGGTTAGAATAGTGATTTGTGATCAAGTACCTCAGATGGAAATTTCGACTGCGCCATGAGTCTCGAAATGTCCGAGATAGTCGGAAAAGAGTGTTCGATTGTCGAAATTGAGTTCCGGGTAATTTGGGAGTTAAATAGGCTCGTAAATGAGTAAACGAGTCGTTTTGGGGGTATTAAGGGATTTAACCCTTTTCTCCTTATAAAAGGAGGGAGAGGGGGAGAAAAGAGAAGAGAACGAAGAAAGAAGAGAGGGAAGAGAGAGAGAAAGGGAAGAAAAGAGGAAAAAGGGGGAGATTCCGGCCAGCCTCCGCGAGATTCGGCTCGAGGACATCGGATTTTATCCATGAGGCAAGTGTTTACTTGCTTTATTTATATTTAAGCATAAATATCTCATATCATTGTTGGTATAACAAACCCTAATGATTTTGGGTTGGGTATTCGTGGATAAAACGGGTTTTTAGGAGTTAAAACGAATAAACCCCTAAAAATGGTAAATTGGAGAAACTTAGGTTTTACTTGAAATTAATTGGTGATTCTGGGCTCTAGGATGTTTAGAACCCGTATTATAAGTGTATTTGTAGTTGGTTGAAGTTGTAGGCCGTTGGGTGAGGAGATGGAAGATTGGGGGAAGCTTCCATGGCCGAAACAGCTTCTCGGAGAAGAAGCTGCCCAACTTGATCGATCGATCGAGCCATCGATCGATCGACAGCTTCTCGGAGAAGAAGCTTCCCGACTTGATCGATCGATCGATCATGGGGGCTCGATCGATCGAGCCATCGATCGATCGACGGCCATGAGTTGATCGATCGACCCCTGCTGAAAGTTAATAATTTTTCTAGGATAATTTGGATGGGATAGATTCCATTTCATCTTTCTTTGAGGTTAATTAGGTGATAACCTAAAGGACCTTTTAGGACTTTATGGTCCATATATTAAGGCAATTTAGGAGGGTAAAGTAAGGGTTTTTAGTATATCACCCTTAATCTATATTTTCTAGGAAAATAGAATATTTGCAGAAATTGATGGATTAGGGTTCCTAAATTATATTGGGGACTTCTAAATGATTAATTGGACTAGGTGTAGTCTTGGGGTTCAGGGAAATGAAATCCTTAACTCGTTGAATTTAAGGTTGTTCGGGTGAGATAAATCCCGAGGATATTTCTCGTAAGCATACAGGCCTATATCATTATGCTTATAGAAAGCATAATTATATCGATTATCGTTAAGTGTATCCTAGGAGATAATTAGGATAAACTGGGAATATAGATATTTGTTGATTTTATTTAGAGTGAAGGGTATCATTGGAGATATCCAATAAATCCTTAGATGGGATTGAGGTATATAGTGATTATTAAATTAAGAAATATTTGGGTTTAGTATCATGCTTATATGAATGCATGATTACGATTCCTGGAGGGAATCTTTGGGATTATTGGTCATCGCTAGATGCTATACGCCACTATGGCCGTTTATATATATTCTAGGAAGAATATATAGGATATGTATATACTGTGTGATTTACGTATATATATATGTTATGATGGAAATGATTTTGAAAATATAAAAATGAATATTTTCAAAATGGTAAATAAATGATTTTCATAATTGATAAAATATGGATTACACACCTCTCTAAATCGCTATCATAAGGGAAGTTGCGTACGTATGGTGAAGCCCCCTGGCTAATGAATGCAGGGTGGATATAGTCCTATAGGCCATGTGAGCGTTTGTTGATATATATTTTGCTGCGCTGGTTAGGAGATTCCGGGTGTGGTCTTGACTATCCCGCAGGCACATGGACGCTTCCCGACGTCTTGCGATGTAGGATCCCAGGTTGTCTTGATGATAGGACCTGGAAGATGATAGCCATTTAGGGGCGCGCACAGTGGAGAAACCCGGACGGGCGGTCTTAGAACACGTTATATTAAAGCAATTCATGATAATGGGTTGGCTTTAATTACATTTCCTGGATATAGGAAGGGAAATGGGTTATATGTTTAGCTTCGGTAACACTCTCGGATGGAAGAAGGGATGTGGAAGCATATGATATGGTAAAAGCATTTTTATGATAATAAAAATGGCTTTTAATTACATTTCTTGAGTATAAAAAGGGAAATGGGATAATTGAAAAAGGAAAAGCATTTTTATGTTAATAAAATTGGCTTTTAAAAAGATATATGTTTTGGTATAGCAATTCATGCTAATGAATTGGCTTTTAAATACATTTCCTGGATATGAGAAGGGAAATGGAAAGTTTTGAAATAAAAAGGATAAATACAGTGTATCGAATACACCTCAGTCCGGGAGGTGGATCCGGATGTGTATTATAAGATATAATTGATATTATGTAAACCTCAGTCCGGGAGATATTATCCGGACGTATATTGTAAATGTATATATATATATATATATATATATATATACATTTGTGTGTGCTACGGGCCCAATGGATCTCTACCATTAACCCTGCCAAGTAGTAGTGTATCGGGGGGGTTCCTTGTTTGGATTTCGTTTTGCGAGACACCCCACGCACGAACTTAGTGCAGTGTTGAGAATGGAGGGAAGTTTTGCCCTTAGCACTTGGACTATCTAGGGTAGATAGTACATGGGTAAATTAGACTAGTTATGCAGGGATAGCTTGACTAGGGTATGTTGTTAGGATGCGTTAGGTGTGCACTACTAGAGGAGAGGTGAGGGGTATCTCATGGGAGTGCGATACCAATTTAAATATGAGATAAAACTATTTTTCTAAAAATAAAGCATTTATGCACTTGCAAAATATTTTCAAAATTCGGGCTCTGACCCGTTTATCTACTCTCCTTTCTTTCTATATATTATATATATATAGGTGTCCAGACACAGGGACGCCTGGATGGAAATTCTTTCGAGTCAGACGTCTGCTGCAGTAGCTGTGGATGCTTGCGAGTTCTCGGTAGACGCTTCCTTCTTTGTACTCTAGATAGGAGGTATTGTACAAACATTCGGGTCAATGGTCCAACTGTTGTTATTTATTCTTTGTACGTCATTCGATATGGTTGTATAATTTGAACCGAGTGTTCGGTTATTTTATTTCAGATCATTTTCCCTTCAGTTTTATTTACGCATTTCATTGTGGATGTTTTATTTTAATCGTTAAAAAGAGTAGTTAAGTAAAAGTTTTTAACGCTCGGCTAATAGGATATTAGTAATTAAATGGATTTTCGACAGTGATGCTAAGAATGATCCATATGTGACTCCTGTTTTAATTTGATATTGGAGTGATCGCCCGGTATCCCATTAGGCGGGTTGTTACAGATGGTATCAGAGCATCAGGTTCTAGTGTCCTTAGGAATCTGTACGACGTACTACGCTTTCAGCGTTGCTCTCGATTTGTTATAGAGCCCCAGGATTAGGATTGTTTATTTCTCTTGTGAGATTTCGTTCTCCTGCTATGTTAGAAGATTATAGAAATCTTTTACGCGCTCATTGAGAATCGTGTGCGGAGCTCGGAGGGCAGCAGGAGTTGGAGCTTAGCTGGGGATGCTGGTAGAAGTTGGGGACGAGGACCGCCGTAGAGGTCACTCCCCTTATGGTAATTATTGAGGATTGTTGCAACGACTACTAAAGTATAGTAGTTATGAGCATCCAAGTACTGCTATGGTAGAAAGTGGTACTCAAGTTGAACTACCCCATGAAGATGAGGGTTCGCAAAGGGTCTTTGATAAGGACCATATATTAAAGTTGGGGTTGTGCAAAGTGAGCATGGAACTACCTAGTGGGCGCAGAAGGCTCGGGAGCTTTAGCGTAGAGCAGGGTATGGAAATACCCGGATGTGAAAATTTAAGGAAGATTTTCACTTGTAGGGAGAATGTGGGTGTGTTCAGATGCCCCTGAGTGGACATCCACATGGGGAGATTTATTGAAACTGGTAGTGTACTTTCCTTTTTACGAAGAGGTTAAGAGGATTAGTAAGGCGATTGTAAGGAGTGAGAATATAGAGTCAGATGGTGTTGACAACTCTATCATGGTCAGGAAGACCAGTGATGGAAATGGTATTGTGGAGTACGGAGCCACACGGTTAGTCTTTTCCCGATAGGAATAAAGGACTAGGTTAGCGTGCCCAGATGGGGCCTAGAGTTTAGAAATTTTGGTAAGAGGTGTGGCTAGAGGAATTTGTGGTGTTTCATTATCCCTAGACTCGTGTGTGTACTTGGAGCTTTGTGGTGGTATCGATAACATTATATCATGCATGCCTATGTGTTGTCCGCAATAGCGGAGTTTTATTTTTTTTCCTTCATTCGCCATAGAGGCGGGTGATGATGTTTTGGATATATATATATTTGGTTTATAATACTCGTCTTATATGTTATACGAGTATGGTAAGGTTGTGGTATATTCGGAGCGATAGCAGGCTAATGATGGCAAGACTATCGTGTCCGCAGTTCCAGGGTGGAACGGGTTCTTGTTGCGGTGTCTCACCTAGATAGAGGTTGAGTTCACCTTATTTATTGTGGCTATACGAAACTTCGATGAGTAGAGGTTTCATTATCATGATTTTTGTTTATGGCGACCTTATATATATGATTTAAGGCCGCAGGATTATTGTTCAGCTGAAGATAAAGCTCATTATTGATTGTGCAAGGACTTAGAAATAGTGTGAGCGCTGGGTGGTGTGACTCTTTGTTAGAGATAGGAGTTCAGACCACCTTTCGATGATAAGGGATAGGATTATCCCGATTGCATATCTAAAATAACGGGACTCCGTGATTGACGAAGTCAAGTGTTAATGTGTGGAGGGGTTCCTTGTTTGAATTTCGCTTTGCGAGACACTCCACACATGATTCTTAACGGCGTCTGGCTTGGAGAGATGTTATGGGATGTAAGGATGTGGATTAGTCTTATAGTGTGGATGAACCACTATAGACTATGAGCCCTGTGACGATGGTACGCTTATGGAAATATTGTGCTATGGAAAAGCACTAAAGTGGTACTCTCACCACAAGTAGTTGGGTGGAGTAGGACTTAGAGAAATTGATTTGAGGATGATAGCTAGGCCTTAATAAGAAGGAAAATTTGGAGGAAATCTGTGATCGGTGTGATATAAGAAGTGTTCCTACAGAGAGTAGGCACTTTGATTAGTTAGGTTTACTTTCGTATGGGCGGGTTATGTTTTGAGTCTAGTGAGCTTGACGGCCCTTTAGGATTTTTGTTTTTGGTTTTTGTCCCGGAATAGCCAAAGGGGGAGATTTGTAAGGACACAAATTTCCAATTGAGTCCATGTATGTTTTGGCTCAATTCCGGACAAAAACATTTATTCATAGGTTAGTGTTTTATTGTAATACTCTCAAGCCTATGAAGTGTGTGTTGAAGACGTAGCGGCAAAGAATATAAAGCTTCATCAAAATACCGGTTTGCGTGCCTCGTTTCTACGTCATCAACTATGGTTCCATCCTCCCAAGGTATGAATGCAATTATATTTATATAGGAGCTTGGAACAATGTTTATTGGGTGTTAGGATTAATAAAATAAGTTTATAAAAGTTTCTGGGCCAAAAATTAAATTTTACAAACATTCTGGTCATTCGTTAGAAATGTCGTTCGAACGAGTTTTTTCGTTCGAACCAGGTTTCGTTCGAACGATTTTTTCGTTCGAACCAGGTTTCGTTCGAACGAGTTTTGCCAACGACCCTAACTGGTCAGTCGTTCGATATGTCGTTCGAACGAATTTTCTCGTTCTAACAAGGTATCTAACGAGGTTCTAACGAGCCCAGGCTGGTCGCTCGTTAGAAGTCTCGTTCGAACGAGAATCAAGTTCGTTCGAACGAGATTCCAGCGGGAACAGTTTTTTGGCAGTTTTATGCAGTTTTTCCCCACTTCTCCACTTGGTTTTCAACCAACTTTTTTCATACATTATTATGTGCGGGAAACACATTTTCCAAGATAACTTTTCCATCCTAATACATCTCCTAGAGAGAGTTTGAGAGATTATTTTACAAAAGGAAAATGTTCATGTTTGAGTGTTCTTCAACTTAAAGAAAAATCTTTAAACACTTAGTTTACACCCATTGTTGTTTATTCCAAGTTCATATATATCTATCATCTTGCTTGGAGTTTGGCACCGGTTTCTCTACACCATTCAAAGAGAGTTTTGGTCGGTGTGCCTAATTGCTCGATCGGTGGAGTCCGAGACCACGGTGGAGCTCCGTTGGTTATTCGCTAATTGGAGGTCAATACAAGAAGAAGCATCACGGCTTGAGAGGGTTCGAGTTTAGGAAGTAAGTCTTTTGTCTTGTATTTTGTAATACCGTTTTTAGTGGATATGAGGCTAGGGCCGTCCCGAGGTTTTTTTGCCGTTAGTGGGTTTTTCCTCGTACATCACGGTGTAGTGTGACATTGTTTATTTTATCTTGCACAAAATTTAGAACGCATGCTTTAGGTTTAATTCAAGATAAAATTCGGTTTAATTCCCACACTATATTTAAATTGGACTTTAATTTAATATGGGGTAAAATTGTGTAATTCAAATCACTTGCATTAATTTGGTTTGGCCTAACTATGGATAATTGAAAATTATGACTTAGGCAAATTCTAGGACTTGGATTAATGAATTGGTTAATTTTGTTTTATTAAATTAAAATCCGATTTTGTTTAATTGTTGAACCATCATACTTTATAACGCTTCCGCATCTCTTGAGTTTATATAAAAAGGAAATTATATTTTAATTAAGATGATTAAAATTCGGGGTCTTTTCAGATAAGATAATAGAAATGCGTTCGTAGGGTTAGCATAGGCAGGATTTAGGACGTCCCGCTGGTGTGCCTTAGGTCGTTATATCTCGATAACCGACAATGCGAGGGAGTAGTGTAATGGGAGGGTTCCTTGTCTGGATTTCGCTTTGGCGAGACGTCCCACGCATAAAACCAATCAAATGTCGGGAGTTGAGAGAGGCCTTGGGCACTAGGGATATATTTAGGATACTCGTTTCGCTTAGGTAGGGTAACGCATAGATCATAGCATCTTTAGGATGTAGGTTTGATAGATTTAGTGGCGCCGAGGTTAGGAGGATTGAATTTCGCGGGTCGGGAGGACCCATAGATGAGTATTACACCAAGGAAATGAGATCCTTATTGGGAGAGAGTGTAACGTGTCGTACGTTCACTATGGTTGTGCAGATGTGCACAAGTTAGAGAGGTGTATGGGCACCTTGGTAAGATAGTTTTATGTACCGCCCAAAATAGGATGGGCGTAGTATGTAAGGTTGAAAATCCATGCCGAGAGGCATTTTAGAGGATGGGTATTAAGTGACGTATTAGAGTCACTTTATGATCGCAGTAGCCGCGTAGTACTTGGTTGGGAACCGTTGGGTTAGTGTCGTTCCCCTTGAGGTTTAGGATTTGTAGTGATCCTAGATATATCTGAATTTCAAGGACGAAATTTCGTTGTAAGGGGGGGAGTATGTAACAACCCGCCCTTTTGAAGAGGATTAAATTCCATAATTAAGTATAATTTGGAATTTGGAGAATTTCTCGAAATAATGATTTTTGGGATTTTCGAGGATTTAATAATTTTTGAAGGGTGTTATAAATTATTTTGGGACTATATAGGTCGAAGTAATTTAATTATATGTCGTCGTGGAGTATAGCGACAAAAGAGGTAAGATTTTGAGTAGAAGACCGCACTAAATTATTTTGGGTTAGAATAGTGATTTGCGGTCAAGTACCTCGGATGGAAATTTTGACGGTGCCATGAGTCTCGGAATGTCCGAGATAGTCGAAAAAGAGTGTTCGATTGTCGAAATTGAGTTTCGGGTAATTTTGGAGTTAAATAGGCTCGTAAATGAGTAAACGAGTCGTTTTGGGGGTATTAAGGGATTTAACCCTTTTCTCCTTATAAAAGGAGGGAGAGGGGGAGAAAAGAGAAGAGAAAGAAGAAAGAAGAAAGGGAAGAGAGAGAGAGGTAAGAAAAGAGGAAAAAGGAGGAAATTCCGGCCAGCCTCCACGGGATTCGGCTCGAGGACGTCGGATTTTATCCACGAGGCAAGTGTTTACTTGCTTTATTTATATTTAAGCATAAATATCTCATATCATTGTTTGTATAACAAACCCTAATGATTTTGGGTTGGGTATTCGTGGATAAAACGGGTTTTTGGGAGTTAAAACGAATAAACCCCTAAAAATGGTAAATTGGAGAAACTTAGGTTCTACTTGAAATTAATTGGTGATTCCGGGTTCTAGGATGTTTAGAACCCGTATTATAAGTGTATTTGTAGTTGGTTGAAGTTGTAGGCCGTTGGGTGAGGAGATGGAAGATTGGGGGAAGCTTACATGGCCGAAACAACTTCTCGGAGAAGAAGCTGCCCGACTTGATCGATCGATCGATCATGGGGGCTCGATCGATTGAGCCATCGATCGATCGACGGCCATGGGTCGATCGATCCACCCCTGCTGAAAGTTGATAATTTTTCTAGGATGATTTGTATGGGATAGATTCCATTTCATCTTGCTTTGAGGTTAATTAGGTGATAACCTAAAGGACCTTTTAGGACTTTATGGTCCATAAATTAAGGCAATTTAGGAGGGTAAAGTAAGGGTTTTTAGTATATAACCCTTAATCTATATTTTCGAGGAAAATAGAATATTTGCAGAAATTGATGGATTAGGGTTCCTAAATTATATTGGGGACTTCTAAATGATTAATTGGACTAGGTGTAGTCTTGGGGTTCAAGGAAATGAAATCCTTAACTCGTTGAATTTAAGGTTGTTCGGGTGAGATAAATCCCGAGGATATTTCTCGTAAGCATACAGGCCTATATAATTATGCTTATAGAAAGCATAATTATATTGATTATCGTTAAGTGCATCCTAGGAGATAATTAGGATAAACTGGGAATATAGATATTTGTTGATTTTATTTAGAGTGAAGGGTATCATTGGAGATATCCAATAAATCCTTAGATGGGATTGAGGTATATAGTGATTATTAAATTAAGAAATATTTGGGTTTAGTATCATGCTTATATGAATGCATGATTATGATTCTTGGAGGGAATCTTTGGGATTATTGGTCATCCCTAGATGCTATAGGCCACTATGGCCGTTTATATATATTCTAGGAAGAATATATAGGATATGTATATACTGTGTGATTTACGTATATATATATGTTATGATGGAAATGATTCTGAAAATATAAAAATGAATATTTTCAAAATGGTAAATAAATTATTTTCATAATTGATAAAATATGGATTACACACCTCTCTAAATCGCTATCATAAGGGAAGTTGCGTACGTATGGTGAAGCCCCCTGGCTAATGAATGCAGGGTGGATATAGTCCTATAGGCCATGTGAGCGTTTGTTGATATATATTTTGTTGCGTTGGTTAGGAGATTCCGGGTGTGGTCTTGACTATCCCGCAGGCACATGGCCGCTTCCCGACGTCTTGCGATGTAGTATCCCAGGTTGTCTTGATGATAGGCCCTGGAAGATGATAGCCATTTAGGGGCGCGCACAGTGGAGAAACCCGGACGGGCGGTCTTAGAACACGTTATATTAAAGCAATTCATGATAATGGATTGGCTTTAATTACATTTCCTGGATATAGGAAGGGAAATGGGTTATATGTTTAGCTTCGGTAACACTCTCGGATGGAAGAAGGGATGTGGAAGCATATGATATGGTAAAAGCATTTTTATGATAATAAAAATGGCTTTTAATTACATTTCCTGAGTATAAAAAAGGGAAATGGGATAATTGAAAAAGGAAAAGCATTTTTATGTTAATAAAATTGGCTTTTAAAAAGATATATGTTTTGGTATAGCAATTCATGCTAATGAATTGGCTTTTAAATACATTTCCTGGATATGAGAAGGGAAATGGAAAGTTTTGAAATAAAAAGGATAAATACTGTGTATCGAATACACCTCAGTCCGGGAGGTGGATCCGGATGTGTATTATAAGATATAATTGATATTATGTAAACCTCAGTCCGGGAGATATTATCCGGACGTATATTGTAAATGTACATATATATATATATATATATATATATATATATATATATATACATTTGTGTGTGCTACGGGCCCAATGGATCTCTACCATTAACCCTGCCAAGTAGTAGTGTATCGGGGGGGTTCCTTGTTTGGATTTCGCTTTGCGAGACACCCCACGCATGAACTTAGTGCAGTGTTGAGAATGGAGGGAAGTTTTGCCCTTAGCACTTGGACTATCTAGGGTAGATAGTACATGGGTAAATTAGACTAGTTAGGCAGGGATAGCTTGACTAGGGTATGTTGTTAGGATGCGTTAGGTGTGCACTACTAGAGGAGAGGTGAGGGGTATCTCATGGGAGTGCAATACCAATTTAAATATGAGATAAAACTATTTTTCTAAAAATAAAGCATTTATGCACTTGCAAAATATTTTCAAAATTCGGGCTCTGACCCGTGTATCTACTCTCCTTTCTTTCTATATATTATATATATATAGGTGTCCAGACACAGGGACGCCTGGATGGAAATTCTTTCGAGTTAGACGTCTGCTGCAGCAGCTGTGGATGCTTGCGGGTTCTCGGTAGACGCTTCCTTCTTTGTACTCTAGATAGGAGGTATTGTACAAACATTCGGGCCAATGGTCCAACTGTTGTTATTTATTATTTGTACGTCATTCGATATGGTTGTATAATTTGAACCGAGTGTTCGGTTATTTTATTTCAGATCATTTTCCCTTCAGTTTTATTTACGCATTTCATTGTGGATGTTTTATTTTAATCGTTAAAAAGAGTAGTTAAGTAAAAGTTTTTAACGCTCGGCTAATAGGATATTAGTAATTAAATGGATTTTCGACAGTGATGCTAAGAATGATCCATATGTGACTCCTGTTTTAATTTGATATTGGAGTGATCGCCCGGTATCCCATTAGGCGCGCTGTTACACTATCACAATTTATATCAAGAGTTTGAATTACAAGATGACAATTCCTTTTCTAAAATTTAAATTTTATATATTTGAATTTAGCAATTTGATATTCCAAAATATCCGTATAGCACAAAAACTCTAACCAAACTAACCCCTAGTTCACTGAGGAAATTGAAAGCAACAGAAATCTGAATAGGGTCGCTCATTTTAAAGCCATCTTGGCATTTGAAAACTCAATGTAGCTATGGCAGCAGCTTTACCCTTTTAATGAGAAGTCAAGTAAAATTGAAACTTTTCGAATTTTTGTCGAATATTAAACAAGTTTAAAAAATTAAATACCAGTTTAATTACATTTTTAAAAAATAGGGATGTTGGAGTGGAATTTCTAGCAAGGCTGGCCATCGTCGATCCGCATAGTTTCCCAAGGCCCCCTATTGTTTCGTCGCTGACTGTAAATGATTTGCCACTAAATGTACCAAAGTTGAAAAAATGATTACAATCAGCGACTTAACATTTACATCCAATGACCAAAATGATATTGTAGTCTAAGAAAATTATACAGGTATTAAAGCCTAAATACGACAATTAGCTAGGGGCCCAAGAAAAAAAAATAGACTTTTACTAAAAATAAACTCAATTGTTTAATTAAGGGTGTGTTTTTTCATATCAGAATCTATAGTCTGAAATCTAAAAAATATGTTTGTGAACCTCTTAATAAATGTATTGAAAAAAACTTCAACATAAGGAAAATATAGTTATTAGTCTCTTAGTTTTTTAGAAAAGCAAACTTTACACATGCCCCTGCGTCTGAATGGTTCAGATTTAAACTTAAGAGTCAAAAAACAAACAATGTTAAACTTAGTGGGGGAAAAGTCTCAAATGCTAAAATGGCCCAATTTCTGGCTATTAAACCCTCTCATAGCTTTTGGGCAATATAGTGTAATGATATTCTGTTGAATGATGCGAGAGCATTCAACAAAATAACATTTCGTAAAACAACAAATTTAAGAGCAAAAGTCCTCATCTTTTCTACTCCGGGTCTTGTGCGGCATTTAGATTGTTGCACGAACATGTTTTCTGTCTTTTAGCATTTTCGGTATTTTTTTAACGAACACAATCATTTATGTTGTTTTTTTAAAATATTTTTACCCGAACAACTTTTGCAAATAGTTTTGTGGGTTTAGTCTAATTTCAAAAGTTTTTTTAAAATTTTTTAAATAATTTTAGTGACACCTTTTTTCCAAAAAGTTTCGCTGGAAGTGAAAAATATTGCCTAATTACCAAACGGACAAAACTAATGGGTGCCAAAACCCAAATAACCCAAAATACAAAAATGGGACGACAAAAATAGCATTTTGCATTTTGTAAATATTACTTTTTGATCCACCCTAGT
This sequence comes from Sambucus nigra, assembly GCA_949130495.1. Classification (NCBI taxonomy): domain Eukaryota; kingdom Viridiplantae; phylum Streptophyta; class Magnoliopsida; order Dipsacales; family Adoxaceae; genus Sambucus; species Sambucus nigra. Next base: position 764,975,985 of record OX422209.1, on the reverse strand, counting down.
TCATTTAGGCCAAAGGTATCGATTTCGAAATCCCCCACGGATACCAGACTTTAAACCGAACGTGTGTTAGGGATGCTCTGGCACAACGTCCCCCGTGTTTAACTCGCATGGGGAGCCCAAAATGGCTCGTTCGTGTGGGGTTCAAGCGGAGTCTATGAAACACGGACACTTTCCTAGAAGCCACGAGTCAGTTTTGGCACGAGTCCGACACACAACAAGCTCTAATACGTTGTCAACACGTTGGGACACGATGGGACACGTTACCGACACATTGGGACACGTAAAGGGACACGATGGAACACATAAAAAAACACGTAGTACACGTAAAAAGACATGTTTTTTAATCACAGTGATGGTGATTCTACTTTATTCATGATTTTTAATGTTAAAGTGTATTTGAATTTTGTTTTATATGGTCCATTTTCTTAATTTCATGTTAAGAATACTCTAATAATGTATTTTATGGGAAAAATATGTTTAATTTCATTAATATATATATATATATATATATGTTATATTAGTCAGGCTCTCCAACATACCTCACTTACATATAAACTGACCCATTTTAAAATAAAAGTAAAAAAATGAATTTTTCAATCAAATTCAATAAACATGATCTACATAATAAGGAGATCATCTACAAAAAAAATCCAAAAATTCAATTCAAAAGTGGGTGAAATGAAAAGTGGATATATATATATGCATTTTCGATCGTTTTCCATCATCTCACCTACTTTCGGATTGAATTTTTTGATAATTTTTTTAGATGATCCCCTTACTATGTAGATCGTGCATACCAAATTTGGTTGGAAAATACATCTTTTACTTTTTTTTTAAATAGGTATGTTAAACGAGGTATTTTAGAGAGTCTAACTATATATTATATATTTAAATATATATATATATATATTACATAGTTAAATATATATTATATATTATACGTATCCTAGTTGAAAAAATCATGTGTCGCGTGTCGTGCCGAAACACGTATTACGTGTTACGTCCGTGCTTCATAGGGTGGAGAATCAGGCTTATCAAAAAGAATTGTGTGTGAGGGCCCCCCAAATTTCATGGGGCCAGACCTGATCAAAACTACTTTTTTAAACTCAAAAGTACATTATTCTCAATTCACCTTCTTTTTTTCTACACTTTCTAAAGAATCAAACACTGAATAATTAATAAAAGTGGGTATCATGAAATAACAACGGATGTATATTCCAAATTCATGAGGAGTTAATAAAACAAATTGGGTTTCTCTTTTCCAAAAAAAAATTGGATCTTTCGTATCATATATATATATATATATATATATATATATATATATATATATATATATATATATATATATATATATATATATATATATATGTATGTATATATATATATATATATGTATGTATGTATCATACATATATAGATACATAAAATTATGAATAAGATGAAAGAGTTAAGAGAATTTACCAATGTTAGGGTCAGTGTCGATGATGATCTTTTTGGGTTGTGCCATGAGATAAATTTGGTTTTCAGATCTGATAATTGATTAATGATGATGAATTGATGATAATATGTTTATAAATAGTTGTAGCTTTTTTGTGAGTGGGAGTGGGAGAGGGTAATAAACAAGTCTCATTCATTGAAAAACAGTTGTTAATTTGTCATTTGGTTGGCACAAAGAGAATATTTCAGTAAATAATGAGGAAAAGGAATAAGTGTGGGAGGACTACTTGGGAGTCGAATCTCATTTTCGACTCATTGGGTGCGACGACTCATCAACGTGTCGCATCCGTATTGGCTCGTATTTGGTCCCCCAGCCCGAGTCAATACGGATGCGACATGTTGTTAAGTCGCACGTGGGGTCTAAATACAAGTCAATATGAGTGTGACACGTCAGTGAATCACACTCAATGAGTCGAAAATGAGAGTCGGACTAGAATTATTGAATGTAGGAAAGGTACACCAAACCACATGTGGGTATGAGATTACATAATAATGAAGTAATTCTATCTTGGGATTTTGACTTTGGTACGACACATGACATATTGTATCTAGATTGGTTCATGTCCGGGATCCATTGATTATTATTTGAAATATTAACTAATGCAAACACGACACAATAATGTGTCGCACAAAATTAGTCAGAATCATTAATGGCCTAGAATTACTCATGATAATATTTACAACTCCCTTTTGTTGTATATAATATCTCCCGTCTAATAAATGTTGACTTTTTTAAACAAATTAAGGAAATTATTTATGTGATCATTAAGTTGGTGATGGACGTTCTTGATAATGTAACATTATTATTCTTATCTGAAAAATATTGAAACAAAAAACTAATAAAAGGAAATACTACAATGCACATTTTATAATAGTGTGTCCCTAGATTAACCACTTGGTAAGTTGTCCCTGGGATTTGCATATTTCAATTTGTTTAATAGTGTTGTCGATGCATTCCATCCTCATATGCGAGTGGTGAGAATATTGTTTTTGGTAGTGACTTAGTGAAAAGGTTATATAGGTTGTTACTTGAATAAACTTGCTTGACTTCAAGATCATTTTTCTTCAAAAGCTCATGAGTGGAGAAATTTTTTAATGAAATTTTCTTAGTTTTATATCCTATGTTGAAACTTTCATGAATCCGAGCCAAGTCACATTATCTTCATAAATGATACTAAAAAATTTTAAATGAAAGATAACTCACAAAAACAATGAACACGTTGAATTAAATATCTCAGTCTGTAAGAGAAAGATTTTATAATTGCTCATAGCATAGGTATTTTGACGTATCCCATTACAGACCGGAGTTACATACCGAAGACTACATCCACATATCTATCCACGGTCATTTGAAGATGTGTTAGTGGCCGAGCTTTGTGTATGAGATTGAAGCCATTAGAATCGTCACGAACGTATTATGGAGGTATACAAACTTGTGATTTTGATTTCTCAATCAAATATATTTTGGTATGTTTGTTTTTTAATTGAGGCATTTTTTTATACAACGATTTTGAAAATATTTTTTTTATTATTTTTAGTTTGTTGGAACGAGATACCAATATCATTATAACGAGATAATTTTCTCATTCGAAGGAGATCAAATTTCGTTGGAACGAAATTTGATCTCCTCGTTCGAACATGCTTCTAATGAACATCTAACGAGATGTAATTTGTTTGACAAAACCACTCTTATTGGAAGGTCGTGGAAGGACGATCAGACGAAACAGGCATCTCATTCGAACGAGACTTCACCTCGTTAGAACGAAAGTACAGTTTTTGTTGGAACGAGACCCTATTTTCATTCAAATGAGAGCGTTGCCTCAAAATTCGTGTTTCACTATAAAAAACTATTTTGAAAAGTTTTTCTTACGACTTTTGGTGAAAATGAAATTCCCATACCTGTGCCAAAAGTGTCCAAATTTTTATTTTCCAAAAATAAGATTTTGTTTTCCAAATCACTCATACCCTAGAATGATTTGTTGAGTTTCAAACCCTAGTTCCCAAACACTACATCAAATCCTTATAGAGTTTACTCTACTATTGATTTGTGGAGCCGAGGCTCTACAACTGAAGAAAAAGAAAGGATTCTGATAACCTGAGGATGATCGGTGGATACATAGGGAAGAGCTACTTTATGTGGATAGTGATGGATTGTGCCGTATCTATTGAAGATTTAAAGACCAGTTCATTATACTTAGTGGAGCTCTATTCAGTAATCCATTGTCAACATAAAATTTGGATTAAAATTTGGATCTTTGTGTGCATAACCTAATATACAGACTATCCATACGAACCAACTTTCTCAAATTGGTATCTGAGCAGGTTGCACTAAACTATTGTGTGATCCTTTTTACATCATTTCTTTATATCAATTTTTTTTAAATTGGTGATGTTTAGATTGGGTTTTATGGATACTTTGTAAAGTAGGCTACCTATTTTCGATGGGTTTAATTATGATTATTGGAGATCTCGAATGAGGTCGAATTTGAAAGAGATTGACGAGCGTGTATGGCTTATTTGTAAAAGAGGGTGGACACCACCCACTATGACTAATGATGATGTTATAGGTCCTAAGCGCATCACCACTTGGGCGGATGATGAATTAAAATGGAGTAATTTTAACTCACATGATTTAAGTGTTATTTCTGGATACGCCACACCTCATGAGTTACAACGTATCATAGCGTACACCACGTCTAATGAAGCGCGGGATATACTCTAGCTCACTCACGATGGTACCAATGTCGTAAAATATTTTAAGGTTCAAAATCTCACCTCTCAATTTTAGACTATTACCATGAACAAGTCTGACACTCTTGAAGAATTCTATGCACATTTAGCATATATTGTCAACTCTAGTTTCAATTTGGATGAGAAAATTCCTGAGACACGTGTTATGAAAAATATTTTGAGATCCATGTGGGTTCTGTTTTATCTCAAAACTCACTGTTCTTAATTCTTTGGGAATTTTAGATACGCTTAGGCTAGAAGAACTCGTAGGAGGCCTTACAACATATAAAATTGATATGTTCCCCAAAACTTAAAAGAAAAAAAAGAAAATAGGGATTGCTTTGAAAGGTCAAACTAAAAAGAAAAGTAAAAGGTTTTTTTATTATGAGTCTGAATATGATTTTGAGATTGGTGATATTGCCTAGTTTGCAAAAACATTTAAAAAAATCTCAAATTTAACAAAGAAAATTCTTCCAAAGAAAAGAGTTTTGAGGAAAAAAAATGTGAATTAGGGCAAGAGTGTTTGTTAGAAAGATGAAGTGAGATGTTATTAGTGTAAGGGAAAGGGTCACAAAGCTCACTAGTGTGCCACTAGGCTAAAGAGACGGGGCAAAGGCAAAGTTGCATACAAAGCTACTCTTAGCGATAGTGACGTTAAGTTGGTGAATTCCGGGGATGAATCACCGCATGAACGAATTTATGTGTGCATTCATGGACAGTCACGTGAGTACTTCTAGTTCGCCCCACGCCGGTGAGGACATTTTTAAACATGAGAGTCTCGATGATGTTTCGGACCATTCTGAAGAGAGTGAGCGTGCTGAGGGGAATTTGAGTGACGGGGAAGGTGGACTTTAACGCGCCTTCCATGAACTTTACACCGAGACTTTAAAAATGAAAAAATATTAATAAAGATTTATCTCTTAGGGTGTTTGATTTGGAGAAAGAGTTGAATGTTTTGAGAGTGTATGAGGCGTCGGTGAGACAACTTGAGAAGTTGAAAGTTTCTTTGTGTGAGCAATTGATTGTTGTTGATTGGGAGAACACCAATTTGACCAACACCGTGGCTAATCTTACGAGAGGTCTTCAAGCTTCATTGGAGACTCATGATAAACTTAAATCGTGTGCATCCCAACTCTAGATTGATCTTTAATGTGCCCGAAAGGTCAAGGTCACTTTAAAGGACACATATAAGAAGGTTGGAAAGATATTTCTCGGTCCTACATTAAGTTTTAATGAGAGACGAGGAATAGGTTATGATAATGCATCCATTTCCCATGCCACACTCGAGCTGATTTCGGAGCTTGTGATGGATCCTTTTGGTCCTCGTCCTAACCCACTTAGGAAAGCTCATTCTAGACGTGTTGACTAATATAGACCCAATCTAGTTTATGTTTGTTCCCATTATAAACAAGTAGGTCACTTTAGGAAGTTTTGTTTTAAGCTAGGGAGAGTTTTCCACAAGCATATTCCTCGGTATGCTCCCACACACACACATGTTCTTGCACGAGCATTATACATGTTTCTACTCACGCTCCCACACACGATCGTAGATAATTGAAGAGTCTTCGAGAGTAAGTAAAGTTTTTTGTCAAAACTTCATAAAGTTTGATGGAGGAATTTCGAAGGATACATATTCCTGTTGAGAACACCTCTCGGACTAATGATTGAGTTTGGGCACTTTATTTAGTATGGGGTGTTTATCATGTTCATATCATATATCCCTATTACTAGATTGTATTTCTACGCATTTATAAGTTTTTTTCTTTTTATTAAATTATGAAAAAAAATCCAAAAAGATTTTTTACTTTAAAGAAAAAGTTTGAAAATTTCCAAAAAAGATTTTATTTTGATAAAAAAATTAAAAAAGACAAAAGGATTTTTATATTTTCATTTTTCACCATATATGGATGTGCATTTAAGATGTTCGTATCACCCCTTCATTCCATCAATTCTTATGACTTCTTCATGGTGTTTTGAGACATGACTTCGTTTCTTTAATGTGCTTAATAATGTGTGGATAGCATTTGTTGATCATTGATGATTACTTTCTCCACGATAAACTCTTTATCTTCTCTATTGCACATGTACATGGAATTTTTGAATGTTCTTCTCATGTGTCAAATATGGTGTTCTCGTATTAATAGTGTTTAATAATGAACCAAATGTACTAGAGACAAGTTATGCTTGTAAGAACCATTGCCCAAATTTCATTTCTCAAAAAATTGTTAAGTTATGGAAAGGGGATACAAAAGTGCAAAATTCTCTTTGCGTTATAAGACACCATTTGAAAAAGGAGCCTAAAATATTAACGACACACGAAAACAGAAGTTCCAAGGCCATTTTTTTCATTGATGTTTTGCTACATATGAGCATTATGATATCTTCAAATTTTGAGATTGAATTCACATATTTTTTAGATTTTGTGGGTGTTATTAAGTATAAGTTTAATGGGTTTGAACAATGGACTCTTGAAAATCATTAAATAGTTTGGCTTTATTTATCTAAGAAAAATTTAAAATCATGACATATTGTATAAGTCGAGTCAATTTCATGTATGTTCAAAATTCATTCACATGTGGTTGAAATTGAGTTCCTTCTTTAAAAGTATCTCATTGACTTCGTGTCTCTATGTTGAGTTGCCATTGGAATATATTCACACAATTACATTATGTTTTCACGATTAGGATATTTTAGTATTATTCCATGGTATTATGTGTTTTGAACCTATATGTACTTCTTATCTATATACATGTTACACTTTTAAAAAATTTGAAAAATTCTAAAATAGTTGGTATGCTTCTTTGAAAATCATCGCATGCGCTTAATTGACTATTTTAATGATGTATTTATATTGGATTTGGGTGATGCTTATTATTCATGCTCAGTTTCTAACCCTTTGCCTACTATGGACAACAAGGGGAAGAACAGATTGAGGGAGAGTTTATTTTTCTTTAAACTCGTACGCATTATGGTATTCTTTTTCTTCATGCATGTAGGTCTCTTCTGCTTTGATGACGATCTTATGGATTACACAAGTTAAAGAATGTCAATTGAAGACAAAGTCTTGAATGTTGTTTCGTTTTTGGGTTTGGGAGGACATTAGGATAAATTGTCTTAGGGGTTTTATTGTAATTTGGTTTGGTATTTATTTTTGTACCGGAATAGCCAAAGGGGGATATTTGTAAAAGAAAGATTTTATAATACTCATAGCTTAGGTATTTTGGCGCATCCTGTTACAAACCGGAGTTATAAATTAAAGACTAAATCTGAATTTGCCTCTATAGTCTTTTGAAGATGTGTTAGTGATAAAACTTCGTGTCCAAGATTCAAGCCGTTGAAATCATTATGAACATTTTATGGAGGTATGCGAACTTATAAATTAAATATATTATAGGATTTTTGTTTTTAATCGAGGCATTTTTTATAAAACGATTTTGAAAATATTTTTTTTAATTTTTAGTTCGTTGCAACGAGACTCCAATCTCATTAGAACGAAATACTTCTCATTCAAACTTACTTCTAACGAATATCTAACGAGATGGAGTATGTTTGATAGAACCACCCTCGTTGGAAGGATAATTGAATGAAATAGGCATCTCGTTACTACGGAAGTACAGTTATCATTTAGATGAGTCCCTATTTTCTTTTGAACGAGAGCATCTCCTCGAATTTTGTATTTTACTATAAAAAACTTGTTTTCAGTAATTTTTCTCAATACTTTTAGTGAAAACAAAATTCCCATACCTGTTCCAAAAGTGTTCACCTTTTTATTTTCCAAAAACAAGATTTTTTTTCCAAATCACTCATCCCTATAATGATTTGTTGAGTTTCAAACCCTAGTTCCCAAATACTACATCAGACCGTTATAGAGTTTATTCTACTGCAAATTTATGGTGACGAGGCTCTACGGTTGAAGAAGTAAGGATTCTCATACTTTGAGGCTGATTGATGGATACAAAGGGAAGAGTTGATTCTTATAGACGGTGCTGGACTGTGTCGTATTTATCGAAGATTTTAAGACCTATGTGTTATATTTAGTGGAGCCCTATGTAGTTTGTAAGTCATTGAGCTTGTCAAATTCTTAACACTGCTAAAATCTAAGTTTTTTCGGAAAGAGATTTTTCCTCAAATTCTTCTTTTGTTTGGTTGGTTTGATTGTGTGATTACATCATTTAATTTTGACTTTATCGTGCATGCACACTTTAATCTAATCAAGATAAAAATTGGATTAAAAATTAGATCTTTATGTGCGTAACCTAATATACGAACTATCCATACATACTCGCTTTCTCACAATCATACATATTCATCGCTACATTCATAAGCTAAATTTTCAAAGCACTTATGATGTGTAACTACTAAAGTTTGTTTAGAATAATATTGGTAAATATCACTATCACCACTAATAAATATGTAACGTGTATGATATTGATTGTTATGAGGATTGGATATGTATTTAACATCTGCACAACCTACTAACTAGAAACCTTTAAAGATATAAGAAGATAATGAACTCCACAACAATGGTTTAACATAGATACCTAAGAATATGCTTGATATAAGAATGGCTTTTACTTTGTTTAAAATTAAATACAATAAAAAGATTCGTGAATGATGAAATATTTGGTATAGTGCATTGTGTTGAGTATATCAAAGCATCAATGTCTTTGAATATGCTCGTAGATTCCTTTTGATTTTTTCATATATGTTTTTGTATATAAATCCTCGTATAACTAAGAAGTCACAACATCTACGAATTTCATATCTAGATTTTTAAATACATATAAAGTAGTCAGATATCGCAAAATTATAACATTCATAATGGGATAGTATGTTTTATAGTCATGACCAGGTTTCTACATGAAACCTTACACAAATCGTGATTTAAATCTTATGATTTCCATTTTCTCATTTTGATTCTTTACAAACATACATTTGTAAACTATAATCTTAACACCGTATGGGTTTGTACTATAGTTTTTATAGACACCCCATCCTAGTATCCCTTAAGTCCCTCATTGAGTCCCCAACACTTCTCCTCCCACTATAGACCGTAGGTCCTACTCTGAGACCTGATCTAGAGGCCACTGCATTCTCTCGGGCCCCATTTAACTTAATTAACTCTCCAACCTAATTGAATATCAATGAAATTTTATAGGGATATGAATCTCCTTTCTAATAATCCATGCAATGCACGAATTAGCCTTACGGTTCGCATGAATGTGCCTTTTTATTCATAACCCTAATCCAGAGGCCACCGGGCGCTCCAAGACCCCATTTCATCTCAGTAAACTCTCCAACTTGAGTTAAGCTTAATGAAATATCATAGGACTTTGAATACCCTTTCCAACGGTCTATAACATGCACGAATTGGCCTCACTGTTCGCGCGAACATGCCTTTTTACTCTGAAAGGTCATCGGGTGATCTTGGGCCTTGTTTAACCTTTATCAATTCTTTACCTTGAGATAATCTCAATTAAATCTCACAGGTATCTGAATTCCCTTTTTAGCAGTTCATACCTTGCGTGAATTGGCCTCATTGTTCGCACGAATGATCGTTTTTTACTCCGAAAATCCCTCGTTTGGGGACCATCGGATGCTTTCGAGTCCTGTTTGACTTTGGTCAACTCTCAAACCTGGGAGTGTCTTAAAGTATTCTTGTTGGGATCTAAATACCCTTTCTAATGGCCATGTCCGTTCATGATTTTAACTTATGATTTGAAATATATGCCCATTTTTTCGTAAAAGTTCATTCTGGACGGCCTATAGGCACCTCAGACCCCCGCCTATCGCTAGGGTGTACTTTCTTTAGCTAACAAGGCAGAGGCAATTCTAATAGGCAGGACATGGTCCATTCCGATCGTCACCCCCCTAAAATCCTATTTTTTTTCTATTTAAGGAGACCCTGACCTCATTCGCAAGGACCCCTATTTCAACAATCATAAACATTCCTTCAAAATAAGTGCGTCGTCATTCCAAAAAACTCAATTTTCCAACACTCCTTTCATCTTTATTACTTCACTTTCATACCACCTTTGGCCACTTAACTCACCCTTACTTCACCACCATTCCACCATCATAAAATTGGCCTACTCTCCTCCAAAAATCAATAGCAAAATCTTCTAGGAGGTTTATTCATACTCCTTTCTAATTTATCTATTTAGTATTATTTACTCATTTTATTTCCATTTTTGATATCTTTTAGTCTTACTCCATTATCTCATAGCAACTAATATCTTTTTTATTAATAGTATTCACATAACATATTTTCATAAACTGAAAAACAAAAAAGAGGGTTTACTTATAAACTCCAAAAAGTAGGATTTCCTCACTTTTTCTACACTTCTATACTTGAGCATGCTTTCTTCAAAAATAGTTATAGAGAAGTCTCAAATTTGGATTTATGGGTTAAAACCCACCCTTACAATGTATCGAACTATTTGAACTTTGATGTCTTTTGGGCTGTATATGCATCCCTGCTGGGATTCGAGTACCATTTTCTCATTTTATGCTTTCTTGTATTTATTAGTATTTGTGAGTCATGAACTCCTAGATATTTGTGTTCTACTCAAAATACATATTTACTTCTTCATAATGCCTTGTGATTTGACGAACACTCGCATTATATTTATTTTTATGGCATTTCTCTAGTACCCTTCTTAGGACGATTCTACTCTGTCTTCCCCATAATATGAGACGGATTATTTCTTTCTCTCCTTATTCACACCGCACACATGTACACACATATCACTTTGGAGAAGATAATATTATCATAGACCATGAGAGATCGAAAGGGCAGGATGGGTGCTTAACACCTTCCCATTCCGTAACTTAGTCCCTGAACCCTTGATTCATTTGGTTTCTTATGCATCAATATGCCTTCAATATTATTTTCTCGGGACAATTATTTTGAGAAAAATAGGCAAGCGGCTCTATTTCTTCATGTTTATTACCTTGTAATGATGGTAAATTTATATATGAGGCAGCCCGTGAAGATACCAGTGTGAGTGATAGAAAAAGGACTCCTATATCCTCGAATCACTCATACGCGGGGAAAGAGGGATTTCACCAGTTTTCCTTCTCGTCCCAATTTTGGGGTCAGCCCATGCCAGAGGAATCCGACCCAGATGGCCACACTAGAGACTCTGCTGAGGAGATTTTTTAGAGAACTAGACTCTATTTTCACATGCGTGTTATATCTTTTTCTCTCATATTTTTCTACATGTGTACATATGCCTCCACTTTTATGTTCTCCTTACTCTTATACTTATGTCTTGTATATACATATCATTCTTATCATGATGCTTATCTTTATCATACTCTTCTTTCACCACATGTATATATCACCTTCTTATCATATGTTTCACCTTTTACTCACTTGTATGTGTTCACCATGTTTCACAGTATGATTACTTGTATATATTCACCATAGTCATTTCACACACTCACAGTCGTATATAATCTCACTACTCACATGTTTCACACACCACTTGTAGAAATCTATGCTTAGATTCACTAGAACACACTCTCACATTCTTCTTACTTGTACATATCTTCATGCCCACTTACACACACCTCACACACCACTTGTATATTATCTATGCTTAGTCTCACTAGCACACACTTTCACATTTTTCTCACTTATATACATTCACATGATTTTTTCACTCAAACTATTCCCATGTCACTCTCTCACCTTATACATATCTCTCACTCGCTTGTATATTCACGCGCTTCACACTTTGATCTATCACCATGCTTTGTATAGTCTTCATAATCCATGTGTATACTTGATAGTTTTACTCTCCATGTTTCTCCCCCTTATCACATGCTATTTGTATATTTTATACTCTCCCTCGTAGTGGAAATATTCCCCTTATTTAGTATACATAAAACTCTCCATAATATACTAATTAAGACTCGCGCATTCTTGCACACTACATCATTTAAGTATGGAAATATTGACCAAGATTTTATCCCATATTGGGTAGTCAATTCGTGATGGGTGTAAGTCCTGCGGGGTACGGTTAACCTAAGTCATATGATTCTCACCTTCCATTAGCCTCGTACCTTTAACGTATATTTATTAGTTTCCACCTAATCATACCACTTGATCGAACTCACGATGGGAGGTATATATAGTAGGGAACTCATTCACGTATATCGAGTATATCAAATTTTCTCTCACGTGTACCGTATCCATGAGGTATATCGTAAGGTAATTCATGTACACTCAGGTATATCAAATGGCTTGTCCATATGTATCGATGAATGATTGCCCTTATAGGTAAGAGGCATATCGTGGAAGTCTTGTCAAAGGGGGGAACCCTTTTACAGACCCACCAAATGCATCAACCTCATATAGGCGTCTACCATAGGACACTCATACCTAGTTTGTCGGTTACAATGCAAAACTCTGTCAAAATTTTAGGTAGCATTACCACCCGAACTCTTGAAATATTTCGCCCATTTTTTAAAAATGGACCCTATCTATGAGTCTAGAAATAAGTTAAACCATGTCTTACACCATATACCTATTTTTTTCCCAAACTCGGGTTCTGTCAGACATTTTTCTTTCATCCTGGGCAAAATAATACAAGTGAAACCTAATAATAATAACCATGCTGAGGATTTTTCCTTCCTCCCTCTTTTTAAAAATATCAAAAATATTTTCCCCGTTTTTCAAAATAAAAATAAAATACCAAAAATATTAATTTTTCCCTCAAAATAAACCAAAATCATTTTTCCTCTCAGGTGTGATCGCGTACTCTGGTTTTAGCCTAGCTCCTTTTGGATCCGGTCTTCAATCAAACCACCCTGAAGCTCTAGTACTTCCTCTGTTGTTCTTATCGAGTTTGAGATCTCCCTCCAAAAGTTATTCATGGATAATATTGACCAGGTTGCAAATGTTCAACCAAATCTGATGACCATCCAAGACCAACTCAGTGCTAAGATTGAGAACCTCCAGACTGAATGGTCATGGAATCCTATGAATGGTCACGGACTTTGGGCGTGATCAGGTCTATGGGTCGCGACCTAGATCCGTTACCAAATCGGGGGTGACCAATTTCATGAGTCGCAGCCCAGAGCCATGACCAAACCAAGGGTCACGAACCTTTGTCGTCATGGAAAATGGTCGCGAACTAGGATCGTGAGTGAGCCATACACCAAGTCACGACTCCTGGCCTTGACCGACACTGATATGGGGAAAATAGAGTCACGGACTTTAGCCGTGATGGATGGGAGGCGAGACTAAATTATCATGGCTCTAAGCCATTACCATCACCATCTTTAGGAAACATTAGTCACGGTTATAACTTTGACTACAAGTGGAGTAATTTAGTCACGGTTATAAACCGTGATAAAAAAGGGGAGATAAAATCTTTAGCAATGGCTCCTAACCGTGACCATCACCATCTGGAAAATTTAGTCACTGTTATAACCCGTGGCTAAATGTGGGGAATAAAATCATTAGTCACGGCTCTAGAGGCCAGTATTAAATATGGTCACGACTCTAAACCATGACCCAATTTTTAGCTGCGATAAAAAAATGGTCATGGACTTTGGCCATGACCCTATTTAACTATAATATAAAAAAATATACGGGTTGTTTATGTCCTATCCTCAAACTGGGAGTCCTACGGATATGCGGGCAGTTACTAGGTATTAGGTTGGACATGCACGAGGTGCTCATACCACCCGCAGTGTCGTTTAGGTGTTGTTGGGTGTGACTCCCTCCCCCTTCCGGCACGTTTTCAAGCCTAAGTGTGCCTATTTTTAAATTCGGGTCCTATCCTCAAATCTTGAGTCTCGCGGATGCGCCGGCGATTGTCTCTAATAGACCCACTACCCAAAAGTGATTCTACACACATAAGGAGACTGTCGTCTCTCTCTAATAGACCGGCTACGCCTGCAAATCTGGTAGTTATAAATGAGTGTGATGCCCCTATATCAAATAAAATCCTATCCTCATGCCCGTGAAAATGAAATGTATTCTCTATTACTGGCGGTGCCTGCGGTGCCTGTGGTAAGATTGCATATCGAATGTTATAGACACCTCCGTACTATAACTGCCCATATTGCTATGGGGCTGGTGGAGTCAGTGTTGCAGGTGGTAACTACGCCTGCTGCCCCCGTTGGGAACCCTGTTGTAGTACTTTATCCTACTATGGGCAGTCTCTCCTCTTGTAACCTGCCTGTCCACAACTAAAAAAACAACTTGTAAAGTCTCCCTGCCTTTGGCTCTGATGGCCCTATCAAGATTATCCTTAACGCTAGCCCTGGTGGCCCCAACGCTACTGGCCTCCCCCATTATTCCCTTGGCCCTAGGGCCCCAAGGAACATGCTGTTGCTGCTAAGGACCCTGATGGCCCTGGACGAATCCACTACCCTCTGGTCTGTAACCTCGCGATCTGAATCTCTTTGCTGAATCTCCCTGTTAAGAAACTTGCCCCCGGTGTCTACTCATCTGCTATTGCGGTGCTCCACTAGCACCGTTTCCTCCTGCCTTGCCTGCCTGGCTAGGGTCACCCCCTCTTTTACTTCCCTTCAGGTGGAAATAATGATCCTGACAGTGAAGAAGCATGGTATTAATGACCTCAGTATAAGTCTTCAATGCTGAGTTACCAATCAAGTGTTGCCTGATGATAGTGTCGTGTAGCAAAATATTTCAAAGTGTTCTCAAATTAATTTAATTGTATGACAATCCAACCAGTTTTAATTAATCCCAAATTTTAGTCAAACCTTAAATCATGCATCTAAGTGATTTAAAAGCATAAAATCAAGAAGCATGCAAAGGAAACCAATTTTCAGGAAAAATCCCCGAAGGGAAAAAACCTTTTATTTCACTAATAATTTGCAATTTACAACTTACAAGATTACCAACGAAATCTGTAATCAATATCCGCATAACCCACAAGGACACAACCTAAATCAGCAATGGACTCCCACAGTGAATCCATAAGAACACGTAGTTTTGTCTTTAGCAAAGGAACACCCGCAAGCATTCCCAATGACCGCAGTCGTAGTCAATCTTGCATCTCCCTCAAGCAGTACCTAGTCAGCCAGCACCTTGCTCAAAAGTTACCAAGATCAGTCGTAGATTTACCCTCTCTACAAGAGAAAACTTCAACAAGATTGTATCTTGGGTTCCAAAACAATTCACTAAAAGATTGGAATTTTTGTGAATTGAAAAACAAATGATCAAAACCCTAAATTGAAGAAGACAATTCACTAAAAGTGAATTCACTAAAACAATTCTCTAAAAGTGTTCTGATATTTACAGTTTACTTGTATCGAAAAATGTCAGGTCTTCTTCACCAAAATGACCCATTTAACATGTTATTTATAAAATAATTAAGTCGGCACATCACTCAAATGAAATAAGGATGTCGCTTGAACGACATCGCGCGACATACTGATGTCGCTTGAACGACTTTGATAGGTCGATCAAACGACTTGAGTGAAAATTAATTTCTATTAAATCTCCACCTCAACACTTAGAAAAAATTCTTTTGACAAAAAACAACATCTTAAGTGTTTAAAAATAGTTTAGAAAAATTATCCCAACACTTATAATGAACCTTAAAGAGACTTAAACACAACCTTACCAAAATTAATCTCGTAGAGGCTTGAATGTTGAAGAATGTTGATATTCAGATCCGTCTTGATTCATCTTCAAACTTGAACTTTTTCTTCGACGGCTTGTAACGGTATACGACATACACTAATGTGAACCAGGACTTATAAAATATGTCCTTACAAATCTCCCCCCATGTCTATGCCGGTACAAAATAAAAACATCTGAATTATCAAATCAAATGTCCTATACAAATCTAATACCCTCCTATGAACCCAAAACTGAAAAGGTACTAAACATGTAAGTCTAAAACTTTTCTTCAAAAATCTTCACCTTCAAAATCTTCAAATCTTCTTTGCTTTTCTTTGTCATCATCAAGGTGTGCAAAATACGATCCTCAAACTTTGTACCTACACATATGAGACAAGAAAATACCTTCGTGACTTATGGAGTTTGTTATGAGATAACATAAATCATAACAAAAGATTAAATCTCAAATCTCCCCGATAATATAAAAACTTCCCCATTAAATCATAATTCATTCTCCCCCTTTCTATTTGTCCGAAATAGATAAGGAAAAGAATCAACAAAATAAACATGGAGTGTCACGACAAGCAAAGCAAACAACTATGATCATCAAGAAATACTCAAAAGTATTCCACAAACTATTTTTAATTTTTCAATTTTTTTCAAACAAAAGTGCAAAAATAATTTTACAAAAATCATACACCGTGAATTTACTCTTAGATAACCAAAGCCTGGATACGGAATGAATGGGTGTGAACAAATTCGAAAGGAAAATCAATGCAATCCCGTAAAATATATATGCATGATGAATTCGGATACTCCTAACGAACATACTCAAATTCGTCCTTAGGTGTCAAAAGTGTTAAATTCAAATGACATCGACTCAATCCATTAACACATCATAGTCTAAAATAATTTTCACACCAATAACATCTAAAACTATGTAATGCTTTTTCATGACGTTGTCAGGACGTGCAAACCCGTTGTTTAAATTTCCATCCAAACTCCCTCATAAATAATAATCATTTATTTTTTTCTTTTGAGGTGATGAAACTAAATTCTCGCCTTAAAGAAATCCTATTGGCCCAATTTTGGCATATTTATTTATTGCCTTAATTTTTTCTCGGTCTCTTTTCAAATGGTGGCTTTCACGATAGGTTAATTTTATACTCTCGCAACCCTCTCCTGTACACCCGTCATTTTTCCATGTTAAACAAATTTCTCACGGGCAACGGTTCTTACATACACTACTTTCATTGTCAAGTTTTATCGCATTCAGTTTGTTTTCAAGACAAAATTGAGATGAAAACACTTTGACCAATATGTGATAGATAAGTACAATAATCAAACAAATCCGTGCAAGTGTGCATTAAAGGCAATTATGAGTCAAACATGTAGGTAGTAATCTCAAATTACAACTTAATGACTCCAAACATTGTAAAGCACAAAAATGAAATGATGACGCATATCAAAACATTATCAAATCGTCACATGGGTATAGAATGAAATTGTGACCTGGTCATCCTAAATGTCCATTCATAAAAGGGGGAGTTGCGTTGGATTTTCACGAGGTGTTTACGCCACCCGCAGTGCCGTTTGGGTGCCTCGAGGATTCTCAGCCCAGTTGCGGCATGTTTTCAAGCCTAGGTGTGCCTATTTTTGAATTCGAATCCTATCCTCAAATCGAGAGTCTCGTGGTTGCGCGGGAAATTTCTACGTGTTACGTTGGACTAGAAAACTCGCATTGCCATTTGGGTGCCACAGGGGGTGACGGCCTCCCCGCGTTGCCGTTTCAAGCCGAAGTGTGCCCCAAATTGGGTCATATCCTCAATTCGGAAATCCTAAGACTGTGCAAGAAATTTCTACCTCTTACGTTGTACGGGCACTAGGTGTTAGTTCCACCCACGATGCCGCTTGGGTGTCGGCCCCCCACAACACGTTTTCATGCCTAAGTGTGTCTGTTATTGAATTCGGATCCTATCCTCAGACTGGAAGTCCCATGGCTGTGTGGGATGTTTTTACATGTTATATTGGACATGCACGAGGTTTTCGTGCCACCCGCGGTGCCGTTTGGATACCACAGGTGGTGTCCCCCCTCCCCCCCGGCACGTGTTTTCCTAAGTGTGCATATTTTCGAATTCAATTGCTATCCTCAAATCGGGAGTACTGCACCTTCGAGGGATGTTGATAGATGTTACATTGGACGTGATCGAGGTTTTCGTTCCACCCACGATTCCTTTTGGGTTCCACAGGGTGTACCGCCCTCACGCACTACGTTTTTAAGCCTAAGTGTGCATGTGTTCCCTAAGTGTGTCTGTTTTCGAATTCGGGTCATATCCTCAAACTGGGAGTTCCACGGCTGCACGAAAGGTTGATATGTGTTACATTGGATGTTTATGAGGTGTTCATGCCACCCGGGGTGTCATTTGGGTGCCGATGGGGTTGATGACTCCCCCCCCCCCCCGACCCGTTTTCAAGCCTAAGTGTGCTTATTTTCTAATTCAGGTCCTATCCTCAAACCAAGAGTCTCCTGGATGCGCGAAAGGTTTATAGGTGTTACTTTGAACAAAAAAGAGGTGTTTGTTTCACCCATGGTGACGTTTGGGTGCCGCAGGGAGTACCGGCCCCCTGCGATACGTTTTCAAGCCTAAGTGTGCTTTATATCCTAAGTGTGCCTTTTTTTTTTAATTCGGGCCCTATGTTCAAACCGGGAGTCTAGCAGATGCGCGATCAATTTATACATGTTACATTGGAGGTGTATGAGGTGTTCGTGCCACCCATGGTATCGTTTTTGTTCCGTTGGGGTGCCCCCAACATGTTTTTAAGCCCAAGTGTGCCTATTTTCAAATTCGGACCCTATCCTCAAACCAGGAGTCCCGTGGATGTGAGGGTTATTAATACGTGTTACGTTGAATATATACGAGGTGTTGGTACCACCCCTAGTACCATTTGGGTGTCGCAGGGGATGTCAACCCCCCACGGCACGTTTTCAAGCCTAAGTGTCCCAATTTTCGAATTCGGGTCCTATCCTCAAACCAAGAGTACCGCGGTTGCATAGGTAGTTGACACTAGTTACATTGGACATGAACAACATGTCTGTTCCACCTGGACTTCCGTTTGGGTGTCGCAGGGGGTGTCGGTCCCCTCACAGCACATTTTCAAGCCTAAGTGTGTTTGTTTTCCTAAGTGTGCCTGTTTTCGAATTTGGGACCTATCCTAGAACCGAGAGTCTCGCAGCTATGCGGGAGGTTGATATGTGATACATTGGATGAGAATGAGGTGTTAGTGCCACCCATGGTGCCGTTTGGGTGTCGCTGGGGGTGTCCTCCCCCCCCCCCCCCCCCCCCGGGGGGGGCACGTTTTCAATACTAAGTGTGCCTACTTTTGAATTCGAGTTCTATCCTCAAACCGTGAGTCCCGCAGCTGAGCAGTTGTTTGATATGTGTTACATTATATGTGCACGAGGTGTTTGTGTCACCTGTGTTTCTGTTTGGGTTCTTCCACCCCTGCAGCACGTTTTCAAGCCTAAGTGTGCATGTTTTCCTAAGTGTGTCCGTTTTCGAATTCAGGTCCTATCCTCAAACCATGAGTTCTGAGGGAACGCGGGTGGTTGATACGTATTAAATTGGATGTGCACGAGGTTTTTGTACCACCCGCAGTGCCATTTGGGTGATGCTGGGGGTGCCGGCCCCCGCGGCACGCTTTCAAGCCTAAGTGTGGAAATTTTCAAATTCGGGTCGTTTCCTCAAACCGGGAGTCTCATGGCTGAATGGATAGTTGTTACGTGTTACGTTGGACATCCACGAGGTTTTCGTGCCACCCACGATTCCGTTTGGATTCTACAGGGGTGTTGGCCCTCCCGTAGCATGTTATCAAACCTAAGTGTGACTGTTTTCAAATTCGTGCCTTATCCTCAAATCGAGAGCCCCATGGTTACATGGGAGATTGCTACATTTTATGTTGGACATGCACGAGATGTTCGTTCCACCCGCATTATCGTTTGGATGCCCCTGGTGGTACCGCGCCACAGCACATTTTCTAGTTGAGTGTGTCTATTTTTGAATTCGGGTTCTATCCGCAAACCGAGAGACCCACAGTTGCAGTGAAGTTGTTACATGTTATATTAGATGTGCACTGGGTGTTTGTTCCACCCGTGGTGTTGTTTGGGTTCCAGCCCCCCCCCCCCCCCCACGGTACATTTTCAAACCTAAGTGTGCATGTTTTCCTTTTCTTTTGGTATTTCACACACACACCATTCTACTCTAGACAAACACTACACTAGCTTTGCCACTATCCCAAGTTCCCAATGCCATACAGAGAGCCTAAAATAGCGAATCCTGAATATTAAGGGGAGTACATATCCATCGCCAATGACGTTTGGTACATTTGTCCATGATCAATATATAAACATGAATCTTTTAAACTTTATCGACTCTTGAGGTGAAAAATTCAGTCCCCACCATTTCAAAAACCCAGCAAACCGTTAATTACTTTTGCCAGAGGTTTAAGCCTGTATTCGGGCAAGTACGGGACAAGCCCTACTCCAAAATCGTCAAAGGCATCACTGATAGGAAACAATTCGTCCATACGACTATCAGTGCGTGTTGGATTATTTTACTGATACTCGTATGGATGTATGGACGAATTGTTTCCATACAGTGCCCACTATGTTTGTCTAGGAAACAATTTGTCCATATAATGCCCACCATCACTCATAGGAAATAATTCATCCATACGTCCATACGAGTATCAGTTAAAAAATCAAACATACATTGATACTTGTATTGATGAATTATTACTATCAGTGATGCCTTTGATTATTTTGGAGCAGTGGTTGTTTTGTACATGTCTGAATATAGGCTTGAACCTCTTTTAAAAGTCATCAACGGACTGCGGGGTTTTTGAAATGACGGGCACTGAATTTCTCATTGCAAGAGTCGGGGAATTTTAAGAGCTTCACGATTAGATATTGATCATGGACAAATAGTCGAGAGGTGTACCAGACATCGTCGGCGATGGATTTATACTCCACCTCATGTTCGGGATTCGCCACCTTAGGCTCTGTATGGCGTTGGGAACTTAAGAAAGTGTTAAATCTAGTGTAGTGTTTGTTTAGAGTAACATGGGGGGGGGTGAAATGCAACAAAATTTGAAAACATGTACACTTAGTCTTGAAAATGTGTTGTGGGAGCGGTCACCTCCAACAGCACCCAAACGTCACCGCGGGTGGCACGAACACCTCGTGCACAACTGTTTAGAGTTCAAAAGTTTTGCATCTTTTTAGAGCTCAAGAGTTTTACAAACAGGACATTAATTGGAGAGAGAGATAGGGGATAAATTGGAAAGTCTACACGCTACCACAACCAATAATTATCCAACATTTTATCCAATAATCAAACCAATAATTATCATGTACTCCTTCTAATTATCCCGTACGCTAATACTATCCAACAACAAACCAACAACCAATTTATCCAACAAACAAACCAAATAAAATTAATAATTATCCTGTACTTTTTCTAACATGTTATCCAACAACCAATAATTATCTAAAAGATAAGCCAAACAAACTCAATAATTATCCTGTAATCCTTCTGACATACTATCGTACAACAAACCAACAACCAATAATTATCTGATAGCCAAATCAAAAAAAATCAGTAATTATCTCGTACTCCATCTATCATCACACAGATATGCATGTCAATTATATAACTACTTCAGTTAAAGTAAAGAGTACCTAGTTCATGCGATCCAAGAAAGCCATTAAATAGAGTCTTCTGAATGTGTGATTAGACCAAACTGATCCCAGAGTCCCCAGCGTATGCTTGTACATGTACATTTGTTGATTAGTTTCTTTGATACAATCTTCATAAAATGAAGCTAATTTAACTTCATTTTATGAAGACTGCATTAATAAAACTGATCAACAAATGTATATGTATAGGAACATGTGGAAATAGAGCTATGATAATTTGATCCAATCACAAACTCAAATGACTCTATTCTTAAACCGAGCGCCTTGTGAAAGGTTTTCGTGCCCCCAACATTTGACTTAACATATTATCGAAAGTTAACTTATATGACTCTAAACTAATATTTGGAGGTAGAAAAATGGTATTTATTCACTAAAAATGGTATATGTCTATATAGTCTTATTACACACCATACATGCATTAAATAAAAAAAGTTTTGAATTGTCACAACTAAACATAAATAGATTAAATTAAACATTGGTAAAACTAACTAGACACTCATACATCAAAGTAAAGCGCGAATACAGTGCCAATATCATAATAGGATACAAATAAGATTGACAAGGATAAAATAATATTTTGATACTTAATCTTCCTGTAAATCAACTAAAAGAGCCTTCAACTTAGGGTTGTCATCAAGAGCTTGTGAGGACAAAATTTCCAATTGAGTCCATTGTAAGTATTTGACTTATTCCCTGAACAAAATTTATTTTTGAGTCATGGATAGATTTTTTATTTTCGCGATTCCCACAGAGTCTATGACATATAATTTATTGAAGACATTGCATCCAAGCTTCAAAGATTTATTACGGCGAGATTAATTTAATGCACGTTTCACGTCTTCATTGTATTTTGATCTCTCGGGTATGAATGCGTAATGTTTAAGGGACTCGAAAAATGTTTTTGGGATGTTATTTTTATTAAAAAATGATTTTAAAAGGTTTTAACTTCATTTATTCTGAGATAAATACTATTTAGAGTTGTGTATATTCTTCCCTTGGGTTTAGAAGGATCAAACAACATTAGCAATCGTTCAAACGACATTGCACACTACACCAAATCTGTCGGATTGTCATGGTCATTGATCGTGAGAAGTCCAACTTGTCAAGGTCAATGATCGTGACAATTCTGGGGGTGACAACTTTTGTTGTCATGGAATTGTCACAATCATTGACCGTGACAAGTTCATTAGACTTGTCACGGTCATGTCACGGTCTTTGACCTTGAAAAGGTTTGTCACTGTTAAAGATCGTGACAAACTAGTGACAAACTTTGAAAAATTATCACTGTCATTGACCGTGAGAAGTCCGTAACAAGTTTTTTTTGTCACGAACTTGTCACGGTCTATGACCGTGACAAATCTGGGAAGAATTTTAAAACAAACTGCTAGGCAGTTTGGCCACTGCCCAGCATTATATTTGTACCTGTTATAGCAAAATTGTACATGTTCAAATAGCACATATCTAAATAAAATAGAAAGAATGCACTAATTCATTGCATATATATTTCCATATCCAAATGTCCAAATCAAAACAATTCAAATATAATCCCAGTGTCCAAATAAAAATATATACAAATAATGTCACGACATAATGTCTGGGGTAGGTTCAAGGAGGAAGGAAGGCCACATGATATACGCATTGAGATACCCCTCAATATGTGTCACGCCGCATTATTAGCGCGACCACAATACGAAATTCTCCTTTTTGGGTATCACATGCGTGATGAGCACCTTGGCCTCGATGTTTTGAAGGTTACGTCCATAAACCGACATACCCTCGATGGTATTCGGGTCCCTCAACCCCCTCGTTATCTGCTAGCCATCATATATGTCACGTAAAAATACGCTCAACCAACCGATTGTTGACATAGGCCACTGGATAGGGGACTTGATCATCAAGCAGTGAGTTCGCACGTATCGGCGATGAAGAAGCGATGTCCACGTCCTTGTCCTCCTCCCCCTACCCCTCCATCGCCTTCTCCTTCCCCTTGCCCTTTCCGCCCAACTGACGCTTTATGAATGCGTACATATCTAGGATCGTCGCCTCTAACCTTAATAACTTCGCGTCATGCGTGTCCACCTGACAAGCCAACCCGGTGTTGCTCATCTCCATTCCGATGATCCTAGATTTTCCCACCCGCGAGCTCACCCCTAGTCCTCCCCTTGGGATCAACGCCAAGCACTTGGCTGAGTGCATCCATGGACAAATATGCCTTGTCGACATCAGACTACGACTCATGCACTTCCTTAAGCTTTGCCTAAAACGACAAAAAGCACGCGATTAGTTAAATAAGTAAATAAAAAACTATACGTAATTCACAAAAATTAAACCGTCGGATTACTTACAATCGTGGCCACGACGCTCGGGGACACCTACTTATCCTTTCCCTTCTTCGTCTGAATTGCTACATAGGCATCGAGCCTATGTGGCCTACCCCCAGTCGCCACTCCCCGTCCCCTAAAATAAAATAATGCTAAATTAGTAAGTAACGCAAAGTAAAATAATGCAGAATAACATATTTATATAATTATAGAAAAATAAAAACTTACCATCATGTGCTCCACCTCGGCGTAAGACGTCTGACCAAAGTAGTGCACATCCGTCTTTTTCGCTCGATTTTCCCTTCTCGATTGGAGATATGCCAATTATCTCTCCTCGATCTCATTGTCAATGAAATTTTGCCAATGTGCCAATGCGATCGGCTCCTTCGATGGGACAGACTCACGCATTCTTATAATGGACTCTCGGGTTTTCACAAAGTACCGGGCCCACAAATTTTTCTTCCATGTCTTGTGTTGCTCACTCAACTGCTCCAACACAGAATCGCGGAGTTCTGGGGGCAGGCTGAATTGTTCGTGTAAAATAAATACAAAACAAAAACAATGTAAGTGTTTGCCGCGAATAAATATAAATAAAAATTGAAATTGAAATTGAAACTGAAATTGAAATTGAAATTGATATATAAATAAATTACCTTTAGTGCCGCCCAAATAGATAACTGAGCTCATTTCGTACCTCCCTCCAAGTGGTGTACCCCGGGCCGATAATCGTCTTCACCGGCTCGAGGTATTTAGTCAATAAACCCGTTTTGTTCTCAACAGCCATTCCCAATTTGTCCCATTTGGAGAGCCTAGAGGCCGAGGAGACCTCGTCGCCTCCACTACCGCCAATCCCTCAAGAAGACATCATCATCATCCTTGCCTTAATCCTTGAAGGAGACATTTTCTGTAAAAATTATTGTAAAGTTTTTAAGAGTTGAGATTATCCTTGCCTTAATCCTTGCCTTGATGTCGCATCACCCGTCTTTAAGAGCTGAGAATATAGATAAATTAATTAGGTTAGTTGTAAAGTTTTATTGTAATGTAACGTTATATAACAACCATATTCATTATAATTACCTTGTGTGACAACCCAACCTAAATTCGCTGTCTGATTGTGCCATTATTTTTCGTCCTTTATTGTTCTCACATGCATCATATTTATGCATAAATTTAATGTGACGAACGTACTACAAAATTAATCATGTATAAAATAATCTAAAATAATGTAAAACTTAAAATAATTTAAACTTAATTTTTCCATTCTTCGACATCTTCATGTGTGTCAAATAGATAACGAGCTACTTATTCATGTTGCAAACTCGTTAATTTCACTCGTTTGCCCATCATGTGACCACTCTCATTGACGAACTCATTAATGTCATCAACACTGGTCGAGTCAGACATATATTTCCGAGTATAGATTGATGACTCCACGGTGATGTATTCCTATGCAATTGATCCTGCAATGTATCGTGTATTCTTGACGTAATCTTTAAAAACTTTCATTAATATTTCAAACGAATACATCCACCGATATCTAACTGGACTACAAAGAAGTGCCTCGTCGCATAGGTGTACCAATAAGTGAACACTTATGTTAAAGAATGATGGGGGGAAGTTCTTCTCCAACACACAGATCTCTTCGATCATCGTGAATTTTTACGGCCACTATATGTTCTTGATTGACTCCCTTCTCACACAAAAGTGAGAAGCAGATACTAATTTGCATAATATCCCTCAACAAATCCTTGTGCTTGGATAAACAGTGCTTAAATAATAGAGGAACCAATTTCATGATCACACACTAATCATGGGACTTACACCTATGTAAATTATGGGTATCATAATTCACAATCCTTTTAAAGTTCGACGAAAAATTAGATGGAACCTTCAAATTACATATTGTGTCTAAAAGAACCTTTCTTTCCCCACTAGTCAAAGTAAACGCACCAGGGGGAATTATTGTCCTTCTCTACTATCTTCTTTCAACCATAGTTGTGGCTTAAGTTTCAACGATTTAAGGTATTTTCGTGCATTTTTTCCATCCCTCGAATGACTCACCCCGAGGCATGTTCCCATAATATGTTCGACAATGTTCTTCTTCGCATGCATCACATCCAATACATGACGCACCAGGTTATTCTTCTAATAAGGCAAGTCAAATAAAATTAACCTCCTAGACCATGCCTTTCTTGTCTCAGTTTCATTCCCAGTTGGGGTCTTCTTATGCTTGACATTCTTAAATTTAGGATTCTTACCTCGCATATTAGGGACACAATCAGAAGATTTACTTTCAATTTTTGAATCTGAAAATTTTCTAGACGGTACCCTATGTTCAACCCCACCTAATAAAAAATTGGAACCTTTCTCAAATCTGAAACTATGAGCAGGGGTATAAACCTCTTGTGGCAATGGTATACATTTTTTGAGCTAGCGGGGAGACGAAGAGATTCAGTCTCCTCTACACTTATAGGACACCCCAAATAACCATGTACTACACAACCGGATAATGTCCCATAAGTTGGAAAATCATGAATTGCCCACATCAACATAGCTTTCAGAGTAAACTCTTATTTTCTAAAAGAGTCAAATGCTTGCACACCCTCTTCCCACAACTTATTTAATTCTTCTACCAAAGGTGTCAGGTAGATATCGATGTCATCACTTGGTGCCTTTGGCCCGAGTATCCACAAAGACAGCATCAAAAATTCAGGTCTCATACACTGTGAAGGATGGAGGTTGAGTGGGGCTAGGATCACTGTCCATACACTCTGATTGGTGCTTAGATTTCCAAATGGATTGAAACCATCTGTTGATATAGCCAAACGAATGTTACGCTCTTCTCGAGAAAAATTAGGATACTCATAACTCATCCTCCTCCAAGCTATAGAATCAATAGGATGATGCGTGATATTATCCCCTACTTCTCCCCTATCATGCTAAGTCATTGCCTCCGCTATCCATGGTACTGTGAAAAACTGCTTTAATCTAGGACCAACGGGAAAATATTTCACACTTTTTTAGGCATTTTTGAGCTTGTGCCTTCCTTGCTAGTAGATTGGACATATCTAGGTTCATCGCATACCGGACACCGATCGAGATTTTCATACTCCTTTCGGTACAGTATAAAGTCATACACACAAGCATGAATCGATTTATACTTCATTACCAAACCTTTCAAACTGTTTTTCATAACAAGATAACTATTTTGAAGCGTATTCTCCTTGTGTAGCAATCTCTTCACCCAATTCAGAATTTTTGTCACGTTATTTCCAAACAAACCGTATTGGGTCTTCAGACTATGCAAACCAACCATGGCATGTAAAGTTGTTTGATCTTTCTCACAGCCAGAGTATAATGGTTGGGTCTCCTTAAATTTTAAACTTTCGTAGTCATCGTCAAGGTTTATCTTGATATCTTCATGAGCACCTGAACCTTGTACATCGTTAGTGACCTCATTCTCTTCCACTTCATGAACGTCGTACGCGTCATCAACTAAATTCTCCAACATATTATGATCTACGCCATCCCCTTCTACAACTATCCTACTTATTGAAGGTTGTTGTGAAGGTTGATCGGGGACAAAAGGAACTTTCAATTCCCCGTGAAAACTCCAAAATCGATAATTATCTTGCATACCCCATCTTAACAAATGTAGTTCACCTATTTTCCACTCAAACACCTTACCATTCTCACACCTAGCACACAAACACGTAAACTCTTCATCATTATGACATCTCTTTGCATATTTCACAAATTCATTAGCACCTCTGCAAAACACATCCCTCAATCTATTTGTCTCACCCATCCACTCTTTGTATTTATGATATTCCATCACAGCTACGACAAACAATCACTTATTAAAGGTAAGAAGCGTATATTCGTGGATTAGTATAAACAAAACTTAAATTTATAGTATGTTTCATTTAATTATGTCTTATTTATATTCGATTTTTTAAATTTCAAATTCAATTCATAATATTAATTCCTATTTACTCCATCTCCTCTAAAGGGTGAGTGGTCCTATCCCATTCAAGACCGCATATATTTGTAATATACTTAACAGCTCATTCACATTGTTACGATTTGAGAAAAAATCGACAGCATATCCCCATAGTTCTCCAAGTACACGACGTAGATTCGTAAGTGTGAGTGTTGCTTCAATTTATCAATTGAAATAACACTCACACTTGTCAATCTAGTATGTACCCAGAGAACATTAGATATGACTGCAGAACTTCCTCCAAAAGTAATAAGTTTAAGCCACTAAGAATATTATTATACAGAAATTATACAGTCCCAAACTGTCCAAACAGGACAATTCGAGAGATCTCATTACAGGAGTAATGACTCTCGAACAAGTCTAAGGGCTATTGAATGCGTACATATAAGAACTAGAAGGCTAGTATTTATGCGCACTATATGTAATTTCAAGTATGTTTCATTTAATTATCATAAATGAAACATACTATATATATGAATTAATAATATATTGTTCGTGACAAATTAATTTTAGAAAAAAGTTGAACCCCCCCCCCCCCCCCCCCCCCTCCCCATTTGGACAATAATCCAGTGGTCATGCCACTTCCAAAATTAACCAACCCAACATCAGTCCACTATAATCCAACAGCAACAGCAACAAAAAACCAATAAATGTGTATCCCGTACTCCTTCTAATTCATCTACTCAATTAATTCATTTCATCACGTCTTATGAATATATCATCATTAAGGCTATACAATTAAAGCTATACAATTAAAGTTACAATTAAAGCTATATTTTATTAATCTATTTGTCCGTTTCAACTGTCACGGTGTAATATTAATGTTTAACAACTTAATTTTGAATTCCAAAACAACAACATCTAATATGTACTATTACTAAAAATCCTAAACATCAATTCAAACTAACTATTTACTAATTCAAACCCAACAATTAATAAAGGGAATCTAAATGCTCCTAACTCATTTATATCCAATTAAAGTCATAATTAAATTAACAATAATAATTATAAGTCCCAATTCCAATTCCTATTATAACTATTCCGTGAGAAAAATCTCAACATATATTTGGGTCTTTATACTTAAGGGTACAACATATATTTGGGTATTTACACATTAATTTCAAGTCCTAAACTAAACATTAATTGCAAGTCCCCAATTAACACACACACACAGCCCTCCCCCATCCCCGCCCCACCACTCCCTCCTCCTCCCCCTCCACCACACACACAAGCGCGCACACACACACACACACACATGCAAACACACACACACACACATACACACCTAACCCCCATAACCCCTGCCCCACCACCACCCACCCCCTCCCCCCACCACACACGCACTCACATGCGCATGCACACACATACACACGCACACCTGTACATGCACGCACACCCCACCCACATACACACACGTACACATACATGTACATACACACATATATACAAAGGAAAGAGAAAGAGAGGAAAAAAACTGAAAATCAGTTAGAGAGAGAGCAGTAGCTTAGAGAGAGAAAGAGGGAGGAAAATCAAAATGGTTGGAAAAAAATGAAGGGGGGTTTAATGGGAAAATTGTCACGGACCTATCACGATCTTTGACCGTGACAACTTTATAAGGTTGTCACGGTTATTGAATGTGATAAGTCCGTGACATTTGTGCTTGTCACGGACTTATCATGGTCATTGACAGTGACAAAAAATGCTTTTTTTATCACGGTCAATGACCGTGACAAGGGTTGCCGGTTGAAAGGTGACAATTTGACCTTTTTAGTGTAGTGGCAGTCTCGTTCAAGCGAGATGAACATGTCATTCGAGCGATATGGTCATTTCGTTCGAGCAACATAGTGATCTTGTTCGAGCGAAGCCGCCGACTCAATTTTTCAATTTAAGGCATGTTTTACTCAGAATATCGTAAGTTGTTGAGCGAGAAAAATAGTTACGATAAGTACATTTTCTGCGCAAAGTTTTCTAAGGTTTTCAAAGTCTAAAAACATCCTTAGAGTTTCAAGATCCAAGTTTTCATATCCTTATGCTATAGAGATCTTGGTTTGCACCATTAGTTTGTTATTCCATCATTGAAGAACTGTTCGTTGGGTTTTGTAGTGAAGAAACTAAATATTTTGCGTTCTAAATCCGTAGACGTTGCCAAGCTGTATCGGTGGACACCGAGGCATTCGTGGAGGCATGTGTTGTGGACAAGTAGCATAAAAGGACTTCTGTGTGGGCACTGTGGAGGAGTGATTGAAGGATTATAACCACTTTGTTCTAACCCTAGAGAGTGTTATTGAGATACTTATATTAAACCCTAAAAAGATAGTGACATTTCCCCATGGATATAGGCGCCATTTTAGGCTGAACCACATAAAACATTTGTGTCTCCATATACTACTTTAATTTCTTTAGCATAATATATTTATCTGTGATTAGAAATATTGGGTAACTTAAGCTAATATTATTCCAAAATATCAAACTCAAATTTAGACATCACCTAAATGATGGATTGTGTAATTTATTCTGTGGTATAAAAAAAATATCACAATAAAGAATTTACGAAGGACAATCACAATAAAGAAAGAAAGCATACAATAACACACATAACATAACTGTGTACATGGTTCGACAACTTGCCTACGTTCACGAAGAGGTCTACTATTTTATTAAGTATCTCTCAAATGTTTGGCTCCATGCCCTTATGCCCCGGGCCAGGAGTTACAATTTATAGATGTCGAATTACAGTTATCAAAATAACTCCACGGTATCCATGATGAGATGAACCATGAATCCTTTGAATATCTCCACGAGATTGTCGGGGATTGACTTGGTCCTCGGGCAGTTTAGAAAACACAAGCACGTATCTTAAGTCCACGATATGGGTAAGACAACCTTTCAGATCTGTTGGGTTGGATCGACTACTCTCGTGGGCTGGGAATAAATGGGTTCCCATAATTGAACCTAAATCTTTGGGCCATTACTTAGGTCAATGGATTTTAAATGAATCCTAGGATGTAACATTATCTACATAGGTATATTTGTAGTTTATTGAAAATCGAAGGGACACGCTCGTCTTTTTATAGGAAATTGAAGCACCAAATCTTTCTCGAGAAGTGTAGATTATCATTTGATTGATTGAAACTAGCTGTTGGGCAAAACTTAATCGTTAGTTCAAACGTTTTTGGTCATTCTTGTGCATATCATGTTCTCAAGCTTTAATTTTTGCTGGCGTTCTTCAAAATCAGGTTTTCTCAGCTTCCCAAGCTTCGTTTCTATCTCGTAAGTTTTATCTCTTCTCTTCCTTCTAGTTTTCGTCTTCTGTGAATCATTCTTCTACTGTATGTAAGGTTTTTATGTTTTTCTCATGGCGATGCTTGATAAAAAATCTCTGCCCGAGTTTAGAAAATGTTATAGTATTCCTGATTGGGTAGATATAGAGTGTACATCAGTACCTAGGAATGTCCGTAACCTAGAGGATGGTCATTGGATTCATGTGCTCTTGGTCTCCCAAGGGGGTTTAACATTTCCCCCTATTCCTCTGTTCCTATAATTTTTTTAATAATTATACATAGTTCCTGCCCAGTGTTCTCCAAATTTGTGGAAGATTGTTAATGGCATTCATATGATAAATTAACTTTATGGTACTAATTTAGGATTAATTGATATTTTCTACTATTATACTTTCTCTTGCACAAGTAGGGGTCTTCTGTATTTAAAATAGAGAAGTGTTGATAGGGTCTTGGTAGTAAATCTACCTGATTCCCATAAAGATTATTGATCTAAAGGCTTCATCGCCAGAAATTGGCAGTATCCTCCCCAATCAGAGGGCGTAAGGTATAGGGGACCTCGGATCTGTACTTTTGGGGAGGAGTACATAAGTTGTTATCAACATCAAGGTTATTATCACCATCAATTTTTCCATTGTTTATTTGCATATCCTTGTATGTTCTTCTTCTGATGCTTCTCCGTTTTTCTTTACAGCAAAGGCAAAAAAACCAGGAACCTGCTCTTCGTAAAATTTGAGCTACTGAACTTTTAAAAGCTTGGAGCATAAGATGCACTGTTGCTGAGGGTGAACATCCTCGATCAGCTGCTTTCTTGTTGGAGTATAAAAATACTACTTCCAGCTTCATTGCTCTTCCAGTAGATACGATTCCTCACATGAACATCCTAGAAGAAGAGGTTGGTGGTGCTTCTAAGCCCGTTGAATTAGAGGATGAGGATGAGAGCAGTTTTGAAGAGGGTTTGATAGAAGGCAACGAGGAGGGAAGTAAAGAAATTAGTGAGGGAGAAAGCAGCGAGGAAGGGTCCAGCGAGAAAGAAATGGCCCCTCCAAGGAGAAGGAACATGATTCAGGATGATGATGATGACCTGTTATCTAACAGGGTGAAATTCGAAAGTAGAAAGCAGGGGATTCCATTGGCGTTTCTATACTGGGAGCTCAAGAGAGAGAGGTGGAGAAAGAAAAGAGAGAAGATAAGGAGAAGCGGGAGAGAGAAAGAAAGAGAGAAGAAGAGAGAAAGAGAGAGGAGGAAAGGAGAATAGCACAGGCCTCGATGGCCTCAATGGTTCCTTCTATTGTTGCTGTCGAGGGGGCCTCGGTGGCTGCTACCCCCAATCTTGCCCCTCCGCTACTAGAGAAAGCAGTGCTCGCAACTGATCGCGAGCGGTCAGCGAGCATGGGGCCAAACTAGTTAGACCTTAAAGCTGCACAAGGGCTTGATTTGGTGAGTCATTTTCTCTTTATATTCTTCATTTCTCACTTTCTTAAAATATCTTGTGCTAACCTGTGTTTCTTATGACTTGTAATTTATTTCTGGCTATACTGTACTGCTCCGTGGTCGGGCTGATCTGTCAAGGAGAAATGCAGAGTTGGACGAAGCTCTAAATTCTTTTGAGGAGGCTCTGGCTAATACGAAGGTTACCTTTGACCAAGAGAGGGAACAGGCAATGAAGGAGCTATCCGACCTTCGAGAATCCTACAGCGCCATGATTACAGACAAATTGGCAGTGGTTGAGGCTAACAACGAGTTGGTCGCCAAGGTAGGTAAATTGGAAGGGGAAACGGTGACCTTCCGGGAGAGCAAATATAATAAAGGCTGGGAGGTGGCATATGATGGCGCTGAGCACCAAATCACATATGTCCGGTGAACAGGCATTAAGAAGGGTTGGGATCAAGCCTTGACTGCTGCTAGAGTTTTTGTTGACTTCTACCTATTCTCCCAACATCATTCGGTATGTAATCCCATGGAGGTTGAGGTACCCACCGATGCTCAAAATGATATGGAGCCCATTGTTCCTAGTGTAGGGACCATATTGGATACCCCAGTGTGGATCATTGTTCCAGCTGGAGGGGCTGCATCAGGTGCTGGTAGAGGTGAGGTCACCGCAGACCAAACTGATGACCAGGGGAAGGGGCCCTCGATGTTTGACCAGGTTGAGGCCTCCTAAAGCCCTGCTAGGAACTTAGGCTTCTTTTTATTTTGTTCAAATGTTGTATCTTTATTTTTTGTATTGGCTTATGCCTACCTTTTGATTGAATGGAAAGAAAAATTTGTTCATTACTGATTTTTATTGCCTTTGTTGCTTGTTTTGTTGGTTGTAGCCCACTAATTTAGATGAATATATTCCTGCTAACTCCCGTCTAGGCCAGATTCTTGGTCCGAACATAAGTGCTCAAGCGCATCGAGCTTTTATAAAGATATGTAAATCCCTCGGGGTAAGAAACTAGGATTATAAAGATCAATCTGAGGTAGTTACTAAGCTAAAATATGGGCTCGAGGAGATGAAGGAGATTGGTGCCTTTGTGAAGGAGGAGATAGATGCCTTGAAGGCAAAGATTTTGGATGCGTATAAATTCAACCAGGTGGGGGAGTTGTTACAAAGAGAGAATAATTCTTTGAGAAGGGAAATTGCTCGTTTTAAGGAAAACACTCCATCTGGTCTCCCTCTTGTGTTGCAAGGCTTCATCATCTGCTAAAATTGCTCGAGTTGACAATCAAGCTTCCCGAAGGGAGATTATCGAGATAAAAGAAGGTGTTCGACGAGCTTATGTGATCGCTGCTGGTCTTCAGATGGATATCAAGTGATTAAGACATTTGTTCCTAAGGGTCGAAAGGTCTGGGCTGATGGTTACGACCAAGGTTGGACAGATGCCCCGATAAGATTGAAAGAGGCTGAAGGCCTTGCATTTTCTAGAGGATGGCTAAGTGCTCTTATGGAATTGAAAGTTCCAAAGGAATCCGCCTATTAGTAGTAGTATAAAACCATTCACCCATCCAGTAGGTAGAATCCCTTCTAGAGGGATGACCGTTGGATCCCAATAGATGTCATTCATGTGTAGCTCCTAGAGCCATGCCCAGAGGGTGTTAAGGAAGACTTAGTTCCTCATCCTGATGATGGTCGAAGAGCTCGAGTGGTGGACTACCTTGCTCATCATCCTGGACCCTCGTAGGTCCTTAAGTATCTCTTAGTCTGTCGACGTAAATGTGATCATATGATTTTTAATTAAAAAAACAAATGGTTATTTATGTTTTGAGTGTGTGCTGACTAAACATGTGTTAACCTCATTTGTTGATTGCTTGCCATCATTATTTGACCAAAAATACTTGATAGATCAAAACATAGTATGAATGATCAGTACAAAATTCTTATTTATTTTGGGCTTTTTAACCGACTAAATGATGTTGAGTTTTTGTTATCTCATGTTTGAACATTCTCCCAGTCCAATATACCTTAGCCATATCATTCAGTCCACTTTACCTTTTAGGTCGTGTCGTCACACTTCCTTAAGCCTAAGTAGGGTGATGGCGAGAATGTACCTGATTAATTGGACATCTGCCCGAGCAGGATTTTTCAACCAACCTAAGTTGGCGACCAACCCTGAGCTAACTTTATTGCATAAGGATCCCCTGTGGGTCTTTTATTATTGTCAGAGCAACTCAGGAGGTCAATTGTGTTTTCAACAAATACTTGAGGAAGGTTAATTGTAAACCTTGCTTCATATATTCTAGATTTACTTTATTGAAACAAGTCTAGCACACTGTTGTAACTATAGGAGCTTTGTTTCTTCTCGGCATGTGAGATTCCTTGACTGGAGCAAGTTGATCAACTTGCTGTAATCGAGAAGTTCTGTTATGCTTTAAGGGAAGTATATTTCTTAGAAAATATGGATATTGAGGTGCGATCGAGAGACATTAGACAACCAAGATATTCAAAATATATGGGCCACTCGACCTTTATTGATTAAAATGATAAATAAAAGGCAACATCAATTTGTAAATAAAAATTCTCCTAAACTATTGATGCTGAAAATAAAAAGATATAGAAGTCTAAAAGTAGAACTTCTTAAGGTTGGTTGCATTTCAGGCCCTTGGTATCTCCATGCCCTCCAACGTTTCCAAGTGATATGCTCCCTGTAGGTCGTCCCTTATTATCCTGAAGGTCCTTCCTAATTTGGTCTCAGTTTGCTGTCTGATGGTCTTACAGAACTGCCGAGGAGTTTCCTCAGGACATAGTCCCCTATTAGAAACCTCCTCGGATTGACTATTTAGTTGTATTGTTTGGACAGTTATTATTGGTAGGATACCAACTTAACTAGTGCCAGTTCTCATCGCTCATCAGCTAAGTCAAGTTCAGTGAGTAATGCTTCATCATTGAGGCCTTGGTCGACCAAGTTGGTTCGCATAATGGGGAGTCCTGCTTCCAATGGAATGACTGCCTCCATTCCATAGGCGAGTGCGAAGGAGGTTCTCCAGTTCTTTCTTGAGAATTGTATGATAAGCCCATAAAACGAGGGGTAGATCGTCTACCCATGCACCTTTGGCGCTTTCCAGCCATTTTTTTAGTCCATTAATCATTGGCTTGTTGGAAGCTCCAACTTGCCCGTTGCTTTGGGGATATGCCACAGAACTAAAGTGATGTTTCATATCATGCTCATCGCAAAAGTTTTGAAAGAAGCTACTTTTGAATTGTGCATCATTGTCAATAATGATCGTTCTTGGTATCCCAAAACGGGTACTGATGTTCTTCCATATGAACCTTGTCATATTAGAGTCCTGGATGTTTGCGAGTCGTTCTACCTATACCCATTTGGTGAAGTAGTCAGTGCCGACCAATAATAACTTCCAATTTCCAGATGCAGTAGGCAATGGCCCTATAATATCCAAGCCCCACGGTTTAGGGTTTAGGGTTTAGGGTTTAGGGTTTAGGGTTTAGGGTTTAGGGTTTAGGGTTTAGGGTTTAGGGTTTAGGTAAAAGGCCATGGGATGGTTAAATAATTGAGTTTGCTAGTCGGTGGGTGGACCATAGGGGAGTGCTTTTGGAATTTTTCACACTTGCGAACATAAATTCTAGTATCCTTCTGCATGTACAGCCACCTGTATCCTTCCTTGATTGATCAGAAAGCCAATGATCTTCCTCCTGCATGACTCTTACAAATGACTTCATGAAGTTCTCTAAGAACCTGCTCGACATCTTCTGTGTGAACGAACTGGAGGTAGGGGCTAGTGAAAGACTTTTTGTATAGTTTTCCCTTGGTAGATAAGTGAAAGCGAGCTACCTTAACTCTTATCTGGTGCGTCGATCTCTTATCGTATGGCACTGTGTCACTTCGTAGATAGGTCACGATGGGCTCTATCCAACTGGGTGCCCTTTCTATGTGGAGGACCTGCTTGACTACGATTTACTGGTTGATGCTCATCCGCGCGAGGAATTCTATCTGAATGGTTCTCTTTAAATCGAAGTCAATGGCAGAACTTAGAGCTGCTAAGGCATCAACAAGGTTGTTCTGCCCCTTGGGGAACTGTTGAACGTCAACTTTATCAAACTTTGCCTTAAGTCCCCTCACAACAGAGAGGTAAGTTTCTATCCTCTCATCCTTAGCGTTGAAATCTCCATTTATCGACTTAGTCACTAGCTTTGAATCGCCAAATACCCGAAGTCATTTTGCCCCCAGCAGTTGTGCTCTACGCTGGCCAGCGATCATCTCTTCATATTTCGCTTCGTTATTGGAGGCTTCAAATCCTAGCATGATCCCCTGTTCGAGCACAGTTTCTCTGGGGTAACCAATACAATGCATATTCCTGCCCCTAGAGTTGGAGGCTTCGTCAACGTAAAAGGTCCAGTCGAAGGATTTTTCTTCCTCTTCTGTTGATTGCTCGATTGCTAACTGGGCAGTAGGCTGGTTTCCCATGAATTCAACGATAAAATGAGATAGAATTTACCCCTTAATTGATGTTCTTGGTTGAAAGTGGATATCAAATTTTCCAAGCTTGACCGACCACTTTGACAGTCGGTCGGAGAGGTCAGTTTTCCTTATAATAGTTTTGAGGGGATGTGAGGTGATCACGACAATAGAATGAGCCTCAAAGTAATGTTTCAGCTTCCTCAAGGCTACCACTAAGCCATAAGTGAGCTTCTTTAGGGGTAGATAATGTTGCTCAGCATCAAGAAGCGTCTTACTTATGTAGTAGAGCAGGTGTTGGCATCCTTCCTTCTCGTATACCAAAGCGGAGCTCATAACATGGTCTGATATGATAAGGTAAAGATACAAGTGTAATACCCCGTATTTTTATGGATATCTATTTATGGGATTAATTGAATTAAATGTGAATTAATTGAGAATTAATCCGGATAAAATATTAACGAGATGTGAGTTAGTATTTGATTATAATGTGTATATATGGCAATATATGAATATTGGAACTATTGAAATTATCGCGAGATTGAAATACGGCAATTTGGGAAATTTTGTTGGGACGCGCGTGACAGTCGCGTCAGGAATATAATTCTTTGAATTAAAAAGTGAATTTTATTTTTATCACCCGTATGGTCATTTTGAGTGCGCCAACGAGTCCGGAAGGGTCGAAATAGTCAGAAAATACTAGCCGGGGGTTAAGTTTGGGTCCCGGGGCATTATTGGGCCATACCGGTAACTTATAAGGGCATTTTGGTAATTTTGAAAATTGGGTAATTAAAACCCACGAAAATTAGAATTAAAAATCTGACTTAGTCTTAACCCACTAAGCCATTTCCAACCCCAATTTAGGTAGTGGGCTACGGGAGAAGTTTAGAAACCTTAAAACTTGGCAAAAACCAACCCCACCTCCATTATCACCTTGAGAAGAACTTGTAGAGAGAGAGAGAAAGAGAAGAATTCTTCAGAAAGAGAGAGAGAGGAATTCAACCACCTTCAATCAACAACAAATCTGAAGAACGATTAAGGCAAGTGGTTTAATTACAATTGATTCAATGCTATGCATTTACATGTTTAGGAAAATTATCGAATTTATCTTGGAAGATTGATATAGACCCATGAATTGGAAGGTTAAAACTATGAACTATGTTAGGGACTGCATGTAGAAACATTCTGGACGAATTATGAATTCAAAATTATGACCCTTGATGATCTAAAAACGGATTTAAGAAGATATTTATTAATGTTCTTGAAAGAAATAGGAAACTAGGGTTCTTGATGAAGTTTTGATCCAAACAAAACCCTTGGTTGATGAATTATTAGTTTTAGAACGTTAACAATGTTGTAGGATGGTTGTATGATGATACTATAACGTTATATTAGAGTTTCATGCATTAAAAGGATGTTTTGTGATGATTTGAAAACTGCAAAACGAAGTAGTTCGTAGCCATACCTGGTGCGTTCGATCGATCGATGTTCATCAGTCGATCGATCGACCACCATGGATCGATCGAAGGTAAAGGTCGATCGATCGACCTTCCCAGAATGAGTAAAGTTTTCCCTATTTAAATTTTAATGGTGGTAACCCTTGGAAAATATTATTGGAGACCTTATGATTACCCTTAAACTTAAGGAAAACCAGTAGGCATGGTTATAAATTTGGACCTTAATTAGAATTCAATTTGAGGAATTTTTCTAAATCTAATTAAATCCGATAAGTGAGATAATATTTGGGTTAAAAGTGCAAATTTGAATAATTTGATGAAATGAGATTTGGGGCAGAAGTAAGGACCTTAAGAATAATGATGTTATATGTGGGAATAATAGGAAACTTAATAATCTCTTTGAGATAGGTTTTAAGTATAAGAAACTATGACGTGAGATGTGTCGACGGTTTAAAATTTTATATTTTCGGGAGACTTAAAATATATAAAATTGGAATAATGGTATACGGATGTAGAGTATGCCTTTATTAATATTAAGATATCTAAGATGTGTGAATGCTTAGCATATAATTTTATGTGTATGACATACCTACCATACTTGCTATCACGGGAGGTTTACGTTCGCATAGGGCCTTCTTATCCTTGTGTTGCCCGGATTTAGATTGGTACCTCGATGAACATAGGTCAAAGAAGGACTTATTGGGATGTTAATAAGTCTACTGATCGTGGGAGCGTAGGTATGTGCGTGACCCATGTGATGTGACTGTGTTCGCCTCCATTATTTGTGATGTTGTTATCTGAGAACGATTCCTGAGAGATTCGGAATGCGTGATCCTTATGTACGTGATGTACCGGGATGGATAGCAGAGTATGTGTGCACCGCAGCTTAGCCTCGGGGTGCCTGTATTGTATATTTATGATGTGAATAATATACGGTTAAAGGAAAAGGAATTTGCTATGTTAAATTGTGAGTATTGTTATAGTAACGTTATGAAAAGATAAAAAGGGGACAGATATCAATAAATGGTTTGGTTAATAATTGGGAATCCGAGAATTAAAGTAGAGCTCTCTATTTAATTGTTAAGGTTGGAATTAAAACGTGAACCGAGTAGAAGTGTTAGAAACTCTTTTGAACTAGATAGTTATGAGAAAACACATGAATGGGTACAGGAACGTTAGGAGTGCACAGTTAGACGAGAGGTGAGTATTTCATGTGAGAGCACGTCCTAACATGTATTTTGCATTTATTGTTTTAAATGTTATTAAAGCACTTGCTGCTTTTAAATTACTCTCCACTTTCGGGCTCTGACCCGTTTGCTTTCAAATCTATTTTTTGTAAAAACCTTTTAGGTGCCCAGCCACAAGGACACCATGCATAGTATTTCCATTCAGGTGACGAGCTGTAGCTGTTGTGGAAGTTACAGGGCTTTGACAGTAGACGCCT
Organism: Sambucus nigra; assembly: GCA_949130495.1. Lineage (NCBI taxonomy): Eukaryota > Viridiplantae > Streptophyta > Magnoliopsida > Dipsacales > Adoxaceae > Sambucus > Sambucus nigra. The sequence continues at coordinate 764,935,995 of OX422209.1, read as the reverse complement.
CTTTTCTAGTCTTGATTCCATATTCAGTTCCATCATTGTAGGGCATGTCGCCCATTTCTATTAGAGACATTTTATATTTCTGTTATTCAGACTTTTGTTTGTATTTATTCAGGTTACACTATTTTATTCATTTCAGTTGTGGGATTGTTGGGAGGAGTATTTCCTCCAGATTTATTATTAATTGTTGGTTATTCCATTACGACTTTATGGTGTATGGTGATGTTATTTTACATTTCATTCATCGCATGTTAATCAGATTTAATTTAAAATTTGACATCTTACTTTTTAAATTCTAGGTGGTTAGTAATCATTAAATGTTTTCGACGGTGATGCTATTAACTGAACCAACTTGACATTTTGAATTAATTTAATAAAGGAGTAGCTACCCGGTATTTAATTAGTCGGGGTGTTACAGGTGGTATCAGAGCATCAGGTTCTAGTGTCCTTTAGGATCTGTACGGCTTATTATGTTTTCGCTGAGCTTTCTTTGATGTAGAGCCCTATGTTTAGGATTGTTGATATCTTTGGTGAGATTTCGTTCTCCTGCTTTAATACATATGGTAGTGAATCTTATTTGCGATCGGGTGTATTCGTGTGCCGAACAATGTAGTACGTCTGGCGAAGACAGTTGGGTGAACAGTAGGAGGTAAACATATATTGAGGTTAATTGATTTATTTAAAGAAGGACGACCGTAGTTGAAGTCACCAATATTATGGCACGGAAGTTCTGGAAGATATAGAAGGCTAAGGCCCGACTTGAGACTTCCGGATACGGCTATAGTAGTAATGGGGTCAAATTAGACACATCCAACAAGGTTTGAACGGGAGAGAAAGAATTAAATGTAACATTGAAGAGAACCAGCAGTAGCAATACTCGAAAGGCGAAGACGGCAGGTGCTAGCCAAATGAACGCAATGCATCCAAAGGCTTGGACTTGTGTCGGAGTATGGACAATCGAGAGTGAAAAATTTGAGGAAAATTTTTTCTTGTCTCGTGAGAACGGAGTTCCAATGGGGAGAAACAATCCCCACACTTATAAGTGGAATGTGACATCGAGAGAAGGCGTACACGAATGGTTAGACCATAAGTTCCCTGATCAAATGTTTAGGATGAAAATCGAATGTCGTTCTGAACTCACACGAGAGGTCCGGACAGAGGTCACTCTGTGAGAAGAAATAAAATTATTTAGTGAACCCTACACCGGGTGAAGTAGGTGAAACGGGGAAGGGGATATTAAAGGGAGAATTTGCATAGAAGAATTGCTAGTCCTTCTGGCAAAATTCTGCTTGGACGGTTAAAGCAAATGGTATTGTCGCAGTGTTAATTTGGAGGTAAACAACCCCGGGTGGGGATATACCAGAATCGAGAACTTTATATAAAGTAAGACTGGTGTTGGAGAAGCACCACAATGGGAAGACCCAATGGAAAAACCGTTAAAATAAGTCGATAGCGGAATTACTACCGAGCGATGGTAATTCCAGTAAGAGAGGTGGAAAATTAGTAGTATGTTCCTTAGGGCCGTCAAAACTAAGGGAACAACAGAGATAGTCATCTGAGTCGAGACTACCAACGTCCGAGAGATGGACCACCTTAACATGATTTGTGAAACAAAAGATAAGTGGAGTATGTGTAGAGGTATTTCTGTGGGGAGTGAAACCCGTGCGTTATAGAATTTTTCCCGATGCGAGAGTAGGGATCAAGGTATTATGCCTGGCACGGGAAACAGTTATTGAAATATTCGGTTTGGGACAACATGTGTGGTAAGTCCAGAAACCATTTGAGCAGCCGGGACGATTGATAAGATAGAAGTATGAGTTACATCTTCAGATGATGATGCATGTCAATTGTGGCATGAATGAGTTGTTACCTTTGTCATAATTGTTATTTTCACTTGAGAGTCGAGTTTGGTGAGTATATCAGTAATTGTATTATATATAAGAACATTTTTCCCTGCTAGTGTGGGGGTTACTTTTATTGTCATCCACGGAGGATGAATGGGTATATTGATAGCGGTTTATACTTTAATGAAATTTCTCGTTTTAGTGTTGTATTATACGAGTAGGATATGATATTATTTATGGTTTTATATATATGATTGTACCGATAGTGTGCTGGTATTACGAGTTTATTAGGATTGCCACCTTGGGGTAGCACGTTTTGTTTTGGCGAGGCCCCATCTGTGAGAGGGCCGGACTCGCAATTGTACTTTTGTATATAGGTATATATACATATTTATGAATATGTTGTGATTTCTAAATGGTATACTGGTCTCGGATATTTAATCCCATGATGCGTAGGGATTTCATTATTATGAGTCGTATGTAATTGATTTAGTAGTCAACAAAGAGTTAGTTGGTTTTATAATTAACGATAGAGAAGTAGTAACAAAAAGAGTGCATTGTTTTATTCCCCGTTAGAGATTTGGGAGTTTATACTCATAGTTGTGTGTCTGGGGACGGGATTTTGAGAACCCCGATTTTAGTTACATGGTGTATATGGAATGTGATTACCATCAGTGTCAAGAGAAAGTGTCATTCGAAAGGAGTTCCTTGTTTAAGTGTCATTGCGACAGAATGTAACTTTATTGAGAAATGAGAGTGTAGGGGTACATATTATGGATAGGGCTTAACGGATTCCGATGACCAACAATGTTAGGTAGTAGTGTATCGGGGGGGTTCCTTATTTGGATTTCGCATTGCGAGACACCCCACGCATGAAACTTAGCGTGAGATTGGTAGTAAGGAGAAGTGTGGCCCTTCGTTCATGAATTGGATACCTCTATCGATATGGGAGTACGTAGTTATAACGGGAAGTTACAAGGAAGAAATTATGTGGTAAGGCCATTAGAGCCAGTTGTTAGTAAATTACGATATAAGTACTAATAATGTTGGTTTTGTCACGGCATGTTGAAGGACGCATTGAGGATAAGGAGTATTTAGGATTTCTAATTCAGAAGCGATTGAGAACGCCCAAGTGGTATAGCACCGTTGTATTTACAGTGACAATAAAGAGTTTGGGATTTGTATGAAGCGTATATAATGTTTAAAAACCGTATGGTTGGGTTATAAGGGGCATAGACATCTTGATTTACTAAAGTGTAAATCAAAGGAAGAGGGAACATGGACGAGTGAGATTATTACTTATGAGATTAAACGTCATAAGAAAAGGTGTAAGTAGATATCATATGTCAGTGTAACACGTTCAAATTTGGAGAAAAGGCAGTAGAAAGCCATTTAATAAAGGGATATCTCTTGAGAAGGCGAATAAATTATTATGAGAAATTTGGAGTAGAGTTCCGATCAATCGAAGGTTGAGGGTAACTGAAGAGTAAATAGAATGAGGATGTCAATCAGGTATAAGTCCAGATATGCACAAAGTAGTGAAAAGGGTAAAGGTCCAAACTTTTGGTATTCGTCGCGAGGATAAGATCATTAAGTATCATTTAACGGGGAAAATTTTATGTGAATATCGGCATTGAAGGAGGTATAGTAAGTAGTAGAACAGTTGGGGTTAGATGATCAACCAGATAATTTTGTATCAAGACGACGATTCCAAGTATGGGAGGGTCAAGTTGGATAATTTTCTTGAGAATTTTCTTGAGTTCCTTCGATTATGTGGGACATGTTGTCCAGAAGGAGAGAAATTGTTATATACTTGGGGTGATTTACACTATTAGATAGTGAACACGCCGGTACGTGGTTTGACGTAGTATTATTTAGAACTGGGATGAAATCCCCGAAACCCAAATTCCGGTGGGGTGACAATAAGTAGTGGTAAATAATGATTCAAACTGAGGGTTGAATCACCTATAACCCGAGGTACAGGCGCAAGGTGACTAACGACTGATGGATTGTATGAAAGAAATTTTGGATTCATTGCGATATTTTCAATTCCAAATCGAGTATAACTAGTGAGGTATATTGTAGTCATGAGGAGCAGATATTACCTAATGGTAGAGTTGGGGGAAAAGCACCCATATCTATTTTATAGTGAACAAGTTGCTTACAATTATTTTGTGCAACACCAACCGGCTGTAGTAGTTTTTCTTATGTAAAGGTCACAACGTCGGGAATAGAGATTCAAAGAGTGGACAAGAGTAGTCAGATGTGTTATTGATTCCTTCCAGAATGGGTGTTTTATGTTTTGATAAACGCGGGAGTTAATGCGTAGTGAGGTGCGGACTCATAATGATATTGAGATAAAATAACCAATGAAGTATAAGGTATTTTTATTCGAACGTTGTTTAATAAGATCACAACGCGAAGTGCATTTATTGAAGATTATTCTGATAAGGTATCAAGTATGTTAAACAAGCTTATTGTGAAACGAGGGTTTTACTGATTTCAACTTTTCTTAATAATTGTTTTGAATACTGGAGGATACCTAATTTTTCCAGGTGTGCCTTACTTTCCCGAATTTCAGGACGAAATTCTGTTATTAGGGGGGAAGTATATAATACCCCGTAGTTTTATGGATATCTATTTATGGGATTAATTGAATTAAATGTGAATTAATTGAGAATTAATCTGGATAAAATATTAACGAGATGTGAGTTAGTATTTGATTATAATGTGTATATATGGCAATATATGAATATTGGAACTATTGAAATTGTCGCGAGATTGAAATACGGTAATTTGGGAAATTTTGTTGGGACGCGCGTGACAGTCGCGTCAGGAATATAATTATTTGAATTAAAAAGTGAATTTTATTTTTATCACCCGTATGGTCATTTTGAGTGCGCCAACGAGTCCGGAAGGGTCGAAATAGTCAGAAAACACTAGCCGGGGGTTAAGTTTGGGTCCCGGGGCATTATTGGGCCATATCGGTAACTTATAAGAGCATTTTGGTAATTTCGAAAATTGGGTAATTAAAACCCACGAAAATTAGAGTTAAAAATCTGACTTATTCTTAACCCACTAAGCCATTTCCATCCCCAATTTAGGTAGTGGGCTACGGGAGAAGTTTAGAAACCTTAAAACTTGGCAAAAACCAACCCCACCTCCATTATCACCTTGAGAAGAACTTGTAGAGAGAGAGAGAAAGAGAAGAATTCTTCAGAAAGAGAGAGAGAGGAATTCAACCACCTTCAATCAACAACAAATCTGAAGAACGATTAAGGCAAGTGGTTTAATTACAATTGATTCAATGCTATGCTTTTCCATGTTTAGGAAAATTATCGAATTTATCTTGGAAGATTGATATAGACCCATGAATTGGAAGGTTAAAACTATGAACTATGTTAGGGACTGCATGTAGAAACATTCTGGATGAATTATGAATTCAAAATTATGACCCTTGATGATCTAAAAATGGATTTAAGAAGAGATTTATTAATGTTCTTGAAAGAAATAGGAAACTAGGGTTCTTGATGAAGTTTTGATCCAAACAAAACCCTTGGTTGATGAATTATTGGTTTTAGAACGTTAACAATGTTGTAGGATGGTTGTATGATGATACTATAACATTATATTAGAGTTTCATGCATTAAAAGGATGTTTTGTGATGATTTGAAAAACTGCAAAACGAAGCAGTCCGTAGCCATACCTGGTGCGTTCGATCGATCGATGTTCATCAGTCGATCGATCGACCACCATGGATCGATCGAAGGTAAAGGTCGATCGATCGACCTTCCCAGAATGAGTAAAGTTTTCCCTATTTAAATTTTAATGGTGGTAACCCTTGAAAAATATTATTGGAGACCTTATGATTACCCTTAAACTTAAGGAAGACCAGTAGGCAAGGTTATGAAATTTGGACCTTAATTAGAATTCAATTTGAGGAATTTTTCTAAATCTAATGAAATCCGATAAGTGAGATAATATTTGGGTTAAAAGTGCAAATTTGAATAATTTGATGAAATGAGATTTGGGGCAGAAGTAAGGACCTTAGGAATAATGATGTTATATGTGGGAATAATAGGAAACTTAATAATCTCTTTGAGATAGGTTTTAAGTATAAGAAACTATGACGTGAGATGTGTCGACGGTTTAAAATTTTATATTTTCGGGAGACTTAAAATATATAAAATTGGAATAATGGTATACGGATGTAGAGTATGCCTTTATTAATATTAAGATATCTAAGATGTGTGAATGCTTAGCATATAATTTTATGTGTATGACATACCTACCATACTTGCTATCACGGGAGGTTTACGTTCGCATAGGGCCTTCTTATCCTTGTGTTGCCCGGATTTAGATCGGTACCTCGATGAACATAGGTCAGAGAAGGACTTATTGGGATGTTAATAAGTCTGCTGATCGTGGGAGCGTAGGTATGTGCGTGACCCATGTGATGTGACTGTGTTCGCCTCCATTATTTGTGATGTTGTTATCTGAGAACGATTCCTGAGAGATTCGGAATGCGTGATCCTTATGTACGTGATGTACCGGGATGGATAGCAGAGTATGTGTGCACCGCAGCTTAGCCTCGGGGTGCTTGTATTGTATATTTATGATGTGAATAATATACGGTTAAAGGAAAAGGAATTTGCTATGTTAAATTGTGAGTATTGTTATAGTAACGTTATGAAAAGATAAAAAGGGGACAGATATCAATAAATGGTTTGGTTAATAATTGGGAATCCGAGAATTAAAGTAGAACTCTCTATTTAATTGTTAAGGTTGGAATTAAAACGTGAACCGAGTAGAAGTGTTAGAAACTCTTTTGAACTAGATAGTTATGAGAAAACACATGAATGGGTACAGGAACGTTAGGAGTGCACAGTTAGACGAGAGGTGAGTATTTCATGTGAGAGCACGTCCTAACATGTATTTTGCATTTATTGTTTTAAATGTTATTAAAGCACTTGCTGTTTTTAAAATACTCTCCACTTTCGGGCTCTGACCCGTTTGCTTTCAAATCTATTTTTTGTAAAAACCTTTTAGGTGCCCAGCCACAAGGACACCATGCATAGTATTTCCATTCAGGTGACGAGCTGTAGCTGTTGTGGAAGTTACTGGGCTTTGACAGTAGACGCCTCTTTTCTAGTCTTGATTCCATATTCAGTTCCATCATTGTAGGGCATGTCGCCCATTTCTATTAGAGACATTTTATATTTCTGTTATTCAGACTTTTGTTTGTATTTATTCAGGTTACACTATTTTATTCATTTCAGTTGTGGGATTGTTGGGAGGAGTATTTCCTCTAGACTTATTATTAATTGTTGGTTATTCCATTACGACTTTATGGTGTATGGTGATGTTATTTTACATTTCATTCATCGCATGTTAATCAGATTTAATTTAAAATTTGACATCTTACTTTTTAAATACTAGGTGGTTAGTAATCATTAAATATTTTCGACAGTGATGCTATTAACTGAACCAACTTGACATTTTGAATTAATTTAATAAAGGAGTAGCTACCCGGTATTTAATTAGTCGGGGTGTTACAACAAGGGATCATCTTTGCTTAGGATTACCAGTGAGGGCGGCTTACTGAGGTAAGGCTTAAGTTCTTCAAGGGCTTTAGAGCAGTCGTCGTTCCATACTAAGCCCTTATCTTTCTTCAACAGTTAGAAGAACGGTCAACAGCATTCTAAACACTTTGAGATGAAGCGATTGAGTGCAGCGAGCATGCCGGTGAGCTTCTAGACATCCCTTATCATCTGAGGGGGCTGAACCTTTCTGATAGCATCGATCTGGTAAGGGTTTTATTAAATCCCTCTTTTACTAACCAGATATCCTAGGAACTTACCTAATTATACATCGAATGAGCACTTTCCAGCGTTAAGTTTCATTCGGTACTTCGTGAGGATATGAAAGGTTCATGCTAGCTCTGAGAGGTGGTCTCCCTTGTGTTTTCTTTTGATAAGCATGTCATCAATATACACTTCCATCATTTCTCCCACCAGTTTCTTAAACATCCTGGTGACCATCCGTTGATAAGTCGCTCATGTGTTCTTAAGGCTGAACGGCATGACTTTGTAACAATATAATCCAAAAGGGGTTACGAAGGAGGTCTTATCCTTATCTGGCTCATAAAGTGGGATCTCATGGTATTCGGAGTAAATGTCTAGAAATCTCATCCTTTCATGCGTTTAGGCCTGTCAACGGGTCGGAGATGGGTCGGGTTTAGGGAGATCCAGATCCGTGTAATCGGGTCTTCATCGGGTTCGGGTTCGGGTTCGGGTCCGGGTCTTCATCGGGTCTACAATATTGGATCCAGACCCGGATCCGTTCGGGTCTTCGGGTCTCGGGTTCGGGTTCGGGTCCGGGTCTGGTCAAATATGTACATTTATTTTATATTTATTTTATTTTATCCCCCTTCTTTATTATTTAATCTTAAATTTAAATATTTAGTAATGTATTGTAGAATATTATTAGTATAAATAAAACATATAATACTTATATTTACTATATACATAAATATATATTTTTATATATAATACTTACATGTTATATTGATAAGATATATTTATAAATATATATAAATTTATAGTATATATGTATATATATACAAAATAATAATATACAATTCGGGTCGGGTCTTCGGGTCCGGGTCTTATATAAGATCCAGACCCTACCCGTTTAATAAACGGGTCTTCGGGTATTCGGGTCTCGGGTCCAAAAAAATATGCTCAGACCCTATTATACGGATCGGGTTCGGGTCGGGTCCGGGTCCAGACCCGACCCATTGACAGGCCTACATGCGTTGTTATGGCGTCAACCAACTGATCTATCTTTAGGAGGGAGAAACGGTCTTTCGGACAAGCCCTGTTGAGGTTGGTAAAATAAATACATACCCTCCAGCTTTCGTTGCTCTTGGGCACTACGACTGGGTTGGATAGCCATTTAGGGAACTGAACTTCCCGAATAGAACCTGCATCCAATAATTTTCCAACCTCCTTCTCTACTACTTTTTCTTTTTCTGGGGATATTCGGCGAGCCTTCTGAGTGACTGGTTTAAAAGATGGGTCGACGTCCAGTCAATGTCATACAATAATGGGATCTATCCTAGGCATCTCATGTGGTTCCCAAGTGAAGATATCCAGATTTCTTCGGAGGAACGTTGTTAACTCCTTTTCTCGATCGATGAGCGAGGCACCGATTAGAAATCTCCTTTCAGGTGAGTTATTTTCAGCTGTAACTTCTTACAGGTCTTCAACGACCCTATTTGCGGGGTGGACCCTGGTCTCCTCTACCCCTGGTCGACTGTAATGTAATTTTTATTTAGAAGGTAATACCCCTTATCGGGCTTCCTCCTAGACTTTCTTTTCATCTTTTTTCTTCTTTTATTTAGGGCAAATAGCTACAATAAAGCATTTTTTAGCCATAGCCTGGTCGCTACGAATCTCAACCACCCCCGATCTGTAATGCACTTGATTTTCTGATGATATGAGGATGGTACGGCCTTCGTGGCACGAAGACAACCCCTGCTTAGGATGGCGTGATAGGGGGACTCGACATCTACCACAAGAAACTCGTTCATCTTTAAAATATGTCCTGCCCTGACTGGCAGGACTATTTTTCCCACCGGTATGGTTATCTTTCCTACGAATTCGACCAATAAAACAGTGGTTTCCTTGAGGTCGGTGATATTTAACTTTAATTTATGGAAGAGCTTTAGGTACATCACTTCGAAAGAGTTAACTTGGTCGACGAGCAACTTGGCGATGTCCCAGTTAACTATCCTGAGTGTGATAACCAATGCATCATGGTGTGTGGTCCTCACCCTAACTAAACCATCTTCGATAAACATAATATATTCGTTATAGTTGATGTTTTCTGGTTGTCGATGCTTTTTGGCCTAAGTCTTGGCAGGATCTATCTGAAAAGCTTGCATAACGATAGTAAGCTTTTTTACTTCCATTCAAACAGTGTTTCCTTATACTTGCTTGAGGTCTAATGCTCCATGAATTACTGCAAACTCGTGGCCCATATCTTCCTCGAGGGCGTTATCCATCTTCTGGTCTCCATTCGCTGTGACCTTATCTATTTTCTTATCTATGAATTCATTTAGGTGGCCAGCCTGGGCTAACTCTTCTAAATGAGACTTGAGTGATTTGCAATGTTCAGTTTTGTAACCTCCCTCTTTGTGGAATACACATCTTACTGCATTATTACATTTTGTTAAATCTCCTCCCATCTTCTTGGCACATTTGATAAATAGCTCATCCTTGATCTTGGTGAGGATCTTGTATATCTATTTCTTGAAGACTGTGTTAATAGCTTGGAATGCTTTCGAGGGGTTATTCTTGTTTCCATTTTTGGAGCCATTCTTGCCCCCATTCTTTTTTCCTTTCTTCTGAGAATCATTCTTCTTTGTCCCTTTGTTCGCCTTCGTGCGACCATTATCCCCTGCATTACGATGAGTTACATCTTCGACCTTGGCGTATTTCTCAATACATGCCATTAGGTTATCGATGGAATTAACCTCATTCTTAGTTAGGCATTGGTGCAATAGAGAAGTGCTCAACTGATCGATCTTAAAGAACGTTGCGACAACCTGCTCTGATCAATCCTTAATTTCGTTAAAAACCTCCCAATATCTCTTGGCACACTCCCTGAGGTTCTCATGTGGCTTTTTCTTCATTATGAGCAGTGCATCCATCCGTTTAGGGTGGGTGTTGTTGGTTATGAAGCGAGCTGTTAATAATTTAGCTAGAGCTTTAAAGCTCAATATGGACTTATGTGGCAGCCTCTCAACCACTTTTGTATGGACTAGATGGAAAGATACAACACATTAACGCGTCGTTATAGCTCCACAAGGTCATGGCCTGCATATACTGTCGGACATGGTCGATGGGATCAGTTTTTCCATCATAAATCTTGAATTTAGGGATTGCGAATTTCTTGGTGGACTGTTCTTCTTCTATCGCCCTTGAAAAAAGGGACTTCATTTGGATTATCATATCTCTTCTGGTAAGCTCTCGTGTGGATCTGTCTCCGCGGTGGGCTAGATGCTGATCCATCTCCCTTCGGACCAAATTCTTGATGTCATCATCCTGTCGACCAGGACTCCTATGGCGTCGAGCCTGCTACAATCATTCTGATCGACCATCCTCTGACCTGTTCCTCTCATATCTTTCTTGGTCGTGCCTAGGGCTCCTTCCTCGGCAGCGAGATATGCTCACCTAAGGGCTAAGATCCCGATCATGGCGTCGCCTTGTATTTCTGTGGAGATCTCTCTCCATTCTTTCCAGTCACCTTTTTAGGCGAGCATTCTCTTCTTCTTGACGCCGCATAGCTTCTTCTTACTCTCAAAGTCTAGCCTCATAGGCATCTATCAACCTAGAAATCTGTGTGAACCTAGGTGGTCCTTGAATTTGTTTAGAAGGATAAGCTTCCCGACAAAGACTTGGATTTGGTTGGCGAATTTTAAACCTAACCCTAGGAGGGGCAGGTTCTTCCTGAATGTCATCGGCTTGAGGGATGTTTACACTGTGGTGAGACATTGCAGGCTTTCAGTTAGTGAGTGTTCTCATAAGAATAACAATCGCTTCCCATAGACGGCGCCAATTGTGGTATAAAAAAATATCACAATAAAGAATTTGCGAAGGACAATCATAATAAAACAAGAAAGCATGCAATCACAAACACACAACACAAATATGTACGTGGTTCGGCAACTTTCCTAGGTCTACGGATAGGTCTACTGTTTTATTAATTATATCTCAAATGCTTGGTTCCATGCCCTTATGCCCTGGGCCAGGGGTTATAATTTATAGATGTCGAATTATAGTTATCAAAATAACTCCACGATATCCATGATGAGATGAACCATGAATCCCTTGAATATCTCCACGAGATTGTTGGGGATTGACTTGGTCATCGGGCGGTTTAGATAACACAAACACGTATCTTAATTCCACGATTTAGGTCAGGCAACCTTTCAGATCTGTTGGGCTGGGTTGGCTACTCTCGTGGGCTGAGAATAAATGGGGTCCCACATATTCTATGTCCAAAATGATATTAACTACCCTTTTAATAAATGAGTGTCAAATAAAATGTTTTGAAATTTGTGGGTATATTTACTTTCAACCCTCATGAGATGCTCTAGGGCAAACTAAAAGTTTAATGACTTATTGCACATGCTAAGTGCAATCGTTTGTACCCGTAAAAGTGGCACACTTTCGGTTTCTTATCTTTATTTCTTTTTATTTTTGCTCGAGGAGTAACAATGTTATACTTGGGGTGGGGTGGTAAGCACCCCAAAACATTAAATTTATACCTCAAATAGACGCGTTTTAATTGCTAGTTCTAGATAAAATTAGCCTTATGCAAGCATTTTGTTTATCCTATAAGTAAAATCATACTTGCGAATTCAAACGCACTGATTCAAGGAAATTTGAGCAAGAAACAGTTGCATGTGCACTTTCAAGGGAAAAATGGTAATTTCAAATGACTAATTTTGGACTCAGACAAAAGGGATATTTGGCTTCAAACGGCGTGTAAATTGGAGTTCAAACGAAAAAGTTATGACTGTGCAAAGTTCAAAATCGAAAGAAAGTCAAAGTCAACCCAAAATCAAACCCCATAATTCGAGCACTATTAAAATATTATTGGCATAAAAATTAGGGTCATGTCGATTCTTGCGGTTCGTCATTGGGAGTTCATATGTGAAAGATATGAAGATTTGGGTGTATTGTGCAATTAAGGAAAATTGGGAAAACAATATAGCTTATATATTATTTCTCTCGGTAATATTAGTGAGCCACATGTTGGCTCAGTTGGTTAGAATCTGTTTTGCAAACCGAGATGTCTTGTGTTCGAACCTTGCCCGGGGGGGGGGGGGGGGGGACTACACCAAAACTGCTAATTTGGCACACTGAGACAAGGAGAATCTGGCACGGTTTATTAATAATCTGGCACAGTTTAAAATAGTGCAAAAATCTGGCACAGTTTAAAACTGTTCCAGATATCAATACGATTTATTAAAAAATATTATCCCAAAAATTTAAGCGGGATCCAACCAATTTAACCTAAGTCTCTATTTTCTTTTTCTCTCTCTTACTCATTTCTCTCTCCCCGCTACCAGCAGCATCCCTCTCCTCTCATCCTTTCATCTCCGCCTCTCCTAGCTTTGGCCCCTCTCCTCGCTGCCCCTCCTCTCCTTGCTGTCACCCCTTCTCCTTGAAACCTCCATTCATATCTCATTCATCCCACTACTAATCGCTGTCTTATTGGATACCATCACGTTGGACCGCCATCCGTCGTTCATCCAGTGGCCCAGGTGATTTTGAAATATGTGTGTTCTTTCCATTTAGGTTTCAATTGTATTACGTTACAGTGATGATCAATTTCATTTTTGACACGTTCTATCTATTAGGGCTTTTTAGTATATTGGGGTTTTACATCCATTTCTCATGTGTTTGATCTCCTTGTGCATTTTATTTAGCTGAAAACCCAAAAAAGAAAGAAAATAACAAAAAAATACAGCTGAATTGCGTACATGCTTTTGATTTTGTAAAATCTTGTTTTGAGATGGTTATGTAGTGTGTTTTATACGATTGTTTCTAATGTAGATTTTATCAGACTTTTGACTGTGTCTTGGGTGCAACTTTAGGTATGATGGTGCTTCCCTTTTTGTTAGGCTATAAATCTTGAAAAAGATAAACACATTTACACTAACTTCAGCATACTTTAGTTATGTCGCGTGTGATTCATAACTAATAAATGTTAAATTAACTTCGAGGAAGCGAATAATATCTGGTGGAGGACTGTAAAAGTTTTAAGAGCATAATTCATTGGGATATAGCAATGAATAAATAATGTTTCTGTCTCAATACAGGTTTATGATTAAGACAGGTTATCTAATGTGAATTCTTATTTTTCTTATATATATAGGGCCCGTTTGGTTGCGTAAATTATTTAATTTTATAAAATTGATCAATTTGAAATTAATAGATTGTCAATGTAATAATTTTATATGGGTTTAAATCTAATTTATGGTGTCTTTGGAAAAGAAAATTGGAGTTATTTACTTTTGATATGCGTGTATGTGGGGGGGGGGGAGAGAGAGAAGTATGGTGAGAGTACTCTATGGGAGTGGTGCATTTAAGATTCATGTTGTAATTATAAATTGTGTAATTTCAAGCTTTTGGTGAAATGAACTAATTTAAGATTTTGTGAATCAACATGAATTGGTTCATTTTTGAATTCGTTCATTCTTGCAACCAAACACTAATAGTTATGTATTTTCAAACAATACTTTTGAACTATAAGTATATGGATATACTTATAGTTTCAATTTACTATTTTCTACTTGACACTTACTGAAAATGAAATTCCTTTATCAAAAGGTTATGTATTATTATAAATGAAAAAGAAAATAGTTGGATGACTATGGTTGTGGGTTTGGTAGCTTTGGAGCTCATTTTCTCTAGCTGTAGTTAATGGTTGTATGGGCGAGCATTTTAATGTAAATTTGTTTAGAAATTAAGTGGATATAGGGATTAGTTTGAGTGCGCCCGTGCCAAAGTACATTTTTATAGGAACTACGTGGATTTAGGGATTAGCTTGCGTTCGCACGTGTGCCAAAGTACATTTCTTTAGAAACTGCGTGGATTTATGGATTAGCTTGCGTGTGTACATGGGCCAAAGTACATTTGTTTAGGAACTACATATATTTAGGGACTAGCTTGTGTGTGTGTGTGTGTGTGTGTGTGTGTGTGTGTGCGCGCGCGCGCACGTGCCAAAGTACCTTTGTTTAGAAACTATGTGTGCATGTGCGCAAGTGCCAAAGTACCTTTGGGATTAGCTCGTGTGTGCGTGCGTGCTAAAGTACTTTTATTTAGGAACTATGTGGATTTAGGGATTAGCTTGAACATGTCTGCGCGTGTCTGTGCGTGTGTATGCGTGCACTTTCCAAAGTACATTTCTCTAATTTCATGCTTGCATATGTTTGAAAAATAAACTATTGATGCTATTGTGGTCACTCTAGCTTGGGTTGGCTCTAGATAGGGTCACTCTGCCCTCCTAATAGCGGACTTCGTTAACTCTCAGATTATTTTAACAGTGCATCTTATTTATTTCCAATGTCAGACCACCAGATTCTGTTTAAACAACATTTATGTCTCAGATTACCTTTTTTGCCTTTATGAGCATTTGTCATTTACAATGTAAGGGTTGATTTCTTTATGGCTCACTGCATTTATGTATTTTGTTTTCATTGACAATTTGTTGTACTATTTATTCAATTTTTTGCCATGCTACTAATTGTTGGTCTTATTGCATATACAGAGCATATGTTTTTTATGGTATATATGTTGGCATTAGTGCATATACCGTACTATATGAATTGTAATATTAATCAAACTACAATATGCTTATCATATTTGTAACTCTATTTTTTTCTTTCACCGTGATCGAATTAAGAATATTGAAGTTGCTATGTTAATGATTGGCAGGTGTACTCATATTTATGGAGGATCCAACCATCGATTGGTTGTAAGCACCAAAATGCTTTCCATTTGGGTCGAGATGCTTGTACAACCTTAGGTACACTAATCTTATTATGACATTTTGAATTATTTCTGCATGCTGGAGTGATTTGCATTAAGAGTGATGCATTAGTTCATTTGAGATAGGTTTGAGCAGTTGATTCCATGATAACTGAGGATGTACCATACAAATTAGAATAGATAGATTCCATGCATTAGTTCAAGTCTACTTATAGCCACCTTAGGCTCCATACAAATTAGAATATATAGATTGTACATTTTACGAAATTACATTGGGTAATTGGTGTTTTTCAATCAGATCCTACTTACAAAAACTTACTTGGGATCTTTGGAGGCCCATCCTTATGTAAATATATTATCTTGACTAACTTGTGTTTTTCATATTACCTAATGGTTTTTACTTCACCTGGTTAAGGTATTTCTATTCCTTTTAGAGGCTCCTGAATAAATTTAAGGTTATCACAGGGCTGGGATCAGTACTGTGCAAGAGCATCTTGAAGGTTGTAGGATAGGATAAGTCTGTTTAAGATCAGGTAGGCTTTTTATTGTGAAATGAGTTATAGTTGGAAATTCAAGTGTATTGGAGAAGGTGCATCATTTTTTCTATAAAAGACCATAAGTACCATAACATAAATATGTTCAAAGTTCCTATAGATGGGTTAGAGCAGAACAGTGGGCTTGGTGTCATGAACATAAAATGGTAGAACATAGCTACAATTGGATATGGGAAGATAGAATCAAGAATAAGGCCAATAGAATCAAGAATAAGGCCAATAATCATGACAAAGGAGGAAACCGAGTGGTCTTCTTTTTGGCAAAGTTAAGAAGCCAATATTTAAGAAGCCACCTGTGTTGTGCACACCGTGTCCATCTATCCCAACAATAATAAAATAGTGCAAACGAAATCTCAAAAACTATTAAACTAAAGTGATCGAGCAGTCCACACAACTGACATGCAAAGTTAGAACCTACAATTAACCTGCTAAGAAAGTCAATGGTATCTCAACCTAGTAACCATGGTCCACCTATACAACTGTAATATGCACATTATGCATTGTAATATGCATATTACAGTGAGTATTACAACTGTAATATGCATATTACAGTTAGCTGATGTAATATGCATATTACAAGTTGTAATATGCATATTTTCACCAATCTAGCCTATTCTCAGTAGCGTCTTTGCATTTGTTAACATTATGTAGAGGCAATGATCATTTGACACAGCCTATACTTTACTTATGCTTACTCACAAATACTTTATTATGGAAACTTGTCATCATATCTGACTTTTGAAAGGGAGCTATAGTGTCAAACTTAATGATCTTTACCACAATGATTGTACAAATTTTAGTGAATTATATAGGTATCATTGTTTCTCAAGTGATGTTCATATGTCAGGGATTTGGTTTGTGTTTTTGTTTCAGGTTATCTGGTTCAAGCTCTTGTGAAGATGCCATCGAGGTGTGATTGAGGATTGTTTTGATTTAGGGTAAGTATTGTTGGTTTTGTATGATTCTTTTCATCATTGTTCATGACCTCTTATCTAGGTATGATTTTTACAATTGGGTTAATGCAAAGGTTTGCTAACAATTCTATTTTACTATGGAGTGTTATGATTTTTGGCAACTTTTGGCTCGCACTTGAACATCATCTTTACAATGTTTGGTTTTAAATGAGGAAAGACATGCTACTGTATGCATATATGTTTAACATATATGCATACATTCATTGCATATATGCTACTGTATGCATATATGTTGCATATATGCTGCTGTGTGCATATATGCAGCATATATGCATACATTCATTGCATATATGCATACAGTTATTGCATGTATTCTGGGGTCACATGGTCTTCTCACGTTAGTAAATACATAACGTAGTCACGGGCCTCTCGTTTTTTTAGAATATCACGATAATTTGAACATATATCGATTAAGCTTAAAAATAAGCCCTTAAAGGGTAAAAACCCAAACCAACCCCTAAACGGTCCCGTAAGAGGCACGAACACCTCGCATGGGACCAATGTAACTTGTACGAACTGACCGCGTAGTCGCGGGTCTCCCGATTTGAGAATATGACGATTATTTCAAAATACGTAGATTAGGCTTGAAAATAAGCCGTTGAAGGGTGAAAACCCAAACTAGCCCCCAAACAGCCCCGTAAGAGGCACGAACACCTCGCACGGGACCAATGTAACTTGTACGAACTGACAGCGTAGTCGCGGGCCTCCCGATTTGAGAATATGATGATAATTTCAAAATTTGTTGATTTGGCTTGAAAACAAGCCGTTGAAGGGTGAAAACCTAAACCGGTCCCCAAATGACCCCGTAAGAGGCACAAACACCTCGCACGGGATCAATGTAACTCGTACGAACTGATCGCGTAGTCCTCGGGTCTCTCGATTTGAGAATATGACGATAATTTGCAAAAATAACACTTAGACTTAAAACTAGGCCGTTAAAGGATGAAAACCTAAACCAACCACCAAACGTCCCCGTAAGAAGCACGAACACCTCGCACGGGACCTATGTAACTTGTACGAACTGACAGCGTAGTCGCAGGTCTCCCAGTTTGAGAATATGATGATAATTTATAAAAATAACACTTAGACTTAAAACACGGGCCGTTAAAGGGTGAAAACCCAAACCAGCCCCCATATGGCCCCGTAAGAGGCACGAACACCTCGCACGGGACCAATGTAACTTGTACAAACTGACCACGTAGTCGCGGGCCTCCCGATTTGAGAATATGACGATAATTTCAAATTATGTCGATTTGGCTTGAAAATAAGCCGTTGAAGGGTGAAAACCCAAACTAGCCCCCAAGCGGCCCCGTAAGAGGCACGAACACCTCGCACGGGACCAATGTAACTTGTATGAACTGACCGTGTAGTCGTGGGCCTCCCGATTTGAGAATATGCGGATAATTTCAAAATATGTCGATTTGGCTTGAAAACAAGCCGTTTGAGGGTGAAAACCCAAATCAGCCCCCAAATGGCCCCGTAAGAGGCACGAACACCTCGCACGGGACCAATGTAACTTGTACGAACTGACCGCGTAGTCACGGACCTCCTGATTTGAGAATATGGAGATAATTTCAAAATATGTCGATTTGGCTTGAAAATAAGCCGTTGAAGGGTGAAAACCCAAACCAGCCCTCAAACGGCCCTATAAGAGGCACGAACACCTCGCACGGGACCAATGTAACTTATACGAACTGACCGCGTAGTCGCGGATCTCCCGGTTTGAGAATATGATGATAATTTGTAAAAATAACACTTAGACTTAAAAACAGGCTGTTGAAGGGTGAAAACCCAAACCAGCCCCCAAGCGGCCCCGTAAGAGGCACGAACACCTCGCACGGGACCAATGTAACTTGTACGAACTGACCGCGTAGTCGTGGGCCTCCCGATTTGAGAATATGCTGATAATTTCAAAATATGTCGATTTGGCTTGAAAACAAGCCATTTGAGGGTGAAAACCCAAATCAGCCCCCAAATGGCCCCGTAAGAGGTACGAACACCTCGCACGGGACCAATGTAACTTATATGAACTAACCGCGTAGTCGCAGGCCTCCCGGTTTGAGAATATGCCGATAATTTCAAAATCTGTAGATTAGGCTTGAAAACAAGCCGTTGAAGGGTAAAAACCCAGAACCAGCTCCCAAACGGCCCCGTAAGAGGCACGAACACCTCGCACGGGACCAATGTAACTTGTACGAACTGACCGCATAGTCTCGAGTCTCCAAGTTTGAGAATATGACAATAATTTCAAAATACGTAGATTAGGCTTGAAAACAAGCCGTTCGAGGGTGAAAACCCAAACCAGCCCCCATACGGGCCCATAAGAGGCACGGACATCTCACACGGGACCAATGTAACTCGTACGAACTGATCAGGGAGTCATAACTTGCATAAGATTTTCAATTTTAGAATATAATAATAATTGCAACTCCTATATGTAATTTTTTTAGCTTGAGTAAGTTTTTTTTGTAAATTACTGGGTTACTAATATCTTCTCTTTTTTGTATCCTATTTTTTTTGCAGGATAACATTTTATCGCTGGCATTTATTCACGTGGAACACACAGAGAACACAATGGTTTACAACAAGGGGTTTATTCATGATAATATTTGTTTGTGTTCTGGTTGTGCGGGCTTTGTAGTTTTATTGTTAACTTTTATGGCCGTACGGGCTTTTGTAAGTTAATTGTTATATTTAGTGGTCGTGCGGGCTTTATGTTAGGCAGGTTTTGTATTAGCAGGTTTTGGAATGCCCAGAAAATAGAGGAAACTCTGCCCAATTTTTTTTGGGTCTGTGAAATATTAAAGACTTGTAATGTTTTGAAGTTTGTATGTACATTAGTTTATCAACAACGTGCAATATTTTCAATTTGTGAATTTTCGTGCTTTCAAATAATTTTTTTTTCTTTTTATAAAAAAATTGGCACACTTCAAAACCGTGCCAAAAGTGTTTCAAATTTTGGCACGATTTTGAACTGTGCCAAAATTTTTCCAAATTGTGCCAAAAGTGTGCCAGAAATATCAAATTCTGGCACGGTTTAAAAGTGTGCCAGAAGTGTTCCTGTTTGGCCAAATCTGGCACACTTTTAAACCGTGCTAGAAAAAAATGGCCATTTTGGAACACCTAATTCTGGCACAGTTCAAAACCGTGCCATATTTGATCTGGCACAGTTTTAAATCGTGCCAGTTCCTGTTTTTGGTGTAGTGATTTTTAGCAGTTTATCACAGTGCACCACATGGACGGACACAATGGATCCACATGGTAGTGCCTGATCACCTCTATCCAGCGCTAGTCACACGCACGCATGACGCGCCTATGAACTCCCAACGCACGTGCCAACTTGCTACAGTGACCAATTGATTCATGTTTCCCCTTTTTCGACTTTCCACCCCAAGAGTTTTTATATCTATAATATTTCTTCCCTAAATCCTTATTTCTTTTTCATTTCTTTTTTAAAAAGAGACCAAATTTAATAATTTATCCCACACCTCTATTATTAGTAACCCACATTCCTAATTAACTATTCCTTTAACCACAACCCTTTTTATGATTTTATTCATTATTCCATACTTTTATAAAATACCAATGATAATACGTAAATATTGCATATTTCATCTGTTGAACCTACGCATTTTAGCACCCTCGGGTGCCTTAATCTCTATATTTAAGTTCGTTAACCAGACAACCTCGGTTTATATTGTTAACATGCTATATGAGGTATAATTGGGATTTTGTAGGTATTTAGGTACTAAGTATGGAGTTCGGACGCATTCCGCTCAAGTTTCGTACGCAATCGCATGTTCAAGGGCAATTCGGTCAATTCATAATTTGGGCACCTAGCCCGACATGTCACGAAAGTTTTTGCCCTCCTCGTAAGCTTCGCATGGCCATGAACGGCGCGTGATTTCGATCCCTAACGAAGAAGTTACGGCATTTCTAGCGGAGGAGAAAGCATTGAAACCAAAAGAGGAAGAAAAGGGATTGCAGGCTGCAGCCTTGGCTCACCCCTGCTTGATCGATTGATCGATCAAAAGGCTCGATCGATCGATCCTTCAGTAAATTGCCACGATTTCAATAGTCGATCGATCGACCAAAGGGATCGATCGATCGATCCCCTGTTTCTGCAGATATTTTTGCCTTCTTTTCTTTCTTCTTTTCATTTATTCCAACTTACTATATAAACCAATTTTGTGTAATAACCAGATATTGAGTTCTAATTAGTTTAGCCTAGGGTTTGTGGGTTTTGAGAGCTTGGATTCATTTCTCTTTGGGCTGACAACCTTATGGGTTGTGTATGTTGAACTTTCCATCTCATTCTCCATTTATATAGTTGTTCTTAATTTTCTCTTGCTTTGTAGAATAATTTCCATGCTTTCCTAATTAGTTTAATTGTTTTATTTCTTGCCTTCCTAGTTTAATTAGTATAAATTAGCTTAGTTCATTATGTGCCCTTAAATAAATAGGGCCGGGATGTCGTTCCGCCACTAATGGGCCCCGAGCTCCGAAAATTAGGTTTTGTGCAAAATTACGTTTAATTGAACCCGCGTGAATTAAAGTCGTATTATTACGTGTTTAACTTTCTTTGTCATGCAACGTTAGTGTTTATAACGATAATTCGAATTTAATCCGCGTGCGACCAATTTTCAGTTAAGTGTTTATTCTTGCAACTTTGACTTAAATTCCTTATTATGTGAAGTTTATGTTTAATTGATAATGCTCGATTAAATTGCTCTCAAGCCGGAATCTTGATTAGTAGTTGTGTCGAGCCGTATGGTTGGATGACATCCCGATCCTCGCTTTACTTTTATTTAGACTTAGCTTCTTATTTTTTCCTTTTATTTACAACCACCCATCACCTTTTACATTTTTTATTCCTGAAGTGCTAAATCGATTACGAGCTATACTAACATTCCCTGTGGATTCTCGATACCCGACTTTCCGATATACTTGTATTGCAAGTGCAGTCGTAATTTAGGTTTTTGTATTAACGCGGTGAAACGAACTCAACGATTAGTGTTTTGACGCGACGCTACCTTTCGCGCTTGATCAAAACGGCGCCGTTACCGGGGAGTGTTTTATTTTAGATTGTAATTGTCTTATAATTTCATAGTATTCTTTCTTTTGTATTGTATTCTTTCTTTTAACCTTTTTTGCAGGACTTCTACACTTGAGCACCTAGAAACTCTTGAATTTTCCCATCGCAGATTGCTTTGTGGAATTTTCCATCTCGAGCCTTTATTAGGGTACAATCCTTTTGGTAATCATTATGATAATTCTCAAAATCCCCGTACTCCTATGACTTTTGGTCAATACTTAGAGTCCCCAAAAATGGCAAATTCATAAATGACTTTGGATGAGTATTACAAAAGTCAAGCTTTGGAGTGTGTATATTTTGAGGATGATGATAATGATTTTGAGCCTTTACCTCCTTATAATAGGAATTTTGAAACGAATTGAAATAGTTTTAAAAATTCCTATAATAATGAGTTTAACTTTAGTGTCGATAATGATTTTCAAACTCCTCATTTTCAAGCATCCGCACCTCGGCCTATGACTTTCGGTGAGGGTTTGTTTATGCTTAAGAACAATAGGTATGAAGAACGTTATCGGGAAGAACATCGTTGTAGGGAGCAAGACTTGGATTTATTATTCGAATCCGACGACGATTTCTCTTCCGAGACTTTTGAAGTCGATGAATGTTTTGAACCAATTGAGGACTTTATGCCTACTTTGGAACAAACCATTCATCACTTGGCCCATCTTGTAATTGAGAATAAAAGCGACGATGAAATGGATGTAGTATCTATTTGCAATGAGATGATTTCTTCTTTGGATCCCAAAGAAGAAAGTTTCATTGAAAATGATCCTATCTCCTTTGAAATTCCAACTTTGAGTGATGATAACTCATCTCTTGAGTTTGAATTTCTTTCCTCCCCATTTTAATTCTCCGTTATCACACCGTCATAAGTACCCGATGAATCGGTACCGAACTTTAAAACGTTCAACCTTTTCATCGACGAGGAGTACTTGCTCGAGTTGCTTTCCATGAAGGATTATTTGCCCTCATGTCCGCCACCACCCATTCCACTTGCTAAATCTTTGGGAGGAAATTTAGTTTTTTTTTTGTCCCCTTGTGTATTTGTCACCCGTCCTATCCAAATCCCCCATCCTCCCTCTAAAATTTTTAATTGGGGATGGTTCACCTTTTCCACCACCCACATGCCTTCCGTTGTTTGAAAGGAATTCTAATTTTTCGGGAGGCATGCTTGAGAGTTAGGGTACACCGATTATCCTCCAAAGTCAAATCATTTTTACGGTGGACCCTCAGCTATTTAGAATTCTAGTGTACAGTTAGTGTGAAGCCTAAATAGTAGGTTGTATATAGTTAGCTTTTTATTCTTTCTTTTTATCTTTTCTTTCCTTTTTAATTTAGTCTAGTGTATTTAGTTAAACTTTTTGTTATGCTTTGGGACTAACATGTTTTGTAGAATCATTTGACTTGTACTTTCCGAAGATCGCTCCATTTTGGGTAATATCGCTCTTTTCCTTCTTTAACTTGGTTCTTAATTAACATTGAGGACAATGTCGGGTTTTAAGTTAGGGGGTGTGGGATATTCTATCCATATATTGGTAGTGTCCATGATTTTGATTATATGTTATTTTCAATCATGCTTTTCTTAAAAATTTGAAAAATTTGAAAAATATTTTCTTTCTTTTTTCTCCTTTGTTGGGCATTTTGCCTTTGTTTTCGATGATAAATGTCAATAATTGCCCGGTCCAATAGACAACCCAATGATGCATGTCCTAGATTTTAGAAGTTATTAGACTTTAGTCTCGATTATTGATATTATGAATAACTTTATGAATTAAACTTTAATCCCATGAGCACATGCACTTTTATTATTCTATTGATTTGGTTTAAGATTTTTATAACTCGGTAATCTTTTAATGCATTGTATATACTTACACCGAGTAAGCTTTGTACCTTTTGTTGTTTGTGAGTGTATACACTATTCTTTTCTCATTGAAAACGTTGAATTCGTTAGTAATCTCTTTATTCTTTCATTGACCGTTCATTAATTGAGTTCATTCTTGAAATGTGTTACTTGAGCATGATTTTCATATATTTTTTTGACTCGAGAATTGCGTAAACTTTTTGAAATGATCATAGGCCATCTTTGTATATCACCCATATGACATTGACCTCGCCTTTTATATGTTCCCTAGTCAACCCACTTGAGACTAAATACTAGCCTTTCTTTTCATTACCCCAAAATCCCATAACCAACTCCAAATTGGAGTTTTATACCATACATATTACCTTACATACCCTTGTTTGGACTGTTGCTTGGGACTGAATGATATTGTTGTGTATTGTGGTTGCAATTTGAGCATGAAAAGAGTGAGAAAAGAAGAAAATGTAGTGAAAAATAGAAGAAAAGGAGAAAGTTGAAAACAAGAGAAAACAAAAGAAAAAGTGAGAAAAAGAAGAAAAGAAAAAGAAAGAGAAATTTGTATATATTGTCTATAGTGTTTCAATAAGATTTGATTACTCTCTCAATTGTTAGATTTAATGCTTGTTTGGAAATCATTTGTCCAATTTTGAAATTGCCCACTTTTTCCCATTATCCCGAGTTTCATCCCCAAACACTTTGAATCCATATATACATCCTTCCATTTCGTACCACAACCTAGCCTACTTTACAACCCTATTACAAATCCTATGTGATCTTAAGTAGATGTAATTCAAAGGTTTAAATAGTTTTGATAATCTGTGAAAATGCATTTCGCCTCTTTTATATGTGCGGTATTCATTCACTGATATTACAGTTTTTATTTTCTATATAGCGTTCTTCAATTGTGGCATGTACGCGGCCTAGTTTCCCTTTACATTTACTCCTTATGCCTGCATGTTCCGTGTGTTACCTCCCTGATTCAAGTGATTTCATTTGATGAGTGTAATGCCTGTGAGGATTGACTTTTATGTATGCTTTGATATTTAGTATCCGAGTTGTTTAAGTTTTTACCAAATCATATTTTGCGTGTGCTCACTCCCCTCCCACATGTTAAAGTTTCAATTCGTTGAGGTGCATTCTATAATGTTAATAACTACAGACTTTTCACGTGAATTCGTTTGCGTTGCTAATAACATGATGAAACCTTGTCCGTATTGTTGAGTTTGTCTCATGTGATTGGGCATATTTTGAGGAAACTATTTGATGTTTGTGGGTAACATCTCTGAAAACCCTCACGAGACGACACTCGTCCACTAGGCTAACCTAGGGGTTTAACGACTTATTGTATATGATAAATGCAATCGAATCTCCCGCAAAGGGGTTTTATGCGTTTATACCATATTTTTGTACTTATCCTGCTTTTGGTTTACTTGTTCATCTTGTTGCATCCTATTTCATTGCTAGGGACTAGCAATGTGTAAGTTAGGGGGTGTGATAATACGCAAATATTGCGTATTTCATCCATCGAACCTACGTATTTTATCCCCCTCGGGTGCTTTAATCTCTATATTTAAGCCCGTTAACAAGACAACCTCAGTTTATATTGTTAACATGCTATATGAGGTATAATTGGGCTTTTGTAGGTATTTAGGTAATAAGTATGGAGTTCAGACGCATTCCGCTCAAGTTCCGTACGTAATTGCACGTTCAAGGACAGTTTGATCAATTCACAGTTTGGGCACATTGCCCGACATCTACACCGAAGTTGTTTTCCTCCTCGCAAGCTTTGCGTGGCCACAAACGGTGCGCGATTCTGATCCCTAACGAAGAAGTTACGGCATTTCTAGCGGGGGAGAAAGCATTGAAACCAAAAGAGGAAGAAAAGAGGAAGAAAAGGGATTGCAGGCTGTTGCCTTGTCTCACCCCTGCTTGATCGATCGATCGATCAAAATGATCGATCGATCGATCCTTAAGTAAATTTCCACGATTTTAACAGCCGATTCCCCTATTTCTGCAGATATTTTTGCCTTATTTTCTTTCTTCTTTTCTTTTACTCCAACTTACTATATAACCCAATTTTGTGTAATAACCAGATATTGAGTTCTAATTAGTTTAGCCTAGGGTTTGTGGGTTTGGAGAGCTTGGATTCATTTCTCTTTCGGTTGACAACCTTATGGGTTGTGTATGTTGAACTTTCCATCTCATTATCCATTTATATAGTTGTTCTTAATTTTCTCTTGCTTTGTAGAATAATTTCCATGCTTTCTTAATTAGTTTAATTGCTTTATTTCTTGCTTTCCTAGTTTAATTAGTATAAATTAGCTTAGTTCATTATGTGCCCTTAGATAAATAGGGTCGGGATGTCGTTCCGCCATTAATGGGCCCTGAGCTCCAAAAATTAGGTTTTGTGCAAAATTGCATTTAATTGAACCCGCGTGAATTAAAGTCGGATTATTACGCGTTTTACTTTCTTTGTCATGCAACGTTAGTGTTTATAGCGATAATCCGAATTTAATCCACATGCGACCAATTTTCGATTAAGTGTTTATTCTCACAACTTTGGCTTAAAATCCTTATTGTGTGAAGTTTATGTTTAATTGATAATGCTCGATTAAATTGCTCTCGAGCCGGAATCTTGATTAGTAGTTGTGTCGAGCCGTATGGTTGGATGATATCCCGATCCTCGCTTTACTTTTATTTAGACTTGACTTCTTAATTTTTTCCTTTTGTTTACAACCACCCATCACCTTTTACATTTTTATTCCGGAAGTGATAAATCGATTATGAGCTATACTAACATTCCCTGTGGATTCTCGATACCTGACTTACCGCTATACTTGTATTGAAAGTGCAGTCGTAATTTAGGTTTTTATATTAACGCGGTGAAACGAACTCAACGACTAGCGTTTTGACGCGACGCTACCTTTCGCTCTTGATCAAAATGGCGCCGTTGTCGGGGAGTGTTTTGTTTTAGATTGTAATTGTCTTATTATTTTGTAGTATTCTTTTTTTTGTATTTGTATTCTTTCTTTTAACCTTTTTTGCAGGACTTCTACATTTGAGCGCCTAAAAACGCTTGAATTTTCCCGTCGCACATTGCTTTGTGGAATTTTCCATCTCGAGCCTTTGTTGGGGGTAAGCATGTCTTATTCCAATCCTTTCGGTAATCATTATGATAATTCTCAAAATCCCCGTACTCCTATGACTTTTGGTCAATACTTAGAGTCCCCAAAAATTACAAATTCAAAAATGACTTTGGGTGAGTATTACAAAAGTCAAGCTTTGGAGTGCGTGTATTTTGAGGATGATGATAATGATTTTGGTCCTTTACCTCATTATAATAGGAATTTTGAAACGAATTGAAGTAGTTTTCAAATTCCTATAATAACGAGTTTAACTTTAGTGCCGATAATGATTTTCAAACTCCTCATTTTCAAGCATCCGCACCTCGGCCTATGACTTTCCGCGAGGGTTTGCTTATGCTTGAGAACGATAGGTATGAAGAACGTTATCGGGAATAACATCGTTGTTGGGATCAAGACTTGGATTTATTATTCGAATCCAACGACGATTTATCTTTCGAGACTTTTGAAGTCGAGGAATGTTTTGAACCAATTGAGGACTTTGTGCCTACTTTGGAACAAACCATTCGTCACTTGGACCATCTTGTAATTGAGAATGAAAGCGGTGATGAAATGGATGTAGTATCTATTTGCAATGAGATCTTTTCTTCTTTGGATCCCAAAGAAGAAAGTTTCATTGAAAATGATCCTGTCTCCTTTAAAATTCCAACTTTGAGTGATGACAACTCATCTCTTGAGTTTGAATTTCTTTCCTCCCCATTTTAATTCTCCGTTATCACACCGTCATAAGTACCCAATGAATCGGTACCGAACTTTAAAACGTTCAACCCTTTCATCGAGGAGTACTTGCTCGAGTTGCTTTCCATGAAGGCATATTTGCCCTCATGTGCGCCACCTCCCATTCCGCTTGCTAAATGTTTGGGAGGAAATTCAGTTTTTTTGGTCCCCTTGTGTATTTGTTACACGTCCTATCCAAATCCACCATCCTCCCTCCCAAATTTTTAATTGGGGATGGTTCACCTTTTCCACCACCCACATGCCTTTCGTCGTTTAAACGGAATTCCAATTTTTTGGGAGGCATGCTTGAGAGTGAGGGTACACTGGCTATCCTCCAAAGTCAAATCATTTTTACGGTGGACCCTCAGCTATTTAGACTTCTAGTGTACAGTTAGTGTGAAGCCTAAATAGTAAGTTGTATATAGTTAGCTTTTTATTCCTTCTTTTTATCTTTTCTTTTCTTTTTAATTTAGTCTAGTGTATTTAGTTAAATTTTTGTTATTGCTTTTTGTTATGCTTTGGTACTAACATGTTTTGTAGAATCATTGGACTTGTACTTTCCGGAGATCGCTCCATTTTGGGTAATATCGCTCTTTTCCTTCTTTAACTTGGTTCTTAATTAACATTGAGGACAATGTCGGGTTTTAAGTTAGGGGGTGTGGGATATTCTATCCATATATTGGTAGTGTCCATGATTTTGATTATATGTTATTTTCAATCATGATTTTCTTAAAAATTTGAAAATTTTGAAAAATATTTTCTTTCTTTTTTCTCCTTTGTTGGGCATTTTGCCTTTGTTTTCGATGATATATGTCAATAATTCCCCGGTCCAATAGACAACCCAATGATGCATGTCCTCGATTTTAGAAGTTATTAGACTTTAGATTATTGATATTATGAATAACTTTATGAATTAAACTTTAATCCCATGAGCACATGCACTTTTATTATTCTATTGATTTGGTTTAAGATTTTTATAACTCGGTAATCTTTTATTGCATTGTATATACTTACACCGAGTAAGCTTTGTACCTTTTATCTTTTGTGAGTGTATACACTATTCTTTTCTCATTGAAAACGTTGAATTCGTTGGTAATCTCTTTATTCTTTCATTGACCGTTCATTAATTGAGTTCATTCCTGAAATGTGTTACTTGAGCATGATTTTCATATATTGTTTTGACTCGAGAATTGTGTAAACTATTTGAAATTATCATAGGCCATCTTTGTATATCACTCATATTACATTGACCTCACCTTTTATATGTTCCCTAGTCAACCCACTTGAGCCTAAATACTAGCCTTTCTTTTCATTACCCAAAAATCCCATAACCAACTCCAAATTGGAGTTTTAAACCATACATATTACCTTACATACCCTTGTTTGGATTTTTTCTTGGGATTGAATGATATTGTTGTGTATTGTGGTTGCAATTTGAGCATGAAAAGAGTGAGAAAAGAAGAAAATGTAATGAAAAAGAGAAGAAAAAGAGAAAGTTGAAAACAAAAGAAAACAAAAGAAAAAGTGAGAAAAAGAAGAAAAGAAAAAGAAAGAGAAATTTGTATATATTGTCTATAGTGTTTCAATAAGCTTTGATTACTCTCTCGATTGTTATATTTAATGCTTGTTTGGAAATCATTTGTCCAATTTTAAAATTGCCCGCTTTTTCCCATTATCCCGAGTTTCATCCCCAAACACTTGGAATCCGTATATACATCCCTTCCATTTCGTACCCTAACCTAGCCTACTTTACAACCCTATTACAAGTCCTATGAGATCTTAAGTAGATGTCATTCAAAGGTTTAAATAGTTTTGATCATCTATGAAAATGCATTTCGCCTCTTTTATATGTGCGGTATTCTTTCACTGAGATTACAATTTTTATTTTCTATATAGCGTTCTTCAATTGTGACATGTGCGCAGCCTAGTTTCCCTTTACATTTACTCCTTATGCCCGCATGTTTCGTGTGTTACCTCCCTGTTTCAAGTGATTTCATTTTATGAGTGTAATGCCTGTGAGGATTGACTTTTATGCATGCTTTGATATTCAGTATCCGAGTTATTTAAGTTTTTGCCAAATCATATTTTGCGTGTGCTCACTCCCCTCCCACATGTTAAAGTTTCAATTCATTGAGGTGCATTCTATAATGTTAATAACTACGGACTTTTCACGTGAATTCATTTGCATTGTAAATAACATGTTGAAATCTTGTCCGTATTGTTGGGTTTGTCGCATGTGATTGGGCATATTTTGAGGAAACTGTTTGATGTTTGTGGGTACCATCTCTGAAAACCCTCACGAGATGACACTCGTCCTCTAGGTTAACCTAGGGGTTTAACGGCTTATTGCATATACCAAATGCAATCGAATCGCCCATGAAAGTGGCCTTATGCGTTTATACCATATTTTTTCTCTTATCCTGCTTTTGGTTTACTTGTTCTTCTTGTTGCATCCTATTTCATTGCTAGGGACTAGCAATGTGTAAGTTAGGGGGTGTGATAATACGTAAATATTGTGTATTTCATCCGTCGAACCTACGCATTTTAGCCCCCTCGGGTGCCTTAATCTCTATATTTAAGCCCGTTAACCAGATAACCTCGGTTTATATTGTTAACATGCTATATGAGGTATAATTGGGCTTTTGTAGGTATTTAGGTAGTAAGTATGGAGTTCGGACGCATTCCGCTCAAGTTCCGTACGCAATCGTACGTTCAAGGGGAATTCGGTCAATTCACAGTTTGGGCACCTGTCCCGACATACGGAAGTTGTTACCCTCCTCGCAAGCTTCGCGTGGCCATAAACGTTGCGCGATTTCGATCCCTAACGAAGAAGTTACGGCATTTCTAGCGGAGGAGAAAGCATTGAAACCAAAAGATGAAGAAAAGGGATTGTAGGATGCTGCCTTGGCTCACCCCTGCTTGATCGATCGATCGATCAATCCTTCATTAAATTGCCATGATTTCAACAGTCGATCGATCGATCCCCTGTTTCTACAGATATTTTTACCTTCTTTTCTTTCTTCTTTTCTTTTATTCTAACTTACTATGTAACCCAATTTTGTGTAATAATCAAATATTGAGTTCTAATTAGTTTAGCCTAGGGTTTGTGGGTTTGGAGAGCTTGGATTCATTTCTCTTTGGGTTGACAACCTTATGGGTTGTGTATGTTGAACTTTCCATCTCATTCTCCATTTATATAGTTGTTCTTAATTTTCTCTTGCTTTGTAGAATAATTTCCATGCTTTCTTAATTAGTTTAATTGCTTTATTTCTTGCTTCCTAGTTTAATTAGTATAAATTAGCTTAGTTCATTATGTGCCATTAGATAAATAGGGTCGGGATGTCGTTCCGCCATTAACGGGCCCCAAGCTCCGAAAATTAAGTTTTGTGCAAAATTGCGTTTAATTGAACCCGCGTGAATTAAAGTCGTATTATTACACGTTTAACTTTCTTTGTCATGCAACGTTAGTGTTTATAGCGATAATTCGAATTTAATCCGCGTGCGACCAATTTTCAGTTACTTTGGCTTAAATTCCTTATTGTGTGAAGTTTATGTTTAATTGATAATGCTCGATTAAATTGCTCTCGAGTCGGAATCTTGATTAGTAGTTGTGTTGAGCCGTATGGTTGGATGATATACCGATCCTCGCTTTACTTTTGTTTATACTTAACTTCTTATTTTTTCCTTTTATTTACAACCACCCATCACCTTTTACATTTTTATTCCTGAAGTGATAAATTGATTACGAGCTATACTAACATTCCCTGTGGATTCTCGATACCCGACTTACCGCTATACTTATATTGCAAGTACAGTCGTAATTTAGGTTTTGGTATTAACGCGGTGAAACGAACTCAACGATTAGCGTTTTGACGCGACGCTACCTTTCGCGCTTAATCAACCAAAAATGCCCCCAAACCCTAATTTCTATATATGAAAGGGGTCGTTTGTCTTCATTTTCAAAAGACCAATTTAGAGCTAAGTTTTGTAGAGAGTTGACACTCTTCTAGTTCAGCTTCGTAGGTCTAATTTTAGGTTTGTGTAGTTTTAATCTTTTTACTTCTTTTGTAATTTTTAGAGAATTGTGTGAAGGAATCTATATTCTGAGAGGCAAATTGTGAGTTTGTAAGATATGTTCCAAGGGACAAATATTATTATAAAACTCAGATTTGTGGGTGTTATTCAATTCCTAAGATTACAGGTTCAATAAAAATGCAAGGAGTGTTAGTTTATATATTATTCTCTTCATTTTTTATTCTTTCGTTTATGCCTCTAATGGAGTGTTTTTCATTTCATATGTAAAAATACTTCACATGTTAGGCCAAATACCTCATTCACGGGGAGAGATGAAGCTTCTGTGGTCTTCTTCTATTTATTTTAGTTTGTAATTTCTAAATTTATTATGCTCCTTTGAAAATAAATATCATACTTTTACATATTAAAAATGAATTTTGAGAGAAAACATTAGGTTCTAGTCATGCTTCGAGAGAATGTGACTTATTTTTAATGAATTGCAAAATTCCCCTCCCATGAGAGATGGGGTGATCTTGTTATTAAGAAAGAACCCAAAATTTTCATTACATTATTTTCTTAAGAATTAAACTAGAGACAGGTTTTTCTCAAGTTAAATGTTATTTTATAAATTCTTAACTTTAAAACTAATTTTTAAGGACTTGAGAGTCAATTTTTAATTTAAATAAATCTTGGAGTATTCTAAAATTAAAATAAATAATTAAGTTATGGAAGTAGATTTTCATCCCTTATTTGTTCTCATATTTATTCACTTCACTAATTTCTTATTTTAGTTTTTATTTATTAGTTTAGTTTGATATTAGTTCATCATTAGTTATACAAACATCCCTTAACCTTTGTTTTAAAAACTCATACTAAGTCTTCACTTTGCTCTTGTCCACATTAAGAAGCGCGGATTGACTCCTTACTTGTCTGTATACATGTTTTAGTGTATTTATAGGTACAAAAAGGATTTTTGATTAACGAGTCTTTGCAACAATAACATACTCACAAAAGATAGTAATATCTACAATTTTGGGTTGAATTGAAAAGAATGAGTTAATTGATTTACAAATTTACGTCCTTAGTATTTTTTTCTGAGAATAAC
This sequence comes from Sambucus nigra, assembly GCA_949130495.1. Taxonomy (NCBI): domain Eukaryota; kingdom Viridiplantae; phylum Streptophyta; class Magnoliopsida; order Dipsacales; family Adoxaceae; genus Sambucus; species Sambucus nigra. Next base: position 764,903,123 of record OX422209.1, on the reverse strand, counting down.
AAAAAACATCGTTGAATATGAGACACAGGTATTTCACATAGAATATGTTATTTTCGTGAATACATTGTTTTAAATCACACAAATTACATTATGATTTGGAGACTATTTTCAAAGTGCTTACGAAAAAATTAAAGATAAAATTTGTGCAACGGGGAGTCAGGGTATATATCAATATAGAGCTTAAAATGTTAATGGACTAAATGTCATGATAACTAATATGTATTCATCTTGTGCATCCTTAATAAATGTGAAAGTCAAACCGCGGCTCTTAAATTGGGATGGATGGATGTATATATATTTATGATGGATGCAATATTACACCAAAGTAATAAATAAATAAAATGAATTATGCGTGTTGAATTATATCGGTTGTGCCGTAGGCATGTGTATATCTATATATATCTATATATTTTATATGTAATTGATATATTCCATAACCATATAACCTTACAAAATATTTTTGGACCCTTTCTTCTCTCTTTACCTTCCTCTTTTAATGCTTAAATTGAATATCCGAATTTGATCGCACGTGGGCACACCTAGTTATAGTATATATAAAAAATTGACAGTGAAACACAGAGATGACATTTGTCGCATTTCCAAAGCGCCACATAGACAATTGTAATTAATGTTTTATTATAATGTATTTGTTTCTTTGCTAATATTTGGCTCTCTTATTAAAGGACACACGCCCCTATATCTTCCTCTTGCATTTTTTATCTCCCTCTCATCTATGCCTTACGTCCTCTTTTCTTTAAATCAATTTAGGAGTTGATGAGTCTTTTTAAATGACTTTATGGTCTCCATTACTCAATTAATTTGGGTGTGGGTGAGGCTCTCTTTTTACTTGATAACACTCCAACTCATTTTCTATTTAACCATCAAAACCCTAGAAGTCAATTGTTACCCAACTCGGTCTTTTTTAGTAATAGTTTGAGAAAAATGACCTCTAAGATATACCATCACCCTAAGATCTCATTAGGTAAATGAAATATTATTGCATAAGTGGATAAAAAGAAACAAACCCGCATGGATAGACGGAGAGGCCTTACGTTTGATGAACCGAACGATCAACATGACATCACGAGAGGAGATATAATGATTGATTCTCTATTTCAAGAACCTATGAATTACAATACTTATTACGCAATCATAAGTTTGTACGAGTACCTCAAAGTAGTTATTTGTTGCAGAGATTTAAGCAGTGCACTACTACCTCGGTACTCATGAACTTTTACAACTTCTCTACTGTATTATTTTTTTCTTACTTTTCTTTGGGATATGTTTATCCATCTGTCTATATTTTTATTGTGAAATTATTTAATTTCATTAAATTGTAATGATTTACAAACGTGAATTTTTTCCGATCTTAGACATTTTAAAGTTTCAAGGTTTTCTAAATACCATAAAGATTTTTTTTATTTGTAAATCATTTTAGTACTACGTGAGTTATACTCAATATTTTTTAGAAGTAAATTTTGTATTATAATTTATTTTACATTATCCACTTAACTTTTTTTTTAAATTTGTATTTTTATCATCATCACCTGCTCTCTTATACATGTCCACCTATACAACTTATTTCACGTAAGTGCGATTTATTAGTATTGTTCATTTTACAAATAATATTATTGTAATGTTTAGAATTGTTCACCATGGATTTAGAATTTCTAATCTATCTATTCTTGAGCAAATAGTATTAGTAAGACTTTTGTACATTTAATTGGTTCTTTATTTGATTTGTTTTTATTTTTATTTTTATTTTTAGTTTTTTAATCAATTTTATAATATTTTCACGCATCGCGCGGGTTGCATGCTAGTATACATAAATATGTGACGACAGACTAATGTCATTTGAACAAAAACGAAATGACATGGTCTTTGCTACTCGAACAAATTATAGGTTGTAACAACCCGAGGTCTTAGAGACGATGATTTATTTATTTTGGGAGAAATAAATATTATTTTAATTGGAGATTAATTAAATTGGCAATTGAGGTCAAAATTTGAAGTCGTTAGGAAGTGTCTCGAATGGTGATTCTGAGGGTGTAGTTGTGTCCGGAAGGGTCGAGAAAGTCAAAATGACTATACCTGGGGTCAATTTAGGTTCCGAAATATTTTAAGCTCGTTTGGCTCGAATTAAAGTTACCGAGTCATTTAAAGTGTGTATTATCATTTAAAGATGTATATCTTGGGAGTTAGGGCATAAAAGCCTACGGGAGATTTATTTCTCCTTAGAGAGAAAGAGAAATAGAAAGAAGGAAAGAGAGAAGAAGAAAGAAGAAGAGATATGAAGACAAGATGAAAAAAAAAAATTGGGATTTTTGGCTTACTAAAAAGTAGCCATTTTCGAGCCTCCAGGTCAGCCGAATCGATTCGGCCCCCTAGCCGAATCAATTTGGAAATATGTAGGTGCCCAGATCTGAGTGACCTAATTGATTCGGACCCCAACCGAATCAATTCGGTCTGAGACAGAGTCCCAGGTCTGATGACCCGAATCGATTCGCCTTGGAGGCCGAATCGATTCGCTGGGCCGAATCGATTCGAAATTGGCCCGAATCGATTCGAAAACAAGGCTTTTTTAGGGATGTTTTTCCAGGAAGAATTTCATATTGTTTTGTTCGAGGTTATCGATTGGGAACCTCTATAGGAGTTATTTGGAGTATGTTTTGGAGACTTTTAGAGGGTTTCCCTTAAAAGAAATTATTGGAGCCATATATACTTAAATTAAGGAATACCGATTAGAGATTATGGTATATTCCAAGTAGGGAAGCCCACATTTATTGGAGATTCTATTTGGAGATAATAATAAATCTATATGAAATAATGAAAATGAGTTTAGAGACATTGGATCTTAGGATCAAATCCCAAATGGGATAACTTTTAAAGGTTCATAAAATAAATTGAACCCTATTATGGAGGGAGAATTATAAATGCTAATTGAAGTGCATACGGATATAGAAATATCCTTAATGATGATTGATTTGGGAGATGTATCAGACAATGAGAAATGCTAAATGAAGGGCATTAGGATAAAAGAAAATCCTTAACATAAATAGAATTTAGAGGCTATTCAAAAATGGAAGCGACATGTGAGATTCAAGCGAGAAATAGTATAGTGTATACTAAGTGGGGAAGATGTGTGAGAATTGTCGATTAGTATATCAAGAGGGAAATATACTAAACAATGACATTAATTCTATTGCGCCTAAGAGCGTAAAATAAATATGAAAACAATGTGTCAGGTATACCTTATATGATGGTATATCTTTATATGATGTGATGATGTATGTATACCTTATGTCATGGTATATATATATATATATATATATAGTGAAGCATACCCCCTCCTTGCCATCATTGGGAAGTTGCGTGCGATGAAGGTGAGCATCCTGGCTCAAAGAGCAGGGTGTGAATATTCTCAGGTCATAGTCGTCCATGGTGATTATTATGTGATATATATATACATTCTTTGGGGGGTGATAAGTCGTGGGTATGTGTCGTTCTCACTTGCCAGTTAGGAGCTATGACCGCTTCCTGGGACGTTGTGTGCGTGAGTTGATCACGAGGTGGGTGTCGTTGAACCCCACCAGGTGGCCCCAGTTGGCTACGTGTATGGGCTACTGGAAGATGATAGCATGTGAGCTAGCGTCCTCGAGTTATAGCTCGGTTGGATGGTTATTATATTGTTGTTGTGCTTGTACTTGAGTATCGAGGGCATAATGGACCTCAACGACCAACATTGCCAGGATTAGTGTATCGGGGGGTTCCTTGTTTGGATTTCGCTTCGGCGAGACTTCCCATGCACGAACCGCAGTGTAACATTGGAAATTGGGGAGAAGTTAGAACTTAATGCTCATATTTATATATATATCACCTATCCCGACGATCGACAGTGCCAGGAGTAGTGTAACGGGGGGGTTCCTTATTTGGATTTCGCTTCGGCGAGACGTCCCACGCATGAAATGCCGTGTATTGTTGAGAATATGGAATAATAATTAACTAAAATGGAGTAATAAGAATTTGGGTTACATGCATCATGCATTGAGGGCATAATCAATCTCGAAGATCAATACTGTCAGGAGTAGTGTAACAGGGGGGTTCCTTGTTTGGATTTCGCTTCGGCGAGACGTCCCACGCACGAAACGCCGTAGATTATTGAGACCCGGGAGAAGTTTAGTCCTTAGCACTTAGATGCTAATAACTCATATATATATGATTATGTGCCAAATGAGGGCATAACAAGAATATATGAAATTCTAGTAAAAATGAGAATGTTGATGTATTGAGATTTTGTTGTTATAAGGATGATTTTGGGAACTTTATATGTTCAATAAATGAACTAATATAAAGAGAACTATAACATAAAATGTAAAGTAGTGTTTTAAATGGGAATTTAGTTTAGTGTAGATTGTGAAATAAGTTAGATGATCTTAATCGAATAGTTATTTTGAGATCTAGTTAGATTTATTTGTTTGGGCATTCATTTTGGAGACCACGTGCATACGTTTAGTTGCGCGCTCAAGTTGAGAGGTGAGTTGGATTATTTTGGAGAGGACGATTCCATTAAATCGTGTCATAATGCATTTATAATTATTATGCATTTTAATGCACTTGCTATAAAATGTTTTCAACTCGGGCTCTGACCCGTTTATATTTTCTCCTGCTATGTATATATATTGTATTACTTTAGGTGTTCCTCCACAAGGACACCATTAATGTTCTTCCATTCCATTTTGGTAGTGGAGCTGTGGCGGTAGCGGACTGTTACGACACTTTGTCATAGTCGATTCCTATCTTTTGTATATCTAGATTAGGATTCAATTTGTATATTTGGGTCTATACTCAAGTGTTGTAGAGTAAGCACTTTTATATTTTTCTTTCTCATATTATTGTATTGTCTGTGACCCGACAGCTTATTCGGGTATTTCATTGTTGAGATCTTGTTGTACATTGTATTGTACTCTTTTATACTATTGGAGTTGCATGTATCGCTCATCATAGTTAGATGTAGTATTGTTGTAAATAGTTGTATGGTTGGTTTTTAATTGGTGTTAAATAAAAGTTTTAAACTTTTGGCAATCCGATTTTAATGATTTTGGGTAGTTAGCCTTATATTATTTAGTATTGTCGGTTGATGTTGAGACTGTGCCATCTAAGATACCTGATTTAATTTAGTATAGGGCTGGCCACCCGTTATTATTTTGAGCGGGTTGTCACAGATGGTATCAGAGCATCAGGTTTCAGTTTCTTTAGGATCTGTGCGGGTTACTACGATCTCCGTAAGCGTTCTTTATGTAGAGCATTATTATTAGGACAATTGCATTCATACGTTCATATTTCTTCTGTGATCTGAGAATATTTGAAAGGCGTTCTGATACAATTGTTCTTGTTTCAGATTCCACCGAAGGGAGGTCGTTCATTCAGGGTAAACAAAGGGGCTGAAAATGTGCAACCCCAAATGCCTCAAAGGAACATGACTACAGATAAAGTTATCAATATTGTGGCACAAGCAGTAACTGCTGCCATTTCTACGGTGGCGCAGCAATCTGCCATTCAAGCAGCCGAAACCCACTTAGGATTGTCCTTGTGGGAAAGAGTGAAGGAAGATTTTAGTAAGGGACATCCTCCCGAGTTTGCAGGGGGAGTAGATGCAATGGTTGCAAGTCAATAGAGGAATAGTATACAGAGGCACCTCCGTATGGTTGAGTGTAGTGAGGTGCATAAGCAATTTTTAGCCACCTTTAAGCTATCGGGTGCGGTTCTCCGATGGTGGGAGTCTGTCACCACATCTGAATAGAGAGATACTTTACCTATAATAGAATTTTGGGAACTTTTTGATCGAAGGTATTTTCCTTCCCCGACTCGGAATATGAAGATTTTTCAAGGTAATAGAACGGTGGCAGAATATGAAGAAGATTTTTCTAGATGGGCGAAATTAGTACCTGATGAGGTAAGTAAGGAAGATAAACGTATATCGATGTTTGTTTGAGGGTTAGATTGGAGAATTCGATAACATTTGTTAGGGAGTCCCAAGTTAGTGACTTTCGTCGAGGTAGTGAATGCGGCACTATTAAAGAGTCACAAATACCGTCTTCATTCGCAAGAGGGTAAGAACTTTGGAGATTCGATTTCATCAAGTAAATTTGGCGATGAGAGTGCCAGTAATGCGAGTGGGTATAATTTTGACTATGGAGAGTCACAACGACGTTTTGTTCCTCAAGGTGGGCCGAGAGGAATTTCGGGTAGATGTTTCTTTTGTAAAGAAATAGGTCATATAAAGAGAGATTGTCCTAAAAGAGGTAAAGGACCATGTTTTAATGAAGTTTTGAAAGTACAACCCCTACGACAGATTCGAGGTCATTTTAGACCGGGGGACTTTGTTTGGGAGCCCATTGATGAGGAAGGGCAATCGGACTAGAGATGGATGATGTAAGTTATTTTCCTTTATGAATGGGATAATTACTATATAAAGTTTTGGGAATATTGTATGAGAGATATTTATGGATGGGTAGTGCTATAGCCCTTCTATGTATGTATTGACCCTAAGGGGAATTTTGAGCAAGTTAGGCTCTTATGTTATTATCTTGTGAAAGAATAGATAATTTTGTAATGCGCTCAAAGAGAGCTATAAACCTTGTGGTGAATGTAAGAATTGTTGTTGTGTGTTAAGTAGTAATGATAAAGCTACTTCTTTTTATATAGTCATGTTAGACTTATATAATTGTTGTATTCCAGATAAGGATGAGCCTTATAAATAGCAATATATTAATGCGGTATAAGATGTTATTTCTGAAAAGAGTTCAGAATTTATGGATTGTTGGGACGCAGGAAAGTTTAGCACATAATTATGCTAATTTTTGTGAGCTAAATATTGTTATATGTATGATGACCGCTAAGACCTTGTGTTGGACATAAGCTATTTTATCTAAATATTGTATGACATAAACAGTTTTTTTCAAATAAACTGTTTTTAAAATGAAACTTTTTATCGCCCTTTGGTCCATTTCAAAATGATTTCTCGTCAAAATATTTTCCAACTCTAGTCCGGATTTAACAAACTCTCAATCCCCGACGTCGCTACATAGTAGTGTATTGGGAGGGTTCCTTGTTTGGATTTCGCTTTTGCGAGACGTCCCCCGCACGAAAGTGGCGAATGTCAGGAATTGAGAGGTGTTATTTCTTTGGACCAGTCAAAATTTTTACTTTATTAATATTGCTAGTATCATTTATATATCTTGAGAATTGTGGAACTTTAGAGGCAAATGAAGCCTCATTATGATTGGTGCGAGCAAAAAAAAAAGTTCGAAATATAAAGGGGTGTATGGGCGCCCTAGTGGTTAATGGATTGATTTTATACAACTTAAAATAAAATAAACTAAAATAATTCGTTGTGGGAAGTTAGAAGTTTGGAGATAGGATTAGTAAGGATGAGTGTGGTAGGAACTAGTTGAGCTTTGGAGAATTAGGCTTAGGTAAATTTCGAGGACGAAATTTTTGTAAGTGAGGAAGTTTGTAACAACCCGAGGTCTTGGAGACGATGATTTATTTATTTTGGGAGAAATAAATATTATTTTAATTAGAGATTAATTAAATTGGCAATTAAGGTTAAAATTTGAAGTCGTTAGGAAGTGTCTCGAATGGTGATTCTGAGGGTGTAGTTGTGTCCGGAAGGGTCGAGAAAGTCAAAATGACTATACCTGGGGTCTATTTACGTTCCGAAATATTTTAAGCTCGTTTGGCTCGAATTAAAGTTACCGAGTCATTTAAAGTGTGTATTATCATTTAAAGATGTGCATCTTGGGAGTTAGGGCTTAAAAGCCTACGGGAGATTTATTTCTCCTTAGAGAGAAAGAGAAATAGAAAGAGGGAAAGAGAGAAGAAGAAAGAAGAAGAGATATGAAGAGAAGATGATAAAAATAAATTTTGGGATTTTTGGCTTACTAAAAAGTAGCCATTTCGAGCCTCCAGGTAGGCCGAATCGATTCGGCCCCTAGCCGAATCGATTCGGAAATATGCAGGTGCCCAGGTCTGAGTGACCGAATCGATTCGGACCCCAGCCGAATCGTTTCGGCCTGAGACAGAGTCCCAGGTCTGATGACCCGGAATCGATTCGCCTTGGAGGCCGAATCGATTCGCTGGGCCGAATCGATTCGAAATTGGCCCGAATCGATTCGAAAACAGGGCTTTTTGAGGGATTTTTTTCCAGGAAGAATTTCATTCCGTTTTGTTCGAGGTTATCGATTGGGAACCTCTATAGGAGTTATTTGGAGTATGTTTCGGATACTTTTAGAGGGTTTCCCTTAAAAGAAATTATTAGAGCCATATAGACTTAAATTGAGGAATACCGATTAGAGATTAGGGTATATTCCAAGTGGGGAAGCCCACCTTTATTAGAGATTCTATTTGGAGATAATAATAAATCTATATGAAAGAATGAGAATGACTTTAGAGACATTGGATCTTAGGATCAAATCCCAAATGGGATAACTTTTAAAGGTTCATAAAATAAATTGAACCCCATTATGGAGGGAGAATTATAAATGCTAATTGAAGTGCATACGGATATAGAAATATCCTTAATGATGATTGATTTGGGAGATGTCTCACACAATGAGAAATGCTAAATGAAGGGCATTAGGATAAAAGTATATCCTTAACATAAATCGAATTTAAAGACAATTCACAAATAGAAGCGGCATGTGAGCTTCAAGCAAGAAATAATATAGTGTATACTAAGTGGAGAAGATGTGTGAGAATTGACGATTAGTATATCAAGAGGGAAATATACTAAACAATGGCATTAATTCTATTGCGCCTAAGAGCGTAAAATAAATATGAAAACAATGTGACAGGTATACCTTATATGATGGTATATCTTTATATGATGTGATGATGTATGTATACCTTATGTGATGGTGTATATATATATATATATATATATATATATATATATATATATATATATATATATATATATATATATATATATATATATAGTGAAGCATACCCCCTCTTTGCTATCATTGGGAAGTTGTGTGCGATGAGGGTGAACATCCTGGCTCAAAGAGCAAGGTGTGGATATTCCCCAGGTCATAGTTGTCCATGGTGATTATTATGTGATATATATATACATTTTTTTAAGGGTGAAAAGTCGTGGGTATGTGTCGTTCTCACTTGCCAGTTAGGAGCTATGACCGCTTCCCGGGACGTTGTGTGCGTGAGTTGATCACGAGGTGGGTGTCGTTGAACCACACCAGGTGGCCCCAGTTTGCTACGTGTATGGGCTACTGGAAGATGATAGCATGTGAGCCTGCGTCCTCGAGTTATAGCTCAGTTGGATGGTTATTATATTGTTGTTGTGCTTGTACTTGAGTATCGAGGGCACAATGGACCTCAACGACCAACATTGCCCGGATTAGTGTATCGGGGGGGTTCCTTGTTTGAATTTCGCTTCGACGAGACGTCCCACGCACGAACCGCAGTGTAACATTGGAAATTGGAGAAAAGTTAGTCCTTAATGCTCATATATATATATATATCACCTATCCCGACGATCGATAGTGCCAAGAGTAGTGTAACGAGGGGTTCCTTATTTGGATTTCGCTTCGGCGAGACGTCCCACGCATGAAACGTCGTGTATTGTTGATAATTAGGAATAATAATTAATTAAAATGGAGTAATAAGAATTTGGGTTACATGCATCATGCATTGATGGCATAATGAATCTCGAAGATCAATACTGTCATGAGTAGTGTAACGGGGGGGGGGGTCCTTGTTTGGATTTCGCTTCGGCGAGACGTCCCACGCACGAAATGCCGTACAGTATTGAGACCCGGGAGAAGTTTAGTCCTTAGCACTTATATGCTAATAACTCATATATATATATATATGATTGTGTGCCAAATGAGGGCATAACTAGAATATATGAAATTCTAGTAAAAATGAGAATGTTGATGTATTGTGATTTTGTTATTATAAGGATGATTGTGGGAACTTTATATGTTCAATGAATGAACCAATATAAAGAGAACTATAACATCAAATGTAAAGCAATGTTTTAAATGGGAATTTAGTTTAGTGTACATTGTGAAATAAGTTAGGTGATCTTAATCGAATAGTTATTTTGGGATCTAGTTAGATATATTTGCCTAATTAGATTTGGGCATTCATTTTGGAGACCACGTGCATACGTTTAGTTGCGCGCTCTAGTTGAGAGGTGAGTTGGATTATTTTGGAGAGGACGATTCCATTAAATCATGTCATAATGCATTTTAATGCACTTGCTATAAAATGTTTTCAACTCGGGCTCTAACCCGTTTATATTTTTTCATGCTATGTATATATATTGTATTACTTTAGGTGTTCCTCTGCAAGGACGCCATTGATGTTCTCCCATTCCATTTTGGTCGTAGAGCTGTGGCAGTAGCGGACTGTTGCGGCACTTTGTCATAGTCGATTCCTATCTTTTGTATAACTAGATTAGGATTTAATTTGTATATTTGGGTCTATACTCAAGTGTTGTAGAGTAACACTTTTATATTTTTCTTTCTCATATTATTGTATTGTCTGTGACCCGACAGCTTATTCAGGTATTTCATTGTTGAGATCTTGTTGTACATTGTATTGTACTCTTTTATACTATTGGAGTTGCATGTATCGCTCATCATAGTTAGATGTAGTATTGTTGTAAATGGTTGTATAGTTGGTTTTTAATTGGTGTTAAATAAAAAATTTAAACTTTTGGCAATCCGCTTTTAATGATTTCGGGTAGTTAGCCTTATATTATTTAGTATTGTCGGTTGATGTTGAGACTGTGCCATCTGAGATACCTGATTTAATGTAGTATAGGGCTGGCCACCCGTTATTATTTTGAGCGGGTTGTCACAGATGGTATCAGAGCATCAGGTTCTAGTATCTTTAGGATCTGTACGGGTTACTACGATCTTTCGTAAGCGTTCTTGATGTAGAGCCTTATTATTAAGACGGTTGCATTCATACGTTCATATTTCTTCTGTGATCTAAAATTATTTGAAAGGCGTTCTGATACAATTGTTCTTGTTTCAGATGCCACCGAAGGGAGGTCGTTCATTCAGGGCAAACAAAGGGGTTGAAAATGTGCAACCCCAAATGCCTCAAAGGAACATGACTACAGATGAAGTTGCCAATATTGTGGCACAGGCAGTAACTGCTGCCATTTCTACGATGGCGTAGCAATCTTCCGTTCAAGTGTGGCAACCCGCTCAAAATAATAACGGGTGGCCAGCCTTGTACTACATTAAATCAGGTATCTCAAATGGCACAGTCTCAACATCAACTGACAATACTAAATAATATAAGGCTAACTACCCGAAATCATTAAAAGTTGATTGTCAAAAATTTAAAACTTTTATTTAACAATAATAACAAAACCAATTATGCAACCATAACCAATAATATACATCTAACTATGATGAGTGATAAGTGCAAACTCCAATAGTATAAAAGAGTACAATACAATGTACAACAAAATCTCAACAATGAAATATCCGAATATGCTGTTGGGTAACAGACAATACAATAATCTGAGAGATGAAATATAAAAGTGTTAATTTACAACACTTGAATATAAACTCAATATACAACTGAATCCTAATCTAGATATACAAAGATAGGAATCGACTAAAGCAAAGTGCCACAACAGTCCACTACTGCCACAACTCCACGAATACTGGATAGTTGAACATTAATGGCGTCCTTGCGGAGGAACACCTAAAGTAATACCATATATATACATGGAGGAGAAAATATAAACGGGTCAGAGCCTGAGTTGAAAACATTTTATAGCAAGTGCATTAGAATGCATAATAATTATAAATGCATTATTACATGATTAAGGTGGAATCGAACTCTCCATAATAATCTCCCTCACCTCTCAACGAAAGCGCGCACTAAATGTATGCACGTGATCTCCAAATGGATGCCCAATTCTATTTAGGTAAAAGGATTCTAACTTAAACCCAATTGAAATATTTAATTAATATCATCTAACCTATCTCCCAATCTACACTTATCCATATTCTTTAAAATCATATACTTTAACTTTAATGTAATAGTTATCTTTATATTTGTTCATTTATTGAACATATAAAGTTGCATAATCATCTTCATAACCACATCATCACAATACATCAACATTCTTTTACTAGAATTTCATATATTCTAGTTATGCCCTTATTTGGCATGTAAACAATATATATAATTATATATAAGTTATTAGCATTAAGTGCTAAGGACAAAACTCCTCCCGATTCTCAATACGGCACTACGTTTCGTGCGTGGGACATCTCGCCGAGGCGAAATCCAAACAAGGAATCCCGACAGTATTGATCCTCGAGATTCATTATGGCCTCAATACATGGTGCATGTAACCCAAATTATTATTACTCCATTTTAATTAATTAATATTCCCAATTCTCAACAGTACACGGCGTTTCATGCGTGGGACGTCTCGCCGAAGCGAAATCCAAAGAAGGAACCCCCCCGTTACACTACTCCTGGCACTGTCGATTGTTGGGATAGGTGATATATATAAGTACGAGCATTAAGGACCAACTTCTCCCCAATTTTAGACATTACACTGCGGTTCGTGCGTGGGACGTCTCGCCGAGGCGAAATCCAAACAAGGAACCCCCCGATACACTAATCCTGGCAATGTAAGTCGTTGAGGTCCATTATGTCCTCGATACCCAAGACAAGCACAATCAATAACCATCCAACCGAGCTATAACTCGAGGACGCAGGCTCACATGCTATCATCTTCCAGTTGCCCATACTCGTAGCAAACTGGGGCCACCTGGTGGGGTTCAATGGCACCCACCTCATGATCAACTCATGCACACAACGTCCCGAGAAGCAGTCATAGCTCCTAACCGGCAGGTGAGAACGACACATACCCACGACTTCTCACCCCAAAAGTAAATAATGTATATTATATAATACTCGCATAGACGACTATGACCTGGGGAATATCCACACCCTGCTCTTTGAGCCAGGATGCTCACCCTCATCGCACGCAACTTCCCAATGATATCAAGGAGGGGGAATGCTTCACTATATATATATATATATATATATATATATATATATATATATATATATATATATATATATATATATATACCATCACATAAGGTATACATACATCATCACATCATATAAAGATATACCATCATATAAGGTATACATGTCACATTGTTTTCATATTTATTTTACGCTCTTAGGCGCAATAGAATTAATGCCATTGTTTAGTATATTTCCCTCTTGATATACTAATCGTCAATTCTCACACATCTTCCCCACTTAGTATACACTATACTATTTCTCGCTTGAAGCTCACACGTCGCTTCTAATTATGAATTGTCTCTCAATTTTATTTAAGTTAAGGATATTCTTTATCCTAATGCACCTCAATTTTCATTACTCATTGTGTGAGACATCTCCCAAATCAATCATCAATAAGGATATTTCTATATCCGTATGCATATCAAATTAACATTTATAATTCTCCATCCATAATAGGGTTTGATTCATTTTATGAACCTTTAAAGTTATCCCATTCGGGATTGGATCCTAAGATTCGGTATCTCTAAGTTATTTTCATTCTTTCATATGAATATATTAATTATCTCCAAATAGAATCTCCAATCAAGGTGGGCTTCCCTACTTAGAATACACAATAATATCTAATCGATATTCCTCAAATTTAGTCAATAAGACTCCAATAATTTCTTATAAGGGAAACTCTCTAAAAGTCTCCAAAACATACTCCAATTAACTCCTATAGAGGTTCCCAATCGATAACCTCGAACAAAACGGAATGAAATTCTCCCTAGAAAAACATTCCCCCCAAAGCCCTGTTTCCGAATAAATTCGGGCCAATTCCGAATCGATTCGGCCCAGCGAATCAATTCGGCCAAAAAGGCGAATCGATTCAGGTCATCAGACCTGGGACTCTGTCTTAGGCCGAATCGATTCGGCTGGGGTCCGAATCGATTCGGTCACTCAGACCTGGGCGGCCTACCTGGAGGCTCGAAAATGGCTACTTTTTAGTAAGCCAAAAATCCTAAAATTCATTTTTATCATTTTCTCTTCATCTATCTTCAACCCAATCACATATATAACATCAATAATCATCCTAGAAACTATATAAACTAATTTCTATCCTCAAATCAAAGATCTACATATCAAATCTAAGATTATACCCAAAAATTAGGTTTTGATAAACTAAACCTAAAACCCATAAATTTCATCCACAAATCATGCAATAAATGGTAACACGATAATTATTTAGCAAGTTTAATCACTTGCCACGGATTCGTAGGGTCTGAATCCGCCTTGAGATCGCGTGGATGCCGGAAAATCTCTACTTTCTCTCTTTTTTCTCCTTCTTTCTCTTCTTCTTTCTTCTTCTCTCTTTCTTTCTTTCTATTTCTATTTCTTTCTTTGGAGTAATAATCTCTCGTAGGCTTAATAAGCCCTAAATCTCAAGATACACATCTTTAAATGATAATACACACTTTAAATGACTCGGTAACTTTAATTCGAGCCAAACGAGCTTAAATTATTTCAAAACCTAAATAGACCCCAAGTACAGTCATTTCGACTTTCCCGACCCTTCTGGACACAGCTACATCCTCAGAATCGCCATTCGAAGCACTTTCTAACGACTTCAATTTTTGACCTCAATTGCCAATTTAATTAATCTCCAATTAAAATAATATTTATTTCTCCCAAAATAAATAAATCACCGTCTCCAAGACTTCGGGTTGTTACATCAAGCAGCCCAAAACCACTTAGGATTGTCCTTGTGGGAAAGAGTGAAGGAATATTTTAGTAAGGGGCATCCTCCCGAGTTTGGAGGGGGAGTTGATGCAATGGCTGCAAGTCAATGGAGGAATAGTATACAGAGGCACCTCCGTATGGTTGAGTGTAGTGAGGTGCATAAGCAATTTTTAGCCACCTTTAAGCTATCGGGTGCGGCTCTCCAATGGAGGGAGTCTGTCACCACAACTGAACAGAGAGATACTTTACCTATAATAGAATTTGAGAACTTTTTGATCGAAGGTATTTTCCTTCCCCGACTTGGAATATGAATGTTTTTCAAGGTAATAGAACGATGGAAGAATATGAAGAAGATTTTTCTAGATGGGCGAAATTAGTACCTGATGAGGTAAATACGAAAGATAAACGTATATCCATGTTTGTTCGAGGGTTAGATTAGAGAATTCGGCAACATTTGTTAGAGAGTCCCAAGTTAGTGACTTTCGTTGAGGTAGTGAATGCGGCACTATTAAAGTGTCACGAATACAGTCTTCGTTCGCAAGAGGATAAGAACTTTGGAGATTCGAGTTCATCAAGTAAATTTAGCGATGAGAGTGCCAGTAATGCGAGTGGGTATAAGTTTGACTATGGAAAGTCACAACGACGTTTTGTTCCTCAAGGTGGGCCGAGAGGAAATTCGAGTAGATGTTTCTTTTGTAAATAAATAGGTCATATAAAGAGAGATTGTCCTAAAAGAGGTAAAGGACCATGTTTTAATGAAGTTTTGAAAGTACAAACCCTACGACAGATTCGAGGTCATTTTAGACCGGGGGACTTTGTTTGGGAGCCCATTGATGAGGAAGGGCAATCGGACTAAAGATGGATGATGTAAGTTATTTTCCTTTATGAATGGGATAATTACTATATGAAGTTTTGGGAATATAGTATGAGAGATATTTATGAATGGGTAGTGCTATAGCCTTACTATGTATGTATTGACCCTAAGGGGAATTTTGAGCAAGTTAGGCCCTTATGTTATTATCTTGTGAAAGAATAGATAATTTTGTAATGCGCTCAAAGAGAGCTATAAACCTTGTGGTGAATGTAAGAATTGTTGTTGTGTGCTAAGTAGTAATGATAAAGCTACTTCTTTTTATATAGTCATGTTAGACTTATATAATTGTTGTATTCCAGATATGGATGAGCCTTATAAATGGCATTATATTAATGCGGTATAAGATGTTATTTCTGAAAAGAGTTCAGAATTTGTGGATTGTTGGGATGCAGGAAAGTTTAGCTCATAATTATGCTAATTTTTGTGAGCTACATATTGTTATATGTATGATGACCGCTAAGACCTTGTGTTGGGCATAAGGCATTTTATCTAAATATTGTATGACATAAACTGTTTTTTACAAAATAAACTGTTTTTAAAATGAAACTTTTTATCGCCCTTTGGTCCATTTCAAAATGATTTCTCGTCAAAATATTTTCAAACTCTAGTCCGGATTTAACAAACTCTCAATCCCCAACGTCGCTACATAGTAGTGTATTAGGAGGGTTCCTTGTTTGGATTTCGCTTTTGCGAGACGTCCCCCGCACGAAAGTGGCGAATGTCAGGAATTGAGAGGTGTTATTTCTTTGGACCATTCAAAATTTGTACTTTATTAATATTGCTAGTATCATTTATATATCTTGAGAATTGTGGAACTTTAGAGGCAAATGAAGCCTCATTATGATTGGTGCGAGCAAAAAAAAAAGCTCGAAATATAAAGGGGTGTATGGGCGCCCTAGTGGTTAATGGATTGATTTTATACAACTTAAAATAAAATAAACTAAAATAATTCGTCGTGGGAAGTTAGAGGTTTGGAGATATGATTAGTAAGGATGAGTGTGGTAGGAACTAGTTGAGCTTTGGAGAATTAGGCTTAGGTAAATTTCGAGGATGAAATTTTTGTAAGTGAGGAAGTTTGTAACAACCCGAGGTCTTGGAGACGATGATTTATTTATTTTGGGAGAAATAAATATTATTTTAATTAGAGATTAATTAAATTGGCAATTGAGGTCAAAATTTGAAGTCGTTAGGAAGTGTCTCGAATGGTAATTCTGAGGGTGTAGTTGTGTCCGGAAGGGTCGAGAAAGTCAAAATGACTGTACTTGGGATCTATTTAGGTTCCGAAACATTTTAAACTCGTTTGGCTCGAATTAAAGTTACCGAGTCATTTAAAGTGTGTATTATCATTTAAAGAAGTGTATCTTGGGAGTTAGGGCTTAAAAGCCTACGGGAGATTTATTTATCCTTAGAGAGAAAGAGAAATAGAAAGAGGGAAAGAGAGAAGAAGAAAGAAGAAGAGATATGAAGAGAAGATGATAAAAAGAAATTTTGGGATTTTTGGCTTACTAAAAAGTAGCCATTTTCGAGCCTCCAGGTAGGCCGAATCGATTCGGCCCCCAAGCCAAATCGATTCGGATATATGCAGGTGCCCAGGTCTGAGTGACCGAATCGATTCGGACCTCAGCCGAATCGATTCGGCCTGAGATAGAGTCCCAGGTCTGATGACCCGAATCGATTCGCCTTGGAGGCCGAATCGATTCGCTGGGCTGAATCGATTCGGAATTGGCTCGAATCGATTCGGAAACAGGGCTTTTTGAGGGATGCTTTTCCAGGAAGAATTTCATTCCGTTTTGTTCGAGGTTATCAATTGGGAACCTCTATAGGAGTTATTTGGAGTATGTTTTGGAGACTTTTAGAGGGTTTCCCTTAAAAGAAATTATTGGAGCCATATATACTTAAATTGAGGAATACTGATTAGAGATTATGGTATATTCCAAGTGGGGAAGCCCACCTTTATAGGAGATTCTATTTGGAGATAATAATAAATCTATATGAAAGAATGAGAATGACTTTAGAGACATTGGATCTTAGGATCAAATCCCAAATGGGATAACTTTTAAAGGTTCATAAAATAAATTGAACCCTATTATGGAGGGAGAATTATAAATGCTAATTGAAGTGCATACGGATATAGAAATATCCTTAATGATGATTGATTTGGGAGATGTCTCACACAATGAGAAATGCTAAATTAAGGACATTAGGATAAAAGAATATCCTTAACATAAATAGAATTTAGAGACAATTCACAAATAGAAGCGACATGTGAGCTTCAAGCGAGAAATGGTATAGTGTATACTAAGTGGGGAAGATGTGTGAGAATTGACGATTAGTATATCAAGAGGGAAATATACTAAACAATGGCATTAATTATATTACGCCTAAGAGCCTAAAATAAATATGAAAACAATGTGACAGGTATACCTTATATGATGGTATATCTTTATATGATGTGATGATGTATGTATACCTTATGTGATGGTATATATATATATATATATATGTATGTATATATATAGTGAAGCATTCCCCCTCCTTGATATCATTGGGAAGTTGCGTGCGATGAGGGTGAGCATCCTGGCTCAAAGAGCAGGGTGTGAATATTCCCCAGGTCATAGTCGTCCATGGTGATTATTATGTGATATATATATACATTCTTTTGGGGGTGAGAAGTCGTGGGTATGTGTCGTTCTCACTTGCCAGTTAGGAGCTATGACCGCTTTCCGGGACGTTGTGTGCGTGAGTTGATCACGAGGTGGGTGTCGTTGAACCCCACCAGGTGGCCCCAGTTTGCTACGTGTATGGGCTACTGGAAGATGATAGCATGTGAGCCTGCGTCCTCGAGTTATAGCTCGATTGGATGGTTATTATATTGTTGTTGTGCTTGTACTTGAGTATCGAGGGCATAATGGACCTCAACGACCAACATTGCCAGGATTAGTGTATCGGGGGGTTTCCTTGTTTGGATTTCGCTTCGACGAGATGTCCCACGCACGAACCGCAGTGTAACATTGGAAATTGGGGAGAAGTTAGTCCTTAATGCTCATTTATATATATATATCACATATCCCGACGATTGATAGTGCCAAGAGTAGTGTAACGGGGGGGTTCCTTATTTGGATTTCGCTTTGGCGAGACGTCCCACGCATGAAACACCGTGTACTGTTGAGAATTGTGAATAATTATTAATTAAAATGGAGTAATAATAATTTGGGTTACATGCATCATGCATTGAGGGCATAATGAATCTCGAAGATCAATACTGTCAGGAGAAGTGTAACGGGGGGGGGGTTCCTTGTTTGAATTTCTCTTCGGCGAGACGTCCCACGCATGAAACGCCGTACAGTATTGAGACCCGAGAGAAGTTTAGTCCTTAGCACTTAGATGCTAATAACTCATATATATATGATTATGTGCTAAATGAGGGCATAACTAGAATATATGAAATTATAGTAAAAATGAGAATATTGATGTATTGAGATTTTGTTGTTATAAGGATGATTGTGGGAACTTTATATGTTCAATAAATGAACCAATATAAAGAGAACTATAACATAAAATGTAAAGTAATGTTTTAAATGAGAATTTAGTTTAGTGTAGATTGTGAAATAAGTCAGATGATCTTAATCGAATAGTTATTTTGGGATCTAGTTAGATTTATTTGTTTGGGCATTCATTTTGGAGACCACGTGCATACGTTTAGTTGCGCGCTCTAGTTGAGAGGTGAGTTGGATTATTTTGAAGAGGACGATTCCATTAAATCATGTTATAATGCATTTATAATTATTATGCATTTTAATGCACTTGCTATAAAATGTTTTCAACTCGGGCTCTGACCCGTTTATATTTTCTCCTGCTATGTATATATATTGTATTACTTTAGGTGTTCATCCGCAAGGACTCCATTGATGTTCTCCCATTCCCTTTTGGTCGTGGAGCTGTGGCAGTAGCGGACTGTTGCGACACTTTGTCATAGTCGATTCCTATCTTTTGTATATCTATATTAGGATTCAATTTGTATATTTGGGTCTATACTCAAGTGTTGTAGAGTAACACTTTTATATTTTTCTTTCTCATATTATTGTATTGTCTGTGACCCGACAGCTTAATCAGGTATTTCATTGTTGAGATCTTGTTGTACATTGTATTGTACTCTTTTATACTATTGGAGTTGCATGTATCGCTCATCATAGTTAGATGTAGTATTGTTGTAAATGGTTGTATGGTTGGTTTTTAATTAGTGTTAAATAAAAGTTTTAAACTTTTGGCACTCCGCTTTTAATGATTTCGGGTAGTTACCCTTATATTATTTAGTATTGTCGGCTGGTGTTGAGACTGTGCCATCTGAGATGCCTGATTTAATGTAGTATAGGGCTGGCCACCCGTTATTATATTAAGCGGGTTGTCACATAGGTATACTTCTTAGTCTGCTCCACTCACAATGAAAAAAAAATGTCAAATTTAACTTATTTTGATGGCAAAATTTTGGAGTGGGTGTAATAAGACATCAAAATATAAAGTTCACAAAATTTGGAATAACAATATCTGAGACAAGTTAATTTTTCTAAATATAAATCCAAATCTAAAACTTATTCCCCTGCTAAAATCCAAGGGGTCCAATGAAATTGCCGTTTGATAATTAATACCTTTTAATTATAACCGTGACTGTATTTTCCCCAATAACTCTACTTAAATAGCAATTTGAAACCAAATACAACCTGTATAGGTGTTAGGGGTGGCAATGGGTCGTGTTGCGTCGATTTCGTGCCGGGATTAATCGGGTTCGTGTAAAAATAACCTCTACTCAAACTTGACCCTTTAAGCCTTTCGTGTGTACCGTGTCGTGTCTTATCGGGTTCATGTCGTTTTGGGAGCGTGTTCAAATCGTGTGTTAACGAGTCGTGTCGTGTATTTACAATAAAAGACTAAACCCAAACCCGATTCGTTAAATTATCGTGTTTAGCGGGTCCACCCATTAAACACCCGTATTCATTAAGGATTAATCCAATCTCACTAAAAAGTCGTGTGATCTGTGTCGTACTATCAGATCGCGCGATAATTTGCCACCCCAAAATTAGGTCTCAATATGACCAAAAAAATAAGGGTCACAATACCGGACCCAAAAAAAATAAGGGTCACACTACCGGGGGATCCACGTCGTTCTCTATTTGGCTCCCAAAAAAATTAGGTCGGTCCCTCATCGTGAACCCAACTATACCGGATTACCACGCCATATCGACTGTAGTTCACTGGTTTCTGGTTGAAGATTCAGGTGCCGTGACTTTTCTATCTCTCGTTTCCTCATACACACGCGCGTTCACACTGATTAAAGTTCAACCTTGTATTGTATACTGAGGTCAAATGAGGTTAAAATTCAATAGTTGTAGCAGAAGCTCAACTTTGTATTGCTATTTGCCCTTTTTTTCTTTCCAAAAAGCAAAATGTGGGATTATTTGAATTGTTGTAGCTGAACTTGTTTGTATTGCTTGTGCCCTATTTAACGCTCATTGGAAAGTTTTAACACCAACTCATTTCATTCACTCAAGATCTATTCAATTTCCCACCTACACATTTAAATGACATTTTCGCTAGCGGATATACAACTTTTTTAGGTGTAAATAAATGAACCTTCAATCATGTTTTGCTTTCAATTTTGGGTATTTTTTTATCATCACTAATTGGTTGGTGTGTTTGGCATAATTACTCTAATAGGCCATTCGATTGAGACATATTTTCAAGAAGAATATTAATATAAAATGGCATCAAGCTTGATCCAAATACGAGAGATTGTTCCCAAACTCACTATGTTAGGTGTGGGTTGGGGCTAAACCACAGGGTCTTGTCAACTAATTTCAACCATGTCCTCCTCATTAGAATTGCTCGTGTTCAGGTCGGTCTTTCCGTGTTCAGGTGATTATTTGGAAGATTGGTTATTTTATCTTGTGAAAACATCATATTCAAATTTGACCCGCTACCTTAACGCATTGTGTCGTGTCCACCCGTTATTACCCATTAAGGTAATAAATAATTTTGAATTCAATGCGAGTTTATACATTAGTCCAATATTAAACACAATTAGACCCATTAATTTCTTCACATTACTAAAGCTCTATTTAAGAAAATTTCATTATGAATAAATTAACTCTAAGTTAGAAAAACTATTTGAAAGGCCTAACAATATTTTTTATTTATTTAAATTAATGAATCTTAACGGGTATTAACGAATAAAGGGAGTCAATAAATACTAACCCGAATCATTAACTATCGTGTTTTATCGAATTGATATTAATATGATTTAAAATCTTTAAGGGTCCATTCATTATCTAATAATGTCATGTCATGACTCTTTTTGACTAGTCTAATCCTATTTTTCCCAAATAACTCTTCTCGAACAACAATTTGAAACTAAATACAAACATGTAGTTGGCAATATGACCAAATGAAAGGGTCACATTCACAAGGTCTCTATTTACCCTAGACTCCCAGCAATCCCACGTTTTCTATCTCGGTCCCTCATCGTGAACCTAACTATGCCAGATTACGACACCGTATCGACCGTCACCAGTGCCGTTTCGGATAAATGCGACGCCGTTTCAGTTGAGAAAACACCGGTTAGGAAAAATCTTATCGTTTTTTCTCAGTTTCCATCTGAAGATTCTGTGCCAAATGGACTTTTCACTTGCCGTAATCTCTCTCTCTCTCTCTCTCTCTCTCACACACACACACACACACACACTGATTGAAGCTCAACTTTGTATTGCTATAAAATTGGGCTAATGTATTGTTATATAGAGTTTTTTTTCTTATTTCCAAGAAGCAAATTGTAGGATTGTTATAATTTTTGTAGCTAAACCTGATTCTATTGCTTGTTATCTGATTTCAAAGAGCCAATATCTCTTCAATTTCACAACTACACATTGAAATGGCATTTTTGTCTTTTACAAGTTTTTTAGGTGTAAATGAACCTTCATATCGTGTTTTGCTTTGAATTTTGGGAAAATTTATCATCACTAGTTACTTGTCTTTGACAAAGATATATAGATATATATATATAGATAGATAGATAGATAGATAGATAGAGAGAGAGAGAGAGAGAGAGAGAGGGGTTCACAAGTGAACCAAAATAATGAACATTTTAATGAACCTAATAAGACATTAAAAAATAACCCAATTAATTTTAATTCCTTGTTGTAATTGGTTCGCGCCAACTGCAATGGACACGCGTGTCTTTTAATACACCCCCCACCCCTCCCCCCTCCCATAACCAAACCTTCACCCATTAATCCCACTGCTTCCATAACCCGTTATTAAAAGAACCCACGCATCTGTCATTAGCATGTGACACGCGTGTGTTTCGGGTATGGCTGGGTTCTTGGATGTCGCCGGAAGTGGAGGTTTAATGGGTTTCGGGTTTGAGGACAGCAGGTCCGGTTTTCATCGGCCTGAGCTGCTGGAAATGGCAGGGTAGCCGAGTTTTGGGCTCGGGTTGGTAAATGGGCAGGCCAGAGGTTGGAATTAATGGTTGTCGCCGGATATGGAGGTCGGAGGCCCGGTTGATGGCTGTTCGTCGAAGGGGTGGTGAAGAGGGCTGCTGTAACGTCGGAGTTTGGATCTGCCTCGGTGCAATGGAGGTTAGGGCTGAAAAGGTGGAGGTTGATGTGTTCGTGGGGTGGGGGGGTAAGGGGTGTGTGTATTAAAAAAAATGCGTATGTAAGGGATGTGTCCGTTGCCGCTGATGTGGACCAATTATAACAAGTAATTAAGGGTTATTTTTTAATGTCTTATTAGGTTCATTAAAATGTTCATTATTTTGGTTCAGTTGTGAACCTCTCTCTCTCTCTCTCTCTCTCTCTCTATATATATATATATATATATATATATATATATATATATATTTTAGAAGAAGATTAATTTAAAAAGGCCTTATACCTGAACCAAAGACGAGTTTTGAGAGCCATGAATGGGATTGAGTCGTAAAGGCAGCTAAACTATGTGCACCTATGTTACATTCTCTAGGAGAGATTACAAAGGAAATATCTAGTGCCGACAGTTGGGCAGATTCGGGTGTGCTTGGTCGGGCTTAATTTGCATTGGGAATGATTTGGGCACGCCAAATCTGGGCTGAGATAACATGTGGGTGGGTTTGGCGCTGGGCAACCCGCTTTTTTTCTTTTTCTTTTTCAACCCAAAGTTCTTGAACTCGTCGAAGACGGTGAAGTTTGAGTAAAAACAGCTATAAATGAAGAGGGTAAAGGGTTAGGTTTGTTTAAGCTACCTTTCAAAGATCTGGAAATCGGCACCCAATGACGTTGTCTTCCCCTTCATCGCACAACGCTCATCACAACCAACAACTATACACATTTTCGTCTCTCAGAGACAGGTTGTTTCGAGGGTTCAATTAGGGATATTGTAATGCCCTGTGTTTTTAAAACATAAAATCTGTTGGGAATTTAAAATTTTGGGTAAAAATAATTTTTTGGAAATTAACTATTTTCATATTTAAAAATGTTGATCTTGATTTATATAAAAAGAATTTTTTATCGGAATTGAAATCGGATTTAAATTAAGAGAGTTGCAATTTTTAGAAACAAGGGGAAATTTCGGATGTCAGGGCATCCGAACCTGTTCGCATCGCTTGGTCAGTTTTGCAAATTTAAAACTCTTCTATTTTAGAGTTGTGTAGGACTCAAATTCTTTCCGGTATAAAAACATAAAGTGACGGATTTAGGGTTTTTAAAACATATTTTAGCCTTCTCCAAAAGTAAGAACCTCCCATAATTTTCGTCCTCTCTTTTCTCCCAAACCTACACTCATCTTTCAATTCAAGATTCGAAGAACTTAATCAAGATTTCTCAAGATCGTCTGAATGTGTTTTCATTATTTTCTCGAGAGGAACGCAACCATCAAATCAGATTCTCCAAACGATTTTTACAGGCATGAATACTTCTATTGTTCCCCTTTAGTATTATGCGTTTTAAATGTTGCCTAATCACTAATAATCGTTGTTTTCCTAAAATAAATTAGAAAGACTAATTAGGGAAGGTGAAACTAAATTCGGGACTGATTTTATTCAAATCTTTAATACGAATTAAGACTCAAAACCCTTGTATGCTTAGATTAGAGGTTGAGATTCCGTTATAATTTATGACGTTCGCATGTAGAATAAATTGTAGGGATGTTATAAATTGATTTCGACATGTAAAACCACGTTAATTATGTGCATCTTGTAGAGTAGAGATTTATTGTTGTAGGCTCCCAAAAATATGCATGTGATTAGAAATTCTATAAATTGACGAGAAAACGAATTGTATTAATTAATATTATAACTAAATGGACATAATTTGGATAAATAGCGATCTTGCGATTTATTTAAAGGTTGGGAGTGATAAGTTGAAATATGCCATATGTGATTTGTTAATTGTATTAACAATGGACACCGCGGGGACGATGGGATAGTTATTGCTCTCACCTTATTTTTAGGTTGCTTGCTAGGTATGGGACTAGTAGGTAGGCCTTGGTTGTTGTTAACACTTTCTAGGTATGGGACTAGTTAGTGTAGAATTTTACGGATGGGAAAGTTCAGGGTGGGGCTGAATTGTACGTCATTTCCATTGGATCGTGACCCTAGGTGCGAGGTTAGGTAGTAGCTATTGGTAGGCATTCTTCCTAAATAATAAGTTAGGATATACTTGCGTCTTGGAGACCTCTAGGTATGGGACTAGGGGTAGTTTGAGGAATTTATGCTCGATAAAAGGGTGGCGCTACTAGAAAATAATGAGAACTTGTGAAAATTGAGAATTAATGCCTAAGATAATAAGCGGGTGTTAAAATGAATTTGCGTCGCGGGTATGTGCAGGGCTGACAGAATACGGGGCGACTGGCTATAGCGGCGTGTGTGTGTGTGGCATCACGAGTATGTGCAGGGCTGACAGAATACGAGTGAACTGGCTATAGTGATGTGTCGTGCGTGGAACCTCACGAGTATGTGCAGTGCTAACGAAATTGGGCGAACTGACTATAGTGAGGAGAATGCGTGTGGTGTAAAACTTAAGCACGCCAGGAGTATGTGCAGGACCCGAAATAGGGTGAACTAGCTATACTGGTGTCGCATAAATAAATTGGATTTAATTAATTAAATTAAATTGTGGGATCTAATGTTATGTTGAAATATCATAATCGGACTTGAACATTGGGGTGGCTTAGTGATATGGATAGATAGTGGTAATTATTTTACTCGCATGTATATATATATCTCGTTTAATTTAAAATACTCTATTGTGATGTTTATCATGAATAATGCTATTGTCTAGGTTTATGGACCCTAATTGGGAGGAGTAGCTAATATTTATGCTGTGGGCTCTAACCCATTATGTTGACTAGTATTTCAGGTATAGTGTTGGAGTAGCTGCACATGAGTGATTGGAGATATTTTTGGGAGTGCAATTGGAGATTTATGTTTACTTGCTATATTAGTTTAGCTTTACTTTCTATTCCGTCGCTTTTATTATGAGACTTTTATTTATAGATTTGGTGTGCAATTGGTTCCACAGTTGTTTATGGTTTCAGTAAGATATTTATAGCTGGATGATTTCATTTGAGTTTATATTTATTTGGAGTTGGATTTATTTTGGAGATAGCATGGTGATAAATTTTAATATTGCATAATGGTTATACTTGTTGGATAAATTTGATTATTATCTTGTGGAATTTTTTTAAATGTCTCATATATCTGTCACATACTGAGAATGATAAGTTATTTAGTGACGCCCGACGTAGTTTGGCTGCGGCGGCTGGCCACCTAGCTTGCCAGAATGCGCGGAGTGTCACAGATATGTTCGTCCATGTTTTAACCAATCACAATAGTGGGTCATGTTAACCCTCCTTAAAGAGGGTTAACAAATTTGGACTCGAATGAGAGAGGAGAGAAGATAAATACTGAGGAGATAGAGATAAAGACCTAACCTTGATCAAGCGAGAGGAGGGTAATTTTTGTTAAGAATGATTTTTGGTCTTTTACTTTGACTTACTTTCATCTCTTTGTATATAAAAAAGAACCAATATAGACCCGCCTCGCCTCAAATCGTCTCGAGGCGGTGCGCCTCGGTCTTGTGAGGCATAAGCCTATTTTTTAACCCTCGAGGATCAAGTCTCGGAGCTATTTTTCTATGATTTACCTCGAGGCGTACGCCTAGCATGATTTTAAACATTGGAACTGAGCCGGAGTTGATTTGTTGGATCACGCTCAAAGAATATTTTTCCACCACAAGATTTTGGAATCTCGCTTGCACGCCATGATAAATTGCCAAGGCTTCAGCATAATCGACCTCAAACTTGTTGGAACACATTTTGAAGATTCCTTTATGAAGTGCCCAAATTCATCTCTTAGAATAAAAGATAGGCCAGTTGACCATCTACCGGGAATAGTTGACATCTGCGTTTGGCTTGACATAATCGGAGCGGGGGGTTAAGCACAACTGCAGTATCACCAACAATTCCTTTTTCCACATGGACTTTTTAATAGGAGAGGGAGGAGAACAAATTCAACTTTTATGAGTGTGATAAAGTGATTTTAGCAAGACCCTCGGCCTTGACCTTATTCCTTTCATCATCCACATAATTGTAGCAAATAGTTGAAGACCATTAACACTAACCATTTCCTCCACTTTTATATTAACTTCAATGAACTTCAGCTTCGAAAATTGGTCCAAATTTGGAGAAAACTCACTAAGCTGCCAAATAGTTGCTGCTTGCTAACAACTCCATAAAGCATGAGTGGTGGTCTCCATATCCCCATCATCACAGCAAGGACACACTATATACGACCCCACACCATAGGCTTCTGAAACAGGATTTCTAAATTGGAGGATAACTGATTGCTCACATATTTCCCCCATATTTCTTTCTATCATGCAAAATCTCATTAAAATCTCCAGCACATATCCCTGACAGCAACGATAAATAACTCAATCGACGAAGAAGCGTCCATCCATGGTGTGTGTGATCTGCTTTTGGGTGGCCATAAAATCATGTAAATCTCCATGTGCCCTCCTCCGTAGTTACATAAGAATCTTTATGATGACTGAATTGTGAGGGTTTGTTCTTCTTTTGACAACAAAGCTAATCCCCCACTAAGACCAAATATATCTGCTGCAAACCTAGATTGAAAACCAACTTAATTTGAATATACTCCATTTGGTTTCATAAAAGTTTAGTCTCCGTCCTATGTTTGCAAAAAAAGTGCACAATGCTCAGAATGTACGAGGGTTCCCTAACCCTCGTACATTCGAGACTAAAGCATTCATTGGTCCAACGCGACTGTTGAACAACCACCACTGATAAAAATGAACCAAGTCTAAGCTGTGAATCAAGAGCAGGTTTCTTTTGCACTGGGCTGTCAGGGTGTCATTAATCGCCCTTAAGTTCCTTTTACCCCCGGCTTCTGCATGATGAAGGGTTGCTGGCTCAACAGTTAGCATATGGCCAACTGTGACTTTCCTTACCTTAACTTGTAGTGGGAGTCCAACACTCACCTTTTGTCCTCAACTGTTTTGGGAATGGGTTCCTTTATGACAGGTAGAAGTTGTGTAGTGGGACTTGCACTTTCACTAACTTCCAACTGCTCCATAGTTGGTTTAATGACTCCACCAAAATCGGACAATTGGTTCGCTTACATAACTGCCTCTACAGTACCCGCTCCTCGCCAGAAATTTGAGAAATCTGGTTGAAACTGATACTATCCCTTATCCCCTCTTGTTGCTGATTTTTAGAATTCTTAGGCCCTTGGAAATCGGCTTTGGCTTAGGAGCCTCATCCCTTAGCCATGACTCGTATTGCATTTGCAAGTCCCCACCTTCCTTTTTCAGCTTTTAATACCTTAATCAATTGTTGAGCTTTTGGTCTAGACATCCATAGAAGTAACAAAAATCCGGTAACGGTATCCACAACTGAGTACTACTCTTCTTGAACTGAACCTCTGTCTCCGAATTATCTTGATGCGAATTCGAAGGTATTTACCACTGTACTCTCCAACCTCCTCCACCTGCCCCGATTTTGACCTAATAAACTGCCCTGTTTCCTTTGACATACATATCAACGACAAATCATAACATTTGACCCAAAAACTCGTGTAGTGAATCTTAATTTCAGAAGGTTGAATCAAACCATCCACTATACCCAGAGTAATGAGGCTTTGTCAAAGCTCCAGGGGTCATTTGTTATTATCTTTTTCCTTTCAACATCCGAGGAAAATCGCAAGAAAAAGAGATTTCCCCCCAAGTCAGTAATTTTTTGAACTGTGACAGAATTCTAAATCTTCATCATGGTGGCTTTAATAGCTTCTCGGTTAACTATACTGCTAGAAGTTTACCCACAAGACACTCTGCAATATTCCATCCTTATTCTTAGGAATTGGGAACCAATGTAACACTTGGAATCTTTTATCTTTGTCGGGGATAATTTCTTCCATAGTGTATATAGGTCTTTATCCAACAACAAATTTCTTAGGGTAGATCACGAAGAGAAGCGTTGGACAAGATAGAGAAAAGAGGATGATCGAGAGAGAGAGAGAGAGAGAAAGTTTGAAGAGGTTTATTTACACAATCCTAAACAGAGGAGAACCACACTTGCACAAAAGGCAAGGAGAAAACCTCT
Source organism: Sambucus nigra (assembly GCA_949130495.1). Taxonomy (NCBI): domain Eukaryota; kingdom Viridiplantae; phylum Streptophyta; class Magnoliopsida; order Dipsacales; family Adoxaceae; genus Sambucus; species Sambucus nigra. The sequence continues at coordinate 764,873,776 of OX422209.1, read as the reverse complement.
CATCCATAGAGAGATCTAGTGGGGAAAGGGGAAATTTTGGTTGACAAAGAAAGATGAATGGGATTGGAAAGTGGACGGGTTATCGCTCTATTGTGACATAATTAGTTAAACATAATAGGATATTTAAGGCCTGCACAAGGTCATCAGGTGGTCTAAGTGATTAAACAACAGCTCCAACAAATTTTAGCACGAATAAACCCAATTTAACTATCAGATTTGAGATTCTTTAGTTAGAAGGTGAATGGGATCAGATGGCTAAAAAATACTGCCAATGTTGTCTTTATCATCTCCAAACTGACTTTGGTTTCTTGTCATCCAGTTTGGCTCGGTCCAACTAGTTCTCTATAATGAACCAATTTATTAATAGTTGTAAACAATTCAGGGTCAAAATGTAATTTTGAAACTTCTAAGAATTGGTGAAAAACTTGTTAAAGTGGTAATCTTCCTTTCTATCGTTACCCTTTAAATTCGAGGGAATCGGGCCAAGGATAGTGGCAGTTGAAGTGTAATTTTTTAAACTTCTGAAGATTGTCTCACTCAAGTTGCTATCCTCCCTTTTTATTTTTTTCAAATATGTCGACCACATCTCAAAGTCCAGAAGATTGTCAGATATATCAATGAAAAAGTATTTTTAAGCAAGCTAGCTTATCAGGAGGACATGTTTTTGTCAGTTCACTTGTATGCTAAGCCATTGGCATTGCTAGTTGCAACTCTATTATTTATCTTTCTTGTTGGATCGACACTCTTTGGTGTGATAGATAATAGTTTAGTGGATTGCCTTTGGTTATCTTGGACATATGTTGCTGACTCGGGCAACTGTGTTAACTTTGAGGGATTCTGACCGAGGATAGTTTCAGTTGTGATTAGTTTTGGTGGGATGCTTATATGTGAAATGATTATTGTGCCTGTTTCTGATGCTATTTTTGAGAGGTGGTTATGCAAAACCATACTCTAATTTTTAGGTGGAGTGATAAGTTGGTGAGTTTCTCATTCTAGTAGGAAGGAACTTTCTCCATTGTGTTGCTTTCCTTGGAAGTTAAGAAAAATGTATATCTTGTGTGTTCTTTTTTATTTTTTGTGGACTCAGGTACCTTGCTAATGGGTGAAATTAGACTTAGATGCCTTGTTGAGGAGGAGGGGTGGTGGGGTGTGTGTGTGTGTTGGGGGGGGGGGGGGGGATGACGCAGCTGCGTATGCATATTTGTTTTGTTATTTTATTTTATTTCATTTCATTTCATTGAGAGCATTTTTATACTTTTTTGTCCCCTAGTGTATAAAGGGCTAAACCCTATTTCCTCTTTTGTGTGTAAGGGACCAAATGGTTTTATGTGCCTATATATATCGATCTCTGCACATGTGTATTGTTCTTTTGAGAGCTTTAATCACTAGTTTGCTGATGCCTTGTGTAGGCATGGTTCTAATTCGGTTTGGAGTTTTTCACAATGGGAAACAACCTTCTCCTGGTGCAATTTTGACATATATGTTTTCATCTGCTAGCATTAACATGTTGGTAAGCTTGGTCAATTGGTCCAATTATATGTTTTCATCCACTCTGTTGCTTTTTCTTCTAGTCCAACAGAAATGGATATCACGTCTCTCATCTAGCATGTAAATATAGGTAACACAAAGCTCACTTCCCAAGTAGGAGTGTTCTTTTTGAGACACATTCTAATTAACCAGTTGTTGTCACTTTCTATTATAGAATGTTAAATATTCTTATTCTGCATGTTGTTGGATATATTTATATCCTTAAGAGCATCTCCATACGTATTGGAAAACAAGATCTGAAGGAGGAAAAGGTATATGTACATGTAAATTGTGTTTTTGAGCATTTTTGTGTGTAAATTTCATGCGAAATGGCATGATAAGTGCCATTATGGTTACATACAAAGTAGGCTCGACAATGGATCGTGTCATGTCTTACCGGTTTTGTGCTTAGATCGGCATCACCCAAACCCGACCCATTTATACTTGTGCAAAGTCGGTTTCGTGTCATCTCAGGTTTGTGTTGTGTATTTATTACTTTTTGTGTGGGTTCGTGTTCTGTTCTAAAAGGCCCGCCTAGGCTTGAGGCTTGAGGCTTGAGAGAAACGCATCGCCTACGCCTTATTACGCCTTATTCTTGGTAAAAGGCTTAAGGCACACTTTTTTTTTTTAAAAACAAAGGATTAATTGACGAATATTGGTTATGGAGCATGAATATGAGAAAGATGGCTACCAAACATATGGATATATTTTCAAAATTCAAGGTATGTACTATTTTATTATATTACTAGCCTTGGAATAATTAAAATAATAAAAAAAGAAAAAACGCCTTTTTATGCCTAGGCTTCGCCTAGGCGCGCCTAGGCTCCTAAGGCTTGAGGCTTGACCTCTACGCCTCGACCACGCCTCGCGCCTTTTAGAACCTTTATAATGGGTTCATGTCACCCATTTGTATAATCATGTCCATCGAGTCACCCCGTTAATGACCCAAATCTGTTAAGACTTAACCCAATAACCTCGTGCTGTGTTAACGGGTTATGTAAAGAATTGCCACTCGTAGTACGAAGGCACCTCACGTTTCTCCCCTCATTTTCGCGGTCGTGGAGTGCAACACGAAGAGGGTCAGCCACGGAGGGTCCACGAGTGGACGTTGGGGCCCCGTCGAAAGCTTCCTGAGGTCGGTTAGGCTTACGGAGGGGCGACAACACTGGAAAACTGTCGTGAGGGGCGGATCTGGGACTAGCTTCCTTCGTTTGCTGCTGATAGGGGTTTGCCGTCCAGATCTTAGGGTAACTGGAAGGGTTTCCATCTCCGACCGACTCCGACAAGACTCGTCGGAGGTCCGCAAGCAATGGTGGCGGGCCGGCGACATCAGAATCTATCGGGAAAAAGTTTTTCTTAGCTGCCGGGGGGTTGTGTTTAGATATGGGAACTCAAATCTAGGGTTTGATGGATATGGTGGTGGAGGATGAGGTGGTGGTGTTCGTTTGGTGGCAAAAAAATTTGGGGCTGTCCATAGTGGCTCCTCTATGCCCTCGGGTCGAAGTCCATTCTTTGTATCAACTCTTCGACAGATATTTTTTGGGGTGGTGGTGGGGTGCCGGAATCATGGATTAATGGTGGTGGTCTTCGACTAAGGAGGTAGGGGTTGTTCACCTTAGATCTTTTATTGCTCCTCCAATCAAAGATTACGGTACTCGACTTGAATGTTTTTCCTCAGCGCCATTGGTTGCTTGTGTTTTACGATTTTGATTTTACAACAACATGGTGGATCGACTAAGGGGTGAACCCGGGAGCAACGGTAAGGTTGCCCCCGCTGTGACCTGGAGGTCACGGGTTCGAGTCACGGAAACAGCCTCTCTGCGTATGCAGGGGTAAGGCTGCGTACATCCAACCCCCCCAGTACCCCGCAGTGGCGGGAGCCTCGTGCACTGGGTTTGCCCTTATGGTGGATCGACTAGGATCTCATACCAATTGACGTAAATTAAGTCATCAACGGCACACCAAAATTACACTCAAAAGACAGAGTAATACTCAAACTAGAGAAGTGTAGAATGATTTACTATTGGGGGAAAGGGATATTTATAGAGGGAATGTGAAGGATCTAGAATGACGTCATACTTGCATGTAAACACTTGGCACTTACCATGAACAGGAGAGATGATGCTTGGTTGCGAGATTAGAAGGACCTGCATTCATTCACATGACCTGGAATAATCAAGATGCTATATCTTTGGAGGTATGCTAAAATTTAGATTTTTTTTTGGACTCAAGCGGATAAGTACTTTTAAGTTTAATTATAGCCTTATTTTGTTTAAATATATGGCAGTTCATTTTCATATTTACACGGGCTTTTCCTTTACATATAGTATTTTAATATGGAATTTTGTTGTCTCTCTTAAGTCTTTTATCAAACATAGATGGAACCTCTCTTCTTACAAGTGGATAAAGGTCAAATTGACACTTATTCTTGAGAGAGTTTTTAACCTTGGATAATTGATCTACAGACTTTTTGAAATAAAAGCTTTTCAAACAAAATGCCTTTTTAACTTTATTTAACTCGATGTATAATTAAGATCTGAAAGTAATGGACAGTCTGGTAACTTAAGTATTAGAATTCAATATTGAGAGAGAGTATAAGTTAATAACCTCATAATCAAGAACACTTTCTTCCTCGCGAACGGCGTATGGTCCCGGTTAAAATATTGGTGTTCATTTAGGTTATTCAAATTTGAGATGCTTTTCTTACAACATTTTAGAATGTCCATCTAGTAACTATTTTCTTGTTTGATGCACTGCCACTACAAAAATTGTTAAGGTGGCCCATATGGAGGGGTGGCAATTTTTGGACACGATAACCCGTTTTACTGAAACAACCCAATTACAACTTGACACATGACACAACTAATTAAAAATGCTTGTTTTCGATTTATTAGTACTATGCTCTGCTGACAGACATGAGTGGAAAATCTCCTGAACATAAAAAACTACTTTTTAATTACCGAATAACCTATTTATCAGTGCACAATCTTGATCATGTATTTGGAGACTAACGTTTGAGCTTTGTATAAAATTATTGCTGTAGCTCTTAGGATTACAGGATGTGAAAAATGTTGGATAAGCTGACTTTGTTTTGGCCCGTGGAACTGAAGCTTTGGGGCTTTCTTCTGGTGCTGCAGTTCTCGTGAAACTTGAGGATCTTGAGAAAATATTGGGGAATGTGCGTCTAAAAATATCCCTATGGTGGTAGGAAATCCTTATTTTGTTAGTGTTGAGGCTAGAGATTTGCATGTCATGCCTGGTAAATATATTATTTTTTAGCTAGTTGATTTCTCTCTCTTTTTTTCCTTTTGTTTTTTAACATAATTTAATCATCCCTTTAGTCTATGATAAAATATATGTCCATGGTTGAATTTATTATTCACTCCTATAGACTTGGTTAATCACGCGACTAGGAGTTAGATAAGGTTATGGGTCGTCTCTTGGTTAACCATGCAATCAGGAAGATTATGATATATTCACATTATTTAGAAATTCCAAAATTGTGATATGAAACATAGGAGAAACACAAAACTGCAAAAATGTCGGAATTATTCAAACTTGTGGCATCAAATTCACAGTTAAAGACCACGCACAATGTATTGTGATACATCAACAAATATTAGTAATCTTGCATAAGATACGAGTCTTGCATAAGATGTAATATTATTTAGTTAAGTCTTATTAATATGTCAAAAAACCATATGTAAGTCAAAGTAATACACGTGCGGAGTTTGATGAACAATAACGGTTATTTCCTTTTCATTTTGCACAGATCATCTTCAACGTATAATCACCGTCTACAGGGGTTGTAATATCTCCCCTTTAATATTTTTTTAAAGAATTTGGCTCTACTATCACCCACCAGATAGCATCATGGAAGTTGATAGCATTAAAGGCACAATATCACTACTATAATCCAGGTGTTCAAGTTAACTATATGTGGAACCTACATGGGTTTGAAACCTTTTGGCAATAAAATTTGGTGAAGGAACACTTGAAAGCTTGTTATAAAAAGTAAAACAGATGCAATAAAGTTTTTAATTTTAAAGTATTATTTATTTTATTTGATGCTCGGGGGATATAGTATTTCTAAAATTTTATTGAAGATCCTCCCCATAGGAGTTACCCTTTAGATTTCCTTTTGAAATAAAAATAGGCCTTACGATTGAGATCTAGAGAATTCCAAGGGTGACCAAAAGGAGGTCACGTTGGGGGCTGAAATGTTATTCTTAAACCAACTTGTGGAGGTTCTTGTGAGAGAGGACTTAATAGGGCTGAGTATTTCGGACGAAGTCGAAGGGAGGAATGAGTGGACAAACATTGAATAAGTAGGAGAGATCAGGATAATTTTCAATAAAACTTCTGAACCTAAACTTTAAAATTATGGTAAAACATGGGGATAATTATAAATAAAAACAAAGAAAAACAAGGTAAATAAGAAAATTAATTTTTATAGTAATTTTAAAGGAACAATTGAAAGACCATATAAGAGGGGCACTTCTAGTCATATATGATGATTTCTCTTTGAATGGGGGGTATTGAGGGGAAAAACGAAAGAGAAACTATGAAAAACATCTTGAATAACGAAAATCAGGACTTGGTAGATTTACAAGGAAAACGAAGTAGGGAAATTGTTGTTGTGACCCTTAAAAAACTATTGTCTGTGAGTCCCGATCCCAAAATTTTCTAATTTAGAAGAGTAGTTTATTGAGTTCAATTTTTTAAAGACCAAAACGCCACCCCCTCAATTTTTTAAAGACCAAAAAGCCACCCCCTCAATTTTATAAGACCAAAATTTTCTACTTAGAAATTTATGACCAAAACACCAACCGATGTTGGATTTCGTTCAATGTCCACTGCCTCCGATCGACACACAGTCAATAGACTCTTTGTTAGGACTTGATCCGAGGAGAACAAACCAAGTTCTTCAAAATTTCTGACACCAGATTTCTTCACTGGCGTTGCCATCACTGTACTGTCCATTATGATTGTTTCTAAATTTGCAATATATTTCCAATGGCTTTGTTCCTTTACGAGTTGCAACATTTTCCAATTATAATTTTTCATCATGATCTTTGATTTGACTCTTGTAATGTACATAAAAATGTGTATAGATATATCATATATGCGTCTGATTTTGTCTTGTGTTACTGTGTATAAGAAAAGTGGGAGTTTTCTTTGTTTGGCCCTAAATGCAAATTCCCAAGTGTTTTATTGAGAAATTTCTCAGGAAAAGTTGGTGAAACATTTACATTAGATAAAATTGTTTGTAAAATTTTCCAGCAAATTGACTTGGAGATTTGTATTGATTCTGAAATTTTCAGCTGACCGACTTAGAATCTGAACAAACTCACTTTTATGTATGCATACACAAATTGGTTATATTCATTTTAAGTAGCTAATTTTCGTCTCAGAGTTTACACACTGAGCTATTTCACATCTAGCGTAATTTTCCTCGAAAGGCCCTGGACTCTAATGAAATTTTGCATTGTTCTTCCTCGTGAACGAAAATATTTGTAGGACCTGCGACGGAATGACCTAAAAAGGCAAGGGGTAGAGAGAATCTAGTTGCGCCTATCAAATTTAAGGATAGTTTTTTTTGTTGTCTGTGGGTAGGTCAGGAGGAATAAATATTATGTGGGTGAATTCTCGTTATTACCTAGGATTCACCCCTCAGGGATGATTGGTGGTTCTCTGGGGTGTATAAAACTTGTAGACATAGAGGTAGGAATGAATTTTGAGAGGAGTTAACAGGGTTAAATGAGATGTGGGATAAAATGGTTGATAAAGGGAGACTTCAATGTTGCAAGTTTGGCTTCTAAAACAACATGGAGAAGTCAATGTTACCTGGAACGTGGGTCACTTTGGTAAGTGGTACGTAGATATAGCCGGTATGCGGTACGGTGGTGGCAGGCTTAGTTGGTTTGCTACTTCGGATTACGGAATGTTTTAATACTCTTGTTGACACTATTTTAGAACTATAAGTATATTATCATGAATATACTCTTCTAACTTCTAATTTTTCTCCATTTTTTTCATCCACTAAATCAAAAGTTGCAGTATTACTTATAATAACTAAAAGAGATTTATTGTTAATATTGTGTACGCACTTTTGAGATATGGATTGCGAATCCACCACTTTTTGGGTCGGTGATCCCAGATTGCGGTACATAGGAGTATTTAGAGAACCCGATAACTATGGGAGAAAGGGGAGGAGTTAACAATTGTGGAATGAAGTCATATATGTGTTTATGTATGGATGTATGGATGAAGGGAGGGACAGAGAGAGAGAGAGAGTACTTTCTTGCCTAAAAGGTATAATACTGCATACAACATCTTCTAATTCTCACACTGTTCTAAAACTGTAAACTAGCATTTTTGACAAGTTCTTAAGTTGATTCCATTGGACGTGGGTAAATATATCTTTGGAATTTTTGGATTATAGTTTGGATCGCATCATCTCATTGCTCTTTGATTTGGACTCCTCACCTCTGGAAGTCCCAGTAGATTTAGGTCCTCTTTTGTACGTACTGCCAGAAGAACCCTCGTCAGTATATCTAACCTTCTCTTTCACTTAACTCATTTTCTGCTGTTGATGAATCTGAATATAGATGATTATTAGTGCAAAAAATTGAAGAGTATTTCTGGAAGCAGAAACTGATTACACCAGTGGTGGGCTGTGGATGATGTTGATGATGAGTGGTAATGTTCCATCAGTGGGTTTGGTCAGTTTCCGGAACACTGAGAATCAAGAGAGACATGGAGAGAGATAATTTTCTATTATGGCTGAAAATCAGTCATCTCCACCACAGTTAATTATATAATTGGAAATCAGTTTTAGGAAATTTTTGAGAAGTTTTCGAAAGCGGGAGTCTGGGGAACGGTTTTATTCGTGTTCCTTCAATGTTGTATTGTATCCTACCCATGAATTTGAGTCCCTTGGATCTATGAATGCAGTATCCTTCTCTCCAAACCTAATTGTCCTTTTTATTGATGTTGTTAATGTCTATGAGGCTTCAGGGTAGGTGATGTATACATGCAGTAGAAATAATAAGAACAATCGCTCAATCTATCACATCATATTGTCATATTGACAATCTGAATTAAAAGGGGAAGGGAGGGGGGCAAGGGACTTATTTATACCTTTTACAAATCTTGCTCTCCAAGGCTCCTAATTGAGGTAAATAACTAAAAACATCGGGTGGTGGGACGTGAGTTAAGTCTTGTGTTTAAAACTGATTGCACATTTTGTTTAAATAATGGATTGTGCTCCTCTAGAGTTGTGGAATAACTCTAGAGGGTGGGGTTCTGTGAATCGCACCCCTTTATTAAAATATGAATGATAATGATTATATTAGACCAACCAACTGTTTGAAAAAGCATCAACACTTTTATTTTTGTTTTTTATGATTTATCTTGACCATTCATTTGCAAATAAATGGTTGATATGATCACTCTAAAACTCTAGAGCCGCCGCCGAATCCTTAAATAATAGGGAATTTAGTGTTAGGGAGTAATTTTGGCGGTTTCCTTATGAGCCACCAAGATTAGTTTACTGAATTTTCTTTCCAGCATATTTTTATTTATCATAGAGATAATATCAGGGTTACTATATTTGTGAACAATATCCAGTTTTCTATATCTTTATTAATTTGTTATATCTTTGCCATGTATATTAATAATAGTTCCTGTGATATTTTGTGTTCCTCTGTTTTTTTTTTTTACAAATTTCTAGGTACATTGGCAGCCACATGTGAAAAACTTGGTGGTGAAGGAAAATGAATGGGGCAAGACCGATGAAGTAATGGGAACCAGATTAGTAAATTTGTCCCACCGAGTGGTTTCAGTCTTCAGACATGTTTTTCTACTCACATCTATATTTGTGCGCATATGCAACCGAGATATGCATATTTTAGTACATATGCACATAATAATTGTTTACTAGTTGTTATATGTTGGATTTTGTTCTAACACCTATCCATGCATAATATTTGTTGACTAGTTGGTATAAGTTAGATTGTGTCTTGTCCTTTAGTTGCATAGTTTTTTTTATGCTTCAGCAGATATTATGCAAGGTCCATGTTAACCCTCATTAAGTGATGGTAAAAAATTTGGACTCAATATTTATTTTCTTATTGGTATGAGTTTGTGTGCTTAACAACCTAAACAGGTAAGACAATTTTGTACCTTCACCGAGTTTTAAATTTTAACTTAAAGCAGTTGATCACGTGAACTTCTTCTCAACCTGAACAGGGTTTTATTCCTTTAATTTCTACGAATGGGTATTAAAGTGTTCATAGTTTGTTTCATATATTTGTCAAGAAAAAGAAAAAGGAAAAATGAAAAGAACAACCAGCTGTGTATTTATCTGTTATATACACTTTTTTGCTCTATTTCCCTGTTAATTGGTTGCATTTAAATGCTTCATTGGTTCTGTCAAATTATCTATGAATTAGCCAAGGCCATGGATTCAAATTGGAACGTTATAAATGGGGATGATATTGGGTTGAGTAAAGTGTTCACAACATCAAATTATCTGGTATATTTAATTATTTGCACTCTTTCCTAGTTGTGGTTACACAATCATTGATTCTACCAGATTATTTACACAATCATTGATTCCAACATGGCCACTGTTGGTGTTGATGATGATTCGGATTGTATTGATGTGGGAGACTCTCCACCATGACATGAAGGGTGCAAATGTAGCTGGGATCCAATCGGCATTTATCACTTGTGAAATCCATGCAATTAAACTTGAACTCCTTAAATTTGGAGAAGTTGCGGATCAATCTTCTCTACATGCTCTTGCATTGAAATATGGTGCTTTACATCATACATATTGCCTTCATTTAGGTAGTAATCCCTATATTGGTAAGATTTCTTGTCTTCTCCTTTTTACACGAACAGTGTTTGACAGAAGTTGCATATTTTTTTCCATGGAAAATACTTATTTTTATTCATTTTAAAAATTTTTGGTGCTTGATTTCAAATATATCTGAATGGTATTCTTAAATGTGATACGTGACCCCCCCCCCCCCCCCCAAAACCCCATTGGTAATGAAAAGAATCTCGAACTGGAAAAGTAAGAGAGAGCCTCCCCAAGCCACTCAATTTTTTTCTTCTTTCCCAACTCCTCGTAGAAATGATTTTTTTTTTCAACCTTTTACCAGCTTTGTAACCAAAAGCACCATAAAAGGTATTATAGAATTGATGATCGTGTTTTTTAAGAGGAGGGGTATTACTTAATATGTATTTGTTCCCAGGATTTTCTTTTCCTTTTTGATGCTTTTGCATCACAATGCAACAGAGGAAGCAACCTCTACGATAGAGGACTGATATTATACTTTATCTTTTTTTTTTTTGAGATCATGACTTTGGATATTATAATTGTATGCAGCCAGACTTTTTTGCTTCAAGAGGAGTTGCAAAAGCCCATCTTTGAGGTTGAAATCATTCAGTTTTCAATAGTCAATTTTCACCTCTGTTTTTATTTTTCATTTTCTATGTCTAGTTTTAAAGAACTAGAAAATGCGTTGACTTGTTGCAAATGAAGACCGTTCTATATCTCTTCTTTTCCTCCACCACTGCCGCCACAACCACCGACACAAGAAAACGTGTTCAATTATTGAAAATAAAGACTATTTTATCTCTTTTTGTCATCCACCGCCGCCACTGAATCACTGCCGCCACAACCACCGACACAAAGTGATGGTGGTGATGCGTCACTGGTAGTAGAGGTGGAGGTTGTGGTGAGATGGTGGTAAAGTTGAAAAATAGATTTAATCTTGTATAAAAGTATTAGAAAAAAAATGTTACTATGTTTTCCAGAATTTCTGGTAACTGTTTCAATTTATTAGTATTATTATTTACATTTGAACACGATATCTACTTTCACATCTCTTCTAGAATAGGCTATTTAGCTATTTACATTTGAACACGATCTCTACTTTTACGGTCTTCCTACAACTAAACAGGATCTCTCTCACACACAAAAAAAGCAAATAAGATTGTAGACGGTGCATCGAACCATTGTATATGAATATGAAAATAATACATTTCTCATGTGCAGCGACTTGATTGATGGTCTCGTAACCACAAGTCAGTATGTAAATTAGAAACTCTGCATATTTCTTTTTGCCCTTCTAATGTAATCATAATGTTGTGCGTAGATTCTAGAAAACAACAGATTGTTATTAATGTGCCTTTCATTGGATTTTTGCAGGTTCTTCATAGAAGAAATTGCCTTACAAAAATGACTTTTCTCAAGTCAGCTTTCTTCCATCTAAACTTTGGGGAACATTACATGACGTTGGCAGTGGTTAAGATTGTTGATGATTCAATGACATGAGCAAGAATACTTGAAAGCCCACATTGTGACACCTTTATTCGGTTTCATATTTTGTGATTTTACGTGTGTTTGATTGATTCCTCGGAATCTAAATTATAGACTATTTTCAGCGAAGGTAAATTATAGATTAAAATTCAAAGCCATTTTCTATGTAAAAATGATTGTATAGTTTAATTACTGATTCATATGCAATTTAGCTATTTTTTAAAACAATTTCTTACAGTTAAAACTGTACTTTCGATGGTTTTCCAGAATCAATGCAGCTTTTTTCTTGAATAAGTTCTATTGTCTTGTGATGAGGGAGGTATGGTGTTTCAGTTTAGGGAAGATGTGGTGGAAGTTGTCGGGGGTGAACATGATATGGAAATATTAAACATAACACTTTGTATGGTCCAGATTTATGAAAAATAAATTTATAGTCGCCGTTTCAATGTCAACATTTTTAAGAGAATTTTTTTCCCTAATTTATTCTTCTAAAAATGATGAATACCTTTGGATGCAAGACATGCGCTTGGATCGTTGTTACGAGTGACTGTGTAAATTCACCTAAATTTATATATCATTTTTAGAAACAAGACTATTAATTTAAGATGGACTAAAAAGGAAAGCAAGACCAATAATTTGGGACGGAAGGAGTATCACACAATACATAGCGGTTGGGTTTCGTCCATGGATTGAAAAAAATGGTGCAATTTGAGAATCTAGTAAAGGAGCAGATTTGTCATATTATTGGCAAGATGATGAAGTTAAAACTGGTGATTTTTCTTCTAAGTAAGCTTGGGATTTTGTCCAATAGAAATTTTCATCATCTTTGGGCAACAAATCATTTGGGGTATCTGATTCACTATTAAGATCAGGTCACTAATGAAGATTGTAACTCAAATTCCAATAATACAAAATAAACAAGGTAAACATGCATCCAATGCGATCATAATACTTGGGTGAATCCAACTTTTAACATTGATAAACTCTTCGTTCCTCATTATGAGGACTATGGGAACTCATAGGTTCAGTTTGATGAATTTTAAGGAAGACCATTTAGATCCAATTTTAAGAAAGAACATCATAAATGATTCTATAGATATAAACCTTTATGGATTTCTACATAATGCTTTGTACTACTCTAGCATATTTTTAGAAACTCAAAAACACTGTAAAACAATTACCTTCAAAATGGCTACAATTTCGGTTGCATTTTCTGCACAATACCAAAAATCTAGATACCGGGGGATGGGGGTGGGGGAGATAAAAAAGAGGTTGAGAAGACTAAATTCACAGAAAAAAGAAGATCAATATAATGAGTTAAATAATAGAGAGAAGCTCCGGGGTGGATGGGTGGGTGGGGGTGATCTACATCTCTAACTCAAATATATTAGAACATTGAAAGTGGAGGTTGGATGCCACTTTTAATGGCACTATTCATAACTGGTTGAAGATTGAGAGGATAATATAATGTTTCAGTTTACCTAAAACCATGGCTACGTTCATTATTTTGAATAGACTCCCAATTTGCTCCAGCCACTTATGTGTGTGTGTGTGTGTGTGTGTGTGTGTGTGTGTGTGTGTGTGTGTGTGTATATATATATATATATATATATATATATATATATATATATATTTCCTGGTCTACTTTTGGCAATCAATTCATTTGAACAAGTTAAATTAAGCACCTAGAGGATTGTTGTTCTCTTAAGTATATTTGAATCATATGTAAGATCTGTTCTTGGTTTCTCCTTTTAGTGCTAACTACTTTTTTCACATGCATAAGAACTGACTGTCATGTTATAACATTTTGAAAGGTATGTGGAAGGTGTTAGTGGAGTAATTGGTCAGTATTCACAGTTTTCTCGAGAACAGAGCACTATTGCTCTATTATTTGATGTACCACCTATCTTTAATAAAGTTTATCAAACGAATAGATGTAGATATTGTTAACAAGTCACACTTGACCATCCTATTCATAAGAGTATGCTGGTACAGTCTCAATCTAACTATAAAATGTCGCCATTTATCTTGTACACAACAATGCTAAGCATAATGTTGCTCAAATGCAGTTAAAGAGCTTCAGCTTTTACCAAACATCACCAGGTTGAGCATGATGGAGATAGCCATGTACCACGGTGAAAATCTTTTACGTTGGTTCCCACCTCTAAGCCTCCATAACTATACATTTTATGCTATTATCAACCGGTGTTATGTAAAAAAAAGTTGAGAAAATAAAATCCCAAAGTGAATTTGGAATTGTTTTTTTTGCATAAGAACAATGAATAAAAGAGAATGGTTAAATAGGGCACCTATATTTGACTCTGATTATGAAGAATAGGATAACTAAAACGAAGGTTTGCCAGTGACTAATCATATTTGAACGAGAATATTGAATCAAGTTACAAATATTTGATATACTAAAACACTAATATATCACTATCCCCCTTGGGTCATTTACCCATGGTATACAAAACAATAATTTCAATTCTGGAAACCTCATTTGAATTTCTAGCCATGGTCGACAAAGAAGTTGGTGTTGAGAGATGGTTAAAATGATAACAAAAGCTTAATATGTAGTGGTCAAGAATGTTCACCTTTTCTAGAGGAAACCCCCTTTTTTAAGCTATTAAGGTGTGTAGGACTAGGAGACTTATATCTGAGTACCCTTCAAACCAAACATGCCTTCCGTCCTCTAGAAATAATGGTGGAAATTTCCACCATCTCATGTATGCCCTTAGAAGATTTGAATATGAACAAAGCAAAGGAAAAAGCAGGATAATACGGATGAGTATTCTGGTTATCCTCAATCATGGATTTTTTGCCAAAGTGAAATACCTTAAACGAAGATGGAGAGTAATAGGTATTGTCTTCCTGTAGTTACTGCGAAGAATATGAGTTCAATAGTAACATTTTCTTAGAGTTGCGAGTTGTTGAACACGATTACCTTAAGAGATCCTATGAGCAGCAAAGGAGAGAACAATTCACTTGTCTCCAACACCATTTAAGGCACTGTACTAACGAGTCTAATTAAAGAGATTATTCCTAGATTAAGACCTTGAATTGCAGTATTATGCTTAAGGATTAAGTCATTAACTGATAATTTCCCATCAACTATCTAAAACAACCCACCACCATTCATCCCTTGCTCGTGCTCTATTGTTTTTCATTTGATTCTCGACATTGGGTTATTATTTTCGAGACATTTTTTTGTTGTATGACATCTTTTTGGCAAAGGAGAGAAGAATTCACTTGTCTCTAGAAAAAATGTTAATAAAAGGTGGGTAGAAGAGAGACTTGACAAATTTTTCACTACTCCAAATTGGTGTAATATGTTTTTGAAAGCTTTGGTCTACAACAAAGAACAACATGGTTCGGACCATTTACCAATTGGTGCAAAAATCAATAATGAATGTAACATTAATCCACACCTTTTAATTTCGAAGATTGGTGGACTAAAGAAGAGGAATGTGGGAAATCATTGAAAGTGCTTGGCGAGAGGAGGGAACTTTGGGCAGATTGATTGATGAAAAAATTATGTTTTGTGGGAACAAATTGAGGAGTTGGGACAGATTTAAAGGGGATGTTTTCCCCCAAAAAATCGCGGGAAAAAAGAAAGGAGATTCAAATATCCATGCCAAACGGTATCGTAGTGAATGATATTATGTGCATATTTCCATGCCAAAGAGAGCAAGAGATGTCAAACTAACCAAATTTTTATTGCAGACTGGTTTTTTCCAGTCTGCAATAAAAAAAGGCCAAGTTATAATTTTATCATTCAAACAGTTGTGGCCATGTTATAATGAACTTTGGGTGTTGTTGAACTGATCCATCCATTAATAACATAATCTGATCTTTCTTGTGGATCAACACAACAAATATATATACATTATTATGCACAAAAAAAATTATTTTGCATGAAACAAAAAACAAAAAAAGAGGGGATGTTTCAATGACGTGGGGTTTAATATAAACCTCTTCCCCTCCTCCCTTATCCGAGCTTGGGACCGGCAATGCAAAATATCTTTGCATCGGCGGAGTTAAAAAAGGTTTTACCTAATACAGAAAAAAGAAATTAGTTATTAATTATAGAACAAGCATAGTCAATAACAAGTCCTTAACAAAAATTAAATACATGAAATCCACGAACAACATATGTTTAAGTCAAAACTCAATGAACATAAATAAAACAAGCATAAACCACAAGTCCATTACAGAAATTAAAAATATGAAGTCGTAAGACTATGCAATTATCCAACATAGTTGACAAACCCTTTCGACCACACCACCCAGATTCTAGTAGCAATATCTTTGAGATTCTCAGCACATCCTTATTTTCCCAAGTAAAGAAAAGCATCGAGGGGTAGCATCTGTCCTAGAAAGGCAACAATTATAGTCAAACATCCAAATAAAGGTACATATCTTAATAGGTATCTATTTTTTTGGTATAAAATAGATGAGATGCACAATTGGGGGTAGTCTTCCCATTTTAAATCAGCCTTAAAAGGGTGTGAAAGTATCCCTAGCATTTTTTGAACAAGGTGGGTAGTAGGGGTGGCAATTCGACATGATCCGTTAAAACAAAATAAAGTTATCGGGTATAGCATCAGGTTTAACTTGCTTGGGTCATAATCGGATGGATCCATCAGACACATCAAAGGTAAGCATCGTATGACGTGTTGTAAACAGGTTACGGGTTATAAATGGGTGAAGAGTCAGACATTCAAATAATATGAATCTCATTAACTACAAAATAGCAATCCATTAAAAAATAGAAAAATAGAAAAAAATATGAAAGTAGCTCTCGCTTTGTCACGTCACAT
The DNA here is from genome assembly GCA_949130495.1 of Sambucus nigra. Lineage (NCBI taxonomy): Eukaryota > Viridiplantae > Streptophyta > Magnoliopsida > Dipsacales > Adoxaceae > Sambucus > Sambucus nigra. Next base: position 764,857,093 of record OX422209.1, on the reverse strand, counting down.
TATATTTGTTGTAGTTAGAAATACTAAACCATATAAACAATGAATAAATGAAGTGTCTATAAAAACAAAGGACAACTAGCTGCTAAGAATGTAACATCTCATATTGATACAATTTTAAATGTTGGAAATTATTATAACAGAAAGGAGAAAATAATAGAAAGTAATTTAACTTTAAATCACTAATGAATCAATGAATAATGTATTTTTCATCAGTTTAATAAAAGATTGGATCTCGGATTTGGCGGGTATAAAGGAGAAAAATAACAGGAAAACATCATCCTTTATAGATTCTCTTGTTATTAAATATTATCTATATATAAAAAGGAAATAAACTATTCATAAGAATTACAAAAAGATAAATGAACCTGAAAATTTTTCCCTTTGCATTTCAACAACTGTTTCAAGACAATCCACTTGTTTTAAGTAGGTTGATTATCTTTAAGTGATATCAGAAAATTCGATTAACAAATGTATATATTGAAGTACTGTCAATTTAATAAATATACAAAAATTGGTCAATTAATACATAATAACTCAAATCAAAGAAACATCAGCCTTTTTCTAGCAAAAGAAACTGAAGAAAGAAAAATAATAGTTTGGGTAGGGAACAACAACACAATCCTTATTAAATATTGTCCCATAGATGCTCTAAGTCCGTTCCAGGAGCTCCAATATTTTTCCTTGAATTGAAATTGGAGCAAATTTAGTTTACAATTTAAACCAATACAGCTTCGATTCCAACTCCAAGTACTGAAATTGGGATTTCGAGTTCCCAAACATACTCATCTCTTTGCAAACAATGAGCAAATACGATCGGCATCGAAAATTTGTACAAACCATTGACAACATAATCATGTTATCTGTACTGTAGCTGGAAATATTAAACAACACTGAATTCAACAATCCCTAAAAGAATAGAAGAATGTATTGAACCAGCCGTCACATTGTCACGCCTCATGCATAAATGAAATTTATTTATAAAAACAAAGGACAACTAGCTGCTAAGAATGTAACCTCTCATATCGAATAATTTTAAACGTAGGAAATTAGTATAGCAGAAAGGAGAAAGTAATTTAATTACCACTGAGCAGCAATTTTTTGTGTGTGACAATTGTTCAAACACTTCACCTACGCAAACAAGAGAGTGTGTATTAATATATATAAGTAAAAATAAGGAAGTAAATATTCGAGTATAGTTAGAATAAGGAAAATTAAAGAAGAGAAACTCACTTAGACATATCAGAGATCTCTACCATTTATAGACCTGACTGTAGCATGTGGGGCTATCTCAGACCATCTTTCCTTTAATAGAGGATAATTTTTGATCTGCACGCCTATTAGTTTGGCAAGGGGTTCTCTGGCTAGCAGACATTTTAGTCTCTCACAGTTATTTAGCTTTAGGTATTCAAGAGACGATAAGTTGCTAAAGCAGTCTGGCAAAGCTTTCGCCCCATATCCATCTAGTTGCAACTCTGTTAAGGCAGTAAAGTGTTGTTGTATACCATTGAGACCCGAGAATGTAGTCTATGATAAGGGACCAATCTCCAAGTGGTTCAAGCGAGATGTCATTAACTCTTCAAATCGTACAGAGATGAGATTCCTGCATCCACATATGAACAATCTGTGGAGACATTTTAATATCCCACTCGGCAGACATTTTAGTCTCTCACAACTAATTAGCCTTAGGGTTCTAAGAGACGACAAGTTGCTAAAGCAGTCTGGCAAAGCTTCCGCCCCATATCCATCTAGTTGCAACTCTGTTAAGGCAGTAAAGCGTTGTTGTATCCAACGATCGCGTCGTACTCGGTCATGTCTAACACTAACATATCAACAGGTAAAGTAAACCTCCCGATCTCTATACCCACACCTCTACATAAATGAGAAATCACGGAACCCCTACTCAACGGTGAATCTACGCAAGTAACCGTGCTCTCCGTGGTGTCTAATAACCCAATAGTGCGTGCAAAACCCATAGCAATGAAACAATGTGTGGCCCCCGTATCGAATAAAATATGCCCCAAAATCCCCTGAATAGAAAACATACCCTCAATAGCGGGTGAGTCCTGTGGGACTGCGGCCTGCTGGAGCTGATACACTCTCTCATACTGAAGCTGTTCCTGCTGAACTAGGGCTGCTGGAATGAGTGGTAAGGCTGCCATCTGCTATGGTGCTGGGAGGGCGGCGGGAAACATAGGCCTCTGTGGCTCGTGTCGAGCACCCTACTGCTGCTGCTGTGGGGCCCTGCCCCTATCAGGACAATCTTGACGTTTGTGGCCAATCTTGCCACAAATGAAGCACTTCCCCGAGAAGTTTCCCCCTCGCTGCCCCTTCTGCCCACGGCCCTGATGACCGTTGCCATTCCTACCCTGACCCTACTGGCCCTGCTGAAACTGCTGTTGCTGACCATTCTGGCCCTGCTGGCCCTGATGGCCGTTCTGACCCTGCTGGCTATTCCGGAATCCTCCCTGACCGTTCCTGAAACCCCCTGATCGGAATCTCTTAGAATCCCCCTGCTGGGAACTCTGATCACCCTGCCTATGCTGACCCTGAGCTGACTGTGCCCCGCTGGCACCATTTCCCCCTGTCCTGCCCTGATGGCTGGACTCTCCTGATCGCTTGCCCTCTGACATGTGGAAGCGGTGGTCCTGGAAGTGAAGCAGTGCTTCATTAACCACATCAGAATAAGTGGTTAACGAGAGATTGCCTAATAAGTGCTGACGGATCCTCCAAGTTAACCCATCCATAAACTTCTGAATCTTCTTCCCTTCAGTCGGGATCTCATCAGGGACAATGTTCAGCAAGTTAGTGAACTTTGCCTCGTACTTCGCTACAGTTCTCCCTTCCTGATTGAGGTTCATTAACTTCCTCCTCATCTCAGTATGAACGGATGAGGGAAAGTACTTGCGGTCGAACCGCACCTAGAACTCCTGAATAGACATGACGTCTCTCTCCTCCTCGGTGGTAATAGACTCCCACCACTGTAGTGCTGACCCTACTAGCTTACAAGTAGCTAGTACCTGCCTCTGGACATCAGTGCACTCGTACATCCTCAGGTGTCTCTGGATGTCTTTCTTCCACTGACTGGATACCACAACATCGGAGATACCTGCAAACTCCGGAGGATGTACCTTCTGAAAAGCATCCCTAACACGTTCCCAAGCAGACGGAAATGCATGAGCCTGAACCGGTGCAACTACCGGTGCCTGCGGCGGTGCTTGCTGTACAACTGCTAAAGCGGCATTCACCACTTGGGCCACAATGGCAGCGATCTCTGCGGCGTTAATTGTACCCTGAACTGGAACCGGCTGTGGCTCGGGCTGAGCATTCCTAGGAATTCGTTGTGCGCGTCGTGGAGGCATCTGAAATGAGAGAGAATTCTTATAAGTCCACAGTTATTATCTCGATATAGCTGAAGAGCGTATGATACAGAAAAGAGTACAACAATCCTAAAATATAGGGCTCTATATCAAAGGACGCAATGTGGAAACATAACAAGCCGTACAGATCCTAAGGACACTAGAACCTGATGCTCTGATACCACCTGTGACACCCCGTCTAATTAAATACCGGGTAGCTACTCCTTTATTCAAATTAATACAAAATATCAAGTTGGTTCAGTTCATAGAATCACTGTCGAAAACATTTTAAAACATTTACTAGCCACCTAATATTTAAAAAGTGAGTTGTCAATTTTAATATAATAAAGTTAACATGCAACCAAAACATTATTATTATCTAAAGACATCACGACCACATAATAGTCATAAGGTGAAATACTGAAATGGAATAGAGTCTGGAGTAAACACTCCCCTGAATAATCCAAATGATGAATACAACCAATTACAAGTCTGAATGATAATTAAATAAGTTCAAAACTGGAAATACAACTGAATACATCAAACTGTCTCTAAAGAAAAGGGCGACATGCCCAACTAAATGAAATAGGAAAGATAGAGTCAAGTGGAATAGTGAGGCGTCTACTATCAAGGTCCTGTAACTTCCACAGCAGCTACAGCACGTCACAGAAATGGAACTCCTAAGCTTGGCGTCCCTGTGGCTGGACACCTAAAAGGTTTTTACAAAAAATGGATTTGAAAGCAAACGGGTCAGAGCCCGATTGTGAAAACAGTTTAAAAGACAGCAAGTGTTTAATATCATTAAACAGTGAATATAAAATACATGTTAGGACGTACACTCACATGAGTTCCTCACCTCTTGACTAACCGTGCACTCCTAATGCAACCGTAACCCGTTCTAGTTATAACCATTTTAACTAGTCTAAAATCATAACCTGACTTCACTTTATAATTTAAGGTTCCATTCAAGACATTAAATTCAAATCTGTATGTGTCTTCCTTTACTACTAATAGTATTTATTATATTGAATTCTCATTTTTATCTCTACTAAAAATGTCTTAAATATGCACATCGTTACTTTACTGACTATTTCATGGAAACATTAACAGTATATTAGTCACATCATAAATATACATTACGAGCACCCATAGTCTAAGCTGCGGTGCACATACTCTGCTATCATATCCCGGTACATCACGTACATAAGGACTACGCATTATGAATCTCTCAGGAATCGTTTCAATAAGCAACAATCACACAAAGAGGAGGCGAACATAATTCAACATACCCATGGGTCACGCATATACCTACGCTCCCAAAGTCAGCTGACTCATTAACTCACAAATAATCCATTATAGTATTATGTTCTTAAGGTACCAATCTAGATCCCCCCCCGTAGGCACACAAAGATTAGATGGCCCAATACGAACGTTGACCTCCGTGATAGCAAGTATGATAGGTATGTTATACACATAAGTCATATACTAAGCATTCACACATCTTAGATAGCTCATAGTATTAATAGAGGTATAAATTCACATGCCTATACCGTCATTAATTGTTATACACTTAGTTCCTGAATATTAAACATTATAAGTTATAAATTCTTCTCACGTCGCAATGTCATTACTTATAATCTAACTGTAAGAGTCACCCGGTCTATAATATTCTAAGTTTTAGTCCTCAACGTAACTCAATCTCACCACTATATTCGCTAATCAATAGGGAAAGATAATACTGAATTAAGTAAGCCTACGGAAAACTCGAAACCAAAAATCTGCGTAAAAGACCATTATGTGAACTCGTTAGAAGTCACTGAATTCTCGTTCGAACGAGGTCGTTCGAACGAATGGCTTCGAATGAACTATGATCTCGTTAAAAGTGGCACCGGAATCTCGTTAGAAGTTCGTTCGAACGACCTGGGTTGAACTTCTAACGAGATGGCAGAAAATGCCCAGAACTTCCTAAACTCGTTTTTCTTCAATTTTCTCTTCTCTAATATCATCCTAAGGTCATCCCAATTACGTTTTATTGTATTTAAACTAGTCTAAGGCACCCTAGATCACTCCTCAACATATTTTAGGGGTCAAATCTTACAAATCAACATACAATAATCATAAATCCCCAATTTCTTGCCCCAAACCCTATGAACATGAACCCAGAATTTAATTGTCTATAATTACTCCTTATAAATCCGTTTTTAAATCATCAAAAGTTATAATTTGGATATTTCATTCATCCATAAATATTCTACATTCTATCCCTATACAATCTTATGAGTTTCATAACAATTTCATTGGGTCTTCCATCAAAACTTTCAAGAGAAAAAATATAGTTCCTACACTACACATGGAAGAAACATTTAATGAACTTAATAACATCAAATCACTTGCCTTAAATGTTCTTCTCATGATGTTGGTGAATGAGGGTTGGTTTCTTCTCTCTCTCTCTCTACAGATTTCTCCTCTCTCTCTACACAATTCTTCTCACAATGATAATGGTGGTTCAAGGTTTGGTTTTGAGTCTTATAACTCCCTTTTAACTTCCCTCACTCTCCCGTAGCCCACTAACTTGTTTAGTGCTGGTAATGGGTTTAGTGGTTTTAATAATAATACATAATTAAACTCTAAATTTCGTGGGTTTTAATTATCAAAATATTAAAATTACCAAACTACCCTTTTGGGTTGTCGGTTTGGCCGAAAAATGCCCCGGGACCCAAACTAAACCCCCGGCTAGTGTTTTCTGACTATCTCGATCCTTCCGGACACGTTGGCTCACACAAAATGACTATTTGGTCGTTAGAAAAATAATTTATTTTTTTAAATCTCATTAATTCATTCTTGACCCGACTGACACGCGCGTCCCAACAAAATTTCCCAAATTGACGTATTTATTACTCTTGACAATTTTAATACTTTCAATATTCAATATTACTAAGTATGCAGAGTAATATTAAATTTTATCAACATACTCAAATACCAACTCACGTCTCGCTAGTATTTAATTCCGGATTAATTTTCTAATTAATTCTCATTTAATTAATTAATCCAATAAATAAAAATTAGTAAAAGTACGGGGTATTACATACTTCCCCCATAATAACAGAATTTCGTCCCAAAATTCGAAACTTAAAGCATACCTGGCACAAATAACTCGGGATAACGCTCTCGCATCTCATCCTCGCGCTCCCATGTGGACTCGTCGACATTATGATGTCGCCACTGAACGCGTACTAACGGTACTATCTTCGACCTCAGTTTCCTCTCGCTGCGATCCAGAATAGAAATCGATCTTTCCTCATAGGAACTATCGGACTGAAGATCAATGTCCTCCAACGCAATGTGGGTATGGGCCAGATCGTCCCTAAGATATTTCCTTAGCGAGGAGATATGAAACACATCTTGAATCCTATGCAAGTGCTCCGGTAATCCCAGCCTATAAGCTACTGGTCCAACCCGCTCGATGATAGGAAATGGCCCCACATATCTAGGTGCCAGTTTCCCCTTCTTCCCAAAGCGCATAATCCCCTTCATCGGAGATACTCTAAGTAACACCTGGTCCCCCACCTTGAACTCTCTGAAGAACCTCTTTGCATCGACATAACTCTTCTGTCTGTCTTGAGCTACCCGAATACGGCTGCGAATCATCTCTATTCTCACCGAGGTATCCTGAATCACCTCCGGCCCAAGAAGTTTGTTATCCCCCACTTCTAGCCAACACGCTGGGGAACGACAAGGTCTACCGTACAGTGCCTCGAATGGAGCCATTCCAATAGTGAACTGGTAGGAGTTATTATAGGCAAACTCCACCAGTGGAAGGTACTGCTCCCAACTACCTCCAAAGTCTAGGATGCACATACGCAACATGTCCTCCAACATCTGGTTCGTCCGTTCTGTTTGCCCGTCAGTCTGCGGATGATATGCCGTACTCAGCCGCAACTCTATACCCATGGCCTCCTGGAAACTCTCCCAAAATCGTGAAACAAATATCTTGTCTCGGTCAGACACGATATTAAGAGGTACCCCGTGGAGTCTCACTATCTCTGCTATGAAAATCTGGGCATACTGACCCATGTTATAGTCTGTCCGGGCTGGCAGAAAATGAGCAACCTTCATCAACCTATCCACGATTACCCATATAGAGTCGTGACCCCTCTGTGATGTAGGTAATCCCGTGATGAAGTCCATGGAAATGCTCTCCCATTTCCACATTGGAATCTCTAATGGCTGAAGCAGTCCTGTCGGTTTCTGATGATCCACCTTTACCAGCTGACAAGTGACGCATTTAGAAACAAACTCTGCAATATCTCTCTTCATCCCACTCCACCAGTACTGTCTCCTCATATCCCGGTACATCTTATCCCCTCCAGGATGTACTGCAAATCGCGAACCGTGTGACTCTGACATCACCTCGTGTCGCAAGTCTTCCCCTTCTGGAACGACCAGTCTCCCATTGAAACGTAAGCCCCCGTCTGAGCTAACGGAATAGGACTCAACTCCCTCTGCTAGCAACTAAACTATCTATTCCTGGCAGAAAGAATCTTTGGCCTGAGCCTGTATCACACTACACCAAAACACGCCATTAGTAACACAATTTTACCGTTACTAAAAGTATTAGTAACACAATTTTTCCGTTAGAAAAAAGGCGCGGGGCACGAAGCTAGTAACGGTAAAATTCTGTTACTAATAGTAATGGTAAAATTCAAAATTAGTAACGGTAAATTCTGTTACTAATAATAACGGAAAAATTCAAAATTTATAACGGAAAAATTATGTTACTAATAGTAACGGTAAAATTCAGAATTAGTAATGCTAAAGTCGTGTTACTAATAGTAACGGAAAATTCAAAATTACTAACGGAAAATTTATGTTACTAATAGTCACGAAAAATTTGTGAGTAGCAACAGTGAAATTCTGTTACTAATAGTAACGATAAAATTCAAAATTAGTAACAGTAAATTTATGTTACTAATAGTAACGGTAAAATTCAAAATTAGTAACGGTAAAATTATGTTACTAATCTTAGTACATATTTAAAAAAAAAAAATCAGGATCCAATATCCTGAATTTAAAATCAAAAACACTAATTAAATCCTAAGAACATATACAAAACTAGTGACCTAATCATATTTCAAACTAATCAATTCGAAAATAAACACGGACAATTTAAATTTTTTGGAGACTTTCCTTTGTTATAAAACTGCCCACCTTATTTAAGAAAGAAAAAAAATACTCCAACAATAATACTAAAAATCCGTCCTAAACATCATATAAACAAATGCCAACTCAATTCGTGAAAATAACACCAATACTTAATTCAAAAATATTTATTACATAACACAAATAATTGTAAACAATATAAAAAAAATTATACAGAGCTTCCTTTATTTATAAGACTATCCACCCTGTTTAAGAAATAAAAAAATAACACAACAATATTCAACATATGACGCTTATGAGATTAGAGTCAAGATATCCTGCATTGCTCATTGCCTTGTATACATATCCCGCGGTCCCAGCACTGTCACCTTTTTTAACAAAAAATATTTTCTCCCAATTTTTGAATCGCCGAAACCTAAAATAAGTGAGCAAAGACAAATCAAAACATACACTAGGACTTCAATAGTAATTTAAACACAAACTCAATAAAGAAATCAAATCAGTACCTTGAATTCGTAATCATAACTATTGGTAAACACAAACTCAATAAAGAAATCAAATTAAGTTGTGTAGTTACTTCTAATCAGTTGTATAACTTAAACTCGGTTGTTAAACAAATTCAGTTGTGCAGTTACTTCTAATCAGTTGTGCAGCACGATCCATGCACCCCCTAATCGTTGGGACAATTTTGTTGAGTTGAGTTGAGTACACTTAAACTCATCATCACTACTAGCCTTCTATAAAAAGTCCCTAATGCACTTGTCTGAAGTCTTATTGATACAGAATGCAATTGGAAGAATGGATAAAAAAGGAAATAGTCGGGGATACTTAAAAGATAGCTCTTAATCAATAAGGGGCGAGCTACCCTCTCTAAAACAAGTAGTGGCGCTTCCAAAACACCAGTCTCTTCTCAAGTCTCGCAATTGAGTTCTTTTTCAAACGAAAACAATAATGAAAGTGGTTTGAACTTTAAATTTATTAGTTATATTTTGGACATGTGATATTTCGTGACAATTTTTTGGATAAAGATAAAATAGAAAGAGAAACATGTCAAACGTTGTTTACCTTCCCTCCTTTTTACTTGCCACAAGATTTGACAAAGCGCCTTGTGCTGCCCCAACTGTTAACCCAATCGTACACAACTCTGCAGCCTTGTAGAAGAAAGAGTGGAGTCTCTTTTGCAAGTCAAACTCTCTAAGTGGACAGTTATTTTCAAAGACATTGTTTGGGAGCTTTTGCAATGTATTTTGAAAATCTAAATGGAATATGATTCCATATGAATGACAAGGAGCAAGCGACCAAGCAACAATAACATTGCACGCAGTTGCCGTGAGCACATTGATAAGTGCAAGATCCCATTCCTGCCTTATCCTGTCATTACAGTCAAAGAGAACTGCATATAATTAAGGCATGCCATATCTTCAGGGTTGCTGTTACTGATACGTTTCAGAGACTTCCTGGTTTGATCATGTAAGGAAGGTTAGGAACTGCATATAATTATGGCATTTTAAATTTAGAATTCATAACTGAAACTGAAAAGGCATAAGACATTACAATGAAACTTATTTTTCTTTCCTTGGTTACATTAGCAAGCAACATTTGGAAGCTCAAAATTATTTAATGTCAAACTAAAAGATTTAAAACACAAATTACAAACTAAGTTAACAAAACGAAGATGCGTAAATAGATAAATGCCAAATTTTGCAAACTATGTCACATAATAGATAATCTACAGAGTTCAAACACATTGAATAGTCCATTTTGATGAACCTAAACTAAAAATTAACTTCATGAACTTATTGTTGGGACTCTTAATATACTCGAGTGAAGACAGGTCTGTCTTGAGTTTACATGTAGCCATTGAAATGACTTATTAAGAATTTTGCAACAAAAATACTCAAGTACTCCAGTTGAGTCCATCATGATTCATGAAAATAACATACCAAATATCATTTAATAATAAGGTGTTCTAATTTGTTTGATTTCTCAAGTAATCTCGAGAGCCCCTGCCAGTCGTCGCTATCAAATTCGACCTCCAGATGGCTTATGAAACACTGGGGCATCTGAATGACCTATGTAGATAAGAGCCTAAAAGAATAGATTTTTAGTTACATCACTTAGCAATATTTAATGAAAACAACTAGTGGGAAGCAATGTACCTTCATGGTGTCACGTGATAATTATAGCAGCGTCACATTATATAGTCCACTCAGAAGTTGGAACACATTTTTACCATAATCTTCACTAATGTCTCCTGTATCACTGATGTAAACATCAACTTCTGCCTCTACTAAAGAGGACATATTTTCCAATGAGAAGTCCTCAGACGTAAAATCCGTGAGATATAGAGCCATTAGTAACACAATTTATACTAAATGGAATCTGCTTCCACGCCTTTTTATACCAATTGATTATTGTGTAAATGTCAAAAACTCACTTGTTTTCAGCATTTGCACGCCCCTTTCTGACAGGATTTTTCCGCTCGCTCTCAGCTTTACTCTTTCCTCGATGAGTTGAGATTGCTTTCCTGCTTGACGAATCTCCCGTCGTATTGTCCTGAGCATTTTCCCTTTTCTATGACTGAGCACCTTTCTTTTCCTTTGCTTGGCATTGCCTTGACACCTTTCTATACCTATAATGGAAGGTATAGGTTTGGGCTGTCGATGATGCTATAGGCTTGGTATCTTCAATCACCTTCGTGGTTTGTTGTGTTGCATCAACAACTGTCTGCAAATAAAAAGAATCTTAAACGTTACTAAAGCTAGTTGATAAATACTCGAACACACATAGATTATGATTTCACGTCTCTAAAAGCATGTTCATCATCAGTCGTAGCAACCATGAAACTTACAGAGTGACTTTAACAATTTAGTATTGCGATAATTATACAAAAAGGCTAAAATAAAGTTTTCCCATCCCCACTTTCTTTTCACCCCACTCTCTTTGTCTCTTCCTCGTCTCTATCACATTGTGTTTCACAAACACGTCCCTCCTATAAATTCCAACACCACAATCCTAAAACTAACACACTTTCCTAAAGTTCTCATTTTAGGGTCATCCGATTTTGATCTTCTCACTCAATTATTTGTAGAAATATATATATGTATACATACACACATTATATGGAAATGATGTGAGCATGAGAGGAAGAGATAGTAGGTCCAGCTAAGCCAACACCAAAAGGATTGAAATTACTGTCTGATATCGACGACCAAGATGGTCTTCGTTTTTAGATTTCGGTGATTCAATTCTATGGAAATGATGTGAGCATGAGAGGAAGAGACCCCATGAAGGTGATCAGAGATGCGTTGGCTGAGACGCTCGTGTTTTACTACCCGTTTACAGGACAACTAATGGAAGGTGGTGCTCGTAAGCTGATGGTCGATTGCACCGGCGAGGGTGTCATGTTTGTTGGTTCGAAATGATAAATTAAAAAACAGAGTCAGTTTTTAATACGTGAAAATGACTTTGAAATTTGATTTATAATTGATAGTCCGCTAAAAACAATTTCAGCCATCAGTGTTGTATTCGGTTGAGGGTGGGGTTGTATAGGCAGAGTTAGCGTCGTTCCCACCTCCTTTTTTAGTCAAACCAAACTCTTTTGAAGCCACAGAGACCAGAGTCTCACTTAAGCTCTCAAATATCTGAGCTTTTATTTTTCCATTCACAATAGCTCTCTGCCCACACCACACATTGATGTTGTTCTCGTGCTGCTCGCGGCAGATCTTAAGTGGGTCCGTGAATCCTGTGGAAAAGAGTGTCATAATAAGTAACTAGGATAGCATGCTAGGAACACGTTTGATACTTCAAATCTTTTACAAAGGATAAAATAAGTTTTGCTCCAAAAGTTACCCAAATATTCAGTCCCGGCTACCAACACGCAATACATAAAAATCATTTTGCCTTATGCTTTATAACTGTTATTAGTGAGAAAAAATTTGAATGCCTTTAGCAACACCCTAAAATAATACTCATAACCAAGTCGATAATCTAGGGGGTATTGTATTTCTTATAAATTTAATGGTGTTATTTTTAGAAATTTGAAAGTTCAGAGTGTTTTTAAATTTTAGTCCTGAAAATATTTATTCTTTACATATACAGCTTACAGGTAAAAGATGATTGATGTGGACAGAGATAAATTTCCCGGTAATTGGAGGATTTTCAATGTAATTGTGAATTTAAAGAATATAAAGAGTCAAAGCGGGTTCATACACAAATAGAGCAAAAATAATTAAAAAAAACTCTTCAATTCCATACTCTACAATTAATGTGAAAGTGATGCGCAAACAAATAAGTATCTACAACCTGAAAGATGACATATCAAGTATAATCCATAGACAATAAATTCAAAATCACTTCCTCAATGCAACTATGACCGTGAATGTATTTCTTTCATTATATATATATATATATATATATATATATATATATATATATATATATAATGTATCCAAATAAGAAAACATATCAAAATCAGCATATTGGATACCGAAGTGCCACAAATATGAAATAATAGTATGAAATCTCAATTACCAAGATTAGCATGTAAATATATTCACACTGGGAATCATTTACCTATGAATATTAATTACAAATTGACAAGTAGCATGTAAATAGATGGATAGATAGACAGACATTTCCAGGAGTGGGATTTTTTTATAATTGTAATATGGAAGTACTCCGAGGTACAAACCCACTATAAAATAGCAAGACTCACAAAGAAATGAAAAGGGGAAACATACAACCTTATATTTTTCTACCCTAACCACTGAAAAACTATCCCATCAAAAACCGCAGATACGCTCAAAACCCCCTAGCCCAAACACTAGCACAATACTACCCGTTTGCTGGGAAGCTCACTGGTGGAGTTTCAGTCGCCTATAATGACCAAGGTCTGGAGTTTCGACAAGCCAGAATTAATTGCCAAATCTCGGAACTCATGCATGACACTAACCATGAAGCCATGGATTTGGTCTTTCCACCAGGTTCTATATGGGGTGACCCATACAAGGGTTCTGCTAGCCTAGTCAAGATACAACTTAACCATTTTGAATGTGGAGGAATGGGCCTTGTGTCCATGACACACAAGATTGTTGATGGATCCACTTTTTGTAATTTCTTGAGTTATTGGGCTACATTGGCTCGCCAGTCTAGCCAACTAGTGCCTCCTCTTTATGTCCTAACAAAGTCATCATCGTTTTCTGTTATAGTGCCCGAAATTGAACTTAGGACACTTGATGGTGGTATAACAAAAAAGTTAATGTTTTCTAACTCAAAAATAGCAGAACTTAAGGCCACGGTTGTTGCTCAGGGAGTGCAAAATCCCACACGTGCACAAGTTCTCACCGCTTTACTATTCAGATCTGCCTTACTTCCAGTAGCTGAAAACAACTTAGGTTCGTTTATCCCGTTTATGTTGTTTCAATTTGTGAACATGCGGCCCAAAATGTCCCCACCATTGCCTTCACATGGCGTGGGTAATTTCTACAAGAATATCACCACGCTAGTTAGTAGTGAGAGTGAGGCATAGTTGAGCGCACTAGCTGAGCATCTTAACAAATATAAAATGCAAATCAAGGATGGGAATGATACTTGGTCAAAGATAGCTGATTGTGTGGGTAAAAAAGTTGAGTTGTATATGTGTAGGTTCCCATTGTCTGAGATGGATTTTGGTTGGGGAAAGCCAGCCAAGGTGACTCTGCGTGAAGCCATTGAGCTTTCTTGTGAAGCCATCCTTAAACCACCTTCTAATATTGGAAAAGCCATGGAGCTTTCTTGTGAGTCAGATTTATGGCCTTGAAAAAACTAATTAAGGACGAGGGTATTAAAAAGAAATTGCATGTTAGTTGTTATATTGTATTTAGAGGACTGATAATACACGCAAAGATTTCAAATGTAAAATATTACAGTATATGTATATTATACCATAATATTAAGAGCAACTGTGATTACAGCTGCAAATGCTTAGGTGAATGGGAAAAATTGAGGCAACATCCCAATGTACCATTTCAAAAGAAACAAACCACTATTTAGGATCAGCACCTGAAATAAACAAACCACTATTTAGGATTAGCACCAAATTTGATTTATATTGGATCAGAACCTGAAATAAACAAAAAATAGTTTGTTCCTGCAAAATTGTACAAGAACTTATCTTTCAAATATCTCACATAATAGTTATAGAAACATATAGGAACTATCTCACACCAAAGTTACAAAAACACATAAGAACTATCTCATATCAAAGTTACAAAAACTATACGAGGCTTGTGTGAAATATAGAATTATAACCCAAATTTTTATTATTTAAAGTTTGTCATCTACTTTCTCACCAACCAAATAGAAAATGAGTATAGAGTATTTAGGCTAATGATTTACAAAGTATCCTCTGATTCAAGTAAATCTCATATGTTTTAAACAATTAAAACCCATAAAAAAGTCAATATACCAATTAATGAGCATAATTCCGAGTGACACAGTTAGGATAAAAAAAGGCAGACATATTCATCTGTAATGCTCAAATTTGTAACTGTAAACCCCTAAAATTTAACGACGAGGACTACAAATGATCCAAGCAAGTCCTAAAATTTACACTTAAACAACAATAACAATTTAAGTCTTAAAACGTTCTAAAAAATTATATAAAAGTTCTTATAATACGAAAATACAACTCTAATAACTTAATAAGCACCAATAAAATCACCACAACTGTAAAAAAAATAAGAAATGCACTCAAATCAATTATATGTAAAAATATCCTTATTCCAGTCCTCATCTAAACACAAACCCTATTATTCTCTTATCCAAACGAAAATCATAGCATTACCCTTAACCAATCATAAACAGCAGAACCCTAACATTCATAATTTAAAGCAATAACTGAAATAAAGCTCCCCCCCCAATTGTAAAGTTACGTGAATGAATAAATTGGGAGGAATGCATATCATAAAAGATATAGGGAAAAGTTCAAGAGGAGATTATACCTGATTTGAACTATGGTGACGAAGCACAACTCCAAGCCCTGATATCTACATAAACCAAAATGTAGAAACGAAAACTCAATTTTGAGAAATTAATAAACTCAAAGCATAAAATCAAATCGATTCAGGAATCAGAAACTAAATCGATTCATAAATCCATAAATTGTAAACCCAAATGGAAGGTATGAACTGATTCATGAATCAGAACCTAAATCGATTCATAAACCCTAACAAAAATCATAAAATACCAAACTAAGAGAAAGAAATCAATTCACAAACCTATTAATGTTTTGTGGTAAATCGTAAATCGATTAAGAGAAATAAATAAATAGGGGTTACCATGAGCTTTGTGGTAAATCGTAAATGCTTTGTGGACACCATGAGCTTCATTCGTGTTATTGAAAAGGGGAGAAATGAGTAGCAGACAAATTGGGAGGGAAGTATCCTGCTTCTATTTTGAGAGGGATCCTGCTTCTAATTCGTGAGCGTTGTTACCAAATTCATTGTCATTCAATTACTTTTAAAATTTTAATTTAATTAGTAACACATATGTTAATTTAGTAACGGTATATTATTGTTAAAATTAGTAATGGTAGGATACTGTTAGTAATCAATAAATTAGTCTGTTACTAAAAGCTTGTTTTGGTGTAGTGTCACTCTCGTGACTATCTGGGGCGTAACGGTCTTAACCGACATAAACGATCGAGCCACCGCATCCTGGTGTCCCAACTCTTTCCACTTAACTCTCCACACTTCGGCCACCTCACCTACTGGCCTACGGCTCAACGCGTCTGCTACTACGTTAGCCTTCCCAGGGTGATATTGGATATCAAACTGATAATCCTTCACGAACTCCAGCCACCTACGCTGACGCATATTCAGCTCCTTCTGCGTGAACAGGTACTGTAGAGACTTGTGATCCGTGAATAAATGAAATTTCTCCCCCAGGAGGTAGTGTCTCCAAATCCGAAGAGCAAACACGACTGCCGCTAACTCCAAGTCGTGGGTGGGGCAGTTCTTCTCGTGAGGCTTAAGCTTACAGGGAGCATACGCTATAGCCTGACTCTCTTGTTATAGCACACCTCCAAGTCCTTGCAGGGATGCATCGATGTAGACTAGATACTCAACTCCCGGTCTGGGGAATGCTAACACTGGTGCTGAGGTCAACTTATCCTTCAACTCATCGAATGCCAATTGACAGGCATCGCCCCACATGAATGACACACCTTTGCTAGTCAGATGTGTCAAAGGACCCGCAATCTTTGAGAAACCCCTAATAAACCTCCTGTAGTATCCTGCTAGGCCCAAGAAACTAAGTATTTCAGTCGGTGTCGTGGGCTGTCCCCACTCCCTCACCGCCGATACCTTCCCCGGATCAACAGATATCCCTCGGTCTGAAATGATATGCCCCAAGAATTGTACCTCCTTCAGCCAAAATCCACACTTTTCATATTTTTCATATAACTCGTTCTGACGTAGCGTTTGCAAAACCTGTCTCAAGTGCTCGGCATGCTCCTCCTCTGTCTGGGAGTAAACCAGAATGTCATCAATGAAAACAATGATGAATTGGTCTGGGAAGTCTCTGAACACCCTATTCATCAAGTCCATAAACATGACTGGGGCGTTGGTCAGGCCAAAAAGCATAACCTGAAACTCGTAGGAACCATATCTCGTCAAGAAAGCAGTCTTCGAGACGTCCTGCTCCCTGATACGCAACTGATGGTATCCCGATCGCAAATCAATCTTCGAGAAGAAAGCCTCTCCTCTCAATTGGTCGAATAAGTCATCGATTCGTGGCAACGGGTACTTGTTCCGTATCGTGACATTATTCAACTCCCGATAATCTACACACAATCTCAACGATCCATCCTTCTTCTTAACAAACAACACTGGGGCACCCCACGGCGAAGTACTCCTCCGAATGAAGCCCTGCCCCAACAACTGTTCTACCTGATCCCGTAACTCCCTCATCTCCGCTGGAGCCATACGGTAAGGCGCGCGGGCTATTGGTCGAGTGCCCGGCGTCAAATCAATAACGAAGTCTATCTCTCTACTAGGAGGTAACCCCGGAATCTCCTGAAATACATCAGCGTACTCCCTAACAACGGGAATCGAATCAAGTGGTAAAACCACTTCCTTAGAGGTCTCCTACTCTATATAATATAAGTGAGTGGACGATCCTCCCTCAGGGCGAGGCATCGCCACTAGGAACATCTCCTGCCCGGGTACGGCAAAAATAATACTCATACTGAAACAGTCAATCATGGCTCGATACGCAACTAGCCAATCCATACCAATGATCGCGTCGTACTCGGTCATGTCTAACACTAACATATCAACAGGTAAAGTAAACCTCACGATCTCTATACCCACACCTCTACATAAACGAGAAATCACGGAACCCCTACTCAACGGTGAATCTACGCAAGTAACTGTGCTCTCCGCGGTGTCTAATAACCCAATAGTGCGTGCAAAACCCATAGCAATGAAACAATGTGTGGCCCCCGTATCAAATAAAATACGCCCCAAAGTCCCCTGAATAGAATACATACCCTCAATAGCGGGTGGATCCTGTGGCACTGCGGCCTGCTGGAGCTGATACACTCTCCCATACTGAAGTTGTCCCTGCTGAACTGGGATTTGACACCCCGCCTAATTAAATACCGGGCGATCACTCCTTTATTAAATTAAAATCAAGGTGAACAGTTGGTTCATTCTTAGCATCACTGTCGTAAAAATAACTTTTCCAATTTAAACACCCTAATTAATTAAGCTAAGTGTCAAAACCATTTTTAGACATTACTTTCCAAATTTTATTTTATAAACCAAGATTTAAATATTTACAACAATTCAATATTAAAGAATCACACCACAATTATCCTGGAACATATAATCCAAATAATTTAAACATTCAACAACTAAATCCCAACATTTAAAACTTAAAGTAAAACATCCAGACATTAAATAAATCCCAAAGTGACAATACTAGAAATAACTGAATCGCAATGTCCAACAAAACAACTGAATAATGGAAAGGGCGACACATGCCCCACTAAATGAATATGCTAGGAGTGGAATCAAATAAATGAAGTCGTCCAAGCAAAAGGCCTGCAACTCCCACCTAAGTTGCAGCGCGTTCCTTCCAAAGGATCCTATGCAAGACGCCCCTGTGGCTGGGCACCTGTAATATATACATATATATACAAGAGAGAAAGAGAAATAGAAACGGGTCAGAGCCCGATAGTGTAGATGATTTAAAATTTGTTTAGCAAGTATTTAAAATGTTTACAGGCCAATGCAACAACATATTAGTGCGGCATTCTCTTGAGAAATTCTCACCTCTCTTCTAATGTGAACGCCTATCGCACTAATCTTTCCAACGGATTATCTTATCTTATATCGCACTAAACTTCCCAATGGTTTAACTTATCTTAGGTTACTCGTAAGATTTAAAACTGAGCAATATAATTGTTTAAAAGGAAAATTTCATTTAGTAACAAAGCTCTCATTTTAACTTTATTTATTAATAAAGTTTCCCAGTGTCATATTATACTTTTCAAAACAAGTATTTCAAATTTGAAGTCAAGATTCATTTCTTACTTACCATAACACAGTAGGCAGTTCCAAATTTCAGAATTTCATATATATATATATATTAAATACTCGCATAATATATATATATATTCTAACAACACCCCACATAAAAAGTATGGTGCGGGCATACTCTGCTATCCAATCCCCGTATTACTCGTACTAAGGGAAATACACGTTCGGAATCACTCTCGAACTGTATTAACACATACACAAACAATATTGAGGCGAAGCATAGATTCCAAGTCTCTAAGAGGTCAGTACATACCCTCACGTCTCTTAGGACCGTCTGACCATCGATCAGATAGCCTATACCAAGGATATCTATCTTCTAGGGTACGATTCAATATCCCCCATAAAGGTCCCATCGAGATAAGACTATCCCAGCACGGTAACCTCAGGGATAGCAAGTAGCGTGGACATGATTTTCACATGTATATAATATATGCATACACACAGTCATATAAATATACTACTTTTATCATATCAATTTAGGTTCATCCCATAACCCATAATCACGACATTTATCCATATTTTCCCATTATTTGTTATCACGTATAATGGTTCGTCTCTAACTTTAATTCGAGGGATTATTCCAACTTACTACGTAACACTCATGGACTCTATCCCCCCAAGTGTAAAATTCAGTAGGTATTCATTTATGTTCCAACGTAACTATCTTACGCGTCTCTCCCTTTAATACATAATTTCATCGTTCCTTATATGTAAATATCCCAAAAATACAACTCTCGTCTTACATTAAAGGTCCCAAAATTATTTATATGTCCTACTGGTCTTCTTTATCTCCTAAAACTTCTTAATAAGGGTGTCCAAGGATTATTTCTCATTAAATTGAATTCAACTAATTTAAAAAGGGGAAATATGAGTCTGCCAGAAGGGGTCGATCGATCGAGGTCTGGGGCTCGATCGATCGAACCTTCGATCGATCGAAGCTCTTGGCTCGATCGATCGATCAAGCAGGTATGGCAATTTCTACAGGAAACTAGTTACGGGTTCTATCACACAACCTCATCCAAATCCAGATTTTTCACACCCAAACTTCCTAAAATTTGTACTATAATCAGTATACACCCATATTATTCATCTTCTACGTAGAGCATGTGATTTTACGTCAATAACCATGGATTTATAGGCAAAACTTCATAAAAATCTCAAGAACCCTAGAATTTCTTTAACATGGTTATAATCAATCTTTTCCAGAATTTTCTTCTTCTAAAACATCATTAATTCGTGGTTTAATCCTCTACATGTGAAGGGGTTTCCAGATTAACATTCAAATCATTATTACATGCGATTTCCTATCTCCAACTTGGGTTTTCTTCCATGAAACTCATCCCAATCATCCCTAGACTAACATGAGTGATGCATTAACGAAAATAAGCAAGATAAACACTTGCCTGGGATTTTCAGAATTCTGATTTGTGGACGATTTTGGTGTGGTTGCGTTCCTTGTCACGCGATCTACGCATTGGTGGTGGTGGCGATGCAATCGGGTGACTTTTTGGCCTTGGATTGCTTGGAAAGCTTCCTCCTTCCCTATCCTATGGCCGTTCTAAAGTTTTGAGTTGTTTTAACCCTTGAAGGTAACCTTATACATCTGATATAACCCTTGAAATTTCG
The DNA here is from genome assembly GCA_949130495.1 of Sambucus nigra. NCBI lineage: Eukaryota > Viridiplantae > Streptophyta > Magnoliopsida > Dipsacales > Adoxaceae > Sambucus > Sambucus nigra. Next base: position 764,836,365 of record OX422209.1, on the reverse strand, counting down.
TGGGTTTAATTACCCAAAAATGCGAAATGTCCAAAATGCCTTCCCGGGGTGTTAAATAGGCCTAAAAACGCCCCGAGATCCAAACTAAACCCCCGAGTACACTTTTCTGACTATCTCGACCCTTCCGGACACTTTGGCGCATTTAAAACGACCATACGAGCAACTTATAATATATTCACTTTTATTCATCAATATTTAGTCCCGACGCGACACGGGGGCGTCCCGACTTAAATTTCCAAAATTGTCATTTTATTCACTCGTGACATTTAATATAACCAATATTATATATTACTTTGCTCATTAGTAATATTCAACAAATTTTCCATAATTACTAACTCTCATCACGTTAATAATTATAACATAATTAATTTCTGGATTTATATTAAATAATTAATTCACATTAAATTTAATAAATCCCCAAATTAATATAGCATAAAAATACGGGGTATTACATGGGACTGCTGGAATGGGTGGTAAGGCTACCATCTGCTGTGGTGCTGGGAGGGCGGCGGGAAACATAGGCCTCTGTCGCTCGTATCGAGCACCCTACTACTGCTGCTGTGGGGCCCTGCCCCTATCAGGACAATCTTGACGTTTGTGGCCAATCTTGCCACAAATGAAGCACTTCCCCGGGAAGTTTCCCCCTCGCTGCCCCTTCTGCCCACGGCCCTGATGACCGTTGCCATTCCTACCCTGACCCTACTGGCCCTGCTGAAACTGCTGTTGCTGACCATTCTGGCCCTGCTGGCCCTGATGGCCGTTCTGACCCTGCTGGCTATTCCGGAATCCTCCCTGACCGTTCCTGAAACCCCCTGATTGGAATCTCTTGGAATCCCCCTGCTGGGAACTCTGATCACCCTGCCTACGCTGACCCTGAGCTGACTGTGCCCCGCTGGCACCATTTCCCCCTGTCCTGCCCTGATGGCTGGACTCTCCTGATTGCTTTCCCTCTGACATGTGGAAGCGGTGGTCCTGGCAGTGAAGCAGTGCTGCATTAACCACATCAGAATAAGTATTCTACATGCACCCAAACCCTATGAACATGGACCTAGAATTTAATTGTCTATAATTACTCCTTATAAATCCGTTTTTAATTCATCAAAAGTTATAATTTGGATATTTCATTCATCCATATATATTCTACATGCAATCCCTGTACAATCTTATGAGTTTCATAACAATTTCATTGGGTTTTCCATCAAAACTTTCAAGAGAAAATATATAGTTCCTACACTACACATGGAAGAAACATTCAATGAACTTAATAACATCAAATCACTTGCCTTAAATGTTCTTCTCATGATGTTGGTGAATGAGGGTTGGTTTCTTCTCTCTCTCTCTGTGAAAATTTTGTGACACCCCGCCTAATTAAATACCGGGCGATCACTCCTTTATTAAATTAAATCAAGGTAAACAGTTGGTTCATTCTCAGCATCACTGTCGATAAAAATAAATTTTCCAATTTAACACCCTAAATAATTAAGCTAAGTGTCAAAACCATTTTCATACATACTTTCCAAATTTTATTTAAAGAAAAATCATTTATTTCATTAACAACATCAATGAATAAGAATCACACCACAATAACCTGGAACATAATCCAATTAATTTAAAACATTCGTCAATCGAATGTCAACATGCGAAATATAAAGTAACACAACTACTGAATAAATCCCATAGTAACAGTACTGGAAATAACTGAAATACAAATGTCCCAATAAAAATGAAATAATGGAAAGGGCGACACATGCCCAATAAATGAGAATGCTAGAAGTGGAGTCAATAAAGGAAGCCGTCTACGCAAGTGACCTGCAACTCCCACCTAAGCTGCAGCACGGGTCTGTGGTCTGTGCCTGTATCACCCCCGTAACAATCTCGGGTGTGACTGACATCACGGATATGAAAGAACGTGCTACTGCGTCCTGGTGACCCAACTCCTTCCACTTTGCTTTCCAAACATCCGCTACATCGTCTACCGGTCTACGGCTCAACGCATCAGCAACTACGTTGGCCTTCCTAGGATGATACTGTATTTCAAAGTGATAGTCCTTCACAAACTCTATCCATCTGCGCTGATGCATATTCAGCTCTCGCTGAGTGAACAGGTACTGCAATGACTTGTGGTCTGTGAACAAACGGAATTTCTCCCCCAATAAATAGTTCCTCCATATCCTCAATGCAAAGACGACCGCTGCTAACTCCAGGTCGTGGGTGGGGTAATTTTTCTCATGCGGCTTAAGCTTGCGGGAGGCAAAAGCTATAGCCTTCTCCTCCTGCTGAAGTACTCCCCCAAGTCCCCGTAAGGACGCATCGGTGTAAACCAGGTACTCCACACCCGGCTTCGGTAACGCAAGGACTGGCGCAAAAGTAAGCTTGTCTTTCAGCTCGTCGAAAGCCAACTGACAAGCATCATCCCAAACATATGGTACCCCCTTGCGAGTCAGATTCGTCAATGGACCCACTATTTTGGAGAATCCCCGAATGAATCTCCTGTAGTAACCGGCTAACCCCAAGAAACTACGCACTTCCGTCGGTGTCGTGGGCTGTCCCCACTCCCTCACCGCTGATACTTTACTCGGGTCAACTGCTATCCCCAGCTCAGAAACAACATGCCCCAAGAACTGTACCTCTCGCAACCAGAATCCACACTTCTCGTACTTAGCATACAACTGATGCTCTCGAAGAGTCTGAAGAACCTGCCTCAAGTGCTCGGCATGCTCCTCCTCGGAGTGTGAATATATCAAGATGTCATCTATGAAGATGATGACAAATTGGTCCAAGAACTCTCTGAATACTCGGTTCATCAAGTCCATGAAAACGGCTGGGGCATTTGTGAGTCCGAACGGCATTACCCTGAACTCATAGGACCCATATCTCGATAAGAAGGCAGTCTTTGAAACATCCTGCTCTCTAATACGTAACTGATGGTACCCCGACCTCAGATCTATCTTCGAAAAGAAAGTTGCTCCCCTCAACTAGTCGAACAGATCATCGATTCGAGGCAACGGATACTTATTCCGTATCGTTACCTTGTTCAGATCCCGGTAGTCCACACACAATCTCAGTGAACCATCTCTCTTCTTCACAAACAAGACTGGAGCGCCCCAAGGTGAGGTACTCCTACGAATGAAGCCCTGACCTAACAGCTGCTCTATCTGATCTCGTAGCTCTCGCATCTCTGTCGGAGCCATACGGTACGGTGCGCGTGCTATAGGTCTCGTATCTGGAAATAAATCTATGACAAAGTCTATCTCTCGACTGGGAGGTAGGCCTGGTATCTCCTGAAACACATCAGAATACTCCCTGATAACTGGGATCGAATCTAAGGGAATCACAACCTCCTTAGAGGTATCCTCCTCTATGTAATACAAATGAGCGGTCGAACCTCCCTCTGGGCGAGGCATCGCCACTACAAATATCTCTTGCCCCGGAATGGCAAAAACAATGCTCCCACCGAAGAAATCAATCATGGCTCTATAAGCTGCGAGCCAATCCATACCAATAATCACATCATGCTCGTGCATGTCTAAAACTAACATGTCTGCAGGTAATACCAAGTTACCAATCTCTACCCCCACTCCCCGGCATATAAAGAAAATAAGGGACCCACTCCCCAGTGGTGAGTCTACACACGTCACTGTGCTCTCTGCTGTGGCTAACAACCCTAAGGCCTTCGCAAAATGCGTAGCTATAAAACAATGCGTTGCCCCCGTATCAAACAAAACCCGATCCATAGTACCATGGATAGGAAACATACCCTCAATCGCGGGTGGTGCCTGTGGAGCTACTGCCTGGTGGACGTTATAGACACGTCCATACTGTAATTGCCCCTGCTGCACTGGAGCTGCTGGAATGGCTGGTAGGGCTGGCACCTGGGCTGGAGCTGGGAGGGCAGGTGGAAATAGTGGCCTCTGTGGCTCATTACGGGCACCCTGCTGCTGTGGGGCCCTATCTCCCTCCGGACAATCCTGGCGCCTATGGCCATGCTTACCACACCCAAAACATCGGCCCTTGAAGTTGCCTCCCCTCTGTCCCTGCTGACCACGGCCCTGCTGGCCGTTACCTCCTTGCCACTGGCCCTGTTGTCCCTGATTAGTACGCTGCTGGCCCTGCTGCTGGCCCTGCTGTCGATGTTGGCCCTGCTGATTAGGCTGGCCCTGCCTAAAACCCCCGAATCCCTGCCTAGAATCACCTGAACGGAATCGCTTAGCAGGGTCCCCCTGATGGGAACTCTGCTCGTGCTGACGAGTCTGTCCATGAGATGGTGCCCCACTGGCACTATTTCCCCCGGTCCTGCCCTGCTGGCTGGACTCTCCTGCTCTCTTGCTTCCCTGCAGATGGAAGCGGTGATCCTGGCAATGTAACAACGCGGCATTGAGTACATCAGTGAAAGTACTCAGGGATAAATTTCCAATAAGGTGCTGACGGATCCTCCAAGCTAACCCGTCGACAAACAGCATAATCTTCTTGCTCTCAGTAGGTGCCTCATCTGGCACAATGGTGAGAAGTCTCGTGAACTCCTCCTCATACTCCGCTACGGTAAGACTCTCCTGTTTCAGATTCAGTAATCTCTGCCTCATCTCAGTCTGCACGGCGGGTGGAAAATACTTGCGGTCAAACCGCTCCCAGAACAACTGAATAGGGATCGTTTCCCTCTCCTCCAAAGTGGTAGTGGACTCCCACCACTGCAATGCGGCTCCCACCAGCTTAAAGGAAGCCAATAACAACTTTTGCACATCAGTGCACTCATACATACGGAGGTGCCGCTGGATGTCTTTCTTCCATTGGCTAACTGTGACAATAACGGAGCTACCAGAGAACTCAGGGGGATGCGCTTTCTGAAAAGCATCCCGAACCCTCTCCCATGCAGATGGAAGTTGTGCTGGTACTGGAGCCACTGCCTGAACTTGGGGTGGAGCCTGCTGAGTCACCGCTAGTGCGGCATTCACCGCCTGAGCAACAATGGCGGCTACTTCATTGGCATTCATTGTGCCTGGTGCCGGAGCTACTGGCTGCTCGGCCTGGGCACGCCTATCTTTCGGAGCAAGTCTCGGAGTCATCTGAAACGTGAACAAGTTTATTAGTCTACAGTTATTATCAAATCTCAAATAGCTGAAGACTTAAACGTAAAAGCAAGAATACAACAATCCTAAAAATAGGGCTCTATAGCAATAACGTTAAGCTGAAAGCGAAATAAGCCGTACAGATCCTATGGACACTAGAACCTGATGCTCTGATACCACCTGTGACACCCCGCCTAATTAAATACCGGGCGATCACTCCTTTATTAAATTAAATCAATATAAACAGTTGGTTCATTCTCAGCATCACTGTCGATAAAAATAAATTTTCCAATTTAACACCCTAAATAATTAAGCTAAGTGTCAAAACCATTTTCATACATACTTTCCAAATTTTATTTAAAGAAAAATCATTTATTTTATTAACAACATCAATGAATAAGAATCACACCACAATAACCTGGAACATAATCCAATTAATTTAAAACATTCGCCAATCGAATGTCAACATGCGAAATATAAAGTAACACAACTACTGAATAAATCCCATAGTAACAGTACTGGAAATAACTGAAATACAAATGTCCCAATAACAATGAAATAATGGAAAGGGCGACACATGCCCAATAAATGAGAATGCTAGAAGTGGAGTCAATAAAGGAAGCCGTCTACGCAAGTGACTTGCAACTCCCACCTAAGTTGCAGCACATTCCTTTCAAGGGATCCTAAGCAAGACGCCCCTGTGGCTGGGCACCTGAAATATATACATATATATACAAGAGAGAGAGAGAAAAAGAAACGGGTCAGAGCCCGAAAGTGTGTTTGATTTAAAATACGTTTAGCAAGTATTTAAATTGATACATGCCAATGCAACAACATATTAGAGCGACACTCTCTTGAGAAATTCTCACCTCTCTTCTAATGTGCACGCCTATCGTACTAACCTTCCCAACGGTTTATCTTATCATTTTATCATACTAACTTCCCCAATAATTTAGCTTATCTTAACTTACTCATAAGATTTCAAAACCGAACAATATAATGGTTTAAAAAGAATACTTCCAATTAGCAGCACAACTCTCGTTTTAACTTTTATTAATTTATAAAGTTTCTCAGTGTCATATTATACTTTCACAAAACAAGTATTTACTATTTGAGTCATCAATCATGTCCTACTTATCAAATCACAGTAGGCAGTTTCAACTTTCCAAATCTCATATATATATTAACTACTCGTATAATATATATATAATAACAGCACCCCAAATAAAACTATGGTGCGTGCATACTTCTACTATCCAAACCCCATACCACTTATATCAAGGGGAATACAAATTCGGAATCACTCACGAACTGTATTAACACATACACAAACAATATCGAGGCGAAGCATAGATTCCAAGTCTCTAAGAGGATGCCACATACTCGCGTCTCTTAGGACCGTCTGAACTATCGATTCGATAGCCTGTACCAAGGATATCTATCTTCTAGGGTACAAGTCAATATCCCCCATAAAGGTCCCATCGAGATAAGACTGTCCCAGCGCGGTAACCTCAAGGATAACAAGTAGCGCGGTATGTTTTTCACATGTATATAATATATGTACACACAATCATATAAATATACCACTTTCATCATATGAATATAGGTTCCTCTCGTCACCCATAATTACAACATTTATCCTTAATTTCACATTATTAGTATTACGTATAAGGTTTCATCTCTAACCTTAACTCGAAGGGTTTTCTCACTTATTTCGTGACACTCGTGGACTCTATTCTTCCAAGTAGAAAATTCAGTAGGTGTCATATTTACGTTTCAACGTAACTCTCTTACGCGCCTCACCCTTTAATATATCAATTTACTAACCCTAAAGTAAATATCCCATAAATACCATTCTCGTCGAATATTAATGATCCCAACATTTATTTATACGCCCTACTGGTTCTCCATGTCTCCCAAATCATTATACTAAGAATGCCCAAGAATTATATCACGACAATTCGATTTTTAAATCATTTACAAAGGGAAATAGGAGTCTGCCAGGAGGGGTCGATCGATCGAAGTTTGGGGCTCGATCGATCGAACCTTCGATCGATCGAAGCTCTGGGCTCGATCGATCGATCAAGCAGGTCTGCGAAATCTGCAGAATTGCAGTTACGGGTTTCATCTCCAAATTTACACCAAATCCATATTTTCAAGTTTCAATCGTCCCAGAATTAATACCACTAACCTTATATCATCATAACAGGTATATTCAACGTAAAACATATCAATTTACATCACTAAACATGGATTTATCAGGCCATAATTCATTTAAAACTCAAGAACCCTAAAAATCTCTAACTCATGATTCTAATCTGTTTAATCCCAGAATTTCCTTCTTATTTACACCAAAATTTCGTGGGTTATCTTTCTACATCACAAGAGACTTCCAGAATGAGGTTTTAGTCTTTACTACATGCAAATTCCTATCACAAATTTGGGTTTTCTTCCATATTTTTCATCCCTAATCATTCCTAAACTAATATGGAAATTGCACCAACGAAAATAGCAAGATAAACACTTGCCTGGAATTTTTGGTATTCTGATTTACGGCTGATTTTGGTATGGTTGCGTTCCTCGTCTCGCGATCTACGCGTTGGCGGCGATGGCGATGCAAACGGGTAGCTTTTTGGCCTTGAATTGCCTTGAGAGCTCTCTCCTCTCTTCTCCAATGGTCGTCACTTGTGTTTTGAGTTTCTAACCCTAGGTGACCATCCAGATATCTGATATAACCCTTGGAATTTTCGTGAGTTTAATTACCCAAAAAGGTGAAATGACCAAAATGCCCTCCCGGGTTACTAATTAAGCCTAAAAACGCCCCGAGACCCAAACTACACCCCGGGTACATTTTTCTGACTATCTCGACCCTTACGGACGCGTTGGCGCACTCAAAACGACCATATGGGTAACTTATAAAATATTCACTTTTTAATTATCAAAATTTAGTCTTGACGCGACACGGGCGCGTCCCGATTCAAATTTCCAAAACTGTCATTTTATTCACTCGTGACATTCAATATAATCAATATCATATATTACTTTGCTCATTAGTAATATTCAACAATTTTCCATAATTACTAACTCTCGTCACGTTAATAATTATAACATAATTAATTTTCGGATTTTTATTAAATAATTCACTCACATTAAATTTAATAAATCCCCAAATTAATATAGCATAAAAATACGGGGTATTACAGATTTCTCCTCTCTCTCTACACAATTCTTCTCACAATGATAATGGTGGTTCAAGGTTTGGTTTTGAGTCTTATAACTCCCTTTTAACTTCCCTCACTCTCCCGTAGCCCACTAACTTGTTTAGTGCTGGTAATGGGTTTAGTGGTTTTAATAATAATACATAATTAAACTCTAAGGGTCCGTTTGATAACACAAAAATTCCAAGGCAAATTCCCAAAAGTTGAAAAATTCTGGTATTTTCCAGCTTTTAGGCTGTTTGATAGCCTTAATTTGCCCTGGAATTTGTTTTCTATGTACAACACCCCTTAAGCACAATTTGCCACCCTAGGGTGGAATTCAATTCTTTAGGGGGGGGGGGGGGGTCAGGTTTTTATTTGCCACCTTTGTGTGGCAAATCGCTTAAAACCATTTTTTTTATAACTCTATATATTTCATAAATATATAAATATATATTGTTAATAAATATGTAAATATATATATTTCGTATATTTTAATACATATTCGTATGTTTTATATATTTTAGCGCATATATGTATATGGCGTATATTTCGTATATTTATATATATTTATATATTTCGTACATTTATATAATTTATATAATTAACATATTTTAATATATATTTATATTTCGTAAATTTTGTATATTTCATATATTCTTTATATTTATATATTTTGTATATTTCATATATTTAATATATTCCTTATATTTAATATATATTATTTACAAAATATATACATATATATGATATATATTCCATATATATGTATATTATATACATATGTATATATACATATATACATATATATGTATATATATTATATATATATATATATACAGAATAATGCATATTATATATACATTATTCTGTATATTCTGTATTTATACATATATATAATATACATATACAGAATAATGTATATTATATATATGTATATATTTATAAATACATAATATATATGTATATATTCGGTAAATAATATATATTTAGTATATATATATATAATTTACATATATACAAAATATAATATTCTGTATATATGTAAATATATATTTTATATATATGTATATATTCTGTAAATAATATATATTTAGTATATTCAGTATATAATATAATATATATTCATATATTTCGTGAATAATATATTATATTTTCATAGATTTTGTACATTTAATAGATTTTGTACATTTAATAATATAAAAATTATTATTATTATACATACTAAATATATATTATTATATATTATATACATTTAATAATATAAAAATTATTATGAATATATATACAAAATATATGAATATATATTATATTATTTCCGAAATATATATATTTCGCAAATAATATAATATATATTCATATATTCATATATTAAATATACAAAGTATATGAATATATATTATATTATTTGTGAAATATATATATTCCGTAAATTATTATATATATTCATATATTTTGTATATTGTTTCGAAAATTAATAATAATTTATGGAATATATATATTTCGCAAATAATATAATATATATTCATATACTTTGTATATTTAATATATGAATATATATTATATTATATTATTTGCGAAATATATATATTTCGTAAATAATATAATATATATTCATATATAATAAATATATATTATTTATGAATATATAATATAATATATATTCATAAATAATATATATTTATTATATATGAATATATATTATATTATTTGCGGAATATATATATTTCGGAAATAATATAATATATATTCATATATTTTGTATATTTAATAATATATATTTATTATATGTATATATTCCGTAAACAAATTTTTCACATTTATATCTATTTTCCAACTTTTGCGTTTGATAGAAAATGTGAAAAATTGATGATTTTTCAACTTGTATCAAATAGACACAAGTTAGAAAATATTCATTTGCCTTGGAATTGTTTGCCTTGAAATCAAATGTCCTGGAATCATTTGCATTTTTTCAGTTTTCTATCAAACGGACCCTAAATTTCGTGGGTTTTAATTATCAAAATATTAAAATTACCAAACTACCCTTTTGGGTTGCCGGTTTGGCCTAAAAATGTCCCGGGATCCAAACTAAACCCCCGGCTAGTATTTTCTGACTATCTGGACCCTTCCGGACACGTTGGCGCACTCAAAATGACTATTTGGTCGATAGAAAAATAATTTATTTTTTTAAATCTCATTAATTCATTCTTGACGCGACTGACACGCGTGTGCCAACAAATTTTTTCAAATTGCCGTATTTATTACTCTTGACAATTTTAATACTTTCAATATTCAATATTACTAAATATGCACCGTAATATTAAATTTTATCAACATACTCAAATACCAACTCACGTTTTGTTAGTATTTAATTCCGGATTAATTTTTCAATTAATTCTCATTTAATTAATTAATTCAATAAATAAAAATTAATAAAAGTACGAGATATTACAAGATAATCCTTAAATTTTGTATAATGATTTGAAGGAAAAGAAAAGCAATGGAGAAGTATCTGATGAAGATTTGTCATGACTATTGTATCCAACAAAGCATTGATCGTTTTGCAAATATAATGAGTATAGTATTCATTTGTGAATCCCAGGGGGTGTGTCATGGACAAGTGGTGGGGATACATAATCACCAATAATTGTAGCCAATCCACTGAGGTATTTGACCTTTTGTTGCCCATAAAGGTATTAAGAATGGGTAGATAGCTAAAACCTCCAATGTTCCCTAAACAGCTTCTAATCTTTTGAAGAATAGACACACCAAAAAAAAAAGAATAATGCTTTGAGTCCCAAATAACTCCCCCAAATCTTCCCCAAATCCTATGTGGACGCCACGTCATTCTTTCACTTACCTGTCATCTATTGTCATGTGATGGGGGTCCCGCCAGGACACAAAGCACAAATCATTTTGGGAGAAATTTAGGGGAGTTATTTGGGACTCATAGCACTACTTAAAAAAAAAAGTCAGTATTGTATTCGTTTGTGAATCCCATTGAGTGGGTCATGGACACGTGGTGGGGATAAACAATCACCACTAATTGTTGCCAAAGCCTTGTTAATCCACAAAGGTATCTGACTTTTTTCTAATCAATTAATAAATGCGTTGATAATGTCTTTGGTGGAAATTCTACACATTAACCGATGTTCACAGTTGTTCACAAACACACGTTTTCAAGAATAGAAACATCAAATAAAAAATACTGGGTTTGGGCATGTCATCAAAGAGCATCTTTTTTTATTCATTCTTGTTTTAGGAATTTCACAAAACTAACCAAAAACTAGTCCGTAGAATTAATTGATGGGTGAACCCCCAAAACAAAAATGCTCGTGATAGAATTCTTTACTGAATTTTGATAGACATACTGAAGTTGCGATTTTTTATGAATTGGTTTTTGAACTTCACATCAATAGGACTTAAAAATTAACCAATAAAATTCTTCAAATTCTTCCATGCCAGTTTATTTATGAAAATTTTATCAAAAATTTAGTCAAAATAGAAATACTCACCCCAAAAATGATAGAGAGTTGACCGAATTTTGTTGACAAGAGAAGAAGTCAAATAGAGTTTTAGAGGGAGAGAGTAGAGTCTGTTGACGAAACGACTTTGGCTCTACTGTGACCTTCTAAATTCGGTATTGTTAAACCCACGTCCAAAGTCCACTTATTTGTTTACGGGTAATAATTATTTGTTTACGGCTCTACCGTGTCCTTCATGCCCGTGTGAAGTTTCTTTTGACATAAAGCCGTTTCATTTTATATTTGTGTCAAAATTATGATTTATGTCAATTGTGTTATCACGTTTTTTGTATCAATTGTGTTTTTTCAGATGGATGAGCTTATTTTTATCTAATTGAACATAAAATTAAAAAAATCGTGTTAGTCTTGTTGTGTCGTGTTCTATACTAGTCATGTTCATGTCAGGTAAAAAAATATAAAATCATTTCATGTTGTGTTTGTATCCCAAAAAACTTGTCTCCCGTGTCCCCCGACCCAAAACATGAATTGTCACCCCGGTGAGATGTCATTACCTGTAAAACCGACATTAGTTCGTGTTTGGATTCCACTCGTTTTGGGTCTAGACACGAGTCAACGTGAATGCAACAAGTCAATGTGTCGCGTCAAAATATGTCGATTTGGGTGTCGATGTGAAACAATTCTTTTAAATTTTATAAATTAGTTTACCAAAATAAAAAATTACTTTGTTGGTAGTGTCCTTCAAGTAAAAAATGGAAAGTTTGCCTTAATTAATAAAACCACGTTTTTTTACATAGCCCCCACTTTTAACGTGATAGTTGTCTTAAATCACACTTCTCTAATTTCTTTGATATAATCCCTTGGATGAGGAGTTATCTCAAAATATTGCATAAATGTATGGGGTTAAGTCTAAAAATTTATTTGACTTTGCCCCAGTTATAATGTCAAATTAGACCTACCCCCTATGTTGAAGGCAAAGTCAAACGGTTATGAAAATGAGGGACTATGTCAAATTAGGCATTAAAATTTGGCAGTTAAGTCAAAGGGTATCGCTATTAGCACTCTATTTTAATACAGTAGTGCCCCACAAGTGTCATCAAAAGTATTAAAAGCGTTGCCAAAAAGTGTCACAAAAATATTTTTGGAGTGCTAGAGTATTAAAGTGGAGTGCTAATAATCGTACCCCAAGTCAAAATGATCCACAAAATTATGGGAGTTAAGGACAACATTAGTGTATACCTGATATTTCAACCGTGTATACAATAAATTTTGCAAAGTATACATGAATTTTTATATTTTGTTTTGCAAAAAATTATAATTTGTATATTGGCTCTCTCATGTGTGATGACCTATCTATTCTAATACCGGATGGCCAATCCTCTACTAAAATAAAATAAGAATCTTAGTATGGTCCATTCATAGCATCACTAATGCAAACACAATGTAACATAAATAATACGAATAAAATCATACAATCACATTGAATGAAATAACCACCATGCATAATAAGTAATAAGTGTAAACCGAAAAAACCATCGGTCACCAAAATAAACATCCACAAGTTAAAACCGAATGATAACTGAATACGGAAAAGTAAATGTCTAAAAAAAATATAAAAGTCAGCAGTAAGATAAAATCCTATCATCTACGAGCAACACACCCACTGTAAATGGAAATAATTGATCCTAAATTGATAAGAATCAACTGAGGAGTCTAAGCAAGGATGTAGCGTCCACATCTACTGTTCAGAAAGAACAAATCTATCCCTATTGTCCCGCTTGCTACTATTGCATACCTGGGGTACAAATAGGAAAAACAAGGAAAGGAAAAAATCTGCGGGTCAAAGCCTGTAGAGTAGAAAATATCTTCGCAAGTAAATAATTGTTTTAAATCGTTAAAACATTAGTGTATTACTTTCAAGATTAACCGATTGCACTCACTTAAGATGAATCTCACTTATCAACTACAATGCGCACCTAACGCGTTCATTTATTTATCCTAATTAAATTACCCAGTCTAACCAGTACACATAATCGCTATTGAAGCCAAAATCCTACTAATACCCTCTATTAGCTAAGTATAACTACCTTCACTACGTATATAACTATAAAAAGTATTATAGCGACACACTTGCTATAAATAAATAATCGAATAATTATCAAAACATAGCTATGCTCGTACTATAACTAGATCCGCACACAATATCACATAATCATACATATATATTGCTCACTATATACGAATAACAGTATCCCCAGAGCTTGGATCTCACAGATACATTCCTCATGTGTTATCCAGCTTTAGGCATCACGCCTCACACTGAGCCACCGGATCGGAATCTCACCACTGATCCCAAACGAATACACATATAATGGAGGCGATCATAGACATACATTCGTGGGTCACAACCATACCACATCGCGCCCAACAGGACTCGAAACAAACATTTATCCTCATAGACGGATATTGGTAATGCAACAGTACTATAACCCGCGGAATCAACCCAACACCTGCTGGTCAATGCCAGGGTGGACTGAACACTAGTGTAACACCTCGTAATTTTTGAGTTATTATTTTAATTAATTAATTCGGTAATTAGTAATTCACTCGTGTCATAAATTAATGAGAATTAATTAATAGAAATATTTAAAAGTGAATATATTTAAATAAGTTAATGGGTGAGAGTTAATTTTAGAAATTTATTCCGGATGGCGATTTTAAGCGCGTGGTTGAGTCCGGTAGGGTCGAAATAGCCCAAAATGAGTGGTTATATGCATATATTGGGTATTGGGGCCTAATTAGACATATGTGAGCTCCATATAAAGAGTATGAACCCTTTTCATAAGGCCCATAGGTCCAAAAACGTGAATAGGGTTTTTAACCCCAAATGTGTAAGGGTTAGGCAACATTAAATCACATTAGAAGACTAAAGAGGGAAAAAGATTAAAGAGAGAGCCAAAGAGAAGAGGAACTTGGGGATCTTGGAGAGATTGCTTCAATTTCAATTCAACACCTTCATTCAAAGCCTTAGATCTTCATTTGAGGCAAGTGGTTTAAATTGTGATTATTAAATTGCATCTATCTTTTCATATTAAAAGAGGTGGAATTCAATTAAATTCCAGGGTTGTTCTTGAGCAAATTGGGGATTTCTTTTTAATTGGAGTTATAAATCTGTAAGGGGTTTTAATAGTTGATGAAATTGATGATTGGATTGATGAAATTGTTAGGGCTAGATTTGTTATAACAAAAGAATGGACTTAGTATGAATTTGGGGGCGTTTTAATGCAGAAATCTGTTCAGAACAGAGGTTGAAACTTGTTAATGGCGGACTGAGTTTTTACCAAAAGAAAGAGGGATGAGAAATACCAGGGTCGTTCGAACGACCTGGTATTTCGTTCGAATGAAATCCACTATCATTCGAACGACATGACTCTTCGTTCGAACCATCCCTGATGTTTGCCAGATTTTCAGACCTGTTGTGTTGAAAAATTTACAGCTCATGTCCTAACTGAATTATGAAATTGAGTATTGAATTAGGGTTAGTTTGGGAATGCCTAACCTTGAAATTTATTAGAGGACTAATTAAATTGAAGATGTATGTTCATGATTTAGCTTATTGTAATCTTGTTGTTTAAGTGATTAGACTCGATTGCATGAAATTGAAGGGCGAATTAAAACTATTGAATTTTAGGCCGAGAGATAGAGAGTCCGAGTATACTCGAAAGGGATACACCAAAATAATGAAAATTAATTAGTGTGTAATTAATTAAAATGAATTCGGACCATAGACTTAAATGTTTTAGGCTTGGGTATGGGCATAATACTCTGATAGCCTGGATTTCTATATATATGTCGATGTGTAGTACATATATAATTTATATATATATATATATATATATAGTAAATCCATACCAATATTAATGCTATCATAGGAGGTTGCGCAATGTGGGTGAGCCCCCTGACTAGCGAATGCAGGGTGAGTATATTCCCCAGGCCATAGCGTCCGTAAGTAGGGGTGGGACCGTTACGGTATGGAGCGAACACTTTCGGGGGGAACTATGGTCGCCTCCTAAGCGCTTGGGATATCATTTATATCCGACATGTATGTGAATGTTGAGATATGGATACGTATATATAGTGCAGAATTATATAGGGATATATACATGGTGTGAAATGTATAAATAATATAACTTCTGAAATGGTTATATGGTATCAAGTTGGATATGGATATAAATAAGTTAGTGTGAAATATAACTTATAACTCGTATACATGATGTGAATTGTATAAGGAATATAACTCGTGAGAATGTTATATGTCATTAAATGGAAAATGATTTAAATAAGCTAATGTGATTAATAAACCATAAAATGTATACGATACTCACTCGAGTTGGGATAGTGGGAAATAGTGATTTATATGAGACAAGACTAGTTACAGAGGGTTAGCTAGATGGGTCATTTATAGTTTCATTAGGCGTGCACATTAGTTGAGGGGTGAGGTAAACTCAAGGGAGTGTGCGACACTAATTTAAATATGGAGAGCATTTGCATTTTAATTTCTTGCATTTAAATACACTTGCTAAATATTTTTAAATGTTTTGGGTTATAACCCTTGCTATAAAATATTTTTAAAAAACCTTTTAGGTGTCACAGGGGTGCCAGGCCTGATTCCTTCCTACAGGGTGCGAGGCTGCAGCTTATGTGAATTATTGCGGGATCTTTGTATAGACGCTTGTCTCATTCTATCTCTAGATAGGGACTTTTTCGGTTGTACTTTTATATTCAATCTTGGCATGTATCGGTATACTTTTATACTTGCACTTTGTGGATTGCTTGTAGTCGATGTTGTTCGACAAACTCTTGTACTTACTTTGTGGCATGTTTAGTTTCTTTCTTGTATTAGTTCATTTTCTTTCCTAGTATGTTGGTTGGGTTGGATTAATAAAGATAAAATTTGGCATCAGCTTAATGAAAGACTAGGTGGTTAGTAATTATGACTTAACGACAGTGATGCTAAGAATGAACCAGATGAGATTCCTGTTTAATTTGATATAGGACTGATCACCCGGTATTTTATTAAGCGGGGTGTCACAACTACGTGCAACCTCCTACGATAACACTCCATATATATATATATATATAGCCATTCTCCTAAGCGGACTTCCTTAAAGAACGGATTAACGGACTTTTATCCTTATCCGACTGTGGTCCCCTCGTGGTCCTAAAGACTTTTGTTATTTTCCTTAGATAAAACCCTATGTTAAGACTATATATTCAAAAGATTTATAGTTTAGACCCAAATTGGTATCAAGACCTTAAGTAATTTTAGAATCTCACCAAATTCCGACCTTCCCCTAATTCTGGTATCAGAGCCATAAGAAGCTCCTTTTAGACTTATAGTAAAAAGACTTTAATGCCCTTGGGATTTATCCCTCGCATTTATAAAGATATTTTTGGAACCAATCCAGACTACCATCCTATACTCGTAATTGATTTAGACCCAGTAGGTTGTTTGACCTCTCACATAGATGGTTGTTCACATACTGAACATATTCCAGCCAAACATGCAGACAGTAGACAAGTTACTGCTAGTGCTATTAATAGCATAATAGACCAAATATACTCCTTATATTAAGACAATTAATAAAAGACACTCAAACTCTAGAAACAGAGATAAAAAATATCTCTAAAAGACTAGTAGAAATAGATAACCAAATCCCAATAGACTTAGTACATGTTTTACAAGAAATAAATATTAAGACTAATCATATAGAAGTCCTTAACAAAGACATTTTAGAAATTAAAACATTAACTAAAAATCAAGACAGTGAGTTAATTAAACTTACCAAAGAACAAGCTAAGCTTATCCCTAGATTGGATAGTTATCTTCCTAATGGAGATAGTTAGATCAGAATGGAATGAGGTACCAGGAGACCTCTCCATTCAGACTTTATTAGACTTTTATCAAAGAATTTTAGAAAAGATAAATGATGATAGATTTTATTGTAAGATAAATGAAAATGAGATTGCCAACGCTGCTAAAGCAACTAGAATTATATTAGAAAGATTAAATTTAATTTCTACATCCATAGCAGCAACCCAAGACTATAACAATAGCTTTGTTAAAGACTTACATTTAGATTTAAAAGCTAAGACAGAAGGATGAACCATCTTCTACACAAACTTTGTTAAATTCCAACAAAATTTAGCAAATTATCTTAATAATATGGAAAGCCATAACCTATCCAAGATGGATAGTATTATTAATGAACTTAGACTAGACATGGCCCAAGTAGAAGAAAAATATGAAGAAATTGTAAGAGGAATTAAGGCTGTATATAACAAGCCTTCCCACGCAGAAATAGACTCGCCTTTTATTCTAACTCGTTTAGATAAAATAGAAAAGACTGTAGAATCTATAGAAATTAGATCTATACAACAATAAGAAAAAGATAATTAAATAAAAGACTATATTACTAATGTTGGAAAAACCATTGTTAATTCTCTAGCTAGACATAGTGAAGAAACTTCTGATAAGATAAGGAAAGAGAATAAGAATTTTAAAGAAGAAATCCTTAGTCAGATAAAAAGACAGAAAGATTATTCAGACTTCTTAGAAAGAATTGAAAAAAGACTTGAACAGAAATAGGCAACCACCTGTAAATTTAAAGAAACCCCTCCTATAGAAACTAGAGAAGGGAAGACCATAGGTAGAAGAGTCATAAATGATGGATTAGATAAGACTAGCAAGATAGTCGGCTCTATCCCAAGCATTGGAAAGAGTAATTGCATGCTCCAAAGACTTAAAGATTCGTCCTCTAATGTTAGAACATGGTGGAAAGAAAGAAATTTCACCAATCCTCTCCAACGAAAAGAATGGGGTGAAGTTGATTGAAAGATAGTAGAAGACTCCATTTACAATGGACAACTTCCAGCCATTAGGTACATAGACTTCTTTAAAGAAGGTGCCATTCCTAAGACTCCTAATTATAACATGACTTACCGTTGTAGAAATCATGTGTTAGACAAATCCTATACTGAGCTCCGAGTGTTCAACTCAGAATGGCTTAGATCTAGATGAACTGATAGGAAGTTCCAATTCCTAACCTTTGGACTCTTTCAAGCAAGAATCCAAGGATTACATAGACCTCAGAATAATACCAACATATTGTGTTGTTTGGTAGATAAAAGATGGGAATTTTTTGAGAAAAGCCTTATTGGGATAGCCCAATTAGAAATGTCAGACAACATAGGATACTTTAATGTCATTCCGGCATTTACAGTAACCGTAGACACAGCCAAACATTTTAAGTTAATCTTATATACTAGTGGCTATGAAGACTATATTATCCCAGACGCTAATATAAATATAGAATTCCAAAGCTATGTGAAGTTCTCCCAATTTCCTTACGAAGGAATGCAATCAGGAATTCCTAGCGGTAGACTTAATGAAGAAATCTTAGTTAGAACCAGTGTATCAGACTACAATCATACTTACAGTATTAGAAATACTGGACCTATGAATGAAAAGCTTAAGACTCTTTGGCAATTGCCAAAATTTCAAGAAACTAAGACTATACAAAATAAACCCTTGTTTATTAATCAAGACGATGTCACTGGAAATGTTACCATCCAGTTTGGACCTCCTAAGATTGTCAATAAGAATATCCAGACCGAAGAAATTAGATTTAGGAATATGGGAGAAGCCATAATCAAGGATCCTTCAGAAGGAGAATGCAGTAGTAACACCGGTGCTAGTTTAATAAGACAAGCCCTGGTAATTAGACCTAGAAGATCATTCGAATAAAAAGACTTAGTTAAATAAAAAGCTAGGATCAAAAAATTTGGACATGAGCCCTCAGAATTGGACATGAAGACATTTAAAGATAACCTTAAGAAAATTCATTCTGTTAGATTTTAAGAAAGAGAAAGATTTAATATGATAGCCTAAGACCGCATATTAAAATTAAAAGAATCTAAGAATACAAAGGAACTTCTTAGAAACTTAAGACTAATAGAAGAAGGAGAAGAAATATTAATGCCAGCTACATAAATAGAACCTAATAAGCAAGAGATAGGAAGTAGTAGTAGGCTAAAATATGCTACTAGACTTTTTAGTAAACCAATAGGAATAAATATTCCTATATAATCAAGCACTGTAGTAAAAACCAAACATGATTAGATAAAAGACTTTCCAACTAGTGACAAGAGTTTTACTCCTGTTAAGACTATGGCAAGTCAAGCCATAAATCCAGTAGGTATATACCTTAACTTAGACAATGTCCAAGATAGGAAGAAAGCCTTAGATGAATATCGTAATCAGATGAATATGTGTTTTGCATCTAATGAACAATAGGATGCAAGTTCATGTGAGCAGTACGCTGAGCAATCCATTAGAGGTATTGTAAAAGACTATTTAGATAGTTTAAGAAAGGCCATACATGATGACTCTTTAGCTAAGGTTGAGAAAATGAAAGAAAACTCAGAAGAAAGATCAATTGAAGAGTATATTCAATTATTCACGATAGAATTCATTGGAGGTGGACATTTAGCTCAAATCAATGAACAAGACCTAGCAAAAACTAAGTTAGCTCTCCTTAGCATTTACAAACTAGATAAGATAAATGAATATAGCAATAATTATGAGCAGCTATATTACCAAATTAAAGAATTTGGAGAGACCCTAAAAGATGAATACTTTAGGAAGATACCAGCTATAGGACAAATCCTAATTAATGAATATAGGAATTGGCCAGGAGTAGCTGGAGTTAAGAATAACTCCCTTGGTGAAAGAATCAATTTCGCCAAAGACTATATCATATCTAAGAGACGTGATATAACTCAAGGAAAGTTGATAGAAGAAACTTTCAAACAGATCCCTCCAATCAAAGACGAAAGAGATGTCGCTCCAATCCAATGGGGATGTGGTAGTGAAACTAAGAAATTCAAAAAGAAATTAGAATGGAAACATAGGAAGTTTAGGACTAGACCTTTAGGATTTCCAAAGAAGTATAGATTTAGACAATCTACTACCTTTAGAGAAAAGAACCCTAAGCCTAAGACAAATAGATTTAACCAAAGAAGATATTTTAAAAAGAACACTAGTAAATATAAGAAGGTTCCTAATTATAGGAGAGAAAAAGATATAGCTCAATCGAAGACTGCCATCAAAGAATGTTGAACTTGCGGCAAAGAAGGACACTTTGCTAAAGACTGCCCTAATAAGAAAGATAAAGAAAGTATTAACATTATTAATACAATGTTAGACTATACAGATCAAGAAGAATTAGATATCCTATACGCTATAGAAATATCAGACATAGAAGATGATGATAGTACTAGTATCTATAGTGCATACACAGACAGTGATTCAGAAGAGTATAGCGATACTGATGAGTATGAAGACTCTCAGGATACTCTAGACTTATATATGATGTAGAATGATCAAGACAATTTAGATAATGAATATATAGACTTGGAAGAAGCTTGGTATAAGTGTATATTAAGCCCCTTTTTAAAGAAAAGATGGACAGTTAGTAATCCTGAGTTACTAACATATATACCTAGATGTTACTTCGATGAAAGACATTATTGCATATTTAAAATGAAATTTAGCAAAAAAGACTTTAGATGTGTAGAATGCTTTGAGACTATACAAATCGAATTATTTATGGTTTGTGTTATTTGTCAATTACACTACCATGAAGACTGTTGGAGAACTAGATTTAGAGTAATTTATACTAACCAGTATAATGTTCAAATAGACTTAGATATTAAAACATATTATCAAGATATTGATAGAAATATAGCCAAAAGATTGCAAGATAATAAAGACTTAAAAGGAAAGGGAATTTCCTATGGCTTAGAAGAACACCACTCTGATAGTAGTTCAGAAGACCTAATACCCTTAGATTTTATAGATAAACCTAAAAAAGGAATATCTATTTTAGAAAAGAATAATTTAGGAATTTCTACTAAACCGCATGCTTGTTTTGTAGAATTATTTGTTCAACATAAAGACTATCCTAAAAGACTTTCAGCCTTTATAGATACAGGGTGCTCTCAGAGTATTGGCAAGGCTAATGCCTTCCCTGAAGACTATTTTTTAGAAAGAAATCAAGAAATCTATGGTAAGGTGGCTAATGGAGATCCATTTACCTTATATTTCCAGACTATTCCTATTTATTTTAAATTAGAAAATCAGACCAACAAAACCGTTAATCATCGGTTTTGGATAATGGATCCTCGTCCTAGTTTCACAGGAAACATTATTTTAGGACAAGACTTTATTAGTAAATATCATCCTTATACTCAGTATAATGATAAGATATTAATTAGTGATAAAGAGGAATTTAATATTAAAGCTCCTCTGATAGATCACAAGACTGCCTTTCACCTTATGCAGGTCAAACCCTATTATAGACCCATAAAACATCAGAGTTCTTTAGCTGAGCATGGTGGACCTAGACCTACAACCCAACAAGAAGCCTTAGAAATCACTAAAACCTTACAAAAATAATGTAAGTGTCCAGACCAAAAGTGTTATAAGCAAATAGCGCTTATACAACACGACATTTTAGAACAAGCCCAGCACACCTTATTACAGGTTCAGGCTATATCCAAACAGAAGAAAATGGATATAGAAGTAGAAAAAGATAAGATTAGGAAATTAGTAGAGCCTACTTTAGGAGAAAATCCCACTGCCAAGTGGGATAAAGACCAAAGCTATTGTGAGATTATCCCTATCAACCCAAACATCACTATTAATGGTGGAACCTATAAGAAAGGATATTCACAAGAAGACAGAGAAGAATTCAAGAAAGACATAGATGAAATGCTTAAGTTAGGCATTATTAGAGAAAGTAAAAGTAGACACAATAGCCTTGCCTTCTATGTTCAAAATGAATCTGAACGTAAAAGAGGAAAAAGACGCATGGTTATAGATTACAGAAAATTAAATAAGAATTGTGAATTTGATTCTTATAAGATACCATATAAGAACAATTTAATTAATCTAATTGAAGACAGAGTTATATTCAGTAAGTTTGATTGCAAATAAGACTTCTAGAAAATCAAGATGCATCCAGAGAGTATTACTTGGACAGCCTTTAGTGTGCTCCAAGGAAAATACGAATGGCTAGTAATGCCATTTGGATACTTGAACGCTCCTCAAGTATTCCAAATAAGAATGGACAATATATTTAGACCTCATTCAGAATTTTGTCTTATTTACATAAATGATATTCTTATAGCCAGTAAGACTGAGATAGAGCATGTAGATCATCTTAAAAAGATTATTTTAGAATTAGACAAACATGGTATTATTATTTCCGAAAGGAAAATGCAATTATTTTAGACTGAAATAGACTTTGTGGGAATGCATATTAATAAAGGAAAATTATCCTTAGCAGAACACATAACTAAAAAGATTCTTGAGTTTCCAGATCAACTCAAAGATAGAAAACAATTACAATCATTTTTAGGATTACTTAATTGTGCTGCAGACTTTATTAAAGACATTGCTTCAAAAAGATAAAGCCTAACATCCAAATTAAAAGGAACAGACAAAACTAATCCTTTTTATTGGATCAAAGACGACTTTGAAGTCATAAGACAGATTAAAGATGCAGTCAAGGACATTCCTTTACTTGAACTGCCTAATGCAGAAGACCAGTTTATAGTAGAAACAAATGCCTCTGATAAACAATGGGGAGCAGTATACTTTGGCATTGATCATCAGATAAAAAAGAAGAAGCTTTGTAGACATAGTTCTGGAACCGTTACAGATCCAGAAACAAGATATACTACCCATGAAAAAGAATTTTTAGCCATAGTAAGAGCAATAGAAAAATATATGCTTTTTCTTGGACCTAAACATTTTACTGTATATATCGACTCTTCTTATTCAGTAAAGTTCAGAGATTTAGACTTGTCCAAATCAAGGACTAATAGACTTATTAGATGGAAACAATTGCTTAATGGTTATGACTTCTATGTTATACATATTAAGGGAAGTAAGAATACCATTCTAGACATTATATCAAGAGAACCAATGTTTGCTAACACTAATATGATTTCATGTTTCATGTTACAAACAGAAGACCTAGACAACATGAGTTCCTCTGGAACGAATAGACTGACCAAAGAAGATGTTGCAGACTATCTTAGATGCGTAAGGCCAAATGCTGACATAACGCAAAGGCAGACTCATATTCAAGACTCTTAAGAAAGACATATCCTAGAGAACTTTGATGATATCTTGGTTCCTCCTGGAAAATCTAGACACGAGATTGTTTCTCAAAATAGACTCATTGGGAAGATGTACTTTCCCCAATATAGACCTGATCAAAGATATCCAGACTTAATAAAATTTAGACGATAATTTTTAGATGATGAAAATACTCTCATAGACGCTATATGGTGGAACGTGAAGAATAGATTATGGATTGAGTTCAAACAAAATTTGGTAGCCATTGCCAGATTCATGAGGATTCAAAGACTTACAGTTACTCAACTAAGTGGTACTGCTATGCCAAGACCTCAGACTCAGACTTATGCTCAGACTCTTGGAGAATCCTCCAAAACTAGACCTACTGATTTTTGTTATCAGAAAAAGACTTTTAAGACTAAGATTGTTATACCATTTGGTCATAATAATCTCCCATTATCAGAAGACTTTCAAAAAGAAACTAATAACATTATTGATCATTTTAATATGTTATTATCAGAAATAAATGGAGATGCTTTAATGTTTAAAGGTTTCTTCAAAGACGTTCCAAAAATATATCTTTTTGGAAAATCAGATATGGCTCATATAACTCTTACAGACCATGGCTTCACTGGACTCGTTCAGATAAAGGATATTAAAGACTCTGTTACTCTTGGAAAAATAGTCCATGAGTATGTTAAGAAGGTAGAAGACTTCCTTCCTTTATTTGCTAGAATCTATCAGATTGCTCCAAGTTCCTGTAGAGGAATGAGGGTTGAAGGATTTAGACTAGTTAGATTTTCCAATTATATATTTGAAGATGTTGAGATTCTATCAGAAGACGAGACTAAAGATTTAATTATTGATAAGTCCAAGCTCCAGATTGCTCAAGCCAAGGAGATAATAGAAATCATGGAATTATTGACAGGAGAAGACAGATGGTACACTGCCTACAATAAAGAAGACTTGATAATCCAAGCCGATGAGCCATTCAATGGAAGGCTCAAAAAGGAAGCTAAGGAATTGGTAGAGATAGATTTGCCAGCTAGCCTTAGAACTATGGTCCTCATTAATGAATTTTTCAATAATGCCCTCCCAGGCCAAGATAAGGTAGAAGAAGACACGGACGGGACAAAGACGGCCCCCTCATTAGTAGAAGAATTATTGCGGACAGAAGATGCCCTGCTCTAGACCTATGCATTATTACAAGATGACAAGACTCATCTAGATTCCCTTACAGTGTAAAGAAGAAGACAGCCCAGACCTGCCCCAGATGGGCCCAGACAACCTCTTTTCATAAAGATAAAAGAAGACAACTGAAGACGTTAGGTGCAAGATAATTGCAAAACTCCAAGATTGCTTTTGAAAAAGCAAAAAAGTGAAGACTCAAAAGATCCCAAAGCTTCAGACCTATAATTATTATATTTCTCTTTATTAATTGCATGCTTTCAACCGGATTGCTTTTGGTAGTCGGTTACCAGTCGTTTGTAGTGCCCTTATGCTATAAAAGGGAGCGTCCAGTTTGAATTAGATCATCAGTTGTGAGACTTCCATTATTAGATATTAGAAGAGAGTATGCTTGTAGTGAGTAATATGTACATGAGTGAGTAAACCTCTCATAGTTAGGGGAGAGGGGAGAGTTGTATTTACTTATGCTATGCAATAAATGTATTTTCTTTTCCAGAAATCTCTTATGCTAAGTTGTTATTATTTTCCAAATTGTCTCCAACTTTCTGTTTATAAAGGACTATTGTGTGGAACCTCTGGTGTAGCACACAAGGTGTTATACTGGTGAACCGTCGTCAGGTGCCGATTTACCGTGAGCCGTTAGCCAGGTGGGCGTTAGGCATGAAGGCGTACAGGCAGGAAACGAGTTCAACACCAAAGTAGTGGATTGAGGTGCGACACATAAAGAGAGAGTTGTAGGAGGCCGAGACTGGAGAAGAATAGTAACAAGGCTGAAGAGACAAAGGGAAGAAGGTAAAGATATTGCAGACCAGAAGGAAGGTATAACGCGAACCAAACCCTTAACTATTCTACATATTATTGTTTTAAAAGAATTTTATATGAGCTTACAAATAACAACAGACTTTTTAGAATTTGTTAATCAAACAAGTTTAGACTTAACTAGAGAAATCCAAGATTGGACTCTTACAGACCCTAAAGACAAAGAACTTATAGAAATTGCTTTAACATACGCAGGTGGTACTTTCAAATATATAGACCAGATTATTGAGTGGTTAGGAAGAGAAGTACTTAGAATAGAAATAATTAGAACAGGGATCCGTGATCTCTTTAAACGAAAATTAAGAACTGAAGATTTTACAGAAGAACTGTCAAGACCTGAAAAATACCAAGAATATACTAGGATACTTGAAGACAGTATAGACGTACTAAAATTTATTAGACGAAAAAGGTTAGCTGAAACAAAAGCTATTTTAATTAGAGCCATAGGAATCTGCACTCTCCTTAAAGACGTAGAGACAGACGCCCCTAGAACATACCGTAGATTTTTGTCATCCTATGGTGATAATAATTTAGACGAATTTATAGATAACGATATAATTGATATTGTTAATCAAATATACAAAGAAACTAGACTGATAAACCCACGATACCGTATAAGGTATTTAAGACTAGAATATTTCCCTGCAAAACCACTTGCAATTTCTAGACTACCTGAAAAAACTATTTATATAGATAGTCCTCGCTATTCAGAATTCCAGTACGATAGTGACAGAAGAAGCTTAAGAAGTAGCAGTAGCCCTGAAACTTCTACTCTTTGACTTCCAGATTAATTAGGCTTTAAAATAAGCTTAAAAGACCATAGGAATTATTGGGGTAGAAAATTCTATTCATATAACATTAGAAAAAAGACAAAGGTATAAAAAGACAAAACGGTCCCCCTTGGTGGTCCAATAGATGATAGCGGTCCTAAAATCGTGTGGACGATATTAAGCCCGTCATTTAAGCCCATCGGAGAGACGTCCTATATATATATATATATATATATGCACACACACACACACACATGTCACTTTAATATGTATATATAAGAATTACCAAACTCGCGTGTATATCCCATCGCGCAGGATTTACCCAAATCTCGAAGTTTGACCCAACTTCCCGATTAATTATTTAACTAGTCCCTTACTTGAGCACCCTAGTTAATTATTATATTCCCAACTCATAAGTAGCAACACAAAACTATTTTTAATTAAATATCCACTAACTTGGATAACCTCCCACATACTCACTTATTTTCATAAAAATACCCAGAACATTTTCACGATCCAAACCCGACCCAAACCTACGGGTCATTTGAATGAAATCCCGTCTCATTCGAACGAAAACGGCATTTCATTCGAACGAGGTTCGAACGAGATTACAAAACACAGACCTGAAGCATTTTTCTTAGGCGGGATTCATCCCCGAAAATCAAACTTCGTTTCTAGGGATCTTTCTACCAAAATTTTAAGAACCATAACCCATATATCATCAATAAAACATGATCCCGTCATTATATATTTGATTCTAACATGGAAGCCCTCACAAATTCAAGATCACAATTCTTTTATCAAGTTGATTATTAAAGATTTCATCGTTTATCTAAATTCTAAATCTTCTTCCCTTAAACCCATAATTTTATTTCTAATTACCAATATAATCAATCCCAACTAATCATTAATACAAGATCATTCATCCCTTATTATTAGGTTTCTTTATCAAATCATCAAATCACAATCTACCATACTCACAATCCCCAATTTCTATTTTAAACCAAGAAAGTAATTAAATGTAATAAAGTTGCGATATAAAGCAAGTATTTACCTGCCTTTTCTGATTACAAATCCGAAGTCTTCTATGTCGGGTTAAATACTCTTATTCTCCTCTTCAAGATCCCTCTTCTTTTCCTTTTTTCTCTTTTCTAGAGTTCTCTCTCTTAACCTTTTGTTTGGAATATAAAAGGTGGGTTGTCATCCACCTTTCCAATCCCTTAAATGTCCCCCAAAAAACTTAATCCCATTTTCCCTCTTAATTCTAGGTATAAAATGGTCCTCCTACCCTTATACGGGTCCATTTATGTCTAAAAATCTCTCGAAACCTAAACATAACACATGGATACCTATTATGGACTATTTCGACCCTTCCTGGATCACAGGTGCAATCAAAAGGTCATTTGAGTCACCCAATTCCAATTATGTTAACTTCTCATTAATCGGGCCTGGCACGTGCGTACCCTACGCGTCACCGATAAAATATACCGATCCGTCGATGTAACACTCTATCGACCTATCGTAATATATTATCGCTTTCACTCATATGCGACATAGAATAAATCACATAACTATTTACTTATCACACGCAAGTAAATAATAATTATAATAATTATTAATCATTTATCTCGCTAATTAATATTCACTAAAAATCCAATTTAAATTGCCTAATTAAATTAATAATATGAAGCACACGAAAATTAATTAATAATAAAAATATGGGGTGTTACATCATGTTTCTTGCAAATAGTGGGTGTGGCATTTGCATAACTTTGGACCGTATTTTCTTGTAATACTTTTAACTTTGTATTGTTAATTTAACTTGGTGTATTAAAAAAAATGGCACTATTGTAGGTTATTATCAAATCAAGCTATTTCAATTTAAAAAATCCCTTCAAACTATAGCATGATCTATTGCGTTCGTTTATTTGAGAATCAAGTGAATACTGAGATAAGGTAATGTAAACGATAATTGTAACACCCCATAACTTTGGGACTGAGAAATTAAATTTTTGGGAGAAATAAGAT
This sequence comes from Sambucus nigra, assembly GCA_949130495.1. Taxonomy (NCBI): domain Eukaryota; kingdom Viridiplantae; phylum Streptophyta; class Magnoliopsida; order Dipsacales; family Adoxaceae; genus Sambucus; species Sambucus nigra. The sequence goes on along the minus strand of OX422209.1, from coordinate 764,807,610 downwards.
TTATTTAAATTGGAAAATTTTAGAAGTTAGTAATTGTGGTCCAAAATTTGAGGATGTTATAAAGTAGTTCGGATGATGATTTTGAGTGCGCCATCGATTTCGGATGGGTCAAGATAGTCAAAATGATTGTCATTAGGATTTATTTCAGTTTCAGAATATTTTTAAGTTAGTTTGACTCGAATTGGAGTAAACGAGTCATTTAAAGTGTGTATTATCAATTAAAACTGGGACTTATGTTTTAAGGGATTTAAGGGCTTACGATTTCAGCCCTTCTCATTTGTGAGAAGAGAGAAATATAAGGAAAAGAGAAAGAAGAAGAAAGGAAGAGAAAGAGGAGAGAGAGAGAGCTTGGAAATTTTCAGCCCAAACGCGATCATAAGGACGATTCAACCTCTACAATTTCGAGGCAAGTTTTTAATCTTGATAAATAATTCATTTGTGTGTTTTATTTCATAATTTGTGGATAAAATATTTGGATTTTGGGTTAAATGACAAAACCTAATTTTTGGGTAAAAATCTTGCATTTGAGTTTTATAAATGGAGTTGAGGTGGTATTAAGGGTAAGAATGATTTGTAGGATGATTTTTATGTTAGGAAACATGTTAGGGTTGGAATTTGAGGCTTAGTAGATGATTTATTTGGGTTTTGGAGAAATTACCCCATTTCGTGGCTTGCTGCACAAGCCGAATCGATTCGCTATCTTGCAGAAGCATCAGGTCTTTAGGGCCGAATAGATTCGGTATGTAGCAGACTCTCAGGTCTAGTTGGGCTAAATCGATTCTCTGGGGCCGAATCGATTAGCTGGGGCCGAATTAATTCGCAGCTAGGGCTGAATCGATTCGCAGGGGCCGAATCGATTCGGAAACAGGGCAGTTTTGCTTGATTTTTCTAGAACGAGTTTTAATCCATTTCGATTGGGTTTCTCGATTTGGAACTTATATATATGATGTGAGAGTTACGTTTTGGAGTATTATTGAGAGTTTCTCACATGCTATTGTTGCGGGGGCATATCGTAGTAGCTTGGGAAGATATAGATGTATTAGAATTATTGTATCGAGGTAATGGGAAACCTCATTAGGAATGAGAGTCCTAATTGGAGATTATAAGTGAGTTAATACATAATGCGAGGTTGAGGATATTGTGAGGAAGTTATAATAACATAATGTGAAAGTAAATACCAACTTTTGTGTAAATCCCTTATAGCAATGGGATTCTATTTAAGATATGATTTGGGACCAATGAGAGGTAGAGGTCGCTTATCCTTAGTAAGGTTTAACTTAAGGAAAAAAATGTAAATGTATTAAGATTAAGGGTTCATTAGAGCGATTGAACCGTAGGCGGAAATTTTGAGAATAATGGGATTAAACTATTATCTAGGTTAAGGTGTGTTGCAAATCTAGTCGGGATAGTTGTTATATATCCGTGTGTGATTAACTCCAGGGCATCCCAATATATGATGAGGTCATGAAATAATGATAATATTAAGATTGAGGCTTACCGATTATGGGATGTGTGAGGAGAAATTGGGATTCCGATACTTGAAAGAATTATGAAATGAATTCCGGAGTTAAGTGAGGTTTGTAGACTATTAGTTGTGTGAATACCTATAGTCGAGATTATTATTTGATATATCGGAGTGCATTCGGTTATTGATGAGATGATTAGTGATTGTTATATACATTAAACTTTAAGTGAGTAACCTTAATGTGGAAAATATATATTGGAAGATTATTCATATCATAAGGAAAATGGATGAATATATGCCAAGTGAGGCACTGTTTTAAGGGAGAATGCTTTGAGTGAGTATGCGTCATAACAAGGGTGGGTATTACGAGAATTATATATATATATATATATATATATATATTGCTAACTTATTATACTTGATGAATAATGATTGGAAATTCGAATACGTATATATATATATAGAGAGATTTATATATACTTAAATGGTTATATGAATATGGATCATGTATATTTCTTGTGTGATGATTTATACATATGATGCGATTGCTTGTATATATATCGTGTGAATGTTATATATACTTATTATGTAAAGCATACCCGACACATGCTATCATGGGAAGTTGCGCGATGTTGGGTGAGCCCCTGGCTTGAGGAGCAGGGGTGGATATTCCCCAGGTCATAGTCGTCCATTATTATTTGTGTGATTTTATATTTTGGGGGTGAGAAGTCTTGGGTATGAGTCGTTCTCACTTGAACGGTTAGGAACTACGACTGCTTCCCATACGTTATGATTGATTTTGTCGCCATGGCGGTGTGATAATTGCCCGATAGGTGGTGACTCTGGGAGAAAGTGAGTAATTCCTAGAAGATGATAGCATGGTGCAGTATTTTAGCATCCTATAGTCGTTCTGTTATGTGTATTGCAAAGTGTACATTATGTGTGTTATGTATACGTGGTTATAGGAATGAACGATTGATTATATATATATTTAGAGTATATATATATGTGTGTGTGTGTGTGTGTATATCTTATAGGTGAAGAGGATACGAGGTTTTATGGTGTACATCTTAGGTGATTTTGGTGTACTAGCTCATTTGGGGTTGAAGGATAATAGAGATTTTAATTATGTTCTTAGATAGAAATTGATATTTAGGTAGTTGTGGTAATAGAAATTGTGTGGATGACATAATGAATCCCTACAATTAACATTGTCAAGGAGTAGTGTAACGGGGGGGTTCCTTGTTTGGATTTCGCTTTGCGAGACGTCCCACGTACGAAACGCAGTGCAATGTTGAGAGTAGAGAGAAGTTTTGTCTGTATTACTTAAATGTATGTGGTTTGTAGAATAAATTCTTATATTGAACCCTAATATGAATGTGTGACTTACTAAGACTTATAACGGGTTTAAGTTAATAATTGGAACCACTATATCCTTGTAAGGCATATATGTAAATATATATAAATATATTTAAGTGTGATTAGAATGGAAAGGGTTGAGGGTTACGTTAGATTGGCAGGTCAGTTGGGTATAGGTCGTGCGTTTGGTAAGATAAGTTGTCCTTAATTGGGCGGGGTAACTTAATTAAGGTTCTAGGACACGATTAGGTGCGCGCTGTAGATGAGAGGTGAGTTTGAGGTTTAATGAGGGTTCGACTCCACTTAAATTATGAAATAGTGCATTTATATTTATTATGCACGGTTAATACACCTGCTAAATATTTTTACACATCGGGCTCTGACCCGTTTATATTTCTCTTTTTCTATATATATATTGTACTACAGGTGTCCTACTGCATGGATACCAGATGCTTTTCTATCCAGAGTCTTGGGAGCCGGGGCAGTTGTGGACTTCTACGGGATTCAGATTAGTCGCTTCCTATTCCTTTGTACATCTAGATAAGACTCATGCTGTATATCAGGTTTATACCCACGAGTCATTTGTAGTTGTTTATATTTTTATTTTGGTATTTGTACTGTCTGTGACCCGACAGCTTATTCGGGTATATTTATTTATGTGTACTCGTTTAATTTTAATTCGAGCACTTTCTTTTATCATGGTACTTGTGTGTACTCTACCTTTTCCATTAGTCCTATATTGTTGGGTTGTTGTCTGTTGTGTGTTTTATTTAATTTTGGCATCAACTGTCATGATTTCGGGTAGTTAGCCCTATCTATTATAGTATGTTCTGTTGATGTTGAGACTGAGCCATCTGAGATTCCTGATTTAATGTAGTATAGGGCTGGCCACCCGTTATTATTTTAAGCGGGGTGTCACAATAATCCCCTTCCCTTTATTTCTCCTTTAGTATAGAATATTCTAGTAGTAAGCAAGTGAAAGGAATTCTTCTTCTTTCTTTATTTTTCTTTTTGAATTTTTAGAGAGAAAGCACACCCTTTTACTATATGTGGTGATGCAAGAATGTGTATTGATCGCTATATTGGCTTCCTTTCTGTATTTGTGTTGCATTAGTATTGGCTTTATTTTTATATTGGTTTCCCTTTATTTATGTATCGGCTTCCTTATTTTATTTCTATATTTTCTTCGTCTATGTATTTTTGTTGCATCATAATGTGTCTTTTTTCATAGTTATCTTATTTGTATTATATTAAAACTTTTGTATCACTTATTATATACTTGATAGTAAGATAACATTACAAAACATAAAAAATTAATGTGTAAAATCTTAGGGTATGACTGAGTCAACGTCTAATAGTAAGTTTTGCCTTTGTGATAATAATGTATCTGAATGACTAACCGATGCAACCATTTTTGATAAAAATGTATCTGAATAGATTCATATTTTTTGGTGTTTTGTCGTATCGCTACAACACTTATCGTGTATTTATGTATTACAAAATTTTAGTTCCCTTCGATAGTTTCTAATATATTCTTATCCATAAACAAAGGTACTTGGTAACATAATGGTAAATTGTGATCTATGAATCTCATGTTTATGTTAATAATTTTTGGCCAATTGCTTTTAAATAGTTCATAATGAGGCCAGGAGTCATACCAAATGCATAAGAAGCCACTAGATTTTATGCATAAGTGCTCAACTGGCAAAAGTTATGCCAAAATGTCTCAAATTTTAGCCCTAAAAATTTAGTTTTTGGCAAAAATAACCACTGGTTTAGAGCGCTAATGATCACACCACCTTGCAAATGTCTTAAAAGCCATTTTCCAGTGGATTAGAGATGGTTTTACTATTAAGTCCATGTTTTCTTCATACTCTTAATCTATTATTATATGTTGGAAATTTAATGGTAATGGTGATTAATGATTTATTTTTCCATGTAATCCTTTTTTGTTACTTGGTCACAATTTAGTTACATTTATCACATTACGTTTATCACATTTACAACATGCCATTTTGCCTAATTTAGCGCTTTCCACTTCATAATATAGGCAAATGCATTAATTCACATGGTTTAGTTGTTTGAAATCATTATTCGATATTTGGGGAAGGTATAACGACGCACGAAATGAATCTACTATCAATGAGGATAATCAAGTGGTAGGTGAAAAATGGTACATATATGTCGCGGCTTAGGAAGATAGTTCTTGATAATGTTCCAATTATATATGGTGATTGGCATAAAGTTAAAGTCAACTATAAAGATGACATTTGAATTGAGATACAAGTAATACATCACTCATATATCTATATATTTGTTCTTTCTCTTTATGACTTATCTCATATTTTAAAAGCTAACTAATGTCTCTTTATACCAGGCAAGATAGGGTCCTCTATCATCTCATAAGCAACAATATTTTAAAAACATGGGATCAAATAAAAGCCATGGAAATCCAAGTTAAGGAGGTTATATTACATGAAGTATACAACGAATTCAAAATGGTTGGCGAATGTACCTCCCCATGTTAAGTCAGAGCAGTGGGGGGAGTTCGTGGAAAATAAGGGTACAAAAGTTGCCAAAAAAAAAGATAATTAGGGAAATCTAATTGAACCAAAATTGGGACTACTCGCACTAGTGGGAGCAATAGTCAGACCCAAGTACGATTCAAACTTGTAGTTACACCTTTTTTTTTTCAAACTTGGCATATTTTCTATATGAATTGTATTCTTGTAATCGAATATTTTCTAATTGGTGAATTGTATATTTGTAGAAAAAGAAAAAGGTCGATAAGCTATATGCCAACTCTAATATCACCAGTGAAAACTCCGACTCCAATCCTAATGTCAATATCACACTTGTTGTTGTGTGGATAGCCTCCCACTCTAGGGATAATGGGATAGTCCCAGATAGCATTGCGTCAAAAATGGTAAGTGTTTGGAAACAATAATGATTTGATAGTATAAAGTATATGCTTACTTATGTTCAATGATTTGATAATGTTTAATTACATAATGTATTATAAGAGAATGTGAAATTAAAAAATTCCAATCTTAAAGAAAAGGTTATTGGCCAATCCCAATCGTTGGAAACTAATGCGTTGTCCTAAGTATTTGGCATAGACAAAGGGGACGTACTCGAGGTGTGTGATCTTCAGTGTCACTATCATCTATTAAAACTTCGATGCCAACCTTGGATCTGCTTAGAACATAAAAAACTATAAATGAAGGTATGAAAGGTTGATTGAACACAATGGAAACATCTAGGAAAGTCATGGAGAACACACTTATTGACTTGGCTAAATTTGTAAAGTATAATATGGGGAAGCATCACTCCATCCCCGCAAATGGGACAAGTGTCATACATGTAACCTTTTCTTCATCTAATGCTAAACGCTTCTCACTAGAAGATGGTGTGTCATGTGATATTAAAGGGTTGAATGGTAAGGTGATTGCTAAGGGAATTATATATATGACTTCTTAGGAAGAAGTGAACTCGCACACCATTGATTATGAGCAAGATTGGTAGTGGTACTAGACACAATATTTGACCTCGATGTTGGTCTTTACTTTGGCCAACAGGGTGGAGCGATGCTACTGGGAGCTGAGTTATGTGGCTGAAAGAACTTTTCAAGTGTGTTTAATGATTCCCAATTTTTAGTTTTTGATATGGACGTTGTAATTATGGATTTTAGTGCTTTATGCTAGGTGTTGTTGCCTTATATTTTCTTTACGGACCTTCCATAATGGATTGTATGTCTTTTGTATCATTATATTTTATGCATATTTTGATCTTAACTAATTTTCTTCTTTATTAGCTAAAACCTTTTTAACTCTGCCAATGCAAATATATATTTTTCATTATCGGTCCCAAGCCCAGATAAGGATGAGGGTAGAGGCTTAAAGAGTTAGCGAATATTAGGAAGATACATGAGCATTGATCGACTCTCAAGGCAAGGACCTTAATCAAAGCTTCATCTATCTGTCATGCTTAAATACCTAGTTGTTATCCTCAGGTATCTTCCTCTCTTTCTCTCTCTCTCTCTCTCTATATATATATATATATATATATATATAGTATTATATAAACCATCATCTACTGTATATATATTTCTAGAAAAAAGAAACATATATATAAAAATAAGTAGGAGAATAGCCCTCTTACAGGGAAACACAAATTGGATGACTTTATAGAATAACAATATCAAGCAAAAAAGAGGAAATACATCAATATACTTTCCTAATAGATGGAATTCGTCATATATCTAATATAATAAGCCCTCTTAAATTTTTTGAGAAGTTTTCCTTGGTAGAGCATTTCCATCCGGACTGAAGAGACCAACCCATCTTAGTAAGGAAATCTAATAGCATATTAGCTTCTCTGAAGGTATGGGTAAATGAAATAGATAGGATAAATTATAGCTTCTTAATCTTTTCTAGAGAAGGGGTTAACTCCCAAGGCCAAGCACATAACCCATTTAGACAATCAATCAACACGTTAGAGTCCGATTCCACCACAATATTATACCTAGCTAATACCCAACATAACGTGATCCCACAAGAAAGCGAAGAGTTTCTGTCTTTAAGCTATATAAGGTGTTTATCTTAAGGAAGAAAACAAATATAACGTTGCCATTATGATCTCTAAGAAGACCCCTTCCAGCCGCTATACCTTGTTAACCCATAACACTACCATCTACATTCAGTTTCATCAGGTTTTGGATAGGTTTAATCTAGTATCAAGGGATGAGGGAGAAACTCTTTCTAATTTTCACCAGAAATAGAGGCAATCGCATAATAGACAGTTTTAATCTGCATTTGTGAACCAAGATTTGGTCTTCCATCTTGGTAATCTCATGAATAATTCTCAGGGCAAAAGGTTTTTCACCTTTAAATCTAGATTTATTACTCGCTTTCCATAAAAACCACCATATTAGAAGAGGAATTAAGAAGGATATCTTGCCTTGGATTGTTTAGTTTGAGTTGATTCACCATTTAATGCACAATGCTTTAACTGTTGTGACCGACTTAGGAATCCCAAACATATTACAAAAGAAAGACCAGGTGGTTTGGGAAGTTTCCCCTTGATGAAAGTATCATCCATGTATTCTTGTTTGTGGTTGTAGTAGCAAAAGCATTTTGAAGGGATGAGAAAGACAAATGTCTAATGGCATGGTCAAACGGCAGAACATCCCTCCACAACTTTTACATAAAGATAGAAATTTTAGACTACACAATCTTATTCCAAATGAACTCGTTAGACCAGTTACGCCCTGCTTTGAATCTAATTTCCTCCTAGGTAGAAGATACTAAAAATTTACCCAATGCATTGCGGTTCTAAACTAGGAAGTCTTTTCTATTCTAGTGACATCTATCTAGGTTTATGATAGAACTTAAATGAGTGTTCTGAACATATTTAAAAAAACATCACCAATAATCAAATTTCCGTGCTCATTCCATATAGTTGAATATTTTATCTAGTTCATAAGGATCCTATTGATTGATTTTGGTATTATACACAATAGTTTTGGATACATGTTACTTTTACATTTCTTTATAGATGTTAAAATATTTTTTTCGCAGTATGATTAATTACTAATGTTTTGATTATTCTTAGTTTGTTGTCTATTGCACATTAAATTTTTTTGTGGGTTCAACTTTAACAATGCATTCAGTTGATTATACACATTTCATTTTCAAGTCCGTCATTTCATTTTCACAACACATAAAATCCCAAGAAGTCAAAGTACCATAGTGATAACCACCACCTTCCTATTATCAAGGTATTTTCTCTCTCCAAACAAATTTCAATGATGTGTTTTTACATTTCAATTTGTGTATCCCGTGTATATCATAATAAGACAACTGGCAATCGAAAACAACTACAATAAAGTCATGACCACCGATCAATTCTATATGTTTAATATATGTATGTATGTTTATATTTTAGTCTATAATCTGGTCATAGCTAGCTATTATACATTAAGTTTGTTTGTTCTAATACTACAATTAATTAGGAAGTTATTATATACCACCTAGGTCAATGGGGGTGGGGGGTTCTTTTATGGTTGTCGGCTTATTTCCATCAGTTTCTATGTATCTATAATGACACAATTTGTAGTGTTTACTTATTTATTTTTATTTTTTTGGCATGGGGGTTAGGGGATAATTTAATTAGAAAGAAAGTACAGAGAAGAAAACACTTTACAACACCCGTGTCAAATATTCCTATTTTATAGTTAACATTAGATTCATTTTTATAGTCCTAAAACTTCCAAACCTTGGCAAGATAGGGAACTATGGGATAAAAACTAGATATGGCGGAGTATATCTCTTTTCCATAATTTAATTGTATAATTCATTCACCAATTTCTTTAAGAAAAGACACCGAAATTTGTTTACCTTTGTGCACCATCAGATTTTTCCATGAGTAAACTCATAATTTAAAAGTAGAATAGGATTTATTTTATCTCACAACCATAAAGAAAGGATGATTTATAATTACGTCATAGTCCACTCATGCATGTGTACAATGAATATATGAGTTAGACTTGATTTGAAGTACATATGTATTATAAACTGAAGGTTAAAAGAAAATGATATAGTCTCTCACAACTGTTGATATATACCCCCCGGTCCCAAATTAAGGATCTTCTGTTTATTTTGCATTGATCTTAAATCAGTAGTTTAATTTCCATTTTTGGACATAATCAACGAACCAAATTCAACTATAGTGAATAAGTGTTGATCTTACCCATTGATTGAGTGTATCCTTAATTCATACAAAAATGGATAGGGACACTTAGTTTATGATGGAGGTAGTATATAAGAACACTTGTGTACATAACTTAGATAGTATAGGATGACTAATCTTCAATTCATGACATGCATGAGCACTTCACGGCATCTAATGAAAAATAGTAATGTGTGTGTCCGACCATCCAATTATAGTATATACCTAAAGTTATCATCACAACACCGTGTCAACATTTTTTGTGCCTATGCGATGGCACATGTACACTTCATTAAGCCATTTATTAATTTTGTGTAATACCCCGTATTTTCTGTGATATTTATTTTTGGGATTAATTGAATTAAATGCGTATTAATTGGTAATTAATCCGGGTTAAAATACTAGCGAGATGCGAGTTGGTATTTGATTATATGTGCATATATGATTATATATATTAATGTAGGATTATGAAATTTGTCGTGAGATTGAAATACGGCAATTTGGAAATTTTGTTGGGACGCGTGTGACCGCCGCGTCATGGAATATAATTATAATAATTAAAAGTGAATTTTATTTCTATTATCCGTATGGTCGTTTTGACTGCGCCAACGCGTCCGGAAGGGTCGAGATAGTCAGAAAACACTAGCCGGGGGTTTAGTTTGAGTCCCGGGGTATTTTTAGGCCATACCGGCATCATAAAGGGTATTTTGGTAATTTTGTGAATTAAAAGTGACGAAAATTAGTAAATTATATCTGACTAGGCATTAACCCACTAAGCCCACTAATACCCAAATAAGCTACGGAGGTTATTGAATTGGTTCCTAAGAGTTCTAAAGCACAAACCCTAGCCTCCATAGCCACCATTAGAGAAGAGCTTGTAGAGAGAGAGGAGAAGGGAAATCTGCAGAGGAGAGAGATCCATACATCAAATTCGTCATCAAATCCAGAGTTACCATTAAGGCAAGTGGTTTAATTTCAATTATTATAGAGAATGCTTCTTCCATGCGTGGGAACTTACATAAATCAAATTGTTCTTGGGAGTTTAATAAAAACCCATTTTAATTGGACTTAGAACTTAAATTTTGAGAAGAAATTGCATGTAGAATCGTATAGAGTTGATTACCCTGATGTTAATATATGTTGGATGTAACAAATACGGATCTAATTTGAGTAAATTGATGATTATAAAATTCTAGAGTTTATGTTCTTAAAAACTTGGGGCAAGTGAAGAGACTTGATGATTTAATGATGTTTAGGATGAATTGATTCCTTAAAACACGTTAGTATGTGACCTTAGTATATTTAGGATTCATTAAAGACCTTAAAACATTGTTGGGACGAATTTTAGAGGAGAATTGAGGAGTAGAAATTGGTGAAAAACTAAAGTAGAATTTCTGGGCTCGAAACTGGCCACTCGTTAGAAGACCTGCCCAGGTCGTTCGAACGAGCTCGTTCGAACGAGCTTCTAACGAGTTGACCTTTGACTTCTAACGAGGGTGAAGTTCGCTCGATATTTCTCGTTCGAACGAGATCTCGTTAGATAGCCCAGTTCGTTTGAACGAACTCGTTCGAACAGCCTCGTTCGAACGAGACTTCGAACGAGTTGACAATTTAGGCTTTTTAGCCTGTTTTGATCCCGAGTGCCCCGTAACCTTGTGTATAGGTAGAGATAGCCTTTCCTTGATGAGTAATTGATATAGTTGGGATGTTTGGGATATAATGAAGAGTCAAACCTTGAAGTGTAGTTTGAACCTAAAGGAAAATATGAGTAGGACGTGAGTGTCTATTACGATGCGAGAACTATTGACGGCCTAACTTATTATATTAACCGGGAACATATAAATGGTGTAGTATTATATGTCAGTACGAGAAGAGATATGTACCAATATATTATGGTGATTACTAAGACGTGTGCATACTTAGTATATATGTATTGATTTTATGTGCATGAATGACATACCTACCATACTTGCTATCACGGGAGGTTCGCGTTCGCTTAGGGCCCTCTAATCCTTGTGTTGCCCGGATTTAGACTGGTTACCTCGATGAACATAGGTCAGAGAAGGACTTATTGGGATGTTAATAAGTCTACTGATCGTGGGAGCGCAGGTATGTGCGTGACCCATGTGATGTGACTGTGTTCGCCTCCATTATTTGTGATGTTGTTATCTGAGAACTATTCCTGAGAGATTCGGAATATGTGATCCTTATGTACGTGATGTACCGGGATGGATAGCAGAGTATGTGTGCACCGCAGCTAGTTCTCGGGGTGCTTATATTGTATATTTATGACGTGAATAATAATATACACTTAATTAATGGGAATATTCATGTGGTTATTGTGAACATAATTATGGTAATGTAGTGAGAACATAATGGATTAACCGATAGTGAATTGTATTACATTGCGAATCTGAGTTTAAGTAAAGCCTCCATTTTTAGATTGGTTACGCTAGAAGTTCATATGGGAATCGAGTAGTAATGGGTAGAACTTATTACGGGTTGGTTAGATGTGTATGTCATGTAAATGGGTATGGTACGTTAGGAGTGCACATGTAGTCGAGGGGTGAGAATTTCATGTGAGTGCACGTCCTAACATGTATTTTGCATTTAATGTTTTAAAGTTATTAAAACACTTGTTGTTTTCAAAATGATTTCCACTTTCGGGCTCTGACCCATTTGCTTTCAAATCTATTTTTGTAAAAACCATTTTAGGTGCCCAGCCACAAGGACACCATGCTTAGGATTCTCATACAGGTGACGAGCTGTAGATGTTTGTGGAAGCTACAGGACTTTGCTAATAGACGCTTCATCTACTTTGACTCCATATTCAGTATCTTATCAGTTGTAGGGCATGTCGCCCATTCCTTTTAGACATTTCATTTATTTCAGTATTCAAACTTTTGGCATGTAATTATTCAGGATTCAGACTTGTCATTTTATTCTTCAGTTGTGGGATTGTGATGAGGAGTTTTCATCCGGACTTCTATTTATTATTGTTGGTTACTTCTTTACTTAGTTATGGTGAATGGATTTATGTTTTCATTATTCTTTTATTGCTTGTTAACCAGACTTAACTTAAAATTTGGCAACTTACTTTTTAAATACTAGGTAGTTAGTAATTATTAAAATGTTTTCGACTGTGATGCTATTAACTGAACCAACTTGGCATTTTGAATTAATTTAATAAAGGAGTAGCTACCCGGTATTTAATTAGTCGGGGTGTCACAGGTGGTATCAGAGCATCAGGTTCTAGTGTCCTTTAGGATCTGAACGGCTTATTATGTTTTCGCTGAGCTTTCTTTGATATAGAGCCCTATATTTTAGGACTGTTGTATTCTCTTGTTTATGCTATGTTCTTCAGCTATATTAAGTTTATAACTGCGAACTTATAAACTTCATTCTTATTTCAGATGCCTCCACGACGTGCACAAATAGTTCCGAGGGATGCGACGCCAGAACCAGAGCCCGCACCGGTTCAGGTCATGATGAACGCCGCTGAGGTTGCAGCCATTGTAGCCCAAGCGGTAAATACCGCAATTGCCGTAGTTCAGCAGGCACCACCTCAGGCGCCGGTTGCCGCGCCAGTACAGGCAAATGCATTCCCGTCTGCTTGGGAACGTGTACGTGACGCTTTTCAGAAAGCGCATCCGCCAGAGTTTGCAGGTAGCTCAGATGTGGTAGTCTCGAGCCAGTGGAGGAAGGATATGCAGAGGCACTTGAGGATGTATGAGTGCACGGATGTTCAGAAGCAGGTGCTAGCTACTTTCAAGCTAGTTGGATCTGCACTGCAGTGGTGGGAGTCTATTACCACCGTGGAGGAGAGGGATACTCTCACTATTCAGGACTTTTGGGTGCGGTTTGACCGCAAGTACTTTCCGTCCGCTGTTCATACGGAAATGAGGAGGAAATTGATGAGTCTGAAGCAGGAGGGTAAGACCGTGGCCGAGTATGAGGCCGAGTTCATGAATCTGTTGAATATCGTTCCGGATGAGATACCGACAGAAAAGAAGAAGATTGAGAAATTCACCGACGGGTTGACATGGAGGATCCGTCAGCATCTGTTAGGGAACCTTTCGTTGGCCACTTATTCTTATGTGGTTAACGCTGCTTTGTTACACTGCCAGGATCACTGCTTTCATATGGCTGAGGGCAAGAGATCGGGAGAGTCTAGCCATCAGGGCAGGACTGGAGGACATGGTGCCAGTGGGGCACAATCTGTTCAGGGGCAGAGACAGAGTGAGCAGGGTTCCCAGCAGGGGGATCAGAAGAGGTTCAGATCAGGAAATTACAGGCACGGACAGGGAGGTTTCCGTCAGGGCCATCAGGGTCCAAACGGCCATCAGGGCCAACAGGGGCAGAATGGGCAACAGTTTCAGCAGGGCCAGCAGGGCCAGTGGAGGAACGGTAACGGCCACCAGGGCCGGGGACAGCAGGGACAGAGAGGGGGGAACTTCCCAGGAAAGTGTTTCGTTTGTGGCAAGACTGGCCATAAACGCTAGGACTGTCCTGATAAGGGCAGGGCCCCGCAGCAGCAGCAGGGTGCCCGAAATGAGCCACAGAGGCCACTTTTTCCCTCAGCCCTTCCAGCTCCAGCCCAGGTGCCAGCTCTTCCAGCCATTCCAGCAGTTCCTGTGCAGCAGGGACAGTTACAGTATGGACGTGTCTATAACGTCCACCAGGCAGCAGTTCCACAGGCACCGCCCGCGATTGAGGGTACGTTTCCTATCCATGGCACTATAGGTCGGGTATTGTTTGATACGGGGGCTACACATTGTTTTATAGCTACACATTTCGCGAAGGCTTTAGGGTTATTAGCCACAGCGGAGAGCACAGTGACGTGTATCGACTCACCATTGGGGAATGGGTCACTTATATTCTTTATATGTCGGGGAGTGGGGGTAGAGATTGGTAGTCTGGTATTACCTGCAGATATGTTGGTATTAGATATGCATGTTCACGATGTGATTATCGGTATGGATTGGCTCGCTGATTATAGAGCCATGATTGATTGCTTCGGTGGGAGCATTGTTTTTGCCATTACGGGGCAAGAGATGTTTGTAGTAGCGATGCCTCGCCCAGAGGGAGGCTCGACCGCTCATTTGTATTATCTAGAGGAGGATACCTCTAAGGAGGTTGTGATTCATTTAGATTCGATCCCAGTTGTCAGGGAGTATTCTGATGTGTTTCAGGAGATACCAGGCCCACCCCCCAGTCGAGAGATAGACTTAGTTATAGACTTATTGCCAGGTACGAGACCTATAGCACGCGCACCGTACCGTATGGCTCCAGCTGAGATGAGGGAGTTACGGGATCAGATTGAGCAGTTGTTGGGTCAGGGGTTTATTCGGAGGAGTACTTCACCGTGGGGTGCCCCTGTGTTGTTCGTGAAGAAGATAGATGGTTCACTGAGATTGTGTGTGGACTACCGAGAGTTGAACAAGGTCACGATACGGAATAAGTATCCGTTGCCTCGAATCGATGACCTATTCGACCAGTTGAGAGGAGCTTCTTTCTTCTCTAAGATTGATTTGAGATCGGGATACCATCAGTTGCGTATCAGGGAGGAGGACGTCTTGAAAACTGCGTTCTTATCGAGATATGGTTCTTATGAGTTTCGGGTTATGCCTTTTGGCTTGACCAATGCTCCAGCCGTGTTCATGGACTTGATGAATAGGGTGTTCAGAGATTTCTTAGATCAGTTTGTCATTGTCTTCATCGATGATATTCTGGTTTACTCCCAGACAGAGGAGGAACACGCTGAGCATTTGAGGCAAGTTTTGCAGACGCTACGTCAGAACGAGCTGTATGCAAAGTATGAGAAGTGCGGGTTTTGGCTGAAGGAGGTCCAGTTGTTGGGACATATTATTTCTGACCGGGGGATATCTATTGATCCGGGGAAAGTATCCGCGGTAAGGGAGTGGGGACAGCCCACGACACCGACAGAGATCCGTAGTTTCTTGAGCCTAGCAGGATACTACAGGAGGTTCATTCGGGGATTCTCGAAGATAGCGGGCCCTTTGACACATCTGACTCGTAAAGGTGTGCCGTACATTTGGAGTGATGCCTGTCAGTTGGCATTCGATGAGTTGAAGGATAAGCTGACCTCAACACCTGTGTTAGCATTGCCGAGATCGGGAGTTGAGTATCTAGTTTACACCGATGCGTCCTTACAAGGACTTGGAGGTGTATTGCAGCAGGAGAGTCAGGCCATAGCTTATGCATCCCGTAAGCTAAAGCCTCACGAGAAGAACTACCCCACTCATGACTTGGAGTTGGCGGCAGTCGTATTTGCCCTACGTATTTGGAGACATTACCTGTTGGGAGAGAAGTTTCGATTGTTCACGGACCACAAGTCCCTACAGTACCTATTCACGCAGAAGGAGTTGAATATGCGACAGCGTAGGTGGCTTGAGTTTGTAAAGGACTATCAGTTTGATATCCAGTACCACCCGGGAAAGGCTAACGTGGTAGCAGACGCGTTGAGCCGTAGGCCAGCAGATGAAGTGGCGGAGGTGTGGAAGGCCAAGTGGAAGGAATTGGGACACCAGGATGCAGTGGACCGATCATTCATGTCTGTGATGACCGTTACACCGCAGATTGTCACAAAGGTAGTAAGGGCACAGGCAAATGACTCGTTCCGTCAGGAGCAGATAGTTCGATTATTAGCAGAGGGAGTCGAGTCCTATACCGTTAGCTCAGACGGGGGATTACGCTTCAACGGGAGATTGGTAGTTCCGGAAGGGGAGGAATTGCGGCATGAGGTGATGGCAGAGTCGCACGGCTCACGGTTCGCGGTACATCCCGGTGGGGACAAAATGTACCAAGACATGAGACGACAGTATTGGTGGAGCGGGATGAAGAGAGATATTGCCGAGTTTGTTTCTAAATGCGCCACTTGTCAGCTAGTAAAAGTGGATCATCAGAGACCGGCAGGACTTCTACAGCCATTGGAGGTCCCGATGTGGATGTGGGAGAGCATATCCATGGACTTTATCACGGGGTTGCCTACGTCACAGAGAGGTCATGACTCCATTTGGGTAATTGTGGACAGGTTGACCAAAGTCGCCCATTTTCTACCCGTGAGGACAGACTACACTGCGGGACAGTATGCCCAGCTCTTTATTTCTGAGATAGTGAGACTTCACGGTGTGCCCCTAAATATCGTGTCTGACCGAGACAAGATATTTGTTTCACGGTTTTGGGAAAGTTTTCAGGAGGCCATGGGCACGGAATTGCGGTTGAGTACGGCGTATCACCCGCAGACCGATGGGTAAACTGAGCGTACAAATCAGATGTTGGAGGACATGCTACGTATGAGTATCATTGATTTTGGGGGTGGATGGGAGCAATATCTTCCACTGGTGGAGTTTGCTTACAACAACTCCCACCAGTTCACTATTGACATGGCTCCATTTGAGGCGTTGTACGGTAGACCTTGTCGTTCCCCGTCATGTTGGTTGGAGGTGGGGGACAACAAACTACTTGGGCCGAAAGTGATTCAGGATACTTCGGCGAGGATAGAATTGATTCGGAGTCGCATTCGGGTAGCTCGGGATCGGCAGAAGAGCTATGCTGATGCGAAGAGGTTCTTCAGGGAGTTCCAAGTGGGGGACCAGGTTTTGCTCAGAGTATCTCCTATGAAGGGGATTATGCGTTTCGGGAAGAAAGGGAAGTTGGCACCAAGATATGTGGGACCATTTCCTATTATTGAGCGGATTGGACCGGTTGCGTATAGGCTTGGATTACCGGAGCATTTGCATCGGATTCACGATGTATTTCATATTTCCTCGCTAAGGAAATATCTTAGAGATAATTTGGCTCATTCCCATATTGCTTTGGAGGACATCGATCTCCAGCCTGATAGCTCCTACGAGGAGGGGCTGATTGCTATTTTGGACCGAAGTGAGCGGAAACTACGGTCTAAGATCGTTCCGTAAGTGCGTGTTCAGTGGCGACATCATAATGTCGAGGAGTCCACATGGGAGCGCGAGGATGAGATGCGAGAGCGTTATCCAGAGTTGTTCTTACCAGGTACTTGCTAGTTCCGAATTTCGGGACGAAATTCAGTTATTAGGGAGGGAGTATGTTATACCCCGTATTTTCTGTGATATTTATTTTTGGGATTAATTGAATTAAATGCGTATTAATTGGTAATTAATCCGGGTTAAAATACTAGCATGATGCGAGTTGGTATTTGATTATATGTGCATATATGATTATATATATGAATGTAGGATTATGAAATTTGTCGTGAGATTGAAATACGGCAATTTGGAAATTTTGTTGGGACGCGTGTGACCGCCGCGTCATGGAATATAATTATAATAATTAAAAGTGAATTTTATTTCTATTATCCGTATGGTCGTTTTGAGTGCGCCAACGCGTCCGGAAGGGTCGAGATAGTCAGAAAACACTAGCCGGGGGTTTAGTTTGAGTCCCGGGGTATTTTTAGGCCATACCGGCATCATAAAGGGTATTTTGGTAATTTTGTATTTTTGGGAATTAAAAGTGACGAAAATTAGTAAATTATATCTGACTAGGCATTAACCCACTAAGCCCACTAATACCCAAATAAGCTACGGAGGTTATTGAATTGGTTCCTAAGAGTTCTAAAGCACAAACCCTAGCCTCCATAGCCACCATTAGAGAAGAGCTTGTAGAGAGAGAGGAGAAGGGAAATCTGCAGAGGAGAGAGATCCATACATCAAATTTGTCATCAAATCCAGAGTTACCATTAAGGCAAGTGGTTTAATTTCAATTATTATAGAGAATGCTTCTTCCATGCGTAGGAACTTACATAAATCAAATTGTTCTTGGGAGTTTAATAAAAACCCATTTTAATTGGACTTAGAACTTAAATTTTGAGAAGAAATTGCATGTAGAATCGTATAGAGTTGATTACCCTGATGTTAATATATGTTGGATGTAACAAATACGGATCTAATTTGAGTAAATTGATGATTATAAAATTCTAGGGTTTATGTTCTTGAAAACTTGGGGAAAGTGAAGAGACTTGATGATTTAATGATGTTTAGGATGAATTGATTCCTTAAAACACGTTAGTATGTGACCTTAGTATATTTAGGATTGATTAGAGACCTTAAAACATTGTTGCGACGAATTTTAGAGGAGAATTGAGGAGTAGAAATTGGTGAAAAATGAAAGTAGAATTTTTGGGCTCGAAACTGGCCACTCGTTTGAAGACCTGCCCAGGTCGTTCGAACGAGCTCGTTCGAACGAGCTTCTAACGAGTTGACCTTTGACTTCTAACGAGGGTGAAGTTCGTTCGATATTTCTCGTTCGAACGAGATCTCGTTAGATAGCCTAGTTCGTTCGAACGAACTCGTTCGAACAGCCTCGTTCGAACGAGACTTCGAACGAGTTGACAGTTTAGGCTTTTTAGCCTGTTTTGATCCCGAGTACCCCGTAACCTTGTGTATAGGTAGAGATAGACTTTCCTTGATGAGTAATTGATATAGTTGGGATGTTTGGGATATAATGAAGAGTCAAACCTAGAAGTGTAGTTTGAACCTAAAGGAAAATATGAGTAGGACGTGAGTGTCTATTACGATGCGAGAACTATTGACGGCCTAGCTTATTATATTAACTGGGAACATATAAATGGTGTAGTATTATATGTCAGTACGAGAAGAGATATGTACCAATATATTATGGTGATTACTAAGACGTGTGCATACTTAGTATATATGTATTGATTTTATGTGTATGACATACCTACCATACTTGCTATCACGGGAGGTTCGCGTTCGCTTAAGGCCCTCTAATCCTTGTGTTTCCCGGATTTAGACTGGTTACCTCGATGAACATAGGTCAGAGAAGGACTTATTGGGATGTTAATAAGTCTGCTGATCGTGGGAGCGCAGGTATGTGCGTGACCCATGTGATGTGACTGTGTTCGCCTCCATTATTTGTGATGTTGTTATCTGAGAACTATTCCTGAGAGATTCGGAATATGTGATCCTTATGTACGTGATGTACCGGGATGGATAGCAGAGTATGTGTGCACCGCAGCTAGTTCTCGGGGTGCTTATATTGTATATTTATGACGTGAATAATAATATACACTTAATTAATGGGAATATTCATGTGGTTATTGTGAACATAATTATGGTAATGTAGTGAGAACATAATGGATTAACCGATAGTGAATTGTATTACATTGCAAATCTGAGTTTAAGTAAAGCCTCCATTTTTAGATTGGTTACGCTAGAAGTTCATATGGGAATCGAGTAGTAATGGGTAGAACTTATTACGGGTTGGTTAGATGTGTATGTCATGTAAATGGGTATGGTACGTTAGGAGTGCACATGTAGTCGAGGGGTGAGAATTTCATGTGAGTGCACGTCCTAACATGTATTTTGCATTTAATGTTTTAAAGTTATTAAAACACTTGTTGTTTTCAAAATGATTTCTACTTTCGGGCTCTGACCCATTTGCTTTCAAATCTATTTTTGTAAAAACCATTTTAGGTGCCCATCCACAAGGACACCATGCTTAGGATTCTCATACAGGTGACGAGCTGTAGATGTTTGTGGAAGCTACAGGACTTTGCTAATAGACGCTTCATCTACTTTGACTCCATATTCAGTATCTTATCAGTTGTAGGGCATGTCGCCCATTCCTTTTAGACATTTCATTTATTTCAGTATTCAGACTTTTGGCATGTAATTATTCAGGATTCAGACTTGTCATTTTATTCTTCAGTTGTGGGATTGTGATGAGGAGTTTTCCTCCGGACTTCTATTTATTATTGTTGGTTACTTCTTTACTTAGTTATGGTGAATGGATTTATGTTTTCATTATTCTTTTATTGCTTGTTAACCAGACTTAACTTAAAATTTGGCAACTTACTTTTTAAATACTAGGTAGTTAGTAATTATTAAAATGTTTTCGACTGTGATGCTATTAACTGAACCAACTTGGCATTTTGAATTAATTTAATAAAGGAGTAGCTACCCGGTATTTAATTAGTCGGGGTGTCACATTTTGTATTATCTAGATTAATGTAGACACATATGTATTTGGTCAATACATGAATTTAGTTGGTTAATGTATTATGAGGTTCATGGATAAAAGTATAAATAGAGTGTGTTTACATTAAATGTAATAGATACATTTATTTGGGTAAATACATTTTAGAGATTCTATAAATACCAATGTAACGTTGTGTAATACCCTATAATTTTGAGAAATAGTTTTTATATTAAATTGACATGTGAGGTATTTATATTAAATAAAGGAGGTTGGAGTAAATATTATTTTAGGTGATTTAGAAGATAATATTTACTAAATTTTCACATATTTACTGTTAAGTGAACATTAATGGCATCACATCTTGTTTTGTTACGTCGTTGTGCCTAAAGCGACGATTATGATTTAAAATGAAATTGGAACATGAAATAATTTATGTCATTCCGGTTACAAATTTAGAGGGCGCAATTAGTCCTGAAATAGTCGAGATAGTCGAAATAAGTGCCATGTTGTATTTTTGAGTTCCGAGCTCTTTTAACCGGTTATGACTTAATTAAGTAGTTACGAGTCATTTTAATTGTGTAGTAACATTTAAAGTTATAATTTAGTGTTAATGGACATTTAAGTTTTTCAACCCCACTTATTCTCATATATGTCTTAAACCTAGAGAGGGAGAGAGAGAAAGAGAAATTGGGAGATAAAGAAGAGAAAATGGAGAAAATTAAATATTGAAGCTTGGATTTGTTGCTACCGGAAGATAATCCGAGATTACAACCCTAAAGCAAGTTTCTAACTTACATCTTTATGATTTAATGTGGATAAATTGTAGTGATAGTTGTGTATTTGGAAGAGTTGAACAATTATGGGTTTTGATGAATTTTAGGTGTTTAAACCCTTAAACATTGTTTTAGCTAGAATTTGTGTTAGTTATTTTAGTTAGTGGTCATGTAGGATTGTTTTGGTGGGTTTGGTGATGAATGGTGTTTGAAAAATTGTAAGAGAAATGAGTTTGGGAAATTAGGGTTCTTAAAACCCATAGCCGAAATTTGGAAATCTGACCCAGACGAATCGATTCACCCCCAGCGAATCGATTCGCTAAAATGGTAGGCTACAGGTCTGTGTTTGGTGAATCGATTCAAGCTCTACGAATCGATTCGGTGGCAGACAGAAAACTAAGTTCCCTTGATCGAATCGATTCGGCTAGGGCGAATCGATTCGCTTCCCAGACCGAATCGATTCGCTTCCAAGACCGAATCGATTAAAAAATCTTGCTGTTTTAGGAGATTTTCCTAGCTTATTTTTTTTGATCTTTTCCTTAGGTTTAAGGCCTAGGAAGCTTCTCTAATGAAGTAAAATAGAGTATTAAAGTCTCGTATTAGGGTAATAAATACTTTGGCAAAGAACGAAGGTAATTGGGCCTAGTTTAGGGGTCAATTAGTAAGGGTAGCGTAGTTTATTTTAGTAAGATCTCCTAGGGACTAAAATAAGAAAAAAATTCACTCGGTAGCCTTTAGGGTTTTTATAAAATCTTGGAGATTAGTATGTGGGAAGCTTAAACTTGGTATCTTATGTCGGTAGACATGCATGGTTCCTGGTATAATGAAATGTATTATAATTTGTATGACTCGTATACATACCTCTCAAAATGCTATCATAAGGGAAGTTACGCGCATGAGGTGATTTTCCCTGGCTAAAGAATGCAGGGTGAATATAGTCCTCAGCCATAGGACCGGTTATTATATTGTGCTGTTATTTTATTCGAAGTGAGGTAATTCCGGGTACGGTTATGACTCACTGTCGAAGGTATATGGCCGCTTCCCACGCGATGCAATTTAGGATGCCCAGGTGGTCTTGGATGTAGGCCTTGGAAGATGATTGCTATTTAGGGGCGCATCCAGTGGGGTGACTACCGGAAGGATGGTCTTAGAATCGTTGTATATTGTGGTTACAACTATTCTCACGAATGTGACGTTTTATAAATGGCTAAAGCATTTCACAAATCAACTGTCTTGAATAAGTTTCCTAGTGAGTAATGGACTAGTGAGGTTATCTTGTGCACATTTGAAATGTAAGTTCATTAAATTGGAATTGAGTTATTTCTCTTGCATAGCTAAGTAGACATCTTTATAAATGCCATTGCGCTAGGTTGTGCATTTAGATGAGAGGTGAGGATTATTATTATTATGAAGAATGAGCTAAACTTGTTTATGATATTCTCGATTCATAACTGTCATGCATTTTATTCACATGTGTATCATATCAAACCAGGCCCTGACCCGTTTATATCTCCTTATTTTGCATGAATTCTCTTTACGCCCAGGTGCTCCGCCGTAAGGACGCCCGTGCTGAACTTTCCATCCAAGAGTCTTGGGAGCTATAACATTTTTGTGGATATTGTAGGATACTTGTATCAGAGGCTTCCATCTTTTATGTATTCTAGTTATGATCAGTCTAAACATTCGGGAGTGTTACCCACGTTTTGTAATTACTTATATACTGTGATACGTGTCTTTAACTTGATACTCGGTGTAACTGCTTGTAATGGTCTGTTAACCGATAGCTTATTTGTTTATTATTGTTATATATGTGTGATTAAACTATTATGTGTCTTATTTTATCCACCTTCTTTTAAATTGGATTGTCTAAATGATTTTCTTTCAACTTACAAATTTATTTTGACATCCGTTTTCTAAAATAATTGGTGGTTATCTCATATTATTATTTCACGACAGTGATGCTGAGAATGGAACATCTATAATTCCTTTATCTATTGGAATATTGGGCTGGCCACCTCTTATTTTAATAAGCGGGGTGTTACAAATGGTATCAGAGCATCAGGTTCTAGAGTCCTTAGGATCTATGCGGACTTGTCACGTTCTACCGTAGCGTTCTTTGATATAGAGTTCTATTGTTAGGACTATTTTGTTTGGATATGTTTAGGAACTTCTGCAAAGATAAGATTGTTTTAGAATGTATTCTAATTCAGTTGTTTCGTCGTCTTAGATGCCGTCTAAAAGAGCTCGCTCAGCGAGGAAAAATAGAGTTGTAGAGGATCATGTGGAACCTCCACCCCCACAAGGAACGAGTAATGAAGCGGAAGTGGCTAACATCGTTGCCCAGGCAGTCAATGCTGCAATAACTGATGTGGCTCAACAGTTTCCCTAATCCCAACAACCGGTAGTGCCGGATGTGCAAGCCCATGGGGGACCCTCTCCGTGGGAGAGATTTAGAGAATCTTTCCTGAAGGTTCACCCCCCAGAATTTCAGGGTGGTTATGATGTGATAGTAGCAAACTAGTGGAAGAAGGATATGCAACGTCATCTCCGCATGGTAGATTGTAGCGAGGATCGAAAGTAGATACTTGTCACTTTCAAACTAGTAGGAGCTTCTTTACACTGGTGGGAGTCGATGACCACACCGGAGCAGAGGGATACCATGTCAATAGCGGACTTTTGGGTTTTATTTGATCGGAAGTATTTTCCTCCCACAGTTCAAAAGGATATGAGGAGGAAACTCCAAGATGTGGTACAAGGGGAACATTCTATTGCGGAATACGAAGAAGAATTCACTCGTCTGGTGAGCTTTGTACCGGATGAAGTAATTCCAGAGGAAATGAGGATATCGAAGTTTATTGGAGGGTTGCATTGGAGAATATGGCAACACTTATTGGGGAATCCAACTTTACAAACGTTTGGGGAGGTTATGAATGCAGCCCTGCTTTATTGCCAAGATCACCGTCTACATGTGCAAGAGAATAAGAAGAGTTCAGTTTCGGGTCAAGCTAGTAAGCAGGGAGGAAATGGTGCCGGTGGGGCACTATCCTCATCTCAAGCATCGGGAAGTAAGCAGAAGGAGAAGTATACCCAGCACGGGGATCCGTCCAAGAGACAACGTTTTGGGGGTTTTAATTTTGGAGGAGGCGGTTTCAGGCACGGTCAGGGTGCCCAATAGCAGCAGCAGGTAGGCCAATAAGGCCAAGTAGGTCGGGGTAATAATGGGGGTCGAGGCCATTCGGGCCAAGGTTTAGGGCAGTTTCAAAATAATAGGGGCCGTTATTCGAAGAATATGGCGGGCTGTTATTTTTAGTGTGGGGAAACGGGTCACTTTAAGAAAGCTTGTCCACAACTGATTGGGGGTTAGTTGCCTAGGGGTCCACAACATCAACAGGCACATCTACCGCCACCAGCGCCTATTCCAGCTGTCCCATTACAGCAAGTGAAATTACAGTATGGGCGTGTTTATCATATACAGTATGCTTTGCTTCCTCCAGCCCCGCCCGTGCCGCCAGATATCGAGGGTAAGTTTCCCATCCATTGGTATATGGGTCGTGTGTTATTTGATAAGGGTGCAACGCACTCGTTTATTTATAGAAGTTTTTCTCAATCGACGGGGTTGATTAAGTCTGCGAAGAGTACCTTTACTAGTGTGGAATCTTCCATGGGTGATGGTTCACTTATATTCTTTATTTGTAAAAGGGTAGGTATAGACCTTGGCAATTTGTGTTTTGAGGCCGATTTACTCGTTCTGGATATGGTCGGGTATGATGTTATTTTGGGTATGGATTGGTTAGTTAAATATCGTGCTATGGTAAACTGTTATGGGAGGAGTATAGTCTTTGCCATTCTGGGGCAAGAAATGTTTTTAGTGGCTATGCCTCTTTCGGAAGGAGGTTCAAGCACGTACTTATATTGTATCACGGAGGAGACTTATGGTGATGTAGTTGTTTCCTTAGATTCGATTCCCGTTGTTAGAGATTTTGAGGATGTTTTTCTGGAGATTCTGGGTTTACTTCCAAGTCGTAAGATCGAGTTTGTGATTGACTTAGCACAGGGAACTCGGTCGATTGCTAGAACTCCGTACCGTATGACTCCCGTGGAAATGAGGGAGTTAAGGGATCAAATTCAGCAGTTGTTAGAGCAGTGGTTTATTAGGCGTAGCACGTCACCGTGGGGTGCTCCTGTGTTGTTTGTGAAAAAGAGAGATGGTTCCCTTCGATTATGCGTTGCTTACCGGGAATTGAACAAGGCTACCATCAGGAACAAATACCCATTACCTCGGATTGATGATTTGTTTGATCAATTAAGGGGAGCGTCGTACTTCTCTAAGATAAATTTGAGGACTGGGTATCATCAGCTGAGGATTGGAGGGCAAGACGTGTCGAAAACTGCATTCTTAACTAGATATGGGTCCTATGAGTTTTTGGTCATGCCTTTTGGGCTAACCAATGATCCTACGGTATTTACGGACCTTATGAATAGAGTCTTGCGGGACTTCCTAGACCAGTTTGTCATAGTGTTCATCGATGACATTTTAGTCTATTCTCAGACTGAAGCTGATCATGCTCAGCATTTACGATTAGTCCTGCAAATGCTACGTGATCATCAATTGTACGCTAAGTTCGAGAAGTGTGGCTTCTGGTTACAGGAAGTGCAGTTTTTGGGTCACATTGTGATAGCTGAGTGTTAGAACATGAGACCCTAATTTTTAATTTCTTATTAAAAATATATTTCCTTTTATGTAAATAGATGCGGAAGCGTTGTGATGGTTCAATTAAAACAAATTTTAATTTCTTAACAAATTAAAATTAAACCAAGTGAAAGTTAGATCAAATAATTAATATATATTTCACTTAAACCACTTAATTAATCCAAGTCCTAGAATTTGCCTAAGTCATATTTTTTCATTTAAACAAATTAGGCTAAACCAATTTTAACAAATGACTTGAATTAAATTAACTTTACCCAATATTTAATTTTGCACCAAATTAAAGAAGTAGTGATTTAAACCAATTTTATCTTTTTACCTAAGCATGCGTTTTAGGTGATTGCGAAAGATAAAATAAAACAACAAACCACTATGCCGCGATGTACGAGGAAAAACCCACAACGGGAAACAACCTCGGACGACCCTAGCCTCAAATCCACTAGATACGATTTTACACTTACAAGACAGAAGACTTACAACACTCGACTCGATCCCTCTCAAGCCCCGACGCATCTTCTTGTAACCACCTCTTCCTAGCAGATAACCACGGAGCTCCACCGCAGTCTCGGAATCCACCAATCGGACAATAGGCACACCATCAACCATACATGGTGCCTTTCACCATGTGAGAATGCCGCAGCAAAACGTCTTCTTCTTTGAGGGATGTAGAAGAAAACCCAAACAATCTCTTCAATTCGGTGTAGAGATAAACCCGGTGCCAAACTCCAAGCAAGATGTATATATAGAAACTTGGATAAACAATATGGGTGTAAACTAGAGTGTGTTATGATTTTCTCTTGAAACTTAGACACTCAAAACATTGAACATTTTCCTTAAACAATTTAGCTCTCAAACTCTCTCTAGGAGATGGAATAGAATGGAAAAGTTAATTTGGAAAATATTGTTCACGCACATTATCTGATCTGAGAAAAGTTAGTGGGGAAACAAGTGGGGAAAGTGGGAAAAACTGCTCAAAACTGCCAGAAAACTGTTCCCGCTGGAATCTCGTTCGAACGACCTTCTAACAAACTTTCAACGAAGTTACAGAGGCCAGAACTGGGAACTCGTTGGCAGTCTCGTTCAAACGACTTATGGTTCGAACGAAAAACTCGTTCGAACGACATTTCGAACGAACTTACAGAAAGTTCATTTATTCAATTTTTAGCCCAGAAAACTTTATAAACTTTATTTAAAGTTTTAATTAATTTTTTCTGAAAACAAATCATAATTTTAATTAAACCTACACCCATATAAACATGTTCCAAGCTCCTATATATATATATATATAATTGCATTCATACCTTGGGAGCATCGAACCACAGTTGATGACGTAGAAACGAGGCACATAAACTCGGCATTTGATGAAGCTTTATACTCTTTGCCGCTACGTCTTCAACAAACTATTCATAGGCTTGAATATATTACAATTTAATACTATCCTATAAATAAACGTTTTTGTCCGAAATTGAGCCAAAACTATATTAGGACTCAATCGGAGAAATGTGTCCTTACAAATCTCCCCCTTTGGCTATTCCGGGACAAAAACCAAACAAAAATCCTAAAGGGCTGTCAAGCTCTACTAGACTCAAAACATAACCCACCCAAACTTGACTCAACCCAAGGATCAAACTCTTTTCCATTGAAAGTTGCCGCTTTGAAGAATTCCTGCATACTTAAGCAAACTATCAAATGCATAGGGAATATCAAAGTATTTAATGCAATTAAAATAAATCCTCCCCCAAAATTAATTCTCCCCTTTATCAAAACAAATCTACCTAAGAAGGTCATGACTCCCCCTAAGTTAAATCTCCCAAACTAAGTTACGATAACAATAGGGATAGATACCATTTCTCCCCTATCATTCTCCCCCTTTTTGTTCAGGAAATTATCAAAGGATAAAGAACTAATAAACACGATGATGCTTAGAGTGATAAGACATTAAAGAATATGAGCAACAAAAGAAAGACTAATCCATGATAGATACCAATAATGAAGTATAAGCATAAATGGACTAGAAATCAAGGCAAAGACAAACAATATCAAATATATGTATACACTATAGATACAAACTAAGTATAAGTACACACATATAGATATAAACACCAAAATGACACAAAATACAATAAGTTTAGCACTCTTGTATGGCAAAAATGTGTCATATGGAAACGAAAGTGTAGGGGTGTGAACTAGCAATAATTAAATTTAGACCCAAACATTTAAAACATGTTCACGGAGTTCTCATTTGATTGCAAACTTTATCACATTTAAATAGAACCTCATGTGACAATAAAGATTGAACTCAATGAACAAACATACACAATGCATACAAGCCTAGATTTTTGATGATTCTACAAACCACATAGAGTCATGACAATAAAGACAACTAGGATAAACAGACATTGTGCAAACCGTTGATATACCATCCAATCTCCCTCAATAAGCATATATACTCTTTTTATTTTGAATGAATATATTAATCAAACATAGGCCTTGGCAATGATTTTTTTTTCATTTAATGCCATTTTCTATTTTTAGGCATTTGGACCACGTATTTCTTTTAGGTCCATTCAAACGGTGGCTTACTATCGCAAAGGATATAATTAATCCTTTCGGAGCCCTTCCCCGTGCACATTTAGATATATAATTTTTATATCTCACACAAAACTCACGTGCAACGGATTTTGACATGCACTAGTCCTCCTAGGTCATAAATATGTAGATGACTAGATTGGAAGGAGAACGCCTCACAAAGCTCAAATATAACATGTGACATTAAAATTTCAAAAGAGCTCGTGCATGTGTGAATAGAGGCATATAAAAAAGAATCCATTTAATCAATGCAAAATCCAACTACTCCATATAAACATGGTAAAGAACATTTTAAGGATTGCCAATCTAAACCAAAAGTTCTAGCCACATGGGAGCGTAAAAAATGGGATTCAAACACAAGTATATGCCACTTAAAGTGTGTCAAACTAAAATACACACAAAACAAAATATTTTTGAGTTTTTGACATTTTTTTTAACCAAAAATAGAAATATATACTCAAAAGGACAAACAAAAATCATTTGTATTTTTCATTAAGCTTAAATGAAATAAATAAAACACAAATGATAAACAAAAATCTTTTTATATTTTTCAATTAATCTAAACAAATGAAATAAAATACAAAAAGATAAACAAGTCATAATTTCTAGCATGAGTTATGAAATAAGGCAATGACTAGAAAATGACTAAACATGCATACATCTAGCAATGATATATAATATGAAGCACAAAAAGCTAGAGTATGCATAAAACACTAACACATTCAACCTTTAAATTTAACAAGGGAGGCTTCATGTGAAAGTAAATGAGAATCAACAAATCTTGTATCTAGCGCATTTAAAAATGATTTCCTAACCCATATAGATTTATATTTAAAATGATGGGGATTAGGAAATAATGAAATGCTAGACAAAGACTTCCTAGGACTTCTTTTAAGATAAAAACAAGATGACCTAAGGTGACCTTTCCTACCACAATTCAAGCATGTGTAAACACGAGGAATGTTACCTAAGGTGTGACCTTTTCTAAAGTCTTTGGATAAGGTTGACCCTCTAAAACAAACAATGGTCTTAGCTTTAGCAATGGAAGTATTTGAGCAAGAAGAGCTAGTACCATTACAACTACTACTAGAGTCTTGAAAATCATTTTTCATTTTTAAAATTTTGGACTCAAGTAATAAATTAGACTTCTCAAATTTACGGGACTCCTTCTTTAAATTTTCAATTACACCTAGAAGGTTATCACGCTCCCCCTCAATGTGAGCAAACTTGTCCCTAAGAGTCTTTTCACGACAATCACTCTCTTTCTTGGACTTTTCTAAAATTTCAAAGACGAAAAATATCTTTTTGAGATAAGGAGATTTGCAAAGATTCAATTCTAGATTTAAAACAAGAATTTTCATTTTCAAGAAATTTAATTCTTTTTACAAATCTCAAATTTAATTCCTTTAAATTTTCATTACATTTATTAAGCCCATTTAATTCCTCTCGAAAATTTAAAATTTCATTTTCATTAAAATTGGACAAATTATCATTAATACGTCCCATCGAGAGATACAAAAAAATTGAGAGTGAGATAAAGATGAACCACCTAAAAATATAAGGAAACACAAAAATGCTAAAAGCCGAAAAACGGATCTTTAACGCGATAAATTAGTTCTCCGGCTTTGATACCACTTGTTGGAACACGAGGCCCCAATTTTTAATTTCTTATTAAAAATATATTTCCTTTTATGTAAATAGATGCGGAAGCGTTGTGATGGTTCAATTAAAACAAATTTTAATTTCTTAACAAATTAAAATTAAACCAAGTGAAAGTTAGATCAAACAATTAATATATATTTCACTTAAACCACTTAATTAATCCAAGTCCTAGAATTTTCCAAAGTCATATTTTTCATTTAAACAAATTAGGCTAAACCAATTTTAACAAATGACTTGAATTAAATTAACTTTACCCAATATTTAATTTTGCACCAAATTAAATAAGTAGTGATTTAAACCAACTTTATCTTTTTACCTAAGCATGCGTTCTAGGTGATTGCGAAAGATAAAATAAAATAAGAAACCACTACGCCGCGATGTACGAGGAAAAACCCACAACGAGAAACAACCTCGGACGGCCCTAGCCTCAAATCCACTAGATACGGTTTTACACTTACAAGACAGAAGACTTACATCACTCGACTCGATCCCTCTCAAGCCCCGACGCGTCTTCTTATAACCACCTCTTCCTAGAAGATAACCACGGAGCTCCACCGCAGTCTCGAAATCCACCGATCGGACAATAGGCACACCGTCAATCACACATGGTGCCTTTCACCATGTGAGAATGCTGCAGCAAAACGTCTTCTTCTTTGAGGGATGTAGAAGCAAACCCAAACAATCTCTTCACTTCGGTGTAGAGATAAACCCGGTGACAAACTCCAAGCAAGATGTATATATAGAAACTTGGATAAACAATATGGGTGTAAACTAGAGTGTGTTATGATTTTCTCTTGAAACTTAGACACTCAAAACATTGAACATTTTCCTTAAACAATTTAGCTCTCAAACTCTCTCTAGGAGATGGAATAGAATGGAAAAGTTAATTTGGAAAATGTTGTTCCCGCACATTATATGATCTGAGAAAAGTTAGTGGGGAAACAAGTGGGGAAAGTTGGAAAAACTGCTAGAAAACTGTTCCCGTTTGAATCTCGTTCGAACGAGATTTTTGTTCGAACGAAGTCTCATTCGAACGAACTTCTAACGAAGTTACAGAGGCCAGGACTGGGAACTCGTTGGAAGTCTCGTTCGAATGACTTGTGGTTCAAACGAAAAACTCGTTCGAACGTCATTTCGAACGAACTTACAGAAAGTTCATTTATTCGATTTTTAGCCCAGAAAACTTTATAAACTTTATTTAAAATTTTAATTATTTTTTTCTGAAAACCACTGTTCTAAAAAATCCGCCTAGGCTTGAGGCTTGGGAGAAACGCCCCGCCTTAAGATTTTGACGCCTTATGCTGGATAAAACCCTTAAGGTGTACTTTTTCTCTAAAAACAACAATGCTTTAGTGAAACGATATCGCCTTTTAAAGATTTTTTTACAAACGGGACCATTATCTCATCCAAAATAATCAAATAGTATTTTTATTTACAAATATTCAGACATATTTTTATGATATGTACAATTTTAGTATTTTAATAGCCTTGTTATGGTTAAAAAATATTAAAATACATTAAAAAGAGCTAAACGCCTTTTCACGCCTTTTTACGCCAAGGCCCGCCTAGGCTTCTAAGGCTTAAGGCTTGGCCTCCACGCCTCGATCACGCTCCGCGTTTTTTAGAACCTTGCTGAAAACAAAGCACAGTTTTAATTAAACCTACACCCATATAAACATGTTCCAAGCTCCTATATATATATAATTGCATTCATACCTTGGGAGCATGGAACCACAGTTGATGACGTAGAAACGAGGCACATAAACTCGGCATTTGATGAAGCTTTATACTCTTTTCTGCTACGTCTTCAACAAATTCTTCGTAGGCTTGAATATATTACAATTTAATACTATCCTATGAATAAACATATTTGTCCGGAATTGAGCCAAAACTATATTATGACTCAATCGAAGAAATGTGTCCTTACACTGAGGGCATTTCGGTAGATCTGAGTAAAGTTGTCGCGGTAAGGGAATGGGGTCAGCCCACGACACCCACAGAAATTCAAAGTTTTCTGGGTTTGGCTGGTTATTACCGTCGTTTCATTAAGGGCTTTTCCAAGATCGCTAGCCCTTTGATAAATTTGACTCGGAAGGGAGTGAAGTTCGTTTGGGATGATTCTTATCAACTGGCTTTTGATGAGTTGAAAGATAAATTGACCTTCGCTCCAGTGCTCGTGTTGCCAAGACCGAGGAAGGACTACTTAGTCTTTGCTGACGCATCTCTTCAAGGCTTGGGAGGTGTGTTACAGCAAGAACATCGGGCTATTGCTTATGCTTCTCGCAAGCTAAACTCAAATCGGTTACCAGAGACGACGTCAATTGTAGGTGGTAATTTCTTACAATGACAGTATTCAATGCGCACAAGGCAAATTAAAATTAATATTGAAGAAAATAATGAAGTACACACAACACAAGATATGTTTGGTTTGGCAATATGCCTACATCAATGGAATCTAGGGTATGCTTTCTTATTTACTTTAGAAAACTGGTCGGCAGAGTTGTAGTACTATTCGACGATACAATACCCATGCCCCTCTCAATGGGGGCGGGTTTATAGTTATAGATAACCTTGGGAGAGTCATAAGCTCAATTAACAACTATCCCTAGAAGTTCGGACCTATTGTTTATCAATTTTAGTCGTCCAAAGTTATGGATACGTGGGAGTCTTCTATGACTTTGAATCTTCATTACCTAGGTGCACAAGAAGCTTGGACGATCGTGCTGAGCACGTATATGGGACATGTTAGCATAATTATTGTCCACATATATTTTTTAATAGTTTTTTGTATCTAATTTTATAAATAAAACAACTGGCTTTTAAAAATAAAAAGATTGTTATTTTATAATGAAAACTAAATTTCTTATAAAATATTTTTATAAGTTTTTCATAAAGAGTTTTGTTAAAAAGTTATAAAAAAACTTTTCTGTAGTTAAAAAAAATGGTCATTTTTTATTAAGAAAAACTAAACATATCTTTTCTTAGAAAATTGTATATTTTATAAAACAATTTTTTCTAACTTTTTCAAAAAGCAATTTTCATAAACTTTTTAAGAACATTTTTTTATAAATAAAAACTATTTTATTAAACAAAAATGTGACTTTTTTTTATAAAAACATATTTATATAACTTTTGAAATAAATAAAAGACTTTTCTAATGGTAAAAACCTAACTTTGTATGAATTTTAATGTTTCAAATTTTACAGATGTAGGAGGGTAGTTAGTGGTTCGTTTGGTTTATAGAGTTTGTCCCTTAAGGATCGAGGCATAACCCATTTAAGGATAGTCTGTATAAGAGTTCATTGGAGAGATAAGAAATAATTTTAGACATTGTACACAGATTTTTATGTGGTTCGGCAAAACCTACATCCAAGGTGGTGCTATGATGTTCTCATTCATATTATTATCATGAGTAAAGACGCTATTAAAAGTTGGGAAGGTGGAGACTCTTTACCACTATTTGGGTGGGGATAATACATAAAGTTTGGTGGTGAATGATACAAAGACAGCAATAAAATACTTTTCATACTCGATACCCTTTATAACTGATATAAGGAGCCCCCATTTCCTTTAATACCTTCGATCCCTTCTAAATTGTAGTGTTGGGTCTTTATATAGTCTTTGGTGGTGGGTGACAGCTAAACGTTATTTTAATATTGAATAATTCTAGGCGGATTCAAGAGTTTGATACATTTGGTGAGACACAGTCACATGTCATATCAGTATTGACTCGTGCATGCACATAACTGTTGTGAAACCTATGTGGAGCCCGAACAGGAGTCAATACCAATGCGACACGTTACTGTGTCACACAAGAGCGGATGTAAGGGGGGCACACATGGGCTATAGCCCAGGGTAAAATGAAAAAAAACTCATTAGTTCCTACTAGCCTAGCCTAGGGTAAATGTATAAAGAAATAATTATAATATTATAGCTAAGGTCAAACACCTGTCTTGAGTATCTTCACTCAAAACCCCACGTTAACCCCCGAAAAAATATCAACAATATTTTATTTCCGTCTTCAGTTGTTCTTTTATTTTTTTACCTTTTAAATTCCAAATTCTAATAGTTTGGCCCAATAACAAATTTATATTTCTTCCTCCTCTCAACTCAAGCTTCCTCTTCCATTTGGGTCATTCTCAAATCTTCATTACCTCTCTCTAGATGTTTTTGATTTGTTTCATTTTAAACTTTGATTATTTATTTATGTGTTAGGGTTCATAAATGGGAAAGTTGATGAAAACTATGAACAAGCGTAAAATTCCTCTTCACCCACCTTGTGGTAATTTCTCTCTCCAAATAACCTTATTATTTTGTTTGTTTCTTCTTAACTCTTTATTTTTTTGTATCTTTTGTTAGTGTTGAAATATGGGAGTTCATCCATGACTATAGATTCATTTATTAGATGAATAATTATTTGTTTAGATATGCTGAGAGTGATGTGTTCACTATAACTTAATATCTTCTTTTCGTACTAATTTAACAAATATGAATTCTTGATATCATGTTCTAACTTTGTGAATGAAGGAAACAAATGGAAAAATAGGTATGAATAATTTTTCATGTAGTTGTTTCATCCGTAGCTTTATTTCTCTTGAAATGGTGTTGAGTAAAATTTGAAAACACCATGACTTTTAATTAGTTCACATGTTTACACATAAATATATAAGTAAATTAATAATTTTTAATCAATTCAAAGATATGACGAGATTTATTGTAATTTAAAATTTTTAATCTATAAATATACCACCCAAATTTTGACAGAAATTTTGTAATGACATATCAATTATTTTAAATACCAATATAAATTATGTTGTCACAATTTTCATTTCAATCTTCTATTTATTATTATTATTATTATTATTATTATTATTATTATTATTATTATTATTATTATTATATTTTGTTTTAGTTTCAGCCTACCCCTCTAATGAAATCTAGCTCCGCCCTTGGTGTCACACCAAATGTGTCAATTTTTTGTGTCGGCGTAAAAGGACTTTTTAATAAGTATTCCCTTTCTTTAATGGGCTTTTACAATTATATCTCATTTTTATAATGTTTTACAATTTTACCCTCTCCACAAAAGAATATTTGGATTTTTTATATTCCAAATATTACATTTTTTAATTTCCATAATATTACATTTTTTCCCCATAATTTATGATTTTTAAAATTTTCAAAATATTATGAATTTTCTCAAAAGTTAAACTATTTTCAAATTGAATATATACATACACAACGAGACTCTCCAACATACCTCATCAAACATACCTAAAGAAAACAACAATTTTTTTAAGTAGAGAAAAAAATTAAATTTCAACCAAACTTTGTACATATGATCTACATATTACATAGACCTACAAAAACATTCAACACAGACGTGAGTGAAATGAAAATAAGGTATATAAGTTTCATCTAACCCAGTTCCAGGGCAATTTTTTTGATGATTTTTTTAGATAATCTCCTTAATATGTAAATAATCTATATCCAATTAGGTTGAAAAAAATCCTTATTTTACTATTTAAAAAAAATGGTATATCCTTTAGGTATATTGGATAACCTGACTATATATATAGAAACGCAAACAAAGACACACACAGAGACACACACACATACATAGAGAGAGAGAGAGAGAGAGAGAGAGAGAGAGAGAGAGAAGGGACTAATTCAAAATTTTAACATGTTTTGTTAAAAATGACACCCACCCATTTTTGACAAAAACTTTGGCACACAAAACACAAACAACCCAAAAATCAATTCAGGTGTTAGCTTATAATAAAAGAATAATTGTTGTTTCCCAATGTTTGATTTCTTTATAGAATAATTTTGACTATACCTGTTACAACTTCCTCGACTAAAAAAAGCTTTAAAAAGTTAAAAGATAAAAATCTTACATTCATTATGCCATGTCAAAAGAAAATTAATTAGATTAGTTTTGTTATCAATTGAAAAAGATTTGATATAAAAATTAATAGTTGATATTTTTATCAAAAAATATATGAGAAAAATACATTTGATCTAATTTAGATGATTTTTATTTTTCTTCTTTATTAATATATAAAGGGACCCCCTCGGAAGTTCGTCTAAGGTGCCCAAACTATCAAGATCGGATCTTGTCATTAGTGATGCTTAAAGTTAATTATGAGATACCATAATTTAATGTGCAATTTAAAAAACTAAAAGTCGCAAAAGAGAATCATCACTTAATAAAAGAATAGATGGTAAATGTTATAATAATAACATTATTCGTACAATAGCAAAAAAGTTCTTCTACGCTGACACACAAAATTAATATTTTGAGCAATATACTGACAGGTCCAATGATAATAGAGTTCAGACGTAAGTTAATATGGGTGCAACACGTTAGTTTTTCGTACCAAAATATGTCAATTTGTGGGCCAACTAAATTTATTTATAATAGAAAATTGATTTAAAATGATAAAATAAGATTAATTAATCTCTCGAGGGATTGGTAGGAGGAACCGCCTTCCTTCAAACAATTGTTAACATTTTCCTTCAAACGAGCCATTCTCTCTCTTATCTCTTCTCCTTCTTTTTCCTTAATTAGTCGTGTGATGGCCCTTTCTATCTCTCCTCTCTCCAACCCTTTCTCCAGCTGCACCCCAACTTTCCAAACATCACATACATATCTTGCATTCAAAGGCTGATCCACGTCAGAAGGTGCACATATCATTGGCACCCCTTCAAAAATTGCCTCTAGAGTCGAATTCCAACCACTGTGGGTCAAAAACCCTCCTACTGCAGGATGGGCCAACACTTCTAGCTGGGGACACCATTTCACAATATAGCCCCTTCCACCTAACCCCTCCAAGAACCCATTTGGCAAAAACTCGAGCAAATCCGAGCCCTTTACGATCCCCGGTCGAATTACCCACAAGAATGGTTGCTTGCTATTGGCTATACCCGTGGCCATTTCCAAAAACTCAGCTTCCCCCAAATCAATAATACTCCCAAAGCTGACATATATTACCGACTTGGGATTTTGCTTGTCTAGCCATGACATGCAGCTTCGGTCTTGGGCTAGTAAGGTGCTTGAAGAGGCCGGGAAGTAGTTGTGAAGTGGGCCTATTAGGAAATTTGAGGTGGGGAATACTTCTTGTGTCGTGGAAATTATATGCTCTTCAAGCTCTTCAATTGAGTTCCAGATGATTCCGGAGGAAGCTTTCATTTCTTTGATCATGTTAGCTAATAACTTAGAGACACTCTCGTACGTGCCCGTATTTAGCTTTGAGTCTTTGAATTTATGTGGCTTAAGTCCTTCAACCCGAGATTCTAATATGGAATCATCTGAAAACACAATCAAATTGATGTTGAAAATCCAAAATACTAGAAACCAATGTGTGCCGGTCAATATCAGATTACTAACAAACATGCAAAAAGAGCATCTCTTAACTGGTATGGTGGGAAATGTACAAAATTAGTGTCACGATTCGACCATTGGTCCATAAAATAGCAGTTACTTTTCTTTCTAATATTCCCCTTGCCTTAAAATTAAGACTTTTGTATTGTTTTTTGAGTAGTCTTGGATTAAGTATTTGGTTTAGTATATAAATAATGTGAGTTTCCATCTTTACATTTTATTTGAAGGATAATTTTAGGCCGACAAACAAAATCGATACATTTGGTGCGACATACTGACGTGTTTCACCCCATTGGCTCGTACCCAGACATGCACCAATGCGTGTGCGGTTCGACACATCAATGTGTGGCAACAAATGTGTTGATTTTGTTTGTCGGTCGAGGTCCCTTATTTAAATTATTTTGATGTCCTCAAAAAGAATATCTTAGAACAATACATTCCTGTTAGACATTTTTGGTGGAACCTAGAAAGAGGCATTGCTTTCTTTGCTGAGTACTCCTCCAAAGTTAAAACTTGCAAATTCTGAGTTTCAGGGTTTAATTTTGACTGCCAAAGTTAAAAAAATAGGATAAATATAGAAGCAATGAGTGTACTTCTAAGAGGGAATATGGAAGTATAATATTCATGAGTACTGTTTTCTTTCAGAGCAACAATACTCTAACCAAAAAGTGTATACTCAATTTACCGAATGTGCTGAAAGGGTATTGTACCATACAATACCCTTTCAGCACATTCGATAAATTCGGTATACAATTTTTTTGACAAGTGTGTCATTTTTTTTCTTTTAACCCAACCACTACCGGTAAATTAGAAGGGATAGAATAGTGATTTGCCTACAATTTAACAAAGCACTGAGTTAAAATTTATTGAGAAACTCTTTTTTTGTCAATTAAAAGTACAAAAATTTAACATACAGGTGATATCTCCTCTATAGATAATATAAAAAAGGAAAACCTATCAATAATTGTTGTAGGGGAGTGAGTTCACATGTAGATCACGAAATTTTATTGCAAGATGGAGGATACAGGATGTGGACAGAGCTCCAGCCATACATCTTTCTTCGTATTTCTATTATTATTATTAGGAGTTCAACTGATGGAAAAAAAATTTTAAATAAAAAATTAGATATTACTAACAATCATGATTTACACTTATAAGTTGTATTATGTGGTTCATTTATCTCTTTTTGTCTTAACTTAAAGTTTGATGTTCCTAAACCTACCGATAGTAACTTAGAAAGTATCTCGTAATGATGTGACATGATTGAGATGAATTAATTGTTTCCTTACAATTCAAGCTGTAAAATAATAACCAACCACTATTGATTTAAAAAAACAAAATAAGAGATCTTTAAAAAATCTCTTGAGTGGAAATGTTAAAATACACTTTTGATTATTGAGCATTTAGAGTTTTTAGTCACCTATAATTTTTGGAGAGTAGCTAACGTCACTCCAAAAAATCTTTAAACACTCCACAAATTTTTTGAAAGATAAAAATGCCCTTTACTCTAAAATCAAACAAATTCCATTTTACTTCTTCAACAAAAAAAATATTTTTGTAAAAAAACTGTTTTTTATACTAAAAAAAAGGGTCATTTTTTTAATTAGCATTTAGTCCAAACAGTTTTATTTTATTCCAAAAAGTCATTCACAATATAAAACACTCACAAACACTCTTTTTTCTCTTATCCAAAATTTTAAAAAAACATTATCAAAATTAAACAAGGGCATGGAGTCGTTAAAAAAAATACCAGCGGCTATGAATCTATTATTTTTTAAATAACACGATCACGATCCAAATAAAACGCGAAGTGACATGGAGTCGTATTTTTTTCATATCGGTGGCATGGATAATTTTGTATTATTTCAAAAATACTCTTTTTACTATTTAAAAAAATGGTCTACGCCAGCGGTATGCATAGGCGATCCAACCACCTACATATACCGCTGGCGCGGACCATTTTTTTCTAATATGTTGGTACGCGCCAGCGATATGTAGAGGTTTTCTATGTAAAAAAACTGTTTTTATATTAAAAAAAATGGATCATTTTTTTAATTAACGTTTAGTCCAAACATTTTTATTTTATTTCAAAAAGTCATTCACAACATAATAAAAAAAATCGTCCGCGCCAGCAGTATGTATAGGTGGTTGGATCGCCTATGCATACCGCTGGCGCCGACTATTTTTTTAAATAGTAAAAAGATTATTTTTTAAATTAAAAAAAATGGTCCATGCCACCGTTATGAAAAAAATACGACTCCATGCCATGCCGCGTTTTATTTGGATCGTGATCGTGTTACTTAAAAAATAATAGATTCATAACTGTTGGTACTTTTTTTAACGTCTCCATACCCTTGTTTATTTTTGATAATTTTTTTTAAAGTTTAGGATAAGAGAAAAATAATGTTTGTGAGTGTTTTACATTGTGAATGACTTTTTGAAACAAAATAAAAATGTTTGGAGTAAACGTTAATTAAAAAAATGACTCATTTTTTTTAATATAAAAACGAGTTTTTTTACATAAAAAATCTATACATATCACCGGCTCGTACCAACATATTAGAAAAAATGGTCCGCGTCAGCGGTATGTATAGGTGGTTGAACCGCTTATGCATACCGGCGACGCGGAACATTTTTTAAAATAGTAAAAAGATTGTTTTTGAAATAACAAAAAACGGACCGTGCCACTGGTATGAAAAAAATACGACTCCACGCCACGTCGCGTTTTATTTGGATCGTGATCGTGTTACTTAAAAAATAATAGATTCATAACCGCTGTTGTTTTTTTTAACGACTCCATGCCCTTGTTTATTTTTGATGATTTTTTCTTAAAGTTTAGGATAAGAGAAAAAAAGTGTGTTTGTGAGTGTTTTGTAATGTGAACAATTTGTTGGAATAAAATAAAAATATTTGAACTAAATGTTAATTAAAAAAATGACCCTTTTTCTTTAATATAAAAAACAGTTTTTTTATAAAAATAATTTTTTTTTAAAGTAAAATGAAATTTGTTTGATTTTGGAGTAAAGTGCATTTTTGTCTTACAAAAAGTTAGTGTTTAAAGATTTTTTGGAGTGCCGTTAGCTACTCTCTAATTTTTGGTTACATAAGCCCTTAAATGATTAAAAGCTGATTATTAAAATTAAGTTGTTGATTTTAGGGAAAAATAATAGAGCTTACCCATTTCACCAAAACGTGTATAGAGATGAAGGGCACTGAGACTACTTGTTTGCAAGACAATCCTGGGGAGATCAAAGCTCTCCGCAATTGCTTGAGTGCAATACCAAACAGCATCTGAGATGAAGCAGCCAATAGGTTCACCCTCCTTACCCGATAATAAATCTGCCAAACAGTCTCTAATCGACAGCCCACATTTTTCATTGATTGTTATAATGAGATCCCTGGCGTTATCAACCCCTGCTAAAGAGACCTCACTTCCCAGATCCTCGCATATACAACGGAATTTGAAGTTGGGGTAGTTTGATTTGTTGGGAGCGTTAAGGGTTGTGTGGATAATGGTGATGTTGAAGCCTTTGGAGTGGAAGATGTTTGCTAACTGGAGCATGGGGTTGATATGGCCTGGCCAGGGCACTGGAAAAAGTGCCAGCCGCCGGGGGTTTCTTTTGGGCATTAGGATATCACCTAATTGGTTCTCCATTAATTTGGAGTCTTGTAACTATTGGTGTTCTCCACAACTTGAGACTTTCATATATGGTTGGGCTCGGTTTCTTTTTTCTTTCATATTTTATTCCCAATTTTTCATATAGTATCATTATCATCACACCATGCGATTCACGTGAGTTGCCAATTATTTAATATGACATATATGTTCCGAATTAAGGGTTTACAATATATGTGACAGAGTAGAATTAACCATGCCTTCACGTTGATTTTGAACTATATTTCCAATTCTTCTTATAGTTTTTTTAGTTTTAGTCCAAAAAAATCAAAATTAATGAATTGTTAGGTGTTATTTTATTTATAAGGGGTGTTGGGGATCGATCGACACGAGTGTCCGTTGCCGCTGGCGCGGACCAATCACAACATAGAAATTAAAATTAATGAATTGTTAGGTGTTATTTTGTTAAGGTTCATTAAAAAGTTCATCTTTTAGGTTCACTTGTAAACCTCTCCATATATATATATATATATATAAGGAAAGGTTCAAAAGCGAACATTTTAGCGAACACTCCCAAAAAAAAAACCTAACAACCCATTAGTTTTATAGAGAATTAAGGAAAAGGTCATATTCCTTTCTATATTTTGATTTTTAGGACAATGATTTTCAAGTTTATAAATCTAGTCCCTGTGCTACAATAGCATTTATAAATCTAGCCCCTGTAGTATAAATGCATTTATTTTTTTTGTCCGCGCCAGCAGCACCGATTTTCACAATTTTTCATGGTGTTTTTAGTACAGGGACTAAATTTATAAAATTATATGGAGTGTCCTATTTTTATACACTATAAATATTATGAGGACCTTTTCCCAAAATCCCCTTTTATAATTCCTATGTGTCCGTTGCCGTTGCCGCGGACCAATCACAACATATAAATTAAAATTAATGAATTGTTAGTCATTATTTTGTTAAGTTTCATTAAAAAATTCATCGTTTAGGTTCACTTGTGAATCTCTCTCTCTCTCTATATATATATATGGAAAGGTTCAAAAGCGAACATTTTAGTGAGCACTCCCAAAAAAAAACCTAATAACCCATTAATTTTAATTCATATGTTGTAATTGGTCCGCGCCAGCGACAACGAATACACGCGTGTCGACCGAATATTTCTTTTACACACACCTACACCCCCCCCCCCCCCCCCCCCACTCCCCCCACCCCCACCCCCGATTTTGGTGGAAGGCATCAGTTCCGGATACCCCAACCCGTCAGCACTTAGTCCCTGTATTTTGTATTTTGTCAAATATATAGGATATTCGTTTGTTGAACATATTATTCTACTGGTAATGCGTATATCAATATCACTATCATGCGTTGTACTTTTGGTCAGAAATTTTGGTCATATAATCATTGATTGTATTGAGAATCAAACCCAAGTTCAAGAAATGCATTTACAAAATACCGTATTAACTGGGTTTAAGGGATTTGTAATGTTTATACAACAAAGCTCTGGAGTGTTCTAATGGGTGGGCGTGCGGGTGGGAGTGTAAAAAAAATATTCGGTTGACACGTGTGTTTCCGTTGTCACTAGTGCGGACCAATTACAACATAGGAGTTAAAATTAATGAGTTGTTAAGTGTTTTTTTGTGAAATTTCGCTAAAATGTTCGTTTTTTAAGTTCGCTTTTGAAATTTTCCATATATATATATAGGGAAATGATCAAGTGAGGGCCCAGTTTGAGAACCCTGAATGAGTACCATTTTTTTAAAATAATAAACAAAAAAAATTGGCTTGATTTTTTTTTTATATTTTTAAACATTTCAGTAGTAGCATAAAAAAATAATCAGCTCAAAATGATTTTTTTTTTATATATTAAAAAAATCGGTCAAACTTTGTGAGTTTTTAAGTTGTTAAAAGCTGACAAAGTTTGACTGATTTTTTTAAAATAGTAAAAAAAATCATTTTGAGTTGATTTTTTTTATATGGTCCTACTGAAATGTTTAAAAACTATATAAAAAAATTAGCTCAAAAATCATTTTTTCACTATTTTATCAAAATTGGTTCGCGCCAGCGGTATGCAACAAGAGTTTCTCATGAGATATGCTCTCTCTATACACACACACACACACACACACACACACACACACATATATATATATATATATATATATATATATATATATATATATATATATATATATATATATATATATATATATATATATACACCCAAAATCGGCATGCTGTTTTTTCTATTTATATATATACAGGACGTCTCTCTGATGGATTATTTGACGGGCTTAATATCGTCTACACGATTTAAGGACCGCTATCATCTTATTGGACCACCTATGGGGGACTGCTTTGTCTTTTTATGCCTTTGTCTTTTTCTAATGTTATAAGAATAGAATTTTCTACCCTAATAATTTCTATAGTCTTCTAAGCTTATTTTAAAGCCTAATTAATCTGGAAGTCTAAGTGTAGAAGTTTCAGGACTGCTGCTACTTCTTAAGCTTCTTTCGTCATTATCGTACTGGAGTTCTGAATAGCGAGGATTATCTATATAAATAATTTCTTCAGGGAGTCTAGAAATTGAAAGCGATTTTGATGGAAAATATTCTAGTCTTAAATACCTTATACGGTATCGTGGGTTTATCTGTCTAGTTTCTTTATATATTTGATTAATAATATCAATTATATCGTTATCTATAAATTCGTCTAAATTATTATCACCATAAGATGACAAAAATCTTCGGTATGTTCTAGGGGCAGCTGTCTCTACATTTTTAATAAGAGGGCGGATTCCTCCGGCTCTAATTAAAGTAGCCTTTGTTTCAGCTAACCTTTTTCTTCCAATAAATTTTAATACGTCTATACTATCTTCAAGTATTCTAGTGTATTCTTGGTATTTTTCAGGTCTAGATAGTTTTTCTGCAAAATCTTCAGTTCTTAATTTTTGTCTAAAGAGATCTCGGATCCCTGTTCTAATTATTTCTATTCTAGGTACTTCTCTTCCTAGCCACTCAATAATCTGGTCTATGTATTTAAACGTATCACCTGCGTATATTAAAGCAGATTCTATAAGTTCTTTATCTTTATGGTCTGTAATAGTCCAGTCTTGAATTTCTCTAGTTAAGTCTAAATTTGTTTGATTAACAAATTCTAA
This sequence comes from Sambucus nigra, assembly GCA_949130495.1. Lineage (NCBI taxonomy): Eukaryota > Viridiplantae > Streptophyta > Magnoliopsida > Dipsacales > Adoxaceae > Sambucus > Sambucus nigra. The sequence goes on along the minus strand of OX422209.1, from coordinate 764,763,164 downwards.
AAAGTCTTTAGTGATTTGTAAGCTCATATAAGTTTCTTTTTAAAACAATAATATGTAAAAATAGTTAAGGGTTTGGTTCGAGTTATACCTTCCTTCTGGTCTGCAATATCTTTATCTTCTTCCCTTTGTCTCTTCAGCCTTGTTACTATTCTTCTCCGGTCTCGGCCTCCTACAACTCTCTCTTTATTTGTCGCACCTTAATTCACTACTTTGGCGATTGACCCGTTTCCTGCCTGTACACCTTCACGCCTAACGCCCACCTGGCTAACGGCTCACGGCACCTAACGGCGGTTCACCAGTATAACACCTTGTGTGCTACACCAGAGGTTCCACACAATAGTCCTCTATGAACAGAAAGTTGGAGACAATTTGGAAAATAATAACAACTCAACATAAGAGATTTCTGGAAAAGAAAATATTTTTATTGCATAGCATAAGTAAATACAACTCTCCCCTCTTCCCTAACTATGAGAGGTTTACTCACTCATATACATATTACTCTCTACAAGCATACTCTCTCTAGAAGTCTAACAATTGATCACTCTCTCAGTCCTACAACTGATGTTTAAAACACAAATGGACGCTCCTTTTTATAGATCAAGGGTACTACAAAATGACTGGTAACCGGCTACCAAAAGCAATCCGGTTGAAAGCATAATTATTAAAGCAACATTGTCTTTCAGAATCTTATCAGCTAGGTCTATAAGCTTTTAACGTCTTTTGATAATTTGGGGGACCTTTTTCTTTTTGAAAAGAAAGGCCAGCTGAAGGGGCATGCCAAGTCTTCATCATGAATCTTGTCGTTTTGTAATAATGCAAGAGCATCAAACAAAGTCTTCGTCCTTTTTATCAATCCGGTGGCCCTTATGGGGCAGGCATCCTTTTGCTTTATGGAAAGCAGAGTCTACGCAAATGATTCTTCTGTCTTCAATAGTTCTTCCACTACTGGGGGGGCCCTTTGTTGTGTCTTCTTCTTCCTTTTCTTGATTTGGTAAGGCATTGTTGAAAAATTTATCAATGAGGCCTACAGTTCTAATGCTAGCTGGCAAAGCTATCTCTACCATTTCTTTGGATTCTTTCTTGAGCCTTCCATTGAATGGCTCATCAGCTTGGATTATCAGGTCTTCTTTGTGGTAGGCAGTGTACCACCTGTCTTCTCCTGTTAATAACTCCATGATTTCTATGGTCTTCATGGATTGAGCAATCTGGAGCTTAGACTTATTAACAATTAATTCTTTGGCCTCATCATCTGATAGAATCTCAATGTCTTCGAATATATAACTGGAAAATCTAATAAGTCTAAATCCTTCAACTTTCATTCCTCTACAGGAACTTGGAGAAATTTGGTAGATTCTGGCAAATAGAGGAAGGAAGTCTTCTACCTTCTTAATATACTCATGGGGAATGGGCCAAAACGGCACATAAGAAGCTTGTTGCCTTTGCCAGCACGTCGTTGTTTCTGGAGGTACACAATGACTAAGTTACCAGGCTGGTAGGACACGAAACGGCGATGCACATTTGCTTATTCTTTGTAAGAAGCGTAAATGGACTGGATGCGAGAACGGACATTTGATTGGACGGAAGTCAAATGGGCCGCAAACTCCTCAACAGAGGGGCACGTGGGGACTGTCAGTGGAAGCTCGATAAAATCAATAGGCATGGTGGGGGATTGGCCTAACACAATCTGGAAAGGAGAGAGACCGGTAGAACGGTTGATGGCGTTGTTGAAAGCGGACTTGGCTTGAGCAATCACTAAATCTCACCGACGGGGGTGCTCAGTCGTCAAACAATGCAAAAGATCGCCCACACTCCTGTTGACTACCTTTGTCTGTGGATGAAAGGCAATGGAAAACTGGAGCTCCGTCCGCAGTAGTCGCCACAATGTCAGCCAAAAATGCCCAGGAAAGTGGACATATCGATCGGAAGTAATGCTACGAGGGACGCCGTGCAAGCTGACAATCTCACGGAAATATAAGGTCGCTACATGAGAGGCGTCAGTCATGCGAGAGCAGGGAATGAAATGCGACATCTTGGAGAATCTATCAACAACCACTAGAATAGAATCATGGCCACTGGAAGTACGGGGATTTTCTATAATGAAATCCATCGAAACGTCTTGCCATGGTCGCTCTGGTATCAGAAGAGGGGTGTACAATCCCGCATTGGAGTGCTGGCCCTTAGGTATAACAGCGGTGGATGAACTGATTAGTATCATGTCTCATGGTGGGCCAATAAAATCGGTCTCGTAACAAGGCATGAGAACGGTCCTGTGCTAATCCACCTCCATGAACCTCCGAAGTGATCTTTTCGCGTAAGGAGGAAGAAGGAATGCACAACGTTGTCCCCCAATGTAAAAAACCATCCTGAAGTAAGTACTCTCCTGACGCGTCATTACCCTGCTGGCAAGCGGCATAAATAGGTCCCAACTGTACATCCGTCGGATAGAGGTCGCGACTCTCATCAAACCCAAAGACCCGACTCCGCAAAGTCACTAATGCATGAGCACGTCGGCTTAGTGCATCCGCTACCATGTTCTCCTTCCCCGTCTTGTACTATAGATGGAAGGTATACCGCTGAAGGTAGGTTGTCTACTTGGCATGTCGATCATTAACACGCCTCTGGCTATGGAGGAATCGCAAGGCCTCGTGGTCCGATTTGATCACAAACTCCTTATGTTGGAGGTAGGGTGACCAAAATTTAACGGCTTTCACAACCGCATAGAAATCAAGGTAATAGGTAGAATAATGTAGTGCTACTCCTGTCAACTTCTGACTGAAGAATGCAATGGGCTTTCCATTCTGACTCAAGACCGCACCCACCCCTATCTTGCAAGCGTCACAAGATAACTCAAACAACTGATCAAAGTCCGATAAGGAAAAGATAGGAGCGGTCGTCAACAATTCCTTAATACGTGTGAAGGCCCTATCAGCCTCCTCGGTCCATCTGAACTCAGCCGTCGACGAAGTCCCCATCAAATCTGTGAGAGGAGCCATGACTGTGCTGAACCCTGCTATGAAACGCCTATAGAACCCCACGAGACCATGAAAACTACGAACCTGTGTCACTGAGGTGGGGGTGGGCCAGTCCTCAATCGCCTGAATCTTGGCATCGTCCACACGAACGCCATCTCCTAATACCATGTATCCCAAGAAAGTGATGGAAGGAACCATAAAAGCACACTTTTTCAATGCAAGGAAAAATCGTTCGGCTAGTAAAACCTCTAGGACTCGAGTCACATGCTGCAAGTGCTCCTCCTCTGACCGACTATAAATCAGAATATCATCAAAATATACCACCACAAACTTGCCCAAGAATGGACGTAAAATCTGAGTCATCACTCGCATGAACGTGGATGGGGCATTGGATAGACCAAAAGGCATCACAATCCACTCATAAAGTCCATCATTGGTCTTGAAAGTTGTCTTCCACTCATCTCCTGGCTTCATGCGTATTTGGTGATACCACTCTTTAAATCCAATTTGGAGAATATCATCGCTCCATGGAGTTGGTCCAACATGTCCTCAAGCCGAGGAATGGGAAACCGATACTTCACCGTGATTTTATTTATCGCAAGGCTATCTACGCACGTACGCCAACTTTCGTCTTTCTTGAGTGCTAAAAATGTGCGGGAACTGCACATGGAGACATTCTCTCGCGGATATACCCCTTGTCACACAACTCGGTGACCTGCCTCTGTAACTCCGCATGCTCAGTAGGGGACATGCGATAGGGGGGAAGGTTGGGGAGCTGCGCCCCAGGAATGAAGTCAATCGCATGCTGAATGTCTCGCAGGGGGGCTCATCCGGGGGAGTGCACACATCACTATAAGAATCCAACAGGCGCTGAACACAGGGCGGCACAGATGTCTTCGGAGTGGTGATGGGACTAATGAGAGCATAACACATCCCTGCCTCTTTGGTCTCGGTGGTTAACTCCTCATGGGAAACAAGGCTGAAGGCCTAGCCATCGGAAATGGTCGCATGGGGCGAAGTAGAAAGCTCTGCCCTTCATGACTAAAAGAGTAAGTGTTGGCACGACCATCATGTATGCTACTTTGGTCAAACTGCCATGGCCTCCCCAAGAGTAAGTGGCACACCCGCATGTCGACTACAATGCACAGAACCTCATCATGATACTCCCCAATAGAGAACGCAACTCGACACTGTCGGCTAGGGGTAAGCGTGGCTCCATTACCCAACCACCCAATACGACAGGGTGTAGTCAACGACTCCGTGAGAAGTTTTAATTTATCAACCATCTCTTGTGCCACCAAATTGTCACTGGCACCCCTGTCTATGATCATCGTGCATAATCTTTCTTTGGCGGTACAACGAGTAAAAAAAATGCTCGTTTGAATCCACGTATCTTCACCGGGAGGAGGTGATTGGACATCCATTGATGTTGTAATCATAACGGTATGAGTATAGGCGGTAGAAAATCGGCGAGTCTTGCATGAGAATGACAAAAAGAGTCGCGTTGGTGACAAATGGATTGAGCGGTAGCTAAAGGCACATCAGGTGGGATGGACAGGATACCCAAGGAGGTACATCCTTTGTATAAAGAACTAGGGTTTTTTTGAGGTACGAGGGTTGGGTTTTTTTGGAATGGAAGTATGGAAGATTTGGATTTGGCATTTTGGGACATTGGTTTAGGGTTTATAATGTGGGTTGGAGTGGTTTTGTTTTGTTGAATTTGGTTTGGATTTGGGCCCGAAAGGGATGTTTTTTTTTTTTTAATAATTAGAGGGTTTGTCATGATCTTTGGACGATCCATGAGTGTCGGTTGGTATTTCCGAACGGGTAGGAGAAGAAAAGGATGGAGTAGGGTGCCCCGGACACCAGGCGGATCGGCTGGTGGCTGCGGGAGGTCAAATTTTTGCTTGTCGGCCTTCGGTATAACTGTAGGGTTAATCGGGGTCGGTTTGGATGGTAGGGGGTTTAATCCAATTGTGTTTGTGGGTGAAGATGGTGGAGGAATTTTAGGGTTAGAGTTTTTTTTAATTTCATCCGAATGATCCCAATGGGTGTCCCAATCTTCAATAAACATGGCTACTCTAAGAACAAACCTCGCTCTGATACCAATTTGATGTAGATGTAAGTGCGGAAGTGTAAAAATTAAGAAGCTAACTACACAACAATAACAACAACATGAAAATATAGGGAGTTCTTTTATTTCTCTCTCTAATCTCTCAATATCAAATGGGCAAAAGTGATACAATAAGGATCCCCTTGGCTATTTATACTAAGGAGTTAAAAAAAGGAAAATAAGAACAAATGCTAAAAATGATTAAAGACAACTATAGCCCAATGCTCCTGCATCATATATTTTTCTGACATTGTGCATCACATAGTACATACTTATTTCTGCTTACCGTTTCTTCTCCTATCTGATGTACTACCCTTCATATTTACAATAATTGAGTTGAAAATATATCTAAATGCAAGGTCTGTGCAGAAAAGTGTGAATTGATATGCTGTCACTCGAGATCACATAATTATGACTTTGTTATAGTACCACTCTTTTTCTTATTAACCAGTTGTCCAGAACATGTCTCATATTTATTAATCAGCTTTATTAGCCAGAATAGAGTGTTTGGTACCAGAAGATTAAAAATCATATCATGTTCACATCATCCTCTATGCCTCAATAACTTTTTAAAAAGGTATTCCCAAAGCATTCTTTAGTCCAAGAAATGGGCCTGAGTCTTTTCAGTTTAAGGGGAATAACTGTCAAAGGTCTGGCTTGAAAAAGCTGTTCCCAGCTATCTTTAACCACCTATTTGAGTCCTTCATGTTTCATCCAAAAGAGTAGGAATTTGAATGGTCTATGCTGACGAGCAACTGAGAAGAAGAGGAGAGTGATCAGAGGCTTCCCTTTTCTAAATGGGACACAACAGAGGTATGAAATGCAACGAATCAAGGAAATATGATCCGTGGTTTTCTAGTCTCGAAGGCATCCAAACCCTGTAGCCATCCCATCATATTGTAGAACTCAATAGGCGAATACAATGAGAATTTATACCACACCAGATTTAATATCTCACATCTCTAATACAATTAAAACCAAGTGTATTGGCTCTTCTCATAGTCCTAAATATATGTGCAGTTCAGATTCTGCATTCCCTATTAGTTTAAGTTGAATTGTCAAGATCCTGCTTGAACTAGTGTTCTTCAAATCTTGATAAATTGGTAACTTTAACTCCTTTGGAGAAATTATGATCTGGTTGAATATTTCTTTCCGGTCATCCAGCCGTCGGCCAAACCCCACACTAGCATCCCCTGAAGTTTTTGAAAATCAAATCCATTGCAAAATATTCACCCCACCGTCGTACTTCTGAAAAATTACACAACCCACCCTCCTACTTATGAAAACTATTTGGGCCCCCTCTCCACTTTTGAAATTTACATTTCAACTCTCGAACTTTCTAAAATTTCCATTCCCTATATTTTCCAAAACCCCCAACCCAACCCAACTTCATGTCCTGACACCTATTCTCCTACTGATTTGTTACCAGATATCGCTTATAGGTATGATATGGAGGCTAGTGTGGAATTTGAGCGCCTGGGTCGTATCATAATTGAATAACTCCAAGCTCATTGACTATTGTGCTCGTGTGAGTGAGTCTCCATATAGGGAGCTCCGCAACTTCCAATTTTAGCGCCATCTCCATCGAGGAGTTTGAGGAGCGCCACCGCCGCCTAAGTTAGTGTTGTGCAGAGTTTCTTGAGACGGGAGCGATGCATGATTATTGTGTGCGTTTGCAGGCTACACGTTTGGCCCGATATTTCAACTATTTGGCTGCAGGCGTGATACCCCTCCATCCAACATCATCTTTTATACGATGTTGATGCCTGCTACCCTATTACGCATGGACCATGGTGATGAATTTCCTAAGGATACCGAGGAGCCCTCAGAGGATTGTATGGATCTCGAGTTCTTCCCTTGTGATTTTTTCCTCTTATGTTTTGAGGATAATTGCACTACTGGCACGTGGTTAGGAGATTTGGAGGAGATATTTGAGCTCGGTGACTTCTTTCCTATCCTTGGGGAAGAAGAGGTTAGGTTCTCTGTGGAGATTTCTTCGACATTTTTCTGAGATTGATTGGATGACTCCCACACATTTTCGAGAGGTGGGATCATATGACATTGTAGATATTCCCCATTTTGGGGAATGGGGACGATTTTGTTGTGGTTGATTCTTTTAGTGGATATTCTGAGACTAAGTAATTGCTTTGGGTCGATGTAGATGCTTTTGAGTACGTGGACCTATTATGGGATGGTTTTTTTAGCCATGTTTGGAGGTCGAGTTCCAACGCCTTTGAGGATGATCATCATGAGAGATTAATTTTTTTTTGGCATTGTTGGCCTCCTTGAGGCGTTGATGTGTTGTTTTTCATCATGGAAAAGTTCAATGCTACATTGTTGCTCGTCGGTCGTGGTTGGACTTCATGATTCCGTTCCATTGTCTTTTTTCTAACTAGTGGGGGAGTTCACTAGTGATTATTTTTCTCCGTTGCCGCATCTCCCATGTTCGGGACGAGCTTTTTCAAGGAGTGGGAGAGAATGGTGTATATGAGAGGCTAAGGAATTAATCCTATTTTTACTTATTTTATTTTCATGTATAGTATAGTATTTTTTGTTGCAGTTAGTCTAATAGGTTGAGGGTCATATTTCCTTTGCATATTCTAGTGTGCCTCTTAGTGATTTTACCTTTTAGAATTTTCTTATCTAGCAAGATAACTTAGCCTATAAATAAGGTACGTGGACAACCATTGTGATGACTACAATTACTTTTGAAATAAATGAGAATTAAGGAGAGAAATGGGCAATTTGCCTCCAACTCAATGTTTTCGTTGTTGTCATGTAGTTTAGATTTAATTGCCTGCGTTGCTAACTACACATAAACAATAGCACAACTTATTGAAGCTTGAGGATTATCCTTTTTTACCTATGGAATGTAATTTATCTCCAGTTGTAATACTAATTGTACCGAGTGTTCACATTTTGAAAGTTTTAAGTGTGAGTTATTATGGTTATCAAGTTCTAAACAGGGTACTATAAGGGTTGGGGCCATCCAATTTTTCTTTTTTGGAAACTTAAGGCAAAGTAACTCCCCAGCGCTAGAGAGTTATGGTATTAAAAAGAAAAAAAATGTGGAAACCTAAGTCGTCCACTATGCTTACAAAGAAGAGGAGGGGGTGGGGAATGAACCTAACAGAACCAAAATAAGAAAACAAAAATAGTTCCTTTTAGTTCTTTATAAACTCACTATGCATTGGAGGGGGGACATAGATACTAATCAATAATGAATAATAAAGAAACAAATAGTTCATAAAATCTCCCAATAAAACCATATCTGCAAGAAGAAAAACTGCACAGTTCAGTATACTGCTAGAAGAATAGCAGTTGAAGTATCTAGACTCAAGTACACTCCCATAAAGGATCCATTACCGAAAACTGTAGGGTGGCCGAGGAGAGAGATCCTTGCCAATGAGACCTTGTAGACCACTAGGAGCATTCCATAACAATTGATTTCATCATATTCCACCCCCATTTATGACAATTTATTGGTCACCTCATTTCCCTTTCTAAAGATATGAGAACACTTGAATTCCATATCAGAGATGAAATGTAAACAGTTCGACCACCTAGTACAAATCTTCCAAGAGGTAAATAGGACTTCGAGGTAAGACAAGCCAGGGCAATCATAATATCTAATTCCATCTAAAATTTTCTCTAACCAATTATTGCAATCCTTTTCAGTTGCAATGATCACTACTACCATCTCTTCCATAATGGCTTCCCCTACTAGTTCTAAAAATTCCACCTACTGCATCTATATCTGGAAAACCAAGAGCCAAGCTATGAGTGTTGAACTTCTACCACCGAAGCGAGGGAGATGGCTATTTTACTGGAGTAACTTTACAAGCAGATTTTGGAATACTCCTAGCTTTGAAATTTTTTAAGATTCATATCTAAAACTGAATTATTCATATTGCCCCAAATCATCCTGCCAACATACATCACCCAGCCCTGAAAAGATGTAAGAATGTGATGCTGAGAAGGAAAAGACCCATGGAATATAGTTTGTTCCTTGCTTTCTATACCTGAATTTTTAATCAGTGGCCTGAAAATGGGATGAAACCCCTGCCAAATGAGAAAATGGACATTTTAATAATGAATTCAAAATGCTTTACACTAGGCATACCTTAAAGGAAAAATCACACCATTCTTCCTGAAAACCTCATGAACATGAATTTTGCAATGTAATAACCTTCAGACCATCATTGAGATTCTGGAGGGACATAAATTTGCGAAATAATTTTGAAAACGGGTCTCTTGTGGCCTTTACATCTACAAAACTAGAATGACTCCTTAGAAGAGATGTCATCATCCTCAATATAAGGTCAAATAATCCTATCAGTAGTATCCATGACGGGGAGGGAAGTGGAAAGATTTTTTAACTAATTTATGTTAAGGAATGAACAAAATACAATGAAATGTTACACTTTCCATTTAAAATAAGTCTGAAGCTGAATGTCTATGGTTCATGAGATCATAGTTAGAAAAATTTAACATTTTCACATTAAGGACCCCAAGCCAATTTGCAGTCCTTAACTTGATCAGGCCACCATTACCCACTGCCCATTGAGCATGAATCTTATGTATAGAAAAGGGCATACTTTAAACCTGGACAAAGAGAATAATTTTGTAACTGACCTCTTCACCCAGAGGATTAAATCCAGATAAATTTAACTAGACTACAAAGTGTCCCATTTACATATATCCCAGCCCTGTTTCTTTAAGGAAGACCTATTAAGAACTCCCAAGCACCCGATACCAGTACCTCATTCCTCACAAGGCACACATGAAGGCTTCTATGAAACTTTATTATTTTCTTGCCACTAATGCAGCGAGACCAAGCAAAGACCTGATTATCCCATTGTGTTCTGATTTCAGAAGTCTCTTCCATTATCCCATTGTGTTATATCATAACAAATAGTTGGTTTCTCGTGTATATGTATATATCATTGTCTTCCTCTACATAATTATAGGTGGAAATTCATGACATTGTACTCTACTACTTTAAATTCTGCTTTCACCCCAGTAATCAAACTTTCATTTTTCTTTCTTTTTAGCTAAAAGATGACACCTATTGTTTGGAAAGAAAGAAAAAGAAGGATCATTCTAAGATTTTCAATGGATAAGTGAGTTAACAACACCCAAAGTTCATTCTAACTTGAGCACATGTCTGAATGTTTAGCTTATAACTTGGGCCTTCTTATTGCAGACTGGCGGTTTCTTTAAGACAGGCATTCATAGGTTCATATGATGTAGGTGATGTTGCAACTTTCTCCTTGAAATTGTATAATGATATGAGAAGAGTTAAACATGTTGGTCTTGCCTCATATCTGCTGAATGTTGCAAACTGCTTCTCTACTTGAGTATTGTATAGCCCCACATTTTGATATTACTACAGGACATGAAAGCATAATGAATAATTGGCACTAGGTTGTAGTTGAGTTACTTGTTTATCTTTTTTTTTGTTCCATTTAGAAGGTTATATAAAACTTGTCTGCAGAGAGGTCTATCATTTCTCAAACCCCTTGTATCTCTACTAATAGTTTGAAAACTAAATTAATTTTGCATAAAATTCAATTATATGTGTAGCTCACCTAAGGAAAGAGTGCCAGGCAATCTCTATTTAAGCTTAGGAGGTTTGGGTTCAAATCAAACTATTTTTGATTGGAGGATGAGAATCTCAATATAATGGATTAACATTCGGTCTCAATGCGAAGGCAGATAAATGCTTATCATTTTAATTTCAAATTCTCTCTCTAAATTGCAATATTGACATGCGGTTGCAAAGACAAGTGTCCAAACAGATTTTCCTAGAAAATGGTTAATCTTTGAATTTAAATTTTCGGTACCAGTACTTATTACCTACCAATGGTAAGTAGTAGTGCAACTAAAAAAATGATGGAAACGCAATAGAAATTTACACACACAAATATATAAGTATAATCAAAGATATTTCTAAACTCATCCTTATATATTCATAGTAATTGTGTAGAACCAAATGAGGGAGTATAAAAGGTCTTTATAGGCCCCCAAGACTTGGTGGGCAAGTCAAGTTTGATGTCTTATGTCATGTTGTGGGTCTCGTGACCTAAGCCATGACATCACTATCCTTACTAACTTGTTCTATAATATTCAAAAGCAATACTCGTTTATTATAATAATAAAAATACAATAAAGAGAAACAATAATGAAAAGTAAAAATATCTGTTATCCATGGCTCGATTCCACGCAGGCACTATGCGCCGGCACACATCATTTCTAACTCACTACATAAGGGTTTTGAAATTCCTTGAAGATAAAATGTTTTACAAAAATTAGTTTCATTCCATTAAGACCTCTATTTAAAACAATTCAGTAACAGAGCATGATTGAGCACAACATCAAAACAAATAACATCAAGCATTCAAATAATAATAATAATATTACAATAAAAAGAAACAATAATTAAAAATAAAAATATTTGTCATCCGTAGCTCGATTCCACATGTTCACCACGTGCTTGCACTCATCATTTCTAACTCACTGCACAGGAAATTCTTTTTTTTGAAATATATTAAAGATAAAATGTTAGACAAAAATTAGTTTCATTTCATTAAGACCTTTGTTTTGAAACAATTCTCTAATAGAGCATGATCGAGCACAACATCAGAACCAATATCATCAAACATTTAAACTATGGGCAAATGTTGAATCGATTGTCATAGTATAGCACATCTGCGAATAGAGTAATATTAGCATATCATTATTATTATGGATGAGTGCTGAACGGATGAAGTTTTGTAGCATTATGGTTTTAGACTATTTTCCCAGATCTTAAAGCATAATCAAATTGGGAGGTTTGTTATAGCTCAATTGGTCACTTCTCTATTTTATATGCTACTAAATCTATAGACGTAGATTGATTAAATAATATTAGCCACCGTTCATCTTTTTTTACTAAATCTATGTTCGGGAGATAAAAAAAATTAGAGATCTTTGTAACATATTTGCTTCATTTGTCCTTTTACTCTGTTATACGCTTCTATTCTTCAAAACAAAAGGGGGACACAACATTTTGAGAGTCAAGATGCTAAAGTATGCTGAACGTGTATGCAAGATCTGGAATGACGTAGTCGGGGGGTAGAGAGTATTTGGTAACATAGGACATGTTCCTATATTTCATATATAGAGATTGACAAAGAAATAGTGAACATGTTATAATATTTTTTTATATATATGCACTCAGGTGTAGGCCTAGAGCATAGGGGCTTAACGAGTCCTTTCCTCTCATTATTGTAATGTTTGATTTGTGACTGTACTCAATGGGGTTCACTTGGAACTATCAGGTATCGGTATTGAATAATTAAAACACTCTCCATTCAAATCCATTTGTTATGACTACTAGCTCCCATGTTAAATCTGCAATAATATTTAAGATATCAACTAATGTAATTTTAACATTCCTGTGAATCATAAAAATAAATCTAAAACCCATGAATCTGACTAGATTTACTCTACTTTTTATTAAAAATATAATAACCATATTTCAAAATTCTAAATAGGCTTGTAAACTAAGTCGAACAAGTCCCAAACCTGCCCATTTGACCATCAAACTACCTATCCCACGTCGAAAACCACGGTGTCTCTATCTAACAGAGAATCTACAAAGACAACGCCTTCATTCTCTTCCCCAAAATCAGTTCACATTCTGATTCCCCAAACATCAGTTTACATTGGCACCTCAATGTCCTTTGATTGACAAAAGTTCAAAAATATAAAGCTATAAAGATATATTGAATCGTAGATCAGAGAACTAATTGATCAGATCTGAATTGAAAGGATAATCTAAAAATGAATATTGGGGCAAGAATTATAATTGTGTATAATTTTTATGTAAAATCCACTTTACACAAAAAAACAATCAGAACACATGGATTTTTCTGTTTTTTCTTGAACACCTTGTGAAAATCGAGTGGAAAAACAAGATTGTGTCAATGTGGTAGTATTTTGGGACTCTTCAATTGGTTGATTTTCCTTCCTATTCCCTTTGTTCCCGTGGACTGTTTGTGACAAGAATGCTCTCCTCCCATTGTCAAAAATTTGGATATTTAGGTTGTGATCCATAGTGGTGACTTAGTTTAATATTATCTGTACAAAGCTCTATTTTGTATTGCTGACCAGATGGAATTGCTTGGTTATCTGTGTCCAAGGCCCTTGCAATAATCGTCCTTGGTGAAGATGGGAATGTTGACCAAGTTACTTCCATAAGATATTGATGCACCTTATGTTTGGTATTGAGTAATGGTTTGTAACTATCAAATTATATGACTTGATGCAGAGTGATGCCTGTGCACTGAGGACAGTCTTAAGCCTTAGGGGAATGAAAGAATCAATTGAGCAGTATGCAAATTGACCCTGTACTACTAATTAGTCCCTAACTATGGAAAAAGTCCTTAAGCATCACTAAAGAAGGTGAAATATATTTTAATGACACAAAGGGGGGGGGGGGGGGGGGGGGGTATTTGCAGTTTTGTAAAAATCATCAGGGAGTTTCTTGCAAAATTACTAGTACATGGGGTTATTTGCAAAAATCTTAGTAGTTCCATATTTTTTCATTTTGTCCTTTATGTTTTATAATTTGTTAGTATTGGAAATTTAATTTTATTTCAGCGTATTTTTCATGCCGGATATGGTTTACTAATATATATCTTCATTGGATGCAATTAGTCCCTGATCTTAAATCATGCTTCATTATTTCCGTCACTTATGGATGTTATTCCTTGTGGGGCATAAACAATATTTTGAATCAGATGACTCGTATGTTTAACAAAAAGGCAATGAAGTTCTTGTTATTGCTGATGATGATGATACATATCTATTATCCGACAACACTACCTATGGTGCTTTCCTTACCCTTAAAAGAAATTGTTTTTTTTTTCTATTTTATTTTTCTCCTTTTACATTCTTTCCTATATGGTCCATTGTATAAATGAGGTGATTGCTTATTTACAAGTCAAGTTTTATATAGGCTTACTAAGTGCTTGTGTGATCCAAGTTATGCCATTCACTCTTTGTACTCATCAATTAATGAAGGGTGAATTTGGCTATTTTCGTTGATTGATGTAATTATACTAATGTATGTCTTTTATGTATTATTAGACTTACTTACTTAACCCACTTTCAACAGTACAAGAAGAATTGTTGAAAGAATTTTCACAACAAGTTGTTCGTTTTAAATCTATCCTTTGGTCGAAAAAATTATGTTTTGTCGCTGAAAATCACCTTTCGGTTTTGAAAATCTGCATCATCTCTGAATGTCACCATTAATTTTGATGGAACTTAGAAGAAAAATGAGTCAAGTCTAATAATAAAGGTACCTCAATATAAATACACCAATTAGCGAAATACCCAAATCAAAATAACCTAATACTGAATCAATGAGTGAAAGCGTGAATAACTTGATTCGATTTGGTCGTCCAAGTTAGATAGATCTCCTTCACATCTACTTATGGGGGGCAAACTAAATGTGGCAAAATCAATGGGGACCAAACCCCAAAGAATCCGCATTTTGGTATCCTCTAATTAATGTTATCATTTTGTCTTGCTCGAGACCAGTGCTGACTAAAAAATTGAATTGCTGAGCCGTAGGACAGAATTGTGTCTTTGAATTATTCCTTGTGCATATTTACTCAACATGCGTAATTGCTATAAAATTTTCCAACTAGGAAAGCTTTCACTTACATATATCCTTCTGTTGCAAAAAGAAAAACGACATGAAATACCTTATTTTTTGTACCTGCTATGTTGTTTTAGGTATTGGATGCCTTTTTAGCATATGGTTTAGAGTGTGGATGTTCAATGAAAAACGTAAAAAGGAGAGGGAAGAGAAGCTAATTATGGGTGGCTTCAATATCAACTAGTTGGTGAATATATCAGTGGTAAATGGTGAAGGAAATGTTGTTATATTGCGTGACGTAAATGGCGCCAAATGGGAGCAATAAAAGATAAATCTCTCTAAAACTCTCTCAAATTACTATATCTCAAAATGGAAGAATGCCTCAAATGAGGCTACAAATGGGTATTTATTGGAAGGAGGTTGCTTGGCCTCTAAGCTAAGAATCTAATTACAATTACGTCCCTAAGAGCCAATACCCTTCTTTCTTCTAAATACTAAACAAACAACTAATAAAAGAAAATACATCAAATAAAGAAAATAAAAGAAAATAACAAAAATACAATAAAATACTAAAAATACTAAAAATAATCCCTAATTCTTGATTCACATCATTCTCTCCGCCTTTCAAAAAGTTCGTCCTCGAACTTTAAAATTGAGGTCGAATGCAAAAATTCCAAAAGTGTGAGGAAGAGAGGCAAAACTTGAAGGGCCAAAATGTAATTTCTAAAAATTTGAGGAAGATTCTTCAATTCTTGCGGCAATCTTCATCTTCTTCCTCATGTCGTTCATGTCCAACATAAAAAATTTCTACCACTCTGATCAAAAATTGTGATTTTGGTGCCAAACCCTAGTTCTTGATCAAAATCTTGATTGTTGGACTTCTTGATTGCGGGATTGAGATCAGAACACTTTTGAACACCTTCGGTGGGTTTTATGGTCTCTTTTGGTCATTGGAGACCACGAATGATGTCAGTGATTGTTGGAGATGGGTTTTCAACCATGAGAGGGGTTTGGGTAAAAATGGGTTGAGATGGGATGGAATTTGTGGAAGAATGATTCTTGTTTAGTTTCGGTTGGATCTTGGATTGTTCGGGGGTTACTGGAGGGTTGGAAGGGTATTTGTTAGGTTTTGGTGGTGTAGTGGCGGAAGGTAGGACTGAAAGCAGCTGTTCTTGATTAAAAAATTTACGGTTTTGGAGTTGAATGGACTGTTCTAGGGATTTTTTGCCCGGATTGGCAGCGGATGCATGGATCGAAGCATGATCAGAGGTGTAGGGTATCGGATAATGGTCAGAAAGTCTGATTGGCACAGGAAGAGGACTGTCAGGGCAGATCCGACTGTGTGGGCCCGATACGTGCAGGGCGGCGGTCGCGGGGCTGCTGTCGACCATCGAAAACGAGACGGGAGGTGATGTCGGCGCTAGACAACCTTTGTTGAAGCACATCCGCTGCTTCGGGTAGTGGATTTGTTCGATTGGAACAACCGATGTTGCTGAAGGTTGGATTTGACCCGTTTGGGTTTGTTCTTGATGATATTGACTTCGTTGGTGGTGCGCTAGGGCTGGAAACTTCTTTCCGACCACTGGAGTAGTGGTCCGGCCACCCTGGGAGAGTTCTTGGGGCGCGGCTGATGGCTGGATATTCAATCCGTGGTGGTAGACCTGCTCACTTGTATGCTGCCCCATCGACAGTAGTGGGACAATGATCGAAGCGGGGTTCTGCCCCTGCTGGTGGCTGAAGACAGCGGCCGATGGTGACCGCTGCTGGTGAGGGATTCCTTGTCCTTGTGGTAGGTTCTTGATGAGGTTTTTTCTGGTAGGGGTGTGAAATGAGTTGCAGAAGCGTGGGTGGGGTTATTTTGGTGGCTAGGGTTTTGGTTTATTGAACTAGGGTCAATGGTGGTGGGTGGCAATTTGGGTGGTGGTGGAGGGAGGTGAGCGATGAATCCATCCATCCGGGCCATCAATTGGTTGATGGCCTCCACGAGTTGAGCGTTAGGAGTTTCCGCGGAGGTGTTCATCTTTTCTTGAACCCACCTTGACCTTGTTTACGAGTTTTGGTTTTCAAACAACAACGGGTGGAGCCAAGTAGGCTCTGATATCAATTGACATAAATGACGCCAAATGGGAACAAGAAAAGATAAAAATCTCTCAAAAACTCTCTCAAATCACTATATCTCAAAATGGAAGAATGCCTCAAATGAGGCGGGTATTTATAGGAAGGAGGTTGCTTCGCCTCTAAGCTAAGAATCTAATTACAATGACGTCCCTAAGAGCATATAACCTTCCTTCTTCTAAATACTAAACAAACAACTAATAAAATAAAATACATCAAATAAAGGAAATAAAGGAAATAAAAGAAAATAACAAAAATACAATAAAATCCTAAAAATACTAAAAATACTAAAAATAACCCCTAATTCTTGATTCACATCATGGCGTTACCTGAAAAGCTTCCCCTTGAAATCTTTTGATTCAGTATGTAGCATGAAATGTTAATCTCCCCATGTCCGTTGTTTTGAGGGTTTGGGGATATGCATGTAAGTAATTTAACTCCCAAGCTTGTCTGCTAAGGAAAAAGCAAATATACAGGACGAGACATTTAAGACATGTAGACCTTACCCGTAATGAAATTATTTTGAAGACCTACTAAATTATTTTTTTTTTTGTCTGGGAGATATTACGTGCTACTTATTGGGCCGACGAAGAATCTCTGTGTCACTTTAAGTTGGACTAGTTTGATGTTGTTTCTGTTTTGTATAGATCTTAATTGGGCTGATGAATCAATGGAAGATTCAGCCATTCGGACCAATTCGCGATCTCTTGCCACATTGCTATTGATTTGTGATATTCAGGTACGTCCTGTGAAGAATAATCTTCAGTCTAACGTCTGTATAACTTTTTTTTTACCATTCATTCTTTTTCTTTCGAGTTCTACCATATATGTCCTTTTTCCGTAATAGTTTGTCCAGATTTTTAATCTTGTCAGGGCCGGTCCTGAGATTGATAAGGCGATGTGCAAAAATTATAAAATAGGCCCCTTTTTATATGTATTGTTATAAAAAAATGGACCCCCAACGTATAAGTATTAACAAATAGACCAGCGGAGCGGCCTGTGCGATCGCCCACTTGGCACACGCTCAGGGCCCCTTGAATCTAGTAGCAAAGCGATTTAATCGATATCTTTTCTTCGCTGCTATTTTTAGTTGTTTACAATCAAATATTTCGTTCATGGTTTACCCACTAGCCATCAACAATGGTACTTAAAAATTAAAGATTTAGTTGCCCTTAGGTAACACTAGATCAATTGTAGCACTTTCAATCCATCTTTTGGAGTTTTAAAGCTCCAAATCATAACTATATACATCAAATTCCATCTAGGGAAGGCGTGGTTTCCCAAGTTCACTATATTTTTATATGTTAATATTAATTTTAGTCAATCTTTTCTTTACCAACTTGTTTCTTGTGATTTTAATGATATGTTTCTATTGAAAGATTCCTAAACATGTGTGGCACTCGAACCTTTTCCCCTACAATTCGTATTTGTAAATGTAATTTCATATTTTTCAATAGACGCTGGACCCCCAAACCCCTTCGTTTCAGTGAAAAAGACTAAGGCACCACTTGGGTTGGGGTGAAAAGTAAAATGGTGAAAAATATTTTTGCCTATTTAAAGTTAATTTTCATAACTGCATAAAATAATAAATAGGTTCACACCGTATAATTATTGTGATTTTCATAAACATAATGACAACAATTTAACTCCAAATAGGTGAAAATTGTTTTCACCATTTTACGTTTTACTGAAATGAAACCAACCAAACAAAGCGTAGAGTTTTTTTTTTGTGTGGGGGTGGGGGGTGGGGGGGGGTGGGGGGGGGGGGAGGTTGAAATCTTGTTAACAATTGAAGATATGAGATATGATGACCCCTCTTACTTAAAATAAATGTTTTTTACCAATTTCAGAAGGATTTCAGTGACCCTAATTATCCGTTCTTCAAATCTGAGTCAAATAAACACAGGTAATATAAGGAAAAATTAAGGAATATATTCATGTAATGATTCTTCCCTCTGTAGTGTATTATGTCTGGTGTTTGTACTTCACCTATTTATTTTTCTTGTAATCCACACTCTTGTTTCTCTTTTTAGGCTCAGCGTCTGCAGTATAGATAAGCATCAGGTTCCAAAGCTCACAGATTGGATAAGGGAAATACAACAGGCTTCAGATTATTCAGTTATAATTCCTGAGATTCTGGTATGAACTGAAGTTTTACCTTTCCCTATTTCGTATATTTCAGAGAAAAATAAAAAGTTTGGTTAATGGAGGAACCCAAAGCCTCTGTTTTTTTGTTTTTTAGACAGATGTACAACTGAAAAATAATTCATCCTCTATTCACTACCAACCAATTTATTTATACATAAAACCCAAGCTCAAAAATAACTTGAAAGTAGGAACAAACAAGCTGGACTATACAATGTAAGCAAATAAATAGTAAGAAGTAACCAAAGGCCTTATAGCGTCGTTCTTGTAATTCTGCCATTGTTAATTGTGTTACTCGAATCGGTGGCGGGTCGTATGTTTTATCACTTGCATTTTTATGAGAATCATCCCATGCCAAACTAATCGCAACTGATAAAGCAGTGGATTTTGCCGATTGTACATCTGTTCGGATCGAGTCACAAAGACCACTAACAAAAGAACTTACCTATTGAGCTCAAGGTAGATGACCGACTTTAGCAAGTAATTTTTCAAACCCTGTTTGATAATCTTGCACATTACCAGTTTGTTGCCATTTCGTGAGTTCAACAATGAAATTGCAAAATTGGTTTGAACCAAACGAGACAAACCCTTCCTTAAACTCATCCCAAGAGATGGAAGCCATCTCCTAGTAATTGATACCACAATTGAGCATCACTCTCAAGTTGAAATGTATCAAGTGATAATCAATCTTTTCAGAGGTCTCTTGAAATGGAATTTTATTTTCAACCAACGTAATCAACTGATTGAGTCTTCTACGCTATTAAAGAGAGGAAAATCATACTTCACAAATTTGGGTGCCTGCCCGAGATGGTTTGGTGCCGACCATTGCCATTAATATGCTCTGCATGAACATCAACCGGAGTTTGTGAAGACTCTTTACTCTCTTTGACAGGTTGAACAACTAGTTGACCTACTCATGCACCAAGACTTTCCACTATTTCTGTCGTACGGTTCATGAAATCCTTTTTGCCAGTTGAGAGCGACGTCATCATCTTTTCTAATTGTTTCATGTGTTGCTCCATGGCTTTGCTCCAATACCACTTTGGTATTCAATGAGGTTTTTTCCTATTTTGAAAATTTGACAAAAAAATAAAAACATGGGTCAATGGGGAAACACAGCCTCTGTTTTTTAGGCGGATGTGCAACTGAAAGATACTTCCCCCTTTATTCACTACCAACCAGTTTATTTATACATAAAACCCACGTTAAAAAAACTATAAATTAGGAACCAAGAATCTGGACTAAACAACCTAAGCAAAGAAATAAGAAGAAGCAACCAAATAGCAAATAAAGAGGAACCTATACGGCTATACCTATTATAGGGCTCCATTACAGTCACCTATGGAAAGTAAACTAACCCACAGCCTGCTCCACATTTGTAACAGGTTCTGGATCCAAGGAGAAAAACATGTGGTCAATGTCAAATTCAGTGATTATGTTCTATCAAATGAGCTTGTCAATATGGCACTAGTTATGGCTCCTGAGGTCCGCCAACTAATTGATGTACTGGAAGACCTGTTTGCAGAAAGAGGTAAAATTTTCTATTTACCAAATATTTGTAAACAAAAAAATAGTTAATAGATTTTATTGCGTTGTATCGTTTCCTTATCAATTAACCATAATTGGTGGTTCCAACCAACCTACATTTGCCTGATTATTGAAGCATAGAAATGGGAATTTCCAAATGGATAAGGAAATAAACATAATCAAAGTAAATTTAAAAATAAAATGATGAAAGTAACAAATGAAAACAACCTACATTTAGGGACCACACACACCACTCCTCATCTTTGGAAGGCCTCATCCTCGATCACAATGTTTTGGAGTCCGGAGCAGTTCTCATCGGCAAGAAAGAACGCCATGCTACCTCTTTTTGGTGGTACCCTCCGCGGGTCGATGAACAAAGCCTCCTTCCAGAACATGTACTCATGGCTTCACTTGACTTAGTTGGTGGTGGGGCTTGTGACATTCTCAGAACTTGTAAAGTGCTCTTCTAACTTAAGCATACTCCATTTCTTTCTTTCACCGTTGGAAATTCTAAAAGGCTCAATCGGCTTTGATTTACTTTTTTTGTACACCCACTTGCATAACTCTTCGGATTCCAGCATGTCTGCTCGTTGCAAAGTTAATTATTCCCCATAGCTTGTCAAACAACAGAGTAATTTTTCCTTGTGTTCCTGCACTCTACCAAATTAATCTTTTATAACGCGCATGGTTCAAAGACACGGTTCCGCTCAAAAACTCGACAACCAAATTTGTGGCTTATAATTATTTTTTGTCAAGACATAAAAATACATTATATAGAGGGTCAATTTTTTTTCAACAAATCGCACAACCATTGTATTGCCTATGTGAATTTACGGGTGAGTCGTCAAGATTTTGGTCATTTCAGTAGAAAACTCGACATGTCGCAGCGTGTCAAGTTTGTTTGGTTGTCATATAGGCACGAGTTATGGTTTCAAATCAATGGGAACCAAAACCTAGTCAACTTGGTCATATTGTCCCAGTTTTGGCCTTTACTTTACACCATGACAACGGGGGATGAACGAAATTTTCATGTGCTTCCTTATTTTGAAACAAGACTGGATATGGAACTTTATTTTAAGTTCCTTGTTGGTTCACCAACCTTTAGCATATTGCTGGTAGACCCACAATTAACCCCCACGATGCCCTTATATTTAAGGGGAAAATACTCTCAGGTCCCTCGCAAACAAATTTTAAATACTAAAGGAATTTTGACAAATTTTAAACACTTAGGTCCACTAATTCTCTTCTTGTAGAAGTCCATGCTAGTGGCATAACAAGTGGACCTAATAGTAAATTGTCCTTAAATGTTTAAAAATTGTCAACAAGGGACCTAAGTGTAAATTGCCCTATATTTAACTACCTTCTCCACCAAGTCCATCCAATCTATAAACACATTGATATTTGTGACCATCAAAATTGGGAACGTTTGTAATAAACGTCTCCATGCATACTTTCCTCAAGTAACTATAGGACTTGAGTTAAATTATTTGGATCATCCCCACCATGACTGTTCATAGGAGCATCACTGTCATCGTTGAAGGAGTTGCCGTAAATGGCCCAGACACATGGATTTCTCAATGGCTGACTTAAGATAAACTGGCTGGATATCCGCTTTGTTTCTTTGGAATTTCTCAGTTAGGGGATTCCATGGTCGTATAGCCACGATTCTACAAATGAAACAAACACAATCACATGGAAGCATATGGGTTGCCTTGTTTATATCTCTCCGTATATGGAAAGGATTGGAATCCTCTTCATACTCGGTATCCGAGAAATCGCCGGATATTAAAGGTTAATTAAATGCTTGTTGCACCCATATTTGTAATGTTTGACCATTATCCTAATTTTTTAGAAGTGGATGAGTTGATGCTGACACAACCGAAGGTTAATCGTTGTATCAGTTGGTGGTGGTACCCCTTTGGTTCTATGGAAGAGACAATTTTGCCAATGAGAATTCGTGACCATATTTTTCATCCTATTAGGCTCCAGGTGGTCAGTTCGCTGCGATTTTTGTAAGCTACTAATATTGTAACAAACACATAAAGGAATGCGGCTCTGATTTCACTTCGTGTACAGACACAATAAAAATGAGTAAAACTCTCAACCTTTGTGTTCAATCTCCACATTTGTATTAATGACGATAATCCCCTTTACAAGAGAGACTTGCTACATATTTATAGTTGAGTATTAGAAAAAAATTAACTTTATAATGAAATTAATAAATAAAGTAATAATCGTAATCAAAGCTAATGTACAACAAAAAGAAACTGATAAAAGAAACATTGTATTTAATTCTTCCTAAAGCATTATGCAATAAGTTCCTATTTATATTCAATAATTGACCTCAAGTAACAATCCTTCTTTCTACTTCTTGGAGTTAGGTAATGATTTATTTTCACTACTCTTCTGCACAGGGACGTATCTTCTTTTAAACTACATGCTATCTTTACCATCCACATTTAAGCCAATTTAGCTCTACCTCTTCACTTAGTATCATCAATAGTGATCACGCATCATTGTTCCTTACATGTGCACTTATGGTATACTTTTTATTTTATAATCAACAATTAAGTGAAAAAAATTTACCAAATAAACTTTTATTAGCTAAACAATGGCTCTTTGCAATTTGAAATAAAAAATTGAGTATGAAACACCAACAATGGATTGCAACCCAGTAGTAACTGATTTTTATAGGATTCACTAATACCAAACTAAGCTGTTTAATTTTTTGGAGTTTTCAGACACAACTACATGTTATATCACATTCTCTTCAAACTATTATTGTTTCGAAATTTGAACTTTTAGTGCAGATCTAATTCTTTTTATAGTATCCCTCAAGATATCAACACATCATTTGACGTACCAGGAGACTGAGATGAAGATAAGGGAAGCAGATCTCTACCTTTGTGAGGCGAGGAGCTTAGTTTGTATGAAGTACTTTTACGTACATGTCAGAGATTATGATTTGGTACTGTGAAGTCAATGCAGAGCGCTGTTATCAATCCCCAGCCAAAAATGAGAAATGTAGGTGGTCAATAGAGGACATTTTTTGTAGCAATAGCTGAAAAGGAATGATACAATGACTTGAGCATATTTTGTCTCACACTAATCATGCTTTTTTCTAGAAAGGGGATGCAATCCTGAAAACTAGACAGGATACGAGTTATACACGTACAATAATCCCTGGCAGAAAGTACACACAAGTTAAGTGTAAGAATAAAAACAGAAGCATTCGATAGGTGAAAGACTGAGATTACAAAGGGGTTACCACAAAAAATATTGGCATGATAATGTCGTTCAATCCGTTATCCTGCCATCAATGTAACTGTTACACTCAATATTCTTTAGGTAAGACGTGGAAAATGAAACCAATGAGATATCATTTTGTGTACTAACTTTTTGTAACTTGTGTATAGCTCATGTTTATCGTCTTGTAGTCTGTGCTTTTACATTGAGGATGCTTAATGTTTTGCACAGCTCAGTGATTAAAAATTGTTCCTTTTAATACTAGAAATGCAGATGGAGTTCAGTTGTAAATAAATAATGGCTGGTTTTGGTGGTATTTTAACTGAACATTATTGAATTATAATGATATTTTTCCAACTTCCCATTGTGCAATCAATTTTATTTTTAATGATTATGAACGTCACTTTAGGATGCCTTTTCTAAATTATTTCGACACTTCAATGTTTGGATAACTTTTCGAAATAATGCATATGATTCCGCATAGTAATTCTCTTGTGAGGAATTAATGTGCACAGCTGAAATGTGGACCACTATACGACTTTAAATATATGGTTTTAAATAAAATAACCTCGTATGTACAGAGAATATCCCTATAAAATTTTTTATTTTTTTATTCTCTCTCTATATATATCTAAACGCGTGTGTCAACAAATGCACAACTAAGTAGACTATGTTGAACATAAGAAAACAATCAAATAACAGTAAAGTAAAGAGTGGAAAGTATGAGAGTTCAGAATACTAATGATAAACTGTCTACAAAATAGAAGTACATTACCTCTAACTATTAGTAAACTATGTAACAGATCATTTAACTATAAAGTTCATTACCCTCAAATATTAGTAAGACTATTTAAGCATGGATATCATTCATGATGGGTAGCACATAAATACAGAAAGTAAGTTTGCACCACGCTATTCTATAAACTGTATGCACTAATTTTACCATTACTACCTTTACTCGTTAAAAGTAATTTGTTACGATTAATACTTTTCACCATTTAGTATATAAAACTAGTGCATACTCCTGCAGCCTAACTGGTGGATCTGTGATATGCGATGATGTGACCCTGTTGTGATGGACCGAGAGGTTAGAGGACATGTTCATTAGTATCACCGCAATGAAATACATTTTCCAAGGCGATGTTTCCCGATCAGGCTGTATGAACATACATATGATGACAAAAGCAACTTGTATCTCTCATGGATTTCGCCATTTCAGTGATCCCACCAATCATATTTTCTGAGTCCCCAACAAGATTGATTGCTTAAATAGGGACCAAAATGAAACCACCTCAGACACCTAGAATTATAATTGGAGGCAAGTAGGCCTACCAAAGATAATCCTCTCTTCAGTGAGTTATATTATTCTCTTCACGGGGTATAAATTTCAGAGGCCAAATTCTTAGACATTTCAAACAAAGAATCCACTTTTAATTAATATACCATATATTACGATTTTTAAATTTAATTATTGACCATTAATTCCATTTATGTCATTATTTCCTTAAAACGCTTGACAATTTAAAATTTGGAAAACGAGGGAGTACCAAACAGTCTCAGTGACAATAAAAGATCATTTAATGCTCTTATATTCCATGGACCATTTGACTAGCAAGAAAGTGTCCAATACCCAGGAAACATGTTTGTCACTACTTTTCCTATTTCTGGTAATAATGCCCTTGAAGAAGATTATCTGGAGCTGGTATAAAAAGGAGTTCTTATGCAAGGGGAAAGAGTGGAGAAATTCCCTTGTTTATTATTTCTTTCTTTACAATCGCCATACTATAGCATACAAACAGCAGTTGACAGAAAAAGACACATTTTCTTACAACACACTTGTAGCCCAACAATGGAACCTATGCAAAGAACAATACCACTCTATGATGTTTATATAATTAAATTAATGCCACTCATCATCTAAATTGTAGAAGTCCACTTCAGCATTATAATTTTAGCTTTTAGAAATTATTCAGAGTGGCTAATTTCAAACCAAATTCAGTATTATTTTTAGCTTTCTCAACAGGGGAAAACGGACAACAACCTATATGAGAAAGATAGGTATAGTTCCAAATCTGGTCCAACATCTAGTTCTTAATCAGCATTCAAAAGGCTTTACATCTACTTTAACCATACTTGGAGATAAATGAGGATCCTGACAAACAAAATGCTAATAAGAATTAAGAGAATGATTTGATTTTTATATATATAAATACTTTATTCTTATCTCCTTTGTTCCTTTTTTATTTAATTATTAATTTTGTTTCTCTTATATATTATTCAAGAAAGCTGGTGGGTGGGTGGGTGAGGAGTTTTTTTGCAAAGTTGGAGTTGTTTAACAAAGAGGGTCATTAAGGGAAAAGGTGCTTGTGATTCAATTATTTTACATAATTATTGTCCTTGCTAGAATTTTTATTATTATTTTATTCCCAGCAATGAGAGTCAAACCCTAATCACCGCCTTTTTTTCCTCAAATGTCATGTCATCAAGCTTTTACCACTGAGTAATTCTGCGCGTACCGTTATTTTTAACCAAATTGAAACCAAATGCATATGTGGCAATCACAAGTCGTGTTCAAATAGTTGGGTCACAAACAATTTGTGGGTGACAAATACACTTATGGTTTAAATTTGGTTCCAAATGGTGGGCTAAATAAAGTTTTCCTTTACCATTGTGCTTTAATGGCCTTTGCCATGGTCCTCCTCGACTTTATTGAAAACTTATCATGTATTCATCAAATACTGCTATTAGTTCGCATTAAAGTATAAAATGTGAAATGATGTTTTGATTTAACCCTATCAGCAATTCAAAATTTGAGAATCTCCTTATTCCATTATCATATGACTTGCCCCCTCATTTCAAAGAATTAAAAGTTACCCATTTCTCAAAATTTGAAGACAATTAGGTTCAGGAGGGACTTAAGTTCTTAAATGATGGATTCCTTGTGATGTTTACCCACTCGAACTATTAAACTAAAAGATAATGCATGACAGAACCTCCATATCTCTGTGTTTTGATTTCTTGGGTGTTTATACACTTGCAAACAGTTAGCAAATAGGATCAAACCTAACATTGGGGTGGGTCTAGCTAGGTGAGAAGGTAGCAGTAAAAAAAGTATTTCCTTTTTTTCCCGGCCTAGCTATAACGAAAGAAGTAAATTTGACTTGTTGGTTGGATCTGATGTGAACTTATAATAACTCATACCATGATAGTGACAAAGGGACATAGAATTATCAGTGAGCTGCAATGCCAAAACACATCTTTTGCTACTATGAGCAATCGTTTCTGCAGTCACTCCAGACAAGACAAGTACATTTACTAAATTAGAGAATGCAAGACCAGTTATCCTTAGCAAACCTGTGTAATATTAAATTTTAGATTTGGAAGATAAAAAAATTGTACTAAACTCTGAAAGAAAAAAAAGTCATTCCTACACCTATGTGAAGAACACCGGACCGTCTTTTTGCAAACCAGAAGCTTACCTGTGTACACAAGAGAGTATCTATTAAAAAAAAGGGAAAAATCTAGTGGGGAATATTGAAGTAAAAAATCAGAAAAATTGGAGAAAAAAAACTTACATAGCCATTTGACATTGCATCAATTCACCATCCACGTAAATGCTCGTACACAGTCCAACCTTGGGACCCTTCCTCAAGTATCCGGAGACTAGATATTCATAGGATCTAAGAGGCAAGAGGTTCCAAAACCACTTGGGCAAGGCTCTCAACCCAAATCAACTTAGTGTGAAGTGTGTTAGAGCAGTGAGAAGTTAAATTTGGTCTGAGATAGAATCCCATATAATATTCCCCTCTAATTCGAAGGGATGGCTTAAGGTTTTGAATGCCGTTGAGAGTGGGGAATGAAGTGAGCTCCTGTGAGAAGGGACCGATCTCTTAGGTATATAAGTGGGTAAGGCAGCTTAAACCCTCCAGAAAACAATTCAATTTTACTACAGGGAGTTGATATTAACAATGAGATTGAATAACTTTTGATGCAACTCTGGTAAGGAGAGGAGATTCCCGCAATATGTTATGCTCAAGTTTAGAGAGAGGTGCTGGATTGCAGTAATACACTCTGCAAACTAATCAATTCTGGGCAGTATGAAATTTACAGTTCTGTAAGTAAGCTACCGAAACATCTGTACGTACATGTGTCAACATGGGGCAAGTGATTATCTTCAGGTTCTTGAGAGATTTATTGGTCTGCAACAGCCCATCCAATAAAGAAGTGAGGTCTGTCACCTAGTGAATTTCAAATCACATTGCACAGGGTGAACAACTACTAGTTGGAAATCCAGACCCACACTTTGAGCCAGAGGCTGCATTTTATTAGTAACGAATTCATGAAGTGGTATAAGTTTTCTTTCCCTAAGCATATACTTTGTACTTTTCTTTTAATAGTAAAATTGTGGTTCGTGATTCATATTGTGAATTGTTATTCTATTTTTTAAAACCATCACTCGCATATGTTCTTAATGTTTCTAAGTAATAAAGAATACTAAAAATAGTGAAAACAACATTGTGAAATGTAACATGTCGTAAGAAATACATGATTTCCTTACTTATATAAATGCATAGATTAATCTAAGGTGATAATCAAATTTACTACATTCTCTTTTTAGTTTAAATATTATTAATTATTAGTTTTAAGAAAGTGGCCTAATCCATTAGAGAAGGAAATTTTATGCCTTTGCATCACTAACTTCATCATTACAGCAAACATAGTGACACAATGTTACAAAAGTACAGCCATAAGGCTATTTATGAAATTATAATATATTGGTTCAAGATATTAAACTAAAGGTTCTGTATGCATTTTTTCCTGTAGTTACCGCAAATCATATGAGTTCAATAAAGGCATTTTCTTAGAACTGTGAGTTGTTGAGTGTGATTACCTTAAGTTGATGAGTAACAAAGGAGAGAACAGTTCACTTGTCTCCACAACCTGTTAAAGCACTGTACTAACGAGTCTAATTAAAGATATTTTTCGAGATTGAGACCTTGAATTGCAGTAATTATGCTTAATAAATTACGCTTTTGTTTTTATGGTTCTACATTTGTCTCCGGCTGACCTTCGAGGAGGGGAATAATCTTTTGGAAACTTTTGGATACACACCTAATCTTCCATCTCACTGCACTTTTAGTTCAAAAATTGTTTTTAAGATGAGATTAAATGGCGGTAAAGCGAATGTTTGTTCAGATGTCTCCAATATTTCACTCTTTTTTTTATTTTACTTTTCATTTGATTTCTTTGTACAACTATTTTTTTTATCTTTTTATCTCTGTTCTTATGTTGTGGACTGCTGGTCCACATTGTAATTTTTGAATTCTATTATTAGCATAGATTCTCCACTTCCAATAAGCAAAGATAAACTGTACAAATATATTTCTTAACTTCCAGATTTGGTCGAATTGTGTTATGTACAACTTTACATCCTTTCAACTATCTTATAGTGTTTTGTTACTCTTATTGCATGACTACAAGCTATACATATATCCCAAAATTGTGCTGGCCCAGAAAAGCATCATCACCCCCTGGAATTATCCTTGTTAAATATTCCTCACTCAATGCAATACATCACACAAGGTAAGTTCTGGATCCGTTCTTTTATCAAATATGTCAAAAATGGTAAACAAACAAATTGTCGGGCATACTAGTTGAATCTTCATTATTCAGCACTAATGACCTCTTTGGCTCGGCTATTAATTCTGTTGATCATTCCTTTGGACATCCAATATTACATTCTTGTTATTCTTCAATTGTCTCCTTGAATTACATTAGACATGACAAGAGGTTATGTCGTATCTTGTTTGTGTAAAAAACTGCTCAACCAATATTCGATTTCGTTAAGAGTCATATAGTCCTTGTCGTGTATATCGAGAATTTTTTGAGGCTCATTAATGATTATTTTCAAACTTTTCATGCACTTCATAGACATATCAACCAAGAAGTATGCGAGGAGAATCAATACGACATATCAAAAAGAAGAGCAACAATAAACCTCCCATTTGTGTAATGCTTTATACTTGTGGAACAATAAAACAGGGCGACTAATTGAGCAACAATAAACCGCCCATTTGGGTAATGCTTTATACCCTAAAATCATATTTTAATACTACGAAATTCCATCGGCTCAACACTTGTCCATAAAACTAAAAAATTACTACTACTACTTTATTCTCAGATGTGCTCTAATTGTGAGCATTAATACAACGTTAACCCATTCTTTAATTGTTTGATTCTATTTCATTTGATCTTGTGCTCAATCATGCGCTTCTAGTGAACTATTCAAATTGTTTGAAAACAGAGATCTAAAAACACTGAAACTATTTTTTGTCTAACATTTTATCTCCCAGACATTTACAAAATGTTGTGCACTGAGTAAGAAATCTTAGGAATAGTACTACAAGTTACTTACTATTAGTAGGTAGTAAGTAATGGTAATTAAAATTTTAAATTCCACTATTAATCATAATCTAAGAAGCACTGATTGGGCTCTTGTCCTGTAATCGCATGTTGTTGAACTTGTGGACGAACGCTTCAACTCACCAAATCAACTCATTGTGACTCATAGACGCATCCCTCCTCAGCCCAGTGCATTTTAGGGAAAAAATTTCAAATCAAAATGATTATTATTTTTCTACCTTAGGCCTAAATCCTGATCTGTCCAATTGATTTCAAATCGCATTGAGTCAATCACAAAATAGCTTGCTTAAAATCCAAACCTCCAAAGCTCAAATCGAGATTGTGGTCTGCTACATTCCTAGATGATTTCTTGGAATGTGTATAATTAAATTTTATGCAATATTAATTCGGTTCTCAAAGTATTATTTTAATTTAGATTCCAGTGGTTTGAAAAATGATGGACCTCTTTGCAAAATTGTTTGTTTTGAACCATCTAAAATGGAATAGGAAAAGACACACAAGTCAACTCAACTAAAGCCTAGTTCCAGCCGTTAGTTATGTTTCATGTACAGTAGGAATAAAATGTCAAATTGTGGGTCTATACAATAGTTGAGTTAGAGGAAGACTACTTGATTGTGGAGAAGCAATTTGCAACATTTAAAGAAACTGCATACCTTCAGAACACGTTTAGCAGAAACTAAATACAACTTAAGACCTTCTCCATTTTTTTCTATCGCCAAATATCTGGCCTTTTTGACATACTTAATTAGTCAACCTTGTATCGCCATAGGAATCAGTACAATTTATTACTAAGCACTTTTATTCAATTCCTTGAAGAACATAATTCACATATTTTTTAAAAATTACTTTCTTATATTAGATACTACACTTTTTCAACCAGGTTGGGATGGCAGAAATAAGGTCAAATCAAAAAGACATTTGAATTTTCTAAACCCTACACTTGTAATGTGTTTTTGAGGAGGAGAATAACAATCCTCTTGATATCGGATAACCTCAAATACTGAAATCTCATGGGTATAAAGAATGAGTTTCCATAGTTGTTTAAGAAGAAACGTATCGAGGAGTAGAGCTTATTGAATAATTATATGTACTTGGATAGAGAAATGGTGAATCAGAGGTTAAAAATTCAACAAAAAACAAAAGTAGTCATCAAATCTAATGTACCAAATAAAAGATATTTCCTTTTAGTTTCTTTAATGAAATTTAATAAATCTTTTTTGTGCCTTAGCCTAAAAGGCGCATGCCTCATCTTACTGGAGGCGAGGCACAATCCTTGCTCCTTGATTCGTGTTGAGCTTAGCACCTTTCTTTATTTGTTCTTGCATATGATAATTTATGAGTTCAAAATGGAGAGAATAATAGTACGATGAAACTATGATTTTAATTGGAAATGGAGAATGTTTTTTGGAAGTACACGTGAATGGTTCTGTCGGGTCGAAAACTGGACAGGTAGAAATAATCGTTTATTTAAGATGATATTTATTTCCAGTAATAAGGATAATTTTTTGTTAATCAGCAATCAGAATACTTATGAGTAACAAATTTAATACTATAAAAATAAATTGAAATCTGCAGAAACGGAGAAACAATAGTAAAGTAACTGAAAGTAAGAAGAGGGAAAAATGACCTACCTGGTAATCGTGTTTGGTCACCTCATACCCAATGATTTGAGCTTGTTGATTATTGCGTCACACAGTGTCTCCAACACTCTTCATAACACGTTGTCGTAGTGTAACCATGTCTATACCCAATGATTTGTGTATGGCTTTCTTATTCTTTGTTGCTCTCCGATTCAACTGGTTTAAGTGAAAGAAGTGGGTCCTGATTTATTTAAAAAATGAATAGAAAAAGGAAAGTTTCGATCCTGTAATAAGCAGAATTTTAGGCCCATTACATGATGAACTCTTCTGATCATGTGGCACATATGAATGCCCAATAAACTCATCAAAACTCCATAGATTGCATAGGTACAATGTCTTAGGTTAACTCGATCCTGACAGTGAAGTAAGTTCAAATACAAAAAATTA
Organism: Sambucus nigra; assembly: GCA_949130495.1. Classification (NCBI taxonomy): domain Eukaryota; kingdom Viridiplantae; phylum Streptophyta; class Magnoliopsida; order Dipsacales; family Adoxaceae; genus Sambucus; species Sambucus nigra. The sequence goes on along the minus strand of OX422209.1, from coordinate 764,730,944 downwards.
AATAAAAAATTTGTACACTACTATTAAAGGCTTATGCTATTTGAGATACTCATCATTCATGTATTTCACCTCGATTAATTAAAATTCCTTGCTAAAAACTACCCTTGAAAGAGGTGTGATGATGAGGTTATCCATCACACAACCTAAGCTTTTGGTTGTCTGAATCCATCTATAATCAAATACTCTCTCATGGCACCTCATAATTTGAGCAATTACAAATCCTACTAAAATATAGTAAAGATTATTTCACTATATCTCATAACATCACATATCAACCATACAATTCCAAGTTCCAAGATATAAGAAAATATATTACAGATTATTTGACTATATCTAATATTCAACTCTGATATTCATTTTCACAAACAACATATTTGCAAAACCGAAATAATCATTATACAAAAATAGCCTACAACCCCAGTTAAATTTAACCTTTCAAAATCACATCTCTATAAGGTTTCAGACAATTATGTATTATGAATTCAACCAATAGTAAAGTGTACCCTTTGCTGAAATGACAATTATGTCCGCACTCTACCCGCATTGGTGAAATCATCTGGTACTCGGGGCAAGCCCGGTCCCACCCAAAGATCGACTGGGCCAAAATCGGGAAAAATCGATGCGGCAAAAAAAATGACCGGGGCGAAATATGGCAAAACATATGCTTTACCGAAACCTAAGAAGACTCAGTAAAGGTGTCCAAGTCCTTTAAGCCTTCAAGTGGAGGGGGCCCTAAAAGAGCAATGTCTGGTTGGAAGAAACCGGTAGAGGGAAGAAAGTCGGGTGTTGTGAAATCGACTTCGAAACTGGATGTCGTCAGCTTTAGGGGCCGGAGTTCATCATCTAATAGGAGAGAACCAGTTAGGGCCAGTTGATTGTGGTCACAGTTTTCAATAATCTAACTAGGGAAGACAATATCATTCTGATTAGAGAAATGGGACAACATTGCTACACTAAATCCGTGATTAGATAGTTTTTTGGGCTGTGCTCTGGCATTGCATGGTTTACAGCTAGCAGCTGTTTTACAGACATTATGCCATGTTTTTCTTTCTTCTACGGCTTTTAGTGGTTGAGGTTTGTTGGTTCTTTCATCCCTTTTTAATATATGTGGTCGAGGTCCGCTATTCCCCAGCTTTCCTTGGAAAAAATATATGTATATAGATCACAAGGAGGTTAAGGAGAATTGAGACATGCCAACATCATATAGACTTCTTTGAACTTCTGTTTTAAATGAATTTGAAACTCCTCTGTCTATAGTCTCAAAGTATGCCCCTGCAGAACATCCTAATTATCAGGAAGGAATATTACAGCCAGTTAGGATGAAGTTGAATGCAGTTATCCAAGTGCTTTTGTGCATTCAATAACACTTCAAATAACTAAAAGCGATATGCATGGTACATAGAACTTTCAACTAGAGACCCTATACTTCCTGTCTAGTATTATATCAAAATAAGAAGAATACCAATTCCTTCTGTCCTCAATCTGGTCACCAACTTTTGTCCCAACTCTACCGGCACTTTACTATTGGTTCAATCCATAATTGTCATTTCAGCAATTATGTCCGCACTCTACCCACAACCGAATTGGGTGTTGTTGAACTGATCCATCCATTAAAAAATAATCTGATATTTCTTATTCTTTCTTTCCAAACATCAAGCGTCATCTTTTAGCTAAAAGGAAAGAAATTAAAAATAAAGTTTATTACTTGTGAGAATATATAATTTAAACTAAAAAACTAGAAGAGAAGTATCATGATTTTCCACGTATAATTCTGTAGAGGAAGGCAAAAATAAATACACATACAGGAGAAACCAACGTATGTGGGAAAAATGAGCGATATGCGTAGTCATTTCATCGTTGAGATTATTATTTCAAATATTGATTTTTCAAGGATCTCCCTTTTCAAGAAATGAACTTGTGGATCAACATAGAATATATATATATATATATATATTATGCATAAAAAAAAAGTTTATTGTGCATAAAACAGGGGAAAAAAAGGGGGATGTTTCAATGACATGAGGCATAATATAAACCTATTCCCCTCCTCTTTTATCCGGGCTTGGGACCGGCAATGCAAAATATATTTTTGCAACGGCAGAGTTAAAAAAGGTTTTAACTAATCTAGCAAAAAGAAATCAGTTATTAAAAACATAACAAGCATAGTCAATTACTAGTCCATAACAAAGATTAAATACATGAAATCCACGAACAACATATGTTTAAGTCAATGCACAATGAACATAAATAAAACAAGCATAAACTATAACAAGTCCTTAACAGGAATTAATAATATGAAGTCGTCAGACTATACATCAAACACAACCATCCAACATAGTTGACAAAGCCTTTCAGCCACACCACCCAGATTTTCAGTACCAATATCTTCGAGCTTCTCAGCGCATCCTTGTTTTACCAAGTAAGGAAAAGTATAGAGGGGTAGCGTCTGTCCCTATAGAGGAAACAATGATAGTCAAACTTCCAAATAAAGTTACATATCTTAGTAGGTGTCCACTTTTTAAAATGAAATAGAAGGGATGTGCAATTGGGGGCAGTCCTCTCATTTTAAATCAGCCTCAAAAGGGTGCGAAAGTATCCCTAGCATTTTTTGAACCCTGCCCACCTCTATAAAAGGTGGATAGTAGGGGTGGCAATTCGACATCACCAGTTAACACAAAATGAAGTTATCGGGTATAGAGCAGGTTTAACGTTCTTGGTCATAATCGGATACATTAAAGTTACGCGTCGTATGACGAGTTGTATCTATCCCTAGCAAGCCTCAACTCTCATATCGATTTGCGGGTGTAAACGGTCTACCGGGTCGTAAACAGGTTACGGGTTATAAACGGGTGAAGAGTCAGACATTAAAATAGTATGAAGCTCATTAACTACAAAAAAAAATCCCTAGAAAATAGAAGAATATATGAAAGTAGCTCTTGCATTGTCACATCACATGTTATATGTGCCGTAGCTGTATAAACATTGCATAAATCAAATGTTTCTAAAAACGACGGACAGCTAGCAACTAAGAATGTAATTTAATTACCATTGAGCAGGAAATCAGTATAATAAAAGGAGAAAATAATAGAAAGTAACTCAATTACCATAGAGCAGCATTTTTTTAGTATGTGACAATTCTTCAAAGACTTTATCTGCGCAAATAAGAGAGTGTGTATTAATATACACATACATATAAATATAAGTGAAAAATAGTAAATAAAATATACGAGTATATTTAGAATAAGGAAAATTGAAGAAGAGAAACTCACTTAGACATATCAGAGACTGTTGTACCATCTACGGTGACTTGAGCATGTGGGGCAATCTCAGACCATCTTTCTTTTAATAGAGGACAGTTGTTGATACGCAAGGATTCTAGTTTGGCAAGGGGTTCTCAGGCTGGCAGACATTTTAGTCTCTCACAGTTGTATAGATATAGTTCTCTAAGAGACGACAAGTTGCTAAAGCAGTCTGGCAAAGCTTCCGCGCCATATCCACTTAGGTACAACATTGTTAAGGCAGTAAAGTGTTGTATAGCATTGAGAGCCGAGAATGAAGTCACATCATCTGACAAGGGACCAAGATCCAACAAGTTCAAGCGAGTCAGGCAACCTAATCCCTCCGGCAAACTACTCAATTTTTCACAATCAACTATTGTTAAAGAAAGAGAACAACATGTCGTTAACTCAGGTACAGAGAAGAGATTCCTGCAATTAAATATGCTCAAATCATATCAAATGCTAAAAAATTGTATTTGTTCAACATTCAACCCTAACAATAAAGAAATTCTAATATTCATCTACTCTTAGTTGTGCTCTAATTGCCTCCATTGATACAACATTTGCCAATAGTTTAAATGTTTGTATCTATTTGATTCGTTCTTTATCTAAATCATTCCCTCTTAAAGAATGGTTCAAATTGTTTGAAGACAGAGGTCTTATATTAGTGAAACTAGTTTTTGCCTTGACATTTTGTCTCCCAGATACTTTTACAACCTTGTGCACTGAGTAAGAAATCTTGAGTAACAATACTACTACTTGCTTACTATTAGTAGTAGGTAGTAAATAATAGTTTCTCAATTTCGTGATTATTCATTTTCTGAAAAACACTGATCGGACTCTTGTAGTTGAAACTGCATGTTGTTGAACTTGTGGATGAACGCTTCCACTCACCGGTTCAACTCATAGTGACTCATATAAGCGCCCCTCCTCAGCCAGTCCAGTCCATTTTAGAGAAAAATATTCAAATCATAATGATTAATATTTATCTACCTTAGGACTAAATCTTGATCTCTCCGATCAATTTCAAATCGCATTGAGAAAATCATGAATAGCTTGCTTAGAACCCAAACCTCCTAAGCTCAAATCAAGATTGTGGTCATCTGCATTACTTGACGATTTTGAGGAACGTGTATGATTGAATTTTATGCAATATTAATTCGGTTCAAAATGTATTATTTTAATAAAGATTCAAGTGGTTTGAACAACGATAGACCTCTCTGAATTTTTTTTAACCTTCCAAAATGGAACAGGAAAAGGCACATAAGTCCATTCACATAAAGCCTAAAAGGCGCATGCCTATCACTTATCGTCTTACCGGAGGCGAGGCACTATCCTTGCTCCTTACTTCATGTGAGCTTAGCACCTTTCTTTACATGCTCATTCATATGATAATTTACGAGTCCGAAAATGGAAGGAATAATAATACAATTAAACTATGATTTCAATTGGAAATGAAGAATGTTTTCTTTTAAGTAAATTGAATTGTTCTGTAAGGTCAAAAACTGGACAAGTAGAAATAATCATATACTAAAGATGATATTTATTTACAGTTATACGGATAATTTTTGTTAAGCGGTAATCAGGATACTTATGAGTAACAAATTTAATATCATAAAAAGAAATTGAAATCTGCAGAAACAGAGAACCCATATTAAATTAACTAAAAATTAAAAGAGGAAAAAATGACGTAGGTAATTCCTCCAAACAAACCTGGCAATTGTGTTCGGTCACCTCATATAATGATTTGAGTCTGTTGATTATCGCGTCATCCCCGGTGACTTGTCACCAACACTCTTCATAGCACGCTATTGTATGAAACCACGTCTATACCGCATGACTGGTGAGAATATATAATTTAAACTAGAAGAAAAGTACCACGATTTTTTACCTAGAATTCTGTAGAGGAAGGCCAAAAACATACACATACAGGAGAAACCTATGTGAGGAAAAAGAGCACAATAAGATAATGGAAGAGACTTCTAAGTTCTGAACATGTGGGCAGGCATCATTATACTATAAACGAGCCATATGGGCAGCTATTTCCATCATTATGATTATTATTTAAAATGTTTATTTTCCATGTATCTCCCTTTTCAAGTAATGAACTTGTCGACGGCAAATATATATACATTATTATCATAAAAACAAAAATTTATAGTGCATAAAACAGAAAAAAAAAAGAGGGGGATGTTTCGATGACATGAGGAATAATATAAACCTATTCCCCTCCTCCTTTATCCGGGGTTGGGACCGGCAATGCAAAATATCTTTGCATCGGCGGAGTTAAAAAAGGTTTTACCTAATACATAAAAAAGAAATCATTTATTAATTACAGAACAAGCATAGTAAATAACAAGTCCTTAACAAAAATTAAATACATGAAATCCACGAACAACATATGTTTAAGTCAAAACTCAATGAACATAAATAAAACAAGCATAAACTACAAGTCCATTACAGAAATTAAAAATATGAAGTCATCAGACTATGCAATCATCCAACATAGTTGACAAAGCCTTTCGACCACACCACCCAGATTCCAGTAGCAATATCTTCGAGATTCTCAGCACACCCTTATTTTCCCAAGTAAAGAAAAGGATCGAGGGGTAGTGTCTGTCCTAGAAAGGCAACAATTATAGTCAAACATCCAAATAAAGGTACATATCTTAGTAGGTATCCATTTTTTGTATGAAATAGATGAGATGCACAATTGGGGTTAGTCTTCCCATTTTAAATCAGCCTTAAAAGGGTGTGAAAGTATCCCTAGCATTTTTTGAACAAGGTGGGTAGTAGGGGTGGCAATTCGACATGATCCGTTAACACAAAATGAAGTTATCGGGTATAGCAGCAGGTTTAACTTGCTTGGGTCATAATCAGATGGACCCATCAGACACATCAAAGGTAAGCATCATATGACGTGTTACGGGTTATAAATGGGTGAAGAGTTAGACATTCAAATAATATGAAACTCATTAACTACAAAATAACAATCCATATAAAAATAGAAGAAAATATGAAAGTAGCTCTCGCCATGTCACGTCACATTATATTTTCTGTAGTTAGAAATACTAAACCATATAAACATTGAATAAATGAAATGTCTCTAAAAACAAAGGACAGCTAGCTGCTAAGAATGTAACATCTCATATTGAGACGATTTTAAACGTTCGAAATTATTATAATAGAAAGTAAGTTAATTACCTTAAATTACTAATGAATCAATTAATAATGTATTTTTCATCCATTTAATAAAAGATTGGATCTCGGATTTGGTGGGTATAAAGGAGAAAAATAACAGGAAAACATCATCCTTTATAGCTTCTCTAGTTATTAAATATTATCTATACATAAAAAGGAAATAAACTATTTGTAAGAATTACAAAAAGCTAAATAAACCTGAAAATTTTTCCCTTTGCATTTCACCAACTGTTTCAAGACAATCAACTTGTTTTAAGTATGTTGATTATCTTTAAGTGATATCAGAAGATTCGATTAACAAATGTATATATTGAAGTACCGTCAATTTAATAAATATATGAAAATTGGTCAATTAATACAGAATAACTCAAATGAAAGAAACATCTGTCTTTTTCTACCAAAAGAAACTGAAGAAAGAAAAAGAATAGTTTGGGTGGGGAACAACAACACAATTCTTATTAAATATTGTCCCATAGATGCTCTAAGTCCGTTCTAGGAGCTCCAATATTTTGCCTTGAATTGAAATTGGAGCAAATTTAGTTTACAATTTGAACCAATACAGCTTCGATTCCAACTCCAAGTACTGAAATTGGGATTTCGAGTTCCCAAACATACTCATCTCTTTGCAAACAATGAGCAAATACGATCGGCGTCGGAAATTTGTACAAACCATTGACAACACAATCATGTTATTTGTGCTATAGCTGGAAATATTAAACACTGAATTCAACAATCCTTAAAAGAAGAGAAGAATGTACTGAATCAGCCGTCACATTGTCATGCCTCATGCATAAATGAAATTTGTTTATAAAAACAAAGGACAACTAGCTGCTAAGAATGTAACCTCTCATATTGAATAATTTTAAACGTAGGAAATTAGTATAAAAGAAAGGAAAAAGCAATTAAATTACCACTGAGCAGTAATTTTTTGTGTGTGACAATTCTTCAAACACTTAACCTACGCAAACAAAAGAGTGTGCATTAATATAGATTCATATATACAAGTAAAAAATAAGGAAGTAAATAGATGAGTATAGTTAGAATAAGGAAAATTGAAGAAGAGAAACTCACTTAGACATATCAGAGACTGTTGTACCATCTACGGTGACTTGAGCATGTGGGGTAATCTCAGACCATCTTTCCTTTAATAGAGGACAGTTGCTGATACCCAAGTACTCTAGTTTGGCAAGGGGTTCTCTGGCTGGCAGACATTTTAGTCTCTCACAGTTGTATAGAGATAGGGTTTGAAGAGACGACAATTGCTTTAATAGAGGACAGTTGTCGATCCTCAAGAAGAGCGGACCCATGCATGTGGGGCAATCTCAGACCATCTTTCCTTTAATAGAGGACAGTTGTCGATCCACAAGAAATCTAGTTTGGCAAGGGGTTCTCTGGCTGGCAGACATTTTAGTCTCTCACAGTTGTATAGCCCTAGGTATTCGAGAGATGGCAAGTTGCTAAAGCAGTCTGGCAAAGCTTCCGCCCCATATCCATATAGTCTCAAGTTTATTAAGGCAGTAAAGTGTTGTTGTATAGCATTGAGAGCCGAGAATGAAGTCGCATCATCTGACAAGGGACCAAGAACCAATCCCTTCAAGCGAGTAAGGCAACCTAATCCCTCCGGCAAACAACTCAATTTTTCACAACGTCTTATATCTAAATGAGAGAGAGAACAACATGCCGTTAACTCGGGTACAGAGATGAGATTCCTGCATTTATATATAATCAATGTCTGGAGAGAGGTGCAGAATTGTAGTAGCCCAGTTGGCAGACATGTTAACCCATCACACTTATTAATAGTGAATGTGTGGAGAGAGGTGCAGAATTGTAGTAGCCCACTCGGCAGACATGTTAACCCATCACAATTCTCAATTCTCAACTCCTCAAGGCGAGGAAACACCACGTGATCATCTTCTGCTTCCATCCATTCCTCCAGATTCGGCATGTCTTCTAGAGTGAATTTGATTAACGCTGGAAATGATGCTGACATCCCATTAGTACAAGTGTTTTTGGGAGAATCATTACGATGACCATAGAATGACGAATCTATTCGTCTCATGTTATTCATTTCCCCCACCCAAAGATATCGAAGATTTGGTAGTTGGCCAAGCATTGGGATATTCTCGCATCTCTTGCAACTCTTGATTTTCAACACCTCAAGGCGAGGAAACACCACATGATCATCTTCTGCTTCCATCCATTCCTCCAGATTCGGCATGTCTTCTAGAGCGAAATTGATTAACGCTGGAAATGATGCTGACATCCCATTAGTACAAGTGTTGTTGGGAGAATCATTACGACGACCATAGAATGACGAATCTATGCGTGTCACGTTATTCATTCGCCTTAACTCAAGATATTGAAGGTTTGGTAGTTGACCAAGCATTGGGATATTCTCACATCTCTTGCACCCTACTAATTTTATCTCCATCAAATTGTCAAGAGCCAACCAATCACCCTTACCATCCTTATTCACAGCCATTTTCATCATCCATCTTGGGAACTTATCACCCGAGAAGTTTGAAACAATAAGGCTTTTCAGATGCGGGTGTGGCTGGAGTCCTTCCAACACAACCTCATAGTTAGACACGTCCTCATCGTTAAACCTGCCAAATCTGTCAAACCTGCCAAATCTTTTAGCAGTCCATATAAAGCTCAGCTTGTACAGATTTGTCTTTCCAATTAAATCTGCTCTTTGAGCTTCCTCTCTGCCACTTACTTCTTCAAGATCTCGTATCTCTAACTCGCCCCTGAGGTCTTTCAAAAAACCCAGCTCATTAAGTTGATGACCCTTGACTTGCCCTGCACTAAAGAATGGTAGTGTTTGAAGGCAAACCAGCAGCCCAATCCCAGCTGGAATCTGAAAGAAATGACGTGTATCGAGATGGAGGTGTCTCAGGCTTATCAAATTACTCAATTTATTTGGAAGCTCCTTTAATGATCTGCACCAACAGAGTCTTAAAGTCTGCAAATTGTAAAGCTTGCAAATAGATACGGGCAACACTTCTATTTTAGTGTCCGACAAATCGAGATACCTCAAGTGTATCAGTGTGCCAATTGAATTTGACAACTCCTTTATCTTAGCCCCGCCAAAATTCAAAACCCGCAAGCATTTAAAGTCTTCCGTATTCTGAGGCATACCACTCTCTAAGAATAATGTGTGCAAATATCCAGCCTTTTCTTTCAACATTGTGTCGATTGTATCTCCACTCGAATACAATGCTAAATGCCGAACACCAGGGATGGCTTTCACTGTGGCATCCTCCAGACTATAGCTTTCACACTTTGAAATACGTCGTGCAAGATCATGCACAAGATCATGCATTCGACAACCAATAATATTATCATATCTATCCTTTTCTACATCTTGAAACAAGGAATTCCATAAGATAACATTAAAAATTTCATTGCCTGTATGCTCCATTAACATCCTGTTAGTCCCCTCATCTGATTGAAGGAATCCTACAGCCATCCAGAGTTGGATTAGTCTTTCTTTTTCTATGTAGGCATCTTGCTTGAATATTGAACAATATGCAAAACATTGCTTCACGGATGAATGTGGAAGATTATCGAAACTCAACTTCAGTATACTTAAGACGCCCTTTTCATCTGTAACCGAACCCCAAATTTGACTATTTTGAACCTTCAACCACTCCTGTCTTTCCTTCTTAGCAAACAACAATCCCCCTATGACATTTGCTGCTAATGGCACCCCGCGACACTTTCTCGCAATCTCCATTCCAATGGTCTCCAATTCAGCAGTCATCTGTGTTCCTCCGGCTGCGAATGCTTTCTGTTTAACTATTGACCAACAATCTTCATCGGTCAGTCCTTCCAAACAATGAGTTTCGTGCGTCCCCATGATGGCTGCCACCTCTTGCTTACGGGTGGTGACAAGAATATTGTTTCCTTTGATCTTATTAATTCCTAATAAACAACTTCTAAAATCCTCCCAGTCATAGGGGTCTTCATTCCAGACATCATCAAGTATCAAAAAATATTTCTTCTCTCCAAGCTCTTTTTCAAGTTCCCCAAGTATTACATCCTTACTACGTAAGTCACACTTGGATTTTTTCAGAGATTCTAGGATCTCTGTTAGAAGCCCCTTGGTATCAAAGTTACCAGACACACATACCCAGATTTTGACTTGAAAATGAACATTTATTCGCTCATCATTATATATTTTCTTAGCCAAAGTTGTCTTACCAAGGCCGCCCATTCCCACTATGGGAATAACGGAAAGAGCTTCTTGATCGCCTGGATTAATAACCAACATTTCCACTATTTTTTCTGCTTCATGGTCCCTTCCTATGACTCTTGAAGTGTCAACGAATGAGTCAGTCTCACGATTTACAGCGACTTGTGGAGGAACCATACCTACACCTCCCCTTTGGAGTCCAAATTTAATTGCATCTTCATTAATCTTGTCTAAGGATGTAATAACGTCCTTGATCTTATTACCCATTTTAAGACGAAACGCAATTGGGTTAGAGGATGAAAAGAAGAAGAATACCTTCCTCCTCACCTTGCGTCGAAGAATTTCATAAGCAAACTCATCCAACACATCATCGGCATCATACGCTACATCCTTAAGCCTCTTCAGCCATACCTTAACGCCCTTGTCCCTCGATTGTCTTCTCTCAGCATCACTTAACACAGCTTGAATCATCTCTAACGAATCCCTGAGGCTAGTTAGTTGTTTCTTGAAACCCAACACCAGGCTGATCTGTTCAGTAAGAAGTGATTCCACCTTCTTGAATACTGTATCTGCTACAACTTGAAGCAGAATATCAGCCATCTGGTTTTGTGTGTGCTCTTAAACGAAAAAAAGATGCTTGGAGATTATCTTCAAATTCGAATGCTCGTTTCAGATTCAGAATAACGGGTTGGAGGAAAAAAGAAGGCACAGGGACAGCTTGTGGCGTAGTTTTGTGATAAAGCTAGTAAAGTGAAAAAGGTCGAATTTTTGCTATGTCCCACCAATAATTGACTCTTCAGCAGACTTATTTGACCATTACGAACTTGTGGTGGGAAAAGGGCATCATTATGTTTATAGATGAGAGAGATTATTGGTGATAAGGATACACTTTTCTCATACTTCATTGTGGTGGCCAATTCTGAGTCTCATTTTTTTTTTGGATATTCAATTTTTTTTTCAAAACCAAAAAATTCATAAATATTGAAATTTTGATCAAAACTGAGAAATAAAAAAAGTTGGAAAAATGGAAAATTTTAGAATAATTCAAAAATAACTTTTAAAAATTAGAAAATTCCGTTGGGATATACTACCAAATTTGGGAATAGTATAATTTTGGGAAAATTCTGTTAACAAAATCAAAATTCAGAATTAATTTTTAATTCAGATTTATTCTGAAAATTCAAAAATTCAGAATTTTTTGGATACCCTCTTTTTTACTTTCTTCCTAGTCACCATTTTATATCTGATGTTTGGGATCATTTAGGAAACCACGGTGAAAATTTTATTGTCTCAAAATGTAGGGTGAATTTTAGAAACGACATAAAAACACGCACAAAACGGCACAAAATTAACATGATATGTCGTGTTTGGTCATGTTCATGTTGGGTCTTTTTACACGAATTTTTGTCTTGTCATGTTGGTGTCAAAATTATGAGTCGTGTTATCGTATCTTATCGCGTCGATTGTGTTTTTATTCAGGTTATCATGCGTATTTTTGGTTGAGCCCAACTTCTTATATACTCAAAAACTTTAAGCAGAACTTCAACCATAATTTTTTTCTGTATTCTTAGATAAGAGATTTTTTTTTCTTTTCTTCTTCTTCTTTTTTTTTTCTTTTCTTCTTTTTCTTCTTCTTCTTTCTCTTTCTTTTCTTTTCTTTCTTTTTCTCTAAAGAAAACTTCACCAACTCGTGGTGGGTTGGGTTAGTATTCTTAGATAAGAGATAAGTCTTTCAAATTTAGGATAATGTCTTCGAAAAAAAGAGAAGAGCATGGCACAGTTTTTAACCCAAGTCCCAACATTAATTTTGTCGGCTCTCTTTAGCAAAAGTTATTTGACCATTTTGTAGTATTCATTGCTTGGCATTTTGTAAACAATAATTGTAGCCAGTGCATCAATTGTGCTAAAGTTTTACTAAAGCAATGGTTTTTGTCCACCACATGTGGAAATTCTGCACATAGACTGACTAGAACATGCTTCGATGAATGATAGGAATTACTAGAAAGGACAAAATTATAAATTAGTACGTGAGAGAAAAGTTAGAGGTTACTCCCATTAGCGATAAATTGATAGATAGTAGACTTAGGTGGTACGGACATGTGTTCCGTAGATCAATAGATGCACCTATAATAAGAGGAAGATTATTGAAAATAGAGGGTAAAAGAGAAAGGGGGCACCCTAAGCTATCGTGGGAGGAAATTATTAGGAGAGATCTTAAGGAATTAAACTTGAATGATAATATTGCATATAATAGATTAGAATGGACAAGGAGAATCCAAGTGGCCGACCCCATATGATGGAATTAAGGGGATGATGATGATGATAGTCCGACTAACACACTAGATGGTGATCAAAGTTATGATTTTGTATAGAGTTTAATTAAAACATGGTAAATTACACTAAATTTTCGGGTTCACGTGTCGCCTATCTAAATTAATAAACTTGACAACATACATCTTAAACTGTTAAATTTTGACACTTTATACAATTCCATTATAATTCTGTAAAATAATTAAAAAAGACAAAAAAATATTTCTTTAAATACATACCAATAATTTCTTAACACGTGGAAATATCAAAATAATAATTTGAACAAATATAATTTTCACATTAAACATTTTAAAATAAAAATAATTTAAAAGATATTTACATAGAAATAAGTTGTCCTTACAACAACTCCATTGTCCACCATAAGCGCACCAACCACCACATACTATACCACTAAATTTGAAAGCTTAATTTGGGTCAGCACCTTGAATTTTAATTGAATGCTTTTGGTGTGGTTTTGTCATTAGGCTAGTGAAGTAAATATGATGGAACTTTTCCTATGATCCACTAGTAATTGTGTAACTGGACTTTTGGATATTTTGTAAATGTATTCATTGCATTATGAACTTGTGGTGGGCATATACCAGCCACCAATAATTGGGTCTGATATTAAAGTTTCTTGGTCATTTGTGAATAATAATTGTAGCTTGTGTAGCTTTAACATGATGTGAGTGTGTATTGTCATGGGTGATTATAGAGAGGGATCCATAATTTTTTTTTCTTTTTCAAACACTACACAAATTATATTTAAACTCATTTTAAATGAATACATACACAATTTATTAATTTTAAATTGACTAATTTTTATAATCAAACAATTTAGGTAACCAAACGGGCCCTTTATAAATTGTGAATTTCACGTTTTTTTGGTGAAATGAGCTAATTTAATTTTATATGAATCAACTTAAATTGATTATTTTTTTAAGGAAACTTATACGTACCCAAACTTATTCCCCAAAACATTTCTCAAAGTGCATTAAGTCTTTGTAAGTGGGGCCCACATAACGTACAAGCACTTAATGCGTTTTGGGGATGTTTTGAACGCGTGGCATTACTCATTTTTGAATTTTCTCATTCTTGCTACCAAGAATAAATAATAAAACAATTTGTAAATAAGCCCATTTTAAAGGGCCTAATTTATAATTTTGTGGACCCACCAATAATAAAGCCCAAACGCAAGCCAATACGGTGTGACACGTAAGGATGTCGTACCCAAAGTGTCGCATTAGGGTGTCGGACTACAATTATTTTTTAGGATAATGTCTTGGGAAAAAAAGAGAACATTGGAGAGCTTTTTATATAGTTTTGTCATCAAGCTAGTCAAGAAAAAAAAGTTGGAATTATACTTATGCCCCACCATTAATTGTGTCGGCCCTCTTGAGCAAAAGTTTTTTGACCATTTTGTAGTATTACAATAAATCAATGGTTTTTGCCCATCACAAGTGGAAATTCTACACATTCTGACTAACAGCATATATGATGATCAATGGTGTGATTTTGTATAAAGTTTGATTAAAATAGGGTAAATTTCATTAAACTTTCAGGTTTACATGTTGCCTCTCCAAATTAATAAAACTCAGACATTACTCCTCTTAAACTTTTAAACTTTGACACTTTATACAAGGGTGTTTCTAAGGGCACCACAAAACTTACTTTAAAATACCACAACTATTTGTTTACTCCAAAATACCACTTAATTTGAATAGTTACTTCTAAATACCACCAAAGGGCCACCACATATTTAAAGTTTAAAAAATCATTTACAGACTTTCCCTCCACCTCTCTACACATTCAAACCTTCAAATCCTTCATCTTCAACTTCCAAACCTTTCATCTTCAAGTAAAGATTAAGCTAATCAGGTTGGTGCATTAAACAAGAAAACTTTCCATCTTCAAATCAATTAAACGAGTTAAACCTTTGGATGATACATCACACAAATATATATATTAATTTACAGCCTTTCATTTTTTTTACCGAAGTGTTGAAAGCACATGGTTGGATCGAAATCACAAGTTTATTGACCTGTTAGATCGAAATCGAAAGCTTTCAAATGAACTTTATGATGTTTTTATTATGTTCAAATCAAAACGAAATGTTGGAAAATTTTATTGGACGACCTATTTGAATTTTAGATTTCATGTAAAACTAGGGTTTCAATCGGTATAATCATAACTATTTACTTGCATTGATTCTTCATGTTTAAAAAGAATCAATGCATTCTGAATTAGGGTATCCATTCGTTACCATTATCACGAAATATATTACTTAATTTGCTATGTTTATGCCGATCAAATCAAAACGAAATATATTACTTAATTCGCTTCATTCGTCATTTTCACCCCGAACGGATTCATATTTTTCGTTATGTGTATGCCGAATGTAGACACATCCATTCGCCACCTTTATCCCGAATGAATTCATTATTTTCGCTATTTTTATATCGAATCCTACGTGCACATTCGTTATGTTTATGCCGAATGCACATTGAATTTTGTATTGTGTTAAGCTCTGACTATCTCAATGTTTACAATAATTCAAGACTTATGTTTATGAATTCTGTTTTCCACAATACATGGTATAGGTTTATGTACATGGTATAGGTTTATGTTTACCCCATAAATTGGTTTAGGTTTATGTTTATGAATTATGTTTACCCCATTATACCCAGCAGTGTGTAAATTAATTTAATGCAGATCTACCGTGGATAACCTAGTATCAAACTCTTGCAAGAACCGCAAGCCATTGACTGCCTCTAAGAGGAAGCGTCGAGAAGAGACCCATGCTATGTCTACTGCGTCTGTTCCGGATGTGATGGAGGTGGATGCCCCAGTGGTGGAGGAGGTAGAGGTTGAGGAGGTTGAGGTCCATGACGAGCAGGTTGTTATTGAAGGTGAAATTGAGGTTGAGGATAGGGATGAGCTTGAGGATGAGGATGATTTCGAGATTGAGGAGGAGGCTAAGGAGGGTCAAGAGGCAGCAAAGGCTGATGCCGAGCCAGAGTATGTTGCTCCCCAACTGCCTGATAACTTGTTTATCATTTTATAGAAGACCGCAGTAGCATATAACCAGAAGAAAAAGGTGTCTAAAGAAGGCACCTCTACTGCGGCATACGGGGGCCCTTCCGATCATAGCCTATTAAAACATTTCAAGCATCATGTGGCATCCGAAGAATAACACATTCCATATGCCATTTGGGGAGATGACAATCACCCTCGATAACGTATCTGCGATCTTGGGTGTTCCTCTCGTTGGATCACCTCTATATAACCCGTAGTCTGCAATTGAGGAGGAGGAGGATGTAGTTGTCCCGTCAGTTGTGGACTTAGTGGTGGAGTTATTAGGAGTGAGTAGGTAAGTTGCCTTAGAGGAATGTGGTGAGCATGTAGCCATCCGTTTGAACTGGCTCACTGCGAAATTTAAGGAGAGGTCGCGTGACACCTATGCATCTAGTGAAGACAAAGACTATTGCGCCAGGGCCTATTTGCTCTACATTATTGGGTGCACAGTTTTCCCCGACAAGACAAAGAATAAGATTTTCATTTTATACCTTCATGTTCTTAGAGACGTGAAGAAGGTGGAGAAAGAAACTAGCATAGGGTACGGGGATCCTAGCGCATATGTATAGGCAGCTGGGCTTTGCCTCTCAGTTAGGTGTGAGGTAAGTGAGTGGTTGCCTCTCTCTTATACAAGTAATTAATAACACACATTCATATTTTGATTGTTTATGTTTATCAATTTCCTCCTTTTTTTTTTAATAAATTCGTAATGTGTGTGTTTTGCAGTCATGGATATATGAGCATTTTATAGGGGTTGTCATATGCATTGACATGGAGTTTAATGAAACCATGCTAAGGATTGCACGTTGGTCGTTGCAGCCCGCCTATCAGAAAAATGCATTTACAAACTTAATCAATTTTTGGGAGCAATTTAATGATATGAATGTTGGTGATGTGAGTAAATTCAAATATTTTTTATAACGTTTTCTTTTGAATTTGATATTTTCTGACATTAAATTATGTTTTGTTTATTTATAGGTCATTTGGGAACCCTATCGAGATTCTAGGGATGCTTATCCCCTTCATGAAGCATTATGGTATACCAGGATTATGATTTGTTTTGAGGTGTGGGACCCTATTACCCTGAAAGACGCCTTAGACAAATAGAACGGCTACAAATCATATCGCGTGAATGACACCCTTGAAGGACGATAGGGGAGACAAGGAGGCTCAGTACAAAGTTAAATTCGACATGCAAAAATGGTACCAATAAAACTAGCAAGACCACCTTTTATCCGAGAAATCTAGGTTTGTGCCCATACCTAGCCCATGGGATTGTAGCAGTGATTATATAGCTTGGTTCATGTCCAAATCCCATCCTAGAGTCCAAAACCCCAAGTTCTGCTTCGTGAAACAACAACAAACGTCGTTGGTAAGTTTTTTTATCTAAACTTCTTCCTGTATTATATATAAGTTTTTATCTAATTTAATCCCACGGTGTTATTATCTGTTCCATAGGCAGATGAGGTACGCAAGGATATGGACTTAATGAAGAACAATATTGACGATGGAATTACTGCTGATCCGGCCAAATTAATTGTACGCGATATGCAAGCCTACGATATCCTAGCTACGGCCATTGGGGTAGGCAGGCCGGTTGTCATTGAGGAGCGGGTGGCAAAGAAAAACAAGTCCAAAGGCAAGGGAAAAGAAAAAGTAATTGAGGGGTCGCATAGAAGTAAAAGAAATAAATAGGTCATATGTCATTGAATATTTGTATTAAAGTGGAACAATATTGTATGAATGTTTGGTTTATTGTTTAATTATAATATTTATTTATAAATGTAAAATTATTTTGTTGGTTGTGGATTATTTTGTATAAACATCCCTAATTGTTGGTTGTGGATTATTTTGTATAAGCGTCCCTAATTGTTGGTTGTGGATTATTTTGTATAAACATCCCTAATTATTGGTGTTTAGCAATGCATCTAAACCCACAATTTCCGTCGGCTTCAACCTTGACGATATCTTCTACGCAATCTTTATAAAAGACCGGTATCTCATTGACATATTATTTATATGCGGGGGAGAAGTTCGGGCACATGGGGTTGGGCGAGTGAACTTCGTGAAATCAATTTTCTTCTTAAGCCTTTGAACCGCAGGGTGTTCCTTTTCTATTGATTGCCTATCAAGTTCAAAGCCCGAGGGATCCCTTTTAGTTGACTTATCGTGCTTTTGCTCTTTAGGAGTTGGTTTTCAACCTCTCGGGTGACCCTTGCAATGCTTTAGCATAGATGGCTCAAATAGCCTAGCAGTTGTGGGACACCCGATGTCCTTGAGTTTTTTCAACATGGCCCTTTTTCTCATCGATAGTTGACGGTTCCCACTTTTGTTTAAAAAGTATCATTTCTGGCTCATAGTCAACCATATGGTACTTCACTAATTCGGGCACCATTGTTAATTTACGCCAATGTGCATCAACATCCCCCCATAGTATTGCCCTACCCTCCATCCAGTAGATGACAAATTCATGAGTGCATGGTAGATCCTAGATGTTGCGTGTTAAGTGTAGGTACGATTTAACATCCATGCCAACGTTATCACAAGTCTTCATCTCCTCAAGAATTAGATCAATGTCATAATGAGAAACCCGACCTATGAGCTCTCGAAAAATAGGAATATTGTGGGAGTGCTTTAATTTTTATAAAGAATCCTCAAACTCTCTGATAAGCACCCAAAAGTGTACATTTTATACCCCAAATAGATGTATTTTAGTTGCTAATTCTCAGCAATTTAGGTCTTATGTGCTTTATTGTATATTGTGTAGGCTTGAATGCACGTTGCGGTGTTCAAATGCATAATTCCCCGGCAACGACGCCATTTGAATACTCGCCTTTCGCGTATACATCGTTGTGGGAAAATACGGTCAATTAAAAATCCCTTTGTTACCTACAAACACACTAAAAATGTATATTGGCAAGTAAGGGGTCAATCCGCACTCTCTAATGTGGACAAGAGCAAAATGAAGACTAAGTATGGTTTTTTTAAAACAATTTTTAAGGGATATTTATACTACTAATTATGAACTACAATTACAACTACACTAATAAATAAAGAGAAAGATAAAGTGAACTAAATGTGAGGAGAAAACAATTATGAGATAACTCAAGGGATTAAACTTCACCAGTTAACCTATTTATTTTCATTAATTAGTTTGTCTATTTTCATTAATCTTCAACCCTCTATGCATAAAATAACATCACGTAGGAGCAAATATTAAGCAAAGTCTGAAAATATATATATATAGGGAGAGGTTCACAAGTAAACCTAAAAGATGAACTTTTTGATGAATATTAACAAAATAACACCTAACAACTCATTATTTTAATTTGTATGTTTTAATTGCTCTGCGCCAGTGGCAACTAACATGCGTATCGATCGATCTGCTCCGCCCCCACCCCAACCACCACCATGGCAGCCCTTATGGCAGCAGGGCTGCCATGGGGGCGGGGGACACACGTGCCCGTTGCCGCTGGCGCGAACCAATTAGAGCATGGTAATTAAAATTAATTCATTGTTAAGCATTTTTTTGTTAAGGTTCATTAAAAAGTTCATCTTTTAGGTTCACTTGTGAACCTATCACTATATATATATATATATATATATATATATATAAGTTCTAATATTACATGTGATAAATGTATTTCTATATATCCTTATTATCTTTAACGAATGAGAATATTTTTTCTCCCTTGGATAAGGGTTGATTATGTGTCATTATATTTGTAATCTAATAAATAGCACATATAGCAATTGTTTCTATATTACACACGAAGAAAATCTCAAATATGAACCAAACAATAGAAAATAAATTGTTACTTACCAACATTTGTCAATAACTCACACACACACACACATATATATATATATATATATATATATATATATATATATATATATATATACACACACAAATATTCACCAATTATATAATTTACTCAAATGAATACAATAACTGATTGGCTATTGGTAAAGACTAAGTTTGTATAGAGACTAAATTAACTATAACATATAAAAGGTTAATTAATGTTTAGTTCATAAATTATTATCTTCTTGTTTAGTCTAACATTTTTTAAAAATATTTTTTAGTCCCCAAGGCCACATTATCACAAAGATATAGGTAATGTCACTTTCAGGAACTTGGCATTATTTTTAAAAATACGTTGAACTAAATTGAATAAAAGAAATATATATATATATATATATATATATATATATATATATATATATATAAATGATGTCAAATGCCCCAATTATGAATTGAATTGAAGCTAACAATTATATTTAATAAACATTAGATTATAAACTAACTTGAAATTATTTTTTCAGTTGTTCATAAAATTTAAAACACCCTGTATCTTCCCAAATCTTATATAAATTGGGTAAATATGTACAACTAACTATAAAACAAAAATGTTAAAAATTGTTAATAATATTATTTATGATTCTAACAACAAAAGAGAAATAAAAATTGGGTATATTAAATCTTCAGGGCTTTAATGTCTTTACCTCTTGCGTACCAATGGAATGCTCAGACATGAAAATATTAGCTAAACTTCATTAAAGCATCAACAATTTTATCCAAACCTTATTTAAAAAATAAAGAGAAAAGTCAATAATTTTGAGTGAGAGAGATAACCAAGAGAGGTTATAGATGATAGAGGAAATCAACGGAAGTATTTGAAGTGGAAAAAAGGCAAAAAATAGGTGATTTTCTGCCAAAGGAGGTTTAGGGGATGGGTTTAGTTTGGGCTCTTTTAATCTTCGGTTGATTGGATAACTGGGCTCCACCAATAGTAAAAGTTGTAAACTTATTTTTATACCCTAGGTTGAGATACCTTTCTTAACAGCAAAAACTAAAATTGACCTGGGTAAAGCCCAGATCAGCCCCCCTTGAATCCTCCTTTGACTATAGTCAAATCTAAAATATTCGATTCACAGTACAATGAAGTACAGGATAGAGAATCCAACAAACACTAGTGATTAAACCTAAAGTTGACAAAATTGTTAATTCACAAAAGAATCATCCAACCACACAAAATTAATTAATTTGTTATTCATTGATCCTCGTTTGTCACTCATTTTGTACTCATAATCTTTGTCTTCAGGAAGAGTTGATGCCATCTACACATTGCCTCACCCAAGACAAGTGTTGAGCTTGATCCAACTCTTGCATGCTAGATGGCTAGACTCAAGGGACTTCTAATTCTTCTTTTAAGGTTAAATACACATCAAACATGTCTCTTGGCGTCAGTCCAACAACATGTCAGTTTGGTTCTAACGGATCTTGCACATACCAATATGTCAAACATGGATGCTAGGATTTAAGGTTCATCACCCAGTCGATTATCTCTGTATAATAAATGATTGAAGTTCACTAGTGTAAAGTTAAACTCATCAATTCCCCCTCCCCATCCCCACCTCTTAATTGTCAACCCAGTTACATCTCATAAAACAAACTCCATACCATTAAGGTTCATTCGCCCAGTCGATTATCTTTGTATGACACATGATTGAAGTTCACCACTATAAAGTTAAACTCATCACCCTCTCTCTCTCTCTCTCTCTCTCTCTCTCTCTCTCTCTCTCTTATTGTCAAGACAATTACACCTAAATGAAACAAACTTCATATCATTAAGGTATTGAATTTCAATGATGCATGTCAACTACCCATAAAAAGTGATATCCCCTAAAAGCGGGCTTGTGTCTCTACGACTAGCATAACTCATTTACATTGCTTTTAAAAGAACGTCGTTATTCAGCATTTTCCTACACATCAATATTCTTTACCTGAAATCGAAAACCCCAAACAATATAAGAATTGAATTGTAATTCATCTTTAATAGGACCTAAAGCCAAGTTCCAAATTTTGCTTGATAGGTGGACATGCTTTGCTAATTTATTCACGTAATATTGTTTGAAAACATAAATAAATAATCAAATATGAATACAACTCACAATTTAACTACTTAATAGAAAGAATGCATACATACATGATCCATAAACCCGGTGTGGAAGTGCTCATTATGACGGTGACAAACATGATGTTTTGAAACATGAGGATATTTTTGTGAAAGTTCAGCAAGGTGTATTTTGAAAAGTGTACACAAACATATATAGTGATTGTTATTGATTTGGGTTTCGAAATAGATTGCGAATCTGCTTTAGAAAATCAATTATTGTATTGATAATAGATTAGGTTGTTTTTTACCTAGGTATTGATTATAGATTAGTGATTGTTATTGATTTTGGTTTTTTACCTGAGTAAATATTAGGGAGACCCATTTCATGGATCTTTTTTTAAAAACACCACCCAATGTGTACTTGAAACATCACTGGGTTTGAAAAAATGATCCACGAAATGGGTCTCCCTAATGTTACTCTTTTTATTTGGGTTTTTTATCTGGGTATTGAAAATCAATTGATTTTTTAAATTAATTTATTTTCTCACATGTCACGTGCAACACATGACTTGTTTAATAGTTGTGTACAAAAAAAGGGTATCAAACTCAGAAGTCAATTAAAAAGGTATTAAACTCAAAACAGGATAATTATGGACGTATTAAAGTAGACAGAATATATATTTTATATATTAATGAAAATTAATGTACTTTCAATGACAAGTGAGCTAAAATACACATAATACAAATGGGATAACTTAAAATAATTACATATTTCATTAGTGATGATATATAACAAACTAGACATTACCATTCAACAATATCAGTAAATTGAGAACTTGAAACCCAAACAAAACATAAACATTACAATTTAACACTATATATAAACAGAGAACTTGAAACTCTAACAAAACATAAGCATATGTACAAGTAATTAAAGACTGCGAGAACTTAACCCTAATATATTTGGGAAAAAAACTATAATGTAAAACCACTTAAAATCCCCAAAATATGAACCATTAAGACCCTAAAATAGAATATACAAACACATTTAGATAATGGATTTGCAAAATTCAAGACAAAATTGTTAATGTTTGCAACATATAAAGGTTGTGACCCCCAGTTTGAAGTGTTAAGTGTTTTACAATATTAAAGATCTTGGGTTTCAAATATGCTCCATTGTTTTTAATTTAAAAGTGGTAAGATTTGTAATACCCCGTATTTTCTGGCATCGTTTTTGGCATTATCTCTAGTTATTAATTGAGAAAGGAAGTTAATAAACAGGAATTAATAATTACTTAAGAAAATTGACAATTAACAATTGCATATTTAAATGATAATTAAATGTGCATGGTATATGATTTGAATGTGCCGCATGCTATCTTAATTAATAAGTGTAATAAATTATGTGGACACTATGCCTTTACGCGTAAAATAATTAATTGGTTGTTTAATTTATGTCGAGAGATTGTACCGTGAGGTATGATGTATACTTGATTTGAGTGGAATCCGAATTGATACGGAGGCCCGATTACGTGGTTTAATTATCTTATGTTGGGCCCGGGGGTAGGTATATATCCCTAAGGTGAGTTTTGGGCTATTCTGGGTAGTTTTTTGGGTTCATTTAGGGCCCCAAATTAGGCCTCTTTTAGATGTGCGGAAATTAGAGTTTTTAATTAGATTAAGACTCTTTAATTAGTGATAATATATTTACTAAAACAAATCATAGCATCCATATTACTTTGGGAGAATTAGAGAAGATTCGAAGAGGAGAAAAGCAAAGGATTCGAGTGGGAGTTCATCATTCTTCAACCCAAGACAAGAAATTTCTTGCAACATCACTTTATAATCTATAACTAATTTAAAATTCATGTTTTCCTTTTATTCTTTTGGGATTGAACTCGTGTTTAGGATTTGAATCTTTTATATCTTAATAATGTTGTGGTTTTGGGTTAATTATAATTAAAGATTTATTAATCCTCGTTGAAAGTTCATGTTTAAAAAGAAGAAATATGAAATTGATGATAATTTATGAATAAATATGTGTTAGAACTCATGTGTTAGGATTTAATCCAATTTTTAAGTTAAATCCTTATGGTAATTAGAAGATTGGTTCTAGAATTGAAATATAATTGGAACCCATTCATGTTTTTGATAAAATTATGGTTTTGAAAGAATAAACCTTTAAATTATTATTTTCGATGGATTATAAGGATTAGAAATCATTATAATCATGTTCCTATACTAAGATTTAGTTCTGGCATTGATTGGTTACTGTTCTAGAGCTTTGTGATTCAATAATGGAGGTTTTTGGGAAGGAAATCCCATAATGGAGAAGGCAATCTGCGTATAGGAGTCATCGGTCGATCGATGCCTCCAGTTTTTGCCTAGTGTTTGGGCTTTGTTTGCCCGGTTGATTTTTGAAACTAGTTTTGATTTGGGGTTTTATTAGTGATGATTTAGTTGTATACTGAGGTGAGAAACTTAGTTATTATTGGAATTAATATTATAGGTTTGCGAATATGAAAATCTTACTACATTTAGTTACCTCCAACATGGGAACTGAGTCAAGTTGGGATAGATACTTGAGAGAAGCGATTTCATGTTAGTAGTTACGTATATTGTGTGTTGTATATATATATATTTGTGTGAACATACCATTACTCGTGGGAAATCCATCGGTTGGGGTTTGCATTCATGATCGGGACTGTGTACCAAGCGCCTGGCTAATTGAGCAGGATGTAGTGGAGGTCATTATGTTAGATCATACGTTCGGGATGGTCATCGCTTCATGATGAGATAAGGCATTATTGTTTGATCCATCAACTGGGTTTAGGTATGGGCCCATTGGTGGTGTACCGCGTAGTGATCGTCCCATTTTTTATTAGCGTTTTTTTTAAGCCCATTAGGTTATAGGCTCCTACGGACTTATCGATATAAGCACGAGATGGGCCTCTAAGGTAGTGGTCTTTGTATGTTATAATAAATAATAATAAATAATTAATGTAGTCTAGTAATGGACAATTGATAATTAATCCCATGTCATGTTAAATACATTATGTGATTTACTTGTATTTTCCTTATGGGTGACATTACGGGGGTTGGTACTTGAGTTGTATTCTTATACGTGTAATTAGTTACATCGTTGTTACACCCTTGTAGTCCCAAATATCCAAATCAACTGGAAAGAAGATTGATAATGTGCTCGGCCTCATGTCATAACGAGGTCGG
The DNA here is from genome assembly GCA_949130495.1 of Sambucus nigra. NCBI lineage: Eukaryota > Viridiplantae > Streptophyta > Magnoliopsida > Dipsacales > Adoxaceae > Sambucus > Sambucus nigra. Next base: position 764,705,751 of record OX422209.1, on the reverse strand, counting down.
CTCAGCATTTATCTGCTCGGCCCACTATATCTGCCAGTTATCCCATTCACATGGATAAAGTCACTCATACCATACACACATACATGCTCATACACCCAAAACACTCCTCACTAATCCCATGGGAATGGGGAGAATGTGGTTGTTATGAATCAGTTGTCCACGCACCTATCAGTGACATCAGCCCATGATATAAGGCATATCTCTTTGTTATTTTGATAAGGATGTGTATTCGGTGTAACTGCCCAACCTATAAGGGAAATGCATTTGTCCTATCAATATTCTCTATGAGCTACTTATAAATAGGGTACCAACCCAGCTGAAAAAGGCATAAAAAAACCCTGCCTCTCTCAATCAATCATTGAGCCATCAACACAACCCTAATTGTATACCTGAGAGAATAATAATAATAAACAAGGTAACATCCATGGATGTAGGTTTCAATTCTGGGCCGAACCACTTAAATCTGTTTTACTCTCACCCCCATTCTAAATTATTCATTACTGCATTTAATTACTTTATTATTTGTTATATTCATTTTTGAATGTTAAAAAATTGGCGCCATCTGTGGGAACACAACCAGCCATTATGATTCCTACCCAAGTTCAGTCATTAAAAAATTTCCTTGAAAACATCCGAGAATGGTGGATAACCCTGAGAGTAGTCGTTTGGCAGAAATCCAGACGTTTCCCACCTGCACTGGGGTGGGTGATTTACATAGCATGTTAATGAACTTATCCAAGGGGCAAGAAGTAATGCAAGAGAGTGTCAAATAATTGACACGCACCCTTCAGACTGGGTTAGTGCCTCCCAATCCGAATGTAATTACCCCCAGGCCAGAAGCATCACAAAGCAGGGATGAAAGACTTCCCCCAATGCCCTACAAAGATCGTAGGCAGGTGTATCATAAGCAAGCCACGGAAAACACCAAGAGGTTGAGTCTGGGATCTTATAGATCAACCGGCTTCTCCCAGCAATTTGGATCCCTTTAGGACTGATCCTTGTAACACCCCATATTTTTAATGATTTTAATTATGGGATTAATTTAATTTAAAATTAGAATTAATTCAGAATAAAAATAAATATTAATTAGAGAGACAAGGATTAATATTTTTTTATGTGAATTATATTGAACATTACTTAGTGAATAAAGTAATATGTGATTATGAATTTATTTAAAATTATCGCAAGTGAGAAATACGACAGTTATGATAATTAAGTCGGAACGCGCGTGTCAGTCGTGTCGGGACTCTATTTAATGAGATAGAAAGTGATTAATTTTTAAGTCATCCAATTGGTCATTTTGAGTGAGTCATTGAGTCCGAAAGGTTCAAGATAGTCAGAAAAGTCTACCCGAGGATTTACTTTAGGTCTCGGGATACTTTTAGGCCATATCGGCATCCAAAGGGGTATTTTAGTCATTTGTATTTTTAGGAGAATTATACCTATGAATTTTAGAGACCTTTATCATCTTCTAAGTTAATTTTTATAGGGTTAGAAGTTACAAGTTACAGAGAGGCCATACGAGGAAGAGGAGAGGAAGTTCAAATGGCTAGAACCACCAATCGTATCACCTTTTTGCACTAAAACCACCGCCGTTGCATAGATCGGAAGTAGAGGATCACACCTATACCCATATTCTTTAATGGATCAGACCTACCATATCAGAAAATTGTTTAAACTTGAGAATTTATAGCATGTATGATATCTATGTTAGTCTAGGTTGAATTGCCTATGAGTTTTATATGAGTTAAATGAATTTGGGAGATGTGTATCGAATCTTTGAATTGAAAATTTGATATAGGATTTGTTCTTACATGTATGTAGAACTAGGGTTTTTCAGAATTTAATTGGGATTAAATTGATTAATTGATGATTATTGATGAATTCATGATTCTAGTACATTAGAAATCATTCATATAGGTTGGTATATTTGAAGTAATTGGTTGGGAGTTTAGGAATAATTGATGAAGGTTTTGATGATTGACAATGGTGAAACCCTAGGAAAAACTATGCAAAATTCAAGACCTGTGGGTGGTGAATCGATTCGGCTAGCGAATAGATTCGGACTAGGGAGAATCGATTCGGTTGCCCTGTTTTGATCAATTTCTCCCTTGGTAAACGTTCGGGATTCAATCGCGGGACTTATTTCTTAACATAATGGGAATATGTTGAGACACCGGTAGGCCTAGGTGGGGTTTTGGGCTTAGTCCTAAGAGGCGGATTTAAGAGCTAAACTTAATTAGGCTTTATCGAGGAAAATACCTAATTTGGAGAATAATTCGGGTCTCGAGAATTCGAGTGAAATGATGACTTATCCCAGTAGGGTATAGGGAGTTTACCTACTGTTATTATGTGTAGAATAAAGGATACCCTTTGAGAAGTGAGAAATACTCGGGAGCGTACGATAATAAGTAAAGTTATAAATTATTAATACGTAGAAAGTTCGGAACATACATATGCTACGTATGGGATATATGATATAAGATGTGCGTATGCCTATACTGTTGATATATATAGGTGGTGTGAATACCTATTGTTTGATTCATTATGTGTATGACATACCTACGGTGCTTGCTATTAGGGGGGACGTTTTGCATTGTGGACGACCTTATCCTGACGAGCCCACTGGGGGGATTTTAGACTCGTACCCTGAACATAGGACCTTGGACACGTGCTATCTGAAAGTATGATAGTTTTAAGGGTTCAATGGTTGCATAGGTATGTGTGTGACCCATTTGGCTAGGGATTATGTTCGCCTCCTAATATGTCTGATTTGTATTTATGGTTTGAGGGTGACATCGATCCGATTGCCCTTATTTAGTACGTGATGTACCAGGACTTGATAGCAGAGTATGCATGCACCGCAGTTATTCCTCGGGGTGCCGTATTAGTATATATATAATATAGTGATATATATATATATATATATATATATATATATATATATGTATACAAAAAGTCTCCTGTAAGGACTCCTTATGGTGCAGACCACGGTACATACCATTTTTTTTAAAATAGTAAAAAAATAAATCTTTTGATGAAACTTTATGGATATGATCTCCACGGTGAGAAGATCCTCTCCAATTTTTTTCGTCAAAAAATTCAATAAAAAAATCATTGAGATGAGGTGATATGTAAAAAAATTACATAAATATGCATTTTCAACCGTTGAAATGTTGGGTCTCCGCCAGCGGCTTTATTGATTGATTTTTTTTATGAAACTTCATGGATATGATCTTCTCACTATCGAGATCATATCCATGAAATTTCATCAAAAAATTCAATCAATAAGTGGGTGAGATGATCGCTAACATTTCAACGGTCGAAAATGCATATTTATACCATTTTTTTATATATCACCTCATCTCAACGGTTTTTTTATTGAATTTTTGGATGAAAAAAATTGGAGATGATCTTCTCACCGTGGAGATCATATCCATAAAGTTTCATAAAAAAATCATTTTTTACTATTTAAAAAAAATGGTAGGTACTGGGTCTGCAACATAAGAAGTCCTTACAGGAGAGGGCATATATATATATATATATATATATATATATATCGTGATATATTCTACTGTACAGACTTAGTAGATGTTAAAGATAAAGAAATCTGGATTTATTTATGTTGTGAACATTTAACTATTAAATGAGAAATTATTACTCGAGTTGGATATATATAGAAATACATAATGTAGTATATGGGATATAAATACATTGTGGGATAGTTTAAAAAGGCTTATGATTACAAACTAGTTAGGTGTGATAATAGTAACTAGACTGGGTTAGAGGTACGTTAGGCGTGCACAATAGTTGAGAGGTGATAATCTCAAGTGGGAGCCGAAAAGCTATCATGTATGTAATATTTACTTTTTAGCATTTTAAATACTTGCTAAATGTTTTCAAACCATTTTACTCTTGGGCTCTGACTCGTTTCTTACAAATCTATTTTTCGTATGCATATTATTGTATGTGTCCAGCCACGAGGATGTCCAACTTAGGAGTTCACTAAAGCTTGATGCACTGCAGCTATTGTGGAAGTTACAGGTCCTTGATATTAGACGCCTCCACTCCTTTCTATCCAGAGTTGTTGTTGCAGTTATTTCAGTCAGGGCATGTCGCCAATTCTTAGTTTAGGTATCTCAGAGATTGTACTCCTTTATTTCAGTTATTGGATTTAGTTTTTTATTCGGACATTATTATGTTTTAGGCTGGTGTGTTTTATCCAGTCTCAGTTTATTATTCAGTTATTCATTATTCTTTGTATGGATTGAATGTGGTTTATTATTTAATTTGAATTGTTTCATGTTGATTTAAAAAGAATTAAAGTTTTTGACATTAGCTTAATTAATTATTAGGTGATTAATAAAGTAAATGTTTTTTTATAGTGATGCTAAGAATGAACCAACTGGATATTCTAATTTAATTTAATAAATGACTGATCACAAGGTATTTTATTGGGTAGGGTATCACAGGTGGTATCAGAGGATCAGGTTCTTGAGTCTTTAGGATCTGTACGGCTTATTATGCTTTCAGCGTAGCGTTCTTTGATATAGAGCCCTATTATTAAGATTTTTGTATTCATGATTTTATGTTTACGTCTTCAGCTATTTTACGATTTATTAAACTGAAGATTTATAGAAATTCTTTCTCGTTTCAGAAGCCTTCCAGACGTGCACCACGGGCCACCAGGAATGCCAAGCCCGAGTCTTAGCCAACTCCGGCCTAAGGTACGATGAATGCTGCCGAGGTAGCCGCTATAGTTGCATAGGCAGTCAATGCAGCATTAGCAGTAGTACAACAGGCCCCACCCCAAGCGTAGGCAGTGGCACCTGCCCAGACACATGTGTTCCCTTCTGCTTGGGAGAGATGCTTTTCAGAAGGCGCATCCTATAGAGTTTCCGAGGAATTCTGACGTTGTTGTAGCTAGCCAATGGAAGAAAGATATCCAGAGGCACTTGAGGATGTACGAGTGTATAAAGGTACAGAGCCAGATACTAGCTACATGTACGAGTGCATAAAATTGCCACAAATATTGGCAAACTTTGCTTTACTCTTTGGATGAGAAATATTTGCCAAACAAATTTGTCACTTCTTACAAGTGCTTTTTTTATTTTTTTATACAAGAATATTTTAAAAACTGTTTTAAAAAACTATTCTAGACAACTATTTTAAATAAAAAAATGTTTTATAAAAAATGTTTTAAAATTGCTTTAAAAACTATAAAAATTGTTAAAAAATTATTCTAAAACTGTTTTGAAAATGTTTTAAAACTGTTAAAAAACTATTTTAAAAACAATTTAAAAACTTTTTTGATTAAAAATATGTTTTATAAAACTATTTTATAAAAAAAGTGTTTTAAAACTATTAAAAACACTATTTTAAAAAGTTTAAAAACTATTTTGAATAATTAAAAAACTTTGTCGAATATTACAAAAATTGTTTTAAAAACTATTTTATAAAAATGTTACAAAAAACTTTTTTAATAATGTTTAATAAAAAAGTTTTAAAACTGTTTTAAAAATCGTTTTATAAAAATGTTTAAAAATATATTTAAATAAACCAATTGGATTGACTTTAATTTCGCCTAATTGGTTGTTTGATAACCTCATGTGAGAAAACTAGGTAAAATTTGTCATGGCAAATTTTACCCATCCCACTTTTGCCCACTTTTGAATCAAACGGTCCCTTATTTTTTTTTATAAATTCTAAAATTATGTATTTTTCAAAATACAACTTCATTATGGATCAAATTTGGGGATCTTAGGTATTTAATCCCATTTGCAAAGATTTACTTGTGGTCACTTCTATGTTTTTATTATTTTAGTTGTTGGCCCAATTACAATAAATATGGGGCAAGTGTCATTTTTTGCAAAAAAAAAATCGGTGGTTACAGAGAAGTTATGCGCAACTTTGGGTGGTTATGGGACTTTTTACAATTTTAAAAACACATAGGAATGGAGTCAAACAATTTTTTGTAGATGGGACTAAATGCAAAAAACTATAAAATTTATATATTTAGAAAGGCCTTAGTGAGATCTATCGAAAGATATCCATGAAATATATATAATTTGAAATTTCGTAGCGCAATTTTCAACGCACCGATTTTTTTTTTTAAATCAATCACATTGAAGGGTCATGTTAAGCCTCATTCTGAAAAATGTTCAAATTTCACAGTGAAATATATTGAAATTTCACATTGCAAAATTTTACCACCGAAAACTGCACTCCAAAATTTCAAATTTTAAACTTCAAAACTACATATCCTTCATAGATCTATTTTGATAGATCTCGTCAAAATAATTCAAAATATATAAATTTTGGGGATATATTATAATCTTAAAGTTTGCACAAAAAAGACAAAACAAAGACGAGGGGCAAATATGTCCGAAAAAATGCTATAAACACATGCAAGGGTCATAAACTAAACATGTTTGCATGTTGGGTCAATACTTGTACACATTTGTATTCAAGGGGATTAGTTAATCGCGCTATTTTTTACTCGGTGTCTATTATGGGTATGGACATAAAACGCGGGTACGACACAACATGAGAAATTCTTAACAGACATGGAAGTACGGCGACAAGTTAATATATATATATATATATATATATATATATATATATATATATATATATATATATATATATATATATATATATATATATATATAGAGAGAGAGAGAGAGAGAGAGAGAGAGAGAGAGGTTCTTAAGTGAACTAAAATAATGAACTTTTTAATGAACCTAATAAGACATGAAAAAATAACCCTTAATTCATTGTTATAATTGGTCCGCGCCAGCGGCAACGGAGACACGTGTTTTTTAATATACACACACCTGACAAACCACACACACACACATCTTTTTATATCGTATCACAACTTTTTTCTCAAACGAATACCCACAAGATGGATCCATGATTCATCTCAACTAAAGAACAACAAGAATAAGTGCCAAGCCACTTGTCGACATCACCAAAGTTCAGACAGACCAGAGAGGGAAAACAAATATTTTTCGGCAGGGATTTGTTAGATCGGTCAAAGATGGTTAGTGATCGGTTGGAGACCGGAGACAAGAGAAATATAGATATGGTGATCGAACATCATATTTTCTCTTGTTCTTATAGCCGAACTCAATAACAACGGGTGATTCCTCGAAGAAAATCCATGTCTAGTCTTTCTCCTTCCGGTGATGGATTTGGTAAGAGAGAAGAGAAATAAACAATTACTGATCGAAGATAGGGTGGGTGGATGGGTGGGGAGTGTTAGGTTTGTCAGGTGTGTGGGTAAAATAAAAAATTGCGGGTCACACGCGTGTCCGTTGCCATTGGCGCGGACCAATTACAACATGAAATTAAAGGTTATTTTTAATGTATTATTAGGTTCATTAAAAAGTTCATTACTTTGGTTCACTTAAGAACCTCTCTCTCTCTGTCTATATATATATATATATATATATATAAAGAAAATATTAATAACAAAGACATGTTTATGACAATTATATCTAATGTTTTAAGGTTATAGTGCGAAACAAAGAGAAAATATCCCTTTGAGAATATAGGAGAAGAAAAGAAAAAATAAGTCATAAAGGGTGGGAAACAATAATTAGAAAATCATCCCATTGCCTTCGAGCAAGTAGTTACACAAGAGAAAATACCTTAAAGGACGATGCCAAAGTTGAAGTAACAAATTTTACTTATGTACTTGTATATTAAGTATGGACACATAAAAATAGTCATCAAACACGTTGATTATATATTTAAACTATGGAAACGTAAAAAAGAAGTGATATTTCAACATGTATCCAAGAGTACCACGTCTAGTCACATTTTCAACACAGATTTGTTTCCTTTTCAAGAGTGTTAGTACTTCCAAGGTTTTGGGCAATGTTTTTAATCAATGTCGTGCAAGGTGTCACGTTTTGGTCCTAGGGTGACGTCGCAGATCATGAAAGTAATTCGTACATTTCAATTTTTTAATTAAGAAAACATAGAGAAATAATATCTAGATAAATAAGTTCAAACAATCACTCAATTCCAAATAAATTACTCCCAATATCCCAAATTAATAGTCTACTTTCTATTTTTTTGAACATAATCAACTGACCAAGTTTCATGTTTGTGAATAAGAGTTAATCTTGACCCTTGATTCAGTGTATCATTAATCTATACAAAAATACATGGACCCTTAAATTAAGACAGAGGGAGTATAACATCATTTTAATTAAAGTCATAAGGTTATAAAATACAAAGATCATTCCAAATAATGAGACACGTATAGGACCATATTATTCTAAACAAATCCATATTACATAAATAAGCAGCTAAAAATTCACACACAATGTAACAGTTCAGAGAATAATTCATCAATAATATCACCCTTAATCCCTCAATCGACCTTGACATTCAAGTCAGATGACATGGTGAATTCATCTTACAACGACCTCGGATTGGTAAAAAATATGGTCGGCTTTGAAGAGAAAAGGATTCAGAGGTTGTTTTTTTTATCTGAATATTTGAGGGGATATGAAATCAATGAAATGGAATAATGTGGGGTTTCAAATTGGTGTTTTTTTTTTCTGAGCTTAAAAACATAGACACAAATATTGCAAGTGTTTTCACATTATAATGCATAAAAGTGTGTCACGTCAGCAAATTGCGTGCACTTTATGGACACTACGTAAACCAATATGCAGCTTTTTGAATTTTTGCCTCCCCACACACAATAACGCACACTTAAAAACACTAGTTTTGGGCAAGGAGAAATGAAACATTATTTGGAGTATTAGAGAGTTTGGGTATTCGGGGTTCGGTCTCCATTTGTTTTGCTACATTAATTTTGACCCCCACAATATACATTTCCTGAACATTGACACCTAAGACATCATAAATAAATATTTTGAGACGATTTATGAGTATTCATGATTCTTTTTAGTTTCAAATTCCAATAAGTCAAAACTATGGGGCAAACTAGATGTTAAAAAATAAATGGGGGTCAAATGCAAAATAACCTAAACTAAAAAATATAGTGGAACAAACTGAAGAAATCAGCTATATTAAAGTGCTTAAATATCAAACTTGATGATTTGAGTTGATTTATCTAATATATAACATTAATGTTTTTGATTGGTGAGCGGGTACTGAAACAAAGTACACCAGATGTAGTAGTTTGGTTTCGTCCATTACTTGAACCAATGGTGTGAACGAATAAATAGTTTCTGACATGTCTTAGATTATACATTACTTTCCCTATAACATAACCATAACTCATATGGAATGAGGTTTGTCCCACTGATTTGATGTTGAGCAGCAAGTACCATATATGCATAAGACATTTTAGAAATACATTTATGATACTATTGCAATATTTTTAGGATTAAGATAATAATTTTTAGTTTTGACACAAAATCAAGAATATCATTTCTAAATCTAGAGTTGAAATTGGTAAGATAATGAATAGGGCATATTGACATGCTTAACTAACAACATAATGCATAACAATTGCTTCATTTGAAAGCGAACAATATCAATATTGAATGTAGAAGACCATATCGAGTCAATCTATTCACCTTTTTCTAAGTAATTTATTATGAGCAATTTTGAGTTGGGTACTTCATTATTGGGGTATTTATATTGAGATATCTTTCTATGTCTCATTAGAGTTAACCCATTGTCCTTTCAATTTTTGTCGAAGTTAATGGTGACATTCATTTGTGAAACCCAAATTGCACACTAAAGATGAGAAATCCAATGATAATTTTTTTGTTTGTCTCCTATAATTCTGACACTGAATATTTTTACGCCGTTAAAGTTGACGAATTTATAACAAAAAGAGGGTTATGTCTAATAAAAATAAATAGAAGAGATACATTAGTCTACATACATTTATTAACGAAATACCCAAACCAAAATGATTATTTGTTATTTCAATTGATGAGTAAAAATAGTGAATGACTGGCTTGGCTCATAGAAGCAATTACTAAGCCCATATAAGTGCAATTGCCTCATCTAGATGATAAGATTAACGAGAAAAAATGTAGAGAGAGGAAGAAAAAAATCCATTTGAATTATGTCCTAAGGATAAAGAAAGCACCATAGGTAATGTTGTTGGAGAATATGTATCATTGTCTTCAGCAATAACAAGAACGTCATCAACTTCTTGTAGAATGTTTGAGACCATGTGTAATTCCCCGTAATTAAAAGTAAATTAAATTAAATTAAATTAAATAAATTATATCATTAAATTAAATACATTATATATGTGTTATGGTGACTAGTGATGTCACTAGATTTATGAAAATTATTTGAAATTGCCATTTATGTCTCTTTTTTTATAAAGAGGATTACACCCAAATTAACATATATAAAGGAGAAAGCCAACCTTTCTCTGGGGGATTACATAGATAAGCATGAAATAGAAAAATCAGAGATAAATGACTGAAGAAATCTAGAAGTTGGTCCTTTATAAGGTCGAGCTTTGAAGTATAAGATTATATCTTCATGGATCTCATAAATTATAGAATTGGAATTAATAATTTATCTACAAATATAGCCTTGTTCTTCGAGGTATCCTAGGATCCCAAATCATGGTGAAAGAGAATTGAATTACATGCTTATGCCTCACAATTTTCCAAGATTTTTTAAACAAAAAATCTTGATATAACCAACCTTGATTTGGGGCATCAAAAATATTTTCATCAATAACATCATACAGCGCTTGCATTATGTTCCACGCCTACTAAAAATGGATGGTGTCCCTTTAAAATTCAAATGAGCTAATTTTTTGTATTTAAAGTGTAAAAAATTAGCCCATAAAGAATTACTATGTAGAAAACGGAGCCAACTTTTGTAGGAGAAATCCCCACTCATATCATGTAGTTTACGAACACCAAGGCCACCTTTTGATTTTGGTCTACTTATAACATCCCATGAAACCCAATGATGTTTGTAATTTTCATTGGAATTGCCCTAGAAAAAATTTGCGCAAATTTTTTTAAAGTCTTGTATGAAATCCGACGTAGGAAAGACTTCTAAAAATAAATGGGATCCTAACATCATAAGAACAACCTAATCATAATAAACTTACGTGACCGAGATAAAAAATTGGACTTCCGTTGCCATATACAGCCAACAACTTTGGCAGTTATGCGATCAAAGAGTAATTTTTTTTTCGGACCATGATAGAGCGGAACTCTGAGGTAATTAAGAGGAAATTTTTTAGAAATAAATTCAGTGGTAGATAAAAAATTATTTGTTGTCGAACTGGACATCTGAGGGCTATAATAATACAACTCTTAGAAAAGTTAATACACTGTCCGGACTGGAATTCATATTCTTTAAGAAATTGCATGAAGCATTTAAGTCAACACAAATTTATATTTTGAAAAAAAATGATGTCGTCCACAAAGAAGAGTGAGAAAATAAGAGGAAAACCTCTAGGCATGGAATAATGAGCAATGGAACCTTGTAGCATCAAATTATGAACCCCTCTATTTAGAACTTCCACCGCAATCACAAATAAAGCCGGGGATAATGGGTCGCCTTGACACACCCCACGATCGGACTTGAAGTAACCACACGACTTGCCATTGATGATGATGGAATATAAAAAATTAGATAATAATATCCATACCATATCAATACACATCTCAGTAAAACCAAAAGCATGAAGCACCTTTAAAATAAAGTGCCAAGATATCCTATCGTACGCTTTAGCCATATCCAATTTGATCAGCACGTTAGAACCATGTATCTTCTTGTTGAGATTGGAGATTAATTCTTGGGCAAGGAGAATATTATCTGTGATGTACCGACCTTGAATAAAACCTATTTGGGATGAAAAAATAATCTTGGGAAGCAAACTTCCAAAATGGTAAGATAAAATATTTGAAATAATTTTGTTTGAAAAATTGCAAAGACTTATGCGTCTTAAATCGGTACAATTTTTTGGATTGTACACTTTAGGAATGAGAGAAATATTAGTGGAAGACCAAATTTTGGGAATTTCATGCCCAAGAAAAAAAATTGAATAGCAAGAATTAGATCCTCCTTGATGATATCCCAACAAACTTGAAATAAATATCCATTAAATCCATCCGACCTGCCACACTATCTTTGTCCAAAGAAAAAATAACCAACTTAATTTCTTCAAAAGATGGAACATTTGTAAGCATATAATTGTCACAATTGTAAACCAATTTAGGAATGTTCTTGAAAATGCTAAGATTGCTATCAATGATGGTTTTCTCCTCAAAATTATTTTGAAAATGAGAGATAACAAAATTTTCAATTTCATTAGAGTTCAATATCCAAAATCCATCTTCATTCTTAATCCTTTGATTAATAAGTTTCTTATTTTTCTTATTAAACATCGAATGGAAAAATTTGGAATTGAAATCACCGTGAGCAACCCATTTGACTCTAGCCTTTTGCTTCCAAAAAGTCTCCTCATTTTTCAATTTCTTGTTGAAAATAGCCCTGGAAAGATGCCAAGCTTCTCTATGCATAAGGGAAGGATCAATATCATAGGTTGCCTCCTGGAGAATTAAATCAATATCTTCTTTTTGGACCTGGGAGAAGATATTGGTAAACACTTCATTATTCCATAATTTTAATGCAAGTTTTACATTTTTAAGTTTGGATGCAAATAATGCCATAGGACACCCACTACCAACAACACTTCAAACATTTTTCACCACTTCAATAAAAGAATCATGAGAGACCCAATTATTTGAAATCGAAAGGGTTTAGGGAAGGATTAATTAGGAAATTTTAAAGAAAGGATAAGAGGAGCAAGATCAAAATTAGTGCGGTGAAGGTGCTCAATAGAAGAGGAAAAATAGTTATTAAACCACACATCATTTCTAAAAGATCTATCAATTCTAGGCCATATCCTATCATATCCATACCAATTATTGCACCAAGTATATCTAGACCTAGAGAAAGGAATTTCATTTAAGACAACTTGAAACATTGTAGCGTTAAATTCTAAAATGGCATGTCTATCCACCAAATTACGTCCACATTTTTCATCTTGTTTGGACACAATATTAAAACCTCCTCGCATAACCCAAGAATCATAACCAAGATAAGCAATAATATTGATCTCATCCCATAAAGGATGTCTGTGTTCTTTATTGCATTTTACATAAACATAAGAAAACAAGTAGGATTTGGGAAGGTTTTGAAAATGAACTGAAATAGATAACACTTGTTCCATATCCCTAACCAATTTAACTTCACGCACTAATATTGGATATACCCCCCAAAAATCCAATTTTTTGAATAAGAGACTGAATGTAAACAAAATCAATTTTAGGTTCTTGAATAGCAATCATACTAATCTGAATTTTTTTGATAATATGTTTGAGTTTACGACAGGGAGGATTATTTCCTATTCCCCTAATATTCCAGAAGAGAAGATTTAACATTTGGAATTAAATTGAGGAGTAGTTTGAGAAACAAATGTAATTATTGTTTTAATATTGGAAGCATTAATTATTTTGATCTTGTTCTTCTTTCTTTTAGCAATGGACAAAGGCAAAACGTGATGATGGATAATGGATTTGGACTGAGTAGTACCCCCAAGTTGAACTGGATTCTCTCCTGTCTTTTTTGATATCGCTAGTTTTTTTTAAGATTTGAGGAAAACTCGTTCAAACTTTCCAGAGAGATTCGGTTACAATTAGTATGGGCAGCATCTTCAAAAGTATTCCAAAGTGGTTTCATAATTTTTTGGATAGAATTCTTAGCATCAGGAGGAGAAGAAGTATAAGATCTAAGAATCGGATTTTTTTTTTACAAAGAAGAACATTTAGGATAATATTTTATTCATAAATAAATTCTCCATCTCCTGCATCTGAATTTAACGCTAAAAAATAATTTTGAAGATTCAGGCCTTCCTCATCACAGTCCGAAGAAACTGATTTACGTGGGCAGTTATCAACATGTTTCATACCAAAAACATTATTATTTTTTCCATAAATAACAGAAGCGGTTTTATAGGTGGAGGTTAGTCCATGTTTGGTAACTTCTTGCAACCCTAAATCGATAGGGTTAGATTTCAAATTTTCAGAAAGTGCAAGAGATTTAGATTTCTTGGATTCCAGAACATGTATGATACCAACAGAACCTTCCTCGTTAATATAAATACCTCCACTACGAGTTTTTTCTTTCTAGGTTTGCTCTAGTGGTTTGGGATCCAACACAGGGTTAGCATGAGAAGGCAGTTTAGGTTTAGAAAGAATGTCAGAAGTGGGAATATGTTGGTTATTAGCATGGGAATTACAAACACCTTCCTTGTGGCCAGCAAGTAAACATCTTCTACAGAAAAGAGGAATATTTTCATAACAAACATTTTGCCAGAATCCTTTAGACCCACAAGCAATCCAAATCCTTTTAGGAAGAGGTTTTAAAACATTTGTAAGGACATGATTTATAAATGTCCATATAGTATCTAGGTATTTTGTCTTTGTCCTAGATCACAACATGTATGTCATATACCACTATATTCAGCACGCCCCATCACGATCATCCATAATGGCCTCAATCCGAATTCTGAGTTTCACGCACCCATCTTCTTCAAACGTTCGTTGTGTATCATCATCATGCAATATGCGTCTTGGGTCTTCATCACATTCCTATAACTCCACTCAGTGAAAAGGTATAATATTTAATTTGAAGTTTTTAATGTTTTCGTATTTATGTGGGAATTTTTATAAAATGTTTTTATCAAAATAAGTCAGATTTTATAAGTCACAAATTATTTTTAAAGACCTGTAGATAAACTTAGAAAAATATTTTCAGTCACTTCTGTCGTTCAAACGATAAAGCCATATCGTTCAAACGATAGGTTTAAGTCATTCAAAATACCTCTTTAAGCGACATGCTATGTCACGCGAAGGGTCTCTAGAAGCTCGCATGATTAGTTTCATGTAACGAAGGCTTACTTTTTTGGGTTTCGTTAGTGTATCGCGCGAAGGAGGATTCAAACGACATGTGATGTCGTTCGAGCGAGATGATAAGTTGTTCAAACGACATGTCAACTTCGTTCGAGTGAGATCCACATAACGTTCATACAACATGTCAACTTTGACAACCTATTTTCTGCAGAACTCTGCGATTTCCAAACTTCATGTTTTAGGTTTTTAACCTCTTTTGATTCACAAAACTTCCCATATACATATCTGAATCATCATAAACCCATGTTACTCTTTATACACATTCTTGGAGTACTATTGTGGAGAAGGATGCCTATCTCCATTGCTGACTGGTGGAGCTCTTGAGGGATTTTATGCTAACGACAACGAACTCACGCTTGAGGGTATTTATGTGTCAAAAAGTTGTATTTCTCTATATTTGTAAGTTGTGATTTACATGTTATAGCGAAACCTTTTGGGGGATTTTTCCTCAAGACTATGTTTGTGATTGATTGTTTGCATGATTAGATTTATGTATTGTTTTCATTCACGACTAGATGCATGCTTAGGGTTAAATTAAACTGGTGATAAAATTGGGTTTAATTAAATAAGTGTATTCGATTGAACGGAAGCACACTCTCAAACTGGTATCAGAGCTAATTAAACAATTATACCATGTAATTTTTCTGTAAATTTTTTCTAGATATCCGTTTTTATGAAAAACTTGATTATTAAAAAAAGCTTAAGTTCAATTGTAAACATATATAATTAGATGCCAATTTTTTTCGGGACTAACTATGCCTATTGGAAAGCCCGTATGAAATCCTCTTTAAGAGCTATTGATGAATGTGTTTGAATTGTATGTGAAAGAGGGTGGACGCCTCCCTCGTCACCATAAATAATGTGACAAATCTTAAACCTGTGAGTGACTAGACTGAGGATGAGTTTAAATGGAAGTCATATAATTCTCGTGGGCTAAGTGAAATTTCTGGCGCCATCACTCCAGAAGAGTTTCGACGCATCATGACGTGTACCACGTCAAAGGAAGCATGGAATTTCCTTCAACTTACCCATGAAGGCACAAATGCAGTTAAAGAATCTAAGCTGCAAAACTTAACTACTTAATTTGAAACAATAACCATGCTTGAATCTGAATGCTTTGATGAGTTTTATGCACATTTGTGTGATATTGTCAACACTAGTTTCAATATTGGTGAACATATTCCTGATGTAAATAAGATTTTGAGATCTTTGCCTAAGCTTTTTATCCCCAAAGTCATTATGTTAAATTCATTAGGAAGCTTGAATAGTCTTAAATTAGAAGAACTGGTAGGAGACCTTCACACGTATGAAATTGATATATTTCCTAAAGCTATTAAATCTAAAGATAAAAGGGATAATGCTTAAAGACCATGCTAGAAAAGGTGAGGGGTCAACTAGAAAGAGAGAGTTATCTAAACGAAGAGAGGTAGAAACGTCAGATTCTGAGTTTGATTTTGATTTAGACGATTTGGCTTTATTTGCAAAAAAATTCAAGAAATTTCTCAAATTAAAAAATAATGGTAATTTCAAAGATAAAAATAATTTTGAGAAGAATAAATTGGAAAGAATGATGAGAAAGATAAAAAGGACACGCCTAAGAGAAACGAAGAGAGATATATAAGGCCTTTAAGTGTTCGACTAGGTTAAAACGTCAAGGCAAAGGAAAAGCTGCTTTAAATGCCTCCCTTAGCGACGACACTGAGGTCAAGTCAATGGATTCTGGAGACGAATTATTGCAGGAGTGCAACTTCACTGCATTTATGACTAGCCAAGTGAGTAATTCTGACGCACCTCATGTCAATGGCGATATTACTTCACAAGGAGACCTTGATAGTGAAAATGATGAAAGTGAGGGGGATGCTGCAAGTGAGAGAAAGACTGACCTATGACGCGCTCAAACCGATTTATATGCCAAATATTTTAAAACCAAAAAGCATAACAAAGGTTTAGCTCTGAGAATCATTGCGTCAGAAAAGGATTTAGGAGAGACGAGAGATATCATCCTCCATTAGCACTACCTTGAGAGAGAGAGATAATTTATGAGACAGAAAGAGTTTGTGTGAGGAGAGAGTCTATTTAAAGAGATAAAGACTTTTTGGAGAGAGTAGTTTTGAGAAGGAGAGAGGGGACTTAACTAAACAAGTGGCTAGTCTGATGAGTGACCTCCTTGCATCTGTGGATGCTCCAAAAATACTTAAAGCCCTTGTTTACCAACTCACTCATGATCTTTAGAGAGACCAGGAGGTCAAGGTAAAGATTAAGGACATATCTGGAAAGATGTTCCTTGCCACCGCTTTAGGGTTTAGTGAAAGGCATGGAATAGGATATGACGGTGCTACTATGTCTTATATTTCATCAGAACCAGTTCTTGAATTTACTGTAAATCCATATGGCCACCAACCAAAACCCCAAAAGATAGTTAGGCCAAGAAAAGGAAACCAAGGTCGACCAAAGACCGTGTACTTTTGTACTTACTACAAGAGGAAAGGCCACCTAAGGGAGTTTTGCTATAGTTTGGGCCAGACACGATGTACGTATACTCTGCCATGCCCACTAGTGATCTTACTAATCTTAGAGCGCAGGTTGAGTCTCTAGTCGCTACATCTCACAGTTGGATGGAGGAATTCCAATGGATGCCTTTTTTGTTAGTGGATACTTCTAACATCCTGGATGGAACCATCAACAACAAGGGTAAAGAAAAGGTTACCTCATCTTGGGTACCTAAGAATAACACTAAATCCCTTATTTTTCATATTGCTCTTAAAGCTCAGAATACCTCACAGTGGTATTTTGATATTGAGTGCTCCAGGCACATGACAGGTGATGTCTTATTTTTTACCTACCTAGAGGATCAGAAGGAAGGTAAAATCATCTTTGGATATGGGAGAAAGTATAGCATAGTTGGATAAGGTACAATGGAGATACCTGGGTTTCCTAAGCCGAAGAATGTTTTGTACGTCAAAGGTTTGAAGGCAAACCTTCTCAGCATTAGCCAGTTGTGCGACGCTGACTTTCTAGTAAATTTTAACCAGGATGCTTGTAATATTTATGATCAAGCAAGTAAACTTCTATTGCAAGGGGTGAGGACTGAAGATAATTGTTATGGTATCGTGCCCAAGTCCTCATTTGTTTACAACAGCACCACGATCACTCCTATGGATCTATGACATAAACGTCTAGGTCACGTTAACTTTGGAGATTTGGAGCACTTAGCTAAGAAGGACCTAGTGTGTGGCTTTCCATCACTTGGGAAGCCAACTTTCGCAGTTTATGGACCCTATCAGTTGGGAAAACAAGTTTGTAGTCCCCATAGGAAGTTGAATTCCATTACTACTCATGCGTGCTTAAGTTGATTCACATGGATCTTATGGGTCCTACTCGCATTGAAAGTATATGTGGTAAGAGGTATATCCTTTTGATGGTAGATGGTTTCTCTTGCTATTCTATTGTAGGTTTCCTAAGAGATAAATCAGATGTTATTGAGTTTCTTACGACCAAGTGTCGTTTCCTATAAAGTTAACACGGAGTCACTATCAACAGAATGCGTAGTGACAATAGCACTAAAATTAAGGAGTTAAAAGTAGATATTTTCTATGATAGCCTCGAGATCAAATATGAGTGTTCAGTTGTGAAGACTCCTAAAAAAATAGGATTGTTGAGAGGAAGAATCAGACGATTAAGGAGATGGCTAGATCTATGCTTCTAGGTCCTAGAGTTGCTAGGAGATAGCAGAGGCGATGTATACCATATGCCACATGTTGAACAGGGTTTACCTTCATCCATAAACTCTTCAGATGCTTTATAAATTGTGGACTAGAAAGAATCCCAGCCTTTCGTATTTTTGTGTCTTTGGGAACAAATGCTACATCCTACGGGATAGAGAATAATTAAGAAAGTTTGACTCCTAGAGCGATAAGAGAATATTGTTAGGGTATTCATCGATAAGTAGAGCATATCGGGTTTTTAACCTGAAGAGCTCTAAGGTTATGGAGTTAATAAACGTCACCGTGCAAGATGACAAACCGCCAACATATGTTGACCCTAGACTTTTGTATGAGGATGACATTTTTTTCTAGTGATGATCCCATTGTCCCTCACGCACCCAGTGTGGACCCTATTCCTGACTTAGGGGACACACCTGCATGGGTTCGCAAGAGTCATAATCCCTCCACCATTCTAGGAGATCCCACCTTAGGGGTCAAGACTCGTGCTTGGCTAGAAAATATTATTAAATTTGTTTACTACACATCCAAAGTCAAACCCAAGAATCATAAAGAATCACCCAAGGATGAACATTGGATATCTACTATGCAGGAAGAGTTGCTTCAGTTTAGAAAGAATGATGTTTGGGAACTTGTCCCCCTAGTGAGACAAATGTGATATGTACCAAGTGGATCTTCAAAAATAATATAGATGAGAATGGTACCATAATCTAAAATAAGGCTAGGTTGGTCACTCAGGGCTACACACGGATAGAGGATGTAGACTTTGAAGAGACATTTACTACTATTATGAGGCTTGAGTCCATCCTTCTACTACTTGCCATCGCATGTCATCTTCACTTCAAGTTATATCAGATGGATGTCAAGAGTGACTTTCTGAATGGAATTATACATGAGGATGTTTACGTGGAATAACCAAAAGGGTTTGAAGAACCTAAGCACCCAGGACACGTCTATTATCTGAGGAAAGTGATGCATAGTTTGAAGTAAGTACCTCGTGCTTAGTACAAGAGGTTTACTTCCTATCTCTTAGCCCGTGGTTTCAAGAGGGGGGTTGATATGACGTTATTTGTCAGAGATAAAATGGTGCTATTTTAGTTGCCTAGGTCTATATGGATAATGTAGTCTTTGGATCCACGTGCTCTCTCCATGCTCATGACTTTGAGGAGGAGATGAAGAGTGAGTTTGAGATGAGTATGGTTGGTGAGCTTATATTCTTTCTTGGTCTCTAAGTTCGTCATCTAGAGGATGGGATGTTCATCTCCCAATACAAGTATGCTAGATACCTTGTAAATAAATTTGGTTTAGACTCCGCTAAGCACGCACGTACACCAATGAGTACCTCAATAAAGCTAGCAAGGACACTTCAGGCAAGGATGTAGAGCAAACCTCATATCGAAGTATGATAGGTAGTCTTATCTACTTGACTGCCAGTAGTCCCAACATCTCCTTTAGTGTTGGAGTCTGTGCACGATATCAGGCGTTCCCGAAAGAGTCGCACTTACTCTCTCTTAAACGTGTTATTAAATATGTGAGTGGGAATCTTTCATAAGGCATTTGGTATTCCTTTGATACCGATGACCGTTTATCCGCATATTCGAATGCTGATTGGGTCGGGGATATAGTGGGATATAGGAGCACTTCTGGTGGGTGTTTCTATTTTGGTTCTTCTCTTGTCTCTTAGTTTAACAAGATGCAAAACTCCATCTCTTTGTCCACTACGGAGGCTGAGTACATATCCGCTGGGAGTTATTACACGCAACTCTTGTGGATGAAGTAGATGATGGAGGATTATGGGATTTTACAGGACACCATGACTATTTCTTGTGATAATATGAGTGCGGTACACATATCTCGCAATTCAGTCTAGCATTTGCGCACAAAGCACATTACGATGCACGAGCACTTTATTCGTGAGTCAGTAGAAGAGAAGGTCGTATACTTGAGTTTTGTGTCCATCGACCTCCAATTAGCCGATATTTTCACCAAGCCTTTATATGACCTTAGATTCGAGAGTCTTAGGAAGTCTTTAGGAATTTGCACAGTTGACTGAGGGGTGGCTACCATGTTTGGTATATGATACATTTTTCTTGCTCATATCCTATGGTTCCTATTGCTAGACTGTATCATTTTGTATTTTATGTTGTTTTCTTCCACATTTTTAGAAAAACACAAAAAAAAAATTGGTTATTTTAGAAAAATAAAAAAATTAATTTTTTTTTTTTACTTATTAAGAAAAATGAAAAAGTCAAATAGATTTTCTTTTTATAAATTTTTTGAAAATCACAAAAATATTTTTATACTTTGTTTGCACCTTATATGGCTATACATTTAGGATGGCCAAAGTCACACCATCATTTCCATATTCCACGTGACTGTTTGAGAGGGATTTGAGATGTTATATCATTACATCCTTGTGCTTTATAGTGTATTGGAGTCATTTAGATGCTACTAGTGATATCTTTCTACATGTTTGTCTCCTTATCTCCTTTAATGTACACATGCACGAATTTATTTTGATCATTGCTCTTCTCTGTCACATGTTGGTTTAGGTGTTTTCATCTCAATTCTACCTATAAAACGAATCAAATACGACAAAATGAGAATAATAAAAGTAGTGCATGTAAGAAATGTTGCCTGTGAGGAATTTGTTAGGAATTGCAAAATATGATGAGTGATCGTATAATCAATAACAGTGACCTCTAGGACAATTATGAAGTTCCTGGCTAACACAGTTGTTACATCATAGCCAAAAAGTATCTGAGATGTTTTTTAGTGAGGTCGGATACCGATCGGGGTTTGCCTCATCCAAACCTTTTTCAGATCATCTAAGTTGATGATGTCTTGATATACGGGATTTTTCTTCCATAAAGGACCTCCATACAAAGAAAATCCTGATTAGTAATAGAAATATTCGATTTCACAAAATAAGTTGAGTGAATGGTAAATAGCCTACCAGAAGTTCCTTCCTTAACACACACATGAAGACTTGTGTAGTTTTCAATATATAATGACACAAAAACATTAAGACATCCTTATCAGTGTATTTTTATGATCTGGTAAGCTAATTTATCAAATTATAAGATGTTTCTCTAGCTTAAAAATGATACGTGTTAGACCCAAGGGAAGATCTTAAGTCATATCAATATTCAATTTCATTTAGACCCAAATTAGTCCCACAAATCAGGTTAATGAAAATTACCACCATTTCAATTC
Organism: Sambucus nigra; assembly: GCA_949130495.1. Classification (NCBI taxonomy): domain Eukaryota; kingdom Viridiplantae; phylum Streptophyta; class Magnoliopsida; order Dipsacales; family Adoxaceae; genus Sambucus; species Sambucus nigra. The sequence goes on along the minus strand of OX422209.1, from coordinate 764,683,856 downwards.
GAAAACAACATTCATTTTCTTGGATTTGAAGTATTCCATAAAAATAGAGTACTTACACCAGTAATGGGTGAAGGGGGAAACAAATTCCCTCATTTATTTGTTGATTGTCATAAAAACCTTGCCATTAATGTCATGGATATCCTCATCATATGGCAAGGTCATTACCTCAACAATGCCAAGTATGAGGTAATTAATACAAAATGCCTCAAAATCATTTTATGAGGCCATTTCGTACTTCCTCAAATGCCATGACACGGCTGAGAGAAAATGAATTTAAAAAATGAAGAGGAAGATTAATAAAGTGTCTGTAACGCAGGTTAGAGATAGAAAGTGAAATAAAGGTCTCATACCATTGAAGTTCAAGTAAAGGAAGGATAAGGGGTGTTATATTCTTTACCGCATAATAAGAGCGGAAGTGGAAACTTTCTTAAAAAAACAGCCTCACTTCCACTTCACCAGGTCACGTCTTATGATTTCTTGGGGAAGTAAATCTACGGTGAATGCAACCATCAATATAAGGATTACGTGTGTAATTATGATCCCTCTAAGAACAAGTGGGACATTTGTTAGTTAACAAATATTTTTTGAGAAAAGTAATGCCAATACTTATATAATTCAACTATACATAATTAGGCCGACTAGGACTAAAGACAGTCCACCCTAATTATAGGGAAATTGAAGGGATTTTAAGTCGAGAAGGCCATATCGCATGACCCATGGCAGTAAGAGATCGATGAGGTGTATTCGTATGAAGATCACTGACTCACTAAGGTAGAATCAAGGGAGATGGTAGTTGGATTTGGCTGGATATAAACATACTATTATTCTACTATTCTAAAGAAACGATTAAAGTTGATAATTTACCACAATGAAGAAGACCTAGAACTGTAGGATTGTATCTATAAATATTAGTTACCCGAATGACTTGGGGCATCGATTATCACACCCTTGTATCCATGACTTGGAACTTCAACTAAAAATCCTAGCACACCAAGTCTTCTTCTTATTTTTTGTATATATATAAACTCTTATATCCCTTACCCGCGGTAACGCTAACACCGTTGTATCCACATAAATTTATATGTCCTTTGTCATATTGCACTTGTATTCTGGGATAAAAATGGTATTTTTCGTTTGTTGTTGGAATGATATGCCCTATAAGTTCTTACTTGGGGTTGAGATCTAGATCCAATAGCGTACTAGTTCTCACTTGTTGGAATTCATGCAACTTTTTATATACTTTATGTTTTTGGTGGACCGCATAAGTGTCCTATATATTGTGTTATTTATTTATGAGTCATAGGAGTTGTAACACCCCGTATTTTTGAAGATTTAAATAATTATGTGATTAATTATTATTGTGGTAATAAATATGTAATTAATTATTATTGTTGGATTAATTAAATTAAAATGCGAGAAATTAATTTTTTATTAATCCGGATTAAAATAATTATTAACTAGCGTGCCAAGGGTTAATACTTATGTTGAGAATTATTGAATATTACTGTGTGATATGTAATATGGGATTATGAAATTTGATAAATTGCCGAGAGTGAAATATACGGCAGTTTGGTAATTTAAGTCTGACACGCGTGTGAGTCATATCGGGACTAATTGAATGGAATATAAAGAGAAACTATTTTTATTAACTCGTATGGTCATTTTGAGTGCGTCGTTGAGTCCGGGAGGGCCGAGATAGTCAAAATAGTATACCCGGGTGTTTAGTTTGGGTCCCGGGGCAATTTTAGGCCTAACCAGCGTCCCGATAGGGCATTATGGTAAATTGTATTTTTGGGTTTAATTAATGGACGAAAATTGGGAGTTATTTTATCAGCCAAGAAAAGTCTTTTAGGTTTGTGAAACACATAAAGAAAAGAACGGCCATAGAGGGTGTGAGGGAGAACTAATTTCCAAGAGGGATAGTCAAATTATCACCACCTTGCACAACCACCACCACCAATGCGTAGATCGAGAAGAGAGGAACGCGTATATACCAACATCACCAATGGATCAAATCGTTATATTCGAGGCAAGTGTTTATTACTTGCTTTCTTTTAGCAATAACCATGCTCATGTTAGTGTAGGTGAAATTGATCATGATTTACATATGAATTGGGTGAAAGTTAAAGATTTAAATTATGATTAAGGATTGGTTTAATTAGTAGTTTAAATTCCTTCATGTATGTAGAGGATTAATCACAGAATTGGATTATATATTGATGAACGAATCTGGGTTGGTTAGGTTCTTTAATTGAAAATTTGGAAACTAGAGTTCATATGAATTAATTTGGGGATTTTAAATAATTATGATGATTAATGACGAATTAATGATCCTAGGATGTTAGGAATGATTTATAACCTGTTATGTGTTGATGAGTATTGATGATGAGGCATTGGGTGTTGAATCTTAGAGGTTTTTAGGTTCAAAAATGGTGAAAAACTCTGAATTCTGGGAAAAGGGGACGAACCAGTGCGTATCGCACGAAGTCGCGCTCGAGCGAGACCTGTATCTCGCGTGAAGTCGTTCGAATGACACATGGAAATCGTTTGAGCGACAACCCTTCTGGTTCGAGCAACATAGTGAATTTTTGGGGATTTTCTCAAGGTTTATTGGAGTAAGAGAAACTGCCAAATAGTAAATTCAAATAGGACAGAATTTCGGGAAAAGTATGTGAGAATTAATACTTTAATTATTTCGGTATATACAGAATATACCTTGGAGATTAAAAGAGAGATAGTAATCTAAATATTTATACTATACGTAGTGTTGAGATTAAGTTATGTAGGAGAAGTATATATGTAGGTTGGGGAAATACCTATAAATCTTAATAGGACGTGTGTATGCCTATTATGTGATATTATTGTTAAGAGAACTAATGGGTAATAACTTGGGGGTGCAAGAATTTTATAGTTAAACGCACTAATGAGTGATAAGTTATTGATAGGTGCATTAATGGGTGCTAACCCGGAGATGCAGGATTCTCTTGATTGGCACACTAATGGGTGATAACCCGGGGGTGCTGGATTATTATTGATAGGTGCATTAATGGGTACTAACCCAGGGATGCAGGATTCTCTTGATAGGCGCACTAATGGGTGATAACCCGGGGGCGCTGGATTGTTATTGATAGGTGCATTAATGGGTGATAACCCGGGGATGCAGGATTTTCTTGATAGGTGCACTAATGGGTCTTAGCCCGGGGGTGCAGGATTAATATATATATATATGTATAGGGATGATGTGACTATATATATATATATATATATATATATATATATATATATATATGAACTTGTGAATATTTCTACTGTGTGAAATTAGTATACTTGGTAATAATAATAATCATTACATTGCACCAAGTGGTCTTAACCTAAGGGTGCAGGATTAGTGTATATATATAGGGATGATGAGATTATATATATGTATGAGTGTACTTGGGTAACTTTCTACTTTGTGAAACTAGTAGATAAAGTGGAAATAAGAGATAAAATAATCTTAGTGGATAAAAGATTTAACCTTTCGAACGGCGAATAATGAAACTTAGTATGTGAGATAAACTATCTGAATAGCATATTGTATGGGCAATACATGAATACTACTAGTGAGCATAGTTAGTATTAGTATGGTTTATAACTAGTTAGACTGGGTGGTATAACTAGGGGGAGATTAGATGTACGTTAGGCGTGCACAATAGATGAGAGGTGAGAAACTCATGTGAGAGTTCGATAACTAACATGCGTATAAGACTTGTTTTAAGAACCAATTTTAAATATTTGCTAAATCATTTTTAAACCTCAGGCTCTGACCCGTTTCTTGTATCTCTTCTCTATTTTGCTATATATATATATTATATCAGGTGCTCAGCGACAGTGGTACCAGAATTAGAGATTGGAGTGTCAAACGTGCTGCAGCTATTGTGGAAGCTGTAGGTCCTTGCAGTAGACGCATCTATCTTCTCCATTCAGTTTCATCTAGACTTCTTATCTAGGGCATGTGTCGCCCACTTCTAGTCATTCATCTGAGATATTGTATTCAGTTTACTTTATGGTTTAGAGTTTTGAACTGGGAGGTTTTAGTCTTATTTATTTCAGTACTTGATTCATGTTCAGCTTTTATTATATTCCTATATGTGGTGAATATTTTATTTTTTAAGACTGAATGAAAATGGATTTTCTTGGTTTTACTAAAATTGGAAATGTTTTGACACCTAGCTTAATTTTATATTAGGTGAGTAATATGTTAAAAAGTTTTTCGACAGTGATGCTAAGAATGAACCAATCGAACATTCTATTTTAAATTGGTACAAGACTGATCACCCTTTATTTAATTGGGCGGTGTGTCACAGGTGGTATCAAAGCATCAAGTTCTAGTGTCCTTAGGATCTGTGCGGCTTTTTACGTTTCAGCGCGTCATTCTTTGATTTAGAGCCTTATGATAGGATTTTTGTGTTCCCTTACGTATGCGACTTACGTTCTCCTACTATGAATTATAATGGATGTGACTCATTATATGAAATTCTGTCTGATTCGAACATCGAACATTTTAGAATGACCAGTGAGGGCCGTAAGAAGAACTACAGGAGAAGAAACTCAACAAAAGACATAGAGTAATCGGGAAAGAGTGATTGTGACAAAAATCACCATTAGGATTACTTAAGTAAGACATAGTAAAATCATCACTCGGGAACTGTGGGTTCCCAGGATATAGTCGTAGATAACGGTAGAGTGATTTCAGGACCACCTAGCATAGTCGATAAGGGGGAAATCAGAGGGACTCTTTTGAAAACCCATCGGTGAAGATGAACAGACCAGCGGAAGTAGAAAATTCGAAGGCAATGGTGTAGAGTGGGGTGTGACGACACTCAGAATTAAATTTGGAGTTGAAAGTTATAGCTTTTAGGAGCATCATGTAGTGATTAGAGGCAATCACAATATATGAAGAAGTGTGTTTGAAATTTAAAGAGAAATTTGGGTACGATTTGACCGTGAGGTCTTCCATTTGACGTGGTAACAAAATGCGAGTGAAATTTTGATTTTTAGCACAATGGGTAAGATAGAAACCAATCATGAGAGAAAGATTGAATTGCATAATGAACTTCGTACCTGGCAGAGGGGCATAAATTATCCAAAGGCTCTATAGTTGATAAAGGAACCGTGAGTTGAATACAAGCATAATTGAGAAATCTAGCTAGGATAACTAATGTTGATGTCGTCAAGGTTATACGGCGACTAGTTATTACATTCTTTCCAGAAGAAGTGAGCCAGAAAGGTTAAAGAATCTGGCCGAAAAGCAAAACTGAACTTAACGGTTTTAATGAAACCCCACATGAGAGTATACCCAATAGGGAACACGGTTAGATGATTTTAAGTTAATTAACTTCCTACAAAGTGACGATGAAGTCAATCAGGGCCGTGGAGGCCAACCATAGTTTCGAAAGGAAAGTGTAGCCAGCAAGTTAAGACTATTCGTTCCAAGAGAAGGATATTCCCAAAATGGTCAGTGGGACCAGTGACGGGGAAATGTTTCATGAAGTTTTCCTTATATGAAGGTAGTAGAACTACAAGTGTTGAAGGTGTCCATAATTGAGAATGGTAAGCCATGCCAGTTAGGCATAACAACTGGAGGAGTGAGACTTCCAGCAAAAGAATTTAGGGTCAAGGGAATTAGTCCCATGAAATTTATAACCCGAGAGTGATGGGTTCAGGATGGACCAGTAGAGTCCTCGTTAATAGTAGTATACAGTATGTCAGGGTCTGCGGGGCCCGGATGTAAACGGGAGTTCAGTAAAGCCATAATTGAGGCCTAGAGACTTTGGGCCAACGTTTCAATAATGGTCATGAAACCCACATGATGGAATAAATTATCCATGATAAGAGGGGACAACTATAGGATGAAATCCTAGGATGTATGATGATTGTAGATGTTCGTGGGTCATGATGGCAGCCACGTGCTGAGACCCTGTGATTTGGCGAGACTGGTGAGGTTTTTCTTCTTCCTTGTGAGTAAATGATAGATTCTAGTGACATGGGGGTGCCACAACTTTTATGTAAATTGGAAACCCTAAACTTCGTGTGCGGGTCGAGTTTAGTGGGAACGTTAGTTTTAACAGTCTTGTTACAAACGTATTTATCGTTGTTAGCAGGACATTTTGATGAATACCCATGAGTGAACCGGGTGGGTCCTAAGAATATGTTTTGTTGTTATAATTTACCACTGCATTGAGTCAGCTTTAGTAGAGTTTATTATGGTAATGTGTAGTGATTAATTACCGTATGGTTAAACGATTGTAAAAATGTAGTGATATGACTGTCGTGCCGGATACTCGGGGAGTGGAAATCTTTATTTTATGCGGCACCACCTGAAATAGGGTTGGTCCCAGATATATGAATATATGAAAAATTTCATGGTATTATAAACCTTAGTGAGTATGTTGTCTAGTTATATGTGATTCCAGTGCGTAGGAACTTATTTTACTGAGGAGACTCAGATTTCATTGTGTTCTTCTTCAAGCAGAGAGATAAAACCCATTATATTTATTGCGCTGAGTACTTGGGTTAGTAAGAGCGCCATGCTTCATGTTACATTTTTAGGGACATGGGAGTGGACGAGTAGACTTTTATGTCACAATACGTAGATTGTGGTGTAATAACCCTCGCTTATGAGAACGTATTTTATATTAATTACTAAATATAGTAATTAGATATAAGTGTTGGGTTATGATTTGTATGCTAAATTAATGTAGAAAAGTTAATACTCATTATGAGTTTGCATATATACCATAACTATGGGTGAATATTGCTATGTCATGCTTATTAATATCATCTGAATTCAAAATGATATTTGGCTTAATAATGAGACCGGAACCTAAATTGAATTATAAAATGTCCAAATGGTGATTTGGAGGCTGCAGTTGATTCCGGAACGTTCGAAATAGTCAAATATTGTACCATATTGTATTTTGAGGTTTTGGGCATTTTTGACTGATTGTGCCTTAATTATACAGTTGCGTATTGTTTTATCGCACTATTGGTTAATTAAGTGGGATATTTGTCTTAAGCCACGACTTAGGCTTTCTAAGTCTTCTAATTGCCCTAATTTCCTTCTAAACCTAAAGAGAGAGAAAAAAAGAAAGAGTAGAGAGGAAGATTTGAGATTTGGAGATTGAGAAGGATTCTTGCTCCTACAACCAAGAAGAAATCTGCAAATTTGCTGAATCAAGGCAAGTTTCTACTTGCTATTTAAGGATTAAGATAAATGATTTGTTATGATAATGATGTATTGATTTTAGTTTAGCTAGTTTAGGGTTTGTCTTATGTATTTGTGGGTTTTGATTCATTCAAAAATGATTGGGATGATTCATGAGGTTTAAGATGGTCATTAGTAGTGTTGATGTTATCTTGGTGATGATAAATGAGTTTGGTTTGAAGAGAGTTGGGTTGGGAATAGATTTGGAGTCCAAGACTCCATAGCCAAAACTTGGCAAAATCGCAGGCCCGAATCGATTCGGCCCCCTGGGCGAATCGATTCGGTTAGGTCCAGTGCCCAGGTCTAGTAAACCGAATCGATTCGGATTTGATCCGAATCGATTCGACAGTTATGAAGAAACCCAAACCTTCTAACCGAATCGATTCGATTTCCATCCGAATCGATTCGGCAACTTTGCAGAGTCTCAGATTTTCTGGCCGAATCGATTCGGCAAAGGGGGCGAATCGATTCGGAAGCCCTGCATTTTTTCAATTTTTTTTTTTAAATTTTAACCCTTTTTCTTTAGGATTAGTAATTAGGGACCTTCTTAAATGAAGTAAACATAGGATTTTAAAGTATTAGTTGAGTTGGGTCGACACCCTAGACTCGAAAGGGTTCATCTAGGGTTCTTTCAAGGGGGAATTTAAAGTAAGGTTTAGGCATTACTTTTGTCTTGTAGTTTTATAAGGGTCTAGAACATCTTAGAGTCGAAATTGGAGACTTTAGGTATTAACTTGAGTTAGGTTTGACTTGATGGTCTATATCAAAGCCTAAAGGAGGCTTTGGGAATAACTTTGGAGTCTGAATTCCTTATCGAGGATGTTATGACGGTATGTAATACGTATAGTCCCGGTTAAGCTTATACATTTGTTAAAATGTGAAATTGATAAGGTAAATGATAATTTACTAAATCATGTAATGAAAATTAATAAAATGGATGTTACACACCTCTCTAAATACCATCTTAAGGGAAGTCCGTGCGAGAGGTGAAGCCCCCTGGCTAATGAATGCAGGGTGGATATAGTCCTAGTCCATACGAGCGCTTGTTTTATTTTTCTGCGATGGGTAGGAGATTCTGGGTGTGGTCTTGACTACCCCGCAGGCATATGGCCGCTTCCCGACGATTTCGATAGGATCCCAGGTTGTCTTATGTTAGGCCCTGGAAGATGATGGTTATTTAGGGACGCGCACAGTGGGGAAACCCGGACGGGCGGTCTTAGAATCGTTATGCATATATTATAACTATTCTAATTATCGAGTTGGACTCGATGGAACTTTAATGCCACAAAGAGCATACTATTGAGATTAGTGCCATAAAGAGCACATGATAATAATTGTATTCCTGATAAGGAATGGCAACGTAGATGAAATTGAAAAATGATGAAAGATGAAAAAGGCTCATAAGTACTTTTAAATTCTTGTGTAAGTGAATTTCCTTTTTGCTTAGTCATTTATCAGTCTTAGTCCTTACATGATGTTACCATGCTAGATTATCATCCATGCTTACTTGTACATTATTGTCATACCTGTCATTTATCTAGCGATCATATAAATCCGGCCTCTGAACGGTTTTCCTTTCTTGTTGTGTATGTATATATATAATCCGTTCAGGTGTTCCGCCGCACGGTCGCCCGTAATGACCTTTCCTTCCGCATGTTTTGAGGAGCCGTGACATCGTGCGGGTCTCACGGGATGTTTTGTGTAGACGCCTCCATTTTTGCTTTCTAGTTATGATCAGTTTATTCGGGCATGTGGCTCAAACCGTTGTAACTGTATAATGGATCTATTATGTAATACCTGGAACTTATTGTATGTTGTATGGTTATTATCGACCGACATTTCATTCGGTCCTTTTGTATCTTTTGGGTTTCTTATATACGCTTGTGGGGGTTTCCACCCTCTATTTCTATCATGGGTTGTTGAAAATGTTCTCTTATTATTTCAAAACAAAATTTTTTTGATAACCCGTTTTCTGGAATATTGTGTGGTTATTCCTTATACTTTGTATGTTGTTGTGATGCTGAGAATGATATCTATCCATGATTCCTATTTTATCGGGGTATAGGGCTGGCCATCCTTTATTTTGAATAGCGGGTTGTCACATGTGGTAAAGTACATAGTATGTACTAAAGGCCTTACGGACCTCGACAATCGACTAGGTTAGATAGTAGTGTATCGGGGGGATTCCTTGTTTGGATTTTGGTTTGCGAGACATCCCACGCATGAAACTAGCGAACGTCAGGAGTTGGAGAGAAGTTTGGTCAATAGTACATAAGTTTTGTACGTTGGTTATTGTAACTATAGGAGAATATAATTGAGAGTTGATAATTCTTTTATGACTTAAGGCCAATAGAGTCGCCTAGTCTTAGTATCATTCTGAATAGAGCAATGATACTATTGAAGGATTGATTAAGTTTTGACTAGTGGGGTGGTTGAGTGCACCCCTACCACATCAGCATACTGAGTGTGCAAGAATTGAAGTAAGAAAATTTTATGTCATTTGTATAATGATGCGCGAGGCATAGGGTGTATGGGCACCCTAGGGGATTGAATCAAACGGTGGATTATGATTATCTTGTGAATTCGATAACATGTAGTCGGGTAAGTCGAAGATTACTCCGTAAGATTTGTTAGAGACTTACGTTTCAAAATAAACTGAGATTTTTGAGAGGGAAAAGAGACTTGTGTCGCACGGTACGACAAAGTCACATGTATCACGATTAAAAGTACATTCAAGAGAGTATAAAATGTATCATGATACAAATAATAGTGGTAATGGATTTAATGTAGAGTAATTTTCAAAGTTAGTCTTGTAGTGGGTCACCTGACTGTTAGAAAAAGGGCGAACAATTCGAAACCAGTAGGGGATCCTTCCACTAGAGAATGGAAGGGTATCCCCAAGGATCTTCTCATGTAGCTGAGATGGTGAGATTATAGGTACTAAAATGCAATTGAGTATGGCCTAATACCCACAAAGGGATGGGAAGGACAAGCGGTTTAATCGGATGCGGGAGAGAAAATTTTATGTGGACCCTGAGATCTTAGAGGAGGACGGGAGCAGTACCTTCCACTAGTGGAGCTTGTGTCCAAATAACTCCTATAAGTTCACGTTCGGGCAGAGTGCCAGTAGAAGTATGGCACGATAAACTTTGTTGTTGTCCTACTTGATAGTTAAAGGTGGGGGACCATTTATGAATACAAATATCGGAGAAGAATCAATATTATCGTATATATTGTGTGTGAAATATATATTCAACAACCAATTTACTTGTATGAACGAAACGAGATAAAGTTGTATGTATATGAAAAGAGGATAAATCTACTAAGGTATAAATAGTAGAAGGCTGGATAGTGAAATATCTAAAATAAAGTTTAAGTAGTGAAACTTAAGCGGAAAGGCTTGGGCAAGAGCCTATATGACAGGGTAACTTGGAGTTTAAAAACAAACACATGTGAAGCGTTCATTATTAAGGGTAGTCGATAGCGTACTATATGGGTGGTACGGAGTAGCTTACTTGTGAGTGCAAGGATGCGATGCGCAATATTTTTACAGCGTTGTCTATACATGGTATACTTTTTCCGATTTTCGGGATGAAATTCCGTTGTAAGGGGGGAAGTATGTAACACCCCGTATTTTTGATGATTTAAACAACTATGGGATTAATTATTATTCTGGGAATAAATATGTAATTAATTATTATTGTTGGATTAATTAAATTAAAATGCGAGAAATTAATTTGTTATTAATCCGGATTAAAATAATTATTAACTAGTGTGCCAAGGGTTAATACTTATTGTTGAGAATTATTGAATATTACTCTGTGATATGTAATATGGGATTATGAAATTTAATAAAGCAGTTTGGTAATTTAAGTCTGACACGTGTGTGAGTCGTATCAGGACTAATTGAATGGAATATAAGGAGAAATTATTTTTATTAACTCGTATGGTCATTTCGAGTGCGCCATTGAGCCCGGGAGGGTCGAGATAGTCAAAATAGTATACCCAGGTGTTTAGTTTGGGTCCCGGGGCAATTTTAGGCCTGACCGGCGTCCCGAGAGGGCATTATGGTAAATTGTATTTTTGGGTTTAATTAACGGACGAAAATGGGAGTTATTTTATCAGCCAAGAAAAGTCTTTTAGGGTTTTGAAACACAGAAAGGAAAGAACGGCCATAGAGGGTGTGAGGGAAAACTAATTTCCAAGAAGGAAGGTCAAATTATCACCACCTTGCACAACCACCACCACCAATGCGTAGATCGAGAAGAGAGGAACGCGTATATACCAACATCACCAACGGATCAGATCGTCATATTCGAGGCAAGTGTTTATTACTTGCTTTCTTTTAGCAATAATCATGCTCATGTTAGTGTAGGTGAAATTAATCATGATTTACATATGAATTGGGTGAAAATTGTAGATTTAAATTATGATTAAGGATTGGTTAAATTAGTAGTTTAAAGTCCTTCATGTATGTAGAGGATTAATCACAAAATTGGATTATATATTGATGAACGAATCTGGGTTGATTAGGTTCTTTAATTGAAAATTTGGAAACTAGGGTTCATATGAATTAATTTGGGGATTTTAAATAATTATGATGATTAATGATGAATTAATGATCCTAGGATGTTAGGAATGATTTATAACCTGTTATGTGTTGATGGGTATTGATGATGAGGCGTTGGGTGTTGAATCTTAGAGGTTTTTAAGTTCAAAAATGGTGAAAAATGCTAAATTCTGGGCAAAGGGGACGAACCAGTGCTTATCGCGCGACATCTCGTTCGAGCTAGACCTGTATCTCACGCGAAGTCGCTTGAACGATATGTGGAAATCGTTTGAGCGATAACCCTTCTGGTTCGAGCGACGTAGTGAATTTTCGGGGATTTTCTCAAAGTCCAGTTTTGAGTTTGCCAGTTTATTGGAGTGAGAGAAACTTCCAAATAGTAAATTCAAATAGGGTAGAATTTCGGGAAAAGTATGTGAGAATTAATACTTTAATTATTTCAGTATAGAGATAATGTACCTTGGAGATTACGAGAGAGATAGTAATATAAATATTTATACTATACGTAGTGTTGAGATTAAAATACGTATGCGAAGTATATATGTAGGTTGGGGAAAAACCTATAAATCTTAATAGGACATGTGTATGCCTATTATGTGATATTATTGTTAAGAGCACTAATGGGTGATAACCCGGGGGTGCAAAAATCTTATAGTTAAGCGCACTAATGAGTGATAAATCAGGAGTGCTGGATTATTATTGATAGGTGCATTAATGGGTGCTAACCCGGGGATGCATGATTCTCTTGATAGGCGCACTAATGGGTGATAACCCGGGCGTGCTGGATTATTATTGATAGGTGCATTAATGGGTACTAACCCCGGGATGCAGGATTCTCTTGATAGGCGCACTAATGGGTGATAACCCGAGGGTGCTGGATTATTATTGATAGGTGCATTAATGGGTGATAACCCGGGGATGCAGGATTTTCTTGATAGGTGCACTAATGGGTCTTAGCCCGGGGGTGCAGGATTAGTATATATATATATATATATATATATATATATATATATATATATATATATATATATATATATATATATATATGTATAGGGATGATGAGACTATATATATATGAACTTGTGAATATTTCTACTGTGTGAAATTAGTATACTTGGTAATAATGATAATCATTACATTGCACCAGGTGGTCTTAACCTAAAGGTGCAGGATTAGTGTATATATATAGGGATGATGAGACTATATATATGTATGAGTGTACTTGGGTAACTTTCTACTTTGTGAAACTAGTAGATAAAGTGGAAATGAGAGATAAAATAATCTTAGTGGATTAAAGATTTAACCTTTCGAACAGTGAATAATGAAACTTAGTATGTGAGATAAACTATCCGAATAACGTATTGTATGGGCGATATGGGAATACTCTAGTGAGCATAGTTAATATTAGTATGGTTTATGACCAGTTAGACTGGGTGTATAACTAGGGGAGATTAGATGTACGTTAGGCGTGCACAATAGATGAGAGGTGAGAAACTCATGTGAGAGTTCGATAACTAACATGCATATAAGACTTATTTTAAGAACCAGTTTTAAATACTTGCTAAATCATTTTTAAACCTCGGGCTCTGACCCATTTCTTGTATCTCTTCTCTCTTTTGATATATATATATATATATATATATATATATATATATATATATATATATATATATATATATATATATATATATATATTATATCAGGTGCTCAGCCACAGGGGTACCATAATTAGAGATTGGAGTGTCAAACGTGCTGCATCTGTTGTGGAAGCTGTAGGTCCTTGCAGTAGACGCATCTATCTTTTCCATTCAGTTTCATCTAGACTTCTTATCTAGGGCATGTGTCACCCACTTCTTGTCATTCATCTGAGATATTGTATTCAGTTTACTTTATGGTTTAGAGTTTTGAACTGGGAGGTTTTACCCAGTCTTATTTATTTTAGTACTTGATTCATGTTCAGCTTTTATTATATTCCTATGTGTGGTGAATGGTTTATATTTCAAGATTGAATGAAAATGGATTTACTTTGTTTTACTAAAATTGGAAATGTTTTGACACCTAGCTTAATTTTATATTAGGTGAGTAATATGTTAAAAAGTTTTTCGACAATGATGCTAAGAATGAACCAACCGAACATTCTGTTTTAAATTGGTACAGGATTGATCACTCTTTATTTAATTGGGCGATATGTCACAGGAGTGTCTTAGCATTGGTGATTGGTGGTCCCTATGAGTGCCCTATACATTTTTTGTGTTACTTATATGTGGGACTTAGTGGTGACCTATTATGGATTTAGGTGGAAAATTAGTTAATAATGGTATTGACTAATTGTCTTATCGATTGTGCCTATAAGTTGAGAGTACTCAGACTAGTGATATGAAAATGGTTGCATACCTGGTTGGATGATAATATATGATTTGTTTAGCTAATGGTGTATTTCTCATAATGCATGTAGATGTGTGTAATACAAGTATTTATGGTATGAGAAGTTGAGATGTTTTGAGAACCCTCGCTTTTATTTTTATGAGATTGTGTATGGTAACACAATCTTAAAGCACAACAAGTAACTAGTGGGATGGTAGGCAACTAGTGATAGTAGATAATTAATATATTTGTTGGATGTTCAGATGTAAATGAGTGGTTAAAATTATCTATTGGATTTAAGATTAGCAGAGCTATGCTCTGTTGAATGTTTTGAACGCATGGTGTTTTTTAGCGTTACCAGGTTAGTTAGGCCTATGGAGTTGAGGTATCGCTTTTGGAATGTGTGAACCTTCCATTTGGCTAGTCTTAATAAGGTATTGACTTCGTATAAAGGATTCATGTCCTTAAGGTTGTGAGTCCGACACTTAGGGGGTCTTTTTGGATTTTATATCCCACTCACGGATTCTAATTTTGGTGGGAAGTTGTGGGATGGTGTGATATTGTGACATGTTGATGTATGATGAATGTTATTAATATCTTGGTTGTAAGGACAAAATTTTCAATTGAGTCCATATTTATATTTGGCGTATATTCGGACAAAGTTGTTTGAGTCATAGGATAGATTTTACTTGTCACGATTCCCATTATAGCCTATGATGTGTTGTGTTGAAGACGTAATAGCCAAGCTTCCGATAAAAATCATGTCATGTTTTCTTGGTGCATGTTTCCCATCTTCATATCAAATTGCATTCCGAGATACTCTCATGTGTGAACGCATAATGTTTATGGGACTCAGAAAATATTTTAAGGATGATATTTTGTTTATAAATGATTTTAAAAGGTTTTAACTTTGTTTAATCTTAGATAACACTGTTTAGAGTCGTGTAGATTCCCTTGTTATTGGAGGATGAAACGACATTTTATGTCGTTCAAATGACATTTGATTTCGTTCAAACGACATCTCATCATCGTTCAAACGACATGGGCAACTCATTTTAAAGACATAGCCAAGCCTTTAAAACGACATAAAGATATTATTCTAACGACTTGTCGACTTAAGATTTTTTATTTAAGGCAATCTATATCAGAATTTTTAGGGGTGCAGAACCAATATACATAATAGAATACAATTATTTTTCTGCACTAGTTTTCTAAGGATTTCAAATGCTAAAGCCATCTTTATAGTTTACAAAGATCCGAGCTTTCATACATATGTTATAGATATCTTGTTTATACAATTGGAGTTTGTTCATCTCTGTAGAACATTTGTTTCGTTGGAGTTTTGTAGTGAAGAAACAGTTAAGGCCGTGCTCCTAATCATAGACGGTTGCTAAACTGCATCAGTGGACACTGAGGTATGCGTGGACTCGTGTGCTATGGACGAGTATCGTGGAAAGATTTATACGCGGGCATTGTGGATAAGCGATTAAAGATAAGAAGAACATCAAGGCTTATAGGGATCGAGTTGTTGTGTAAGTATGTATGTCTTCCTTTGTAAAGTCGTATCATAGTGATTGTCTAGCTTGGGTCGTATGAGGTTTTGTACCCTTTGTAGTTTTCCTCGTACATCCGGTGTTGTGTGGACATTGTTTATTTTACTTGCTTTAATCACCAAGATGCATTTTTAGGATTAAACAAGATAAACTTTGACCTAAATGAAATTGGTTCACAAACTTGGTGCGCAATTAAAATTGAAAAGGTTTATGAAAGGAAAATCAATTTGTTCATCCTAAAAGCACACGCACGTATTTTACAAAAAAAATGTATCAGAGGTAAAAACACTATTTTATTGTTTTTGTGATCCCATGTCGTTAAGCTTGAATTTCATAAATTTTGATCATTTTAGAACTTCTGTTTTGTATGGTATTAATTATGCTTATTGGAATATGCGTATGAAGTGTGCACTTAAGGCCATAGATGAGCGTGTTTAGTTAGCGGTAGAAAAGGGTTGGTCACCACCGATCACAAGAGAGGGAGAGGTCATTAGTTTGAAACATGTTAAGTCATGGACCCAAGCCGAGCATAGACTTGCACTTTATAACTTTAAAGGTTTACATGTTATTTTCTCATCTGTTACACCGGAAGAGTATAATCGTATCATGATGTGTGAAACCTCAAAAGAGGCTTGGTATGTTCTTGCACTTACTCACAAGGGAATTAGCATGGTTAGGGCGTCTAAACTTCAAAACCTCACTACCCAATTTAAGACGATTAAAATGTTAGAGAGTGAGACGTTTGATGAGTTTTACACTGGATTGTCCAACATTGTCAACTCGTCATTTAACTTGGGAGAGTAAAAACCCAGCAATCGAGTCGTAAAGAAAACCTTAAGGTCGTTGTCTTGTAGATTGGATCCCAAAGTGACTGTTTTAAATTCCTTAGGTATGATGGAATCAACGAAACTAGAAGAGATTGTAGGTGACTTACAAACTTATGAGCTTGACATGTTTACCTCCAAGCACATGCCAAAGAAAGAAAAGATCATTGCTTTGAAATCCCGGAGGGAGGATACTAATATTTCGGATGATGATTTTGACTTCGATTTTGAAGATGTATCCCTGTTGGCAAATAAGTTTAAAAAGTTTCTTAATTTCCAAAAGCAATTGAAAGATGATAAAAGACTTGAGAAATTCAAGAACAACAATGTCAATCAGGTCCCTAAGAATAACAGTGATAATATTAAGAGGGATGAGTCGGATATGTGTTTTGGTTATGAGGGTTACGACCATAAGGTAGCGGAATGCCCCACTAGACTTAAGAACGAGGGAAAGAAACCGATAGCATATAATGCGACTTTAAGTGATAGTGAATCGGAAGAGAGAAAGACTTTCCCCATTTAGCGCAACTTTTTAACGTTCATGGCATGTCATGTGAGCGACGACGATAAATCTTCTCATAAAGATACTGATGTGAATGACACTTGCGAGGTCGTTGAGTGTGAATCCCAAGTGAGTGAGAGTGAAGCTAGTGAGGAAAATGAGGAGGATATAGATGTGAAAGATTGAAAGTTGATTTTAATGATTTGTACAAAGAAACGGTAAAGGTAAAAAAGGAAAACTTGAAGTTGCAAGCTAAGTTGAATGAGTGTGCCATAGAAAATAATGATGCATTGATTGAGAATCTTAGAGAATGGGAGAAGATTCTTTGGGAGAAACTAGAATACGTTGAGGGTGAGAGAGATAGTCTTTGAGGTTTGATAGATGATATAAAAAAGGAGATCCTAGAGTTTAAGGAGTCTAGGCATTTGCTTGAGTCTAGGATTAGTGAGATTGAGAGACTCGAGTAAAGTGAAGTTTGATTTGGAGGCTAGGTCAGAAAAGTTGGATAGGATTCTAGGCACCGTCCAAATCAAGGATGATAGGTGTGGTATAGGCTTCGATGATCATATGGCTCCCATTCCCAAAGCCAATACCGATCATGTAAAAGATCCAACTAGGAACGTTAGGAGAGGTCCACATTTAAGTTACATTCTTCTTCGTGTTTTCACATGCACTTATTGAGGTAGAAAGGGTAATTTAGGCCTTATTGTTATGACCTTAAGAATGATCCTAGGAAATTTAGGAATAAAGTCGTTTCTGTTCTCCAAACCCGCATGCGTCGTTACATACCTACTTGGGTTAAGAAATCGGATTTTCGGGATTTAGGAACTAAACTTCATAATTCTTGTTTGGTTGCACTTGATTCTTCCCATGCTAAATCTAAAGTATGATTTTATTAATCATGTTTGTCATACGCTAGTCTTTGCTTCATGATTTATATATTGCTAGTGTTATGACATGTGTATATCTTTGTATTATATTTTTCATTTATATGAGTCCTATTAAAAAATACAAAAAGATTTTTGGTTTTAAATATTCTTTTGAAAATCCAAAAAGATTTTACTTATCATATATTTTTTAAAAGTACAAAAAATATTTTATTTTTGGAGTCAAATATTTTTTTTTTAAAACACAAAAAGATTTTCGATTTATTTTTGTGTCATGATTTTACATGTTTGATATGCCATATTGGTGTGCTTAGACCCCCATCATTTCATTATCCATGTGGCTAGGACATTTTATCATAACTGCTAATGCGTTGAATGATCTTAACCATTGCCTAATGGGGTTGGTTCGAAGGTAATATGCATTTTGATTTAACTTTGTATATATGCCATCTTTGCACACATGCACGAGTTTATATGAATGTTTAATTTCTCATGCGTATTTGAGTTTCGTGAGACGTTCTACTCTTAATTTTGTCATCTATGCGTATTTAGACTTAGGAGGAGGTGTGCATGTAAGAACCATTTGCCGTGAGGCATTGTTTGAGATAAATTGAAAAAATGATGAGTGTTCATAGGAAAGATTTGCGAGAGAATAATAATCTCGTCGTGAAAGTCACCCTTTAAAAGAGCCCGAGAAAAAATCAAGGCAATAAAAAGAATAAAATGCCAAAATGAGCCAATTAGTTTAGTTTGATACGTTCATTTAAAAAAAAGATATATGAATATATAAGGGAGTTTGGATGGAAATATCAATGAGTTTGCACCACGAATCCTAAAGTTGAAAATTGTGTCATGACGCTATTGTTTGTAGAATCGTCAAAATTTCGGATTTGTGATGATGTTTGTTTTGTTCATTTAGCTCAATATATTAATTTTCCCATATGGCTAAAATGAAGTTTGATGATATTTAGCTATCAATTAAAGCTTCTTGATCGTTATTGATGTGACAAAGTGTAATTCACTTCTTGTAGTTCATGCCCATTCATTCCATATCCATGTTTGAGAACATTGATACTATGTTAGTATGAAACTCATATTTGTTTTTTTTCTTTTTGAGTCTGTTTTGCTACTGTTTTGATTTTCCAGTTACTATTTTGATGAAATTTGTTCACTGGGTCAAAGATAATATTTTTTGAGCTGGAAAACATAATTTGTTGAAGTCATTCAAACAACTTTTGGACGTCGTTCGAACGACATGTTCAAGTCATTCGAAGACAGGATCACGCGACACGAGTTTCAAGGCGTTAATTATAAAGGTTTGGTAACAAAATAGGTCGCGAGAAGGTCGTTAGATAGTTTCATCGCGCGATTTATCCTAGTTCAAACGACATGCCTATGTTGTTCAAACGACATGGTATAGTCGTTCGAACAACCCAACCTTGATCTTTGAGCCTTTGTTCTGTTTTAGTACCTGCTTCATATATGTGATGATTTCATTTTGTTTTGGTACTTTTGGGTTCATTTGGGTTATTATATGAAGTTCTTGTGATTATTCATGATTGATTCCTATAATGCACAAATTTGTTTAGTCACATGAATGAATGTTGGGTGTTTATTTTTGTGATTGTTTGCTAGCTATGAGTTGGTATCTTGTGATTATTTTTAGCTGGATATATACCCATGTTTATCTAGATATGCTTCATTTGATTATTCTCATGGCAAATGTTTGTTTATCTTTTTTCACTTATTATCTATTCGAGACAAAAGGGGGGAGAGATGTATGTGATGTGTGTGTGTGTGGGGGGGGGGGGGGGGGGTTGTTTGTTAAGATTATATGTTTTATATTAGTATCATGATTTGATCATGTTTGTGTTCATATTGGTATCATTGCTCACATGTTTAGCAAATGGTTTGTTTTACGCTTTGGTATTACAATTTGGTTTTATATCATTTGTTCCTCCATACTTCACTGGGTATTTTTCTATTTCATGTGTGTAGGTATTCTTCAGCGATTCGAGATTTTGAGACTACATCATATTCAAACATTTCATGCTTGTCGATCCTACATATACCAGTCCTCATCCTATATTTTTTTAATTTTGGGTTACAAAATGGGATTTCGGTGGCATACAGCTTGACGGACCGGCTTACCATTCACTGGCTTGGTTTTGTCCTAAAATAGTCAAAGGGGGAGATTTTTAAGGATAAAATTTTCAATTGAGTTTATGTCTGCATTTTGCATATATCTGGATAAAATCGTTTGAGTCATAGGATATATTTTACTTGTTACGATTCCCATTATAACCTATAACGTGTTGTGTTGAATACGTAGTGACCAAGCTTTAGAGACAAATCATGCCGAGTTTTATTGGTGCGTATTTGACGTCTTCATATCAAATTGCATTTTGAGATACTCTCAGGTATGAACGCATAATATTTATGGGACTCGAAAAAAGTTTTAAGGATGATATTTTATTTATAAATGATTTTAAAAGATTAAAAATTATTTTAAAAGGTTTTAACTTCATTTATTCTGAGGATAACACTGTTTAGAGTCGTGTAGATCCTTCCCTTGTGATTTGGAGGATCAAACGAAATGGGCAAATCGTTCTAACGACATAGCCAAGTCGTTTAAACGAAATAGAAATATCGTTCTAACGACCTGCCGACTTAAGTTTTTTTTTATTTAAGGCAATCTCTCTCAGCATTTTGAGGGGTGCAGAAAAAAACTACATAACAGAATACAGACGTTTTTCTGCACTAATTTTCTAAGGATTACAAAGGCTAAAACCATCCTTATAGTTTTCAAAAATTTGATCTTTCATACATGTGCTATAGAGATCTTTTTTTGCAACATTGGAGTTTGTTCATCTTTGTTGGACATTTGTTTCGCTGGAGTCTTACGGTGAAGAAATGGTGAAGGTCGTGTTCCTAATCGTAGACGGTTGCCACAACTGCATCGGTGGACACCGAGGTACGCTATAACAACTCGTATTTTTGAGTATTTAAAAATAAATTAATTCGTTTAACTTCAAATAACATGTGTGACGTAATTTAATGGAAATTGGAAATTAAATATTGTGGGTTGATTAAATTATTAATTAGAGAGAAATGATTGATGTTTATCGACTAGAATTACAATGTGAATAGTAACTAAGTATTTGACGTCATAACAAGTGACAGTGATTTTATAGTATTTTATCTCAACCGTGCGTCGTGTGTGGACTATACGAGCTCGAGATAGGAATTTAATGGTATATAACTCAGATGATGATTTTATGTTACGATTAAGTCCAAAAGGGTCGAAATAGTCAAAATAGTATGTCCGGGTGTATAGTTTGGGTCCCAGGATAGTTTTAGACCATACCGATACCACGAGAGAGTATTTCAGTCATTTTTTAGCCTAGGGTTAAGGGAGTTACGAATTTGCAAGGGTTATATATACTTGTTTTTGTGTGAGGTTAGGGTAAATGGAATATAAAGCACCTTGAGGCTATTAAAGAGGAGAGAAAGAGCATTCTTGGAGCTTAGGGGAGAATTTTTGGAGAATTCATACATATTCTTGCATCAGAACCATTTTTGAAGTGTGGATTATAAGTGAATCATCATCATCAAAGGAATCGAATCGGATTACTTTCGTGCAAGGCAAATATATATCTTGCAAATTTTTATGAGTTATAATACCCATGTAGAATATGGTCTTTCAATTAAGGATATTTGATATTACCATTGTGATTTGATGAATAGAACTCATAACTTGTGATAGGATTGCATGTAGAATGAATCCAATTATATAGATAAAATGAAATCAAGAGTTTTGGGATTAAGATCATGGGATAAATCTTGGTTTTTGTATGAATTCATGTGAAGAGCACAGATTTATAAGGTTCAATGATTTATGAAGATTTTAATATGATATTAGGTGAAAGTGTATGGATTTTATACATAATTTACGTTAAAAATTATCCTTACATGTATATTTGATGTTTACTTATGATAATTGGGAGTTTGGGATTGTGGTGTAAAAGTTTGAGGAATTTGATAGTATGAAAATTCGTAACAATGAAATGAAGAAGAATACCCCTGATACTTTTCGAATAGATTCAACCTAAGGTCGAATCGATTCGGCAAGATAAATTGATTTGACCATTGGGGGAATCTATACGATTTTGCCCATAATTGAAAATTACTCCTTTTTAAGCCCGAAATTTTTTGGATAATTCGTGAGGGGATTTTTGGGATAATTTTAAACTATAGAGGGAAATATAAAAATGATAGTAGGCCTAAAGTGGAGATTAGGTTTACATAAATTGAGACGAGTTAAGGATTTCGGGAAATTAACAAAATATCCTTGATTAATAAAGGAATGAAATTCGAGATGGGTCGAATAGCGAAGAGTGAACCTATATTTATGATCAGTAGTATATAATGGGAATAACTATATATTAAATAAGGGGTGAACAAAACTCTATACTAGTGAGCGATATTCGAAATTATAAGAATTGGAATTTTCATTGAAATTAATGGTCCGTCAAATGTGCTAGGGATATATACTATGTGCGAGTTGATAAATTTGGGTTATGTGCATACCTACTGAATAATACATATATAGGTCCTGTGAAAACCTATAGATACGATCTGATTATGTGTGTGAACATCCCTACGCTGTCTGCTATTTGAAGGTTTTTGCACAGAGGGCGTTCCCATCTTGGAGATTCTAG
Organism: Sambucus nigra; assembly: GCA_949130495.1. Classification (NCBI taxonomy): domain Eukaryota; kingdom Viridiplantae; phylum Streptophyta; class Magnoliopsida; order Dipsacales; family Adoxaceae; genus Sambucus; species Sambucus nigra. Next base: position 764,661,192 of record OX422209.1, on the reverse strand, counting down.
TGAAGTCTGGATTAGTGCCCCAGAACATGGAACTTAGGATGGCCCACTATGTATCGTGTATTAGTGGGATTATCAAGTCATTTGGGTACATTAGGTATGTGCATATCCCAAAGGCTTAGAACCATGTTCGCCTCTATCGTTGTGTTTATTAATTTTGGGTTCGAAGAGACATGCCGAACAAATAGTCCTTGATTGAGTACGAGAAGTACAAGGACTTGATAGCAGAGTATGCCAGCATCACGAGGGGCCATTCCGGAGATGATATAGTTATGTATATATTATATGCGTGATGAATATATACCGTTGTCATATATCTACTTATGTGAAATAGTAGAATTAATAGATGATGCATATCTATAAGTCTAAGTAGTGAAACGTAAACAATTGACTCAATGATAAAATGGGAATAAATAAATTTATTGTTGAGACTATAGTGTTTTGTCATATGGGGAAATACGAGAGATTTAGACTGATCGAGTGTGGTCAGAGACATTATCTAGTTGGGAAAGGAATACTAGGTATATAAAATACGTTAGGCGTGCACATTAGTTGAGAGGTGAGGATCTCAGGGGTGTACGCGGATATTACTTGTGTAATAAATAACTTATTTAAATTTTGATTTAAATACTTGCAAAATATTTTACTTGGGATCTGACCCGTGTGAGAAATATTTTCAAAACCTTTTAGGTGTCCAGCCAAAGGGATGCCCATCTTAGAGATCATATCCAGTGATGCATAGCTGCAGTAGTGTGGAGGCTTGCAGAAGATTACCTTAGATGCTTCAGCTCATTCATTCTAAATATGAGATTTATTTAGTAGTTCAATTGGGCGCGTTGCCTTCAGATTATCTATGTTATTTAGTTATGTATCAGACTGTATTCCGATTTTAGTTTGACTTATTTCAGAGTGTGGGTGAATTATGCACTTGGAGAACCAATGGTTTATTTGGTCTCATTTATTTATATATATGTCATGTGATTGTTCTAACTATATTTATGTGTGACTGGTTTAGTTCATTTAAATTAATTTCGCATGTGTTCATAATAAAAGATAAAATTGTAACCAACTTAATTTGACATAAGTGATTAGTAATTATAAAGTTTTTCGACAGTGATGCTAAGAATGAAACCATTAATGATTTCTATTTAATTTAATAATAGACTGATCACCCAGGATTAAAATAGGCAGGGTGTCACAGATTGAATCAAAGCATCAAGTTCTAGTGTCGATAGTATTTGTACGGCTTACAATGATTTCAGCTTAGCATTCTTTGACTCAAACCCTATTATTAAGACGACCGTATTCATAATTACGCATTTAAGTTTCGTTCTTCTGCTATTACAACTGTATAGACTGTGAACTTTTACAATTTGAATCTATTTTCAGATGTTACCCAAGAAAAGACAAGCAATAATAGCAGCGACCCAGAATAATATGAGGGTGACTCAGTAAGAACCACGGGCACCGCAGCCATAGCCTCCACAGGGTATAGTGGCAGTAGTTGAAGTGGTGGCAATAGTTGCACCAACAGTAAATGCAGCGATAACTGTCATGGATTAACATTTCCCTCAGGCCCAGTAGCCATCGAAGCTAGTGGCACTGGGGGTTCAGGCTCACCAAGGACCAACACAGTGGCAGAGGGTTAGGGAGAATTTCCAGAAGGGCCATCCACCAGAATTTTAGGGGAGTTGTAATGTGATTGTGGCGTGTCAGTGGAAGAAAGACATTCAACGCCACTTGCGTATGATTGACTTTAGTGACGTATAGAAGCATATTCTTGCTACTTTCACGTTGGTTAGAGCAACATTATAGTGGTGGGAGTCAGTTACAACTATTATAGAGAGGGATGCTATGACTATTGTTGATTTCTAGGTGCAGTTTAATAGCAAATACTTTCTACCAGCTGTATAGAAAGAGATGAGGAAGAAGTTTAGTGAGGTTACTCAGGGTGATCATTCAGTGGTTGAATATGAGGAGGAGTTCACTCGCTTAGCAAATTTTATACCAGACAAAATGAAAAATGAAGAAAGGAAAAAGGTGAAGTTCATGGATGGTTTTGCTTAGAGGATCAGGCAGCATTTGATCGGTAATACCGCATTGGTGACCTATGTTGATGTATTTAATACCGCATTATTACATTGTCAGGATCATCACTTCCATGTGAAGGGGAGAAAGAGAGGAGGCGAGGCCAGTCAGTAGGGCAAGACATGAGGGTGAAGTGCTAGTGGAGTACCACAACAACATCAGTCAGGAAGACTTTAGGGGCAAGATACTCGATAGGGGAATCAGGCTAAGAGGTTCAGATCTGGGGGCTATCGACCTGAGAGTGGTTACAAGCAGGGCCAGTAGGGTCCTCAACGGTAATAAGTTCCCAAGGGCCGACAGGGCTAAGGAAATAATGGGGGAGGCCATGGGCCAGTAGGGCCAACAGCAGGGTCAGAACCGTTAAGCCAATAAAGGCCAGCGATAGAGAGAGTTTCCATGCTAGTGCTTTAATTGTGGACAAACGGGCCACAAGAGGAGGGATTTCCCACATCAAGGGAGAGCACCGCAGCAGCAGGATGCCTTGTAGGAGCAGCAAGCACAGAGGCCACTTGTGGCACCAACACCACCCACCCCACCACAGTGAAGACAACTACAGTACGGGCATGTCCATAATGTCTTTGATGTCTCCATATAGCAAGATCCACAGGCACCACCACCACAAGCGGGTACATTCCCTATTCACGGGCTTGTAAGTAATGTTCTATTTGATACTGGGGTATCACATTTATTTATAGTGACTATATTTACACGAGTTATCGGCCTATTAGAGACAACTGGTACTTTTTACGTGTGTGAAGTCATTGATGGGTAGTGGGTCGCTTATAAACTCAATATGCATAGGTGTGGATATCAATGTGGTTAGATTGTGTTTAGCCTCTGATTTTCTTGTGTTAGACATGGAGGGGTATGACGTTATCTTGGGGATGGATTAGTTAGTTGGATATCGGTCAATGGTGGATTGTTTTAGGAGGACTATTGTATTCTCTATTCCAAGTCAAGAAATATTCTTAGTGACGATGCCTCTTCCTGAATGAGGGTCAAGAACTCATATATATTACATTGAGAAGGAGACCTAATAGGAGGTGGTTGTGTCATTAAACTTGATTCCAGTCATGAGGGAGTTTGAGGATGTATACCAGGATATACCCAGGTTATTGCCTATTCGAGAAATTGATTTTATTACTGATCTAGCATCGGGTACGTGACCTATAGCTCGAGCACCTTATCACATTGCCCCATCTGAGATGCGGGAGCTGAGAGAGAAGATTACCAGTTCGATATAAGGTATTATCCTGGGAAGGTTAACTTGGTGGCTGAAACGTTAAGTCGAAGACCTGCATGTGAGCTAGCAGAGGTTTGGAAAGAAAAGTAGTGAGAGACTCGATGCGATGATGAGATTGCTATGGATTGTATGTCCGTACTAGCTATCACGCCCAAGATTGTGATAAGGGTGGTGAAAGCACGTGTAGGGGATCCATATTGCCAGGATAAAGTTCATCAATTATTAGTTGATGGGGCAGAGGGGTACTCGATCAGTTTAGAGGGAAGTCTGTATTTTAATGGGAGACTCGTGGTCCTAGAAGATGATGATTTGAGACATGCAATGATGTCAGAATCTTAGGGGTCCAGATTTGTGGTACATCTTGGTGGGGATAAGATGGACCAGAATATGCGCAGACAATATTGGTGGTCGAGGATGAAATGGGACATATCAAATTTTGTCTCAAAATGTGCTATCTGCCAATTAGTAAAGGTAGACCATCAGAGACCGGCATGGATGTTGCAGCCACTTTAAATTCATATTTGGAAATGGGATAGTATTTCTATGGATTTTATTATTGGGTTACCGTTATCACAACGAGGCCACGAGTCCATATGGGTGATAGTGGATCAATTGACCAATATAACTCATTTTCTTCCAGTTCGTACCGATTTTGAGACAAAAAAATATGCAAGGTTATTCATTGCTGAGATACTACGATTACACGGGGTCTCGATTAATATTGTGTCAGACCGGGATAAGATTTTTGCATCCCATTTTTGGTAGAGTTTTCACGAAGCATTGAGTACCAATTTAAGTTTGAGTAAATTGTATCATCCATAAATAGATGGGAAGACTGAGAGGGTTAATCAGATGCTAGTGGATACACTGCGGATGTGTATACTTGACTTTAGGGGAGGATGGGGTAGTATCTTCCTTTGGTGGAATTTGCATATAATAACTCCCTCCAATTCACCATCAATATGGAACCATTTAAGGCAATGTACGGTCGACCTTATCGTTCGCCTACTTGTTGGTTAGAGGTGGGAGATAATAAATTATTAGGGCCAGAGATAATTCAGGACACTACTGCCAAGATTGAGCTGATTCAGGGGCGCATTTAGATAGCTCAAGATAAGCAGAAGAGTTACGTCGATGTAGACATGAGACATATTGAGCTTGAGGTTGGTGATAAGGTGTTGGTATGGGTGTCTCCTATGAAAGGAGTTATGATATTTGGCAAGAAGGGGAAATTGACGCCGAGATATGTGGGACCATTTTTTATTATTGAGAGAGTGGGACCAGTGTCTTATAGATTGGGACTATCAAAGCATCTTCAACGGATTCATGACGTGTTTCATGTGTCATCACTGAAGAGATATTGGAGGATCGAGAGAGCTCTTTGGTATGTTCCATTAGAGGAGATCGACCTGTAGCACGACATCTCATGTGAGGAGAGACCAGTGGCGATACTTGATCGTAGTGAGCGTAAACTGTGATCAAAGGTGGAACCCTAGGTTAGAGTTCAATGGGGGCACCATAATTTAGACGAGTCAACATAGGAGCAGGAGGATGACATGCGTGAGCAGTATCCACAGTTATTCACCGCAGGTACATCAGAATTTTGAGGATAAAATTCCTTTGTAAGGGGGGAAGTATGTAACAACCAGTATTTTTTGAGGAATTAAAAGTAAATTAATTCGTTTAACTTTAAATTACACATGTGATGTAATTTAATGGAAATTAAAAATTAAATATTATGGGTTGATTACATTATTAATCGAAGAGAAATGATTAATGTTTATCGAATAGAATTACTAAGTGAATAGTAACTACGTATTTGACGTCATAACGAGTAGCAATGATGTGATAGTATTTTATATCAATCGGGCGTCATGCGTGGACTATATGAGGTTGAGTTAGGAAGTTAACGATAAGTAACTCGAATGATGATTTTGAGGTTATAGTTAAGTTCGAAAGGGTTAAAATAGTCAAAATTGTATATATACTCGGGTGTAAATTTGGGTCCCAAGACAACTTTAGACCAAACTGACACACCATGATAGGGCAGTTCGGCCATTTTATAGCCTGGGTTTAAGGGAGTTACGAATTTGCAAGGGTTATTTATACTTGTAATTGTTTATACTTGTAGAGTAAATGGAATAGAAAACACTTGGAGGCTATTAGAGAGGAGAGGAAGAGCATTCTTGGAGCTTGGGAGAGGATTTTTGAAGAATTCATCCTCATTCTTGCTTCACAACCATTTTTGGAGTGTGGAATAGAAGATAAGCATAATCAAGGGAATCAAATCAGATCACTTGCGTACAAGGCAAATGTTTATTTGGCAAATTTTTATGAGTTATAATACCCATGTAGAGTAGGGTCTTTGAATTAAGGATATTTGATTGTGATAGGATTGCATGTAGAATGAATCCAATTATATAGATAAAATGAAATCAAGAGTTTTGGGATTAAGATCATGGGATAAATCTTGGTTTTTGTAAGAATTCATATAAACAACACAAAATTGTAGGGTTCAATGACTTATGGAGATTTTAATCTGATATGGGGTGAAAGTGTATGGATTTTATACATGATTTATGTTAAAAATCATCCCTACATGTATATTTGATGTTTACTTATGATAATTGGGAATTTTGGATTGCGGTGTAAAAGTTTGAGGAATTTGATAGTATGAAAATTCATAACAACGAAATGAAGAAGAAGACCCCTGATACTTTTTGAATAGATTAGACCCAAGGGCGAATCGATTCAGCAAGATGAATTGATTTGACCATTGGGCAAATCGATTCGATTTTGCTGATAATTGAAAATTATTCCTTTTGAAGCCCAAAAATTTTGGATAATTCGTGAGGGGACTTTTGGGATAATTTTAAACTATAGAGGGAAATATAAAAGTGATAGTAGGCCTAAAGTGGAGACTAGGTTTACATAAATTGAGATGAGTTAAGGATTTAGGGAAATTAACAAAATATCCATAACTGATAAAGGAATGAAATTCGAGACGGATCGAATAGCGAAGAGTGAACCTATGTTTATGATCAATAGTATACGATGGGAATAACTATATATTAAATAAGGGGTGAACAAGACTCTTAGAGTAGTGAGTGATACTCGAAATTATAAGAATTAGAATTTTAATTGAAATTAATGGTGCGTCAATATATACTACGTACGAGTTGATGAATTTGGGTTATGTGCATACCTACTGAATAATACATATATAGGTAGTGTGAATACTTATAGATATGATCTGAATATGTGTGTGAACATCCCTATTTTGCCTGCTATTTGGAGGTTTTCTCATAGAGGGCGATCACATCTTGGCGATTCTACTGAGATATGGATTAGGGCCCCAGAACATGGAACTTAGGACAACCCCTATGTATCATGTATTAGTGGGACTGGCAGATCATTTGGGTATGTTAGGTATGTGCATATCCCAAAGGCTTAGAACCGTGTTCGCCTCCATTATTGTGTTGATTAATTTGGGGTTTGAAGAGACAAGTCGAACCAATATTCCTTGATTGAGTACAAGAAGTACATGGACTTGATAACAGAGTATGCCAGCATCACGAGGGAACATTCTGAAGATGCTATAGTTATGTATATATTATATGTGTGATGAATATATACCGGTGTGATATATATACTTATGTGAAATAGTAAAACTGATAGATTATGCATATCTATAAGACTCTAAGTAGTGAAACTTAAACAATTAACTCAATGATAAAATGGGAATAAATAAATTTATTGTTGAGACTATTGTGTCGTATGGGGAAATATGAGAAATCTAGACTGATCGAGTGTGGCCAGAGACATTATCTAGTTGGGAAGGGAATACTAGGTAGATAGATACGTTAGGCGTGCACATTAGTTGAGAGGTGACGATCTCAAGGGATTGTACATGGATATTACATGTGTAATAAGTAACTGATTTAAATTGTGATTTAAGTACTTGAAAAATATTTTCAAAATATTTTACTTGGGCTCTGACCAGTGTCAAAAATATTTTGAAAACCTTTTAGGTGTCCAGTCACAGGGTCGCCCAGCTTAGAGATCCTATCCAATAATGTATAGTTTCAGCAATGTGGAGGCTTGTAAGAGATTACCTTAGATGCTTCAGCTCATTCATTCAATATATGAGATTTCTTTAGCAGTTCGGTTGGACGTGTTGCCTTCAGATTATCTATTTTATTCAGTTATGTATCAGATTGTATTTCGATTTTATTTTGACTTATTTCAGAGTGTGGCTGAATTATGTACGGAGAATCGATGGTTTATTCGGACTCATTTATTTATATATCTGTCGTGTGATTTTTCTTGCTATATTTATATGTGAATAGCTTAGTTCATTTAAATTAATTCCGCATGTGTTCATAATAAAAGATAAAATTTGACATCAACTTAATTTTACATAGGTGATTAGTAATTCTAAAGTTTTTCGATAGTGATGCTAAGAATGGAACCATTAATGATTCATGTTTAATTTAATAATGGATTGATCACCCAAGAATAAAATAGGTCGGGTGTCACATGCGCGTGGACTCGTGTGCTGTGGATGAGCATCGTGGAAGGATTTCTATATGGGCACTGTGGAGGAGCGGTTAAAGTGAAGATGTGCGTCAAGGCTTGTGGAATCAAGTCGTTATGTAAGTCTATCTGCCTTCCTCTGTAAAACCGTATTATAGTGATTGTCCGGATTGGGCCATCCGAGATTTTTTACCCTTTGTGGTTTTTCTTGTACATCCGACATTATATGGACATTGTTTATTTTACTTGATTTAATCACGTAGATGCAAGTTTAGGATTAAACAAGAAAAAAATAGACTTAATTGAAATTGGTTCACATACTTGGTTTGCAATTAAATTGAAAAGGTTTTTGAAATAAAATCGTTTTGGTCATCCTAAAAGCACACGCACGCATTTTACATTAGTATATATGATTGACTAGATATTGATTGGTAATGAGTAATGGTTTCGTAAGCAATTCCGACGAAGGTGTACGGGTCCATATTCACAATATATCTTTAAAGAGGGTAAGATATAATAAGATATGATGCATTAGTATTGGTGGTAATATATTAACAGTCACATGGTGTTATGGTTGTTCGGCAAGAACGAGACATTTTATCCTACTTTTAGCACGACACCCTATGAGATATTAGATGGGTGGCCTTATAGTTTCCTCATTTGTTAGAGTTGAGGTAAGGGAAAACAAATTACATGATCCAGAGTTAAGGACACCTCAGAGAAGATGACCCTTATTAGGAATAATAAGACGACCATTGAGAGTAAGTAAAAGATTTAACCGGGTGGAGTTTGTCACTAAAAGTTCCTTAAGAGATGACAAGACATAATAGTATATTGAGAAGCACTTTTTACTGTTTCAAAAATATGAAACGACCACTTTCTAACAAATAAATGGTGAGAAGTAATGTTTTAATATATTTTTGCAAGAGTGCTTTACTAATTTCCACAACTTAATAATTAAAGAGTATAATGATAAGTTAGGTATCAAATCCACATATATTGAATTTTTAAAGGCATAATTAATACTAATTGAGTTTGTAAAATATTCTCTAAAAGAAATAAAGAAAAAAGTACTTATTGTGGTTTTAATTAATACTAAAGATGTGAATGAAGATAGATTTGAAAGTCTCACAAAAAAATTATCAATGTTTAAAAAGGGAGTTTTGTAATTATGATAAAATATGGATTGTAGATAAATCCCTCACTTTGAATTATAATAATTATTAATTTAATTTGTTTTAAGATTAAAAAACAAGGTAGGAATCTTTAAAGTGAACAATCAAACATGAAAAAATAATTCTTACATAAAAGATGAAGACTTTAGTAGACTTCTCGAAAATAAATCCAAAAGTATCTTGAAATATATCTATGGATCTTCAACAATAATTAATGCGTGACATTAAATATGGAGTCATCACGTATTTATTTTAGTATCCTTTTCTAAGGTTTTATCTTAAATCATAATTTAATTCGAACCAATACAATAAATTCTAGGTGGGTTCATAATCCGCAACCTTTAAAAACTTAGCTACTCATATCTAAAATGGCGATAAAAATGACTAAAAAGTGGATATAATTGGAATTCATGCATGCAACATTTATCAAAACTATAATTAACACTTAATTGAATGGGGAATAAATATATAAAGGAATAGTATAGAATGAACGCTTAAATATCCATCGAAAACCTCATATTAAAATCTCGTAATCTTTGTAAGAAAACTATAAATTACAACTTTCAACGCTATATTAACGAGACTACAATTAATTTTTCGGTGTCAATTGTCAACTCTTCGATGTGTCAAATATTGTACCCAATGGTCCTTTTTATATGTGAGGCAATTTAGCTGGGGCATTAAATGGGAATTAATATTTTTTGGTGGGTCTCCCCCTCCCCTCTCCATTACCATAGATTGAACCACACACCTAATGAGTAATATAATGTACCCAGTAATATTTAACCTCTATTTCAATGTCAGTTTCATGATTTGTAAATTCACCCCAAAACTTTATATCTTCCTCATATGACCTCAGACTGATGCACCGATTGAACCAACGTAACCCTCGTTTGGAGGCCAATATATTTCCAACAGTGTTCGGGTTATATGGTCTGACTTTAGAGTTGACCCGAAATCTTTGAATTTGCACTTTCTTTCGGTTCCAAACTTTATCATTTCATAATTCTTCATTTCAGATCGAATTGATGCGTTGTTTGAACACGAACACTCCTTGTTTTGAGACTGACAATTTTCATGTAAAGTCTGACTCTAGTACTGCCCTTGTAAAATTACCATTTTTCCTTGGAAGTGTACTTATGAATTTTTTGCTAAGAATGCTTTCGACTCCACCATTAGCCTCTAAAACCTTGAAAATACTCAAATAAACCTTACACAAGTGATTAACCATGGATATTAAGGTTATACAATAAAGAGTATAAAACGTGGGTTTTAATGCGCATGGGACTTCAATATTTCACAGAAGAAGGGGCAATAAAATACAATGTTTGACACTAATCATATATCATGTTGGGCAATATATTTTTTCAGATGATGTTAGTTACGTTAGAGAGAGAGAGAGAGAGAGAGAAACGCTAGAGTTGTGTACATGACTTTTTACATTGGAAATGAGCCGAATTTCGAGGATAAAATTCCATTATTAAGAGGAAGAATTTAATAACCCATATTCTTAATTAATTAAATAAATGGCTATTTAATAATTATTTTAAATTTGCTCGTGTTGTGATTTATTAAAACTATTGATTTTATGTAATACTTGGATTTAAATTGAGAAATTTTAATTACGTGAGAACGGATTGTGATTTGGTAATTACATTGTGATTTATTAATATATTTCGAGTTAGTATCATTAGACTAAGATCTAAGGGGACACAAAAGCCTCGAGTGGTGTTTTTAGATTGCTGGCTTGGGCCTCATGGGTAGGTACGCCTTTGGTGTAGTTTTAGGAGAATTTGGGTAGTGATTTGATATTATTTGGAGGTTTTTGCTTAGTCCCATAGGAGAGATTAGATAGTTAATAGAGACTTACCCCTCATTAATATCATATTTCAATCATAAGAAAAACCAAACTAGTAGTGGAGATTTTGGGAGAACTAGAGAAGGTGATTTTGAGAGAACAAAATGATCACCAAGAGGATTCAATCTAGAGATTCATCTTTCGTATTACGGCAAAAAATAACTTTTTTTTACTACGTATTATATTTAACTTATTTGTGATCAATTGTTATGTTGAATTATATTGGGATTAGTCACATGCTCAGTAGAGATCTTATGCATAATCATGTTATGCCATAGTTTTAATGTTGTTAAATAATTAAAATTGTTTAGATATATTGTAGGAATGATTTAATATGATAAACTACATGGTTGGGATGATACTTTGATTATTTAAATATGTTTTAATGATTAAAATCGTAATTAAGATTAACCTTAATTAAATACATGATGACATTGATGATTTTATCCTTATTTTGGTGGATTGATCTAGGTAATGATCATATAATGTTGGAAACATATTTAAAAACACTTAGGAATCATATTTGAGATGTTTTTGGACTGATAATGAGGTAGATTAGTCATTAATTACGACCTCGTGTGAACAAAGTTAAGAAAAATGAATTACGGGTCAAAATTTATAATACGACATCATTATGGAGGAGGCCCCCATTTAGGGAATCTGGATCGAGCAGCCCAAGAGTCGGATCGAGCCAACCCTAAGACCATTATTTTTTTAATTCTTATTTTCTCCTAGGGTTTGGGCTTCAATATTTTCAAGGGACCTTTTGAGGATTATTAGGGCTTTTTATTGCATGTGATAGAACTTTTAATAGGTAATGATACCTATAGATACGAGGATGGTAAAGGGTGAGATATTAATGGAGTTAGATGATTGAGGATCATTGTTGTATTCCTAAATGTATATTCAATGATTATGATTTGTGAGCTATTTGTGTGCATATCACTGCATGTGTGTATTCATGGGGAATCTATCAATGATGAATTAATAAGGTTGTATTTCATAACTGGTTATTATCACCCTGACTGATGGCAAAAGTTATGTATATTTTAGTATCCTAATCGTACGTGGTTCTTGGTCAACCGTATCACAAGTGGGAGGATTAGGAGGCTTGATCCATCAAGTAGTCATGGTATGTGATTACACGGTGGTGTGATATTGTAGTGATTTCCCATTTTCTTTATGTGTAGATGATCTATAATCCGTTGGTGTGGGGATTCCTATGTATTGAACCATTATAGGCATGGGAGACGTCCCCGAAGGTTAGAGTCTTCGTATAATTCTTATTTGTATGTATTTGGTCCGATAATGGAAGTATTAAAGTGAGGATTGGATTGTTCTAATATTTTTATTGTATTGGGTACGTTGTACTAGGATATTTGGTAGTATTGTAGTTAGTCTAGAAATTAGTAGAGCTTATGTGGGTACTGTAGTAATTAATCGTATTGAAGGACTTAAATATATTTGGACATTATGTGGGGTAGGTTATTAAGAGTGGATAGTAGTCTTTGTTTATCATTATCGGTGATGATATTATACAGTATTATGAGTTAGTTGCAGTACACGGTTAATCGTGTAACTATAATGCTTATGTTGATAGTTATACCTAGTGTAATTGGACTTATATCTACGATGTGCCATAGAACAAGTAGGCAACGTATTTTGGCTGTGTGTATTAGTATAACGGAATGAGACATAAATGAGACACATTTAATTTTATTATGTAAAGTAATTATTTTTTGCTTATTTGTGGGGTTTAACATGTGATATTTTTCTAAACACCTTTTTAGGTATTCAACACTTGCAGGAGTGGATGAGCAGACCAATTACAAGGTCAACCTTATCCAGTTATTAAAGCATGAGAATTGGAGTTAATTATCACCATATTTATTTGTAGTATGACCTTATACATTTAACTTTGTTGTTAAAATACTTTAATTATCCAGGATGGGTTCTAGAGTTTGTTACAATCCATTTTGGTTTTGAAAAACTTCAGTGTAATTTGTATAATGAGGCTCGTTCAATTTTAGTGATTTAGTTAGTTGAGACTCATATCTCTTATTTTGTTGATAACTGTTATACACTAAATACAATAGGACACGTGGATCCTACGTGGCAAGGCAAAGATCCTCCTTTGAAGTAAGAAAATAGGTTGGCTGCATCATTAATTATGCTCGGCTCAGGTGCCCATTTGTTCGGCCTAGTGATTTTTCTAGTAACTTGACAGTTGTCTAGTGGAACTAAAGAGACCACCGTATTGACCTAATGATTGTCTTTCCTGTACTCGCCTATACACATAAAAAAAGGTCCACTAGTCACGCTGGTGACACCTAAGCACGTGGTTAATGGGCACGTCCGCCCACTCTGTTTAGTTTGTAACTAATTCATCATTATTTGACATATCATGTGTAAATGGTGTAACCGCTTGACCTATAAAGGCAATCAACTTGTCCCTCAATAGAGGAAGGATAACTAACTATAAATAGCACATAATCTCACAGAAAAGTGAACTCTCGTCCTCTCGCTTGTACAAACCCTAAATTTATATCCATTTTCAAAGATAGGTTTGACACCATCACTGCAGCTATCAATGTAGGTACCATTTTTTGATCAAACCACGTAAATCCTATCTTCTCTACTTATCTCTCACCTCCATTCTCTGTTACTGATTAAACCCCTAGCTAAGGAAAAAATTTCCCAAACCATTTTTAGATGATAATAAATTGGCGTTGTCTGTGGGAAATCGATAAGTCATTGTTGTTCCTACCCTATTTTTCTTAATCTCTTTTCTATCTTTCACGTACTCATTATTTCGGTGAATGGTTGATAGCCTTAAAAGTAGTCGTATGGAGGAGGTCTAGACTCCTACCATCCCTATGGTAATGGGTGACATTTAAGTAGTACTAATAAGACTAGCAAAAGGTTAGGAAGCTACTTAGGAAAGTATCAAGCAGCTAACTCAAACTCTCCAAGCCGAGCAAGGCAGACCCAGCGTGAACCTGATAGCCCTAAAGGAGGAATATTGGAGAGCAGAGGAGAAATGTTACCTCCCTCACCTTATAGAGATAGGAGGAAAACATACCAGAGGTGAGCCCTTGAAAATCCTAAATACGTGAACTTAGGATCACATGAGGACAGGAGCTCCTCTCGATAGTTAGGGTCGCAGTGGGACATGTTATACCATCCTGGTGCCACATAAACCATTCAATCAACAAGTTATGATAATAAACAGTACTTTTTGGAAGAACGCCCCATCACATTAGAAAGGCTAAGCAGAGGCTCGATATTCGATCGATTAGGCCCATATTACGCTTGAGGACAGGCGACGGTGATCCCCAGGGAGCACAGCGCGTGAAAAGATGAGTCGTCTCTATCAATCACTAGAAGGTCACGCCGATTAGCTAAGGCCTCGACTAAGACATTGATAACTTCCCAAGAAAAGTTCTTGGCTAAAAACAGAGTTCGAAAAATAAATTCCATTATTGTAAAGGTCGAGGAAGACAACTAATCGTGAAAAGAATCCATCCCGTGCCTAGAAGACCATCTTGGAGAGATGTCCAAGTCCAAGAAACCTCTTCATAAGCACTTTGTGAAAGGATCTCCTTTCGTCTCCTCGCTTGTGGCTTACTTAACCCTATCCAAATTCAAACCCCCTATGATCACACCTAAGTATGATGAGAAGACTGATCTAGTCTTACACGTCGAGAAGTATCAGGCAACTACCAAAATATACTCCGTTCTCGATGAGATGCCATGTAGAGACTTTTCTAGCACCATCACTGGGTTGGCCCAGATTTGGTATAACAACCTACCAAGGGGACAAATATATAACTTCCAGTAATTGGACAACCTATTCTTCAGTAACTTCTACTTTGGTGCAAAACCAGGTAAGAGGGTTGCTCATCTCCTCAGCGTACGATAGAAAATTGATGTGACCACATGTGATTACATAAAATGCTTCAACATTGAGAAGCTCAAAATGATCGACTATAATGATCAAATTGTTATTACCACATTGATGGGCGAATTGCAAACAGGAAAGAAATTATGGTCCGTAGCTAAAGAGCCACCTAATATAAAGACAAAGTTATTGTCAAAGGCCAAAAAGATTTTGAATGAAGAAGAAGCCATGTTAGCTAAAGAGTCCGATTATCCTAAGTTTGCGGTCAACAAAGGTAGAGACAAAAAATACCAAAAATATAGAAGGGTAGACAAGCCATAGAAGTGCAATGAGTACATCCCTTTGATAGTAAGCATACACCCCATCCTGAAGGAGATTCGATGGAATAAAGATCTTATACGGCCCGACAACTCAATATACCTGCCAATCGACATGACAAAGTAAGTATTACGAGTTTCATGAGGATTGTGGCCATAATACGGATAGTTACATCGCGCTAAAAAATGAAATCAAAAGCCTAATCAGGAGGGGCAATCTTTTTAGATATGTCGACAAAGATGACTGAGAAGAAGCATATGAACGTAAACCCAGGAGACGATCTGAGTCACCCTGCAAAAGGTAGATGAAAATAAGAGATGACGGGATGATGGTTCTAATTATGATCCATACCTGTCTAAGAAGACCAGTACATGAAGTCAAGATGATATCCTTTAGACGTCACTTCATTATAGGTGCAGACAGTGGCAGAGCCAGGAATTTGCGATGGTCGGGGTGCAATAAGAAAAATGACGATTTTTTTTAGGGTTATTCAAATATCTAAACAAAGATCAATATTCACATAATATTGCAAGATTGTTAAAAATAAAATAAACACATTTCATTACCCCAAAAGAAAAGAGTTACATCTTTTCATACAAAAGTAAAAGTAAAAAAAAATATATAATATCAACATTAAAAATTAATTCACAAAGTAACCATTAAAAATTAATTCACAAAGTAACCAAATGACAGGGGAAGTAAGCAAAAATTAATTGACAAAATCTACATAAGCAAATCAAATTAATTCACAAAATCTCCATAAATCAAATTAAGTCTACAAAGTATACATGGGTTTTACAGCATACAGGGGAAGTCACAATGTCTACATGGTTTCAAGTCACAAAGTCTACAAGTTTTACATGGGTTACCTTAAAATGGAACTTGCTTCGGAGACTTGGGGAGGATTTTTATTTGTTTGAATTGGGGTTTGGGAGGATTGGGTCTCTGATGTGGGTCTGTACGGTGTGACACCCCGACTAATTAAATACCGGGTAGCTACTCCTTTATTAAATTAAATCAAAACGCCAAGTTGGCTCAGTTAATAGCATCACTGTCGAAAACATTTTTATTATTACTAACCACCTAGTATTTAAAAAGTAAGTTGCCAAATTTTAATTAAAGTCTGATTAACATGCAACAAGTGTAAAGAAGAATAATAACACCATTCATCATAATGAAGTAAATAGAATAACCGTCACATGATATACATAAATCTGGATGAAAAACTCCTCATAACACAATCCCACAACTGAAGTAAATAATGAAATACTGAATACTGAATGAATACATGCCAAAGTCTGAAAACTGAAATGGAAATGTATCTAATAGAATTTGGGCAACATGCCCTACAACTGAGGAATACTCAATAAGGAATCCAAATGATATAAGCGTCTAAAAGCAAATCCCTGTAGCTTCCACAAGCAGCTACAGCTCGTCATCTGAGTAAGAATCCTATGCATGGTGTCCTTGTGGCTGGGCACCTAAAATGGTTTTACAAAAAAGTAGACTTGAAAGCAAACGGGTCAGAGCCCGAATGTGGAGATATTTTAAAAACCTGCAAGTGCTTTAAAAATATTTAAAACAGTATATGCAAAATACATGTTAGGACGTGCTCTCACATGAGATACTCACCTCTCGTCTAACTGTGCACTCCTAACGTTCCTGTACCCATTCATGTGTTATCTCATAACTATCTAAAAGAGTTTCTAACACTTCTACTCGGTTCACGTTTAAGTTTTAACCTTAACAATTTAATAGAGAGTTCTACTTTAATTCCCGGATTCCCAATTATTAATAAAACCATTTATTGATAAAAGTTCCTTTTTTTTTATCTTTCCAAAACATTACCATAACTATACTTACAATTTAACATAGTAAATTTCTTCTCATATAACCGTATATTTCCACATCATAAATATACAATACAAGCACCCAAAGGCTAAGCTACGGTGCACACATACTCTGCTATCCATCCCGGTACATCACGTACATAAGGGTCACGCATTCCGAATCTCTCAGGAATCGTTCAGATAACAACATCACAAATAGTGAAGGCGAACACAGTCACCATCACATGGGTCACGCACATACCTACGCTCCCACGATCAGCAAACTTATTAACATCTCAATAAGTCCTTCAATAACCTATGTTCATCGAGGTAACCAATCTAAATCCGGGCAACACAAGGATAAGAAGGCCCTAAGTGAACGTAAAGCTCCCGTGATAGCAAGTATGGTAGGTATGTCATACACATAAAATTATATACTAAGCATTCACACATATTAGATATCTTAATATTAATAAAGGTATCATCTACATCATTATACCATTATTCCAAATTCATATATTTCAAGTATTCCGATAATATAGAAATTAAATTGTCGACACGTCTCACGTCGTAGTTTCTTAAACATAAAACCTATCTCCAATAGACTATCAAGTCCCCATTATTCCCACATATAACATCTTTATACCTAAGGTCTTTACTTCTGCCCCAAACCTTATTTCATCAAATTATTCAAATTTGCACTAATAGCCCAAATATTATCTCATATAACGAATTTCATTAATTTAGAATAATTCCTCAAATTAAATTCCAATTAAAGTCCAATCTCATAATCATGCCTACTGGTCTTCCTTAAGGTTAAGGGTATTCACAATGTCTCCAATAAAATTATCCAAGGGTTAACACCATTAAAATTCAATTAGGGGAAATACTTTATTCATTCTGGGAAGGTCGATCGATCGACCTTTACCTTCGATCGATCGATGGTGGTCGATCGATCGAGTTGGCTCAGTTAATAGCATCACTGTCGAAAACATTTTTATTATTACTAACCACCTAGTATTTAAAAAGTAAGTTGCCAAATTTTAATTAAAGTCTGATTAACATGCAACAAGTGTAAAGAAGAATAATAGCACCATTCATCATAATGAAGTAAATAGAATAACCGTCACATGATATAAATAAATCTGGATGAAAAACTCCTCATAACACAATCCCACAACCGAAGTAAATAATGAAATACTGAATACTGAATGAATACATGCCAAAGTCTGAAAAACTGAAATGGAAATGTATCTAATAGAATTTGGGCAACATGCCCTACAACTGAGGAATACTGAATAAGGAATCCAAATGATATAAGCGTCTAAAAGCAAATCCCTGTAGCTTCCACAAGCAGCTACAGCTCGTCATCTGAGTAAGAATCCTATGCATGGTGTCCTTGTGGCTGGGCACCTAAAATGGTTTTACAAAAAAGTAGATTTGAAAGCAAACGGGTCAGAACCCGAATGTGGAGATATTTTAAAAACCTGCAAGTGCTTTAAAAATATTTAAAACAGTATATGCAAAATACATGTTAGGACGTGCTCTCACATGAGATACTCACCTCTCGTCTAACTGTGCACTCCTAACGTTCCTGTACCCATTCATGTGTTATCTCATAACTATCTAAAAGAGTTTCTAACACTTCTACTCGGTTCACGTTTAAGTTTCAACCTTAACAATTTAATAGAGAGTTCTACTTTAATTCCCGGATTCCCAATTATTAATAAAACCATTTATTGATAAAAGTTCCTTTTTTTTTATCTTTCCAAAACATTACCATAACTATACTCACAATTTAACATAGTAAATTCCTTCTCATATAACCGTATATTTCCACATCATAAATATACAATACAAGCACCCAAAGGCTAAGCTGCGGTGCACACATACTCTGCTATCCATCCCGATACATCACGTACATAAGGGTCACGCATTCCGAATCTCTCAGGAATCATTCAGATAACAACATCACAAATAGTGGAGGCGAACACAGTCACCATCACATGGGTCACGCACATACCTACGCTCCCACGATCAGCAAACTTATTAACATCTCAATAAGTCCTTCAATGACCTATGTTCATCGAGGTAACCAATCTAAATCCGGGCAACACAAGGATAAGAAGGCCCTAAGCGAACGTAAACCTCCCGTGATAGCAAGTATGGTAGGTATGTCATACACATAAAATTATATACTAAGCATTCACACATCTTAGATATCTTAATATTAATAAAGGTATACTCTACATCATTATACCATTATTCCAAATTCATATATTTCAAGTATTCCGATAATATAGAAATTAAATTGTCGACACGTCTCACGTCGTAGTTTCTCTCCAATAGACTATCAAGTCCCCATTATTCCCACATATAACATCTTTATACCTAAGGTCTTTACTTCTGCCCCAAACCTTATTCCATCAAATTATTCAAATTTGCACTATTAGCCCAAATATTATCTCATATAACGAATTTCATTAATTTAGAATAATTCCTCAAATTAAATTCCAATTAAAGTCCAATCTCATAATCATGCCTACTGGTCTTCCTTAAGGTTAAGGGTATTCACAATGTCTCCAATAAAATTATCCAAGGGTTAACACCATTAAAATTCAATTAGGGGAAATACTTTATTCATTCTAGGAAGGTCGATCGATCGACCTTTACCTTCGATCGATCGATGGTGGTCGATCGATCGACTGAAGAACATCGATCGATCGAACGCACCAGGTCTGTTACGGACTGCTTCGTTTTGCAGTTACAGTTTCGTCCCAAAACACCATTTTTAAGCATGAAACTCTAAGACAAGGTTACCATAACATCATACTATCATCCTACAACAGTATTAACGTTCTAAATTCCATAATTCATCATTCCAAGGCTTAGTTTAGATCAAAACTACATAAAAATTTCCAGAATTCTTCTTCATTCAAGAACATCATTAAACTTCTTCTAACTCCATTTTTAAATCATCAAAGGTTCTGTTTAGAACATATAATTCGTCCAGAATATCACTACATGCAATTCCTACATAAATCATGGCTTTTATCTTCCAATTTATGGGTCTAAATTATCTTCAAAAATCAATTTCGAAAATTCCCTAAACATGGAAAAGCATAACTTGAATCAAATGAGTTTAAACCACTTGCCTTAATCTATCTCTGAATTTGGTGTTGAATCTTGAAGTTACGTCTGTCCTCTCTCTTTCTTTCTGCAGAATTCTTTCCTTCTCTCTCTCTAGTTCTTCCCAAGGTTGAAGACAATGGAGGTATGGAGGTGTGTTTGGTTTTTGGTAAGTTGGAATTGTATATTAACTTCTCCCGTAGCACATATTGTCTCTTAGTGTAGTTAGTGGGTTAAGTGGGTTAAAGAAGAAGTCAGATTGTATTTCCAATTTTCGTCACTTTTTAATTCCCAAAAATACAAATTACCAAAATGCCCCTATAAGTTACCGGTATGGCCCAAAAATGCCCCGGGACCCAAACTAAACTCCCGGCTAGTGTTTTCTGACTATCTCGACCCTTCCGGACGCGTTGGCGCACTCAAGACGACCATACGGTTAATGGAACTAAAATTCACTTTTTAATTTAATAATAAAATACCATGACGCGGCGGTCACACGCGTCTCAACAAAATTCCCAAATTGCCGTATTTCAATCTAGTGACAATTTCAATATTACCAATATTCATATAATGCCCAGTATACACATTATAATAAAATACTAACTCACATCTCGTTAATATTTTTATCCGGATTAATTTCCAATTAATAAACATTTAATTCAATTAATCCCCAAAAATAAATATCACAGAAAATACGGGGTATTACATACTTCCCCCCTAATAACTGAATTTCGTCCCAAAATTCGGAACTAGAAAGTACCTGGTATGAATAACTCTGGATAACATTCGCGCATCTCATCCTCGCGCTCCCATGTGGACTCCTCGACGTTATGATGTCGCCACTGAACACGCACTAACGGAACTATCTTTGACCGCAGTTTCCGCTCACTTCGGTCTAGAATAGCAATCGGCCCCTCCTCGTAGGAGCTATCCGGGTGGAGATCAATGTCCTCCACAGCAATGAGAGAATGAGCCAAATTATCTCTAAGGTATTTCCTAAGCGAGGAAATATGAAACACATCGTGAATTCGATGCAAATGCTCCGGTAATCCAAGTCTATACGCAACCGGCCCAATCCGCTCAATAATAGGAAATGGTCCCACATATCTCGGTGCCAACTTCCCTTTCTTCCTGAAACGCATAATCCCCTTCATAGGAGATACTCTGAGCAAAACCTGGTCCCCCACTTGGAACTCTCTGAAGAATCTCTTCGCATCAGCATAACTCTTCTGCCTGTCCTGAGCTATCCGAATGCGACTCCGAATCAATTCTATCCTTGCCGAAGTATCCTGAATCACTTTCGGCCCAAGTAGTTTGTTATCCCCCACCTCCAACCAACATGCTGGGGAACAACAAGGTCTACCGTACAACGCCTCAAATGGAGCCATGCCAATGGTGAACTGGTAGGAGTTGTTGTAAGCAAACTCCACTAGTGGAAGATACTGCTCCCATCCACCCTCAAAGTCAATGGTGCACATACGTAGCATATCCTCCAACATCTGATTTGTGCGCTCGGTCTGCCCATCGGTCTGCGGGTGGTACGCCGTACTCAACCGCAACTCCGTGCCCATGGCCTGCTGAAAACTCTCCCAAAACCGTGAAACAAATATCTTGTCTCGGTCAGACACGATATTTAAGGGCACACCGTGAAGTCTCACTATCTCTGCAATAAAGAGCTGGGCATACTGTCCCGCAGTGTAGTCTGTCCTTACGGGTAGAAAATGAGCGACTTTTGTCAACCTGTCCACAATTACCCAAATGGAGTCGTGACCTCTCGGCGACGTAGGCAACCCCGTGATAAAGTCCATAGAGATGCTCTCCCACATCCACATCGGGACCTCTAACGGCTGTAGTAGTCCTGCCGGTCTCTGATGATCCACTTTTACGAGTTGACAAGTGGCGCATTTTGAAACAAACTCGGCAATATCTCTCTTCATCCCGCTCCACCAATACTGACGTCTCATGTCTTGGTACATTTTGTCCCCTCCGGGATGTACCGCGAACCGTGAGCCGTGCGACTCCGCCATCACCTCATGCCGTAATTCCTCCCCTTCCGGGACCACCAATATCCCATTGAAGCGTAATCCCCCGTCTGAGCTAACGGTATAGGATTCGGCTCCCTCTGCTAATAATTGAACTATCTGCTCCTGACAGAACGAGTCATTTGCCTGTGCCTTCACCACCTTCGTGACAATCTGTGGTGTAACAGTCATCACAGACATGAATGATCGGGCCACTGCATCCTGGTGTCCCAATTCCTTCCACTTGGCCTTCCACACATCTGCCACTTCCTCTACCGGTCTACGACTCAACGCGTCTGCCACCACGTTAGCCTTCCCCGGGTGATACTGGATATCGAACTGATAATCTTTCACGAATTCAAGCCACCTCCGTTGCCGCATATTCAACTCCTTCTGCATGAATAGGTACTGTAGGGACTTGTGATCCGTGAACAATCGAAACTTCTCCCCCAAAAGGTAATGTCTCCAAATACGAAGGGCAAATACCACTGCCGCTAACTCCAAGTCATGGGTAGGGTACTTCTTCTCGTGAGGCTTAAGTTTACGGGAAGCATAAGCTATGGCCTGACTCTACTGCTGCAGTACACCCCCAAGTCCTTGTAAGGACGCATCGGTGTAAACAAGATACTCAACTCCCAGTCTCAGCAATGCTAACACAGGTGCTGAGGTTAACTTGTCCTTCAACTCATCAAATGCCAACTGACAGGCATCACTCCAAATGAACGGCACACCTTTACAGGTTAGATGTGTCATGGGACCCGCTATCGTGGAGAAACCCCGAATAAACCTCCTGTAGTATCCTGCTAAGACCAAGAAACTACGGATCTCCGTCGGTGTCGTGGGCTGTCCCCACTCCCTCACTGCGAATACCTTCCCCGGATCAACCGATATTCCCCGGTCGGAAATAATATGCCCCAAAAACTGAACTTCCTTCAGCCAAAACCCGCACTTCTCATATTTTGCATACAACTCATTCTGGCGCAGTGTCTGCAAAACTAGCCTCAAGTGCTCGGCATGCTCTTCCTCTGTCTGGGAGTAAACCAAAATATCATCGATGAAGACAATGACAAACTGGTCTAGGAAATCCCTGAACACCCTATTCATCAAGTCCATAAATGCTGCTGGAGCGTTGGTCAAACCAAATGGCATAACCCGAAACTCGTAGGAACCATATCTCGATAAGAACGCAGTCTTCGAGACGTCCTCCTCCCTGATACGCAGCTGATGGTATCCAGATCACAAATCAATCTTTGAGAAGTAAGAAGCTCCTCTCAACTGGTCGAATAGGTCATCGATTCTAGGCAACGGATACTTGTTCCGTATCGTGACCTTGTTTAACTCCCGGTAGTCCACACACAATCTCAGTGAACCATCTCTCTTCTTCACGAACAACACAGGGGCACCCCACGGTGAAGTACTCCTTCGAATAAACCCCTGACCCAACAACTGCTCAATCTGATCCCGTAACTCCCTCATCTCAGCTGGAGCCATACGGTACGGTGCGCGTGCTATAGGTCTCGTATCTGGTAACAAGTCTATAACGAAGTCTATCTCTCGACTGGGGGGTAGGCCTGGTATCTCCTGAAACACATCAGAATACTCCCTGACAACTGGGATCGAATCTAAAGGAATCACAACCTCCTTAGAGGTATCCTCCTCAATGTAATATAAATGAGTGGTCGAGCCTCCCTCTGGGCGAGGCATCGCCACTACAAACATCTTTTGCCCCGGAATGGCAAAAACAATGCTCCCACCGAAGCAATCAATCATGGCTCATAATCAGTGAGCCAATCCATACCGATAATCACATTGTGAACATGCATATCTAATACCAACATGTCCGTAGGTAATACCAAACCACCAATCTCTACCCCCACTCCCCGACATATAAAGAATATAAGTGACCCACTCCCCAATGGTGAGTCGACACACGTAACCGTGCTCTCCGCTGTGGCTAACAACCCTAAAGCCTTCGTGAAATGTGTAGCTATAAAACAATGTGTAGCCCCCGTATCAAGCAGTACCCGACCCATAGTGCCATGGATAGAAAACGTACCCTCAATCGCGGGCGGTGCCTGTGGAACCGCTGCCTGGTGGACGTTGTAGACACGTCCATACTGTAGCTGCCCCTGCTGAACTGGGACTGCTGGAATGGGTGGCAATGCTGCCATCTGTGGCGGTGCGGGGAGAGCGGCGGGAAACATAGGCCTCTGCGGCTCCTGGCGAGCACCCTGCTACTGCTGCTGTGGGGCCCTGCCCCTATCAGGACAATCCTGTCGTTTATGGCCAGTCTTGCCACAAACAAAACACTTCCCTGGGAAGTTCCTTCCTCTCTGCCCCTGCGGTCCCCGGCCCTGGTGGCCGTTACCGTTCCTCCCTTGGCCCTGCTGGCCCTGCTGAAACTGCTGCCCATTCTGCCCCTGTTGGCCCTGATGGCCGTTTGGACCCTGATGGCCCTGACGGAAACCTCCATGTCCCTGCCTGTAGTTCCCTGATCGGAACCTCTTCTGATCCCCCTACTGGGAACCCTGCTCAAACTGTATCTGCCCCTGAACAGATTGTGCCCCACCGGCACCATGTCCTCCAGTCCTGCCCTGATGGCTAGACTCTCCCGATCTCTTGCCCTCAGCCATATGAAAGCGGTGATCCTGGCAGTGTAATAAAGCATCGTTAACCACATCAGAATACGTGGCCAACGAAAGGTTCCCTAACAGATGCTGACGGATCCTCCATGTCAACCCGTCGGTGAATTTCTCAATCTTCTTCTTTTCTGTCGGTATCTCATCAGGAACGATATTCAACAGATTAGTGAACTCGACCTCATACTCGGTCACGGTCTTACCCTCCTGCCTCAGACTCATCAATATCCTCCTCATTTTCGTATGAACAGCTGACGGAAAGTACTTGCGGTCGAACCGCACCCAGAACTCCTGAATAGTGAGAGTATCCCTCTCCTCTACGGTGGTAATAGACTCCCACCACTGCAATGCAGATCCAACTAGCTTGAAAGTAGCTAGCACCTGCTTTTGAACATCTGTGCACTCATACATCCTCAAGTGCCGCTGTATATCCTTCCTCCACTGGCTCGAGACTACCACATCTGAGCTACCTGCAAACTCTGGCGGATGCGCTTTCTGAAAAGCGTCACGTACACGTTCCCAAGAAGACGGAATGCATTTGTCTGTACTGGCGCGGCAACCGGCGCCTGAGGCGGTGCCTGCTGAACTACGGAAATGGCGGCATTTACCGCTTGGGCTACAATAGCTGCAACCTCAGCGGCGTTCATCATGCCCTGAACCGGTGCTGGCTGTGGTTCTGGCGTCGCATTCCTGGGAACTTATCGTGCACGTCGTGGAGGCATTCTGAAATAAGAATAAAGTCTATAAGTTCGCAGTTATAAACTTAATATAGCTGAAGAACGTAGCATAAACAAAAGAATACAACAGTCCTAAAATATAGGGCTCTACATCAAAGAAAGCTCAGCGGAAACATAATAAGCCGTTCAGATCCTAAAGGACACTAGAACATGATGCTCTAATACCACCTGTGACACCCCGACTAATTAAATACCGGGTAGCTACTCCTTTATTAAATTAAATCAAAACGCCAAGTTGGCTCGGTTAATAGCATCACTGTCGAAAACATTTTTATTATTACTAACCACCTAGTATTTAAAAAGTAAGTTGCCAAATTTTAATTAAAGTCTGATTAACATGCAACAAGTGTAAAGAAGAATAATAACACCATTCATCATAATGAAGTAAATAGAATAACCGTCACATGATATAAATAAATCTGGATGAAAAACTCCTCATAACACAATCCCACAACCGAAGTAAATAATGAAATACTGAATACTGAATGAATACATGCCAAAGTCTGAAAAACTGAAATGGAAATGTATCTAATAGAATTTGGGCAACATGCCCTACAACTGAGGAATACTGAATAAGGAATCCAAATGATATAAGCGTCTAAAAGCAAATCCCTGTAGCTTCCACAAGCAGCTACAGCTCGTCATCTGAGTAAGAATCCTATGCATGGTGTCCTTGTGGCTGGGCACCTAAAATGGTTTTACAAAAAAGTAGATTTGAAAGCAAACGGGTCAGAGCCCGAATGTGGAGATATTTTAAAAACCTGCAAGTGCTTTAAAAATATTTAAAACAGTATATGCAAAATACATGTTAGGACGTGCTCTCACATGAGATACTCACCTCTCGTCTAACTGTGCACTCCTAACGTTCCTGTACCCATTCATGTGTTATCTCATAACTATCTAAAAGAGTTTCTAACACTTCTACTCGGTTCACGTTTAAGTTTCAACCTTAACAATTTAATAGAGAGTTCTACTTTAATTCCCGGATTCCCAATTATTAATAAAACCATTTATTGATAAAAGTTCCTTTTTTTTTTATCTTTCCAAAACATTACCATAACTATACTCACAATTTAACATAGTAAATTCCTTCTCATATAACCGTATATTTCCACATCATAAATATACAATACAAGCACCCAAAGGCTAAGCTGCGGTGCACACATACTCTGCTATCCATCCCGGTACATCACGTACATAAGGGTCACGCATTCCGAATCTCTCAGGAATCGTTCAGATAACAACATCACAAATAGTGGAGGCGAACACAGTCACCATCACATGGGTCACGCACATACCTACGCTCCCACGATCAGCAAACTTATTAACATCTCAATAAGTCCTTCAATGACCTATGTTCATCGAGGTAACCAATCTAAATCCGGGCAACACAAGGATAAGAAGGCCCTAAGCGAACGTAAACCTCCCGTGATAGCAAGTATGGTAGGTATGTCATACACATAAAATTATATACTAAGCATTCACACATCTTAGATATCTTAATATTAATAAAGGTATACTCTACATCATTATACCATTATTCCAAATTCATATATTTCAAGTATTCTGATAATATAGAAATTAAATTGTCGACACGTCTCACGTCGTAGTTTCTCTCCAATAGACTATCAAGTCCCCATTATTCCCACATATAACATCTTTATACCTAAGGTCTTTACTTCTGCCCCAAACCTTATTTCATCAAATTATTCAAATTTGCACTATTAACCCAAATATTATCTCATATAACGGATTTCATTAATTTAGAATAATTCCTCAAATTAAATTCCAATTAAAGTCCAATCTCATAATCATGCCTACTGGTCTTCCTTAAGGTTAAGGGTATTCACAATGTCTCCAATAAAATTATCCAAGGGTTAACACCATTAAAATTCAATTAGGGGAAATACTTTATTCATTCTGGGAAGGTCGATCGATCGACCTTTACCTTCGATCGATCGATGGTGGTCGATCGATCGACTGAAGAACATCGATCGATCGAACGCACCAGGTCTGTTACGGACTGCTTCGTTTTGCAGTTACAGTTTCGTCCCAAAACACCATTTTTAAGCATGAAACTCTAAGACAAGGTTACCATAACATCATACTATCATCCTACAACAGTATTAACGTTCTAAATTCCATAATTCATCATTCCAAGGCTTAGTTTAGATCAAAACTACGTAAAAATTTCTAGAATTCTTCTTCATTCAAGAACATCATTAAACTTCTTCTAACTCCATTTTTAAATCATCAAAGGTTCTGTTTAGAACATATAATTCGTCCAGAATATCACTACTTGCAATTCCTACATAAATCATGGCTTTTATCTTCCAATTTATGGGTCTAAATTATCTTCAAAAATCAATTTCGAAAATTCCCTAAACATGGAAAAGCATAACTTGAATCAAATGAGTTTAAACCACTTGCCTTAATCTATCTATGAATTTGGTGTTGAATCTTGAAGTTAAGTCTGTCCTCTCTCTTTCTTTCTGCAGAATTCTTTCCTTCTCTCTCTCTAGTTCTTCCCAAGGTTGAAGACAATGGAGGTATGGAGGTGTGTTTGGTTTTTGGTAAGTTGGAATTGTATATTAACTTCTCCCGTAGCCCATATTGTCTCTTAGTGTAGTTAGTGGGTTAAAGAAGAAGTCAGATTGTATTTCCAATTTTTGTCACTTTTTAATTCCCAAAAATACAAATTACCAAAATGCCCCTATAAGTTACCGGTATGGCCCAAAAATGCCCCGGGACCCAAACTAAACTCCCGGCTAGTGTTTTCTGACTATCTCGACCCTTTCGGACGCGTTGGCGCACTCAAGACGACCATACGGTTAATGGAACTAAAATTCACTTTTTAATTTAATAATAAAATACCATGACGCGGCGGTCACACGCGTCTCAACAAAATTCCCAAATTGCCGTATTTCAATCTCGTGACAATTTCAATATTACCAATATTCATATAATGCCCAGTATACACATTATAATAAAATACTAACTCACATCTCGTTAATATTTTTATCCGGATTAATTTCCAATTAATAAACATTTAATTCAATTAATCCCCAAAAATAAATATCACAGAAAATACGGGGTATTACATACGGCTGATATGGTGTTTTAGGTTTTAAGTTTTTTTTTTTACTTTCTACCCCTAAATTGTTTGAGTTTTTCAAATTTATCCAATTTTTTTTCTTTTTTTCCACATTTCTGGCGGGGACACTTGCCCACTCCAGCCATAACTTAGCTCCGTCCCTGGGTGCAGACGTCGGAGGAGGATAAGTTTTAGTAGAAAGGAAGGCTTACCGTAATGAGGCCAAGGCTTGCACCCATATCTGATAACTGAACCTGACAGGAAATGTGGAGACGCATCATCAAAAGGTAAACAAAGATAAGATTATTATCAAACTCTCTAAGGACTACATGTCTGGAGTTTTATACCCTCATGACGACCCCCTGGTCATTACCATGATGGTCCATAAGAGAAGGGTTGCTCAAACTTTAGTAGACAATGGAAGCTCGGCAAACTTAATGTTTTATAACCGTATCAGAAGATTCAAGCTTTGAGACAGCAAGCTAATACCGTACTACAGGCCTTTGGTTGGTTTCTCAGAAGAAGGGTATACCTCCTGGGGAAAATGGAGTTGGAAGTTATTATGGGATCCTGGCTTACATACCGAACATAGATGGTCTGGTTCTTTATCTTGGACAAAAATATCCAATCAAATTGCAATGTTATACTTGGGGAGTTGATCTAACAATGTTCAAGGTCGTTCCATCCATGGTTCACCAATGCCTAAAGTTTACAATCCATTACAGAGTGGGAGTTGTCAAAGGAAACCAGATAGAGGCATGTGAGTGTTATTACACATCGGTCGACCAGAAAGAACATAAGAGATTAACCTCCACCTAGAAAATAGAGACCATCGACCCTCGAGATGAGGAAAAATTGGTCAAGGGACAAGCGGTTGAGGAGATCGAGACTATCCCCCTTGACACCGAGCACCTTAAGAGAACCATACAAGATCGGGTCATCTATGGACCCCCACCTGAAAGAGGAGTTATTGAGCTTCCTACGACAATGCAAAAGCATATTCCTATGGAGCCATGTGGACATGCCAGGAATTAACCCAAACTTTATATGTCACGAGCTGAGCATAATGGAGGGCACTAAGTTGGTTAATCAGAAATGGAGGGTCTTTGATGCCGAGAAGAACCTGGTCGTGCAAGAGGAGGGGCTGAAATTACATAAGGCCTACTTTATAAATGACGTCAAGTATCTTGAATGGCTCTCCAACGTGGTCATGGTGTGAACGAATAATAATAAGTGGATAATGTGTGTGTATTTCACCGATCTGAACAAAGCATGTCCTAAAGATCATTACCCTCTACCCAAAATCGACGAGTTAGTTGACGCCACTTCAGGCCATGCACTCCGTAGCCTCATGGAAACGTACTCCGGGTAAAACTAAATTAGAATAAAGCCTTTGGATAGGGAAAAGACATATTTCACCACCAGTAGGGGCACTAAATCGTAATGTTATTTAGCCTCAAGAATGCAGGGTCGACTTACTAGAGGCTGGTGAACAATGTGTTTGAATATCAAATTGGTTGGAGCATAGAAATCTATGTGGATGACGTGTTGACCAATAGAAAAATCGTAATCGACCACATCAAGGGCCATGAGAAAATGCATATTTTGAGTAAAAGAAGGAATATTCTTAGGTTTCATCATCAACCAACAGCGCATCAAAGCAAACCCCATGAATAATCAAGCCTGAATAAATATACAGTCCCCAGCGATTAAAAAGAGGTGCAATGACTGACAGGGTGTGTCGCCACCCTTAACAGGTTCGTTTCCAGAGCCACTGATAAATGTCGAACTTTTATTAAATTTCTCTGGAAATCATTCAAATGGAACGAGAAGTGTAAAACCGTATTTCTTGAATTAAGGCATTATATGGGGTCTTCTCCACTCTTATCAAGACATGTGTTTGGAGAAAAACTTTACCTATATCTGGTTGTGTCCGAATCAGCTATCAGCTCAGCTCTGGTGAGACAAGGTGAAGGCATGCAGAGGCCAATTTACTATACCATCAAAGCATATCGAGGAGTTAAAATTCGATACCCGAGGATGGAGAAATTAGACCTCGAAATCATAGAAGATTTAAAAAGAATAAAGTCGTATTTCTAAGAGCATGGGATTATGGTTTATATAGACCTACCCTTATGATAGGTCCTACATAAACTAAAAAAATTTGGCTGGCTAATGGCCTGGGAAGTAGAGTTGGGTGAATACAACATTCAATATGAATCAAGGATGGCTATAAAGGGTCAAGCTATTGCAGATTTCATAGCCAAATTCACGTATAATGAGAAGCCATACGACAGACTCCTTCGAGAGAGATCTCAACCCTCAAAGCAAAGTAAACTTATTTAGAAGAAAGCTCTTTCAAAGATGAAATCGAGCAGATTCCTTCGGGAGAGATGTCACTCGATAAAAAAGATTTAGCCCAAGATCGCAAATACCAAAAGAAGCTATTTAGATTTGGGGAACTTGTTGAGGTAGAATTTTATCAAGAAGTACCATCTGGAGACTGTTCATTCACTGATCATCTTGTGCATCTGGCAGTGGTCTGGTTATCATTATCACCACATCAGTTGAGATAGACGTGGAGTATGCACTTCGTTTCTAGCGTGAATCTTCTAATAATTAGGCAGAGTACGAGGCCTTGATAGCAGGTTTAAGTTTGGCATTATCCCTTGGAGCCGAGCACATTCTGACCCATAACGACTCCCAACTGGTGGTCAATCAGTTGTTTGGGGTTTACGAAGCCAGGGAGGAGTCCATAATAAAATATCTGGCCAAGTTTTGATGGTGGCTAGAGAAATTTACAGAAGTCAAGATCCTACGAATACCCTGTATATAAAATGCTCAAGTTGACGCCTTGGCAGGATTGGTGTCAACTACTTGGACTGAATTGAGAAAAATTATGTCGATTGAAATACTCACCATCACAGAACGGATGAGGAAATTTTAGGCATCATAAATGTAACTTTAGGCCCGTCATGGACGGGCCCTATACGAGTGTATATTGAGATAAGCGCTCTCCCATCGGACCCAAAAGAAGCGAGGAAGTTATGGTATAAGGTCACCCACTATGTGTTGGAAGTAGGGGCCTTATATAAAAGGGGGGGTACATCATCTCATTACTATGACGTATTCATCCAATGGAATTAAACAACCTGATCAGAGAAGTCCGTGAAGGGTGTTGTGGAGCACACTCTATTAAGAGATCATTAGTGAAATGCATAACAAATCAGGGTTACTACTGGTCGATCATAAAAGACGATTATGCTGACTACACTAGAAAATGAGATAAATGCCAGAATTATGATAAAATCCACCACACGTCTAGTGCACCCCTAACGCCGATCACTTTACCTTAGTAATTCATAATTCGAGGAATCAATGTGGTCAACCCACTACCCAAAATGAAAGGATGATTCAATACCTAGTAGTGACAGTGGATTACTTCACCAAGTCGGTCAAAACGGAGCCATTGGTAGAGATACCCTACGAAAGAGTTTTCCAGTTTATCTGGAAAAACATAATATGTCGCTACGGTGTGCCTTACTCATTCATGACCAACCATGGAACCCAGTTTGGTAATCAAGAGTATAAATACTATTGCACCCACTAAAAGATTCAGAAACTCCACTCTTCCCCAGGACATTAATAGTGGAACGATAAAATAGAAATCACTAAGATGACTTTACTAGATGGTATAAAGAAAAGGTTGGACGACACAAAGGGGAACTGAATCAATGAATTGCAAAGCGTACCATGGGATTATAGAACCACTGATTCGACGTAAATTCTACGTATTTATCCCCATAATTTAGACACTTTTATCACTCCATGCGATGTAATTTAGGTGCATTTATCTCATATTATTGCTATTGACCCTTTTCTGCGAGTACATTGTGTTTCACGTATTTCTGTTATATTTTACAGGTGTTTCATGCACATGAAAGTAAGAGAGAAATTGGAATAAGAATAAAAAAAGCAAAGAAGGAAAGTATAGGACACCAAGGTAATTTTACAAATCGAATATGGATGTGGAGCCTAAAGAAAATTGAAGAGCTTGATCTCACAAGCACAGTGGAAGAAATGTCACCCAAATTCGAGATACGATTGAAGAGTTACACACATTTAAGAATGAGAAGGAAGCTAGGGGAAAACTGGTAATTTTTTAAAATGTGAACCGATTCATTTTCAAAGGGACCCGATTTGGATCTCTGGCTCAAATTTGTGACCTATTGACTTAATTTTGAGAGTTTTGTTTGTTAAAAGACTTGTAAAAATGTGGTAGTTTGGAATATTCACTATTCTAGAGTTTGGTTTGATAGTTTTAACCTAATTTTAAGAGATCTTGTAGAAAAGAAACATTAGAGGCAAAGATTATCATAAAAACTTCACGTTCCTCATTATTTTACATTGAATTCTTCAATATAAGAATTCTCTCTTGTTGCTTTCAATATTCATCATCTTTCTAGGTTATAACTCTTTATTATCATGCGGTAGAGTATTGACACATGATTGTTTGCATTCTTTATGTCATAATGAATCCATGCAACGTAGAAATCATGTTTGATCGTAGTAACACCATGTACGGCTAAGTTTTTAGAGGGTTGGGGTACATGAACCCAACCTAGGTATTATTGATGGACATAAATTGAATAAAATTGAATAAATGATATAGAGGTTTGAAATCTTGTTGGAATAAATGTTGTAGTTCTTTTAATTTCGTTTGCCTTAGGTAAATGGAAAATTTAAGAATATAATATGCGTTTCAATAATTTCTCATTCACATCAAATACGTTCTTTACTTGCTATTGTGAGGAGTGAAGTCTTCACATGTCAAGTACCTAGATAATCTTTGATTCTTATTTGAATTGTAAATTAAATTCTTGAAGTTTGTATATCCACGTAATTACCTATGGTTCGGGGGAGTGTACTGTGACTCTTTCTCATATAGATTGAAAACAACATGCTCATCCTTGCATGTGTAGTTAATTCATATTTGTTAATTAGGTTGCATTAGTCAGTTGGAACTTCTTCTCAAACAATCACCTTTTATCTTTCGTTTTGTGAGTTGATCGTTAGGTTTAGTCGCCTTCCTTAGTAGTCGTTACGTTTCACGTCTTAGTCCCTGAGTTCGATACCTGACTTGCTCAAATTATTACTTACACGACCGACTTACACTTGAGATGTATTTACACACACTAGAGATACTTATTGAGTCATGTCAAGTTTTTAGTGTTGTTGCCAGGGACTAGGTAGACATAATAGGTTAGGTCGAATTCATCTAATAATTTGACTCTGATTATAAAAAGGCAAAAAATCATAAAAACCAAAAAAAAAAAAAATCATAACATCAAAATTCCAAATTCCAAAAAAAATCAAAAAAAGAAGAAGAAACAAAATATCAATCTCTCAATCATTTCATGTAAAATCCTTAGCCAAATCCCAACTCCACTCCTATCGGAGTTCGCAAAAATCTTATAGTCGAATACAATCCCGATAGCTCGCACACTCCAAATGCTCCTCATTTTTGGGTTCCACCTCCTACACTACCTAGATCCATCACGAGCCACATGTCTAGGGCGTCTGGTGAGGATATTGAATAGTTAAGTGAGAACGTAATGCTTGATCACGGTAGTTATGGTTCATGTGAGGGAGATTTTTCATATCACCCTATAAGAGACCTCTTCTATGTAAAGAGAACCATTGCTCCGTAATGCATTATATTTTCGTATAATGTGGGAAAGTTTCACTTTCATAATGGGATGATTTAGATTCTTCCCACATACCACAGTATGGAGTCGAAAAAACCATACCACCACATCCGCGAGTTTGAAAAGGCATGCAAAACGTTTAATGATCCAACGTTCACTAAAGACGTCGTTCACCTCAAACTTTTCCCTTCTCTTTGGAGGATAAGGCCAAGACTTGGCTATGGTCTTTGGCACCGAACTCGATAGGAACATGGAGAGACGTACAATATAAGTTTCTCTAGAAATTATTTTTAGTGCATCTAACTAACTCTATCTGGGCTCAAATCCAAACAATTAGGCAGAACAATAATGAGCCTTTCGATAGATGTTAGGAGCATTATAATGAGTTACTTAATATGTGCTCGCACCACCATTTTGAGAAGTTAACACTCATCTCCTTCTTCAATCATGGGATAAACTTAAGTTCCAAGCAACTCATTGAAACTATGTGCCCGGGGGAGTTTTTAGGGTTAGACGTGGATGATGTAGAGACCCGCTTTAAATATGTTGTTGAGACTACTCAAGCAAGGGACACATTGGATCCAAACACCCAATCTCGGACTCGACAGTCTTCCACAGCTCCTTCTGCGTTCAAACTATACCATTTGGATAAAGAAGCTGAGTTAAATCTTCAAATCAACCATTAAGAGGTTGGAAGACGTATTGGAGTCTAGAGGGAGAAATGTATCCAACTCCACTAGAGCAGCTAAGGAGAACTTATATGCTATTTGTGAGGTGAGACATTCAACTAAGGAATGTCCAATGATACTCACCTATAAACTGATGCAACAAGAGAAAGTTAAGGCGGTTTGAACCTATAAAGGGAATTTTGGTGGTTTTAATGGGAACTCCTATAATCCGTCATGGTGAAACCATTCGAGTTTTAGTTACGGGCAATAGAATGATGCTATGAAACCTCGGTCCTCGGTCATCACCTCTCTTAGGTTATAATTGACCTCGGTCTAGGATCGTCACCCCTGTCAGGTCAGAATTGACCTCGGTCCTCAGTCGTCACCTCTGGTAGGTTATAATTGACCTCGGTCTTGTATCGTCACCTTAGTTAGGTAAGAATTGATCTCGGTCCTCGATCGTAACCTCTTTTAGGTCAGAATTGGCCTTGGTCTTGGATTATCACCTTAGTTAGGTCAAAATTGATCTCGATCCTCGGTTGTCACCTCATTTATGTCAAAATTGACCTCGGTACTTGGTCGTCACCTCTTTTTGATTAGAATTGACCTCGACCCCCAAAATCGATCATCCACATCCCTTAGGTCTGTAGAATTGACCTCCCTCTATCATGTGGTGTCTATTCGATGGCCATCACTTGTTCCAAGCTCACCCGCCGAGGGACTCTATAGACACCACATTATAGGAGCCCCTCAAGTCTCTTCTTAGACCTCTAGAACTCCCCCTTTCCACCGTAAACCTAGGTCGCACTCCAAGTATCGATCTAGAGGCCATCGAGTGCCCTTGGGCCCCATTTTACTCTGGTCAACTCTATAATCAGAGCGCAAGATCTTTGAATCTTTGAAGGGGGCTGAAACCCCTTTCCAATGGTCCACCTCGTGCATGTAACAACATAACCATTAGGACGAACGACCAGCTTTCCCTCAGAAAATCGATCCGGAGGCCACCGAGTGCTCCCGAACTCCGTTTCACCAAAGTGAACTCTTTAAATCGAATGAGGCTAAATGAATATCCAAAGGGCACTGAATACCCTTTCTAACGATCCGCCCAATGCGCGATTCTGACCTACGGTACGGACGAATGATCCATTTTACTTCGAGAGGTCACCGGGCGCTTTCGGGCCCCGTTTGAACAAGGTCAACTTTTCAGACTGAGCGAAACTCTTTTTGGAATTTCTAAGTACATATCCTAACCTTTTCAACGGTCCGTCTCGTGCGCAATTCTGACTTACCATACGGACGAACAATCCGTTTGCGTCCGGTGATCTCCCATCCAAAGGATTGACGTGCATTTCCGAGCCACATTTGACCAAAAGTCAACTCTCGGACCCGGGAGTGGTCCAAAGGACTCTCGAGGGCCTATGAAATACCTTTCTAATGGTATGCCCCGTGCGCGGTTTGGATCAACGGTTTGTGCGCTACGATCATTTTTCTAGAAACGTTCGCACGAGGCTTTCAATTGGCAGGTCCTGAACTCCGCCTATCGGTACAATGTCAAGGGTGACCTTGGGATAGGCACCCTCTAGGGTAGGCCTATCGGCACCCCCCTTTTCCCCTATAAATAAGGGCCATGACCTCACTTCAGGAAGGAGAGCAAATCCATCCGCATCAGTGATCTCAGCAACATTCTCTCGAAATCATCGAAGTTCCATATGAGAAATTCCATTCAAGCCTAAATACCCATCCTTTTCACGCCCAATTTGGCAAATATCTTTCTCTCTCATCAACATTCAAGGTATTTAATCCAAGATCCAAGCTCAAGTTCCAAGGAAGGTTCAATTCCTTCTCCCTCTCTTTTAATTTCTTGTGTTTTCATAAGTTATATTAGATTCATAATCTAGTTGCACTTTAGTTCATACATATTAATATCTACATTTTTATTAGTATATTACACACACTTTATTTTCCATAATAACCAAAAACAAATAAAAGAGGGTTACACTAGTAAATTCTGAACGGAATTTTCCATCACACTTTTTTCAAAAAACCAAAAATACATTTTTTACACGTACACACATAATAAAATTCCGTTCTAATCTATGGGATAAACCCCAACCCTATTCTACATTCGAACTATGTGGACTTTGATACCTTTATAGGCTACGTAGGCATCTCGAATTAAAATTCGAGACTCGAGTCCAATTTTCCAATTTTCTATTTTTTCTCAAAATCCCTCATTTTCAAAATTATCATATATATATATATATATATATATATATATATATATATATATATGCTCGTTCGCGTCTCATCCCACAGATATTGTCGTTTCCCAATAACGGCCAGTATCTCGATGAACGCTCATATTCTATCTTCTACATTTATTATTACTTCGATAATATTCCAGTGGATGACCTCACCTTATCTTTTCCATGGTATGGGTCGAACGATTCGAATCCCCATCATATAAACACATACACACACTTTATGGGGATAAAGAAAAATATTAACATTTGCCCATGAGAGACCGAAAGGGTGGGATAGGTGCCTAACACCTTCCCATTCCGTAACATAGCCCTCGGACCTCCGATCTATTGGTTTCGTATGCATTAGTTTTGTCCTTGATACCTCTATCCCGAAGTGGCAACATGTTCGTTTGCCTGTTTTGAGAAAAATAGGCTAGGGACTCCATATCTTTACATTCACCCCACACCGACGATGGCCGAAGCACCTTTTCGAAGAGAAGGATGCGAGACCACGATGCAGTTTTTCCTCGAGGGATCTTCCTCCTTCCCACCCGGAATGAATGTTGCGCCGCCTGGGATGGCCATAGTGGCAACTCCGTTGGGGCCTATTTTTAAGGGGGAAGGACTCTGTTTACATGGGTGTTTTATTTTCTTGTACATAACCTTATTTGCATGTTCCCCTTTATTATTCATATGTACCTCATGCTTATGCTACTATTCACACACTTGTAAAATATTCTCCATGTACACTTCACACCACGTGCACCTAGGATAACGTATATCCACATCTTGCACCCATCACTTAGAAATCCATGCTTAGGTGTCACTAGTACACACATCCACTTGTATATATCCATCCTCACTTATCTCACAATGACTTGTAGATAGTTACACATCACTTAACAATGCTTAGTATAACTTTACTATTTGTACTTGTACCTTGCTCCCTGTTTGGCCTGATCAAGAAAAATATACTCTCTCCATAAGATACTAATAAATGAATCATGCATGATTCACACGACATCACTAAAGAGCATTGCTATTGACAAAAATTTATCCCATAACCGGGGAGTCACTTCATGATGGGAGATGGTCCGGTAGGTCGCAGTTAGCCTAAGCGGTATGACTCTCACCTTCCATTGGCCAAGTACCTTCTATGATATCGAACGGTTACCCTGCATCGTACCGCTTGATCGAAGTCATGGCGGGAGGTATATCGTAGGGAACTCGTTCACATACGTTGAGTATATCTAATTCGCTCTCACACGTACCGTCCCTATGAGGTATGTAGTGAGGCAATTCACGTACTCTCAGGTATATCAAATGGCTTGTCCACACGTACCGATTGCCCTCAAAAGCAAGACGTATATTGTGGAAGTCACGCCGAAGGGGGGGACCCTTTTCAATTCACCTAACTAACTGTATACCCTCATATAGGTGTCAAACCTAGTACACACATGTTAGATTTCTGGTTTTGACCCGAAACTCTGCCGAAATTCTGGGTCGACCTGCCGTCCAAAATTTTGCGCAATTTTTAAAATGGGACCCTGCCCGCAAGCCTAGTGACAGGTCCAACCTTAGCTTTACATATGTTTCAAACCCAATTTTTTCAGGATCGGGTCCCGTCCAGCATTTTATTTTGCATTTAGGTAAACTTAATATAAGTGAGAAATTATTAAACATAATAATCGTGCTGAGACCCGTCTTAAGTCTTTTCCTCTCTTTTTTTCCCAAAAAGTGTCCAAAAACATTTCTCCCTCTTTTATCAAAAATACCAAAAATATTTTTCCTCTTTTTTCCTCAAAAAAAGAGAAAACATGTTCGTCCTCATCTTCTCAAAAAAAGTCAAAAATATTTTCCTCCCTTTCCAAAAATAA
Source organism: Sambucus nigra (assembly GCA_949130495.1). Lineage (NCBI taxonomy): Eukaryota > Viridiplantae > Streptophyta > Magnoliopsida > Dipsacales > Adoxaceae > Sambucus > Sambucus nigra. The sequence continues at coordinate 764,622,131 of OX422209.1, read as the reverse complement.
CAAAATTCCATTTTTCTTTTTCGAAAATAAATTCCAATTTTTCTCCTTCTTAGGTCGATCACATACCATTGGCCTAGCTCCTATTGGATTCGATCTTCAGTTGAATCACCCCAAAGTTCTATCAATCCCTTTACTTACTTCGAGTCCGAGACTCACCCGCCTTTCATGGACAACACGGATCAAGTGCCGAATGTACATCCGGATTTGTTGATAGTTCTGGATCAACTCACTGCCAAAATCGAAAACCTTCAAGCCGAGGTTCATGAGATGCAAAGAAACTGGGTCCCTATCCCTGAAGATCCTGAGGTTATTTTCCCTCGCGCCATCGGTCCGTCGGCACCCGAGCCTATTTAGGTTCCTGCATAATACCAATATGCTCCACGTTCTCCTCTTGATAATGGGCCGCCACTAACCCAACTTCCTATGCTAAACCTTGCTCAAACCGGGGTTAATTTACCTATAACTATTGAGCCGAAAGAAGAAGAACTGAACAAGGTCAAGGAAGACCTCAAGATGTTGACCAAGAAATTCGACCAGGTCAGAATCTTTGGTAACTACATGGACTACACCCACATGTCTCCCTATCCTAAAGCCAGGTTACAATAAAAATTCAAGCTGCCCAATATCGAGAAGTTTAGAGGCAATGGACCCCCAATCATTCATCTCTGTGGATATCACCAAGCCATGAATCTCCTAGGGGCTTTCGAAGAAATAATAACTCAGATGTTCCAGCAGACTCTGAATTATAGCACCCTCCGATGGTTCCTATCCCTTGAAGAATCCAGAGTTCGCAGTTGGGAAGACATTGCCTATGAGTTCATGTCACAGTATAAGTACAACGAAGAGCAAAAGGTTACCCACTGTGACTTAGAGTTACTTAAACAGAATCCTGGGGAATTAGTCAGCAACTTCATAGAAATATGGAGAGAAAAAGAAGCTACCATGACCAATCGGCCTTCCGAAGAAGATTAAGTTAGCATTGTGAATAAGAACTTCCTACCCCATGTCCAAGCAATAATGGGAGGACAATACTACCCTCACTTACGAGCCCTCTAAGCAGCAGGAGTAGAAATCAAAGAAGGTATTGCCAAGACAGAAGTTGAACCAAAGAAAACCTCTGGACATCTTGCTCCAGGAAAGTTTGAAAATCTTACTAGTACCATAATTTCTACTATCAACAACATCTCTCAGCCTGTCACTTCATGGGCACAAGAAAGTTGCTCAAACCCAATCCAAAAGGAATATACCAAGCTTTACGCTCCTCTCTCCAAAGTCTACTAGGCTCTCTTGAACCAAAACCTGATCAAACCCTTGGACCCTTGTTCGTTACCAAATCCACTTTTGAAAAACTTCAAACCTGATGCCCGTTGTGACTATCACCAAACTACTGGCCATTCTACGGACCAATGTTTCCATCTCTGAACACACAATCCAAAGCTTGATTGATAGGGGTATTATCGGCCCACCAGCTAACCTTAATCCAAACACTACCCATAATCCACTCTCGAATCATGCAAACGCCGTCTTCCTAGAAGAAGACTTAGAACTTGACCCATCTACCCAAATCATGCCATGCAAATCACCAGTCATATCCATATACTCTCCTAAACCTCTCCAAACATGTCCCTATTTTGTCTTACACCCTACCATCCTTGTCGATCAAACCTTATCACTCCTCATCAGAATTTGCATCTCTGTCTGTACCCATTCTGGAGGTAAAGATATGGAATTATCCGAAGTGCTGAACCAACTCCTAGAGTTCGGACTAAAATTTCCCTCCCATATGACCATCGACTGTCAGAGATTCAGTGGGTTGTTCTTAGAAGCTCAAAAATGGACTCAAAAGCCAGACAACGGAGTAGTTCCAGTCGACGAAGCCAGTCTAGATAGCCTGATCCAGATTATGGCAGATTTGTTTCGAGGGACTGGTGATATTTATAGCATATCCGAGATGCTCGATACTTTGAAATTATCAGGGCACCTAGTCCCTTCAGTCCTGTATTTCCCTGCCAAATGGGAAGAATTATACAAAGAGGCCATATAAGTTGTAGAGTGTACTTACTTTGTATGGAAATATAATATTGTTACCACTGGATGGGGGGACAATTTTGAGGATTCAGATGAAGAGCCAGATTCAAGAAAGACTAGTCTGATAGCCAACCTATGCTGAGTGATATCATTCGAGGAGTTGCTAGGAGAGATCAACTAGGTAGCTGAGCAACCTGATGTGGATGAAGAAATATGGTTTTTACTTTTCCACTCTTTTGTGAACCATATGACTAGGTTGGGGAGACATTACCCGAACTAAAACTTATAACCATCAGCAAGCAATAAAGGAAAAGGTGTTGAGAATCTCCTTATGCTAGAAATGACTTTTGAAGAAAGTAAAGTTCTTGATTAACTAAAGAAAACTCAATCTAACATCACTTTATGGAGACTTTTTATATCTTCCCAACTGCACCAAAATGCCCTAATCAAGCTACTCATAGGACCCACAATTCCCCTCTTCCACACCAGAAGAATTAGTGAACCTAGTTGGATCCCTGACCTCCACTCGAATGCTCTCTTTTTCTGAAGAGGAAATCCCTAAGACTGGTCCCAACCACAATTATGCTCTTAATATCTCTGTCCAAGCCATGGGAAAAATAGTTCCCCTATCTCTCGTCGATAATGGATAAGCTCTGAATGTGTGCCCAGTAAGAACTCTGAACTATTTGGGATTGAAAGTGAGTGACCTTGCTCTAGTCTCTACTTCTGTATGTGCCTACGACAACACTCGTTGAGAAGTAATGGGATCTATCAAGCTTACAATAGGGGATAGCCCTATAAATCCTGTTGTTGAATTCTAAGTCATTGACATCCCGACCTATTTCATTCTGCTTCTCTGATGACCATGGCTCAATAGAATCAAAAGGGTGTCTTATTCCCTTTATCATAAATTTAAATTCTTTGCCAATAGATAAGTCATCACCATCTCAAGAGATAGTGACAACACCGAGAATGCAAGCACCAATAATTCGATACTTGAGATACAACACGGGGTGAACGATATGCTGCTATCAGGCTTCCAAGTCGAACCACTCCTACTCCCAACTGGGGATGACTTCAAAGACAGGGTTTGTCTAGAATATGATCCCCGTGGAAATGTTAATGTAATCCAAATGTTCAAGAACATGCACTTCAAACCCGGAATGGGGAAAGGGCAAAGGCAATAAGGGATAACTGAACCTATTGTGTTGAAGGAGGCCTTTACTCCCTGCGGCTTGGGTAATTAACCATAAAAAAAAGAACTCAGATTGATCCGTCATCCTCGACTGAAGAGAAAGTTAGAATACGCTGAAACTACCCCGGGAGATTTCCTAAATGGAAGATTCATCAGAGAGGGTGAGGATTTCCCCTTCTGCGGTTTCCCTGAACCTTGGAATGACCTTATAGATAAGAAATTGAAACCAGGAATGGAGATCTTTTTTCAAGACAGCTACCCATGGGTCAAAAGTTCCCAGCACTATGTACAACCACTCACTGAGGAGACCATAGATAATACCAGGGATTCTGAGGGCAGTGACTCTGAGGATTCTTTCAACTTATAGATATTGGGGCTGACACTCTGCATGATCCAATCAGGGACTACATCATCTGATCCATCCTACCTCATCAAAGATGCTAATATACCTATTTTCAACTGACATGCTACACCTGTGCCACCTGGTGATATTCAACCTAACCCTGATAATTACCCTCTTTCCCCTTTAGTTATTTCCTCTCACTCTGATGTAATCGAGACCTCCTTCTCAATTGTTATTTTTCCTATCAATGAAATAAATGAAGATTTTGAGTATCTTGTTGTGCCTTACATTAATTATCTTGATTCTCATCAAACTCTTGATGATGATGACTTTGCAAATGAACAATTATTAACTGATCTAAATAAGGTTAATAACAAACAACATAACCGCGTTCAAGTTAATGAAGATAAAACTGTTGTTATTAATATCAATTCTAGTAGCCAAAGGCGCGAGATTAGGATAAGGGCTACCCTTGATGAGCACGAGCGTACGAAACTCGAAGAGTTACTGAAGGAATTCATGGATGTCTTTGCATGGTCCTACGATGAAATGCCCTACATTGACCCTGAGATAGCACAACATGAGATTCTAACTCTCCCAGAATGTAAACTAGTCAAACAAAAGCTGCGAAAGCTCCGCACCTAATGGCCACTCAAAGTGAAAGAAGAAGTAGTCAAGCAACTGAACGTGGGCTTCATCTGAGTAATTAAATATCCCACATGGCTAGCCAATATCGTACCTGTGCCAAAATCAGGAGGGAAGGTCCGCATGTGTGTCGACTATCGAGACTTGAACAAGGCCTCTCCGAAGGATGATTACCCGCTACCCAACATCGATATGATTGTGGACAATACAACTAGTCACACTCTCAAGTCATTCATTGACGAGTTTACCGGATATAACCAGATCAAGATGCACCATGATCATCATGAGAAAATAACATTCATCCCCCCTTGGGAAACCTTTTACTATATTGTCATGCCATTTGCTCTAAAAAATGCAGGGGCTACCTATCAAAGGGCTGCAACAACCATTCTTCATGATCTGATACATAAGGAAGTCAAGGTCTATATAGATGACATGATTATCAAGTCCAAGACTAGATAAGGTCATGTTCCCGCTCTTCAAAAATTCTTTAAACAACTGCGGCAGTACCAAATACGGTTTAACCCACAGAAATGTGTCTTCGACATTACTAAAGGAAAACTCTTGGGATTTAAGGTCAGTGAGAAAGGGATAGAAGTCGATACTTCTAATTCGAAAGCCATACTTGAGATGACACCCCCTCAAATGGAGAAAGAAGTCCGAGGATTCCTTAGGAAATTGCAGTACATCAATCGATTCATCAACCAATTGACTTCCATATGTGAACCCATCTTCAAACTCCTCCGAAAGGATTCAAACAAATTATGGAACGAACATTTCCAATAAGATTTTGACCGAATTAAGAAATACCTAACCCGACCTCCGGTACTCATGCGACCGTATCCTGATATTCCCTTACTTTTATACCTAACCGTGACCAATACTGCAGTCGGGGCTCTACTAGCTCAATACCTTGAAGAAACTCAAAAAGAGAAAGCCATATACTATGCCACTCAAAAATTGGTCGGTTACGAGGTTAACTGCACCACCTTAGAAAAAGTAAGTGTCGCCCACATCTGGGTTACCCAAAAATTACGGTATTACATGCTCTCCTTCCCCATCAGACTCGTATCTTGAATGGATCCCATCAATTACCTACTCAAGAAGTCACCCTAGCCAGTCGAATGGCCCGTTGGTTGATGCTTCTAGCCGAGTTTGATATGAACTATGTCACACAGAGAGCCATGAAAGGAAGATCTATCTCTGACTACCTTATTGACTACCTTATTAAAGAAGCCGATGTCTAGATTTCTGAATTCCCAAATGAGAATATCCTTTACGCCTCCTAAGAAGATCTTCGGTGGCAAATATTATTTGACGGCGCTGCCAATAAAAAAGGATATAGTGTTGGAATCCTCCTAATTGCTCTTAATGATTCCTACACTCCCATTGCCATCAAATTGGATTTCCCCTGCACTAACAACATGACTGAATACGAGGCGTGCACGGTAGGCCTCAAAGTTGCCCTCGAGAAAGGAATCCGATACCTCGATGTCTATGGGGATTCATCCCTCATCATCGGACAATTACTCGGGAAATGGAAAGTCATGGATGAGACTCCTTCCCTTCTATGACCACCTTGAAGAAATGGCTTCCTAATTATAAGAAATCACCGTCCACTACCTGCCTTGAGCAAAAAAAACCTGGTTGACGCCCTTGCCACCTTTGCCTCCATGATTGACATGCCCGAAGGAATAACTGTGGCCAGGGGCGGACGGAGCATGGGCCTAACAGGGGCCATCGCCCTGGTTGGAAAAAAAAAAAAAAAAGGGCTATTATGTAAAAACACCCAATATCTTCCGTGTAAACTAAAAACCCAACTCAAACCCTTTCTTTTATTTCCTGCCGCCAACAGTTACGAAACCCATCTCAAAACCCAACTCAAACCCATTTCTCCTCTTCTTCTCCTCCCATCCATCCATCCATCCACGCCCAAGTTCCCAACTCAGCATAACTGCTGCCGCCGCCCACAGGTCACCCACGCCCCTGCCCCTGAGTCCTGACTGCTGTCGTCGGCGTGCCGCCCAACTCAGTCTCCTCACCTCCTCACGCCCCTGACTACAGTGCTGCCGACTCAACTCAGGTAATTTTTTTTTTATATGTACCGTGTATATGATTTTTGTGAGATGATTGATTAGGGTATGTACTAGCAAGGGCTGTTTTTGTGTGTATATAGTTTTTGTGAGATGATTAAAGTGAGATTAGTGTATATGATTTTTGTGATTTTTGTGATTTAGAAATCATGTAATGTGTGTTTTTTGTGTATATTATTAGAAATGTAATGTTTTTTTTTATATGTGGTTTTTGTGGGTTTTTTATACATGGCTTTTATATCTCACAAATTTGTGTAGAAATTAATATATAGAAATTTGTGTATATAGAAATATGTAGTCTAAAATATTTTTTAAATATTTGTAAACAATCTCATTGTATTTGCAATTTCTGGTTATGTATGGATAAATTGATATGAAATTTTGGCATACTCAGTATTTATGTTTTATCGGTTGCTGATTTTTATGAGTATATTATTTATTAGTATCGGTAAAAAAAAATTTGAATCAATTTGGCCCCGGTTGAACTAAAATCCTGGATCCGCCACTGACTGTGGCCCATTTCCTTGTCCAAAAACAAGACAAACCAGCCCACTGCTACCACATTGAGCTCAGCATGGAGGAAGAACCCAAAATAGTCGACTACTGGTACCATAATATTTAGTGCCTCCTTAAACACGGTAGGCATCCCTAAGGATCTGACAAGAAAGACTGAGAAACTCTTCGCAGACTGGCCGCCCAGTACATTGTCTATGATAAAGTACTATTTAAGAAAAACTTCAATGGAACCCAGTTACACTATATCGCAGGGGCCAACATTGAAGAAATGATGCAGAAAATTCATAGAGGGGAATGCAAACCCCACATAAACGGCCACATGCTCGCCAAAAAGATCATTCGATAGGGGTCCTACTGGACTACCATGGTTAAGGACTGCACAACCTACGTTCAAAGATGTCTCAAATGCCAACAGTTCTCTAACCTGCAACAACTGACTCCATGAGAATTGTACAACATGACTTCTCCCTGGCTGTTTTCCACATAGGGCATCGACATCATAGGGAAAGTTACACCAAAATCATCCAATGGGCATGAGTTTATCCTGGTCGTCATTGACTACTTCACCAAATGGGTCGAAGCTGAGTCATATGCAGTTCTGAATGCCAAGAAAGTGGCCAAATTCATTAAAAAGAACATCATTTGTCGATATGGGGTCCCACACGAGCTGGCATCAGATAATGGGTTACATTTTAAAGCGCAAGTTATGGAGGTGGTCGACGAGTATGGAATTCAGAGACATAAATCCTCTTCATACCGACCTCAAACCAACGGAGTAGTCGAATGAGCCAATAAGAATCTCAAAGCCATCATCAGCAAGATGACCGAGAGTTGTCGAGATTGGGCTGACAGGATCCCTTATGCCCTCTGGGGCTACTAAACTTCTGTTCAAACCTCTACTGGGGCTACCCCTCACTCTATAGTCTACGACATGGAATAAGTCCAACCTATGGAGATGGAAATACCCTCGTTATGCATCATGCTTGAAAGCAAAGTCAACAAGGAAGACAAGTACAAAAGTTATCTTGACGAGTTGTCCCTCTTGGACGAGGGGGGATTGAAAGCTCTATATCACATACAAGGGTACCATTGTCGTATAGCGCGATCCTTTAATAAGAGAGTCAAGGACTGCGGTGTCCGAGAAGTGGAATTAGCCCTCAAAGAAATAATAGAGCCCATCTGGGACCACAGAGGAAGTTCAAGCCTAATTGGAGCAGCCCCTACATTGTGAAAAATATCCCATCGGATGGCACCGTTGTGCTCACCGACCTCAATGGAGAAGAAATGGCACGTCCAGTCAACCTTGACCGTCTCAAGAAATTCTACCCCTTGTTCGAAATCTCGACGCGCTACGACTCTTCTCATATCCCTTATATTCTTAAATAAATAAATAAAATAAAATAAAATCTCTTCTTTCCCCGTACCCAGAACTATGTGGGCCTGATCCACTAAAAAAATTTCAAAAATGAATTTCAAATTTTTTTAAAACCCTCAGAGGTATGTAGGCCTCTCATTCACTTCACATGAGCGCGACCCCCCCTTCTTTTTCATAAAATGCTATTCTTTTTTAATCCCCGAGAATGACAGTTCATTTTAACATATACATGAACAAAAGGATTATGTATACCTTAGAGATTGGTATGGATAATTCAAAATGAAAAAAGTCATCAAGAGACACAACTAGATGATCAAAAACTTATTTATTTCATTATCCGAAATTTTTATACGATTACATTGGTGTAAGGAGTCAAACGATTTCCCTTGCCAGCACTACACCTACTAAAAAACCCAGATAATAACAAGCCCCCACTACTCCTAAAAATCAACCTCCAATTATTCCCATAAATCACAAAAATACACCTATTACAAAGAGCTTCCCAAAGCCTTAACCACAGCTGCCAAAGAACCAATAACCATTATCACCTGCATCCTGGGCTCCACAAACCTCCCCTGCCTGAATAGAGTATCGTAGGTGCTCCATAGAGCAATAAGCCCGGACTAGGTTGGGGTAGACCACAATGCCTCCCTCCATGGTGTTAGATATGGCAAACCACCTTTGACCAGTCTCCACAGACACCATCTTGGCCACTACCTTCTTCCACAACCACTTCATGTAGTCCCCAGAGACATGTCAGACTAGCCCAGTTAACTGAGAAGGACGGGTCGACAGACGACGATTCTTCCATAGAGAACCAAGAAGCATGCGCATATGCTCTGTCAGGTCCTCCGCAGGAAAGAAGTTCGGTGTCCGCGGTGGCATGATTTTCTACCAACCAAATTGGCGCATCAGCCACCAGGGAAAGTAGAAAGAGGTCTGCCTAAGGCCTACTAACTAGACATATTGGTACTCCTCGAGTTCTATAATGGGCATCATCTCCCCCTACCAAGGCATAGAACAACGTAATCCTCGAGCCCCGTGCTCTATAAACTAGTTCCCCCAACTCTTAATATCCAGGCCTATGCTAATTAAATAAAGCAAGAAGAAGTTTGGCACCACCGGCAAAGGATACTCAGGTGGGACCACCATATGAAACCTCTCTAACAGCCACATAAACAACATCACGATATCCCTCTTAGAAAGTCAGAACGACCCTCCTGCCAGGCATCTAGGCCATTCAAGGTCCCCGCCAGTATCACCGCCACAGGATTGTGATGGTATAACATCCCAGAAAAGATATAAGCCAATTGAGGGTCCACCAGCGTCTCCCTACTCACCAACAAAACTTTTGAAACAAGGCCCAAAATGATGGCCCCGACATATCCAGCATCACCCATGTCCTGCAAATGCACGGACTATAGCACCGCCAGAAGGGAAATCATTATCCCTATAACCAGCAGCCTGGTTATCGAAAGTGAGATATGAAGAAGCCCAACCAATAATTCCCTAGGAGAACGGGAAACTCACGTAGAGCCGCAACAATGCTAGGATTTATCCCAGCATGGCAGAAAATTCCTCATAGGTAGGACAAATCTCATCCAACTCGAAGCAGAAGACATGACCGTTGGAATACCAAAATTCGACAGCCGCCATCAACATGTTCCATTCAATAGGCCGGTTGCACCACAAAGAGACTCGCCGCATGTGGAAGGCATCATAATCGACATTATAAGAACACATTGCTTCCAAGGCTTCGAGGTAGTTGGCGAACTCAATGCTACCTGGGAGAGACATCTTGATAAGAAATAATAAGCAAGCAAGAGTGTGAAAAAGAAAGAAGATGAAACTGTGAGGAGGAAAGCCCCATTCACACCCCCTTTTATACTTGGAAACTCTTAAGCAAAGACAAGGAACCCTACAAAAATTGGAGTAAAACTTGCCCCACCAAGTACCAAGCAATTGAAGAAAGTGCAATCAAAGCCTTGGGTTGATTGGACTGGACTGATATGCCGATAGGCAGGACAGGGGGCATGCCGATCGGCAACCCCCTATTTTGAGAAAATTACCTTTTTCCTATTTTATCAAAATAAAAAAGCCAACAAAAATAATTTTTATCTTAAGGAAATTCACGATTTTCTTTATATTCATGCTTTTACTAATTCTCATTTGAAATAAAATCGTTCTCAAATCAATTTTCAAAATTCTTTTTTCGGTCTCAGCAGCAAAGTAAAAAGACCATGTGCATTAATCACTAAACAAAGAAAATTAACAAAAACCTTCATTCTTCATTTGCATATATTTTGCTGTATTACATTAACATTTTGTAGGAAAAAAAACAGAAAAAAATGGTACTCAGCCCGAACACAATTTCTTTATCCCTCTATTTCTTTTCTCACTTTTCTCTCTCTCTCTCTCTCTCTAAGATCCCCCATCCCTACGGCACACCCTCTTCCCCCCGTGCCAAGATAATGTGCCCCCACTTCCAGAGCCAGACCCTTCCCCGGATGAGGCAGACAACACCAAGCAAGAAGGGATCGGAACCGCCTCACGAATATGAGCAGTCACCAAAGATATCCAGTCCCTGATGTCCTTTAGCCAGGTGGTCGAAACATTGATATGCTGGGAGGAAGAATGGAAAAGATTAAATCAGTCAATCATGAGGAAAAAGAAATAAAAAAAGGAATACCGCAGTCCTAAGGACCTTCTCCATCAAACCTAACTCCTCCGGGTCTATTGCATGAGGACGATGTTGTAGACGTACAGACCTCCCATCAGCTCGCCGAAGGTTGTAACTAAGAGAATGCATCATCACAAAAGAAGTCTCTGACGTCGTTGTTGTCGCTGCTGATGTAGCCGCACCTGTGCTATGAGAGGGCCCCACCTGCCAACTCGAGGTCGCCCTAGGGAGAGGCATCATATCATATATACTAGGGCATCATCCAACTCGACAGAAAGTCCAGATAATCTTACATCACCGCTATGTCAGTGTATATAGAGTATGTCTCTCCCATCATTGCAGCCACCTGCGTATCATCAGACATCTCCCGCACGCGCCTCATGAACATAGGGGGACTCGTCGGTGGCACCGCAACCTCATCCTGCAAAATCTGTCAGACTACCCTCTCCCCAAGATACCAGGAGTAGCTGAACTCATGCGCCAGAAGGCGCCGCATTTGCGCATGTCCCCCAGTCAGCCCAGTGTGCTGAATAGCCGTCCCCTAGTGATAAAAGGTCACCTGAAAATCCCCACCAAAAGTGAAGGATCAGTGTCAATTAAAGATCATCAAAGTAAAAGAACAGTCTCAAAGATAAAAGAAGGCTTACCCGCTCACTCGTCAGGCCATTCAAGACCTGACGCACCGTCTCATGAGAAAGATTCTTCTTTGACTGTCGGTTGGATTTTCGTCACCGGAACATCCAACCTAAGTCCCCCATAGAGTCATCCTTCAAAGAAATCAGTCGGGTGCTCAGCCCAATCACCTCATAGAACCACGTCTGCAAAGGATAAGGATCAACATTCAAGAAATAAAAAAAGTACATGAATGGAAAATGCAGATGCATGAAGGAAAATGCGCAAAATAAAGAATACCTCCATAAGATATATGTCCCAAGTAAAAGTCGATTAGCAGCACCGATGCATCCAAAGAATAATAAAGGGTCGCCAAAGTCAGGCTCCCCCAATCATAGAAGCAGATATTCGAAAACACCCTTAGAAAAGGCAAAAACCACAAGTGGACGACGTTGCAACCAGAAAACCTCCCAACACCAACAAGATAAACAAGCGAGCCATCTGATGCACCTGCTACCCATCATTCTCATCAACCCTCCTCCTCAGCAAAATCTTCCTCAAAGAATATAAGGGGAGAGAATCCCCAGAAATAACCCTTTTCACATCACCTAGAGTTGCCATCACTGCCTCTGGCATCACCCTCAGCGTCCTGTCCACCTCAATTTGGGCACCCTCGCAGTCCAGCCCCAATAACTGTTGAACATCAATAGGAGTTATCGTCATCTCCCCAAAACCAAAATGGAAGGTGTGGGCAGTGTCCGACCACCTCTTTCCCAAACCACATAAAATCGCAGTGGAATGGGGCGTCTCATCTAAAGCCGCTGCTAGCCTCCCAAAACCCGCAGAGGACACCATTTAGCACACCACAGAAGGAAGGTTCTCCCAAACATCCTTAAGCCCTGTTGTACCACGGGAACAAATAGTTGTCACGAAGACGTCAGCTGTCAAGAAATGAGGAAAATCCTTGTCATATTCAAGAAATAAAGCAATCTCGTCAAAAAAAGAAGAGATGAATACCAAGAGTCATGCAATACTTACATTGCCACTAGGGTTCATCACCCTCGAAGAGAGAGGACATGAAGGCTCGCGTAGAAGGGTCTGATCATCCGCCACTGGATCAAACGAGTCGAAAGAGTTCTCGTTACCCATTGTAAGGGGCACCCTAGCCCTCCACTCTAACCCTCCCCAAATCATCATCATTAAGCCATGCCATATAGATTGCACTACTTGAGAAGTCAGCCATTTCAGATGCTAGGGCAATTTGTAGGGATTATATCATAAGGAAAGAAGTCAGAAAGCTATGCAAGATGAGGAGAACCCGCCCCCTTATTATATGAGGCTAAGGGTCATGCCGATCGGCAGTCCCCTCCACCCACCGGTCAGCTTTGGTCCTTTTACCTGCTCAAGGTACCCTAAAAGACCATGCCAATGCCGATTGTCACACCCCCCATCCATGTCGGTCGGCACACCCTTTAAAATTTCGTACAAAAAATTTGAAAAAATGCCAAAAAATCCCAAAAAATTCCTAAAATTGCCAAATCCGTTCTAGCACCTTGTTCAGCAAGTAAAACATATTTTACACCCCCAGCGAAATTCCAGAGAATCATTCTCCCCAGTAATGTCTCCAAATGACACTCCAAATTTTCCCCCAACTATAAATCCTCGGATCATTCACTATTCCCCAAAGGAACCTAAAATCCAATCCTCATCCCTAATGGAGTCCCCAAATTACTCAAAGGAAATGAACTCATATCTTAGGTCATAATTGACCTCGATCTTGGATTATCACCCTTGTTAGGTCAGAATTGACCTCGGTCCTCTATCGTTACCTCTCTTAGGTTAAAATTGACCTCGGTCTTGGATCGTCACCTCAGTTAGGTTAGAATTGATCTCGATCCTCGGTCGTCACCTCTGTTAGGCCAGAATTGACCTCAGTCTTCAATCGTCACCTTAGTTAGGTTATAATTGACCTCGATCCTCGGTCGTCACCTCTTTTAGGTCAAAATTGACCTCGGTCCTGGATCATCACCTTAGTTAGGTTAGAATTGACCTCGATCCTTGGTCGTCACCTCTCTTAGGTTAGAATTGACCTCGGTCCTAGATAGTCACCTCCGTTAGGTTAGAATTAACCTTGGTCCTCGGTCGTCACCTCTTTTAGGTCAGAATTGACCTCGATCTTAGATCGTCACCTCAGTTAGATCAAAATTGACCTCAGTCCTCAATCTTCACCTCTTTTAGGTCATAATTGACCTTAGTCTTGGATTGTCACCTCTATCAGGTCAAAATTGACCTCGATCTTGGATTGTCACCTCTTTCAGGTCAGAATTGACCTCGATCTTGGATCGTCACCTCTGTTAGGTCAGAATTGACCTCGGTCCTCGGTTGTCACTTTTTTTAGGTAAGAATTGACCTCAGTCTTGGATCATCACCCCTATTAGGTCATAATTGATCTCGGTCATCACCTCTTTTAGGTTAAAATTGACCTCAGTCTTGGATCGTCATCTTTATTAGGTCAGCATTGACCTCGATCCTCGGTCATCACCTCTCTTAGGTCATAATTGACCTCAGTCTCGGATCGTTACCTCAGTTAGGTCATAATTGATGTCGATCCTTGATCGTCACCTCTATTAGGTCATAATTGACCTCGATCTTGAATCGTCAGCCTTATAAGGTTATAATTGACCTCAGTCCTCGATCGTCACCTCTCTTATCTTGGATTGTCACCTCTGTTAGGTCATAATTGACCTCAGTCCTTGGTTGCCACCTCTCTTAAGTAAGAATTGACCTCGGTCCTAGATCGTCACCTCAGCTAAGTCATAATTCACCTCGATCCTCGGTCGTTACCTCTTTTAGGTCAAAATTCACCTCGGTCCTGGATCGTCACCTCAGTTAGGTCATAATTGACCTCGGTTCTTGGTCGTCACCTTTGTTAGGTCAGAATTGACCTCGATCTTATATCGTCTCCCCTGTTAGGTCAGAATTAACCTTGATCCTCGATCATCACCTCTATTAGGTCGGAATTGACCTTGGTCTTGGATCGTCACCTCAGTTAGGTCAGAATTAATCTCGGTCCTCGATCGTCACCTCTTTTAGGTCAGAATTGACCTCAGTCTTGGATCGTCACCTTAGTTAGGTCAGAATTGACCTCGATCCTCGGTCGTCACCTCATTTAAGTCAAAATTAACCTCAATCCTCAGTCGTCACCTCTTTTTGGTCAGAATTGACCTCGATCCTCTCGGTTATCCACATCCCTTAGATACGTAGAATTGACCTCCATCTATTATGTGGTGTCTATTCGATGGCCATATCCTGTTCCAAGCTCACCCATCAAGGTCTCTACAGACACCACATTATAGGAGCCCCCTAATTCTCTCCTTAGAACTCTAGCAGTGCCCCTTTCCATCGCAAACCTAGGTCACACTCTGAGTACCGATCTAGAGGTTATCAGGCACCCCCGGGCCCTATTTGACTCCTGTCAACTCTATAGTCAGATCGAAAGATCTTTGAATATTTGAAGGGCATTAAAACCCCTTTCCAACAGTCCACCTCATGCATGAAATAGCATAACCGTTCGGACGAACGATCCGTTATCCCCCGAAAAATCGATTCGGATGCCATTGGGCGCTCCCGATCCACCTCATGCACGAAATAGCAACATGTAGATGACTAAATTGGTAGGAGAACATCTCACTTAGCTCAAATATATATGTGAAGTTAAAATTTCAAAGAGCACGTGGATTTGTGAATCGATGCATATAAAAATATAATCTATTAAGCAACACAAAAATCTAACTACTCGATTCAAGAATGATAAAGAACACCTTAAGGATTGAACATCTTAACAAAAAGTTCTAGCCACAAAGAAAGTGGTAATTAAATATAAGATCCAAACACAAGTATCTGCCACATAAAGTGTGTCAAACTAAAATACACAAACAAAAAAAATCTTTTTGAGTTTTCCAAAAATTTTAACCAAACAAAAAAAATTCAACTCAAAAGAAAATAATTTTTTTTGTATTTTCAATAACACCAATCAAAATGAAATAAAATACAAAAGATAAATAGGTCATAATTCTAGAAATACATATATGATGAAGCAAGGAATAGAAAATAACAAACAAACATACAACTATAAAGAGAATATAACATTTAGCACATAAGCTAGTGTATGAAAATAAAGCGAACACATTTAACCTTTATATTTAGCAAGGGAGGTATCACGTGATAACAAATGAGAATAAAAAATTCTATTTTGTAATGCTGCCAAATTGGATTTTCTAATTCAAACTAGTGAAATGTGACACTCTCGGGATTCGGGAACGTTGGTGACACCACCCTTGGATTTTCTTGTAACAACCCTCGATTTTTGGAGACTGAGAATTAAATTTTGGGAAAATAAAATTTAATTGAATTGGAGAATTTCAAAATTTGGGAATTGAGGCCCAAAAATAGAGAATATTTTAAAGTATTCCGGATGATATTTTTGAGGGTACCATCGATCCCGGAAGGGTCGAGATAGTCAAAATGACTGTCATTGGGTCTTATTTCAGCTCCGGAATGTTTTTAAGTTATTTTGACTTGAATTGGAGTATACGAGTCATTTAAAGTGTGTATTAACATTTAAAACTGGGATTTTGTTTTAAAAGGTTGGAGGCTTATGGATGAAGCCATTTCTCATTAGAGAGAAAGAGAGAAAAGCCCTAGAGGGAGAAGAAGAGAAAGAAGAAGAAAGGAAGAGAGAGAGGAAGAACAACTTGGGATTTCCGGCCCAACCGCGACATTGAGTACGATTCAACCTCTACAAATCTGAGGCAAGTGTTTAATCTTGATAAATAGCTATTTGTGTATTTCATTTCATAATTTGTGGGGTAAAGAAATGGTTTTTGGGTATAAACATCAAAACCTAGATTTTGGGTTTAAATATAGAAATCAATGTATTCTATGGTTTAATCACATATAATTGGTTGGGATGAGATGTAGGATGGGTTTTCTTTTTAATAACATTACTGGGTTAAAGATTTGGGGGCTTAGTGATGATATTTGGGTATTTAATTTCATGGGTTTGCTGAAAATGGTTAATCGGCCAGCTTAACTGGTATGGCAGGTCGACCGCGGTTTGGGGACCGGTCGACCGCGCCTTAAGGGAAAAGCCTACTGCATTTCTTCCTAGGCAAAATTTGAACCCGCGGTCGACCGGGGGTCTGGGACCGGTCGACCGGTCCCCTGTTTTTAGCCCAAAACTTGGATTTCTTCTCCCCCTTTTCTTTTGGAGTTTATTCTTAGGGGCTTCCTTAGTGGGCTATTTTATGGGTTTCCTAAGATGACTTCTAGCCCTTTTTGGTTGGGTTGGTTGATTTGGGGTTCTCTCTTATAAAGTAAGAGATATCTTTTGGTGACTTATAGAGGGTCTCTCACTAGTATCTGAAAGTGGAAACTTCTTGTAATCATTGGATAAGAAATGTCCAGGTATGTTGTGAAATTTCTAGGCCAACATTTATGTCAAATCCTTATAAGGATAGGATATGGTTAAGATATAATTTGGAGCCAAATGGAAGAGAGTGGTTGCATACTCTTTAAGAGTGAGGGGTCTCATATCCTTAGAAATGTTTAGACAAAGGAACAATCGATAACTTAATAGGAGTAAGGGTTACCGGGATTTATTCGAACCATAGGTGACATTGAGAACGCTTTGGGATCGTACTAACGATTAGAAAATGCGGTAGCAAATTCTAGTTAGGATAGTTTACACGTAATTATGGGGATATAACCATTGAGATTCCAATACTTGAAAGGAGGTTGGAATAAATTGAGGTTTTAGACTATTAAGTCATGTGTGTACCTATGGTTAAATAGTACTAAAGGTAATTATATACTTTTGGTTATGGATGAGAAGTGTAGTGATGGATTCCTACACAAGCTTGGGTGATAACCCTAATGTAGAATATATATGTATAGATATATACATATGGTTTTGGGAGACTATTCATCATAGGAATAATGATTGAATATGTTTCAAGTGAGGGATTGTATTCACATATCGAGGTACATTTAATGGAAATTGTGGTGACGGCTTGTATATTGAGGATTATGTATACTTATAGCCGGGTTTATAAATCTTATACATATGAACGAGAATTAGTTTGTATATATAATGATATAGTGATGTGTGAATATATGTACATATATCTATGTATGAATATGAATATATGGATATATTTATGTTGTGGACATACATGGTATGGATATTTAAACCGTATATGATGGTTTATTATATTGGATCATATGATGGGATCATATGGATGTATGTATATTGCGTATGTGAGCAATATATATACTTATTTGGTTAAGCATACCCCGCTCATGCTATCATTGGGAAGTTTCCGCGCAGAGGGTGAGCATCCTGGCATATAGTGCAGGGTGTGGATATTCCCCAGGTCATAGTCGTCCCTTGTGATTATTATACGATATAGATATATTTTTGGGATGAGACGTGGTGGGTATGTTTCGTCTCATTGCCGGTTGGAACTATGACCGCTTCCCGGGACGTCGTGTGTGTGAGTATATCACGAGGTGGGTGTCGTTGATCCCCACCAGGTGGTCCCCAGTTGTTACGTGAGCCGGACTCTGGGAAGATGATAGCATTGATGCAGTTTTATCGGCGCTATATATAGCCGGGTATTATATTTGCATGGCCATTGTACATCATATATGGTATGTACACTTGGTCATGGGTATGGATGATGGCATGTATATATATATGGTGAGAATAAAATACCTATATATATATTTATATATCCTAGATGAAAGGATATGGTATTTCTAGGGTACATCTTGGATGATTATGGTGTACCAGATTTATTGGGGGTTGATGTATCGTACTTGAGGAATACTTCGGTTACATCACACCAAGGATAATATTGGAGATTCTTTTATTTTATTTTATTTGTTTTCTTTTTTCTTTCTTTCTTTTTTTCTTTTGTAGTTAAGTTTAGTAGTAATGGTAGTATTAAATAGTATGTTAAGGATTATGGATCTCTAGGATCGACATTGCCCAGGAGTAGTGTAACGAGGTGGTTCCTTGTTTGGATTTCGCTTTGCGAGACACCTCATGCACGAAACGCAGTGCCATGTCGAGATTTGAGAGAAGTAATTCCGTATGTGGCATCTCAGATCTCTGGTCTTGACCTTGTCAGGAGTAGTGTAACGGGGCGGTTCCTTGTTTGGATTTCGCTTTGCGAGACTCCCCACGCACGAAACGTAGTACAATTTTGAGATTAGAGAGAAGTTTTGCCAATATTCCATGTGCATGATATTAAGAAATAAATTCTTATATTTTAGCCTATATATATATGTATATATATATATGTATATATATATATATATGTATATATATATATATATAGGGGTAACGTATTAAGAATTATAATTCATGAAATTATAAATCGGAATTCATTAAGCCTATTATGGCATAATTGTTGTAATCATAATCTAGTAGGATTAGAAAGGGTGGATCCTTAGATTACGACGGGTAAGTAGCTCTTGTGGCTATAGGCTAGGCCTATGATAAGTTAGGTCGTCCTAGTAATCAATGGGGGTAATTTAACTAAAACTTGAGGACGCGAATAAGTGGGCGCCTTTAGATGAGAGGTGAGTTGGGGTTTCACGAGAGTGCGGTCTCACTTTAATTATGAAATAAGTGCACTGGTAATTATTATGCACGGTTAACACACTTGCTAAATATTTTCACATTCGGGGCTTTGACCCGTTTACTTTTCTCTCCTGCTTGTATATATATATATTACCATAGGTATCCTACCTCATGGATGCCGGATGACTTTCTATCCAGAGTCTTGGGAGCCATGATAGGTGCGGACTGTTGCGGGATGTTTCATGTAGTCGTTTCCTACTTCTTTAAAATTCTAGGTAGGATTCATGTTGTATATCGGGTTTGTACCCAAGGGATATTTATATACATGTTTATAATTATTCCATTTCAGTTATTGTATTGGCTGTGACCCGACAGCTTATTCGGGTCTTTCTTTTGTAGTACATTTAGTTGTAGTTATTTATTTCATTTTATTTCTAGCACTTTCCTTTATCTTCGTTTCTTTTATGCATCTTTCTTTTTAGTTATGTTAGTTGGTTGGTTGTTGCATTTTTTTTTTCACATCCTGCTTATGTGATTTCGGGTAGTTAGTCCTATATTATATAGTACCGACAGTTGATGTTGAGACTGGACCATCTGAAACTCCTGATTTAATATAGTATAGGGCTGGCCACCCGTTATTATTTTAGGCGGGTTGTGACAGATGGTATTAGAGCATCAGGTTCTAGAATCTTTAGGATCTGTGCGAGTTTCTGCATTCTTCCGTTAACGTTCTCGACATAAAGCCCTACAATTAGGACTGTTGTGTTCACTGCGTTGTTTTCTTCTGTGAAGTATATTCACTTGATTGGCGTTCTGATAACAGTTGCTCTTGTTTCATTTCAGACGTCGCCTAGATTTTGTCGTCTAGGAAAGGATAGAATTAGAAGTACAATACCCATAGTATATTTTGAGTACGCTTTAATCGGGGGTATTTGTCTTCCCCGGTTTCGGAGGAGTTATTGAGGAGATTTACTCAAATGGCGAATCTTGGTTTTAGTAAGGAAAGTCCGAGGAGAGGCATGTAGTGTAGTCCTTGGGAGGTTTAGATTGAGAATCTGTTAACCTCCGTTAGGAAACCTAATGTTGGTGACTCTTACCGAGGTGAGGTTAGTGTAGTTATCCCAATATTAGGAGTTTTCGGCAGTTACAATTGCGCCTTGCCCTTCAATATGGTTAGGAAGGGTTCTGAGGAAGATGTTTCTCTTGTGAAGAAATAGGCTTAGGGATAATGATTGTCCTGGAAGAAGTTGAGGACCCTGAGTTGAGATTCTAGGACGAGGGGAAACCATTGAGTTACGGAAATGTAAGGTAGAATACCTTTCTTTGGGTTTAAGTTACGCTTTGTGCGATATTGGGAACGTCGCGTGTGGGGTGTGACGAGTAGCTAGCCACTACACCGCTAGGGTGTATGGAATTTTCCTAGAGGAGGAAGTGAGCAAGAGTGGCCTTTATATGGAATCCTTGGAGATGATACACCTTTTCATAGCTGAGAGGTTCAGAGTTTGGTAGATTTATGGAGAGCGGATAGTTTAGCTCATAGTTGCGCTAGTTTTGAGAACTAGGCTTTGGCTAGAGTATTGTATTGGTTGAGGCCTTGTGTCCTAAACATAAGGTGTTTGTTTGGCGTGTCGAAAGACGCGGAATATATTTATATTGTATTGTTGTATAGGCCCTCGGGCAATACCTAAAATATGGAAAATCCTCTTTTTATAAAACCTTAACCCTGGTTCAACTAATATCAATCCCCGACCTAGCTACACAGTAGTGTATTGGGAGGGTTCCTTGTTTGGATTTCGCTTGCGAGACCTCCCCCGCACGAAGGTGGCTAGTGTCAGGAATTGAGGAGAGTTCTACCATTGGGAAACTCTAAACTTCTATATAATTAATATGTTGTTATAGATCATATTGCTGAGGGTTATATTATGATCTGAGGCTAATGGTGCCTGATCATAATTTTACGAGTGGAAACTCGAATACGGGGTGTATGGGCGCCTTGGGTAGTAGTTGCTTTAAAACTGTATGGATCGGCATGAGAACCAGGAAGGATGGGTATAGTGATCCTAAGGATTGATGTGAGGACTAGATGATATTGAGGTCCTAGGCATGTCTTAAATTTCGCGAACGAAATTTTTATAAGGCGGGAAGTGTGTAACAACCCTCGATTTTTGGAGACTGAGAATTAAATTTTGGGAAAATAAAATTTAATTGAATTGGAGAATTTCAAAATTTGGGAATTGAGGCCCAAAAATAGAGAATATTTTAAAGTATTCCGGATGATATTTTTGAGGGTACCATCGATCCCGGAAGGGTCGAGATAGTCAAAATGACTGTCATTGGGTCTTATTTCGGCTCTGGAATGTTTTGAAGTTATTTTGACTTGAATTGGAGTATACGAGTCATTTAAAGTGTGTGTTAACATTTAAAACTGGGATTTTGTTTTAAAAGGTTGGAGGCTTACGGATGAAGCCATTTCTCATTAGAGAGAAAGAGAGAAAAGCCCTAGAGGGAGAAGAAGAGAAAGAAGAAGAAAGGAAGAGAGGGAGGAAGAAAAGCTTGGGATTTTCGGCCCAACCGCGACATTGAGGGCGATTCAACCTCTACAAATCTGAGGCAAGTGTTTAATCTTGCTAAATAGCTATTTGTGTATTTCATTTCATAATTTGTGGGGTAAAGAAATGGTTTTTGGGTATAAACATCAAAACCTAGATTTTGGGTTTAAATCTAGAAATCAATGTATTCTATGGTTTAATCACATATAAATGGATGGGATGAGATGTAGGATGGGTTTTCTTGTTAATAACATTATTGGGTTAAAGATTTGGAGGCTTGGTGATGATATTTGGGTATTTAATTTCGTGGGTTTGCTGAAAATGGTTAATCGGCCAGCTTAACTGGTATGGCCGGTCGACCGCGGTCTGGGGACCGGTCGACCGCGCCTTAAGGGAAAAGCCTACTGCATTTCTTCCTAGGCAAAATTTGAACCCGCGGTCGACCGGTCCCCTGTTTTTAGCCCAAAACTTGGATTTCTTCTCCCCCTTTTCTTTTGGAGTTTATTCTTAGGGGCTTCCTTAGTGGGCTGTTTTATGGGTTTCCTAAGATGACTTCTAGCCCTTTTTGGTTGGGTTGGTTGATTTGGGGTTCTCACTTATAAAGTAAGAGATATCTTTTAGTGACTTATAGAGGGTCTCTCACTAGTATCTGATAGTGGAAACTTCTTGTAATCATTGGATAAGAAATGTCCAGGTATGTTGTGAAATTTCTAGGCCAACATTTATGTCAAATCCTTATAAGGATAGGATATGGTTAAGATATAATTTGGAGCCAAATGGAAGAGAGTGGTTGCATACTCTTTAAGAGTGAGGGGTCTCATATCCTTAGAAATGTTTAGAAAAAGGAACAATCGATAACTTAATAGGAGTAAGGGTTACCGGGATTTATTCGAACCATAGGTGACATTGAGAACGCTTTGGGATCGTACTAACGATTAGAAAATGCGGTAGCAAATTCTAGTTAGGATAGTTTACACGTAATTATGGGGATATAACCATTGAGATTCCAATACTTGAAAGGAGGTTGGAATAAATTGAGGTTTTAGACTATTAAGTCATGTGTGTACCTATGGTTAAATAGTACTAAAGGTAATTATATACTTTTGGTTATGGATGAGATGTGTAGTGATGGATTCCTACACAAGCTTGGGTGATAACCCTAATGTAGAATATATATGTATAGATATATACATATGGTTTTGGGAGACTATTCATCATAGGAATAATGATTGAATATGTTTCAAGTGAGGGATTGTATTCACATATCGAGGTACATTTAATGGAAATTGTGGTGACGGCTTGTATATTGAGGATTATGTATACTTATAGCCGGGTTTATATATCTTATACATATGAACGAGAATTAGTTTGTATATATAATGATATAGCGATGTGTGAATATATGTACATATATCTATGTATGAATATGAATATATGGATATATTTATGTTGTGGACATACATGGTATGGATATTTAAACCGTATATGATGGTTTATTATATTGGATCATATGATGGGATCATATGGATGTATGTATATTGCGTATGTGAGCAATATATATACTTATTTGGTTAAGCATACCCCGCTCATGCTATCATTGGGAAGTTTCCACGCAGAGGGTGAGCATCCTGGCATATAGTGCAGGGTGTGGATATTCCCCAGGTCATAGTCGTCCCTTGTGATTATTATACGATATAGATATATATTTTTGGGATGAGACGTGGTGGGTATGTTTCGTCTCATTGCCGGTTGGAACTATGACCGCTTCCCGGGACGTCGTGTGTGTGAGTATATCACGAGGTGGGTGTCGTTGATCCCCACCAGGTGGTCCCCAGTTGTTACGTGAGCCGGACTCTGGGAAGATGATAGAATTGATGCAGTTTTATCGGTGCTATATATAGCCGGGTATTATATTTGCATGGCCATTGTACATCATATATGGTATGTACACTTGGTCATGGGTATGGATGATGGCATGTATATATATATAGTGAGAATAAAATACCTATATATATATTTATATATCCTAGATGAAAGGATATGGTATTTCTAGGGTACATCTTGGATGATTATGGTGTACCAGATTTATTGGGGGTTGATGTATCGTACTTGAGGAATACTTCGGTTACATCACACCAAGGATAATATTGGAGATTCTTTTATTTTATTTTATTTGTTTTCTTTTTTCTTTCTTTCTTTTTTTCTTTTGTAGTTAAGTTTAGTAGTAATGGTAGTATTAAATAGTATGTTAAGGATTATGGATCTCTAGGATCGACATTGCCCAGGAGTAGTGTAACGAGGTGGTTCCTTGTTTGGATTTCGCTTTGCGAGACACCTCACGCACGAAACGCAGTGCCATGTCGAGATTTGAGAGAAGTAATTCCGTATGTGGCATCTCAGATCTCTGGTCTTGACCTTGTCAGGAGTAGTGTAACGGGGCGGTTCCTTGTTTGGATTTCGCTTTGCGAGACTCCCCACGCACGAAACGTAGTACAATTTTGAGATTAGAGAGAAGTTTCGCCAATATTCCATGTGCATGATATTAAGAAATAAATTCTTATATTTTAGCCTATATATATATGTATATATATATATAGGGGTAACGTATTAAGAATTATAATTCATGAAATTATAAATCGGAATTCATTAAGCCTATTATGGCATAATTGTTGTAATCATAATCTAGTAGGATTAGAAAGGGTGGATCCTTAGATTACGACGGGTAAGTAGCTCTCGTGGCTATAGGCTAGGCCTATGATAAGTTAGGTCGTCCTAATAATCAATGGGGGTAATTTAACTAAAACTTGAGGACGCGAATAAGTGCGCGCCTTTAGATGAGAGGTGAGTTAGGGTTTCACGAGAGTGAGGTCTCACTTTAATTATGAAATAAGTGCACCGGTAATTATTATGCACGGTTAACACACTTGCTAAATATTTTCACATTCGGGGCTCTGACCCGTTTACTTTTCTCTCCTGCTTGTATATATATATATTACCACAGGTATCCTACCGCATGGATGCCGGATGACTTTCTATCCAGAGTCTTGGGAGCCGTGACAGGTGCGGACTGTTGCGGGATGTTTCATGTAGTCGTTTCCTACTTCTTTAAAATTCTAGGTAGGATTCATGTTGTATATCAGGTTTGTACCCAAGGGATATTTATATACATGTTTATAATTATTCCATTTCAGTTATTGTATTGGCTGTGACCCGACAGCTTATTCGGGTCTTTCTTTTGTAGTACATTTAGTTGTAGTTATTTATTTCATTTTATTTCTAGCACTTTCCTTTATCTTCGTTTCTTTTATGCATCTTTCTTTTTAGTTATGTTAGTTGGTTGGTTGTCGCATTTTTTTTTTCACATCCTGCTTATGTGATTTCGGGTAGTTAGTCCTATATTATATAGTACCGACAGTTGATGTTGAGACTGGACCATCTGAAACTCCTGATTTAATATAGTATAGGGCTGGCCACCCGTTATTATTTTAGGCGGGTTGTGACATTTCTAGGAGCCTTTTTTAGATTAAAACAAAAATTCTTAAGATGACCTTTTTAACCACAATGTGAGCATGTAAAGACCCGACGAAAAGTAGTACCTAAGTATTGACCTTCGAAAGTGTTCCTAGTTGATTCTCTCAAACTAGTGATTTTGGCTTGACTAGCGAAAGAATTTTGAGTATCGAAGCCAATACCACACAAGTCATTTTTAATTTGGACGTTTCGAGGCATTTTATCCAATTTTTCGGACCTACACTCCAAATCAAATTTGTCCCTACTTGAATCTCTCAAATTTTCTTCCAATTCTAAAATTTTAGATTCAAGTAAACACTTACTCTCTTCAAACTCGAGAAGATTTTTCTTGATAGGCTCCATGACACCTCCAAGGCTATTTCTCTCACCTTCTACATATTCTAGCTTCTCACGAAGATCTCTCTTATGTGTCATAAGGTCTCCCACTAAAGCACTCTTATTATTAACCTTGGTAAGTTCTCTCAAACTAGATTCTAACTTCAAATTAGCCCTCTTTATTTTAATCGATTCCTCATAGAGCTCACGAAAGGCTACTTGAAGCTCACACTCTCCAACCTCTTCTTTATTTTACTCTATCTTTATTCTCCACTCTCATTAACATCAAAATTTTGGGATTCACAAACTTTGTCTTCAGAAGTGTCATGTAAAGAAATATCTTCATGGGATGATTCACTATCGATGCTCACATGACTTGCCATGAACGCGGTAAAGTTGCGCTCAATGGAAGAATCGGGTCCCTCTTCCTTTTCACTATCACTAAGGGTGGCATTGTATGAAATTGGTCTTTTCCCCTCCTTCCTTAGTTTAGTGGGACCTTCAAATGCCCTATGAATATAACCCTTATAACCATAACACCTATTCGACTCGTCCCTATTAAGATCTTTATTATGATTTTTAAGGATCTTCTCGGCTTTGCCATGCTTAGATTTTTCAAATTTCTTAAAATCCTTTTTAAGATCAACTTTGTTAAACTTAAGAAATTTTCTAAACTTCCTAGCGAACATAGCCATATCGTCCGAGTCGATGTCACTCTCATCATTTGAAACTTATTTTTTCTCCTTCTGGGCTTTCAAAGCAATGGCCTTATCTTTCTTCTTCTCACTCATGGAGGTAAACATGTCAAGTTCATATGTTTGTAAATCAACTACAAGCTCTTCAAGTTTCATGGATGCTAAGTTTGGTAAAGAATTTAAAACGATCACTTTGGGGATAAATCTATCGGGTAAGGATTACAACACGGTTGTCGAGCATCTTTTCTCCCAAATTAAAAGATGAATTAACAATGTCGGAAAGTCTAGCATAAAATTCATCAAAAGTCTCACTCTCTAAGATTTTAATCGTTTCAAATTGAGCGGCAAGGTTTTGGAGTTTTGAAGATTTAACGACACTTGTTCCCTCATGAGTGAGTCATAAAATATCCCATACGTCTTTAGATGTCTCACACGTGATAATCCGACAAAATTCATCCGGTGCGACGGCACTAAAGAGAGCATTTAAACCTCGAGAATTAAAATTCGCTAACTTAAGTTCATTCTCAGTCCATCTCTCTACAGGTTTAGGTACACGATCATCTTCAACTAAACATGTAGGTGAAGACCACCCGCTAACTACCGATTTCCAAACCCGCTCATCTAGGGACTTGAGTTCCGATTTCATTCGCGTTTTCCAATACGCGTAATTGGAACCATAAAAAACAGGGAACTTTGAAAATAAGGGATTTTCCATTTTTCAAACCAAAAAGGACCTAAACGCAATAACTTAGTGCTTCTAGCTCTGATACCACTTGTTAGTATAAATACGCTCTGATTCCAATTATAAAGTCCAAAAAGGGTGATGGTTCACAATTTAAATCCCAACGATAATTTCTTTTTCAAATTTTAATAGTTATAAACTTCAAATTTTAAATTCTTCCAAATTAAAATTAAACTAAGCAAATGTTGGAATTTTTTCTTTCAAAGAAAGTTAATTTAATCCAAGTCTAAAATTAGCCTAACAACAATTAATTCAAGATTAAATATAGGCTAAGCAAATTAAACACTAAATTTAGCAAATTAAATTTTCTGAATTTATAAATTAACCTAACATTAACCTAAACTAATTTAGAACCCAATTAAACAATAATTGTGATTTAGACCAAATTTTATCCTTTTAATCCTAAGCAAGCATCTAGGTGTAAATCAAAACACAC
The DNA here is from genome assembly GCA_949130495.1 of Sambucus nigra. Taxonomy (NCBI): domain Eukaryota; kingdom Viridiplantae; phylum Streptophyta; class Magnoliopsida; order Dipsacales; family Adoxaceae; genus Sambucus; species Sambucus nigra. The sequence goes on along the minus strand of OX422209.1, from coordinate 764,594,728 downwards.
TACGCCGCGATGTACGAGGAAAATCCACGACGGAAAAAATCTCGGATGACCTACTACAAATCCACTAAGTATGGTATAGTTTACAAAGACTCGACAGAAGGACTTACTACACAGACTCGCCTTTTAAGCCTTGATGCGCTCCGTCGATCTCTAACCTCCACCTAAAAGATAATCTCGGAGTCCATCGGACCCATGGAGTCCACCAATGGGCCCTGGCCACCGTTAATCCACACACGGTGCCTCTCACTGTATGAGCAAGTCGCAGCATAAACAAACTCTCCTTTTTAGGGTAGAGAAGGAACCCAAACACTCTCTAATGTGTAGAGATGAATACATGGTGCCAAAAACTCTCCAAGCAAGTATATATATAAAGGAACTTGGATTTAAACTAACATGGGTGTAAAAACATGTGTTTTGGTAAAAGATTGTTCTTGAGTTATGAACACGTGAAAATGACCTTGAGTAGGAAAAATTCTCTCTAAAAAGCACTTGAAAAACTCTCTCTAGGACTCTCAAAAACTGTGTCCCGAACTGATAAAAAATGTTGCACAATTAAGTGGGATGTGTGTGGTTAAAATTTAAATTTCCAAAAAAAATTTCAAAATCTGCCTAGGTCGTTTGAACGAAAGTTTGAGGTCATTCGAACGACAATTTTCTAGCGAAATCTCAACGAAAAACTAGGGATAAAACTCGTTAGATAGGGTCGTTCAAAAAAACTCGTTCTAACCAACTTCAAACAAAAATTTAGGGAAAATAGGTGAGAATTTCATTAGTAACTCGTTCAAATCTCGTTCGAACGACATCCAGGTTGGTTCGGACGAAAAAGCACAGAAAATCCACATTTCATATTTTAAGCCAAAAAACATTTTTGAAAATTCCTAAAATGATTTTCTGATCAAATAAATTTGTTCAAACTGATTTATAAAAAATATAAATACACCCAAATAATTTTCCAAGTCTCTGCATATATATTAAATGCATTCATGCCTTTTAGAGACTTTGAAAAAGGATGAACCATTGATGAAGCGAAACGTGGCACGAAAATAGGCAATGATGAGACTTTAAGTTCTGGGCCACTGCACCTTCAACTCTTCAAACATCATAGGTTTGATAGGTACGAACATCTAACCTACGACTCAAAGTGTTTTGTCCAAAATTAAGCCAATACTACAAATTAACTCTACTGGAAATTTGCCCTTACACTACCCTCAAGTTGAAAAAGCTTCCTTCTAACGTACAATATTCTTATTTCAGAGAGGATGAGACATTTCTCGTTGTTGTCTCCTCGAACCTAGATAACAAGCAAGAAGGAAGGCTTAGGGAAATTTTGAGGAGGCACAGAGATGATTTTGGTTGGAGCATTATGTATTTAAAAGGTATAATTCCTTTGATTTGTACCCATAAAATTCATGCCGAGGAGGACGTGAGACCCTTGAGAGAGATGCAAAGGCATTTGAACCCGACGTTGAAGGATGACATGAGAGAAAAAATTATTAAATTGTTGGATGTGAGCATATTATATCCCATCTAGGATAGAAAATTGGTGAGTCCTATTCCAGTCATCCTGAAAAAATAAGGAATGACCATGGTTGAAAATTCTAAGGGAGAACTTATTTCAAAACGTGCCACCACCAAGTGGCATATTTGCATTGACTGTCAAAAACTCAATTGTGGGACTAGAAAATATCACATCCCATTGTTGTTTATGGACCAAATGATTGAGAGAGTCTTGGGCCACCCTTTCTATTATTTTTTGGATGGTTATTCCGGGTATAACCAAATCGAGGTAGATATGTTAAATTAAAAGCAGAATACATTCACATGTCCTTTTGGCACATTTTGTAATACCTTGCCATAATATTTCATTTACATTCCATATAAATTATAATGAAGTGAGGTTTGATGATAATTGTTGAAAATGGCGCGTAAAAATTGGAATTTGGAAAAATGAATAAGAATGGTCGTTCGAACAAAAGTAGGGTCGTTTAAACGAGATTTAGGCCTCGTTAGAAATAGGGGATCAAACGAGATTCGAACGAGATCCCATTGTGTAACCATTAAGGGTCATTTGAAGGTCATTAGAAGATACATATCAAATAAGACTCCATTCTTGTTCGAATGAGGCTCAATCTTGTTCGAATGAGGGCATGCTTCGAGATTTTAATAATCAGACTACCCTTGTGCACTGTCACATTTTAGACCCTTGGATTGATGAGTTGTCGATCTTTGGTGAGCCTAAATTGGGTAAAATGGAATTTTTAGTGTTTAATGGGTTTTATAAGGGTTTGTTTGGGGCTCATTTGGGTCATTTGAAGTTTGAAGAAGAGGTAGAGCATGAGGTGGTCTTCCATCATGTTTGGAATCCTATATCCACCATTCCACCACCATAAACCACTTTGTTATTCTAGTATCACACAATATTTAAGCCTACTACACCCATTTCTACCATTTTTGATTGGATCTACGAATTTGTGAAGCTTTGTTGGGGGTTATTGGAGATGGATAAGCTTTCGTAGAGTTGGAAAATAGTTTTCATTGGGTCTTTGCTTAGAAGCTAAAATGGAACACATATGAAGTTTTCATGGAGGATACATTTGATAACCCCTTGAGGCCACCTTTGAAGGTGGGGGTTGCTCCTTCTACACCAACTTACCACAATTTCGAGCCTTTAGCAATAGGAAACTCTACTATTAGTATTAGGACTCTATTTGTATAATTAGTACCCTTGTTATTAGATTACATGAGTAGGATGCATATGAACAAATGATGAGTCTCTAATAGGTTGGTATTAAACATTTTTATAGAATAAAAATGTTGGTAAAAATGTTTTTTTTAGTTAGAAATAAATTATGTGCAATAATTTCAAAGTTTTGAAATAAAAATTGAAAATTTCTAAGAAAATGGTGCGTTTTCTAGAAATTTGATATTAAACATTTAATGAAATAAAATGTTGGGAAATGATGTTGATTTTGCTAAAATATATGGTGAAATAATATTACAAGTTTCTTGCAAATATGAAGAGTTGATGAAACCTTGAAAATGCATATTTGGAAAGTGTTAAGAATTCCTAAAATTAAACGTATATTTAACACATATAATAGGATTTTAGGATTTAAATCAATCTTATCATGCAAATAAAGACAAGTTTAAGAAGGTTTTATTGGGATTGAACATGATAAGGAAAGTGGAAATTTTAGCCTTAAAAAGTGTGTGAAAAAGAAATTATAACTGTGATAAGTGCAAGGTGATAAAATGATTAGGCATAAATTCTTCCAAATTTATCCCTTTAATTTAGTTACTTTTAGCACCTCGAACAACGTAATCGATTGGATTTTATCTCATAATCTTGCTGCTGACTTATCCTAACAAGTACACCGAGTTTTTGGTATTTCGTACTAATTTTGCAGGTATTTAATGTCAATAAAGAAAGAAAGAAACTGGAAGAATCAAGAAAAAAAAGTTGAAGAGCCTTCAATTACGAGCACATAGGAAGAAACGACACCTCAATCGGAGTTCCGGTGTGAAAGTTATGAGCAGTCAAAGTTTGAGAAAAAGTCAAAGGAGGCCCGGACCGATCCGCAATGCCACATTCCAGAGAACCCCGGACCGAGAACGGATCAAAGAGGAAAGAAAACAAAATAACCGATCTGCCCTGGACAGATCCGCCAAAGAAATAAAAGAACCGATCCGAATTCCAGGCAGACCGAACCGCAGGAGGACCGGACTGGTCCGACTATCGAATTTTTATTTTCTTATCTATCTCTAATGGAGAGTCCTAGTGCATCTAAAACTCTTGGAGTTATGTAGGGTATTTATACCCGAGTTATTATCGTTTTTAGTATGGAGAATTAGTATAATTTTCGAATTCTTTCTGTAAAACCTAGCTTTGAAGGTAGATTACAATTTTAATTTCAAGATTGAAGATTATTCAGATTTATGTGATTACAAGTGTTCTTAATTGCTGCCTTTAGTGCTTTGGTAAGATTAGTAGTTAATTTCTTTAGTTTAATTCATTTCTACATCATTATACAAATTTTCCTTAGTTTAATTATAGCTTTCAGCAATTTAAAAATTGTTTTCATTAGTTTCAACATGTTAGGCTAGATTTTCTAAGGTCGGGATACATGAACCCAGCCTGATGTGATAGTTGCATGTGTATAACATTAATCCTCTGAATTTAGTGATTTATTACGACCGTATTGCGTAGGAACACGACAATTGTAGATCTTTGGATCTCGTTTGCTTTCGGGTAACTGGGATGCTTTAGAATGCAATTCGAGTGTAACTATCGTAATACCGATTTACTCGTTCTCTGATTGAGTATGGTGCGGGATTGAACCTCATATACGTAATGCTTGGGAGTACTAAATTCTGGGACTAATTAATCATTTAAATTTATGATTAGTATTATACCTGCAATACACTAGGGTTGGGGGATTGTATTCCCGTCCTGTTTTTCTCATCCTATAGTTAAAGTTTCAAATCATTGTTCATTAGTATTTTAGGTAATTTAGAATAGTTGCACTCTTTTATAATTTCACAATTGCATCTAGTGTAGTTATTCCACAATTCAAATCACTTTTTCTTTTCCTTTAGAGTTAGAGTTAGGATTTCCTTGTCTATCCAACATCGTTACAATTCCATTGTCCTATTTCCCTGAGGATACAATCCTGACTTAACGGGTTTTATCTAATGCGGCAGGCTTGCACTTGAGCCTAGAAGAGAACGCACGTTAGCGACACTTTCTGAGTCGCGTCAAGTTTTTGGCTCCGTTGCCGGGGAATTAGGTAGACTTAGGATTAGATCGAGTCAATCTAAAACTTTGACAAAAAATTTCCAAAAACTCAAAAACGTAAAAAAAATTCAAAAAACACAAAAAGATTCATCATCATCTCTCATAGCTATTAATGCAAAATTCTGAACTCACTCCCACACCCCATAATACTCCAACCCGCATTCACGAAAATCCAATAGTTGAGTACGACCCTGATAGCCCTCACACTCCCAACGCTCCACAATTCTGGATTCCACCTCCCACACCGTCACACTTAATCTCAAATAACACTCCATTTTCTTTCTTAGGACACACCTTTGAGCACACTTTGAGCACACTAAGTGAGGCTACCGATTCGTTAAGAGAGATAGAGATGTTGCAACATGATAGTGCAGCTGCCGGTGAAGAAGAGGCCCCATACCACCCGCTGAGAGAAATCTTATATCCCGAGCGCACTGTCACTTCGGGATGCATTATACTCTGGTATAATGATGGGAAATTTATTTTTAAAAATGGGATGATCCAGATGTTACCCCATTACCATGGTATGGATTCTGAAAAGCCATATCTCCACATCAGGGAATTTGAGGATGTGTGTGATACTCTCAATGATCAAACTTGCACACAAGAGGTGATCCGCCTTAAACTCTTCCCATTCTCGCTAAAAGATAAAGCTAAGACATGGCTATGGTCTTTACCTCCAAGCTCGATCCCATCTTGGAATGAGTTGCAATCTAGATTTCTCAAGAAATTCTTTCCACCACATCGAACAATCTCCACAAAGGCTCAAATTCAAGCGTTCAGACAATTGGAAAATGATCCATTTCATCGATGTTATGAGTGTTTCAATGAGTTAATTACTTCGTGCCCCCATCATGGATTTGATACATCGCAAATCATTTCTTTTCTCTATAATGGGCTGAATCTTAATTCCAAGTAACTCGTTGAAACCATGGGTAGTGGTCCGTTTGTCGAAATAGACGCCCACGATGCTGAGCTTCACCTGAGGTATGTCGTCGAGACTACCCAATCCTGGGATACTTCTGATCTTAATGCTCAAAATCAAAATCGTCAAGTGACCACCACTCCATCGACGTCCGGCCTATTTCACATAGATAAGAATTCTATGACGGACAATCGATTAGATATACGTGAGAAAGGATTGCGAGACTTATGTGAGGTATATGGAAGAGGATCAACTGGATCCATCCTAAACCTCGTCGAGAAGGTGTGTGCGATTTATGAGGTGGGTCATTCAGCTGAGGAATGCCCGACTATACTCGCCTACAAAGTGATGCTTCAAGAGCAAGTCAGTGGTATATGAGGATTCAAGGGTAATTTCAGTGCACCGCACGGGAATTATTACAACCATTCATGGAAAAACCATCCTGGTTTTAGCTCTGGGTAACAACATAATGCAATTGAACCCTACTTCACTTGTTGCCCCTCCTCCACCACAACACTTTCAATAAGCTCCACACATGCAAGGACATGTGCAAGCACCACCACCTCAAGGAGCACATATCCCTCCACCGCGAATAACTCTCGAGGATACTATGAATCAATTTATCAATAACCAGACTGCAACCAATGCTAGATATGATCACCTGATCAGTGACATAAATGTAAATCTGTCAAAGATACAATCCTCGTTGAGTGTCCAAGAGAAGGGCAAGTTTCCTGCCCAGGGCCAAAGACCTCCCCAAGGTCAAACTAGTGTTAGCTCCACCTCTACTAAACATTAGGAGCAATGTCAAGATGTAACCACTCTTCGTAGTGGGAGAGTCGTTGATTTATCACCTTCCCCACACGACACAACGAAAGACAAGGAGATTTTGCCCAACACGAAAGAGGCCGAAGATGTCCCCTTGAATGAGAGTGAAAAAGAAGACACTAGTGAGCCCGAGGTAGTAGTAAAACCACCCACCGCGGCACCGTTTCCTCAAAGGTTGGTTCCTTCCCATAAAGGAAACTCCCGCGATGAAGTGCTAGACATGCTAAAGCAAGTAAAGCTGAATTTACCTTTCCTCGATGCCATTAAGCAAATTCCAGCTTATGCAAAAGTCATCAAAGACTTGTTGACGGTAAAGAGAAATATAAGGTAAAGAAAATTATCTTTCTAGCACAGAACGTGAGCTCCATTCTACTTAATGATCTCCCGCCTAAATTCAAAGATCCCGGTGCACCCACCATTTCCTGCATCATTGGAGCAAATAAAATAGAAAAAGCCTTAATTGGCTTGGGAGCAAGTGTCAATATCCTCCCTTACTCCATCTATAGGCAACTTGATTTGGGCAACCTCAAGCCCACAAGAATCACTCTCCAATTAGTGGATCGAACTGTGTAGATCCCACGAGGTGTAGTAGAGGACGTGATCGTCCAAGTTAACACTTTCTACTTCCCGATAGACTTTGTCATTTGGGACAGGGAGCCTTCCTTCGCCTCGAGCAATCATGTTCCCATCATTCTCGGTCACCTATTTTTAGCTACGGCTAACGCTATTATCAACACTAGGAATGGGCAGATGCAACTCACTTTTGCTAATATGACCATAGAGACCAACATCTTCCATATAGCCTAACATACGGGGGAAGAAGATGATTTTCACGTGGTGAGCTTCATAGATGAGATCGTAGAGGAGTACTTTAAGGAGAACTATTGTTGAGATGTCTTAGGGTCCTGTTTAGTGTCGAGACATGAGAGTGAGGGGACGTACACTGAATTCGAGAGGGAGGTTGAGGAGTTGAGAGAGTTACTTGATGAGAGAGCGTCAGATGAGGATGCGAGAGATGTAAGTTAGGTTTCTAGATTCGAGGAGTTACCTCCGAGGGATACACACATGGTTCCCTCTAGCGATAAATTTCTAACCCTCGAGTTGAAGAAACTCCCCTCCCATATTAAATATGCATACCTAGGAGAGGATGAGACATTTCCTGTTGTTGTCTCCTCTAGCGTAGACAAAGAGCAGGATGGTAAACTGTTAAAAATTCTGAGAAAGCATCAAAGTGCTTTTGGTTGGTGCATTGCTGATTTAAAGGGGATAAGTCCTTTTATTTGCACTCAGAAGATCCATCTTGAAAAGGATGTGAAGACCTCAAGAGAAATGCAAATAAGGCTAAATCCCAATATGAAAGAAGTGGTGAGAACCGAAATTATCAAGTTATTGGATGCCGAGATTATCTACCTAATCTCGAATAGAAAGTGGGTGAGCCCTATTCAAGTTGTCCTGAAGAAGTCGGTCATGACAGTAATTGAGAATGCTATGGGAGAACTAGTTCCCCAACGTACTACCACCGGGTGGCGCGTTTGCATTGATTATTGGAAACTCAATGCAGTAACTAGGAAATACCATTTCCCTTGCCATTTATTGATCAAATGCTTCAGAGAGTAGTGGGCCACCCTTACTATTGCTTCCTTGATGGTTATTCCGGATATAACCAAATTGAGGTAGATGTACTTGATTAGGAGGAAACGACCTTCACTTGCCCTTTTGGTACGTTTGCCTACAAACGTATGCCACTCGTCTTGTGTAATGCACCCGCGACCTTTCAAAGGTGCATTTTGAGCCTATTTAGCGACATGGTCGAGAGAGGACTCGAAGTGTTCATGGATGATTTCAGCATTTTTAGCACCTCTTTCGATCTTTGTCTAGAAAAACTTGAACAAGTGCTTGCTCCATGTGTGGAAAAGAACTTAGTGCTGAATTGAGAGAAATGCCATTTTATGGTCACTAAGGGAAAAGTTCTTGGCCACATAGTATCATCCAAAGGGATAAAAGTTGATAGGGAAAAAATAGATGTCATAGCTGATCTTCCCCCACCAAAATCGCTCAAAGACGTGTGCTCCTTCTTAGGCCACGCGGGGTTTTATTGAAGGTTCATTAAGGACTTTAGCACCATCGCTAGACCCTTAAGCAACTTACTCATGAAGGACACCCCATTCGAGTGGACGGAAGCATGTCAAAGCTGTTTTGAAAAATTGAAAACCATGCTTGTGTCCTCTCCCATCATGCAACTTCCGAATTGGTCTTTAGCATTCGAACTTATGTGTGATGCTAGCGGTAATGCGATCGGGGCTGTTTTAGGCCAAAGAAAAGATAAGCAGGCTCACGTCATCTACTACACTAGCCGGACTCTTACCGGACCACAACTTAACTACTCTACTATAGAGAAGGAGTTGATAGCGGTAGTCTTTGCCCTTGATAAATTTTGGCCATACCTTATCGGTTCTCCCATTACTTACTTCACCGACCACGCGCCATTTAAATACTTACTTGCAAAGAAAGATGCAAAGCCGCGCCTCATAAGGTGGATTCTACTCCTACAAGAGTTCAATCTCTCCATTAAAGATAAGAAAGGAGTAGAAAACGTCGTTGCCGACCACTTATCTCGGCTTTTGTCCGACGTACCTAGTGATCCCATACCCATAGATGAATACTTTCTGGATGAGCAACTCTTTGCTACCTCTTCTTTGCCCTGGTTTGTGGATATAGTGAACTACCTTGTCACGGGAGCCGTCCCGCCCGATTGGACACCGTAAGATAAGAAGAGGTTTATTACTTGGTCGCGCATGCTTTTCTATGACGATCCCTTCCTATTTAAATATTGCGTCGACCAAATCATCCAATGATGTGTACCGGATGATGAGATCCCCAAAGTCATCTAGTTTTGTCATTCAAAAGCTTGTGGAGGCCACTTTTTGATGAAAAAGATGGCCACTAAAATTCTGTAATGCGGCCTCTATTGGCCCACAATATTCCAGAATGTGAACACTGCTTGTAAATCTTGCAATAGGTGCCAACGGATGGGAGCTATTACCCGACGAGACATGATGCCTCTTACCCCCATACTCATTATTGAGATCTTTGACTGTTGGGGTATCGAATTCATGGGTCCTTTCCCCCCGTCCTTTGGTTTCCTATACATCCTTGTTGCGGTAGACTACATATCTAAATGGGTGGAAGCTATAGCTACAAAGACAAATGACAACAAAGTGGTGATAAAATTCCTGCAGGAACACATACTTTCCCGCTTCGGTGCACCAAAAATGATAATCAGCGATAATGGCATGCACTTTTGCAATAGGCCATTGGAGAAGCTAATGAGAAAGTATGGCGTCGTTCACAAGGTTAGAATGACTTATCACCCATAAACGAATGGTCCGACTAAACTAGCAAATCGAGAAATCAAGAACATTCTTGAAAAGACCGTCAATCCTACCCGAAAAGATTGGTCACTTAGATTGAATAATTCACTATGGGCCTATCGTATCGCATACAAAAATCCACTCGGCATGTCCCCTTTTCGCTTGGTGTATGGAAAACCTTGCCATCTTCCTGTGGAATTAGAGCACAACGCGTATTGGGCAATTAAAAAGTTGAACTACACCATGGATAAAGCCGGCGAAGCTCACAAGCTTTAATTAAATGAGTTAGAAGAGCTACGCAATGACGCGTATGAGAACGCTAAAATTTCCAAAGAAAGGATGAAACTCGCTCACGATAACATCATTCGACGCAAAGATTTTCTCCCCGGGCAAAAGGTGCTTCTATATAACTCTCGGCTTCATCTATTTTCGAGCAAGTTGCGGTCATGATGGTGTGACCCGTTTGTTGTGAAGAATGTTTTCCCTCATGGAGCTGTTGAGTTAGATGATTTAAAAGGGGGAAATACATTTAAAGTAAATGGACAACGCCTAAAGCCATATCTAGAGGCGTGTGTGGAAGAAGTCGACACCGCTTGGTTGTCGGACCCCGTTTACGGGGTATAGTGAGCTGTTGCAGTGAGGTCGTCTCACCCCCGATGCGTATGGGGTGAATTCTTGTGTATAGTAGACGAGAGTCGTGTGCGTAGTGAGAGTCCATAGGAATAGGGTACAAAAAGGTGAAAGCATTCACATGTTTCGGGAAATTGAGTCAAGTTGCGTTGACAATTAATATCGAGAGGATTTTTTTTAGTCCAAATTGATAGGGAGTATGCTGTGAAAGTGAAAATTTTCGGAGAAGAGTGATCGAAATTAAGTTAGGGAGAGAAATCCATCTCAGTCCAAGAACCAGATCGGTTCCTTTAATTTTGGGCCGGACCGGTCCGCCCTGGACCGGTTCCTTTATTTTATGAACGGATCGGTCTGGTAGTAAAAAAGGCTTGCATATTAAAGGATCGGATCGGTCCTATACCAGCCGGATCGGTCCGCTTTTTGCAAAAATTCCCCCTTTCCCTAGGTGCACCCCTTTCTCCCCAATCCCCTCTCTTCCCTCCCAATTCGTCCCCACATACCCAACCCTTCAATTTCTCTCCCAAATACACCCCCTTTTCCCTCTAAACCCTTTCCCTACAATTCCAAAACCCTACCCACACCCTTCACGTATAAATAACCATCAATAGCCTCCTTTTCTCTCCACACCTTCAACCACATCACTCCTCTATTCTCTCTCCCTAATTTTCCAAAAAAAACTCTCCCTGTTATCATGGCCCAACGACCTGGCCCCGTCAAATACGACTCCACGGAGATTCTACCCTCCGGCCATGGGGAATTCTGTTCTCGCCAAGAAGAGCGTTGGTTCAATCGATTTTTCGATTCGGATCGTAAACTCCACATGGAGCGCGCTGTCCAATGGATGGGTCTGCCCAACTCTGTCACTGCCCTCTTCATGGGTAAGGTTTGGTGCCAATTTTTTTAATGAACCGTACGAAGCGGTTTGGGCAGCCGAGGTCCGCTCCTTCTATGTCACCCTTGTTTGGACGGGCCAATTTGGGTCTTAAGCATACGTGGATGGTATCGTCATCCCATTTTCCTTGGCCCTTATCACGGACAAATTGGCTGAATACGACGTTCCCAATGTTCAAGAATTCACATACCCAAGGAATGTCACCCCGGTCGCCAAAGAACTGATCATGGAACACATTACCCCCGATGTTGCATGGAGGGGGAAAACTGTCGCTGTTGGTTGCCTCAATGAGAAAGCACGCCTCACCTTCCAAATAGTGTGTGCAAACATTTTGAAAACGTCCAATGATTAAGAGATGCATCCCTGTCAGGCCACATTGACCTACCACCTCTTCAATCCCAACACTTCCATCAACCTGGTTCGCACCCTATACGCCGACATCATCGTCGCAACCCTGGATGAGAAAGGTGTAGCACCACTTCCATATGAACGTTTGATTACATCCAACCTCAAGGACTCTGGCATTGCGGCACAACTTGATCGTACTCGCCTCCCCGATCCTTTTGGATAGGGAACCCGCACGCGAAGCGCCAAACATCTAGCCATCCTTCGGGCGAGGCGGGGAAGCGATAGCGAGGATGATGCTGGCTCGAGTGAGGATGAGGAAGAGGAAGAAGAAGCAATCGACGATGATGTGGAGATGGGTGACGTAGGTGCGGATGAAGAGTCGACGAAGGAAGGAGACGACCCTGATTTTGAATGGGCAGGTAGTGACCTCACGAACCATATGTCGGCGCTTGAGACGAGATTCAACAACTTTTTGACCGACTACCGTCGCTATACGAGCATGATGTTCCGTTTCCAAGCGGACCTGTACCGACGCCAAGGGGATCCCAACGAACCATTGCCATCCTACTTTTATGACCCCTATGGCCCCGATGCGCCCAACTCTTCCCAACCCCCGCCTAAATGAAGCTTTGGTTGTTTGTGGCAGTTTTTATTTGTTTTCCCTTTTTCACATGGATGTATGGTTTTTCCCTGTTTTGTACCACAGTCCTGGTTTTATAAAAATCTGCATTTTCTCCATTTGTTTGTTTTATTTATCGTACTTCTTATTTTGCTTTTTTTCCTTTTTGCTTGAGGACAATGCAAAAGTCTAAGTTAGGAGGGGGGGGGGGGGGGGGGGGGTAACAAGTGCGCATTTCTAAAACTTCACAAATTTTCAAAAATGCCCAAAAATCATAAAATTTTGAAAAAACTCAAAAATATTTTTGTTCAAAATAAATAAAAATTGGAATTCAAAATTTTCAAAAATATCATTAAAAGTCAGATTGAAGTCTCAAGTTGTAAAACTCAAATACACAAAGTCGAAATTGACCAAAGATGGAAATTGAACGAAAATTGACGACTTAACGAATAAGTGTGGAGATTAACAAATCCGGTGAGATTCGAGCCTTTTATCTTTGTGAAATTTATAAATCAATCCGAGTTAATTGTTGACTCAAAGTTTATTTCAGCTACTAAAAGGTCGTCGAGGATCTCAATCCTTTCATTTTGATCGGTTATGAAAAAAATGTGATATTGCTTTGAAAAACGTGCCAAAATTGATCTTTGAACTTAAATTCATCTCGAAACGCATATGGTAATGCAATTGGTATTTTGGAAAATGAAGTAGGACCTCGCTTGTCACCCAAAAATATTGGCCAGAAAAACTAGCGAAAAATCACCCCTTTTGTAACCCAAATTGAGCCAAATAAACTTTTCCCTTTTGTTTGATAACCTGAAAAACCCAAATAGCCCGAAATTGCGAAAAATAAAAAAATTCAGAATTTAAGTCCAAAAAGTGCATATAAAGGGGCAAGAAAAAAATAGATATGCTAAACAAAAATAGCAAGAAAAGAAAAGAAGTGAAAAATAGAAAAAATAGAAAAAGAAGAAAAAATGAGCAAAAGCCCGAAAAAAACACAAATGGACATCATAAATGACTTTTCCAATTCCAACCTTCCTACCATTTTCATTTTACCCCACATACCTTAAAACTCGAAAAAGTCCTATCCGAGTCTAAATTGCGAAATTGGATACCGCGTGGAGAGATAATACACCAAAAGATAATAAAAGAGATTGAATGTGCGAATAAGAGGCAATGTTCCCATTTTTAAAACCTTAATCCGTTGATTAGATCCTATCACTATGAAATTTCCATCTTTCTTCTTGTGTGCGTGACTTTGCGTCCATTATATTTACTCCTTATATCACGCATATCGAGAGAATAGTCACATTCTGAGTGATTCGTTTGAGAGAGCATTCCGCGAGAATTTGAAATCAAAGAGAATTTTCGGATAAGTAACGTAATGGTAAATTAGTGGAAATTCGCGATTAAATTTTTGGCTTTGCACACACACACACTACGGTTTGAGACTTGTAAATAGGACTTGATGATGACTATTTTCTGGGAAAATTTGAATTAGACAATTTTTGCGTATTTCGAAGCTTTCTTTGAGTCAAATTTTGTGGGTATATTCTCTGCAAACGCTCATGAGACACCACTCGTCCCACTAGGGTGACGTAGGGATTTAAAGGCTTGTAGCATACGCTAAATGCAATCGCTTGCCCACGAAAAAGGTATTCAATCCCAATAAAATGTTTTTCAAGACTTGAGCCTTGCTAGGATTCTTTTACATTGCTTGGGACGCGCAAAGTTCTAAGTTTGGGGGATTTGATTAGGCATAAATTCTTCCAAATTTATCCCTTTAATTTAGTTACTTTTAGCACCTCGAACAACGTAATCCATTGGATTTTATTGCTACTGACTTATCCTAACGAGTACACCGAATTTCTGGTATTTCGTACTAATTTTGTAGTTATTTAATGTTAATAATGAAAGAAAGAAATCGGAATAATCAAGAAAGAAAAGTTGAAGAGCCTTCAATTACGAGCACATAGGAAGAAATGGCACCTCAAATCAGAGTTCCGGTGTGAAAGTTATGAGCAGTCAAAGTTTGAGAAAAAAGTCAAAGGAGGCCCGGATCGATTAGGCTCGGACCGATCCGCAATGCCACATTCCAGAGAACCCCGGACCGAGAACGGATCAAAGAGGAAAGAAAACAAAATAACCGATCTGCCCTGGACAGATCCGCCAAAGAAATAAAAGAACCGATCCGAATTCCAGGCAGACCGAACCGCAGGAGGACCGGACCGGTCCGACTATCGAATTTTTATTTTCTTATCTATCTCTAATGGAGAGTCCTAGTGCATCTAAAACTCTTGGAGTTATGTAGGGTATTTATACCCGAGTTATTATCGTTTTTAGTATGGAGAATTAGTATAATTTTCGAATTCTTTCTGTAAAACCTAGCTTTGAAGGTAGATTACAATTTTAATTTCAAGATTGAAGATTATTCAGATTTATGTGATTACAAGTGTTCTTAATTGCTGCCTTTAGTGCTTTGGTAAGATTAGTAGTTAATTTCTTTAGTTTAATTCATTTCTACATCATTATACAAATTTTCCTTAGTTTAATTATAGCTTTCAGCAATTTAAAAATTGTTTTCATTAGTTTCAACATGTTAGGCTAGATTTTCTAAGGTCGGGATACATGAACCCAGCCTGATGTGATAGTTGCATGTGTATAACATTAATCCTCTGAATTTAGTGATTTATTACGACCGTATTGCGTAGGAACACGACAATTGTAGATCTTTGGATCTCGTTTGCTTCCGGGTAACTGGGATGCTTTAGAATGCAATTCGAGTGTAACTATCGTAATACCGATTTACTCGTTCTCTGATTGAGTATGGTGCGGGATTGAACCTCATATACGTAATGCTTGGGAGTACTAAATTCTGGGTCTAATTAATCATTTAAATTTATGATTAGTATTATACCTGCAATACACTAGGGTTGGGGGATTGTATTCCCGTCCTGTTTTTCTCATCGTATAGTTAAAGTTTCAAATCATTGTTCATTAGTTTTTTAGGTAATTTAGAATAGTTGCACTCTTTCATAATTTCACAATTGCATCTAGTGTAGTTATTCCACAATTCAAATCATTTTTTCTTTTCCTTTAGAGTCAGAGTTAGGATTTCCTTGTCTATCCAATGTCGTTACAATTCCATTGTCCTATTTCCCTGAGGATACGATCCCGACTTACCAGGTTTGTTACTAACGCGACAGGCTTTCACTTGAGCCTAGAAGAGAACGCACATTAGAGACACTTTCTGAGTCGCGTCATAAAATTATAAGTGTTAACAAAGAAATGGTGCTTTCTTATAAAGTAGTCTTATATGTTTAATGATTCTTGGAAATAAAATTGTTGAAATAAAGATGTTTCCAATCGAGAAGAATATTACTCCAAACATGTGTTAAGGTGTTAAAACCTAAGAAGTTAGTGTGGATAACTTAAAGGTATTTGGAAAATTAGCACTTGTGAAATGAAGTAAAATGTGAGTTTGGAACAAATGGGCAAAATAGTAATTTTACGCAAAGTGGAACATTTTTAAGAAATGAAAATGTGGTAAAGAGTGTTGCACATGAGAGTCCTAATGAACAAGATCTTTGGAATAATATCAAGGTTAAAGTATAAAGGACATAAAATGATGTTTTCAAAGTGTAATGCAAGCTGGGGTGGAACCCCGAGTTTTGGCTTCGGTAGGGTAAAAGGAAAAGCGGTATAATGTGGACATTTGAAAAATGGTAAAACACATTAACAAGGAACTATAATGACACTAGGCAAATTAAGGAAGGTCCCAAGCCCTGGGGTGAAAGGCCCAAAACACTGGACAAAGCATATAGTGCACATAGCCAATGGTATGGAGCCCATTAAAGTAAGTGGTTATTGGAAGATTTTGAGAAAAAGGTAAAGGAATAGGAACATGCCAAGAAATGGGTTGTGTGGTGAAAATGTGTTAAGAGACCCTAACTTGAATGGATTAATAAATGTTCCAGTAAAGATAAAATGGACATGTAAATGTGTAATTGATTAATGTAAGGGTTAAAGTAAGAGGGTAAATGGGTGGTTAAGCAACCTAAGAGGTTTAACCCATAATTAGCACAAGGGTGCGTTATGAAAGGTTTTCAAAGACTAAATAAGTATTTTCTAACACGGTGTTAGCGCGTGTTGGAAGGGTGATTCTCAATAAAAATACCAATATGGATTTATTAGAATGAAAAGGGTAATTTCGATAAAGAAATGGCTTTCAGTCAAACCATGTGTTTCTGTTTTCAGTATTTAGCCGTGTGTGTTAAATAAATGGATAAATGTCAAAATAAATAAATGGAAGTGTTTTACAAGATTAAGGTGAATTAATCGGGATAAACAAAGTTTTCGAAAGTAAAACTATTTGATGTATTAAGAAGATGAATATGTGTGTATATGTAAATATACAAGGTAGTTACATGTGCACGTAGGTATAACATGGTAGAGTATTTTTTCTACCGTTGCATTTTGTATATTTCTCACTGAGCATTTGGCTCATTCACTCGTTTTGTTACGGCAGGTTGGGAGTAGTTTTATATTTGAGAGTGTTATACATGTTTCATTTGTTTTATGTTAGTAGCTCTGTATTCTTGGACTCTGGGTGCTGCCCACGGGTCCCTCACATAGTTTGATTTGAAATTGTAATCGCATGTTAAACAAGTGAAACGTTAATTCAAATAAAAATTAGATTAACAACATTATATATGTTGTTTCATTGCACTTCACACCTAATGCTCGGGTTGGACCTCGTTGACTACGAGTAGCTAATAGATCCGAGCCAGGGCGTTACACGTGTGCCTACAAGTGTTTGTTGTTTGGTTTTTGTAATTCAACTGTGACTCTTCAAAGGTGCATGCTTAGTCTTTTAAGTGACATGGCCAAAAGGGGCCTTAAGGTTTTCATGGATGAATTTAGTGTCTTCTTTCCCTCTTTTAACCATTGCCTATTTAATATTGAGAAGTAGTTAGCGCGATGTGTGGAAAATAACTTATTACTCAATTGGGACAAGTCCCATTTTATGGTTACCAAAAGCGTAGTTTTTAGCCACACTATGTATTCCAAAGGCATAGAAGTCGATAGGGCGAAAATGAACATTTTAGACGATCTTCCCCCACCTAAGTCAAAAAGACGTGAGCTCTTTATTGGGACATGCGGGGGTTTTTCGTAGGTTTATTAAGGACTTTAGAGCCATCGCTAGACCCTTAAGTAACCTACTTATGAAGGTTGCCCCATTTGAGTGGAGTGAATCATCCCAAATTTCTTTTGACAAATTGAAAAGCACGCTAGTCTCTGTTCCCATCATGAAAGCTCCAGACTGGACCCTTCCATTCGAGCTTATGTGTGATGCGAGTGACTTTGTGGTTGGGGATATTTTGTGGAAACTAAGAGACAAGAAAGCCACGTCAGATACTACGCTAGTCAGAACTTAATCGGACCTTAATTTAACTACTCCACCACGGAGAGAGAGTTACTAGCAGTAGTATTCACCCTTGACATGTTCCTCTCTTATCTCATTGGGTCCCCATTGTATACTTTACCGACCACACGACTCTCAAATATCTCCTTTCCAAAAAAGATGCTAAGCCACGTCTTATTAGGTGGTTCCTAGTCCTCCAAGAATTTGATATTTCCGTTAAAGATAAAAAGGGAGTAGAAAATGTCATAGACGATCATTTATCGAAGCTTTTGTCCTACGTACCTAGTGATCCTATGCCATAGACGAATATTTCTCGGATGAGCAATTATTTTCCACTTCCTATCTCCCCTGGTTTGCGGATATAATGAATTATCTTGTCATGAGGGTTATTTACCCCCACCCCAATTGGACACCATAAGAGAAGAGCAAGTTCCTCACTTAGTCGTGCATGTTATTTTATGATGATCCCTATTTGTTCAAATATTACACGGACCAAATCATTCGAAGATTTCTGTTGGATGATGAGATACCTAATGTCAATAATTTTTGTCATACAGAAGCATGTGGAGTCCATTTTTCCATGAATAAGATGACTAATAAGATTCTTCAAAGTGGTTTCTATTAGCATATGATATTCTGAGATGTAAATGCTCGTTTAAAATCTTACGATAGATGCCAAAGAATGGGAGTCATGACTCTATGAGACATGATGCCGTTGACTCTTATTCTCGTTATCGAGATATTCGACTGTTGGGACATCAACTTCATATGCCCCTTTCCTCCCACCTTAGGTTTCTTATACATCCTTGCCATGGTAGATTATGTGTCAAAATGGGTTCAAGCCATTTCTACTAGGACAAATGACAGTAAGATGGTGATAAAGTTCATATAAGAACACATACTTTCTTGCTTAGGAGATCCGAAGGCAATTATTAGTGATAACGACACACACTTTTGTAATAGTCCATTTGAAAAATTGATTATAAAGTTTGGGGTCATCCGCAAGGTTGGACGACTTATCACTTCAAAGCAAACAGGAAAATCGAGTTAGCAAATCATGAGATAAAGAAAATTATTGAGAAGACCATTAATCCTACCTGTAAGGACTGGTCTATTCGATTCAACGATGTGCTATGGGCTTATAGAACAACTCATAGGAATCCTTTTGGAATGTCCCCATTATGCTTTGTCTATAGCAAGAGTTGCCATCTCCTCATTGATCTTGATCACAAAGCGTATTGGGAAATTAAGAGGTTGAACTATAACTTAGATAAAGCTGATGGAGCACGCAAGATTTAATTGCATGAGTTGGAAGAAATATGCAACGAAATGTATGAGAGAACCCGTGTATCCAAAGAAACGATGAAACTTGCGCATGAGCAAAATATTGGTATAAAGGAGTTTCATCCGGGTAAAAAAGTTCTCCTTTACAACTCGCGATTACACTTGTTTCTCAATAAGTTATGTTTGCGGTGGAGGGGCCCATTTGTCGTTAGAGAGATGTTTACCCATGACATGATAGAGTTAGAAAATACTAAAGGGGATACACGTTTAAGGTTAACGGACCGTGCCTCAAGCAATATCTCGAGGTGTTCGTGGAAGAAGCTAACACAATCTAGTTATCAAATCCCATTTACAGGGCATAATGAGTAGTTTGAGAGGTTGTTGCACCCCCGATGCGTATGGGGTGATTCTTATTGTATCATAGTGAGTCGGATTAGGTTAGGATATTTAGAGGTTCGTTGAGTTATGATTCTAGAAAGGTTAGGAGCACCGAAATGATGCACGACAGGAGTGAGCATAAGTCGATTTGTGGTGAAATTTTGAGGTATTTTGAGGTAGAAAAAATGGGTAGGAGAGCATTGGCCATGTTTATAGAATTAAATATGGGGATTTCCAACACTTAGTTTTTTAGAGAATGAGAAAATTTCTAGTTATAGTTCTAGGGAAGCGAACCATTTTCCTTATTTAAACGAACAGGATCGAACTTGTTCAGACTGATAATAAGAATTGATGCAAGGTGATCGGTTTCCCCTGCTTAAGCTTACAGGGACAAATCGGTTCAGATAGCTAGCGTGAGTAAATGAAACCAAACCAGTTCACCCTAGGGACAAACCGATTCAGAATTTTGGAATTCAAATTCATCTCCCGTCCTTTTTTTCCCTTTCTCATTTCCTACATTCATTTTCCCTCCATTCGAAATTCACCCACCAAAAATCCCTCCACCCCAAGACTTTTCACTCCGTCCACCCTTTCCCACACATCCATTCCCATTTTCCCACCAAAACTCATTCCTACTCACCTATAAATACATCCCCATCTCAACTATTCTTCCCACCACTCCCAAATCCTAAAAAATCAACTCTTGCATATTACAAACTCTCTATTTCACATGGCAAATGCTGAGAACAACGTTGAGAAATACGATACAATCGACGTTCTCCATAATTGAGACCACTCATTTCACTCGATCAAAAATCGGTATTGGAATGAAGCTTTCTCCTATGCCTCCCTAACGATTAATATCATGAGGAAAATTCTTTGGAGGCAGCTCCATAGGCGATGACTGCCTTATTCCACCACGGGGGTGGTGCGACTTATTCGAACACCCCGGTGAGGACTTTTGGGTAGATGAGGTCCAAACTTTCTATGACACACTCATCGATCTATCAAATTATGAATCCAAGGCATACATTGATGAAACTCAGGTTGAGTTCTCTCTTAACCTCGTGATCCGCAAAATGCATGCCAAAGGGGTCCCTATACTTCGAAAAATTATTTATCCATCTTTCAGCATCCCAATTTCCAAAGTCGCGTGCATTGATCGGCTCGTGCCTAATCTTAATTTCGATCAGGATACCTTTCCCATGGGCGATCTAGATGAGTGGACCCATTTATCATTCTTAATCACATAAGGCTCCATTATTCAAACTTCTAATAATTTTTCCCTTCGCCTCCGCCAAGTTAATTTCCTTTACCATCTTCTCGATGAGGGGAGCACCATGAACCTCCCTCGTCTCTGTTACATTGAAATCGTTCACGTTGCATATGATCGTAGAGACGAAGTCTCCCCCTATGCATGTTTCATCAAATCTGTTTTAAAGGATGTCGGTATTGAGGCGCCTAACACGTAACCCCCGCCTCCAAAAGCCAATTGGGAGAACCTCCATCACACGGAGTGTTATCCAAATTGGGGAAGCTCATCCTCCTCCATCGATTGTGCAAGTGAAGGAAGCCATTGAAATTGGAGAGGAAGAAGAGGAATATGACGAAGAGGCAAATCCCGACTATGGGCTCGACACGACGATTTTTAATCGTCGTATTGATGCACTCGAGTATAGGCTCGACGAGTTTATTATAGAATACCGCGAGGATCGGAGTTTTTAATAGGCGCGAGTACGAAAGAAATACTAGCATGATGACATGTCTACAAGCAAAGTTGTACCATTTTGTATATGGGCCTGAATTCCCAACTCCCGAGTTAGTTCTATGATCCTTATGCTTGGGATCGTGATGCACCCGACCCGTCGCATTAGCATAGGCTTGGTGGTGGTGTTTTGGTTGCTCCATTTCTTATGTAGTTCTTTTGAGTGCATTGTATTTATTTTTTTGCAAGAACTGTGTAATTTCTTTCGTATCGCATTGTAATTTGTAGTGTTGGTCATTAACGGAAATTTACATTTTGTTTATTTGTTTCATTTTATTGCGCACTCTTCTTATTTTATGTTTTTTTAGTCCTTTTGCATGAGGACATTGCAAAATTCTAAGTTTTTTTTTTTTTTGGGGGGGGGGGGGGGGGGGGTTACACATGCGTTTTAAAATGTCATAAAATTAAAAATGCCCCAAAAATTGAAAAATGTCAAAAAGTTCATACAATTGAATTTTTTTAGAAAATTCCAACTTAATTGCAAATTTCAAAAAAAGTCAAAAATATTTTTCTTCAAAATATATAAAAAATTGGAATTTAAAATTTTAAAAAATATCACTAAATACTTGTTTAAAGTCTTATTTTGCAAAAATTCGAAGCACTAAGCCGAAATTGACCAAAGATGGAAATTGAACAAAAATTGATGACTTCACGAATAGATATGGAGATTGATTAACCAAGTGAGATTTCGAGCCTATCTTTTTTTCGAGCAATAAAAATCAATTCGAGTTAGAAATGAACTCCAAGTTCATTTCAGTGGTTAACTAAATCGTTGAGCATCTTGATTTTTTTGTTTTGATTAATTATGGAAAATGTGAATTGTCATCCCTAAATGCAATAAATATCTCTAAATTAAATTCTTCTCGTAACGCAAATGGTAAATTAAATTAGTAATTAGAATAATGAAGTTAGGCCCTCATTTGTCACCCAAAAGCATTAGCCTTAAAAAGTTGTGAAATATTGTCCTTTTGTAAAAGAAATTGAGCCTAAGAAATTTTTCCTTTTCATTTGTTAACCCAAAAAACCTATTTGGCCCGGAGTTGTAGAAAATTGGAAATTCATCATAGAAGTCCTAAATTTGCATATAAAATTGGGGACAGGGAAAATAGAATGATGCTCAACAAAAATAACAAGAAAAGAAAATTTAGAAAATAAGAAAAAAATAGAAAAATAGGAGCAAATGAGCAAAATCCCGAAAGAGCACTATCGGACATCAAAAGAAATTTTATCAACTCTGATTTTTCCCATTCATTCCTATTCTCACCCAACAAACCTTAACCCTGATAAGTCCTAATCGAATCCAAATAAAAAAATTTATTACCGCGTGGAGAGCTACAATACCAAAAGATAATAAAAGAGAATGAATGATGCGTATAAAGGACAATAGCTTGAGTCTTCCAATAGCCGTAACTCGATAATGAGATCTTTTCACCCATAAAAAAATTCCATCTTTCTAATTGTGTGCAATTTATTTACTTTATATCACGCACACTGAGAGAAATAACCATTTTTTGAGAGATTAGTTTACAAATGCATCCCGTGAGAATTTGAATTAAATTAATTTTTGAAAGTAATGTAATGATCAATCGGTGGAAATTAGCGGTTTGATTTTAGACTTCGAACACACACGCTAAAAATTGAGACTCTCATTCATTTAAAGTGATTGTTTTTACGGAATTTAAGTGTACAATTTTTACGTATTTTTGATTTTTTCTTTGAGTCATGTGAAAAATGAATTTTGGGGATATGTTCATTACAAACCCTCACGAGACACCACTCGTCCTACAAGGGTTACCTAGGGGTTTAACGTCTAGTTGCATATGCTAAACGCGATCACATGCCTGCAAAAAAGGTATTATGTCCCAATAATATTTTTTATGAGTGTTTTTAACCATAATATGATTTTCTTACATTGCTCGGGACGAACAAAGTTATAAGTTAGGGGGGTTTGATTAGGCATAAATTTTTTGTATTTATCCCCATAATCTAGACACTTTTATCACTCCATACAATGCAATTTAGGCGAATTTATCTCATATTATTTCAACTGACCCTTTTTTACGAGTACATCGTGTTTTGTGTATTTCTTATATATTTTACAGGTATTTCATGCACGTGAAAGCAAGAGAGAAACCAAAATAACATTTAAAAAAGCAAATAAGGAAAGTCAAGGACATCAAAGTAATTTCACATCTGGAATCCGAATACGGAGCCTAAGGAAAGTTGAAGAGCTTGATCTTATAAGCATACTGGAAGAAACGACACCCAAATTTGAGCTATGGTTGAAGAGCTACACACATTTGAAGTTGAGAAGAAAGTCAAGGGCAAACTTGTAATTTTCTGAAAAGCAAAATCCCAAAGTGAACTGGTTCGGATCTCTAGCGCAAATTTGAAACTTATCCACTTAATTTTTGAGAGTTTTCTTTGTTAAAAAACTTGTAAAAATGTGATAGTTTGTGATATTCACTATTTTAGCGTTTGGTTAAATAGTCTTTAACCTCGTTTTGAGAGCTCTTGGAGGTAAGAAACCTTGAAGGCAAATATCATCCTAAAAACCTTCACATTCTTCATTATTTTTCACTGAATTCTGCAATATAAGTATTCCTCTCTTGTTGCTTTCAATATTAATCATTTTTCTAGGTTATAACTCTTTATTATCTTGTTGTAGAGTTTTGACACATGCTTGTTTGCATCCCGGCTGTTATAATGAATCCATGCAACGTAAAAATAATATTTGATCGTAGTTACACCATGTCTGGCCAAGTTTTTTGAGGGTTGGGGTACATGAACCCAACCTAGGTATTATGGATGGACATAAAAAATTAATAAAATTTAATAAATCATTTAGAGGTTTGAAATCTTGTTGGAACAAATGTTGTAGGTCTTTTAATTTCGTTTGCCCTAGGTAACCTGAAATTTTAAGAATATAATACACGATTCGATAATTTGTCATTCATATCAAATATGTTTTTGACTTGATATTGTGAGGAGTGAAATCTTCACATGTCAAGTACTTAGATAGTATTTGATGCTTCTTTGAATTATGAATTAAATTCTTGAAGGTTTTATATCCAACGTAATTATTGATTGTCAGGGGGAGTGTAATCCGACTATATTTTCTTATATAGATTAAAAGCAACGTGTTCATTCTTGCATGGGTAGTAAATTCACATTTGTTAATTAGGTTGAATTTGTCAGTTGAAACTTCTTTTCAAATAAATCACCTTTTTTATTTCTTTTTGTGAGTTGATCATTAGGTTTAGTCGCCTTCTGTAGTAGTTATTACGTTTCACGTCTTAATCCCTGAGTTCGATACTCGAATTGGTTGAATTATTACTTACATGATCGGATTATAATTGAGTTGTATTTACACACACAAGAGACACTTATTGAGTCGAGTCAAGTTCTTGATCTTCGCCCCCATACTACGGGCTTATAGAACCACCCCAAGACTGACACTGGGTAAACTCCATACATGCTATCCTTCAGCACTGAAGCTATAAATCCTACTGAAATACGTCTCCCCAATCACCGTATCCTTAATTTTGATTCTCCAAAAATAACTTGATGAGAAGACTTGATCTAGACCTTGTGGAATAAGTAAGGGAAAATGCAACTTTAAGGGTCGATGCTTGCCAGCAAAGAATTGCTCGCTTTTATAACCATCGAGTAAAGCCAAGAAGTTTAAAAGAGGGTGACTATATCCCGAAAATGGTCATCGATAAGGGAAAAAAGTTGGAGCTAAATTGGCACGACACTCTTGAAGTTGAATAGTTCATTAACCCCTAGAATACTGAACACTTAAGAAAGTATTACTAGTAATGTAAAGGACCGTGGTCCCATAGGCTTATTATGTGCTCCAAGTTTTTCCATGAATAAAAGTTCAATTTCCTTTAATTTTGTTATTTTGTTTTGTTTTTTTCAGGCATGAGATATGTGTATACACATATCAATTCTCAAAATAGAGGCTCCCGTGCAATCTCAACACACAAGGTCACGAACAAGAGCTTACATACAAAGTTGTTGTATGACTTCATTGAACAAACAAGTCACGAATATAAATCATGTATAACTTCAGTGGATAACACAAGTCATGAGCATAAACTAAATTTCATGTACTATATGGCCCTTTGACAAATTACGAACTAGAAGTACCCTGCCAGATTAAAAGGATTTCCTGTTTTAAGATGAACTAACGCGAGAATAACCACCTTTAGAACTTTGGATCTGTTAGTCACGAATATAATCTAAACTTCATGTACGATCTTATCCTTTGAAAAATCGCGAAATAGAAGTACCCCTACCGGAGTAAAAGGAGTTATTTCGTTATGATGAACTAACGCAAGAATAACCACCCTTAAAACTTTAGATCTGACTAAGGTAACCAATGGTTAACACATAATTTACCTATTAAATTATAAAACACCAGTAGAACCTAAGTCCAAATAAAAGATCTTCTTACAATAAAAAACAACAATATAGTATATCAAAGCATATAATAAAGATGAGCCACAATGGAACAAATTAATTATGTATCGCAAGAAGTGCAGTATTGCAAAATAAACTTGCACATTCCAAACATCAAGTTCCAAGCTACACCTAATAATTACAAACACGACCAAATATAAAAAAGGATTCATAAAGAAATCAAGTAATATAGGTATCATGATTATTTCTAGAAGGAGGAGGCAGATCATATGCGAGGTGCATGTTTATGTTTTCCCAATAGGTTCATCGATGGCCATCACTTGTTCACCTACTAAGGCAGTGCACTCCTCCTCATCACCCTACCAAACGCTCACTACCTCAGCAGTATTAAGGTAATGGGTCATCATAATATTCTTCAACTCCTCATATCTATCCATGAATAATCCCACATAATCCACATTATAGCCAGCAAATAACTTGTACTTTACTATCCCAACCTCCTCGATGGTGACCAGAGCTTTCTGAGCCGTCTTCAAGTCAACGGCTAATGTGATATTGACCTGGTTAGCCTTCCCCAAATCTTTGTTGGCTACAGATAGAGTCTTATCCAAACTCTTAATATTGGCATCATCAGTGATCGCCCTATCTAGAAGTTTAGTGTTCTCTTAAATCGATCTTAAGTCCACCGTCTTATCCACCAACTGTCCATTACGCTTCTTTAACTTTTCACCCATCTTCTTTGGATCTACGACTTTATTCTCTAACTCAATTTTTAATTTTTGGTTCTCTTCTGACAACTCTTCATAGGCAACGTGATTAACCACAACTTTCTTTCTCAGAATGGTTGAAGCAACAACAACAGCCTGTCAATGAAAACATATACATATATATTAGAAAAATAGGAAACTTTCAAATAACCAACAAAAGTATTAGAGAAACTTACTATCGATAGTCTATATTAAATCAAACTCCATTAAGAGTTCGGATCATATCCTCTTAGAAATGAAAAATCCTTATTATTCCCACGATAGTCGAGTGGATTTAGGGTTGACTCTACGTTCCTCTTAAACTCTTCAACTTCCCTATAGCAGGGGACATTCCCCTTAGCCTCTCACCAATTTGTGAAAAGGCTTGGTTGCAGTAGCACTTAGCACTTTCGAAATGCTTTAGCTAACTCGGGGGGCTCCAAGGGATGCTTATCGCCGATTTGGGAGCTTGAGAATAGATAGGGTCTTTCCCCTTTAACTTAGCCATATTGGCAACTGATTCATCAGCCTTATTCTGATAATTTTTCTCGGCCTGAACCCTTTCAACCTTAGTCTTCTTCATATCATCCTCACCTTTCTTCCCCTCAATTTCTAACCTACTAATCCATGCCTCCATCCTTTTCTTACGAGCTAACTTTATTACTTTTCGATCGATATGACGGGGAGCCATCCCAAATATTGACTCAGACGGGTGTTCGAAGATATCTAGGAATACAATGGAATGAGAAAAAATGTTAATAAGCCGAGGAAATACTGATTACAGGCCAAGGAAGAAATACATATAATGCCTGCCTCAAGATCTACCTCCTCTTCCTCTCAAACTGGTCAGCTGAACCTAAATAGGTCTCTCACGAAACGTATTCTTCCAAGGTGACCTCAACTTCCATACGAGAGAACCAATTGGCGGAGTATGATACCCAACTATAATAAATTTATCTTCTGTGAATAACTCCTAAAAATTTGGGGGTTTCTTCTCGCAATAAGATTCAATCAAATCCACCACAGAAGCAGGTGTGATTTCTTCACTGAAAAGAGCAAACATAAAATGTTAGTACAAAAAAGAGCAGAAAGGGGTGACCAAACTATGAAAATGCTAAAAGGAAAACCTTTAACAATTCGCTTTGGTTCGTTACGCTCTATTGGAATCCTACAGGACCTATAATGCTCGTGACTCCTAAACTCCCATTATCGTCAACAAACATGTACTGACCCTTCCAGTTGTGATTGATAGTTTGAACTAGAGTCACCATCCTTAAGTGATATTTTTGAGGAGAAAAATAGTAATAATTAGGGGATTTGGCATTATCTTTAAGTCCATGAACATACTTAAATATATCTCTTATCGAGTCAAAAGCAGTCGTGGACTTCTTGAATATTATCACCCCAAGGATGCTCCTATACTCGTTTGAGGGGAGTTGAGTTAAAGTAACCCCATATCCATTAAATATAGATCTTATGACAGGTGAAGGGGTAACTTGAGTCCCACCTGGAGAGCCCAGAGGGGGAGAAAAATCTTATTAGAATTTGAATTATCATACACCCTCTCTTCAGATTTAGGATTCTGGTCTGAATGGCTATAGGGATGCAATATTTCTCTCTTAAAAAGTCCATCTCATCCTCTGAAATTTCGTTGGATTACCATCGGGCATCGGTGGTGGAAGGATTATAAGCATTAGAAGAATCAGTTGTGTCTTATTTTCCATCATCCTTTCCCTCATTCAAGGGGAAAGGTGGAAGGGAATGAACCCACGCTTTTAGGCCTGACATCATTCGCTTTGTTAAACCTCACCTAATCAAAAGGGGACTCTAGGTTAATGGCACATATGGACTATCTATTTTATAACTCTATACCCTCATGAGGATGCACTGAGATACATACTCCTTGTTTATAGGGGTTCAGTTAGGAAAGGGGCATAATCGCTACAAGAAGTTATTTAGGACATGTAATTGGGATGCCCTATATCTTCCTTAGGTCATACTACTTTAATCGGAAATGGAAACCTCCTAGTAGTAATTCCTGATCAAGTGGGATAAAGTTCAGTCAAAATCTCAAATAAATGTCAAACGTGAGGTAGAAACTCATAATTGTAGTAATTAAACCTCTTCAACACAGAAAAAAGGATTTGGGTGTTGAACAGAGGGGGAGAAATACAACGAAGGACCCATAAACCCTATAAATACCTATCTCTTAAGCCAATAAACTCAATGTCTATCTAAAAATCTCACACCTTTAATATGAATATTAGAAAAATTATCTTAACAGCAAGACAAATGAAAACTACAAAGGTAAAAAACCTTAAGAAGGTCAAGGGGCACGTACATGCTACTCTGAAAGGGAAGTTGAAAGGGAAAATAAAAGAACTGCACCGGGGGTGATCTAAATGCAAATGATGATGAAGTACTCAAGTTGTGCAAGGAAATTTTTTCTGATCTTGCAATTTAGGAGCACTCTCTCTCATTAAGCACGCTTGTGGAATTTGAACATGATTGTAGTAAACAAAGTTACCCTCACTTCTTTATAAGTTATGTTTGGTGGTAAAGAATCACTTTATTGAATGGTGTAAGACTTTAAAAGCCAACCGGCAGTACAGAGAAACTGCACCCATGTGGGTCATTAATTATTACCCGACCGTCATTTCCCCTGACTTGACACATGTACTTACAAACTAAAATGCTCCATGTTCATCTGCTTGGCCTAGGCCGACCAAAAAATGAAATGATCATAATCATATTTTATGAAGTTAGATTAACATTCCATCCATTCGTTCCATATAACAACCACTCAAGACCCTCATCCGTCTAATGAATTTGCTACAAAATTCCACTCATGCATAAAGTCTTGGGGCTTTTGTGATACCCTAAATAAAATATGCCACATGGATCCTATATGGAAAGGCACATATCCTCCTTTAAAGTAAGAAAAGATATCAGCTACATAATTAATTGTGCTCAACTCAGGTGCCCATCTGTTCGGCTTGATAATTTGTCCATTAACTTGACAGTTGTCCATTGGAACTAAAGGTCCCACCTTATTGACCTAATGATTGTTGTTCCCGTACTTGCGTATAGACAAAAAAAGTCCCACCAGTCTCGCTGGTGACACCTGAGTACGTGGTTAATGCGCACGTCCGCCAACTCTGTTTGGGTTGTAATTAATTCGTCATTATCTGTCATATCATGTGTAAATGGTGTAACTTATTACCTATAAAGGCAATCCACCTGCCCCTCAATATGGGGAGGATAACTAACTATAAATAGAACGTAATCTCACATAAAAGTGGACTCACGCCCTCTCTCTCATACAAACCCTAATTTTGTATCCATTTTCATAGATAAGATTGACAACAACACTGCACCTATGGATGTAGGTACCATTTCTGGACCAAACCACGTAAATCATGTCTTTTCTATTTGTCTCTTATCTCCATTCTTTGTTTATTGTTGTTTGTTATTATTTATTAATGATTAAACCCCTGGCTAAGGCATAAATTTCCCAAGCCATTTTTAGATGATGACAATAACATATATGATATAAATTAATTGTTATAATGATATAAGTTATATGGCGTCCCCTATCTTTGGCGTTGAGGTTTAACCACCTGATAAGTGGAAAATGGGTAGTGCTAAAATTTGTATTAGAGCATGGCCTAAAGCCTTATGGTCTCTATGGGCCTGTTTTGTTTTATGCCGAGCTTTCTTTGATACATTTAGATATTGTCATAGGATTTTGTAATCCCGTGTCACGATAATGCAAGTGTCAAAATTGTTAGGTATCGCTTGAGACTTGATGACACCCAAGAAGTTGTGGATTATAGACATGTCAAAATAATGAAGACCAATGCAAACAAGCAGTCGAGGATTGAACACATGGTTAAACAATATGTTCACCACAACTTCGAAGATGATATGTAAGTTGTTGTAATTGGAGTAAGATCAAAGATTCAAAGACATTTAAAAAATATTTGTCCCTGTTTTGAGTGTTTTTATATGGTGAAGAACTTTTGCAAATAAAATTAAAAGGTTTGTACTAAACGTTTATTAAAAAAATATTCGAGGAACTATTTGTTGACTAACCTTTTTTTATTAAAAATAATAAAAGATATATAGATTATTGTTTGGGTGAGACATATGTTGTTCAAATATATTTTAAAAATAAATAATAAGTTATTAGTTATACATTCTTAGAAAAATGGTGGCATCAAGGCACCCCATTTATTACTCCATAATACCACAAGAGATTTTTTTTACATTTTTTTTTGCTAAGGGCTACCACATGGTATATATATTTTTTTAGTTTTCTATCAACCATTCTCCCAAAGCATGTTCTCTCTCAAGACAATTTTCTCTCAACCATTCTCTCGCTAAAAAAACTACATAAACTTTCCATTCAAACCCTATACAAAGCATCACCAAAAAATGACCGCGTTAATTATTGAAACAACATAATAGCTAGGGGTTTCAAAATTGAAGTTACAACAACTAATGGAGGTATTAACAATGGGTATGGAACCCTAAAATTAATGAAAATAGCTCAAATATTATGTTTGAGGTAAGTTTTGTTGCACATATACATTTTTTTTAAGTATTTTAACCGTAGATAAATTTAACCAGAAAATATAAATTTATAATGGTTCGATATATGGCTTCCGAGGAAAATAATGTTTTTCGGGGTGATCCTACCAAATCACCAAAGTAAATTTAAAAAAAATGCCATTCAGGTTGTTTACCCCGAGTCAGTGTCCTTGATTCGCTCTAATGACCATTAGTTAGTGTCCTAATTTTGTTGTAATTATCCCGAGCTAAAGAATACCAATTTTTTCATTTCAATCAAACTCCATTCGGGATGTTTACCCCGAGTTAGTGCCCTTTATTCGTTGTAAAAGCCCAGAAATTAACTATGTCTAGAAAATAAAATGTAACAGATGAAAATTGCGATTCTAGGGTTCTGAAACCAACAATTCCAACTTGGTTTTAATGGTCCATTTTTCATTGATAAGAATGTTTTAAACTTTATTAGTGTCGTAAACATTATTAAGGTTTTATGTTCATTGTTAACGAGATTTAAAAAAGTATTAATTACCAAAAAGTCCCTCAAGCACTAATTTAACCAATATTCTCTTATTTTTAAAGGTCCACACTTAGCGACACCCCCGCCCCACCCACCCACCCCACCCCATTGCTGGAGCTCCGATGATGTTTTGAGTGTTTTTATACGACGAGGGACTTTTTGGAACAAAATAAAAAGGCTTGGGCCAAACGTGTATTAAAAAATATTCGATGGACTATCTAGTATATGCCTCTTTTAAAAATGATCAAATATCTCAAAATTATTTTTTTGTATGTGGATGATGTTAATGATGCTGAGTACCAATCTAATTGAACGGATGTTGATGATGATTTTTTGGTCTTTGAAGTTGAGAGATTGATTGTTGATGTTTAGATGTTAGAAGTTATGAGGTTTTTGTGTTTAGAGAGAATGAGGGAAAAAAGAAAATAAAAATTTAAACTTTAAGTAGTGGTTAGCCATTATGGTGGTATAATGGAGTAATTAATAGGGTCATGTGGTATTTTGAAGTTAAAATTGTCTTATGGTATTTTGGAGTAAAAACTGGGTGCTCTTAGCGGCACCGTTAGGGAAAAAAAGGAATGGCTAAAAAAATAAAAAAAAAATTCTTAACAAGAGTATAAGTTTGGTATGAAAATAGAAATACTAAAGAATAAAGTGGTCTCAACCGAACATTCCCATTTCTATAAAACCCTCTTATACTCCCTCACCAATTCGATGCGGCATCGTTTCAAGCCCGGTTCGTCAGTGACCCCAAATTTTTTTGTAATGAGTTCATTCACCACATGAGACATGCGACATCGTTTCAGAGTATATTGTTGGCGATCGTGATTCTCTCTCTCTCTCTCTCTATCTCTCTCTCCCTCTCACACACACACACACACACACATTGATTGATGTGGTTTGTAGCTTAGTTTAGAGAGTGTATTTTGTAGATTGTGATTTTGATAACAACCTTAGCCATTTCTCATTACATCATTATTACAATAATCTACATATATTACATTACATTGCATGTAATACACACTATATACTATTTGAAATGCTCAATGTTGTATCACAATCTCAACCTTTAACTTTTATCTCAATCTTCACTTTTTGGCATGAGATACCATATTAGGAGTTTTTCGTTATGGGGGTATGTATGATGTAGACCGCAATGGTGACTCAATGAGTAGACGAGTTTACCATGGTCATTTTACCCCTGGTTCACACGTTTAGATACCCACGTCAAAGATGGTTTTATAAGGAGATCTCATCATATGGTCTTTGGTATGGAAGGCTATATAAATGATGGGTAAGCGTGGTGATTTATCCCTAGTCATAATAAGGTTTTAGGTTTGGATGACCTGAGACTATAAATATGTACGCATGAGTGATCCCTGAGGGAAATACTAATACACCTTCATTATTTGGTGGGTTTGAGTAAGAGACCCTTTACGTGCTATATGTTGTGGACTGTGCTTGTGATGATATTAGACTTTGTTGTTGTCGCACTTTCTTTTTACACTTGAAAATGTTTAGTGTAATGATATTTTGAATCCATTAGTTATATTCAATTGTGTAGAATAAAACCTAACGATGGGTTTACTCGGTATTAAGATTTTAGATGCATGTGGTAATTAGGATTGTTGAGTGGGATAAATTTAAAAAGGGCATTAAAATAAGAGAGAAAAATGCATAACTATGATTTATCCTAATTTTAGTTATACTCTTATTCTATTTAGACTCGCTGTTAAAGTTTTCGTGGACATAACATTTCAGGACCTAGGTCACCCATGCCATAACCTTGATAAATCATGTTGTTGTCGTCTCATCCTCATTACTACTGATTTCTTTAGGATGTAAGTGTCATTAGCCTGCATGCTAATTCTATCTTCATTTATGTTGTTACATATTTATATATGAGTTACGTGTAGTATTTTTGTACCTGTTGCGATTAGGGAGTATTAGATTGTATAGCTGGGATTGATTGTATGTATTTTATTTGTATGTATGATAATATCAAAATAGTTGGGCATTTTACTTATCTTGGTGTAGTATTTTATTTTAGTATATTTTAGTTTACACATACTTAGAGTGGTGCTTAATTGTTTAGACTCCTCTATTATTTAATTTAAACCTGATCAATCTATTATTGAATTTTATGGGGTGTCATAGTTGGTTAACTATCTCACGAGTGCGAGAATAAGGTAACTCGATCGATCAAGTAGTCTTGGTATGTGATTACATTATGGTGGGATGGTGTAGTTATTTCCCATTTTTCTATTTATGAATGATCTGCAATTCGTTAGGGTAGGAGTTCTTACGGATTAAATCGATAGAGGAACGAAAGAGGTCCTCGGAGGTTAGATTCTTCGTATGCTACTTATATACATGTAGTTGTTGGGACGATCAACATATTCATATGAAGATTGAATTATTGCATCTATTCTTATTTTGATGTGGTTACTTATTGGTTATGAGGTAATATATGAGTACTACTTACAATTTGTTATTCTAATTGCATAGTTAGAGTTACGTTACTAAGTCATATTCTTAGAGTGATATCGTGTAGATAGTTTTTTGGAGCTTAACTTGTGTAGTTGATAGTTAGGTAGATAGGTAAATAGTGGGCTAAGTTTTTTGGGTATTATATCGCACAATAGTTAGACAACTATTGGGTATGATGTACTAGAATATATGGCACTACCGAAGTTAATGTAATGATAATTAGAGCTTATATGGGTACAGTGTTGGATAGTAATTAGTCGTATTGAAGGATTTAATCTACTTGGATGTTATGTGGGGCGAGGAGACTATGAGTGTATAATAGTTTTAATGTATCATTATCGATGATGATATTATATTGTATTATGAGTTAGGAGTTACATAGACTACCCGGCTAGTCATGGAACTAGGATGCTTACGTTGGTATTTATGCCCATTATAGTTGGACAACTATGTAGGTATACCTTAGGACACGTGGGATAAGCTATTTTGAATATGAATGTCGGCAGGATGGCATGAGACATAAATAAGTCGCATTTAATATTGTTATGTAAGGTAACCTATTTTTTGCTTATTTGTGGGGTCTACCCCGCTTATTTCCTTAAAAATATTTGCAAGTATTAAAAAATTGCAGGAAAATGGATGAGCAAACCAATTACAAGGTCAACCTTATTTAGTTATTAAATTAATAAAGGCGGAGTTACTTATCGATGTATTTATTTTATATTCGGAACTTATACATTCTAGTTTATTATTGAGAGACAACTGTTGGGTGGTGATGAGTTATAAAGTTGTTCTAATTTTGTTTTGATTTTGGAGAAGTTAAGACATTTGTATAGTTTTATTGATTTAGTTATTTGAGTTTCATATTTGTTATATTATTTCATTCACACCTTTTTATACTATCATGGATGGTTTTAGTTTTCCCCAGTTATTCAGTAATGTCAAAAATGATATAAATTAATTGACAACTCCTATCATCAGTGCTGAGGTTTGGCCACTTGATACATGGATAATAAGAGATGTTATAGTTGGCATAAAAGAGTAATCTAGAGCCTTAGGGTCTGTTTGAGCCCGTTTCATTTTTTGTCCAGCTTCCTTTGATACGTTTAGAGATTACCCTTGGATTTTGTACTTTTATATCGCGATGATGCGTGTGTCGAAGTTGCTCGTTGTCGCTTGAGAGTTTATGAGACTCAAGGAGTAGTGAATCATATAGGGGATCAAGATGATGAAGACCATGGCGAGTATGTGGTTGAGGATATAATGAGTGGTTGGACATGTTGTTCATCATAACTATATCGATGATTACATAAGTTGTCATGATTGGAACAAGAGCCGTAATTCGAAAACTTTAAAAACTTAACTTTTTCTTCTCCTTTTTAGTCTCCCATTTTTCATTTATTAAAAGAAATAAAAACCTTTTTTGTGTTATGTTTTCAACCTAGTTTTCATATATTGAAAAATAAAACTATTATTTTTGTTTTGTTCATCTAGATTATATTTAATACATAAGAATAAATTATATATTTTTTTTCTTTTTTCCTCTAAGTTTTTATTTATTTAAAAACTACAAATAACTGTTTAGTTTTTTTTGCCCAATTTTTATTTTTCCCTTTCTTTTTTTTCCCTTCTAGTTTTATTACTAATTATTAAAAGAATAAAAATGATTTTTCTCTTTTTCCTTCAATTAGTTATTACAAAGACAATATATATATATATATATATATATATATATATATATAACACTTAATATCGCTCATCAACTAGGGTGTCCACGTGGCATACATGTTCAACATCTCTTTTTACTCATTTTCTTCACCAAAATGCTCAATATTTCCTTCCACCATTTACATTTCCCTATCTCTCTCTATTCATAAGCTGTAAGCCCTATGTCCTCTTAATTCCTTCCTCATAATTTACATAACCTCTCCAACACTCTATAATGTGCAAGCTTTTTTTTCCTGAGATTTTTTCCTTGAGATAAATGTATTGTCCTCTCATCTCTTCCAATTTGATTGTCCAATTCCCAATCATTATACGTGGATAGATATATTCATGCCCTTCTAGAATGATTTAGTAGAATTTGAACAATTATCTACTTAAATGTAACGTCTTTTCTCCCTACTCTCATTCAATGGAACCTTTTATCTCCCCTAATTCACTGATGTAAAGAATGATAGTTTTTTTTTCTTATTACTCGCTCTCTCCAAACATTTCTTCTCTTCTTTATTCACATCTTCTCATACCTTTCATTCTCTCTCCGTCTCATGCCGCAAACATCCATTTGTTTAAAAACTCCATCACCTTTAATCCACTCCCTCCCTGCACCTCTACCTCTGGCCAATGCAATACCCTTCTAAATCGATTCATATTTGTGTTTCGAGACATCAACATGTTTAGGTCGATGCTATGGAAGAATATTAATCGTTTCTGTCTCTATTTATTATTTATAGTAGTTTTCTTCACACATATTGGTATAGGTTAGTCTAAGAACTATATCTAAAATTTTTGTTTATTTTGGCGATGGATTTTCGACGGTCATGGGAGTTATGTAGTGTGGCCTTACTATCGCAAGTCCTTGACGATCAGAGACGGCAGAGTATGGGAGAGAGAGCTGTTTTATTTTATGATTGAATAAAAATATTTCTCTAGACGATCTTCAGTTGGGATGAATTTTGATTGAGAAGGATGTTTAGAGACAAAAGTGTGTAAGCATTTAGGGGATATATGAAGAGCGGTGGATATGGTAAGGTGAGCCAAACTCTTTGCCCATTTCTCTCCTAAGATTCTCATTTTGAACACCCACTATTTGATAAAATGTCATATAGAAATAAACTGTATTCGCAGTTTCTAAGCTTTCTTATGTTTCTATTTTGATTGATTTACTTTATCTCCCCTCTTATTTTTCAATTTTGATTGATTTACTTTATCTCCCTTTTTATTATTTTTGTACAGTCAACATTAGTTGACTTTATGACAAAAAAAATTTGTTGGTGCATATGGTTGTATTATTAGGCAATGCTTTGTTCTTTTCTAATAAAACACCCAATCCGCACAAAAAATATTAGAGGATTGCATAGTGAGTTCCAACTTAAAAAGTATTATATGATGAACACCAGTTAAAGCATGTAATAAAAGAATGTTGCCCTTATAGTTGAAATAACTAAATAGCTATTCAGTTAAAATTTTGCTATACCAAAATTTAATCTACTTACCTTTCGAATGCTGATAATTTCCTATTATAATGTATGCACACAAACACACATGGTAGTTTTGGTTCAACATAGTTATTTTATGTTCATGAGTTAATTGTGATTGAATTTAATTTAGGTAATAAGACCATTTAATTGCAATTATTTTCTTCGTATTTTATTGAATCATGTGATCTATGTTTGGTAATTGTAATTTCAATTTGTAGAGAAATTTGAGAACCTTTTTCCATGTGATTCATGTTTGGGAGTTGTAACTTCATTTTGAGCAGGGTAGTTGTTTTTTCTAGAATGGAAAAGGAGAATCAATGTGGTCGACCCCATGTGATGGGATTAAGGCAAGGATGATGGTGATGATGATTTTTTTGTAATATATAAATGCGATGACATTAATAAAGGATATATATTTATTTCAAATGTTGTTTATTCTTTTATTTTAAATAGTTATTTTCTAAAATATTGCAATTTATGTTGAGTAAAATATAATGTATTTTACACACTCACTTTAAAGTTGCGATTTTGTTTTAATTTATTAGAAATGATGACCCCCAATTTTAGATGTTACCAAAAAGATAATTTCAATTTCCTTTTAAAGATGCGGAATAGAGATGGCTCAACAAAACACTTACATAAACCAAATTTTAATTTCTTCACAAATTAAAATGAAAGTAAACCAAATTCTAATTTTCACAAAATTAAATTATACTCAAAATCAAATTTGTGAATTTTTACGTTAAGCTCAAAAACCAATTTAATACAAGTCCTAGAAATTTGCCTAAACCATATTTTTAATATTACCAAGTTAGGCCAAACCAATTTTAACAAATTAAATGATGACTTGAATTAAATTAATATTTACCCAAATTATTATTTAGCACCAAATTAAGCAAGTAGAGATTTAACCCAAATTTTATCTTTTTACCTAAGCATGTATCTAAGGTGAATTTTGCGAAAGATAAAATAAACAAATCACTACGCCGCGATGTAGGAGGAAAAACCCATAACGGAAAAAAACTCGAACGGCCCTAGCCTTAAGTCCACTAAGTACGGAATTTACAATTACAAGCAAGATGATTTACAACACTCGACTCGACTCCTTCAAGCCCCAACGCATCTTCTTGTAACTACCTCTGCCTAGTTGATAATCCCGGACTCCACCGGAACCTTGGAATCCACCAATGAAGCTGTAGGAACAACCGTCAACCACACACGGTGCCTTTCACCATGTGAGAATGCCGCAGCCAAAAATAACAAAATTCTTTTTTGTGGGATGTAGAAGTAAACCCAAACTTTCTTTTACGGTAGAGATGAATCTGGTGCCAAACAAACTCTCCAAGCAAGATGTATATATATATATAAACATAAACTTGGATTAAAACAAACAATTGGGTGTAAACTTGGTTTTGTTCTTTGAATAAATCAATTTGACTAACAAACATCAAGGGAACTTTTTATGAAAGGATTAAGCTATCAAACACTCTCTAGGAGATGGAAAAAGTTCTTAGAAAAATTTTGGTCCCGAAGTCATTAAATCTTGTGAAAGAATAGTGGGACAAAGTATTGGGAAAGTGCCAAAAACTATTTCCGCCGAAATCTCGTTCGTCGTTCGAACGACATTTCGTTCGAACAAATTTTCTAACAAAGTTCCAGTGGCAAGTCGTTGGCAAACCTCGTTCGAATGACATTCTCTTTCGAACGACAATATCGAACGAACTATTAAAATGTCATTTTTCAATTTTAAGCCCCAAAACTTATAATTTAAAAGTTCTAAAATAACTTTCTGAAAATAAAATTCATTTTAAATAAAAGTACACCCTTTATAAAATTATTCCAAGTCGCCCTATATATATATATATATAGATTTGCATTCATACCTTTTGGAGAGAGTGGAATATGATGTTGATGACGTAGAAACATGGCACTTGAAACTCAGCAAATGATGAAGCTTTATAAGTCTTGGCCGCTACGTTTTCAACACTTGCATGTCATAGGCTTGGAGGATACTCACTCAATACTATCCTATGACACAACTGCTTTTGTTCGGAATTGAGCCAACACTACATTAAGACTCAATTGAAAATGTGTGTCCTTACAAATCTCCCCCTTTGGCTATTCCGGGACAAAAACCAAAACAAAATCCTAAAGGGCCGTCAAGCTCACTAGACTCAAAACATCCCACCCAAAATAAAGAGTACAATGTTTGACTCGAATACCACTTTAGAATTAAACACTTTGCCACTTTAAATAGATGTCTCTTTACAATACCCGCACACTTAAGCAACACTTTAAAAGCATAGGGAATATTCAAATATTAAATGCAATTTAAATAAAGACTCCCTCTTAATTAATTCTCCCCATTTATCAAATGATCTACTTAGAAAGACATGTCTCACTAAGTTAAATCTTCCAAACTAAGATACGATGACAATAGGATTAGACACCATTTCTCCCCCTATCATTCTCCCCTTTTTTGTTCAGGAATAAACAAAGGCTAAAGACTAAAAAATTAACCCTATCTTCCCCAATTAAAGCATATACACCCCTTAAACTAAACAATGGATAAATACAATGGGATAACAAGCTAAACATGCAGTCGTGCATAAAGTGATGAGAACATTAAAGCACATGGGCAACTAAAATTCAACCAATCCACATAAAGATATGAATATCAACTATGATGCGATAACAAAATATATCAATTGATTGTAGTAATCTAAGCATGTGATATCGAAACAGGATTCGCAACAAGATAGATACAAAAAATGAATTAAAAGTATAAATGAACTAGCTAATCATGGCAAAGACTCAAAAATAAACAAAATATCATATATATGTATACACAATAGATTCAAACTAAGCATAAGTACACACATATAGATATAAACACAAAAAATGACACAAAACTAAATAACGTAAGTTTTTCCACACTCTTATAGCATAAATGTGTCATATGGAAACGAAAGCGAAGGGGTGTGAACTAACAACAATTAAATTTAGACCCAATCACTTAAAATATGTTCACGGAGCTCTCATTTGATTGCAAACATCATCACATTTGAATATAACCTCATATAACAATATATATTGAACTCAATGAACAAACATACACAATGCATACAAGCCTAGATTTTTGATAATTCTACACACCAATAGAGTCATGATATTGAAAGTACAACTAGTATAAACGGACATTGTGCAAATTGTTGATATACAATCCAATCTCCATCAACAAGCAAATATTATTTTTGAATAAATATATCAATAAAAACTAGGCCTTGGCAATTATTTTTTTTTTAATGCCATATTTTATTTTTAGGCCTTTGGACCACGTATTTCTTTTAGGTCCAAGCAAACGGTGGCTTACTCGCAAAGGATAATATTTTCCTTTCGGAGCCCTTCCCCGTGCACACCACACACACACACACACACACACACACACACACACATATATATATATATATATATATATATATATATATATATATATATATATATATATATATATATATATATATATATATCACACAAATCTCACGTGCAACGTATTTTAAC
This sequence comes from Sambucus nigra, assembly GCA_949130495.1. Classification (NCBI taxonomy): domain Eukaryota; kingdom Viridiplantae; phylum Streptophyta; class Magnoliopsida; order Dipsacales; family Adoxaceae; genus Sambucus; species Sambucus nigra. The sequence continues at coordinate 764,553,954 of OX422209.1, read as the reverse complement.
ATGCACTAGTCATCCCAGGTCAGTCACATAACATGTAAATGACAAGATTGGTAGGAGAACTCCTCACAAAGCTCAAATATACATATGAAGTTAAAATTTCAAGAGAGCTCGTGCATGTGTGAATTGAGGCATATAAAAACAGAATCCATTTAAATCAACACAAAATCCAACAACTCCATGTAAACATGGTAAAGAACATAATAAGGATTGACAATCTAAGCCAAAAGTTCTAGCCACACGGAAGCGAATAAGACGGGATTATAACACAAGTGTATGCCACATAGAGTGTGTCAAACTAAAATACTAACATTTTTTTTTGAGTTTTTGACAATTTTTAACCAAAAATAAAAATATGTACTCAAAAGACAAACAAAAATCATTTGTAATTTTCATTAATCTTAAATTACTAAAAATGTAAAACACAAATGATAAACAAAAATCTTTTTGTATTTTTTATTTAATGCAAACTAAAATGAAAGAACTATAATACAAAAGATAAACAACAATCATAATTCTAGCATGTGATATGTAATAAATCAAGGACTAGAAAATGATTAAGAAGCATACGATTAACATGATAATATAGCATGAAGCACAAAAGCTAGAGTATGCAAACAACTAGCACATTCAACCTTTAGATTTAGCAAGGGAGGTTTCATGTGAAAGCAAATGAGAATCAACAAATCTAATATCTAGCGCGTCTAAAATTGATTTCCTAACCCATATAGATGTATATTTAAAAAGATGGGGTTTGGGAACTAATGAAATGCTAGACATAGACTTCCTAGGACTTCTTTTAAGATAAAAACAAAATGACCTAAGGTGACCTATCACAATGCAAGCATATGTAAACACGAGGAATGTTACCTATGGTGTGACCTTTTCTAAAGTCTTGGAATAAAATTGACCCTCTAAAACAAACAATGGTCTTAGCTTTAGCAGCGAAAATATTTGAATAAGATGAGCTAAAACCATTACAACTACAACTCGAATCAAGTAAATCACTTTTCATTTTTAAAATTTCGGACTCAAGTGATAAATTAGACTCCTCAAACTTATGGGACTCCTTCTTTAAATTTTCTATAACTCCTAGAAGGTTATCACGCTCCCCCTCAATGTGAGCAAACTTGTCCTTAAGAGTCTTTTCTCGACTATCACTCTCTTTCTTGGACATTTCTAAAATATTAAATTCATAATTTATGGCCATGAGCTTTTTATGAAAAATATATTTTTGAGATAGTGAAGTTTGCAAAAGTTCAATTCTATATTTAAAACATAAATTTTCATTTTCAAGAAACTTAATTCTTTTTGCAAATCGCACATTTAATTCTCTTAAATTTTCATTACACTTATTAAGCCCATTAAATTCCTCTCGAATAGCAAAAACTTCATTATCATTAGAAATGAACAACTTATCATTAAGACGTCCCATCGAGAGATATAGAAAAATGAGAGTGAGTAAAAAATGAACCACCTAAAAGTACAAGGAGCACAAAAATTATAAAAGCCGAAAAACGGATCTTTGACGCGACAAATTAGCGCTCAGGCTCTGATACCACTTGTTGGGAATCAGAGCCCCAATTTTAGATGTTACCAAAAAGAAAATTTCAATTTCCTGTATCAGAGCCCCAATTTTAGATGTTACCAAAAAGATAATTTCAATTTCCTTTTTAAAGATGCAGAATAGAGATGGCTCAACAAAACACTTACATAAACCAAATTTTAATTTCTTCACAAATTAAAATGAAAGTAAACCAAATTTTAATTTTTACAAAATTAAATTATGCTAAAAATCAAATTTGTGAATTTTTACGTTAAGCTCAAAAACCAATTTAATAGAAGTCCTAGAAATTTGCCTAAACCATATTTTCAATATTACCAAGTTAGGCGAAACCAATTTTAACAAATTAAATGATGACTTTAATTAAATTAATATTTATCCAAATTATTATTTAGCACCAAATTAAGCAAGTAGAGATTTAATCCAAATTTTATCTTTTTACCTAAGCATGCATCTAAGGTGAATTTTAAGAAAGATAAAATAAATAAATCACTACGCCGCGATATACGAGGAAAAACCTACAATGGTAAAAAATCTCGGACGACCCTAGCCTTAAGTCCACTAAGTACGGAATTTACAATTACAAGCAAGATGACTTACAACACTCGACTCCTTCAAGCCCTGACGCGTCTTCTTGTAACTACCTCTGCCTAGCCGATAATTTCGGACTCCACCAGAACCTTGGAATCCACCAATGAAGCTGTAGGAACAATCGTCAACCACACACGGTGCCTTTCACCATGTGAGAATGCCGCAGCCAAAAACAACAAACTTCTTCTTTGTGGGATGTAGAAGTAAACCCAAACTCTCTTTTACGGTAGAGATGAATACGGTGCCAAACAAACTCTCCAAGCAAGATGTATATATATATATATAGATAGAAACTTGGATTAAAATAAACAATTGGGTGTAAACTTGGTTTTGTTCTTTGAATAAATCAATTTGACTAACAAACACTAAGGGAAATTTTTATAAAAGGATTAAGCTCTCAAACACTCTCTAGGAGATAAAAAAAAGTTCTTAAAAAAATTTTGGTCCCGAAGGCATTAAATCTTGTGAAAGAATAGTGGGACAAAGTAGTGGGAAAGTGCCAAAAAAACTGCCAAAAACTGTTCCCGCCGAAATCTCGTTCGTCGTTCGAACGACATTTCGTTCGAATGAACTTTATAACGAAGTTCCAGTGGCAAGTCGTTAGCAAACCTCGTTCGAACGACAAACTCGTTCGAACGACAATATCGAACGAACTGTCAGCATGTCATTTTTCAATTTTAAGCCCCAAAACTTATTATTTAAAAGTTCTAAAATAACTTTCTGAAAATAAAATTCATTTTAAATAAAATTACACCCTTTATAAAATTATTCCAAGTCTCCCTATATATATATAGAAATGCATTCATACCTTTTGGAGACAGTGGAATATGATGTTGATGACGTAGAAACATAACACTTGAAACTCGGCAAATGATGAAGCTTTATAAGTCTTGGCCGCTACATCTTCAACTCTTGCATGTCATAAGCTTGGAGGATACTCACTCAATACTATCCTATGACATAACTATTTTTCTCCGGAATTGAACCAACACTACATTAAGACTCTATTGGAAATTTGTGTCCTTACATACTTTCTTAAGTGTGTTTACCTACTGGGATACAATTGTTTTTAAAATTGAATTTCCTGAATTTGATTTAAAGGAAAAAATCACAACAATATATTTACAAGTATGTATAGACGTACAAACATTTTAACAAAATATAACAACGTTTAAAGTATATGTACTCAAAAAATTATATAAACCGCCCATGCATTACACGAGTTATATGTTAGTCTATATTTTATTTCGTAGATTGGTTTGAGAGATAATTTTGAGTTTACATGGATGAAACTAAAGTTGTTAAAATGATATTTTAAAAATAAATTATAATGTGTTAGTTATACATTCTTAGGGCCCGTTTGTTTGCACTTCTGAAATCTGAATTTAAACCATTCAGATCTCAAAGGTAGTAAAAATACGTTTGTTTTCTACACAATTCAGAGCATAACCGTAATACTATCCTCTTAATGATTCAGAGGTTCAAAGCCCTCTGATTCTGATAACTTAAATATGAAAGGAAGTAAATGTACAATAATATCCTTACAAATTATTTGAAATCACAGATAAGAATCGTTCCCAAAGACAACATGATAAAGAGTTATACATGCAACAAAACTCTTTAATAATACGACCATTCTAACAAAATCTATATATAGACACAAAAATACACAATAAATGTGTAGAATTATAGTTTCACGATCTGGAAAAAAAAATTCAAATAGGTATATCTCTCTTCTTCTTCCTTTTTTCTAACGATTTTTTTTATATTTCTATATATATAAAAAAATAAAAAAAATCCTAAAAAAACCAATAATAATGAAAACCCATTCTTTCTCTTCGTTGTTGTCGAATACTAGATGCATATCTTCTCATGAATCCCTAAGTTTATCAACAATCTCACACACAAATATGTTCCATATTATATGTAACATCCTGCATTCTCGAGTATTTAAATTTATTTAATTTGATCGTTTTAAATTATACGTGTGTCGTAATTTAATGGAATTAAATATTATGTGTTGATTAGAATATTAATCGGAGAGAAAATGAGTAATAATAATTGAATAAAAGTACTAAGTGAATAGTAATTTAGTATTTTACGTCATAGCGAGTGAAGTGACGCAATGGTGGTATATCTCAATCGGTGTCGTGTGTAGACTATATGAGGTCGAGATAGGAGATTATTTTAGAGTGACTCAGATGGTGATTTTGAGGTCACAGTTGATTTCGAAAAGGGTCAAAATAGTATACCCGGGTGTATTATTTGGGTCCCGGAGCAATTTTAGACCAACCCGATACTATATAAGTGCGTTACGATCATTTGGGAGACCAGGGTTGAAGGAGCAACGAATTTATAAGTATTATATCATCCCCTTGGATTTAGAGGCTAGGGTTAATACAATCTTGAGAGAGGAAAGGCCATAGGAGAGAAATAAGAGAAGAACTTAGGCTTTGTCAGACCTTTACTCATTACCAAAGTAGTCGAAATTGTGATTGGAAGGGACGCAAGGCATCCTTATCACACCCAACACGAAATAAGACCTGCCACTTCAAAGGCAAGTGTTTATCTTGCATATTTTTAATGAGTTATAATAACCATGGTGGGATTTGATGAAATCTAGCCTGAACATGTATTTTATGATAAAAAAATGGGACAAATTCATATAGTAATTGTAATATACGTTAAAGATTTGATTATGGGCTTAAGATTTAGGAAATCTGATATTTATGATGATGTAAGAGAACTATTTCTGGTTTTTATGAAGAACATGCATGAAAAGAGAAAACTAGGGCTTGCATAGAAAAACCTTGATGAAATCTTGAGAACTGTGGATTTAGTGATGTTTTAATAATAGAGAATTGTTAGAACTTGCTTGTACACTCGTATTTCATGTTGGGGTAAATTATATAGGTGGTTGGATACGATTCATGGAGGGTGTGTTGGTTAAAGATGGTGAAAAAATTTAATAGCTTAATGAAGGAGACAACCTGAACCATTTCTAATCGATTCGGCTCAAGTAGCGAATTGATTCAGTAGGCGAATCGACCTGACACATTTCGAATCGATTCGACTCAATTGAGAATTAATTAAGATTAATTAAATTATATTTGGAAAATTGATAAAATAATTATTAATTAGCGAGACAAGGGTTAATATTTACTTATATTGAATATTACTTAGTGAATGAATAATATTAATGATAAGAGAATATTATAATTGTTGTGAATGAGAAATACGACAGTTACGATAAATTTAGTCGGGGCGCACGTTTCAGTCGTGTTGGGATTTAATTTGAGAAATAGAATATAATTTTACTTTTGACATTTTAAATGGTCATTTCAAGTGTGCCATTATGTCCAGAACGATCGAGATAGTCAACTCGGGGGGGTTAGATTGGGTCCCGGGATAATTTTAGGCCAAACCGACAACTAGGGAGGGTATTTTGGTCACTTGTATATTTTAGGAATAAAGACCTACGAATTTTGGAGATTTTTATCCGTATCTAAGTTACGTCTTCTATGGTGAAAAGTAACCAAGTTACAAACAGGCCATACGAGGAGGAAGAGAGGAAGTATCAAGGCCATTCCACACCTTCGTGCACCACAACCATCGTCGTTGCATAGATCGGGAGGAGAGGATCACACCCATATCATTCTTCTACTATGGATCAGGCCTACTAATAGAGGTAAGTATTTATCTTACTGAATTTAAGAAGGATATAACATTCATGTTAGGGTAGGATGATTTATACATGAATATCACATGTTTTAGCTTGATTTGGAGAATGTAAAACATGCTCTTGGGTAGGTATTGCATGTTCTTATATGTTTAGAAAATGAAATAAGACTATAAGGGAGTAGAACAATACAATAAATCTGGACTTATTGGTGTATGATCATGGTAGAACATAAAACTAGGGTTTTCTTGATAATTATGAAACAATTAGTCCTTGGGAAGAATTCTTGATGTTTTGATAATAATTTTATGTTAGAAATCACCCCTATGTGTATATTAAATGGTTGGGAATCTTGGTGAGGAATTATGAGGTTTTGGGTAAGAAACATGGAGAAAAACGCAACTGCGTAATGTAAGAAGAAGACATGTAGCATTTCGAATCGATTCAGCCCAAGGGCGAATCGATTCGATTAGTGAATTGATTCGACCATTGGGGGAATCGATTCGATTTTCCCATATTATTGAAAATTTGCCTATTTTAACCCTGAACTGGAAATCGATGAACGAGAGGACTCTTAGGATACCTTTAAAACATTGTGAGAGATATGTTGGTCAATAGTAGGCTAATGGTAGTATTATGATTTAGTCATAAGTGAGATGAATTAAGGCTAATATTAATCAGTGTGAATTGTAATGTAAGTAAATTTTGGGAATGAGAATGAGTCACGGTGAAGATGAGCGAACCTATGACTTAAACCAGTAGGATATGAGTGAGTTACCTACTAAAAAATGTTAAAGAATAATTGGCACACTTCGACGGTCGAAGGATACTCGGGAATGTACGATGATAAGTATAATTGATGAATAATAATACGTAGGATATTTGGGAGGTATATATACTACGTACGTGATATATAATATAGGTCGGGAGTATACCTATACTGATTATACAAATATATAGGTTGTGTGTATACCTATTTGTAATACCCCATAATTTTATTGATATTTATTTAAGAGATTGATTAAATTAAATGAGAATTAATTGGAAATTAATTCGGGTATAAATACTAACGAGATGTGAGTTGGTATTTGATTATGATGTTAAAATTTATTATTTCCGAGTGTGTATGGTAATACATGAGTATTGATGATATTTAAATTGTCACGAGGTAGCTATACGACAATTTGGGAAATTTAATTAGGACGCGCGTGTCAGTTGCGTTAGGAACGTAATTAATTGAAATAAAAAGTGAATTTTAATTGTATCAACCGAATGGTCATTTTGAGTGCGTCAATGTGTCCGGAAGGGTCGAAATAGTCAGAAACACTAGCCGGGGGTATAGTTTGGGTCCCGGGGCATTTTTAGGCCATACCGGCAACCCAAAAGGGTATTTCGGTAATTTTAAAAATATGGGAATTAAAACTCACGAATTTTAGAGGTTTATTTTATATTATTTATGAACCCACTAAACCCATTATCAGCATTAGGTGAGTTAGAGGTCTACGGGAGTTATAGGAGAGTTTGAAGAGGTTCCAAAAGAAACCTCCAACCATCTTCAACCTTGGGAGAAAATCTGTAGAGAAAGGGGAGAAATCAACCTTCATTCACCAACATCAATTCTGAAGAACAATCTAAGGAAAGTGTTTTGATGTCGTTATTTGCATTGAATATTTCCTCCATGTGTAGAGTAGAAAACTGTTTATATCTTGGAATTTTGATTAAGAACACCCAAATGGAATTATTGTGAAACTTGTGGTTTTAGGTAGGGATTTGCATGTAGAGTGATAAAAGGACGATTTCAATATACAAAACATAACTTTTGATGATCTGAAAATGGATTAATAAGGGGTATTTAATTGCACTTAAACTCTAGGTTTATGTTCATAGGGTTTGGAATGAGAAATTGGGAATTTATGTAAATTGTATGTTAATTTGGAGTAATTGAACCCATAAAGATGTTAAGAAACGACCTAAGAGGATTTAGAGTGATTTAGAATCATTAAAATGTTATTTAAGTGACCTTAGTGTGGATTTAGAGAATAGAAGAATATAGAAAAACGGATTTAGGAATTTCTGGGCTGAATCTGCCATCTCGTTAGAAGACCTGCCCAGGTCGTTCGAATGACCTCGTTCGAACGAACTTCTAACGAGATGACAGTATCCCTTCTAACGAGTTGGTAGTTCGTTCGAATCCTTTCGTTCGAACGACACTCGTTCGAACGACCTCGTTCGAACGAGATTTCTAACGAGTTGACAGAATGGCCTTTTAGGCCTGATTTTAAAAATTAGGTGGCTAGTAATTGTTAAAACATTTTCGACAGTGATGCTATGAACTGAACCAACTTGGCATTTTGTATTAATTTAATAAAGGAGTAGCTACCCGGTATTTAATTAGTCGGGGTGTCACAGGTGGTATCAGAGCATCAGGTTCTAGTGTCTTTAGGATCTGTACGTCTTGTTATGTTTCCGCTGAGCTTTCTTTGATATAGAGCCCTATATTTTAGGACTGTTGTATTCTTTTGTGTATGTTTCGCTCTTTAGCTATTTTGAGATAATAACTGCAAACTTATAAGACTTTACTCTCATTTCAGATGCCTCAACGACGTGCGCAGCGAGTTCCTAGGGATGCACAGCCAGAGCCACAGCCTGCACCAGTTCAGGGCACTATGAATGTCGCAGAGGTTGCAGCTATTGTAGCCCAAGCGGTAAACGCCGCCCTAGCCGTTGTACAGCAGGCACCACCCTAGGCGCCGGTAGTTGCGCCAGTTCAGGCTCATGCATTCCGGTCTGCTTGGGATACGAAGTATATGAAGGGTACATAAGTTATTAATGGGCTCGTGAGTAGAATACAGAAGCGTGAGTGTAAAATTCGAATAAGATGACTAGTGTCAACATCATCAAGGTTGTGCGTTACAAGTTTATATCAACGCTTCCATGGGAAGTGAACCTTGAGAATTAAAAATTGAGCTGAAAAGAAAGACTAAATTTAACGGTGTTAGTGAAGCACCACATGAGGGTATATTTAGTAGGGACCCAGTTAAATGTTTCGATTAAATTGAATTTCTACCAAGTAATGGTGGATTCAGTCAGGGCCATTGAGGAAAATAACAAGTCCAAGAGGGCCAGCGAAGCCAAATGGACAACCGGGGTAGCAATCGGGGACCCGATGATTAGGCAAGGAAGATAACATGGAGAGGTGTCCTATGTGTAAAGAGTAAGAACACATGTGTATACCGTGTTTATCTCGAATCGGGGATAGAAATGGGATGCCCAGTAGGGGCAACAGTTATAAGAAGTTTTGGTTCGGTTAGGACGAGGGCGTTATGTCCCAGAACCATTTGAATCGCCACTCGAGGTGATTGAGATATGTTCTGTGTGACAGTAGTTTGTTAATACTAAATTCACATGTGAAACGGGTTTAGTAGAGATGTCGTGAATATTAAAATAGTGTACATATCTTTGTCGTCGCGTAACAGGGCTCTAGTTAGTTCCATCTGCAGGGGAGCAGGTGAGGACACTAAGAGGGTGTCGTATATTATGTGATAGATTTTTTTTCTCCTTTTGAGGGATATGAAAGGGAGCATATTTTTATCTTGTGTAGTGACTGTATATCGAGGGTTGGAGCAATAGTAGACTGTATGGGAAGTCTATGGTGCTCGCTGCGCCAGGGTAAGACATTCTACTTCATGAATCATCACCCGAAGGAGGGTCGAGTCAATATATATATATATATATATATATTGTATTATACCATAGACTTCGACGAGTATAGTTGTCTCGTTATGTTTAAATCCTAGTGAGTGGGGACTTTTACCGGTGTAATTCAAGGTATATCAGGCAACCGTTGAGCTTAAAGATTTAGATCATTATTGTTTACGTGCTGAGAATTAAGTGATAGCTAGAACACCGTATTGTGTGATGCTTTGAGAGACGTGGGCATAGGCAAATTAAATTATGTGCTTTGGACCTACGAATTTTGTTGAAAATGCTAGAGAATAGTGCATTGAGAAATTTCTTTGAACTTAGTTGCAGGATGTTACACGTAGGGACCTTAATTTATGTCCGCGGTGACGAGACGTAGTTGGATGCTAATGCATCGATTTTAAAATTTTAGTTACTGAACGTGTAAGGAAAACACCTTAAGTTGAGAGCTATTAAAAATATAGGGCCAATGGATGAATATATATATTATAGTGTGCATATACGTGTATATAGTTGATACTGTGTTTCATAATATACATATGAGAATATGTTGGCATTGTTATATGTAATCCCGATGAGTAGGGACATTTACTGATGTGATTCAGGGTATACTAACTTATTATTGAGCGGAGAAATATAGCTCGTGATTTATTCGTGCTAAGAAACTGGTGATAGTAAAAGAACTGTATTATATATTGTCTTGTGTATCATGGGAGTGAACGAATATACTTTTATGTTAAGAGACGGGGATTTGGGGGGTATGTGCTATGGACTGAGGGCCTAACGGATCTCAACGACCAACAATGTTAGGTAGTAGTGTATCGGGAGGGTTCCTTATTTGGATTTCGCTTTGTGAGACATCCCACGCATGAAACTTAGCGCAACGTTGGAAGTGGGGAGTTGTTTGGCCATAGGACATAGGTTTGGTACCGTGGTTATTATACATATATAGTTATAACTATGAGTTGATAATTATACGATTTAAGGCCGATATAGCCGTATAGTGTTGATGTGAGAAAACTTCGTGGAACACTTTCACCACGAGTAGATCGGTGGGATAATCTAATGATAATTAAGTTGCAATTGGTAGGGTAGTTTAGTATAACCTCACCGTATAATCAGCTCAAATATGAAAAGCTTAATTATATCAAGTTTATTACGTTAAGTTGAATTGGGCAGTTGTGTTCAGCATATAGGGTGTATGGGCACCCTAGATAGTTAAATTTTTATATATTATCCGCGGTCGATAGATGTAGAAATACATGTGCCAAAAGAGTAAACGAATAAGGGAGTTATCGCAGGGGGATGCTGGAGTATTCCCCAGTAAAGGAAGTATTATAGTCGTTAGTGGTTAGGCTCATAGTAGTGTCAGAAGTTGGAAGCTTCAAAGTGTTGTGTAAGCAGCAATGTGAGATGATACATTATATGATGGAATATTTTAATATAAGATGACTAAAGCAAATTAGCCACAAGATTGAACGGTAGTGTAGGGACCGTTGGACTAAGAGGTATCGCTAGGAGAAGTGTTATGAGAACATCATAACGATTTAGATTGTGTGGGAAAGGATGAAGGTGTACGAGATTATATATGAAGCTTTGAGTACTAGTCTTATCCGAATTTCGAGGACGAAATTCCATTGTAAGGGGATAAGTATGTAACACCCCATATTTTAGAGGATATATAAATTAATTAAATTAGTGAGTTGGATTTATTTAATTTGGAGAAATTCAATTAATTTGGTGATTTAAATTTAATTTATTTAAATTGGAGAAATTATTGAATTTGGAGATTTAGAATTTATTATTTAAATTTGGGGATTTAGAAATTCAAATTAATTCGGGTTATTGAAAATTTTCACACGTGTCGCATTTTGAGGTTGAAATTGAAATTTTTTATAAAGTATATCGGATGACAATTCTGAGTGCACGGTTGAGTCCGGAAGGGTCGAGATAGTCGGTAAAGAGTACCCGGGGGCAGTAAATGGGTCTCGGGGCATTTTTAGACATCACCGAGCCCATACTAGGGCATTTAAGTCATTTTTAATTGGCCAATAGGCTTAATTACGGGATTGAGGAATTTTAACCTAGGTTTAAGTGTGTTGGGCAACCATGAGTCATTCCAAAACACAAAGGGTTGAGAGAGGAGAGAAAGGAGAAAGAAGAAGAAGGAAAGAAGGATGACAAGAGCAATCCGGGCAAGAATTTCGACATGGGATCGTCGGATTTAATCCCCCAAGGCAAGTGTTTTCTTGCTTTAATTTGAGTTGTAGTTAATGATGTAAATAGTTGTAATTATGTCAATTAATTCTGGAAATTTGGAAGTAGGAATTTGAATTGAAATTTGTGGGTTTATGGTGAAGAAGATGAAGAATAACCATTAATGGGGGATTTTTAACTTTGTGAGAAATTGGGTTAACAGTGAGATTATAACTTAATTTGAGAAGTGAATAACATGATTAGATCTTGGTTTTTGAATCTCCATTAGTGGTATTGTTGGAAGAAATTGTTAATGATGAAGTTTGGGTGGGTTTAAGATGAATCTTGGGAGGTTTTTGGGGTAAAAGATCTGGATATAATCGAAGGTTTTGGAGCTTTAATGGCGATTCTGTCCGCATTGCCCTGTAGAAAATCGCGTTTTCTACATTTTGTTTTCTCACGTACTTCCTCCAAAACTGCTCCAAAATGCCTCAAAACATCAATTTATTAATCTGGGCAGAATGTGGGAAAACTTTTTAAGAAAGGTTTTTTTTTAAATCTTCTTTGAGGTGAATCTTTATAATGCCCTAAATTTTGGCATACGGACTCGGATTAGTGTGCCGTTCACGGCCACAAATAGATAGCGAAGAGTATTACGCTGTCCTGGGAATGTTTTTAATTAGACACAAAAATTGAAAGGTCTAAAATACCCTTGAAGACGGAACGAGTTATTTGATTTTTAGCACAACTTTAAATGAGCATAACTTTGTCAAACGAATTCAGATTTACGTGCCGTTTGTGGCCACGCATAGCAAATGGAGAGTAGTACGCAGTACTAGGAATTTCATTACTGAGGCATATATTGTGAAATGTCTAAAATACCCTTGGAGTTTTAATTAGTGACGAAACTTTCCCGAACTGAAACTAAAAATTGTTGGGAACTTTGTGAGACTAATATGAACTTAATCAAGTGTATATGAGGTGAGATATATAATTATATAAATTATATTAAATAGTGGGATGTAGCTATTTTGGTATTGGATCGTATTTAATACGAGCGAACTAGTAATAATTGGAATATATCACTGTTCTAAAAAACCCGCCTGGGCTCCGCCTAGGCACGCCTAGGCTTAAGGCTTGGGTGAAACGCCTCGCCTTAAGTTTTTTACGCCTTATGCTTAGTAAAACCCTTAAGGCGCACTTTTTTCTAAAAACAACAATGCTTTAGTGAAACGATATCGCCTTTTAAAGAATTTTTTAACTAACCGGACCATTATCTCATCCAAAATAATCAAATAGTATTTTAATTTTCATATATTCAGACATACTTTTACGATATGTACAATTTTAGTATTTTAATAGCCTTGTTATGGTGTAAAAATATTAAAATATATTAAGAAGGCCTAAACGCCTTTTTACGCTTAAACCCGCCTAGGCTTCTAAGGCTTAAGGCTTGACCTCCACGCCTCGATCATGCCCCGCGTTTTTTAGAACCTTGGAATATATGTATATATATATGAATGTGTGAATTATATATATAACTATGGGAATACATAATCCAATAGAAAAATGATAATAGGTTACGGGAATACCTAAAACAATGATAGGTTGTGTGAATACGTAAAACAATGAAAGGTTGTGTGAATACCCAATATTTTAATAGGGTGCGTGAATACCTATTTGATTGTTTTATTATGTGTATGACATACCTAGTTGCTTGCTATCGCGGGGGGTTGTGTAGAGACGGTCTTATCCCGAGTGACCTTCGGGGGGATGTTTGACTTGTATCTCAGAACATAGGACTGTGAAAGACTTATTTGTGAGTTGATAAGTCCACTGACTATGGGAGCGTAGGTATGTGCGTGACCCATAGGTATGTGAACTATGTTCATCGCCATTATGTGTGATTTGTTTATATGGTTCGTGGGACATTTCCGAACCGATAGTCCTTATTTGAGTACGAGACGTACCGGGACATGATAGCAGAGTATGCAATGCACTATAGGTGTATCCTTAGGGTGCTGTGTTAGTATGTATATAAATAATGGTGGTGGATATATGTGTATACTTGTGTTATACTTACAATGTGATAATTGTAGGCTATTAAGATTGTGTTAATACATATATATAATAGTGAGGGATATATATGTATGCTTATGGTATATCTACAATGAGATAATTACAGACTATTAAGATAGTGAAATCTTATATAAACGTAAATAGTAAATACTTGACTTTAGTGTGATAACACTTATTTAAAAATGATAATTGTTGAGATCAAATATGATATACTACTATGAGGGGTAACTAGAAGGATAAGCCTTTTTCCTAGTTAGAAGTGTGTCAGATGGCTAGGAGGAATAAATGAATGCGATAGGTGTGCACTATAGAAGAGAGGTGAGATTGTCCTCAAGAGAGTGGGACCGTAAAAGCAATTATGAACATTATATACTACGCATTTCATTTATTGCAATAAAATGCTTGCTAAATATTTTTATAAATCGGGCTCTAACCCGTTTCTTGTACTTCTTCTCTCTTGTCTATGTATATGTATATTAACAGGTGTCCAGCCACAGGGATGCCATAGTTGACTTATCTATTCCAGGGTTACGCAGCTGCAACATTGTGGATGGTTGCAGGATTTGATTTAGACGTATCATTTCTTTATTCCTAGAGTAGGATTCTTATCTCAGTTGTAGATTCATTCAGGTCATGTTTCCCCTTTTACTTTTAGACTCAGTATTTGGTTTATGTATTCATTTATTGAATTATTATTATTGGGATTTTGAGTCGATTGTTTATTCGGCAAGTCATTTAGTCATTTAGTACTGTTTTAGACTCATGGTTTGGATGTATGGTTTATTTGTTATTCCGCATGCATATTTAATTGTTTAATAAAAAGATAAAATTTGACATCAGTCTTTTTGAATACTAGGTGGTTAGTAAAGTTTTAAAAAGTTTTCGACAGTGATGCTAAGAATGAACCCCTGTGATTCATGTTTTAAATTTGATATAGGACTGATCACCCGGTATTTATTTGGGCGGGGTGTCACAGTTTTAGGAGTGGTCAGGGAGGTTTCAGACATGGCCATCAGGATCAGAACGGCCATCAGGGCCAACAGGGCCAGAATGGTCAACAACAGCAGTTTCAGCAGGGCCAGCATGGCCAAGGTATGAATGGTAACGGCCATCAGGGCCGAGGGCAGCAGGTATAGCGAGGGGGAAATTTCCCGGGGAAGTGCTTCACTTGTGGCAAGATTGACCACAAATGCCAGGATTGTCCCGATAGGGGCAGGGCCCCACAGCAGCAGCAGCAGGGTGCTCGACACGAGCCACAGAGGCCTATGTTTCCCGCCACCCTCCTAGCACCACCACATATGGTAGCATTACCACCCATTCCAACGGTCCCAGTTCAGCAGGGACAACTTCAGTATGGGAGAGTGTATCAGCTCCAGCATGCCGCAGTCCCACAGGATCCACCTACCATTGAGGGTATGTTTTCTATTCAGGGGACTATGGGGAGTATTTTATTTGACACGGGGGCCACACATTGTTTCATTACCATGAGATTTGCACGCACTATTGGGTTATTAGACACCGCCGAGAGCACGGTTACTTGCATAGATTCACCGTTGAGTAGGGGTTCCATGATTTCCCTTATTTGTAGAGGTGTGGGTATAGAGATCGGGAGGTTTACTTTACTCGCTGACATGTTAGTGTTAGAGATGACTAAGTACGATGCGATTGTTGGTATGGATTGGCTAGTTGCGTACCGAGCCATGATTGACTGTTTTAGTAGGAGTATTATCTTTGCCATTCCCGGGCAGGAGATGTTTTTAGTGGCGATGCCTCACCCTGAGGGAGGATCGTCCACTCACTTGTACTATATAGAGGAGGAGACCTCTAAGGAAGTGGTGATACCACTTGATGCGATTCCAGTTGTTAGGGAGTTTGCTGATGTATTTCAGGATATACCTGGACTACCTCCGAGTAGAGAGATAGATTTTGTGATCGATCTGACGCCGGGCACTCGGCCAATTGCCCGCGCACCTTAGCGTATGGCTCCAGCAGAGATGAGAGAGCTACGGGATCAGATAGAGCAGTTGTTGGGTCAGGGGTTTATCCGGAGGAGAACTTCATCGTGGGGTGCCGCTGTTTTATTAGTAAAGAAGAGGGATGGATCGTTGAGGTTGTGTGTAGATTACCGAGAGTTGAATAAGGTCACGATACGGAATAAGTATCCGTTCCCCCGAATCGATGACTTATTCGACCAACTGAGAGGAGCTTCCTTCTTCTCAAAGATTGATTTGTGATCGGGATACCATCAGTTGCGTATCAGGGAGCAGGACGTCTCGAAGACTGCTTTCTTGACGAGATATGGTTCCTATGAGTTTTGGGTTATGCCTTTTCGCCTAACCAACACTCCAGTCGTGTTTATGGACTTGATGAATAGAGTGTTCAGAGAGTTCCTAGACCAGTTCGTCATTGTCTTTATTGATGACATTCTGGTTTACTCCCAGACAGAAGAGGAGCACGCCGAGTATTTAAGGCAGGTTTTGCAGACGCTACGTCAGAACGAGCTTTATGCAAAGTATGAGATGTGTGGGTTTTGGCTGAAGGAGGTTCAGTTTTTGGGGCATATCATTTCAGACCAGGGGATATCTGTTGATCCGGGGAAGGTATCCGCGGTGAGGGAGTGGGGACAGCCCATGACACCGATAGAGATCCGCAGTTTCTTGGGCCTAGAAGGATACTACAGGAGGTTTATTCAGGGTTTCTCAAAGATAGCGGGTCCTTTGACACATCTGACTCGCAAAGGTGTACCATTCATCTGGAGCGATGCCTGTCAGTTGGCATTTGATGAGTTGAAGGACAAGTTGACCTCAACACCTGTGTTAGCATTGCCGAGATCGGGAGTTGAGTATCTAGTCTACACTGATGTGTCCTTACAAGGACTTGGAGGTGTATTGCAGCAGGAGAGTCAGTCCATAGCTTATGCTTCCCGTAAGCTTAAGCCTCAGGAGAAGAATTACCCCACCCATGACTTGGAGTTAGCGGCAGTTGTATTTGCCCTTCGGATTTGGAGACATTATCTCCTGGGGAGAAGTTTCGATTGTTCACGGACCACAAGTCTCTAGAATACCTCTTCACGTAGAAGGAGTTGAATATGCTTCAACGACGGTGGCTTGAGTTTGTGAAGGATTATCAGTTTGATATCCAATATCACCCAGGAAAGGCTAACGTGGTAGCAGACGCGTTGAGCCGTAGGCCAGTAGATGAGGTGGCCGAGGTGTGGAAAGCTAAGTGGAAGGAGTTGGGACACCAGGATGCAGTGGCCCAATCGTTCATGTCTGTGATGACTATTACACCTCAGATTGTTACGAGAGTGGTAAAGGCCCAGGCAAATGACTCGTTCTGTCAGGAGCAAATAGTTCGATTACTAGCAAAGGGAGCCGAGTCTTATACCGTTAATTCAGACGGGGGATTATGCTTCAATGGAAGACTGGTCGTTCCGAAAGGGGAAGACTTGCGGCACGAGGTGATGACAGAGTCACACGGCTCACGGTTCGCGGTACACCCTGGTGGGGATAAAATATTCCAAGACATGAGACGACAGTATTGGTGGAGCGGGATGAAGAGAGATATTGCCGTGTTTGTTTCTAAATGCGCCACTTTTCATCTAGTAAAGGTGGATCATCAGAGACCGGCAGGACTTCTACAACCATTAGAGGTTCCAACGTGGATGTGGGAGAGCATATCCATGGACTTTATCACGGGGTTACCTACGTCACAAAGGGGTCACGACTCCATATGGGTAATTGTGGACCGGTTGATCAAAGTTGCTCATTTTCTACCCATAAGGACAGACTACACTACGGGATAGTATGCCCAGATTTTCATTGCAGAAATAGTAAGGCTTCACGGTGTGCCTCTAAATATCGTGTCTGACCGAGACAAGATATTTGTTTCACGGTTCTGGGAGAGTTTATAGGAGGCCATGGGCACTGAATTGCGGTTGAGTACATCTTATCACCCGCAGACCGATGGGAAGACTGAGCAAACAAATCAGATGTTGGTGGACATGTTGCGTATGTGCATCCTAGACTTTGGGGGTGGATGGAAGCAGTACCTTCCACTGGTGGAGTTTGCTTATAATAACTCCTATCAGTTCACCATTGGTATGGCTCCATTTGAGGCGTTGTATGGTAGACCTTGTCATTCCCCATCATGTTGGTTAGAAGTGGGGGACAACAAACTCCTTGGGCCGGAAGTGATTCAGGATACTTCGGCAAGGATAGAGATGATACGGAGTCGCATTCGGGTAGCTCAGGACCGGCAGAAGAGCTATGCCGATGCCAAGAGATTCTTCAGAGAATTCAAAGTGGGGGACCAGGTTTTACTTAGAGTATCTCCTATGAAGGGGATTATGTGTTTTGGGAAAAAGGGGAAACTGGCACCGAGATATGTGGGGCCATTTCCTATTATTGAGCGGATTGGGCCAGTTGCGTATAGACTTAGGTTACCGGAGCACTTGCATAGGATTCATGATGTGTTCCATATTTCCTCGCTAAGGAAATATCTTAGGGATGATTTGGCCCATACTCACATTGCTTTGGAGGACATCGATCTCCAGCCCGATAGTTCCTACGAGGAGGGGCCGATTGCTATTCTGGACCACAGCGAGCGGAAACTGAGGTCGAAAATAGTACCGTTAGTACGTGTTCAGTGGCGGCACCATAATACCGAGGAGTCCACATGGGAGCGCGAGTATGAGATGCGCGAACGTTATCCAGAGTTGTTTTTACCAGGTACTCTTTAGTTCCGAATTTCGGGACGAAATTCTGTTATTAGGGGGGAAGTATGTAATACCCCGTAATTTTATTGATATTTATTTAAGGGATTAATTAAATTAAATGAGAATTAATTGGAAATTAATCCGGGTATAAATACTAACGAGATGTGAGTTGGTATTTGATTATGATGTTAAAATTTATTATTTCTGAGTATGTATGGTAATACATGAGTATTGATTATATTTAAATTGTCACGAGGTAATTATACGACAATTTGGGAAATTTAATTAGGACGCGCGTGTCAGTTGCGTTAGGAACGTAATTAATTGAAATAAAAAGTGAATTTTAATTGTATCAACCGAATGGTCATTTTGAGTGCGTCAATGTGTTCGGAAGGGTCGAAATAGTCAGAAATAC
The DNA here is from genome assembly GCA_949130495.1 of Sambucus nigra. Classification (NCBI taxonomy): domain Eukaryota; kingdom Viridiplantae; phylum Streptophyta; class Magnoliopsida; order Dipsacales; family Adoxaceae; genus Sambucus; species Sambucus nigra. The sequence continues at coordinate 764,535,014 of OX422209.1, read as the reverse complement.
TAGCCGGGGGTATAGTTTGTGTCCCGGGGCATTTTTAGGCCATACCGGCAACCCAAAAGGGTATTTTGGTAATTTTAAAAATATGGGAATTAAAACTCACGAATTTTAGAGGTTTATTTTATATTATTTATGAACCCACTAAACCCATTATCAGCATTAGGTGAGTTAGAGGTCTACGGGAGTTATAGGAGAGTTTGAAGAGGTTCCAAAAGAAACCTCCAACCATCTTCAACCTTGGGAGAAAATCTGTAGAGAAAGGGGAGAAATCAACCTTCATTCACCAACATCAATTCTGAAGAACAATCTAAGGAAAGTGTTTTGATGTCGTTATTTGCATTGAATATTTCCTCCATGTGTAGAGTAGAAAACTGTTTATATCTTGGAATTTTGATTAAGAACACCCAAATGAAATTATTGTGAAACTTGTGGTTTTGGGTAGGGATTTGCATGTAGAGTGATAAAAGGATGATTTCAATATACAAAACATAACTTTTGATGATCTGAAAATGGATTAATAAGGGGTATTTAATTGCACTTAAACTCTAGGTTTATGTTCATAGGGTTTGGAATGAGAAATTGGGAATTTATGTAAATTGTATGTTAATTCGGAGTAATTGAACCCATAAAGATGTTAAGAAACGACCTAAGAGGATTTAGAGTGATTTAGAATCATTAAAATGTTATTGAAGTGACCTTGGTGTGGATTTAGAGAAGAGAAGAATATAAAAAAACGGATTTAGGAATTTCTGGGCTGAATCTGCCATCTCGTTAGAAGACCTGCCCAGGTCGTTCGAATGACCTCGTTCGAACGAACTTCTAACGAGATGACAGTATCCCTTCTAACGAGTTGGTAGTTCGTTCGAATCCTTTCGTTCGAACGACACTCGTTCGAACGAGATTTCTAATGAGTTGACAGAATGGCCTTTTAGGCCTGATTTTATTTCTAGTGTCCCGTAGACTTACTTATATGGTGAGAAAACCTTCCCTTATTAACTAGTGGGTATATTTGTGAGATTGGGGTACATTGAGGAGTAAAACTTAGGATCTTGCAGTAAACCGGATGACATTTGTGGATTGGGAAGCGAGTACCTAATTACGACGTGAGAAGAGTTGATAACTTAAATACATATAAACCGGGGACTTGTGAGTTGTATAACACTAAATGTTGGTATAAGAACGAGAAGTATACCACTAATAAAATATTATGATATCTAAGTTGTGCGAATGCTTAGTATATGTAGTTATCTGTGTATAAGATACCTACCGTACTTGCTATCATGGGAGGTCGGTGTTCGATCAGGGCCATCTAATCTTTGTGTGCCTACGAGGGGATTTAGATTGGTACCTCGAGGACATAGGTCAGAGAAGGACTTATTGAGAAGTTAATAAGTATGCTGATCATGGGAGCGTAGGTATGTGCGTGACCCATGTGATGTGAACTATGTTCGCCTCCATTATTTGTGATTGTTGTTTAATAAAATGATTCCTGAGAGATTCGGAATACGTGGTCCTTATGTACGTGATGTACCGGGATTGGATAGCAGAGTATGTGTGCACCGCAGCTTAGTCTCGGGGTGCTAGTATTGTATATTTATGATGAGAATAATATCCTATTAATTGAAATGAATTGTTAAGAATAAATGTGAGTATAAATAACGGCAACGGTTTGTAAAGTGAAAAGGAAAGATCTCTAGTAATTAGTAGTACTAATATGGGAAACTGTGTAGCAAGGCATAACACTCTGTTAAATAGAAGATGTTGGGAATTTAATTGGATATCGTATAGTAATGTTAGATTTTGTATCGGACTAGTTAGATATGGGAATAACTATAATGGGTACGGGTACGATAGGAGTGCACAATTAGTTGAGAGGTGAGGAACTCATGTGAGTGCACACACTATCATGTACTTTATATTCACTGTTTAATGATATTAAACACTTGTAAATTTTTAAACTGTTTTTCACAATCGGGCTCTGACCCGTTTGCTTTCAAATCTATTTTTGTAAAACCTTTTAGGTGCCCAGCCACAAGGACACCATGCATAGGAGTTCTATTCAGGTGACGTGCTGTAACTGCCATGGAAGTTACAGGACCTTGACAGTAGACACCTTCATTTTCGATCTTGACTCCATTATCAGATTCTTCTCATTTGTTGGGCATGTCGCCCCATTCCTTTTAGAGACATTTTACTTTTTCAGTTATTTCAAACTTTGGGTTGTAATTAATTTAGTGATGCAGACTTGGTACTTATTTATTTCAGTATTTGGATTGTTGTGAGGAGTATTCCTCCAGACTCATTATTATTTGATGGTTATTCTATTGTGACTATGTTGTGGTGGTTATGTTAGCATTTCATAAGTTACTTATTGTATGTTAATCGGATTTAATTAAAATTGACAGCTCACTTTTTAAATATTAGGTGGCTAGTAATTATTAAAACGTTTTCGACAGTGATGCTATGAACTGAACCAACTTGGCATTTTGTATTAATTTAATAAAGGAGTAGCTACCCGGTATTTAATTAGTCGGGGTGTCACACTATTGTATGATTTTTATGCGAATGACATACCTACTTGCTTGCTATCGCGGGAGGTTTTGAAATGGGAAAAGTCTAATCCTGATGAGCCTATTAGGAGGATTTTAGACTTGTGCCTCTACACATAAAACTTAGGTTGGATCACTATGTGTGTGAACGATGGTGTGCAAGATCATTTGGGTGCGTAGGTATGTGCATAGCCCAAAAGCCTAGAACTATGTTCGCCTCCAATAGGTGTGATTTGTAATTATGGTTTGAGATAGATACTGAACCAATGGTCCTTTATTGAGTATGTGATGTACAGGGACTCGATAGTAGAGTATGCATGCACCGCAGCTCAGCCTAAGGGTGTCGTATTAGTGTGTGTGTGTGTGTGTGTGTGTATATATATATATATATATATATATATATATATATATATATATATATATATATATATATATACTCATGATATATTTTACTGTGCGTGCTTAGTAGATGAGAAAGATGATGATATCTCAAATAACCCTAGTATATGGAAAATTAAACATATCATGAGAAATTTATAATTGGCTAATTGATATAAAGAATTTGATAACGAATAATATGAGCGACACGTGTGTGAAAAACGAGTTAGTTTGTGAAGAAATAGATTTGTTTTAGACTAGTTAGGCGGGCTAGCATAACTAGGAAGGGTTAGAAAATATACGTTAGGTGTGCACATTAGTTGAGAGGTGGGGATCTCAAGTGAGGGCACGTAAACCTAATATGTATATAATATCTACTGATTTTGCATTTTAAATACTTGCTAAATTTTTAAATGTTTTCATTGGGCTCTAACCCGTTTTCTCAAAATCCATATTTTTGTAAAACATTTTAGGTGTCCAACCACAAGGACGCTAAGATTAGGAGTTTGTATCATTTGACGTGCTGCAGCTGCTGTGAAAGTTGCAGGACCTTGGTAGTAGACGCCTCCATACTTATCATTTCTTCCTTATGAGTTATCTATTTCAGTCAGGTAGGTTGACTACTCTTATTCAGACATAATTTCAGAGATAGTGGATTTCCATATTTACTTTTAGTTGCTGGACTGGTTTTATTATATATTACTACATTGGGATTTCAGGCTGGTAACGTTTTTCCAGTCATATTTATTTATTATGTCACTATGTTCATTGTGTGTTTGATTATTGAATGTTGAATGTGATATTATAAATTTATTTGGTTGCATGTTAATTATAAAGATAAAATTTGACACCAACTTTTCAAATACTAGGTAGTTAGTAAATATTAAAAAGGTTTTCGACAGTGATGCTAAGAATGAACCAATTAGATATTCTATTTTAATTTAATAAATGACTGATTACCCGGTATTTAATTAGGTGGGGTGTCACATATATATTACATATGTGATAAATATATATACAAGTGGGATTTATATACTTATGTGTGATAGTAGAACTAATAGATTGTGTATACTTGAAAGTAACTTAAGTAAAGAGACTTAAATAATTGACTCAATAATAATACGTGGTAATACTAATTATTGATACTATGGTAGCGGGTCATATGTGCAATATGAGGGAGTTCGACCTTTTATGGATCATTAGATATGTTATCTAGTTGGGCTAGGTAGCGTAACTAGGTAGGAGACGTTAGGCGTGCACATTAGTTGAGAGGTGAGGAACTTAAGGGAGTGTATTTTGAACTAACATGTGTACCTAATAATTGATTTAAATTGTGATTTAAATACTTGCAAAATATTTTTAAACGGTTTTGTTGGGCTCTGATCCGTGTCAAATTTATTTTCCAAAACCTTTTAGGTGTCCAGCCATAGGGACGACAAGCTTGAGGATCCTTCCAGTGATGTGTAGCTGCATCACTTCTGGAGGTTTGCAGGGGTTGCTTTAGATGCTTCATTTTATTCATTCCTAGTTAGGAGTTCTTTCAGTATTTTATTTGGGCATTTCTCCCCTTCAGACTATTCAGTACTTTAGTTTTCTTATCAGACTTTGTTGAGATTTCATTTTATTTACTTCTGATTATAGTTGGATTATTTGTTCTGGGAACCGATGGTTTATTCGGTCTTATTTAATTATATACTTGTCATGTGATTGTTGAGGCTATTATTGTGTGAATGGTTTGGCTAACTTATTTTATTTTCGCATGTTGTTTCAATAATACAAGATAAAATTTGGCACCGGCTTAATATAACCTAGGTGATTAGTAAATTAAAAAGGTTTTGACAGTGACGCTAAGAATGAACCAAATGAGATTCCTTTTTATTTTAATAAATGACTGATCACCTGTGGTTAAAATAGTCAGGGTGTCACAAATGGTATCAGAGCATCGGGTTCTAGTGTCCATAGGATATCTGCGGGTTACTACGATTTCAGCGTAGCGTTCTTTGACATAGATCCCTATTATTAGGATTGTTGCATTCATAATTACGTATTTGATATTACATTATTCTGTTATAATATTTTTTTTACTGTGAACTCATACAATTCGATCTGTTTTCAGATGCCACCCAATAGAGGATGACCAGCGAGAGCAGTGACTAGAGTCGATGTGAGGGAGGTTCAATAGGATCCCCAAGCACCGCAACCATAGCCACCATAGGGGACACTGTCAGTCGTAGAGGTGGCAGCAATTGTAGCACAAGCAGTTAACGTCATTATAACTGTCATGGCTCTTCATTTTCTTTAGGCCCAACAGCCACCGCAACCAGTGGCACCGGTTTTCCAAGCCCACCCGGGGCCGTCAGATTGGCAGAGAGTTAGGGAGGCTTTTCAGAAGGGGCACCTGCCTGAGTTCCAGGGTAGCTCAGATGTGATTTTAGCGTGTCAGTGGAGGAAAGATATCCAGCGCCACCTGCACATGGTTGAGTGTAGCGAGGTGCATAAATAGATGTTGACCACTTTTAGGCTTGTTAGAGCAACGTTACAGTGGTGGTAGTAAGTTACTACTATGGAAGAGAGGGACACGATGTCCATTGTCAAGTTCTAGGTGCGGTTTTACCACAAATACTTTTCGACAAGCAGTGGGACAGAGACGCGAAAGAGATTCAGTGAGGTGACTCGGGGTGACTGCTTAGTAGCCAAGTATGAGCTGGACTTCATTCATTTGGCTAATTTTATGCCAAACGAGGTGAATAGTAAGGAAAAGAAGAAAGTGAGGTTTATGGATAGACTAGCCTGGAGGATGAGGCATCATATGATTGGCAACCCCACATTAATGACTTATACAGATATCGTCAATGCTGCACTTTTGCACTGTTTGGACCATCACTTCCATGTGAAGGGAAATAAGATAAGAGGTGATCCTAGACAGTCAGGTAAGGCAGGGGGCGGTGCTAGTGGAACACCACAACAGCAACAACAGTTAGGCCCCAACAGGGGCAGGATTCCTGACGGGGGAAACAAGCCAAGAGGTTTAGATCTGGGGCTATCGACTCAATGGGGGTTTCAAGCAGGGCCAACATGGTTCTCAACAACATTAGCAATAAGTTACTCAAGGCCTCTAGGGCCAAGGGAACAATAGGGGAGGCCAACAAGGCCAGCAGCAGGGTCAGTACCGTCAAGGCCATCACGGTCAGAGGCAGAGAGACTTTTCAGGCTAGTGCTTTATTTTTGGACAGATGCTCCACAGGAGGATAGATTGCCCATAGCAGGGTGGAGCACTATATTAAGAAGGTAGGGGTGGAAAAATGGGTCAATGGGTCGTGTTTTCACAAGACCCGACCCGAAACGATAAGAAACCAGTGGACCCGAACACGAAACGATGGCGTGTTTTTTTCTTTAACCCGAACACGATACGAAATGATAACACGATAAGTAAATATGATTCGATTGGACATGATTATACCCGACCCAACACGACACAATTGGACACGATTAGACTAGTTAGTGTGGAATTAAAAAAATAGTGGGTCTAAATGGTGGGTTGATAATGGGTCTAAATGGGGTCAATAGTGGGTCTACATAAGGTATATATCGTGTCCTTAATTGGGTCACTATCGTGTCACTATCGGGTCAATTTTGTGGCAGAAATTGGACACGAACACGACATGACCAGATGGCGGGTCCAAAAGCCCAGACCCGAACACGATTCGAACACGAAATACCGTGTCAATTTCATGTCAATTTCGTTTCATTTCACGTCGTGTTATCATTTTGTTCCCAAAATTGTCACCCCTATAATAGGGTGCCTAACGGGGGAAACAATTAAAAATACCACGTGCAGCACCAGCTCCACTCGCCCCACCGCAGCGAGGCAGTTATAGTACGAACGTGTCTATAACGGTCGGGATGTAGTTATACACCAGTCCCCACAGGAACCACTGACAGTAGAGTGTACGTTTCTTATTAACGAGCTTAATGGTAGGATTCTTTTTTATACAATGGCATCACACTCTTTTATAGTGACCAAATTTGCACAAGTTGCCGATTTATTAGAGACAGATGGTAGCCTCCTTATGCATGTGGAGTCACTGTTGGGTAGTGGGTTGCTTATACACTCGATCTGTAGGGGCGTGGACATCGATGTGGGTAGATTATGTTTAGTTGTTGACTTTATCGTGTTAGATATGGAGGGGTATGACGTCATTTTGGGTATAGATTGGTTAGTTGGATACTGGGCGATGGTGGATTGTTTTGGAAGGACTATTGTGTTCTCAATTCCTTGGCAGAAGATGTTCCTAGTGGTGATGCCTCTTCCTGAGGGAGGGCCGAATGCACATCTGTATTATATTAAGGAGGAGACCTCAGAGCTAGTGGTTATTTCGTTAAACTCGATTTCAATAGTGAGCGAGTTTGAGGACATATTTCAGGAGATACTCGGGCTACCGCCTAGTCGGGAGACTGAGTTCATTATTGACCTAGCGTCGGGTATGAGGCCTATCGCTCGAGCACCTTATCGCATGGACCCATATGAGATGAGGGAGTTGAAGGAGTAGATTCAGCAGCTTCTGAGGTAGGGTTTCATTAGACAGAGTATATCACCATGGGGTGCGCTGGTGTTGTTTGTCAAGAAGAGGGATGGATCACTTTGGTTATGTATCGAATACAGGGAGTTGAACAAGGTCACAATCTAGAATAAGTATCCGCTACCTCGGATCGATGATCTGTTTGACCAGATGAGGGGAGAAGCTTACTTCTCCCAGATAGATATGAGGTCAGATTATCATCAGTTGTGCGTCAGAGAGGAGGAAGTTCCTAAGACTAATTTTCTGACACAATATAGTTTATACAGGTTTAGGGTGATGCCATTCGTTCTCACCAACGCATCAGGAGTGTTCATGGATCTGATAAATTGGGTTTTTAGAGAGTTCCTTAACTAGTTTGTGATTATATTCATCGATGACAATCTAATTTACTCGCGCTCTAAGAATGAGCATGCCGAATATCTGTGGATGGTTTTATAGACAATACGGGATCACCAGTTATATGCCAAATTTGAGAAGTGTGGGGTTTTGTCTTTGGGAGGTACATTTTTTGGGCCACATTATATCTGATAGGGTATATCAGCTGATTCAAGTAAGGTATCTAAGGTGAGGGAGTGGGGATAGCCCACGACATCGATCGAGGTTTATAGTTTTGGGGGGTTGGTCGGATACTGTAGGCAGTTTATTCAGGGTTTTTAAAAAATTATGGTCCCACTAACGAATCTGACTCACAAAGGGGTGCCGTTTGTTTGGGATGACCATTGTCAGTTAGTTTTCGATGAGCTAAAGGACAAATTGACCTCAACACCTGTACTTGCATTGCCTAGGGGAGGAGTGAAATACCGTGTCTATAGAGATGCATCCTTATAGGGACTTTGAGGTGTACTGCAGTAGGAGGAGATGGCTATATCTTATGCATCTCGCAAGCTTAAGCCCCATGAGAAGAATTACCCCACACATGACTTAAAGTTAGTCGCAGTTTTATTTGCCTTGAGGATTTAGAGGCACTATCTGTTGGGGGAGTAGTTTACCTTATTCACGGACCATAAATCACTCCAGTATTTGTTCACTCAGAAAGATCTGAATATGAGGTAGAGTAGATTGTTAGAGTTTTTGAAGGATTACCAGTTTGATATTTAGTATCATCTTGGAAAGGCTAACGTGGTGGCAGACGCATTGAGTCAACGACCTACTGAGGAGATAACGGAGGTTTGGAAGGCGAAGTGGAGGGAGCTTCGACACGATAACGAGATTGTCAGGGCTTGTATGTTCGTATTAACTGTCATGCGTTATATTATTATGAGGGTGGTGAAAGTACAGGCAGGGGATCCGTATTGCCAGGACATGGTTCTCCAGTTATTAGCTGATGGGGAAGAGTCTTTTTCCATCAGTTCAGAGGGGGATTTTCACTTTAATGGGAGGATCGTGGCTTCAGAGGGTGAAGATTTGAGATATGCATTGATGTCAGAGTCTCACAGGTCTAGGTTTATAGTACATCCCGAAAGGGATAAGATGTACCAAGATAAACACAAACGATATTGGTGGTCGGGGATGAAGCGGGACATAGCGAAGTTTGTCTCCAAGTGTGCTACCTACTAGCTAGTGAAGGTAGACCACCAAAGACTAATAGGGATATTGCAGCCATTCGAGATTCCAATGTGCAAGTGTGAGAGCATCTCTATGGATTTCATTACCTGGCTACCGACATTGCAACGAGGTCACAACTTCGTATAGGTGATAGTGGATCGATTAACTAAAGTAGCCTATTTTCTTTAGGTCCGCATGGATTTTAAGATGTGTCAGTACGAACAGTTGTTCATTGTGAAAATAATGCGATTACACGGGGTTTCGATTAATATCGTATTCGATCGAGACAAACTCTTTATGTCCCATTTTTGGCAGAGCTTTCAAGAGGCTATGGGCACAGATTTACTGTTGAGTACAACGTATCATCCACAGACAGATGGGCAGACAGAGAGAGTTAGTTAGATGCCAAAGGATATGCTGAGGATGTGCATACTTGACTTCGGGGGAGGATGGGAGTAACATCTTCCATCGGTAGAGTTTGTGTATAGTAACTCCTACCAGTTCACCATCGACATGGCACCATTTGAGGCACTATACGATCGACCTTTTCGTTCGCCCACTTGTTGGTTAGAGGTGGGGGACAACAAGCTATTGGGGCCAGAGATGATTCATGACACCAGTGCCAAGATTGAGCTGATCTGAGGGCGCATCTGTATAGCTCAATAAGAGCAGAAGAGTTACGTCAACGCAGACAGGAGGCACATAGAGCTTGAGGTTGGTGACTAGGTGTTGGTGTGGATGTCTCCTATGAAGGAGTTATGAGGTTTGACTAGAAGGGTAAGCTATCACCGAGATATGTGGGACTATTTTAGATCATTGAGAGGATGGGACCAGTAAATTATAGGGTGGGACTACCGGAGCACCTACAGTAAATCCACGATGTGTTCCACGTGTCATTGCTGAAGAAGTACCAGAGTAATGAAAGGGCTTTTTATCACGTTCCATTAGAGGATATTGACTTGCAGCAAGATATCTCGTACGAGGAGAGGCCAGTGACGATACTTGATCGTCATTAGAGTAAGCTTCGATCTAATGTGGTATCCTTGGTTAAAGTTCAGTGGCGGCACCATAATGTTGACGAGTCAACGTGGGAGCGGGAGCATGACATGCGTGAGTTGTATCCAAAGTTATTCACCGCATGTATCTCCTAATTTCGAGGGCGGAATTCCTTTGTAAGGGAGAAAGTATGTAACACCCCTAATTTTTGAGCATTTAAATTTATTTAATTTGATCATTTTAAATTACACGTGTGCCGTAATTTAATGGAATTAATATTATGTATTGATGAAAATATTAATCAGAGAGAAAATGATTAATGATTATTGAATAAAATTACTAAGTGAATAGTGATTTAGTATTTTACATCATAGCGAGTGATAGTGGCGTGACGTTGGTATATCTCAATCGAGTGTCGTGTGTAGACTATATGAGATAGAGATAGGAAATTATATAGAGTGATTTGGATGGTGATTTAGAGATCACAGTTGATTCTGAAATGGTCAAAATAGTCGAAAGAGTATGCCCAGGTGTATTGTTTGGATCCCGGAACAATTTTAGACCAACCTAGCACCATACGATGGCATTTGGATCATTTGGGAGACTAGGGTTGAAGGATATACGAATTTTTAAGTATTATATCATCCCCTTAGAGTTAGAGGTTAGGGTTAATACAATATTGAGAGAGGAAAGGCCATAGGAGAGAAAAAAAGAGAAGAACCTGGGCTTTGTCACACCTTTTCTCATCACCAAAGTAGCTTTAATCGTGATCGAAAGAGAATGAAGGCATCTTCATCACACCCAACACAAAATCAGACCTGCTACTGCAAATATAAGTGTTTATCTTGCATGTTTTTAATGAGTTATAATACCCATGGTAGGATTTGATAAAATCTAGCATGGACATGTATATTTGTGATAAAATAATGGCAAAAATTCATGTAGTAATTAGAATATACGTTAAAGATTTGATTATTGGTTTAAGATTTACAAAATCTGATATTTATGATGATCTAAGAGAATTATTTTTGGGATTTATGAAGAACATGCATGAAAATAGAAAACTAAGGTTTGTGTAGAAAATTCTTGATGAAATCTTGAGAATTATGGATTTAATGGTGTTTTAATGATAAACATTTGTTAGAACTTGTTTGTACAGTCATATTTGATGTTGGGGTAAATTGTATGGGTGGTTGGATAGGATTCATGAAGGTTGTGTTGGTTAAATTTGGTGAAAAAACGTAACAACGTAATGAAGGATACGTCCTTAACCATTTCGAATCTATTCGGCTCAAGGAGAGAATCGATTCAGTCTCTTCACTGAATCGATTCCGTTACCCAAAATTGGCCAATTTCTTTTGTTTATGCCCCGAATTTGCAAATAATTAACCGAGATACTTTTGGGATGTTATTAAACTATAGCGAGGGATATAGTGAATTCTAGTAAGCCTATGGTGGGGTTGAGGTTTACCCAATTGAGAGGAATTAAGGCTAGGAATTTATCGGCAATATATTCATAGTTAATGAATTCGTGATAATTAGAACGGGTCAATGAGAGATAAGTGAACCTATGATTCCGGCCAGTAGGGTATGAGTGTACTAGCTACTGATATTTATTAAGGGGTAGCTGAGACCCTTCAGGTAGTGAGTGATACTCGAAAATATATAATAAGGGGTTATAATTGTAATTGATAGTACGTTAAGTATACGAGAGATATATACTACGTACGAACTTATATGATTGGGTTATGTGTATACCTACTGAATAATTTGTATATATAGGTTGGGTGAACACTTATTGTTATGATTTGATTATATGTGTGAACATACATACGTTACTTGCTATCAGGAGGTTTCCATGCAGAGGGCGGTCCCACCTTGATGATTATATGTGTGTACATACATACGTTGCTTGCTAAAATGTGTATCTAATAATTGATTTAAACTGTGATTTAAATACTTGCAAAATATTTTCAAACGATTTTCTTGGGCTCTGACTCGTGTCAAATCTATTTTTCAAAATCTTTTAGGTGTCCAACCATAAGGATGCCAAATTTGAGGATTCTTTCCAGGGATGCATAGCTGCAACCCTTGTGGAGGCTTGCAGGAGTTTCTTTAGATGCTTCCGTTTATTTATTTCTAGTTAGGAGTTCCTTCAATATTTCATTTGGGCATGTTGCCCTTTCAGACTGCTTAGTACTTTAGTTTACTTGTCAGACTTTATTGATATTTTATTTTATTTACTTCAGATTATAGTTGGATTATTTATTTTGGGAACCAATGGTTTATTCGATCTTATTTAATTATATATCTGTCGTGTAATTTTCGAGACTATTTGTGAATGGTTTGGCTAATTTATTTTATTTTCGCATGTTGTTATAATAATGCAGGATAAAAATTGACACCGACTTAATATAACCTAGGTGATTAGTAAATTAAAAAAAATTCGACAGTGATGCTAAGAATGAACCAAATGAGATTCCTGTTCGTTTTTATAAATGACTGATCACCCGTGGTTAAAATAGGTGGGGTGTCACATTATACTGGTATATATATATGTGTGTGTGTGTGTGTATGCAGAGAGAGGGAAAGAGAAATACCAACCAATAAGATGGAAGGAACCCATTTTGTAGCTGATTTTGGAAGCTACGTTTTGCTTTCCTTTTTCTTTTATAGCTGCAAACGTCTTGTTTTTATTTTCTAGCTACAAACACAGTTGCAAATGCAAAAATCAGCCACAAATTCTTGCATTTCTATCCGTTTCTACCTACAAGAGGTGTTGCTTTTATGTTCTAGTAAGGTTGTGGATGATATAAATTATGTAAAACTTTAGATTTTTTTATTAGCATTTGACATATGTCAACATATGTCATATGGAGAACTGCGAATAGTTAAGTCACATGGCTATGGCCTCGGGTCATTTACTAGAAAGGACAAAGGTCATATATTTTATTTGACTGATTTGAATAACAAATATCTCTAAACACTAAAAATATTTTTTTACTTTTATTCTAGTATAGACAATACGTATCGCCCTACTTGTAGGGATGTGTTATTATTATTTTATTCAGAGTCAATAAAAAATTTAAAGAATAAGATTTTTATTAAAACTTTTCTTTATGTCAAATAAGTACAATTTTTACAGTTATCTCCCAATTATTATGTTGCAGTTTATAATTTTTTATGATGTAGTAAATGACTCTAAAGAAAAGGTTGTTGGTGTGCATTGTTGCAATAATTATAATGTTTAGACTTATTAAAAACGTACACCTGTGAGACAAAAGTTGTGTACATCATTACTTTCGGGAAAGATGCATTTACAAGATCTTTTAGATGGATCTCCCACACAAATATTTGATTTATTTAGGATGAGAAAAAATGCATTTCTTGAGCTATGTGATCACATTCGAGAAAGAGGGTGGCTTATTGATAGTAGGCATATAGACGTTGAAGAGAAAATGACATTTTTTTAGGTATTATTGGTCACAATCATCGAAATCGAGTAATAAAATACCGATTCCAACATTCCGGACAAACTATAAGTAAGTATTTTCATGAAGTGTTGTGGGCAATGCTTTATTTTTCCAAAGAAATTATAGTGCCCCCTACATTTGATGGATCTACTGGAGAAATTCGATCACATCGACGTCCTAGTGAATGACCATTCAAAGGATCTATTAGAGCACTTAATAGTATACTAATTAATGCACATATTCCGGTGGAGAAACAAACACCTTTCAGAGGACGAGGGGAAATGAATGTTTTCAAAATGTTATAGTTGTATGTGATTTTAATATGAAATTTATATATGTTATGTCCAAATGGGAGGGGATAGTGCACGATTCACGCGTGTTAAATGAGACTTTACGTCATCCAAGCAACAAAATTCCATTGCCCCTGAAGGTAATATTTTTATTATTATTACTTTTTCTACAACTACTATATTTATTTATTACTATTTCTCTTATTTTTGTTTTATTGTTGTAGGTATGTATTATTTGTGTGATGCTGCATACACGCACACTAGAGGCTTTATGTGGCCCTATAAAAGCACACGATATTTGGTTGTCGAATTTTAGGTGTGGTGGTAAAGCTAGAGATAAAAAATGAGAAATTCAACTATGGACATGCTAGATTAATAATTGTGATTGAGAGGACATTTATTGTTTTAAAGAATAGATTCGCGATATTGCATAGAATTCCTCCTTATAGTTTTTGAACTCAAGTACACACTGTTATCGCATGCATGACAATAAATAACTTCCTTCGTCGAGTATCACTCAATGATCGATCGTTTCATATATATGAAGATGATGATGTGGACTTGCCGGCCGAGCCTTCAGTAGATATCGAACACGCATAATCTCCATCAAGTTATGATTAAATATTTGGACGAATACCGCAACAAGAAATGATTAATTTACATGATCAAATTGCAGATCAATTATTTAGTAGAGCTTATGATTTATAGTTCAGTCTTACTAGAATGACAAAGCAAATAATTTCTTTGTCATTTTTCTAATATGTTGTTCCGCGTCAGCAGTATAGATACCGCCAGCGCAGACAATTTTTTTTTAAATAATAAAAAGATTGTTTTTAAAATAGTAAAAAACGGTCCACGCCAGTAGTATGAAAAAAATATGACTCCATGTCACGTCGCGTTTTATTTGAATCGTGATCGTGTTGGTTAAAAAATAAAAGATTAATAATTGCATTGTGTAATTTTTAATTGATTTGTGATAAGTAAAAAAATACGATTTCGTGTCTTGTCTTTTTATATTTTAAAAAAAAAAATTATTTGTGATTGAATTTTTGTTTTTAACTTTGAAAATTATTTTTGAGGAAAAAAAATAAATTAATAAAATGACAAAGCAAAAAAGTTGGCAGCCACTTAAAACTCAAGCTTAAGGATGTGGCACTGCCACATCATTAAGTTTGAGCTTTCAGTCGGAATGTCCGGTCGCTCTATCATTTTTGATTTATTTTATACTGCCTACTTCCCAAATTAAGATTCCACTACATGGAATCTTAATTTGGGACGGGGGAGTATTTGGGTTAAAATGCAGAAAATACCCTAAATAATTGATCAGTTCGCACAGTTTGCACAAACCCCTGTACTGTTAATTGCTCGTAAGGTATGAAAAAAATTTGCAACTACATCCCAACCGCAGCTAAAAAAGTTGATAATCAGAGGGTTGTTTTTGCAACTTTTTGAAAATGTTGAGGGAGTTTTTGCACTTTGTTAGATTTGTTAAACGTGTTTGTGGGAGATCTTATTGAAATGGTTATTGCTTATGATGCGATTGGCCATTCTAATATAAAATTCAATGTGAAAATACTTCCTTATCCATCGCTTTAGCGACAAATGTGGAAAATTGTAAATGTTGGAAATAGTTCAAGGAGTTTTGCATATAATTAGTAGTATAAGGAGCATTTGCAACTCACGTGATAGTTCTAGGGGTTTCTTGCATTTCACTTTGCTCTATTTTTTATAATTCCTTTAGTATTGACAATTTAATCCTGTTTCAGTGTATGTCATTAACTCTTTATAGTTGATTATTCACACCAGGCTCAGAGATCTATAGCTTCATCAGATGTATTTAAGTCATGATCTAAGACCCGTTTCTTTATTTTTGTTACTTGTGAGTAATTATTACTCTTTACATTTTTTACTTGTGAGTAATTATTAATATTAAGATATCCTATAGTTTCTTTTTACATTCTTTCTTATTTGTCCTATCATATGAATGAGTCAATTGCTTCCACGTGGGCTTAATAATTGCTTCTTTGAGCCAAAGCAGTCATTCACTATTTTTACTCATTAATTGATATAATAAAGGTGATTTTAATTTTGGTACTTCCTTAGTTGGTGTAATTTAGACTAAGTTAGCTCTTTTATATTTTCTATTAGACATAGGCTCACTTTCCATCATAGATCTATTAACTTTAACGGTGTAAAATAAATTATTGTCACTGAATGTCACCATTAGCTTGACAGAAATTGGACGGTAAATGGGTTAAGTGAGACATAAAAGGTTACCTCAATCTCAGCCATTGGACTTGCATCTAGAGAGATTTTTCGTCCTTCCTTGAGTGTGGAATTTGTGATGGAAGAGGCAAGTTTAATTAGATTTTGGGAAATTCGATGGAGGGGGGATATCGCTTCAAAAACCTAGTCCCTTCTATATATCGTGTATCCTTAAATCAAAATCAGATGATTTTAGGCATTCTCTCTTCGGCTAACAGTTCAATCTCTTGGAATATTAATTTTAGAGAAATCATGGGGAAAAAATTGAACAATTTGTACGCTTTCTTAATAGGCTAGAGGTTTTCCTTCTCCTAAGGCATTAGTGATTCAAGGAGGTGGAAGCCGGGAGGCGATGGTTTCTCTTGTAATTCTTACTTCACCCATTTACAAATTTGTCCTTATTTCAATACTTTTGCACCATTCAAATTTATATGGACAACCAGTATTCCTTATAAAGTGCAGGTTTTTTCGTGGCAAGTTACCTGTAGGAAAGTTAGTATTTAGACTTGGATGAAAAAGGGGTGGCCCTATTGGAGTCTTTCACAAAATTGGTTTTATGCCACAATTCAGAGGAAGACAATGATCATCTCCTAAATTCTTTTCTCCTTTACATTTTTCTTGTGGCATAAGATTTTGTTTCAATTTGGGTGATTCCTCGAAAAGCAAAACACATGTTTGATTTGGAAATGGTGGAATATGGGCATAAGAAAGAGAGAAGATGTTTGTAGGGATTTATTGTTATGGCCCATGTTAGGATAATTTGGAATGAAAGAAATGCAAGAATTTTCGAAGAAAAGAATTGGTAGAAAGAAGCGGTTTGGGTGAGTTTGAAATTTATTGCCACCGCATGGGCCTATTATTCTTTTCTTAATTTGAAATGCTCAAAGATAGCATTATTTAAGTGGCATTTCATATATTCCTTTTGTGTTAGGGTTTTTCTTTTTAGGCCTTAGGGGACATCTTGCCCCTTTTCCTTGTTTGCTCTTTTTTGTTTAATGAAAATTTTATTTTTAATTAAAAATAAAAATCTAAATACACCACCAACTAAGCATCCAAATCAAAATCACTTATAAAATTACTAAGTGGATGGGTGAATAGCTTGACTTGATATGGTCTTCCGTCTAAGATACATATATCGTTTTTGTTCAATTGAAGCATTTGTTTATGCATCCAGGCATGTCGATATGCTTCCTTCATTGAATTGCCGATCTCAATTTTTGATTTTAAGACTGATATGCTTGCTTCTAATGTCGAAACTATTATCATAATTGAATTGATAGGTAGTGCAAATATGTGACGAAGAAATACTAAGATTATGACAATAATATCATAAGTATATTTCTACGATGTCATATTTATTTATGGTGCATCCTTGTTGTTTAATATCAAATCAATGTGAAACCCCTCATCTAAGTATAAAATAAAATTGACAAAGACCCTTGACATCGATTAACACACCCTTGTAGTTTTGATCCAGTAATGCCCCTTTTCTTAAAAATAGTAGTTTTACTAATTTTCCTTTCTTTTGAACTCTATAGATAAGATGAGCTACACAAATGGGGTCCCCATTTTAATCCATCCCAAAGGGGTGTGAAACTATCCTTAACAGGATTTAAACCCTGCCCACCTGTATGAAAGTTGGGTAGTTATACAATGTGAGCTACAGATCATTGGTCGAGTGGGGAGTACCATAATAAAACTTTATAAATTTGATCATTCATGTCAAAGAAGCACCACTTGCACACAAAGCCGACCAACAAAAAAGGCACAGAAGATTCTACTTTGTGGATTGAGGCGAGACATTGGTGATATGATTATGGTAAGTTGTATCAATCAAAGCTCCTAATTCCCTTCAACTCTCAAATGAATGCTTGTGGTTGGCAAAGAGATCTGGAAGATATGGTTATGGTAACGTTACAAGGAAACCATCGTTTTCTCTCAGTTATTATGGACAGATTGTTCTGAATATTGACATTATGGCTCGAGGACGTGTTAGAAATAATTTATTGGTTCCCTCAAAGCATGGTTCAAAGTAATGGATGCTACCAAACCGAGTGAGTAGTTTACTTCTCTTCAATATTCACCAATCCGAAAATGTTAATCGTATATCATACCTTTATACTAGAGAAATCAACTTGAGCCACCGAGTTTACTACTGAAATGGCTAAAAGTCGCATTTGCTGAGCCGATTTGTCGAGTCCTATCATTTACCCCAATTTATTTTGCCACATTCAGTTTGACCCCATATGTTTCACTTCTTGGACTCTGGGATTTAAAAACATCATAAAAGATTATTAAAAAGCACAATAAAAGTATATATTTATGACGCTTTTGGGTGATAACGTCAAAGGAAGAAATTATGGTGCCAAACTTAACATGGAAAAATAAATGTGGATCAAACCCCAAATAATCCCAAATCTTTTTATCTTCTAAATAGTGTTATCATTTTGTTGCCCAAGCCAAAATCAATACTGAGTAAAACACTAAACTACGAAATCTTAAGATGAAAGGTTGTCTTTGAACTAAGCCTTAAGAGCATCATTACTCAACTTGCAGTCTTGCCATCAAGTTTTACAAATTAGGAAAACCTTCTGTTTTATTTATTTTGTCGCTGCCACAAAAATACATGAAATAATTTTTCCAACTTCAGTATCAATATATACCCTGCTACGTTGTTTTAGGTATTTTATGTGTTTTTAGCGCTAGGTTCAAAATTGTGGATGTTCAGTGAAGTTCCTGAAAAGGAATGGCAGAAAAAGATTTTTCATGGTGTCCTTGATATCAAAATAGTGAAGGAAATGTTTTGATATGGAGTCACCTAGAAATCCTTCCCCTTAGAATATTTTGATTTAATAAGCAACGTCAAATATATTTCACTGTGATAAGTGCATACTATCTGTATAATATGATGGCTTTGTGTTCAAAATATCCCAGAACCATAAGTACATGAAGGGGTATATATCGTTCTAAATATATTAAGCCAATGGGTATAATTTATTTTTGAGTTCTGGTTTCCATCTCAAAAACATCATATCACCCAATACTCTCTCTCTCTCTCTCTCTCTCTCTCTCTCTCATCTCATACTGTACTGCCCTTTGACTTCTGAAAATTGCAAAAATAACCATCAAAAGTTGTAACTTTCATTTGACGGTGACGCTTATTCAACTTTTAATATATGAATTTGTGTTTCTGAATTCTATAAATTACAAAATAACCACAACATGACCACAGATCGTGCTGTTGGCATTGGTTGTTTTATAGTCATAGATCGTGCTCTGAAACACGAAATGACCATAAATAATATATTGGCTTATTCTTTTCAAATAGATATATAAATCATAATAATCTTCAATAAGTTTATACAAGTGTTAACCTCTTCATGTCCATTGTTCAAGGGTTCATTATATCCGTGTAAGGAAAGAAAACACCAAGCCGGTGTACTAAGGAAAATTCAAATTTACTGGATGAGGCTTTTGAGACCAGCGAACCTTATCTATAATAAATAATAATAATCATCAGTAGAGAATCTTTTTACTTAAATCTTCTTCCTTTAGTAGGTTTACTGTTTAAGGCGTTTGTGGCTCAAATTTTCATTTTTTGTTATGTTACGATAGAAGTTTGTAGCACACCATCTCATTTGTTTGCAATTTGCAATCTTGTTTTGTTTTTGCAGGCTTAGCATGTCCCATATAGAGAAGCTTGGTCTCCTATGTTCATAGAGGTAGCTTCTCACAAGGCTTTTGGATAGCCGAACTGCAACAGGTTTCAGATAAATCAATTTAATTAATGAGATTATGGATCCACGGGAAAAAAACTGTAGCGAATGTCAAAGATCAGTGATTATGTTCTATCAAATGAGTTTGTCAGCCTGACACTAGCCTTGGTTACCGAGGATTGCAATATAAATGATGTATTGGAAGAGAATTTGCAGAAGAGTTAAATTTTCTATTTGCCAAATATTATAAATGAAAAAATTGTTAAAAAATTTGATTGTGATGCATCATATCCTTATCCAAGGTTAAAGACAAGATAACGCGCTTCTTAAGAGTCCTTTCTTTTATGTATTTAAAAGGACTGAAAAACTGAAACTTCAATTCTATTCTAGTCGGTTCAGCACACTACTTGGAAGAGTCGCTAAAATGTGATTTCTACCGGTTATAAACTAATATCATAAAAGGACTTCCACAATGATAAAAAATTCTTAGAATTGGTAAACTAATTAGTCTTTGTTTTTGCTAGGAAACATAAAAATTTATTGGTCAAAACTGAAGTACATAGTTTTGAGGGAAAAGATTCCTACCTACTTGTAACAAGCAAAATTTAGTGGAAAATATAAAACTCTTCCACAATCTTTAGAGCGACTAGTCAATTAGAATGTATACATAAAAAATTTGTCCCAGAAGTGCTTTGACAAAGAAGCCTGTAAAGAAGTCCAAGAATCTAATTGTTCCCTGTACAAAAGTCACATACTTCCAATTATCGTAAATGATTCAAATTTTTGTTCCCATCAAAACAATCCAAGAAATAGCCTGTGCTATGGAATATGAACAATGTTCTAAATCCTTAGGTTAAATATCTTTTCAACTTTAATAATAATACCCTTGACAAAAGAGTCGCCATTATTTACTGCTGATGACTAGAAAAACTCTTTCTCTACAAGGCAAATAATTGATGAGGAAATAACCGCAGTTAAAGAAAATCTAAAAATAAAGTAAGGAAACTAATAAAAATATATTTTCCCATGTTCTCCTCACGACTCATGCCCCTCAGGGGGCCTGCACACATCACTGTTCCGCACTTCGAAAAGCCTCGTCCTCGACCTTAAAGGGTTGGGCCCGGAGGACTTTGATGAATGACTTCGAGAATGAGCACTTTTCATGTTTGTTGCTCATCCCGATCTACAAGGAGAATACCACGTTTCCACTTTTTGGGGCCTCCGTGGCTTGATAACCAAAGCATTTACAATCAAAGCACTTGAATGCATGTGGGGCTAGTGAACCTTCTGTGACATTCTCACATTCTCAAAACTTTTAAAGTGCTCTTTTGGCTCAAGGGCATACTCCTCTTCTTTACGTCATGGTGGGAAATTCTATTAGGCTCAATCGACTTTGATTTTTTATTTATTTTTAATTTTTTTATAATACTTGTTAATTTCCTACTCGTTGGATTCCTTGCTCGGGTGCAAAGTAAGTGGAATAATTCGCTATAGCTAGTCAGAAAGTATATTTTGCTTGTGTTCTTGCACCTTAGCAAATAAATCTCTTTCGCAAGATGAACACAACTTTCATGTGTTTCCTCTTTTTTCCCCAAGACTGAATAAGGGACTTTCCTTAAAGTTCTTATTTGTTCACAAATTAGTTCAATAAACCTTTAGCATACTGTAATGGCTTGGTAAGCATTCCCGTAATGCCACTAGTTGTACACACCCGCGATGTCATTATATTTCACCACCTTGTCCATCCAATCTATAAATGCATACCAATAGAGTTGGGGGAGTCTATAAAAAGATGTCCCCATGCATACTTTCCTCCGGTAATTATAGGATTTGGGATATCCACACCATGACTTTAGAGAAGAGCATTCACCATCATCAATGAAGGAATTGGCAACCACATCAAAATGGCCCAAAACACATGGCTTACTTGAGATAAAAGGGGATAATCTCATCTTTCTTTCTTTGAAATTTATCCTTTAGGGGATTCAATGGCCATATAGACCTGATATCTTCAAATGAAACAAGTAGAACCACACATGAGCACATATGGACTACCTTATTTGTATATCTACGTGTGTGGAATCAGGTCACGATGCCACTCTTCTCGTTTGGGCTTCACGGGTCCACCTTTCAACAAACGTTGGGTACTAGGGACTTCATGATTAACTACATAGAATGGGTTAGAATCCTCTTCGCACTCGGTATTCGAGATGTCACCAAGTATTAAAGGTTTGATGAGACACGTGTTGCATTTACTCCTGGATACGTTGTTTTGCAGAAAATGAGAATACACCGAAACTATCGAGGATTGATCCAAGGGTCGTTGGTGGCATGGCATCCACTCAAACATACAGAGGTAACATGGCTTTGATTCCACTTGATGCTTACACACAACGAAAATGAGTACAACTCTCAACCCTTAGGATAAATCTCTCTTCATATTTGTATTAGTGATAATAATTTCCTTTACACGATAGAGTTGTGATAATTTATCTGGGAATTAGGATTACTCTAAAAACCACAATCAGAGTTAGAATAAAAATAAAGTAAGGAAACTAATTTATAAAATATGTTCATCATGAAAAAGTTAACTAGATATATGGAAAAAATTATCTAGTGAGAAATGTATGCTGCTAAAACATTATGCAATAAACTCCTCGTTACATTTAATTATTGAGCTCATGTACCTTAATAAATCCATCTCCCATCTACTTGGAGCTGGGTACATGAATAATTTTTTGTTATTCTGTTCTGCCTACATGCTTTCTTTACCGCCTACACCCATACTAATCTAGCTCTACCTCTTCACTTACCATTACAGTCAATAGTATCAGTACACATACTGGTTTACTCTGTATTTATCTATTAGATTCAACAATTAAATGAAATAAATGTATCAATAATTTTATAGTTCTTTTATTTTATTATCTCCTTAATTGACCCGTTTTGACTTTAGTGCCTCTTACTAATTGAGTTTGGGTTTGACACCTTTTCCGTTAGGGTCCATTAGATTTAAAAATCACATGCCCTTTGTAAAAAGAAAATATTAAAAGAATGAGAGAAATTTAGATAAAATCTAAAAAATGAAAATAAAGGTAAGAACTTGAGAAATATGAAGAAAACTAGAAAAATGAGAAAAGTAAAAAAAAAAACCAAAAATAAGAAAACTGAAATAATCATAAGAAGAAAAAAACTAACCACCCAAACAGCTAAAAAAACAAAACTAATATCAAAATACCCATCCCGACCCTCAACCACCCATTCCGTGCTCGGAGAGTGGTCTGTGAATGGTGTTTTTGTAGTAATAGATGAGAAGGAAGTATATGACTTGCATGTATCCTGAAAATCTGGGAAAAACCAAAGGTTTCACATGCTCAGGTTACTTGAGATCGTATATACACAAAATAATGTTATACACACGGTCAATGGGTTATATTTAGTAATGTTCAGTGTAACGATTGTAAAGCTGACATGGAGTAACGAATTAAAGGATAAACATTGTATCAATGAAGCAAGGGCTCGGTGGCGAGTTTAACAAAAAAGGTATTCGCACGATCAATTCATTATATCTTTGATCCAATCACCCGACGACAATCCTTCAATATGTTGCAGCGCGTCATTATGGTAAAGGTTGAACTTAATTTTTTTTCTTTAAGTAGTGGGTCCAACCTCATTAATTGGAAAATGCAATCAATGACACATTATTTTGTTACCATTTTTTTATAGCATTATAATTTATCGATAATCATATAATGGTATGAAATGTTAGGGAGAGAGAAAAGTCTCTCATCTAAACCCCCTAGTCACTACAAGAAAAAAATAGTTATTGGGACACAGTTTTGGAGATGGGAAGAGTGTGGGGTCTCTAAAGATTAATTTTAGGGTCGGCCTCTACAAACATCCCTTATAATTATTTTATTGAAGACAACTTCATTTTCCATTCTATATAATACATAATAATATTCACGGGGCACGTTGGCGTACTCTTAAAAGGAAGTTTTTTTTGGAACTTTACTTAAGGCCTTCCCATATGTAATTTTTAGGAACGGTGGTACAAATATTAGTTTCCTCTTTCTAGGAATGGTGGTGCAAATATTACTTCTCCCCTAACCTTTCACTTTCCCCACTCCATTTTTTACTTCCCCGCTGAACCCTTCAATGCTTTTTTTTATCTGAATGAATATATGTATAAATATCATTTGTTTGTTCGAACGTTTTTTTATTTTAAATGTTAAAATACATATTATTTTTACTAATTTTACTTTTCTGTTTGTCCAACTTTTTATCTCAAACCGAGCATTTTGTTATTCATTTTGATTTCTATGTTTTGGTTCCAAGTTTCCCCCTCCTACGGGTTACAAACCCCCAAATTGGTTATTCCACTTCTTCTCGGAAACAATTAATCTTGACTTTCTTTAAATTTGGCAACATGGTTTACCTTGTTTGTAAGTGATCCACAAATATGGGAAATTTTCATTTGTTGAATAATCTGAGATCTCATATGAAAGTGATAGATTGACCAAGTCTACGTCGGTAACAACCCAAGCTTACGAGTCCTCAAATCAAGGAACAGATCACTCCAGCAAATATTCAAGATTTAATATGCATTAGATTCCACATCAAACTCTCTTTTCCCTATTGTTTTTTGAATTCAAATATGTTGTAACTTCCTCATTAGCTGGGAAGATACACTGCTGTAAATTTATTATAAATAGAACACCTAACACCCCATCTTTGGTGTAGTTTGAAACCATAAATATACTCTGTTATCATATGTACTTTATGGTATCAGAGCTAAGAAATTCAACGATTCCCTATCTAATTTTCTTAGCGTATTCATCTCCTCAGCCTTCAGTTGATGGAAGGAACTAACTCCAACTCAAATGCTAGCGCTGTAGTACCTAGCATGCCAGAAATTTTGTCGATCAAACTCGACAGAAACAACTATCCATTGTGGTTAGACCAATTCTCACCTTTGTTAAGGAGCAGAAATTTCATGGGTATTGTTGATGGTTCCAGTCAGTGTCCATCAAAATATAAAACGGGGGTGAACGGTGTTGTAACCCAGCATATGATGATTGGCAGCAGAAAGATCAAGTGATCTTTGGATGGATCAACAATTCTTTGACCCCAGCGGTTCATTCTACAATTGCTCGATCAAACACATCCCATGAATCATGGACTGCTCTAGAGAAAAGGTATGCATCTCAGTCCCAAAATTGCGTTATGCATTTACGGAATGAGTTATTTTCCAATAAAGGAGATGGGCTTCCAATAAAGGAGATGGGCTTTCAATTACTGAATTTGTGGATAAAATTAACCAGATTGCTGATAGCCTACTACTAACCGGAAAACCTGTAGATGGAAGTGATATTATTTCCATCATTATGAACAATGTTGGACCTACTTATAAGGCTGCTGTAGGCTCCGCACAAGCACGAGATGCACCAATCTCCTATGATGATCTTGTAGCTCTTATTCTTGGTGCGAAAATGAGGTTCAAATCTCACAACACTCTTCGTGGTTTAGAGACTTTCCCCACTGCCCTAGACGTGCAATTTTTTTAGCATAACCAATATAGGGGAAAAGGCCCTAATCGGGGTGCAAACATGAGAGGTCAGGGAAGGGGTCGCATCCCTCCATTAATGTCTCAAATGATTCCAGCATGGGCAATTTGAATGTCAACAGTGGTACTCCCGTGTGTCAAATTTGTGGTAGACGAAGGCACATCGCAATTGATTGCTACCAATGCATCAGGTTTACGAAGAATGCATACTGACTCAAAAACTTAAAACTTGGTTCTATGGCAGCTATTGCCCAACCAACTCCTTTGGCTCTCAACAGTGCTTCTACCACATGGATTACAGATACTGGAGCTTCGAACCATATAACTGCACATCTTGCAAATCTTTCTACTCATGATGACCTATGAAGCACGGATGCGGGTACGGGGTGAGGGTGCGGGTGCGGCGATTCGAAAATTCTCAAAAAATTAGGATACGGGTGCGGCGAGATATAATATAATATAAAGTATATTATGTTATTTTTAAGTAATATAAATAAGTTCCGATGATTCTCAAAAATTTATGATAAGAGTTTTTGTTATTTTTGAACACATTGACCATATTAAAACAGGGGACTCTACAATCAATGTCACATATCTTATAATAATCTACTAAAACCCATTAACCATTAAACTATAAAAGTAGAATTCAATATAATATAATAAAAAACATTTAACTTCACAAAA